>CM046723.1:37974475-40375945 GCA_025584915.1 Monochamus saltuarius
ATTATTATTATTATTATTATTATTATTATTATTATTATTATTATTATTATTATTATTATTATTATTATTATTATTATTATTATTATTATTATTATTATTATTATTATTATTATTATTATTATTATTATTATTATTATTATTATTATTATTATTATTATTATTATTATTATTATTATTATTATTATTATTATTATTATTATTATTATTATTATTATTATTATTATTATTATTATTATTATTATTATTATTATTATTATTATTATTATTATTATTATTATTATTATTATTATTATTATTATTATTATTATTATTATTATTATTATTATTATTATTATTATTATTATTATTATTATTATTATTATTATTATTATTATTATTATTATTATTATTATTATTATTATTATTATTATTATTATTATTATTATTATTATTATTATTATTATTATTATTATTATTATTATTATTATTATTATTATTATTATTATTATTATTATTATTATTATTATTATTATTATTATTATTATTATTATTATTATTATTATTATTATTATTATTATTATTATTATTATTATTATTATTATTATTATTATTATTATTATTATTATTATTATTATTATTATTATTATTATTATTATTATTATTATTATTATTATTATTATTATTATTATTATTATTATTATTATTATTATTATTATTATTATTATTATTATTATTATTATTATTATTATTATTATTATTATTATTATTATTATTATTATTATTATTATTATTATTATTATTATTATTATTATTATTATTATTATTATTATTATTATTATTATTATTATTATTATTATTATTATTATTATTATTATTATTATTATTATTATTATTATTATTATTATTATTATTATTATTATTATTATTATTATTATTATTATTATTATTATTATTATTATTATTATTATTATTATTATTATTATTATTATTATTATTATTATTATTATTATTATTATTATTATTATTATTATAGGCCGAGGCTACGACACATTCGGAGATGTTCTGGAGAGTCAAGCAATGACCACTCTCCACTCCGTGGAGTCAGTAATCATTGCGCCCGTAAAATCTTGTGTTCTGAGCAGACGTAGCGAACCAAGGACGATTGCCTTCTGCATTCTGCCGGCTAAGATCTCTGCCGAATTTCGACAAGCCGGTATGATCTTTAACTCAGAAAGCAACGTATGTCTCATTCCACCCAGGACGCCTATAATTAGCACCACAATCTTAACAGAGTGGTCTGGATACAGCCTGCGGAGCTCGGAGAAGATCTCGATACTTCCTCCGTTTTCCTCCTCTTTTAGGACGATGTTGTTCTCTGGGAGCCGAGAACTCAATCACAAACATCGTCCTAAGCTGGTGGTCGAGGAGGACTACATCAGGCTTATTGGCTTGGATTTGCCTGAGGGTGGGAATGAATAGTTCCAATAAATTCGGCACTTTTCATTCCCCACTACGGATTCTATATCCCCCAGAGCATAAGGCAGCACTGGCGTCTCGTCTATCTCATACGAGTGTCGTAAATGATAATACAACACCCGTAAGGCTGAATCGTGTCTTTGGATATACGCTGTGCATATACCGGACAGGCAGACAGGAGATGCATAAGCGTCTCCGGCGCTTGGCGGCAGGCCCTGCAGCTGGTATCAGGAACCTCGATACCCAAGACACGACTACGATAGACGAGTGTGTTAATTACACCATCTTGGCAAGCCATTATGAATCCCTCGGTCTCAGAGTTCAGCCCCGCTGACCTCAAAAAGCAAAGGTCAGCCTTTCAGATAAGCCAAGCCCCTCTAGATGACGGTAGAAGAGACCATGCATTGGCTTATCCTTATGTAGCTGCAGAAGATGGCGCGTTTCTGCAGCTTTAATTAGGGCTTTTAACTAAGCAGGATCCGATTCGGTGACAGAGTCTGGATTTTCCCGCCCAGTATCGAACACGAGAACACGAGTTCATCGGCTGCTCTTCTCGCTGCCTTATACACAAACGCTCCTATCCTGCTGCTTCATGGTCTTGGACCATGCAGAGAAGGGATCCGAGCTCCTGATGACTTTGCAGGCCTCCTCCAAAACCACTCTGTCCTGGAGACACTCCAAACTCAAGAGTCCACGGCCTCCCCGATTTCTTGGGAAGTATAGCCGCGGAACGGACGATCTTGGATGCAAACTCCGATGGAGATGCATCATTTTACGAGTCCCTACATCGAGTTGCCTCAGCTCTTCTTGTGTCCATTTCACTACTCCAAAGGAGTAGAGAAGGATCGGAACGGCAAGCATATTTGTGGCACTCACCTTGTTCTTACCCGACAGCTCCGAAGACCAGATCTGTCGGAGGCGGTGCCGATACCTGCCGCGGAGAGCGTTTTCACCGTTGCCACCTCATGAGTGCCCCGCTGTGGGACACCCAAATAGGTGTACGACTCTCCGGCATCTAGATAGTGAAAGATGCTTCCGTCTATGAGCTGGGCGTCCTCTCCGTATGGACCGCATCGTCCTCTCTTGAGATGAACCAGTGCACATTTGTCCAGCCCGAACTCCATCCCAACCGCCTGCGTGTACTCATGTACCACTCTGAGGGACTGATTTAAATCCCTCTCTCCGGAGGCGTAGAGTTTAAGGTCATCCATATAGAACAAATGGGTGACCTTATGCCTCCGGTCTCCTGGGGTACCGCAGTTGTAACCCCGGGTACGACGAAGTGCAACGGATAATGGCAGCAGTGAGATGCAAAACAAGAGGGGACTCAGGAAATCTCCCTGGAACACTCCCCTCCTGAACAAAACCGGCTCTGTCTGGACCCTTGCATTAGCCGATGTTATGGTAAAGCGGGTCCTCCAGAGCGGCATGAGTTGTTCAATACATCTCACTATGGGGTCGGCCACCGCAAGACATTGGAGCAAGTGGACTATTAGCTCATGGGATGTCATATCAAATGCCTTGCGGTAATCTATCCAGGCCATTGAGAGGTTTCGCTTGTACTGCACGGAGTCCTGCGTAATACATCTGTCGATGAGCAGGTTCTCCTTACAGCCAGCTACACCCCTCTTGGACCCTCGCTGCTCGTATATCCGTTGATAAACGGGGTTCACTGCGTGGAGCACACGCGCGTACAAGATGCGGGTAAACACCTTGTAACACGCATTCAGGCAGGTTATTGGACGGTAGTTCTTTGGCTGGGACAAATCTCCGCTCTTAGGGATAAGCACGGTTCTCCCTCGACAAACCACGCCGGAATTTGCTGCTCTCCATTTAGCCAGGACGTGAATATTCTGGCCAAATGGCGGTGGACACTGGTGAATTTTTCCACCAGAAGTTGCTGATCCCATCGGGACCAGGAGCAGCGAAGTTCTTCGATCTAATAAATGATCTCCGAACTTCATCCGGGGTTATCGGTGGGCACACCTCTTGTGGCTCTCGAAGCCTTTGACAAAAGGCCTCGAAGTGTGCCAGGGCTGGAGTGTCTCTATCCAGTGGAATCCTGCGGCCATAAAGATCTCTCCAGAAGGCTTCTACCTGATCTACAGTCGGCGGATTGTCCGCAACACGCTGAGGCTGTTCAAAAAGTCGAGAAGGCCTTACACGGAACAAATTATTTTGTTCCAACCTCCTCGACCGCCTCACTAGTGACTTTTTTGCAGCCACTAGCATCCGTATCCTGTCGAGAGAATGCTGCTTGATGGTGAGCAGCACCCCCCGATTCAGGGTATGATTATTATTATTATTATTATTATTATTATTATTATTATTATTATTATTATTATTATTATTATTATTATTATTATTATTATTATTATTATTATTATTATTATTATTATTATTATTATTATTATTGACGCGCCAGATGTCAGCCTCTTCTGGAAGATCCTCACGGAGCGCAGTATCCACTCGGGCCAGATCTGCGGTTATTATTATTATTATTATTATTATTACGGGTGCTCAGGTCGTCCTGTTCTCGGGAATGAAGCGCGGCGCCTCTTCGGGATCATTCCGTGGTTCTTTTATTATTATTATTATTGACGCCTCTCATAGCCTCTGCGACGAAGGTAGGATACATAATCCCGCAGATTTTGTGCGGTGAGGGCGCGGCCTTCGGGGTGCATGTTGCACCACCGAGCATACATCCGCGCCATGTATCCCCTATTATTATTATTATTATTATTATTATTATTATTATTATTATTATTCCATTTTCATGGCCTTGGTATTATTATTATTATTATTATTGCCCATGACCCCCATCCGAATGGGATTATTATTATTATTATTATTATTATTATTATTATTATTATTATTATTATTATTATTATCATTATCATTATCATTATCATTATCATTATCATTATCATTATCATTATCATTATCATTATCATTATCATTATCATTATCATTATCATTATCATTATCATTATCATTATTATATTATTATTATTATTATTATTATTATTATTATTATTATTATCACTGAAATCTGTAATGTAATTTTCTTGTCATTTTGATTTCTAGCGGTTTCTCCGTGTTCTTGTAATTTCTTCTCTTCCTGATTCTGACCCCTTTCGTCTAATATTTCTATTTCGTTATTTACTGTTTCTCTTTTCCCAGTATTTGATTCACCTATCCACTCTTTATTGTATTTTTCTACCTGTTCTCGGTCATTCCCTATGTTTACTAACTTTTTCTGTAACTCTTCGTCAAATATAACATTTCTTGCAGCAAATATTTTTCTCTTCTTCATCCCATAGCCGATACCCTCCGGAACAATAGCCTACCATCACCATCCTTTTTCCTTCCGCATATAACTTATGTCTCAACTCTTTCAGGACATGATTGTACGCGATACTTCCAAAAACTCTTAGATTGACTATATTTGGTTTCTTTCTTTCCCATAACTCGCTTGGTCTTTTGTTGATGTAGGGCTCCTATTAGTTAGATAGGCGGATGTGTATATTGCCTCACCCCAAAATGCTTGCGTCTAGCTCCAATAAAATTATCCGCGCCTTTTCTTGTAGAGTTCTGTTCATGCGTTCTGCTAAATCGTTCATTTCAGGGTTGTACGCTACTGTATATTGTAATGAGATTCCGTTTGTGCTACAGAAATTTTGAAATTCTTTAGAGACATACTCTCTACTATTATCCGTTCTTAACAAATTTTTATTAAAATGTTTAATGCATAATTATAAAATTTTTTAAAATGTTCGAAAACCTCGGATTTATTTTTTATTAAGTATACTATTACAAAGTGGGTATAATCGTCTATAAATGTAACAAAGTAATTATAACCATCCCAAGTAGTTGGGTTTATCGGACCACACACATCACTATGTACCAACTCGAGAGATTGTGTTGCTCGACTACCTTTACGATTTACGGTTACGGGTGACGTGTTATTTTTTCCATTAAACATGCCTCACATAAAACATTTCAATTTTATAATTTTTTAAATCATTTAAACCATCAACTAAATTTTTTTGCATTAAAACCTTTACATTATTTAAACTTAGATGGCCAAAGCGCCTATGCCACAATTGTACTTGGTCATTATTTTTAAGCTTTAAATAGTTACATTACTACTACCTCTATTCGCATATTTATTGTGTACAATGTTCCATTTTTTCTACCTATCATTATGTTTCATTAGCAAAAACTCGTAGAATTCCTTCTGAAAATATTACTTTTAATCCCGCATCTTCCATTTTTGAAACGGATAGCAAATTTTTTCTTAAATCGGGAACAAACATTTTTAATAGTACAATTCGTAAACTTCCACAGTATCTACTCCTACTACTTCCAAGATGCTACCATTCTTCGCCCCTGATATTTTCTTTTTATTCTTCAATTCGATATATAGTCACTAAAAAATTCTTTACTATTGATCAGATGATCCGAACACCCTGAATCGATACAACACTCTATATTGCCTTCATTAATTCCACTATTTACCACTTCATGAGGCTCACACATAAACACTATTTTTTCCGCTTCGTCTCCCTCTGCTATGAAAAAAATGATCCTATTCCTCGACCTCTAGTACTCCATTGTCTTCGACTTCGTCCACGAAAATTCCCTCGAGACGGACCTGCATACTGTCTATTATTGAAGTGTTGTCCTCCAGATTTCCTATTTTCCTGGTTACTACTACCGGTGAGTTGTGTGCGTATTGTTGTAATCGTTCCATGAACTATTGAGATTCTTGCATT
Source organism: Monochamus saltuarius (assembly GCA_025584915.1). Lineage (NCBI taxonomy): Eukaryota > Metazoa > Arthropoda > Insecta > Coleoptera > Cerambycidae > Monochamus > Monochamus saltuarius. The sequence continues at coordinate 37,980,709 of CM046723.1, forward strand.
GAATTTTTTTATGTCCTTGTTTTCCGCAAGCAAAACAGGTGAATGCACATGCTGTTCCTGAAGCTAGACTACTTCCTCGGTTCTCTATTCCAGATTTCTTTCGTTTCTCTTCTTCTCCTAATAATCTGTCTTTCACAAAATCTAATCTGATGTTCTCAATTGTTTCTAGTGCTGTTACTATGTTTTCGTAGGATCTAGGCATAGACATTAGTATATAGTTTATTTTCTCTTCCTCTGATAGTTCACTATCGGCATTTTTTAATTCGGAAAATATTCTTTCGAGTGCCACAAAATGATTGACCAAACTCTCTCTTTCATTATACTTTATATTATTTAATTTTCTTCTTAAAAACAAACGACTTCGGACTCCTTTTTTCTTAAAGTTAGGTTCTAAACTCTTAAACGTAGAATATGCTGTGTCTTTATCCTTTAGATATTCAAGATGGCTGTCTGCCACTTAGAGACGAGTCGAATCCGTATGATTCGTTTAAATTATACGGATCAAGACACTGATTCGTATGATACAAATCCTCAAAACTAAAATGATTCGTACCAGTCGTACCATATAACTGGAGTTCAGATAGAAAACCGACACCAAATTTTATCTGAACGGAACCGTACCGTAGAGACAGGGAGCATGGGCATGCCCATCTTGCAGACTTGCTGGCCTATATACCTACATTGACATTGTATTAGGATATTATTGAGTTTGTTCCAACACACCAAGAATCGATTCCGAACCGTCCAGAACTAGTTAGTCAGTTCAGTTGTTAATGTACTCTCGGCGAATATGCGACATAAGACGGTGTTGGTCAAACATTTCTCACGGTTCTGAACCAGTTCTCGACGGCTGTTGGAACAAACCTATTATTACATATGATGACTGATACTAATGATAAAGAATGCTAAGTTTTATACTCTATTTCGGTTTAGATGTATATAAAATATTTATTTTTATAATTATGTCGGCTTCTTAAATGCAACATTTAAAATTGCTTTGAAAAGAAATATCTAAAAAATAATTCTTTTATTTATATGTACTACTTAACCTTCCATCTACATACAAAAAATAAACTTTGCAAAATATACTATGACTAAGTACAAAAATTTTAACCACAGGCCTAAAAGACAATAAAAAAATTATTTCGGAATTTTAGATCGACGTTTTAAAAATGGGGCAAAACCCTTTTTTCCTATGGAAATTCGGCGCCTATGTCTATCAGTCATCGTCCAAGATGGCTACATATGTCAACTACCATGCGGTCGTTTCTCACAACGTTGCCAAATGTAGAAACAACGAAAGTAAACATTTTTATTAATAATAATGCCTAAGTACCTAATAGATAACATAGTTAATCCGTTTAGCTACAGTATATCTTCGAATATACCCGTGGCAGTTTTTCATTTAGAAAATTTTGTCCGATAACTGTAACTTCACTGCATTGCTCTTAACTCTAGAAAATATCTCCACGTACGTTTAAAAAAAATTGTGGAAAATTACCGTCCCAATATATCGCAACTATCCATTATTTAATAAATAAAACGTTTAAAACTGAAACTGTCACTAAAAACGGAAAACTAAAATTACAATGTCAACACAACCGTTCAGTGTTCGGTCCGCCACCACCGAGAACCTAATATTCTTCAGATAAATATTCTTATGGCAATCAATATAATCAACATTCTATTCTTTTGTGTACAATCGTGGGTTATCTTCATCCTAGTATTGTTGTGACACTTCCTCCGTGACACGGGGTTACACGCACATAGCACTCATCAGTCGATATAAACCTATGCTGTGTTGTTGGTTGCATTGTTTCTAATACTCTCCAAATGTCAAACAGCGGTAGTGGTCAGAAAAGTAATATTACAGAGCACTGTAAACGCTTCGGGAAATTTAAAATAATAATACTGCAATATTATTATATGCAAACATGGTCGATTATTGTTACTATTATTAGTATTATTATTATTTAATTCTATAATAAGTTAAAAAATGGAACGAGCTTTAGTGCACTTTGCGCTAATGACCTACAGATGGCGCCAGCATCGGAAAATCCGTCAAAAATATCGCAAATATTTTGAAATTAGTTTTCAGTATTTGCTTTTCGCACATTCAAATTCGTGTAATCGCGGAAATTACGGATATGATACTAATTTATGGGAAGTGCGACGAAAGTGCATATCGTGTAGCAGCAGAATATCAAAGACGTTTTCTAAATAGACAGAATATTCCAAATCCTCGTACATTTGTACGAATTGTACAACGTCCATGAATGTTATTTTACACGTGCTGGAGTTTTAAATGCGTATGTACTTAACTTAAAAATGAAAAAGAACCAATTTCATACCTTTTAAAATTCCTTGTAACTTCTTTTTAACTTAGTGACATAAAAATAAAGCATTGTTAAACTATAATAAATATACCTACAGAAAAAAAGTAATTTTTTTTATTTATGAAATGGTCGAGGGAAACCAAGAAGTCCCCAGCAAGTACAACAATTTTTACAACGACAAGTTATAATGTAAACAATAAGTTAGAAAACAGAAAATAATTCAACTTTCTTGAAATCTCCAAATATCAGTCCTGGAAGTATCAGTAAGGTAGATTTTACCATACCATATCGTGTTTCTCATTAAATAATCTAGTATTTTGTAAATAAAACTTCTTCTTTAAAAGCGCCGTAAATCGTTACACGTGGCAACGCGGTGCTCTGTCACTACCTTTGACAACTTTGACTTTGGCAGAATATACCTAACCTCGCAGCTGACAGGCGGCATAGTCACCGAGAAATTAAGGGTTAATAAGTTACTGAAAGTATTTTTTTTGCTTTATAAATAAGTTTGGAATTTTTTTGAAGGGTGATACCGTTAATTCTGTATTTTTCCCTTGGTATTTTGCGTGTGTTACTTTTTTGCAGCTTAGTGTATCCATCTGACTATCGAAACAATGGATTCTCCTACCTGTTTTATTTGAAAAAAGTATACTTTGCTGAAGTTGGTAGGAGTAACCATTTTTGAAATAATCCTATTTGAAATGCTCAGCGCACCGAGTAAAAACTGTTTTAGTTTTAGGTAAAGTGCCTTTTCTGCTGAAAACATAGCAAAATGTTACTTGAAAAAGTTGTTCAGAATGGTAAATTATGGAGACGTGCCAAATTTCGAGAAGATCGGCGAGGTTTGATTAAACCATTTTTCAACAAAGTAGGTACAAAGATTTTATCAAAGCAGGCCGATCTTTTTGAAATTTTGCACGTCTCCATAATTTACCATTCTGAATAACTTTTTTAAGTAACATTTTGCTATATTTTCAGCAGAAAAGGCACTTTACCTAAAACCAAAACAGTTTTTACTCGGTGCACTGAGCATTTCAAATAGGATTATTTAAAAAATGGTTACTCCTACCGACTTCAGCAGTGTATACCTTTTTCAAATAAAACGGGTAGGAGAATCGATTGTTTTGATAGTCAGATGGATACACTAAGCTGCAAAAAAGTTACACACGCAAAATACCAAGGGCCCCCCCGTACCCACCCCAATGGACCTTGTGGAAATAAATGGATTAGTCCATCAAATTGCTCATCAAAATTTAGCTGTGTATACCAAATTTCATTAATTTATCACAATTCGATTGAGAGATATTGCAAAAAAATGATTTCCATTCCTCCCTCTTCAATGGGTCCCTGTGCCCTTAGGAAGCATTTCCGGACTCATGTTCATATGAACTTTTTTACTTAGTTTTGATCATAGAATCGGCCTGTTCAGGGTTGGCAACTAATTATGAGACACCCTGTATAATAAACTAAATAGACAGTTTTAAGTTTAAATTCACTATATTATTTTTAATTAATATCTAAGTTTTTTATATTAAAGTTTAAAAAGACTAGTTGAGACACTATTAGGATTTAGTCGTGAACGTTTTTCTGTGACAATTTGTCCACTTTTCGAAAATACACGTTCGCAAGGCACTAAAGTTTCGACGATACATATATTTTTTTCATTACTTCGAACATTCTTGAATATATTGTTTTACGTTCTTTCCACCAACTTAATGGATTAAATCTGATAGCCTTAAAAGTGGTTCCTGACAATATCTATTAATTTCGACAATACTCGCCGCGGTAGAATTTTCATTTGAGGTGAGGTGTGCAGTTTGCCTATCGTATTCGTCCCAAATGGATTCTTTTGTTTTGTTTTTTTTCCTGTACATCAGGTTGTTCTATAATTTGTACTGCTTCAGATTCTAGGTCATCATGAGTAAGACGCACTCCAGCGCAAATTTGAGTTAGGGAGGTTTTAGCTATTAGAGATTTGATACATATTAGCTTAAAATACCTTTCTTAAACAGTAAAAAATGTTACAAAAGCTAATAATAAGGAATATATGGGTAGATATTGTGGGTGTAATTCAACGCAGGTTGGGGCTTTTGTCCACTGAGTAGTTAGTTTAACACAATATTGTTAATACCTGAAAATATATGAAAAAACTATACATAAAAGGTAAAATTTTTTATTAATTTTTATTTATTTTAGTAGGTTGTTATGATATTCATTGACAGTTAATCAGTTTGACGTTGTCGATATTTAATTTTGACATTCAATTTCAAATAATTTTAATTTATTGGTATAATCATCTTTATAGTTAGATATTTGACTAAAGGAGGCCACCTGATGAAGCGATCCTTTATAAAACGCAGAAATAAGTGAGATCTCAATTATTGTGGTTGAATTTCGAGTTCCCACTCCAGAGGTTAGTAAATATATTAAATTTTTTAGATAATTATTGTATAGTGTTTTGTCTGTGGATGTTCATTAGCATACCTAGATGTTTGGTATCAGAGAACATACATATGACTTCATTGATAGGAATTGTAGGAGATTTGATACATATTAGCTTAAAATATCGATAAATTAAATTATAAAATAAATAAATCTATAATTCGATAATTTTTTATAACCCTAGTTGTTACATAGGTAACAGTCTCATCATTTTCATGTTCTTAATTAAATTGTATACGTTATTGGTTGATAATATTATTTTGGCATTCGGTTGGTAAGACCTCAACTACTATATTTTCGAAGTATCTAGAAATGAGATTACTTAATATTATTAATTTGGAAATGGTAACATTTTCTTTCGCACATTTTAACATGTCACAAGTAGGGGTGAGCGCTAACGGTTTGGAACTATCGATTATCGATAAATAAAATAAACCGATATTATCGAATTATCGATAATATCGATATTGTCAGTCCTTATGAAAAAGTGTTATAAAACTATTTAAAGTGTTAAAATAATTAAAATATTGAAGTAATAACTTCAAATAATGAATAATTTTTATATCACAGCGTGTTCTACCGACAAGTTGTCGCTTCTCTTTATAAGATCTGTGGCTTTTGTTATTCACCCGCGGAAGGATTTCATTCTATCTCAACAGATGTCGCCCACTTCGTGATTGTTCCCTAAATTTTAGGTTAATAACCGAAAACTGTTGTATTTTATAAATAAATCTAAAACCTACGAAAATGTTTACATATAAGTCGCATAAATCATTATTGGCTTCAAGCTACGGCTAAACGTGATTCTTCGTGAGTCAAAATATTATCGATATTATCAAAACTATCGGTCGCTACCGATATTATCGGTAAAATATCGATAAATTAAATTATAAAATAAATAAATCTATAATTCGATAATTTTTTATAACCCTAGTTGTTACATAGGTAACAGTCTATCTATTTATTTAGATATTTTGCGGCGTATGAAGAAATAAATAGTAAATAATATTAAATAAGCGTTTACGATATGGATTGTTTTTATTTAAAATTTTTTACTTAACCGTAAAATCTCATACGCAAAAACAAATACCTACCTATAAAATAATTACTTTTGACGTATATTAAGAAATAAAGAGAATTTGTTTATATTGTTGCTATATTATTAAAATATAATTACTTTTTAAAATTAATCTATTTTGTTTTCAAAAAAAACTTTGTGACTTAATTGAATAATAAAAGTGACTGACATCCTAATATTTTGAGAAAATGATGCCAACATTCTTTCAAATAAGACTTCCATCTAATCTTGATCTTCAGGATACTGGCAAGGTTGTTGAACTCGATGTCGAGAATAATTTTTCGGTGACTCGGTGAATATTCTCTATTGCTTTCTATCTATTTATGGAGATATCATTGCATCGGCGAACAGATACACTTCTTCTGCAGTGGACAAAATTAATTTGATATTTCTTTTGAAAACATATCATTTTCCTTAACCGTAAAATTACATAATTTATATACTACTCTATTTGAAAAAAATAATTTGTTTTCTTTTTCTTTAAGATAAGTATGGAAGGAAATTTAAATCTTATAATTGTTGCTATTTAAATTAATATTTATGCGTTGGTCTTTATTTAAGATTTTACTTTTAAAAAAGTTAATATATATATTAAATACGCTTCGTTCATAAAATAATTTGTTTTGACTTATTTTTATAACCGTAAATAAAAGTGACTGAAAACAAATGCCTATTATATTGAATAATCTAGTACACATTAAAATATAATATACTTATTAAATCATAGAATTTGTTTATATTTTTATACAATTTTTCAAAAAATGAACTTCAATTTTAAAAATTTAGTTCTTGTTTCAAGTCAAAACTTTGTGACTTAATTGAATAATAAAAGTGACTGACATCCTAATATTTTGAGAAAATCTAGTCACACATAAAAATTATCATTATTATTCATAAATGAGACAATTTCATAAATGAAGAGCCCAATACAAAAAGTGCCTTAGTCACAAAACGTTAATTTCGAGCAGTACCTAGTACTGACAATACTCAAATCTGACTTTCATTTAATTACCTTCTGAACTAAATATCTGTGTGCGGCGTGAGTAAGTTCTCACTAAGAGGCTGCGATTGATTCCAGAAGAGCGAGTCCAACCCAAAAACGAACAATGCAGGTTCCCCACCACATTCTACCCCTCCGTCTACAAACTATAGCGCTGATCTGAAGCGCTGTCTAGGCCGATCTATTTCATTTATTTGAACTAACTGGAACAATAAACAAACTGTACAGGGTGTTATTTAAGTATGTGGCCAAACTTCAAGGCGTTATTCCTTGAGTGATTCTAAGACGAAAAGTTTATATAAACATCTCGTTGAAATTTGGCAGTTTTATTTATGGTAGAAAGGGAGTAAATTAGGCCCAAGTAAATTAAAATTATTAAGGCTAGTGGCGGCACGGAGGCACGTTAACATATTTTTGACAAAAAAATGTGCGCCACTGACTTTTTCAAATTTTAATAATTTTTTTCGCATTAAGCAACAAAAAATATGACGTTTTTGTCTCTTTAATTTTTTTCGTGTCTTGCTTCGTTTTCGAGAAAAAATAAAAATCACTATGCACATCCCTACGACAACATAATAAAAACTGAAAACTACCAACTATCAAAAACTGAGGTGTACCTGTTATCTTTTCAATATTCAATACTTAGTCTAGTGTTATAAAAATTAACGCCAGCAGTTGGTATTTTTTTATTTTTTATTAGTCGTCCCAGGGACACGCAATAAAGTGATTTTTATTTTTTCTCGAAAACGGAAAAAGATACGAAAAACATTCGACAGATAAAAAAGTTGTATTTTTAGTTACTTAACGCGAAAAAAATTATAAGAATTTTAAAGTCAGTGGCGCACATTTTTTTGTCAAAAATAGGTTAAGGTGCCCCCCCCGGGACGTCACTGGGCTTAATCTGTTATTGGGATGGTTTTCGCAAAGCTTACAAAGCAGTATACGTACTGGTTGTTAATCTATTTATTACACAAAGCATACAGTTTACAAGGGTAAAGTTAACAAGTATTATACCGACAAAGTAATGCAACGGTTCTACAGCGATCGTTCTCTGATGGCAGTTAGAAACAGACTGGCGGTTAGTTGCGTTGTCTGTTGGCTCGCGCACTGAACACGTGCAACGCATGGGCGTACTTACGGGGTTTTAAGTAAATGCGTTTACACCACTAACACTTCCCCTCGAGCTGACAGGCCTTTACACAAGTTTCCCGCACTGATTCTAGTCCCATTAAATTCACGCACTTTACATGCTTCGGACGTGGTAAACTCTTCGTTAAAATGTCGGCACACATGTCATCAGTTCCGATGTGATGTAACGAAAAATGTCCATCGCTCAAAGCTTCGCGTACGAAATGGTACTTGATATCTATATGTTTACTTCTGGCATGGTACGTGGGATTACTGGAGAGCTTCAGGGCACTCATGTTATCAATGAATAACTTCGCCTTAGCTAACTTAGGTAAGTGCATCTCTAGTAGGAATCTTTCCAAATAGATGGCTTCTTTGGCAGCCTCGGTTAGGCTCATATATTCGGCTTCAGTCGTCGACAGCGCCACGGTATGCTGCTTCTTTGACTCCCAGACAATAGGTGCGTTTGACAATATAAAGCAAAATCCGGTGAAGGAACGTCTGTCTTCTGTGCAGTTCCCCCAATCGGCGTCACAATATCCAGTCAATCCTTCCGAATTTGATTCATATACTAATCCCAGGTCGATTGTACCTTTGATGTATCTTAATATTCGTTTAGCTGCAGTCCAGTGAGCGTACTTGTAGCAGTTATTAAATTGTGACAAATAACTCACCGAGAAGCTGATATCGGGACGTGTGCACTGTGATAAGTAGGTTAAAGCACCGATTAGCTCCCTATAAGGTAACTCTTCATCTTCCGGAGTACGATCTTCTGATTTTGATAATTTGACGTTCTTGTCTAACGGTGTCGACACAGCCCAGACAGCACGGAGACGTCTCAAAGATGTCGGAAAGATGTCCGATCAAGATGTGTCAGACATCTTATGGACATCCATTGTCGCCATTAGTTCATTTTAAAGACGTCTTTAAGACGTACAATGTTACAAAACTCACTATCTTTAAGACATCTTTTCCACTGCATTTTTAAGATATCTTCATTAAAACCGCTCAAGAGCTTCAGGAGCACTCATGTTATCAATGGTATGTTTACTTCTGGCATGGTACGTGGGATTACTGGAGAGCTTCAGGGCACTCAAATAGGAATCTTTCCAACCTTCGCCTTAGCCTTAGCTCGGTTAGCTCTATTAAGGAATCTTTCCAAATAGATGGCTTCTTTGGCAGCCTCAGTTGACTTCTCATATATTCGGCTGACAGTCGAAAGTTAGCAGGTATGCTGCTGTCTTTTGACTCCCCAGACAATAGGTGCTTTGTAATATACAAAAAGCAAAATCCGGTGAAGGAACGTCTGTCTTCTGTTTCCATATCGGCTTACAATCCCAATGTCCTTGAAATCTTTATTCATATTGCTGGGTGAGTTACGTGTAGCAGTTATTAAATTGCTGCAAAAATGAGATTCGTTTAGCTGAGATGTACGAATTATGATATGACAAATAACTCACCGAAGAAGCTGATATAGCGTGTGCACTGTGATAAGTAGGTTAAAGCACCGATTAGCTCCCTATAAGGTAACTCTTCATCTTCCGGAGTACGATCTTCTGATTTTGATAATTTGACGTTCTTGTCTAACGGTGTCGACACAGGATTACAGTCGGTCATGCCGAATCTCTGTAGTATGTCCTTGATATATCCCCTCTGGTGCAACGAGATTTGTTGAGGTGTTCGGGTGAATTCAATTCCAAGGCAGTTTCCTACGTTCCCTAAATCCTTCAGATCAACTTTATTAGACAAATTTATTTTTATCTCATCTATATGTTTTTCTTTCTGTGATATAATTAAAATGTCGTCAACGTAGATCAATATGAGTACAAGTACTCCTTCACGTCTTATTTGGTATACACAAGGATCGGCTTTGGTAGGGGTAGCCCCGCATTCCTTAAGGATTTTGTCAAGCTTGGAATACCACACTCGTCCCGCTTGCTTGAGACCATAAAGAGACTTGTTTAGGAGACATACCTTCCCATCAAGGTCATCTAACATTGTTCTAGCCTTTTGTGTAATTTCAGGGTCAAATCGTTTTGACTTACAAATGTGGTTTAGTACATCATTGAGTTCTCTTGGTGGTTCCATAAAAATAGTTTCTTCTAGCACTCCATTGAGGTATGCAGACGTCACATCCAACTGGTGCATTTTCATGTCTAAATGTGCAGCCAATGCTGTGACTAATCTTACAGAACTCAACCTTGCCACTGGGGCAAAAGTCTCATTAAAATGAATTCCTGGTTTCTGATTAAATCCTTGAGCGACTAGACGCGCTTTCTTCTTTTCCAAAATACCGTTGGCCTTATACTTATTCCTAAGTACAATCCTGCTACCTAGGACTTCTTGATTTGTGGGTCGTTCGACTAAAGTCCAGGTATCCTTTCTAATTATGTTTGTGATTTCTTCGGCCATGGCATCATACCATTCTTCAATTTCTGAACCGCAAAGTGCTTGTCTCATTGGAATTTCACCTAAGAATGCCTGTTCAACCAGTTCGGCTTCAGGATTTCCAGGTACCATATTGTATATCTTCTTTGGTCTTCCCCTGTTTCCAGATCTCACTAGCCTAGGCCTTCCTGGTCCTCTCACTTCATTCAGGTTATCGTCTTCTTCCTCTTCACCTCCGCTTTGGCTTCCCTGTTCTATCGGTTCTAAAGTCACTTCCATCTTCTTGTCTTGAAAGTCCTCATACAGTTCATCTGAAATGAAATCCTCGAATTCCTCTGTAGTGGGATCGACTTTTCTCAAGAACTTGACGTCTCTTGATATGATGACTTTTTGTTCGACTGGTAACCAAACTAGAAAACCCTTTGTCTCTTCGGAGTAACCGAGGAATATTCCTTCTTTACATCTTGGGTCAAGTTTGCTCTTATTCAGATCGTTATTTAGACATAGTACCTTACATCCAAAGTTCTGGAGATGTGACACATCAGGACATTTTCCGTACCAGGCTTCAAAAGGAGTTAGACCATTTAAGCTCTTTGTTGGACATCTATTTCTCAGATAGTTGGCTGTATTTACTGCTTCTGTCCAAAACTTAGGTGGTAACCCTGACTGTATAAGTAGACAACGAGTGGTGTCAAGTAACGACCGATTTTTGCGTTCCGAGACTCCGTTTTGTTCTGGACAGTACGGGCTCGTCAATCGACGTGTGATACCGTTCTCCTTCAGGAATTCGTCCATTTCCTTATTTACATACTCTGTTCCATTGTCTGACTGTATACATTTGACCTGTTTGTCGTGGAGATTCTGAATGTAGTTGATGTATTCTTTTGTTTTCTTGATTACTTCGTTCTTGTGCTTGATGAAGTACACAGTACAATACCTAGAACGATCATCAATAAACTCAACGTAGTATTTTGCTTTCGAAAGTGATTCTACTCTCATGGGTCCGCATACATCAGTGTGTATGATTTCTAGTATTTCAGTATCTTTCTCTGATTTCTTCGGAAAAGGTTTCCTAGTCATTTTCCCTTTTGCGCATATCTCGCATTCTAACTTGAAATTTGTGTCAACAGGCCCTAACTGGACTCCCCGAACAATCCCCTTACGTACACATTCCAGAAGGTCTTTTATATTCAGGTGCCCTAAACGACAATGCCAAAGTTCTACATTAGATCGCGATTCGGTTGTAGTAAAAGCAGAATTTTTAGCCTTACATTCGCGCGCGTAGTACAGATCACCAACACGATCGGCGATTAACTTTACCTTTCCGTCCGGGTCAAAAACGAGAGCAGTGTCTTTCTTAAACAGTATTTCCAAGTTGTTATTTGTTATCTTGCTTACAGAAATGAGGTTTGTACGTAAGTCTGGTACATACAATGCGTTTGACAGAGAAATGTTCTTTAATTCGTCTAAAACATAAGCCGCGAAATTTGCCGTACCCGTACCTAAGATTTCGGTAGATGAGTTGTTTGCCAAGTTCAAATTTTCGCGAAGATTGTCTTTAAATGAAGAAAATTTGTCAATATCTCTGCAAAGATGCGACGTTGCGCCACTGTCTATGCACCAATTTGATTTTACGCGAATTGTTTCCGCGGAGAAAGTTTCTGCACACAATAAACCGACATTTTCTGAACAGTTCGCCTCGTTAGAATTTGAAACAGTCTTACCTTTTTGCAGACAGTCGGTTGCTTTGTGCCCTACCTTCCGGCATCGGTGACATTTAAACTTGAACGTGTTTTCCTCTCTGGTATCTCCTTTGCTCCCGCCGTCCTTCGAACCGCCTCCATTTCTGCCGCTTTCCGTATTTCTCCTGCCCTGGTTCCTTCGAAAATCGAATTTTCTTTTCACTAGCAAGGCGTCTTGAAGATTACCGCGCACTTCACTTTTTCGTGCATCGTATTCTTCAAGTATCTTGATACGTAGTACCTCGGGCGTTGGCAGCTCGTCCCTGGAGTCGATGGCACACCTGAAGTTTTCAAATGTTGTTGGTAGGCTGTACAGCAACATGATTGCGAGTAAAGCAGCGTTAATTTCGACCCCCATGTCGTTTAGTTTGTCTACGGCCTAAATGCTCACGTACATCGGTGCCTTCCTCCATGCGCTGTAAAGTGAGTTGTTTTAACAACCTTGCCTTCCTAGCCGGGCCTTTTGACTGATAAATTGTTTCCAGCTTCAGCCAGACATCTCTCGACGTACTGCAGTTCTTGATCTGCTTTAATTCCGACGGACTTATTGAGAGGATAATATCCGATTTGGCTTTGCTGTCAGCCTTCTTCCAAGCTTACACGGCTTTTCTTGAAGTTTCGTCGATTCCTACGAACGCTGGCTGCTTAACTTCACCGTTTACATAGCTCCATGCATCGTTTTTAATTAGTAACGCCTCCATTTGGATCTTCCACGTATCATAGTTTTCTTTATTCAAGGTGTCTATTCGCGAAACACTTTGTACACTCATTTTGGTATAATCTTGAGATGACAGTTTATTTCTAATACATGTAAATTCCTAAATTCCACGATTTTCCGTGCTCGAGGTCGTTGGTCACTAATTGTACTACCCGTTTCACTTTAACTGGATCCCGCGGATACGCGTGTATGCTTTGAATTCTGCCCTGGGCCCATAACCTGTTATTGGGATGGTTTTCGCAAAGCTTACAAAGCAGTATACGTACTGGTTGTTAATCTATTTATTACACAAAGCATACAGTTTACAAGGGTAAAGTTAACAAGTATTATACCGACAAAGTAATGCAACGGTTCTACAGCGATCGTTCTCTGACGGCAGTTAGAAACAGACTGGCGGTTAGTTGCGTTGTCTGTTGGCTCGCGCACTGAACACGTGCAACGCATGGGCGTACTTATGGGGTTTTAAGTAAATGCGTTTACACCACTAACATAATCATTTTAATCTACTTAGGGCTAAATTAGCCCCTTTCTACCATAAAGCATACTGCCAAATTTCAGCAAAATCGGCTACGGGATTATTAAGATTTTTAGGAAAAAAATATTTTTTATAAAAGTTTGACACCCTGTATCTTGAAAACGAAGCATTACAGGACCTACGTTTATTTAAAGTTTTTGTCTTAGAATCACTCAAGAAATTACCCCTTGAAGTTTGGCCACGTACTTAAATAACACAGTTTATCGTATGATACATCATCACAAGGAGAAATGCTGTCGAGTGACATAAATATATTGATGGGACGAAACGTTACTTAAAAAAAACTATTTACGCCATTTGATAGAGCGTAAAAAGTTACTACGACAATGTGTCCTTTTTATTTCAATAGCTCTTGAAACAAGCCTGAAATATTACAAGAACGAATTTCCAAAATATCGCTTTTATTTCAAATGTCTCAGAAACTAATATTGTTAGCTTTGAATTTTTTCAGACATATTATTGATCACCAAATTACACAACTTTGTCTCAACTTAACTTTGTCTCTATCTCTAACGGTTTCCAAGATACCAATATGCATCCAATTTGAAACACACTGTACATCTGGTGCCCAGCGTTCATTGAGCACACCGTACACACGGTGTTTCAAAAAGTAATGGCACAGTCTATATACAGTCCGGCGTCTTCACGTCGGCTCCTTTGATGTCGAGGTCCCAGATTTCGTTTTTTTAGACGACCAAAAGACGACTGCGCATTTAGCCGTGCACATTCGCGCGCTCAAGGGGCACGGTGATTGGTCAAGAAATAGAATTTTTCCCACTTCCTCGTGTACATATGAATTTCATTGGTGTTCATTGCGCATTTAGCCGCGCTTTAGCCACACCCTCTGGAACCTTCACTCGACGAACTGTATAATAAACTGTGGTAATGGATTGAAACTTTGAAATTACTTTAGGTGACATTTGCAGTAACTAATAAAAACATATTTGCTAGATATTTATGATGTTGGAATAAAAACAACATCCCTCCATATAAACTTACGACTTTAGTTTATTTTTAATTAGATATAAGAATTAAAAGTGAAATCACAACAAATATCCATAAATATCTAATAATTTACTATTACATAATTAGGATATTTAGTTTGCAATTATCATAAGCTTAATCGATGGAAAATATTCTAGTTTAGACACCGTTATCTTTGTAGATACAGAAATTCGAAGTGAACCTTAGATATTAGAATTATTTTTGAATATCCTAACAGAAACAGAAGAAATGTAGCTAAGCAAATGACAATTAGCACATTATGCCATTAAAAAAAATTGAGAGTAACGACAGCAAAACGCTTCAAATTTAATTTCTTCCAAAAAATAAAAAATGTAACCGTATTTTTTTTACTGGTGTAAATAGCCAGGTACCTACTTGTTGACACCATTATCAATTTTTTCCAAAAAACCCCTACACATTCTAATTTTTGAGGAACATTTTTATTTTAGAAACGCTTATTTGCTCTCGCTGCCCAAAATTTTAATTTATTACAGCCCTCCTACGGGTCTTTGGAAAAACTGATAATAACCGAGCATATAACAAAATCTTATTAAATATGTGGTAACCAATTTCTAGAGAATCTTTAAAAGATTAATGAACTGCTAATAATACATACCTATTATCACAAAAATATACAGCTTTGAGTAACTAAATATTTTATGATATATTATTTATCTACCTACCTTTTTCAATAAACTGTATGGGAATTGCATTTTTAGTTAACAATTTTCTCTTATTGTTCATTATAATATAGTTCTGAGAAAAATTCACCTAACAAATTAATTTATATTTTAAATCATTAACGTCCATTAGAGCAATACTTAAATTACCGCAATTTTTTTGCCACTCCTGGGCACGTTTACCGTCAGTAACTGGAAATTTAAAAAAACGTATTCCTTTGTTTCGTGTTTTAGTATTTAAACAGTTTTTATAAACACAGTTGTGATTAGCTGTTGTCATGATTGCACAAAAACACTACTACAGTAGAAACTAAAACTATAGATCACACAAAACTGTTTGCTAATAACAGACGAGCGGTCGATGTCACTCCCTCAACTGTTGGAAGCAGACTGAGAAATCTCGGGCCCAATTGTCCAGCAACGCCATCCAAATCTCGAGCCCATCATAGCAGTCGTTTATTTGTACAGGGATGCGCCTCTATATAAACTTATCACTCAACGGTGTAGTGTAATTGAAAATAAAATGCTATGCGATGTTGAACTACGCATATGTATTATGTGCATGTTAAGTAGCAAACTGAGCGTGATTTTATTGCTATTTTTTCTTCTCCAAATTTTGGACTTCACTTGGAAGTAATTAGATTTGAGATATAAACTAAATAATTCAAAACCGAGTAGGGTAAAATCATTATTTATTATTTAATTAGGAGCAATACATTTAATGAGCAACATTTTAAAACGCATCGTTTACTTTATTTTCAAATCACTTATTCATATAAATTTATTCATAAAGCTTCAGGTTGGTTCTCAGCTAGATTATTCATCTGACAAACTATACCATTTTGAGATTGAAAGTTGAAGAATAAAATATGTAGATACAATTTTATGTCTAGAGACTTCACATGCTCAAGTAAAAATGAAACATTTGCAAATTTCAAAGAAACTATAGTTCTAAAAATTTTCCATTGTAAGCGAAAATAGGAAACCCTAGGTATTTACGATTACCCAAATTTATTGAGTTTCAAGGGATTAGTCGTACCGGAATAAGTATCACTTATCTGCGGTATCTGCCCGCTATGAAATTGAGCAAGTCTGACTGGAAGTTTTTGAAAAATTAGATTTTATATGGGGTTGTATCCAACTCTTGAAGTCCTCAAATTGAACTACCCTGCCGCAACCTTTCAGTAATATAATGGATCACAGTAAATATTCTACAAATACGCAAGTAAAGAGGGTTTTTTTATTTATAAATTTTAATCATTTCAACGTAAACCTCTGGATTATCAATAGTGTGTTTAGGCCTCTCTTTTTTATCATTCTTTTTTAACAGCGCAAGGTCGCTTTCTACCGGTATAATACCATCATTGGTTTTATAAGCTTATCTATGTCCGGGTATCAAATACCATACTTCAATACTATCAAAGATACTGTCAATACATCATCATCATCATCATGCCGTGCCATCCTAAGGATTTTGGCTAATGCTAAAAGCATTCTAGAATCCATTTAATGAGATGGATTATTCCTTCTTTCCCCTTCTTATAACCTTCTGTGGGTCCTGGATGTTACAGTTATTTTATTTCATTCTTTCCGATCTCTACATTTTGCCTTCCAGTCTGTTATTCCCATCTTTTTTACATCGTCTTCCACTTCATCCCACCATCTTTTCATGGGTCTTCCTCTACCTCTTGGCCATAGTGGTAATCACTGTGTTATTATTCTGATCATTTCTGAGGGTTTTCTTCTTAGTATATGTCCTACCCATTTCAACCGTTGTGACTTTATGTATTTTACTATGTTTTCTCCTTCTAGTTCCTCTTAGATTTCTCTGTTCATTCTCCTCCTCCTTTCCCCTTCCTGTGTTACCTTAGGTCCTAACATTATTCTCATTATAATATTTTTAAATCTTCTTTTTTTTTCATTATGCAGTTTCCATTGCATATGTAATTACCGGTCTTATCAGGGTTTTGTATATTTTCATCTTAGTTTTTTTTTTTGTAATTGACGTACTTTTCAATAATTTTCTATATCTGCCATATGCTCGATTTCCTTTTTGAATTCTTTCTTTCACTCTGTCTTTTCCTAGATTTCCTATCACTGTACTTAGGTAATTGAAAGATGATACTGCTTCAAATTTGTATGCCCCTGTATTTAAATATCCTCTTATCTCCGTGTCTCTCCCAATCTTCATGTATTTCGTATACAAACTTCGTCGGTGACGGACGTGTATATCTATAGTGTACCCAGTTAATTTTAAAACATATATGAACTTATAGTTAATAACTTTAAACAACATGACTAACCGAACAAACCACTCGGAAGTCATACTTTCATTTTTAAAAAGTGATGAATTTAGTGAAATACTTTTGCAACAAATTGAGAAGCACAGTTGCAGATTTAAAGAACAAATTACTGAACTCAAGGGTGAAGTAATCATTTTGAGAGAAAGTAATATACAACTTATCAATCTCAATAATTCAAACAGCGAACGTGAAATGCAGAAATAAAGTCATAACTTATGTACTAATTTTCAAGCCAAGTCCATAAACAATGAAGATGTTCGAGTCAAATCAATGCCGACAAAAAGTGCAAACATTGTGCGTGCAAAAACAGTATCAAGCAAAAACCGAAATAGAGAGATAGTACGAGTAGAAAGTAATTCTCAGATGACAGTAAAAGATAAAAGAGTAAACATAAACATAGCAAACCCAGCGTGATTGGAACAGCTGATACAGATGATGATAAATTTTCAGCTGTATCTGTCATCAAACGTACGTGGATACATGCTTCTCATTTTCAACGTGAACTAACTGCAGAAGAACTAACAACTTACTTAAATACAAAATTTCATAGAACCGATTTTATCTGCTTCAAAATAAGTCCAAAATATAAATCACCAAGTTTTAGTTCCTTTAAGATTGGAGCAGATGTCATCCTCGAAGAAGAGCTGTTAAATCCTCAAAACTGGAATAAAGGTGTCTCCGTATCAAAGTTTAACTTTTTTCGAGCCGTCAGGAATAAAATTAACATTGACAATGATTTCCCACGAATCGTCGCCAACATCAACGCAACAAGCGGTGGACTCGATTACACGCATAACAAATATCGGGAAAGACCTACCTCAACAACATTATGCAAAAAACATTATTAAATGCATCCACGTTAATATACAGAGTATTTCGAACAAAACAAATCGACTGGAAATTCTTACAAAGGAGCAAAATCCAGATTTTCTCCTAATAACCGAACATTGGATGTGTTACGCAATCGGAAGTAACAGCTATACCTGGCTATTCTCTCTTATCCCACTACAGCACATCTTCAGCAATACATGGTGGTTCTGCCATCTATGGACGTAATGGCATATCAAATGTACATCCCATACCCGAAGTTCAAGAAGTCTCAGCTGACATCTGTGAATGCTCAGGTGTCTGTATTAGTTATCAATGCGCAAAAATTGCTGTATTAACAATTTATAAATCTCCAAAGGCAGAACTAATGCTGTTTTTAGACACATTAAACACTATATTATGTCATGTAAGTAAGTATTGTAGTCACATGATAGTTACCGGAGACTTCAATATTGACAGACTAATTGAGTCTAATGCAAAAACATTATTATCTGATCTTTTTAGTAGCTTTGATTTGCATCATGCACTACCTTTGGAGCCTACTAGAGATTTTAATAACTGTAAGTCTGCATGTGATTATGTTGTTTCGAATGTACCTTGTACTACTGGTGTCAATATGGAAATTTGTATCTCTGATCATAAAGTTCAAAAGTTTACGTCACATTTTCCGAATGTATCTGTAGATATTAATAACAAATCAGTAGTTACTTTTAAAAGGAATTTTACAGAACAGAATTTTTCCAATCTATATAGAATACTTTCCTCTACAGATTTAAGCGAAGTCTATAGTTGTCTTGAAGTCAATCTAGCGTGGGATATATTTTGGCAAAATCTACAATATTGCTTAGACATTTCATGTCCATTGACGAAAGTAATGCGTTAAAAAATTTGTACTGGCTTGCAAGAAATACTAACGACCATATTATGAAAGAGTATTACACGAATAATAAAAAACAATTTGCTGCAAAAATTGCGATAGAAAAGAAAAACTATTTCCAAAATAAAATAAATGCCGCATCAAATATTTCTAAAGAAATCTGGAATATTGTCAATTTTAATACACGCCGTATAAAGCAAACTACAAATTTTTAGTCCATAAATGTTAAAGGTACATTGACAGATAATAAGCAACAAATTGCGAATTCGTTCTGCGCATATTATTCCTCAATTGCAAGTAAGCTGGTCAGTGACACATATGGTGACTGCATTGGGGAATGTACAGTGGGTACCTTGTGTACCTCGTCTTTATTCTTTTACGAGATTACCCCTGAGGAAATAGCTGATACGTTAAAAAATATGCCGAATAAAAGAAGTAGCGGTTTTGATAATATACCGATTAAAGTAGTGAAGCATATCGCACGCTTTGTCTGTTACCCCTTAAGTTACATTTTCAATTTGTCCATTAAATCAGGTTCCCAGAAAAAACAAGCCTTAATAGTACCACATAAGAAAGGGGACACAGAATAAATTGAAAATGATCGTCCAATAGCATTATTATATTGATTCTCTCAACTCTTTGAAAAAATTGTGCATAATAGAATATTAAGCTTTGTCAGCAGCTTTAAGCTATTATCTTCTCAACAACATGGATTTAGGCCAAAATTTTCTACAAGTAATGCTGCATATGATTTTACAAACTTTATATATACGGCTGTTGATAACAAAGAATGCGTTATAGCTTTATTCTTTGATCTAACACGGGCTTTTGACTGTGTATTAAGCAGCTTCATATCAAGAAAATTAGAAATTTTAGGTACATATCAGAGGAATCTCAACAAGTCTTGTTAAACACGGTAAATTTCGGTAAAGATAGACAATGTTAATTCCTCTATGAACAGTCTTAATTTAGGGGTCCCGCAGGGAAGCGTCCTATCGCCATTATTATTTATATTGTTTATAAACGACTTGGAAACTCATGTATCATTTTCGGAAAATATATTTTTGGTAATGTTTGCTGATGATACTACCATCTGTGTAAAATCTGAATCTGCTGGTTTACTACAACGCAATACGAATGCAGTGCTTGCACACTTTCAAACTTGGTGTTCATCAAACAGACTTCTTACTAGTTAGCAAAACTAAATATATAGTGTTTCATAGAGAACATTTATTGTCTCAACCAAATTTCACATTTGTGATAGATAACGTTACGCTAGAAAATGTATCTTACGCTAAATTTCTAGGACTGCACATAGATGAAAATTTATCCTGGTCTAAACACATTGAACGTGTTCTAAAGAAACTTAATTCTGCATATTATGTCATTCGAAATCTTAAGCCTATTGTTGAAGAGAAATATCTATTAAATATTTATTATGCATTAGTATATTCACATATAAAATACTTGATCTTGTACTGGGTTCAGTCGAAGGACATACACAGAGTTTTTATATTACAGAAAAGGATATTAAGGCTAATTTTTTCATACCAGCCACTTGATTCATGCAGACCATTATTTAAAACAAGACAAATATTAACAGTTACGTCAATTTTTATCTATGAAGCAGGTATGTTTGTGAAAAAACATTTAAATATGTTTCCATCTTGTAATTATATGCATAATCATGATACTAGATCTGCATCCAATATCTATGTTGGCAAGTACAGATTATCTCTTTTTAAGAAGAGTGCATATTATGCATGCAGCATGGTCTACAACAAACTGCCGCAGCAAATGAAAAATATAAGTAGTCCTACTAAATTTAGAAAAGAATTTCTGGATTTCCTTTATAACAAAAGTTTCTATACTTTAAGCGAATTTCTAGATACACGCTACTGATTTGTTCTATCCCACCAAAGTTCCTTTGTACATTATATTGTTAGTCTAGATCTGTTATATGTAATATTGTATTTTTAGCATAGTGTGTAAACTTGTTTGTTCTCTTGATATTTTTTATTTTCCGCAACTTTTTGTAAGTTTTATCTACCTGTGACGTTCGTATCCTATATGGCTTATGCGAAATAAAGTTATTATTATTTAGTTTTTTCCTCGTTGATTTTTAGCCCACATTTTTCCGCTTCTCTGTTTAGTTTTTCTATAGCGTTCTATAGTTTTTTTTTGATCTCGCTACAATTATTGTTACGTCATCTGCGTACGCTATTATTGGTGTTTGGCTGGTTATTATGTTTCTATTTAGTTTCGCCCTTCTTATGATACCTTCTAGTACTAAACTAAATAGTGTTGGCGAGATAGCGTCTCCTTGTTTTTTAGTCCCTTGTCTATATTAAAATTTTCTGTTGCAATTTCCTGAAATCTAACTTTGGCCTTACTGTTTTTGAGTGTCATTTCTAGTAATCCTACAAGTTTCTTGGGTACCTTTAATATTTCTAGTTCTTTCAACATATTTTGTCTGTGTATTGTATCGAATGCGCTCTTAAAGTCGATAAATATTTCATGTAATTCTCTGCCATACTCCCATGTCTTGTTAATTATTTTCTCTAATACATGTATTGCGTCAATTGTGGATCGGCCGGATCTAAAACCATTTTGATAATCTCCAAGTATTTTTTCAGCGTGTTTTTAATCTGGTATTTATTACATTTGATAATATTTTGTATGCTGTATTCAATAGAGTTATTGGTCTATAATAATTACAATTTTATTTATCACCTTTCTTGTATATTGGAGTAATACTTCTCGTTTGCCATCCCTTTGGCTCTCTCTCCAAATTTGTTCTATTAGCCGGTGCATTTCATTAAGTAACTGTTGACCTCCGTACTTTATTAATTCAGCTTTAATTTCATTATCTCCTGGTGCTTTACCATTTTGTAGTTTTTTATTGCCTCTTGTATTTCCGCTCCCGTAGGGCATCTAACTTCCGCATCTTCTCTTTGCATTATTATATTTTCCTCTTGTACTTTCCTAGTGTTATCATTCTTTACACCTAACTCTTCAATAAAATAATCCTTCCATATCTCTTCCATCTTATGAGGGTCGTGTTCTGCGATGCCATCTTGATTTTTCATTCCGCGTATTTTTATTCTTGGTTATAGAATTGTTTTATTTTATTGTTGCGACTGTCTTGTTCAATGTCTTTTAATTTGTTGGTTATCCACTCGTCCTTTTTCTTTTTATATACTGTGTTTGTCTTGTTTCTAATTATTTCATAGTCCCTCCTGTCTGTGTCACTTTTGGTTTTTAGCCATTTTATTATTTTCTCATGTTTCTGTTTCCGTGCTTGCTCACACTCTTCGTCCATTCTCCAATTTCGTATTTTATTACATTCCCTCTTAGTACTTCTTCAGCTGTTTTTGTTATATTATGTTTTATACTGTCCCATATATTTTCTAATCCAATTTCACTTTTTTGCCTCGCTCTGTTTATTTCTTTTTATTGCCTCTTCGTATTCTTTCCTTACATCTTTATTTTCTAGAGCTTCTACACTCCATATTTGTGTCTTTTTTTACATCCTGTATTGTCTGCGTATACCTAGATCCTTTAACGTTGCGATTACTAGATAGTGATCTGTTTCTCCCTGTGCTCCTCTATATGATCTTATGATACCTCTTTTGTAGCAATTATGGTCTATTTGGTTTTCTCTATTCAGCAGGGTGTCTCCAAGCGACTTTAGGAATTCTCGGATGTTCAAATTTTATTGTAAGGAATATCATATTTAACGATCCTGCAAGTTGACACAATCTTTGCCCATTATCGTTTGTTATGTTATGTATTGTTTCTTTAATGTTACCTACTACTTCACTTAAATACTGTTCTTTCCCTATCTGTGCATAAGCGTCTCCTAATAATATTATTTCATCTTTCCTTGATATATCTTCACAGGTTTTATTCAAGGTTCCATAAAAGTTGTCCTGTTTGGTCTGCATTTTCTGTAGGCGCATATTGATAATTGAGATAGTATGTTTCATTTTCAGCCTCAATATGGCAATTCTTCCGTTTACCAGTAGAAATTGAATCACATTATTCATTATTTTCTTTTTTATAAAGAACCCTACTCCATTACTTCCCTTCTTTTGCTCTCCACTATATAAAAATGTGTATTTATCTTTGGTTATCTCTCCAGATTGTTCCCATCTTATCTCCTGTACAGCCGTTATATCTGTATTATATTTGTCTGTCTCTTGCTATTTCTTCCATTTCGCCTATTCTTAGCATTGTTTTAATGTGCCTATTTTTAATTGCTTTTTCTTCTTTTTTTATCCTTTGCCTTATTTTTTTGTTTTTTTGCCCTGTTTTACTTTTGAGCCTTTCCTTTCTCTTAATATTGCTTTCATTATATCTAGCTCATTATCCTTTTTCTTTTATTCAATGCCTTTTCATCCCATTCTCTTACCTCTCTATTTAGTTTTTTGTACATTGTGTTGTTTTAGTGGCATTCCGGATGTGTTCATCTTCTCTTTGTTCTTCTTCATGTCATGTTGGTAGTCCTCTGGTTGTTCTTCCGTGTGTCATTCTAAAACATGTTCTGTGTATGTATCTCCATTTACCACAAGTTTGTCATAGAGTATGTTAGCTTTATTTCCTTTGTTCCTAGCACCTTTCAAATGTGGTACTAGACGTTTTTAAATTTCCTGTATCTGTTTGGGGTAGTCCTCGGAAATCCATATTTTAGTGCCCTTTTCGCTTCTTTAAAGATTTCAGCTCTTTTCCGTGTTGAGGTAAGTTCCATCAATATAGGTCTGCTGGTCTTGGTTCTGCTTTCATTTCTACCTATTCTCTATACTTATTGTATTCCTTGTTCCGTATCTAATTTCACGTTTATATTATTGAGTACTTATTCCTTTATTTTATCTTTAACAGTCTTATCTGTTTCATTTTCAACTTCTTGTATTCCATATATTACTATATTTTTTTTTCTTACCTCTCTTTCTAATATCTTGATTCTTTCCTCTTGTTTCTCCAGTGCTTCTTCGTATTTTCTGATTGTTTCTTTCATATCTTTATTTTCTCTCTTTATTTCTGTTTGTTCTCTCTGTAAACTATCTAACTTACTCTCCAATCTTTCATTAGAGCTTTCTATTCTACTTATTTTATTTACGATTTCTTGAATTCCTTCTTCCATCATTTATATCAAAGCCGGATCTGTTTTTGTATTGTGTGTTGCTTATATTTCAGCTTCTTTCATCGCCGCCCGTCGCGCAAAAGAAATAACCCGAATGGACTTCTCGGAGGTTATGTTCTTTATTGACAGGTATGATTTTCATTCTTTTAAATATTTCAGCCTTTATTACCTGATCTTCTTTATTCACACATAAGTAGTGTAATTTGTTCCTCCCGTTTCTCTTACAATAACTTTTATTTTAGTGCTCACAACTCAAAAATTTATCGTTTTCTAATTTTAATAATAAGCGCCTATGTTAACTAGATCAGGACCGTCACTGTCAATACATAACTGATCGATAAATGTCCAAAATCTGTTTTTGTTTTGATTGAAGCAATTTTCGCAAAATATCTTAAACACGTGATGATTCTCCTTTTTGTAATGTTGCACATACAACTAATCACTTCATTGGGACCCTTTTCGTAAAATATATTATATTTATACATTTTTTTGACAAAAGACAATAATTCCATTTATTTGTCGGTAATTTGTATCCGTAAAATCTCGTTTTTTTGTTGTTGAGTAACTGTACATAGGGAAATGCTCTGTACAGTTAATCATATGAGTAGCTAGGCAATCAAGTAGTAGTACGGTATCATTTAATAATCAAATAGTATTCCTAAGCATATCAATGTCTCGATATGGTTTTTGCGAGTGGCCAATACCGAGGAAGCAAGAGATTTTTTGCGGTGGACCCTGCAAAAACATCTTTCATGTAAATTGTGCGAGTGAGCTACTTTTTTTCCTTTCTTCGGTTACTGGTTTACTGTGGAAATGCAGCACGTGCAGAGCAGGACAATAAGCTAAATGACAAGAAACTTCAGGATCTATTTGAGTCGAAGTGTCGAAGTATCCGAGATTTCCAAACACCCACCTTCGACCTACTTATGCTGATAAATTATGTTTTAACGCGAAGAATGAAGACCAAAAGTGCAGAGACAATCAATTTAATACGAACTTATAAATATCAGTAATTCTCGTAATTCTTTAGTTCTGTTTAACTCGCCTTTGAAATAAAATTGATTCCTACATGTTTTCTCAAAATTCTTAAAATAAAATCTTTTTAAAAAGAAATTTTTGAAGACGATTTTGTTAAATGGCGCAGTCCTAGTGGATTTTGCCAGTCAAATTTTCGAATACATTTTGGCGTACTTCTCAAAGTTTTGGGCAAAAAAAACGAACTTACGAAGCCGAATCTTAGTGACGTTATTTGTGCAGTGCATCGAGCAACTTTTTGTGTATACTCCATTGAAGGAAAACCATCAAGAAGACAAAGCGCTGAACTGAGTTGGCTCAATACGGATGAATTGAGTAGTCTGTCGAGAAAACATAGGAACAAGAAAGAAGAGAAATCAGGACTCCGGTACACCAGAACCGTATGGATCGTTCAACCTGAACACCAGTCTATAGGAGACAAAAAACTGAAAATTGCTTGGATTATTGGTAAGAAACCTTATATATCTATCGTAGAAAATAAGGACACATCAAATTTCAACCAGCAATTTTACGTTCGAAAATCTATCGAAGACGTTCGAACATAGTTAAGAAGAACAAACAAAAAACTTCAGAAATAAAATCCCAAATTTTACCATCCCGAAATCTTATTTAGTTAGCTATAAAATCTAGAGTAAAGTCAAATTAAAGTCAATAAACTGCAAAGTTCAAATCAGCATATTTAGTATTAAATTCATTAGGTATAATAAATTTAATTAGCTTGTAACATAGTAAAAACAGTTTACGTATAAGTGTAATTTAAAAGTTGTGTCTAGAGGAAGGTTATTGTTCTTACCTTCACTATATCAAGTTTTATAGTATAACAATAATTATCAATCACTTAATTAAATAAAACAGATATTTTTACGTAAATATTCAAAATTAACTTTGGAAACAGACAAAATTTAAAAATAGCCACCAGAAACCCCGAAATAGTAAATATTCAACAAACAAATTATACGGTTTTGAAAGCATATGCAAAAACAATTTTTGATTGTAATGGTAATCCAGATACATTAGAAATTTTTATCAAAGCTTGTGACGAATTTATTGAACTATATCGATCAAATGATGAACATTTAAACAGATATATATTAAGTCTATAAATGACACTGCAGGAAACAACTACTCCGCGGGCTAATGCCCCGACCGGCATTGAATTATACCTGCAGTATCTGTGTGAAACAGCCAAGAACCCTTGTCGGCCACTCCACCAGACATAGACCGGTTTCGGGCTTGTTAGCCCTCATCAGTATGCCATAGGTGAGATGACCGACAATTGAACTGGCTGTTCCTTCATATGTA
The DNA here is from genome assembly GCA_025584915.1 of Monochamus saltuarius. Lineage (NCBI taxonomy): Eukaryota > Metazoa > Arthropoda > Insecta > Coleoptera > Cerambycidae > Monochamus > Monochamus saltuarius. The sequence goes on from CM046723.1 coordinate 38,007,249, forward strand.
GTTTCACATATAAATCGAGTGCAGGTGAGATGTAACTGGTCTGCTACTTCCTGCTCGGCCTAAGCGGCTCGACTTGCAGAAAGCGACCTACAATATCGTAGGTACTTAACCGCAGGGCGATGCGCCATTAAATCTATAAGTGATACTGCAGGAAACAACTACTCCGCGGGCTAATGCCCCGACCGGCATTGAATTATACCTGCAGTATCTGTGTGAAACAGCCAAGAACCCTTGTCGGCCACTCCACCAGACATAGACCGGTTTCGGGCTTGTTAGCCCTCATCAGTATGCCATAGGTGAGATGACCGACAATTGAACTGGCTGTTCCTTCATATGTAGTTTCACATATAAATTGAGTGCAGGTGAGATGTAACTGGTCTGCTACTTCCTGCTCGGTCTAAGCTGCTCGACTTGCAGAAAGCGACCTACAATATCGTAGGTACTTAACCGCAGACCTCTCGCCCCGGGCGATGCGCCATTAAATCTATAAATGATACTGCAGGAAACAATCATTTGGTATCATTTATAGATTTAATGGCGCATCGCCCGGGGCGAGAGGTCTGCGGTGCAAAGTGGATAACACAACACATGAGCACAATCCCTTACCAAATAGCTAGGCACAAGGTCTGGGCCACAAGTCGGTTTGCTCTTTAAACGTTTCAATGCCAATATTATTTCCTCTTCAGACAGAGATTTTATGCTCAAACAAGAAATATTAATGATATCACATCATTGGCATTTAGATCTTGCTTAAGAAAAACACTTTCGAAATGTCGGCTAAAACTGTCTACTATTAACTGAGGGTCAGATATTACTAGATCGTCTAAATGCATAACCTCTGGTATACGAGTGCAACCTTTTTTATTATGTATGAAGGACCAGAAGTTTTTGCTGTCACGTGAAATTGAATTTTCAGCTTTACTTATGAATTCTTTGTAAGCTGCATTGATTAATGTCTTACTATGTTGTCTAAGACGCTTGAAGTTTTGTAAATTTATATCTGAACCATGTTTCTTATATAATTTGAGCTCATATTGCTTAAGTTTCAAATTACGAATAATTTCACTAGTATACAATTTTGGATAATTAGATTTTCTTCTATTATTGGGATAAAGCGGTACAAACGTATCAAATATACAATAGATTTTCTGGTAGAAAGCATCACATGCTGAATCGACATCAACACAGGTTTCAAGAAATGACCAATCAGTCGACAGCAGACAGTTGTACAAAGCTGGAAAATTAGCCTTACTGAAATTATATCGTTTATCAACAGAATTAAAAGCACAATTTTTTTCACTAGTTCGCTGCCACGATGTGTGCACAGATATAGCGGAATGATGTCTATCTTCTGGTACGAGAGGGAAATCTTCATGAAATACTTTACAGTTATGACTAGATAATACTAAATCCAAAATCCTATCATTATCATTAGTGACATTGTTGAATTGTGTAAAATTTAAAAATTGCATAAAGTTTCTCATTAATGAAGCTTTAGGATCCTGAACGTTATCATACAAATGCGGTATATTAAAATCACCCAAGATCAATAAATTGCTAAATTTGGTAAAATACAGCTCAAGTTCCTCAAGAAATGAATTGTACACAGATACAAGTGTATTAGGTGGAATATAAATAACAAATATTAAAAATACTGTTGCAATAAGATGACATTTGCAACCAATAATGTCAATATCATATCACGAAAACTAGAATGGTTCAGGGCAAGCACCACACCACCACCACGCGATAAACCAGTCGCCTGCAGATTCCTGTCACATCTGTAGACAGCATACTCCTCAGGAAAGAATTCAGTAGACAGCACATTATCGTTAAAACCAGATTCAGTCAGAGCAATGATATCAAAATGCACATCACTAATATTCGGATAGAAAATAGCCACTTTAGAATTTAATCCGTTCACATTTTGGTAGTAGCAAGAGACGTCAGTGTTACTGTTGGACAATATTAGTTTTCCGAAATATTTTTTGGTAAGCCATTTATATATTTAATTTGGATGTTAGTTTCACTAGCATTTTTCCTCTCCATTAACTCTGAATTAACTTTCTTATACAGATTAAGCTGTCTTGGAGTTCTATCGAAAGTGAGAGAGATATTTCTAAATTGATTTTTAGATTTCTTTAAATTTGAAATTTTTTTTATTATATCACTAACCTCTTCAGAATCCTTAAGAACAACTTTGAAAGGTCGCGGATTAGTTCTGTCAGGATTATATCTACCGAGACGATGAAAGTTAATAGTATCAGTAGACACATTGTTGGAAATTTTATTTAATAGATTACAAACAGCAGATTTTTCATTAGCAATTCTCTCATCCTTCTGAAGGCTAGAATTTTGCTCAGCTATTCCAAAAACCACTAGATTACGTTTACAATTATGTTGCTCATTGAGTTCTTGAAGTATTTCCTCAAAGGAATCATTAAAATCCGGTTTAGATGTACTGGCCTTGAGTTCACGTAACTCTTTTTGCAACTCAACAATTAAGATTTTCAATTGGTTTAGCTCATTACCCAGAGATTTACAATCAGAACATGTCCAGTGGAGCCTTTTATTTTTGGTATTTAAAGCTTTAGCGTCAGCAACTGTTAAATCCACACATTCATGATAAAAAATATTCTTACAAGTTGAACAGGATACAGCTTGACCCTTAACAACAGTTTTTTGGCAACAGCTACAAACATTCTTTTCCGGCATGTTTAAGAAAATATAAAGACTAAAAAGTTTATATTCTGTGCAGATAGTCCAAGCATTTAAGATTCAGTCAGCTGTTAACTACACAGCGATTATTAACGATAAAAAAGCACTACTGATTTTCACTAAAAAAAATAACTTGTTACTATTAAATTATATCAAAACGAATTAAGCAAGTAAACATAGGTGTTGTCGAGTGTTACTCAACTATAATAATAAAATAAATATAATATATATATATAAAATATTAAAACCATATCAATGACATTGACAATGACATTAGATGAACCAATTATGTGTTATCCTCTTAGAGAAAATTTCCAAATACATAACTTTCAATTTTCTCAATTTTCAAAAGGAAAACAAAATTTACCAGATATTAAAACTAAAGAATCAATAAGAACTGACCATTCAAATATAAAAAGGCGAAGAAAATACTAACACCGATGCTTTGTCTCATATTGAAATTAATACTCTTAAAAATGAATCGATCATAGCTAAAGCAGACCAAAATGACAGTGACAAAGTAAAATTACAGACTTTTCAGTAGAAAACCCATCAATAGAAAGTTCTCCTGATAATGTTATTGACCTATATACAGAAATTCCTGACTTTAACCCCAACAATATCCAACCATTAATAGAAAACAATAATTCACCTTCAGTCAATGTAATCCAAGACATTACTTAAGACCAGAAAACCTAACGAAAATTCTTCTCGTAAACAGTACACTCTGCAATCGAAAATCCTATATTAGAAATACAAATTTCTGAAAAACCATTAAATCAATATAAAAAATCAAATTATATTTTTCTGTACTGATAATGTTACAAAACCTTGTATAAATCGTAGAACGTTACATCAAGACAGTAAACATAGAATAAATATTAGTTTATCAATTAATAATCTAGAAGAACATATCTCACAATCTGTAAAAACATATATAATACCAAAAATGTTATATTCAATTAATTCAAGAAATAAAGGAAAAAATATCCAAATGTTTCAGTGTAATTCCATTTTTTTAATTATTTATTGTAGTTCATTTTTGTTTTTTTTTATATATGTAATTAGGTTTAAGTGTACTGTTGTCTCATGATACTGTTACTTGTAATTTTTTTTCTTGTAATTCCTACCCTGTAAATTTAGAAATCTATGGGTAGTGTATGAAGAAAATAAAAATAAAATGTTACATATACATACATATTATATGACAGTACAATACAGGTAGTATAAGACGATGAATGCCAAAATTGTGTACTCATAGTTGACGAAGGTGGTACTCGTCACCAATGCTACTGCTAGAGGCAAATTCTTTTGGTAGTCAAAATACAGCTATAATATTTTCTTCCTTATCCGAAGTAACGTCTGAGAGTTTGTTTTTTAATGATTCGGCTTTCCGTAAATGCAGCTCTCTGTATGAACTTCTGCATTATTCAAATAAGTCAAAAAATTAGTGCATTCGCAGCATATGTCTTTTCTGGGATATCCAGATGAGATATTTCAATCTTCATTCAAATTTTTCAAAATATTTCATAACTAACTTTATCATTTTCATTGGTTATTATGAATTTTGTGTGTAACTTTGCTGCAGACAGTGTTGAATCCAGATATTTACGAAGTTTATTATCATTTCATTAATAATGTGACTCTCGAGCTGGCAACTAATTTCAAGGTCATTTAGAGATCAAAATTGTGATTTTTTGGAATCGGACAATTTCTCAAGCGATCTGTTAACTTGGGGGTAACTGTGTAGGTCTTGAATACCTTCCAAACATTGGAAAGGGGCCCTAAATCTCGCCCAGGACCAGCGCAGGGCCAGCCCAGTGTATAAAATGTTGCCATGATTGTTGCAACTCGCGAATTTTGATCTCCCTGCCAAGGCGTTCAATTTCGGCGATCCATTTGCTGTGAGTTAATGACAGTGGACCCAGCGCTGACCCAAATGGCCCTAGAACCTTGCCAGAACATTGGAGTTATGCTCCGTGTGCTGCTCAGGCCGTGTGGAGAACTGGCCCAGAGGGTCACTAAGTGGCGAATTTCTATTCCCCTGCCAAGCGTCGATTGCGACGATGCACGAGTTAATGACGGTCGACCCAGCATTAACTTTAATGACCCAGAACCTTGCCAAAATGTTTGATTCATGCTCCGTGTGCTCTCCAGGGCCGGCCCAGCGGGTAATAAGTGGTCCCGTAATTGCTAACTCGCGAATTTCATTTTCCCTGCCAAGACCCGAGAATTTGACGATAAATTTGCTGTGACGGAATGGCGGTCCACTCGGCACTGATCTGAGTAACACTGGAACCTTGACAGAACATCGAATCGATCAGTCGCTTGTTCCGCCAGAGCTGACTCAAGGTGTAGAATTCTCAACGGATATGCGTTCTTGCTTGTGGATAAATTCAAGTGGGACATTCCAATCGGTCACCGTCAGGATTCCCGCACCCAAAATTCCCGGCAACAAGACTCCGCGATGATGGTGAGATTAGGTTAGGTTCAGTCAGGTGAGACTCGTTTGAGGTTAGGGTTGGTGAGGTCAGGTTACGGTTGGGGTTAGCTAAGGTTGGGTAAGGTTTATGTTAGTTTTGGTGCGGTCAGGTGCGGTCAGGTGAGGTTAGGGTGGGTGAGGTTAACTTCCGTTACAGTTAGGTTGAGTAGGTTGAATTAGGTTTCCATGAGGTTTGGTGAGGTCTGGGTCAGGTTAGGTTGGTGTCGGGTTAGGTGAGGTCAGGTTGGGTGAAGTTGGGTAAAGATTACCGTTAGGTTGAATGAGATTAGATTAGGCTCACCTTAGGTTGGGTCTGGTTAGGTTAGGTTAGCTTCCGTTACGGGTAGGTTAGGTTGGATCAGGTTAGGTAAGGAAAGGCCCCTGGTCGGGCACCGTTTCCAGCGGTGTTCGGGGGAGACACCCGTAACTCCCACCAGGCGCATCCCCGGGTGGCGGATAGGGGAAGCTCACGGGCACCACAATCCAGTGGTGTCTGAGGGCAGGTGGGAAATAAAATACCACCCGCGGACCAACAGGATAGCACGGGGGGATTGCCTCCTTAAGAAGTCCGCCGTCCGCTGGCGTAAATAGTGGCGGGACTGAGCACGACACGCTGGGTCATGGAGAAATGACGTCAAGGGAAAAAAGTCTCCAGGTGGGTCCGGGTAACCGGGAATCCCACCCTGCTACGGCAGGTCGCTCCGACGGGTATGGGGGGAGCACCAAGACGTTAGTCCAATCGGCTTGCCCGGCGGAAGCCCAGGCTGGGAAGGTCGATAGAGCTACTGGGCCGTTTGTAGACCTGACGAGGGATAAGGGAAAGAGTCAGGATGGATTAGATCACGGGAGAGAGAAAGTGATCTCTGAAACGAGAGAAAAGGAAGCTGAAATAACTGGCGATAGGGGAAGTTTTATAAGTAGGCACAAAATGGGAGATCTCCACCACAGAGAAGAGTGTCCTGTCCGGAGGCGGGCATAGGGGTCGGAGACAGTAGTAGGGAAAGACCAACACGAGAAGAAGAGAAAGAGAGAAAGGCCAAGAGGAAGAGAGAGGACAGAATGAGTCAGGGAGGCCCGCCTCCGGCTATTACCGCAGGATGGATCTGTGGTATACTTAGGAAGATAGACACGGACAGTCAATCGCTATTGCTATTAGCAAAAGAAAAGAATACAAAAAGAGAGATTAAGGAGATTGCGGTATCCCTGAGATCACTCATGAGACAGCTCACTATTGGGGATGTACAGGATACTTTGAAGACATTAGATGAAGACCGGCAGCAAAAGGATGATATTGAGAGACTGACAAAGGAGAACGAGGATCTGCGGGGAAGGATTATGCGCCTTGAGAACGATATGGAGTCTTTTAGAGATAGACTTAGAAACAGTGAGGGGCCCATAATGAGAGAAGACTTGTTAGACGGAGTTAAGAGCTACGATGACATAAGACAGTTTAAAGACCGAGAATGGCCGGAATAGCTTTTCAGGGTGACTTCTATGAGTTCCGGCTCTCCCCTTGTGGAGGGTAGTGACACAGATTTGGTAGTATTAATGGAGGAGGGAGGGGAAACATCTACCAATGCTGGGATAACGAATGCCATGTTGGTCAGGTTTCCGGAAATTGCCGATTTGAAGGTAGGATAGCTACTATGTCTATAAGAACCAATTTCGAAACGAGTGAAGGTAGCGTAGAAATGATCAGATATGTACACAAAGTGGAATTGCAGAGCATCCGAGAATGGTACAGTGAGATGGTAGAGATAAAAGCTCGCATGATTCAGCGTAATAGGAAGGTAATGGCGGTATATCCACCGGTGGCCGATAGAAATGGACAAATCACCAGAAGAATTGCGGAAACTGTTTTTAGAGGATCGGAGATTAAGTGCGTCATATATGTCAAAAGTAGAGAACGAGAGGTTGCTGCAGGAAAAATAAGACCGAAAACGACGGAAGCAGTTTTAATAAAGAACAAAGGCATATCTTACGCAGAACTGCTTAAAGAGGTAAAGGAAAAGGTGGCAATAAATCCAGAGGTGGCCAAGGGTATAAGAACCGTAAGGCACACCAAAGAAGGGAATATGATTATAGTGGTGGATAAGCAGCAGGAGATACTGGAGAATCTAAAGAAAAAGTTAAAAGAGGTGGTTGGTGAGAATAGAATGGAAGAGGTTGGAAGGAGAAGAGGAAGGGCCATGGTGGTCAAGGACATTGATGAGTTAACAACCAGGGAGGAGGTGGTAGCGGCTGTAGCTAGGCCGGCTGGTGTTGATACGGAAGCGTGCGCAGTGGGGGAATTTCGACCCTATTTTGGAGGAAATAGGGCAGTCACGGTAACTGTCCCCGCGGAAAAAGTAGACCCACTATTAAAGACCGGGAAAATTAAAATAGGCCTAAATTTGTGCCTGATAACGGAGAGACTGCAGGTGCAGCAGTGCTATCGATGCTGGAGCTACGACCATCTGCGAAGAGACTGCAAGGGCGAGGACCTTAGCACGAAGTGCAGAAAATGTGGAAGTGAGGGCCACATAGCCAGGAATTGTACAGAGGGCTTTCGCTGTCTAAATTGTAAAGAGGAAGGACACGCCGCAGGATCGGGGAAATGCCCAGAATTCCGCAAGGCCTTGGTCAAAACACGGCGGAAGGCAAGAGAAAAAAGGAGCTTTATGATATATGATATGATATTTAGTCTGTTGTAACAGCCCCATACACACGCCTATGGCATGCGGGACCAGCGCGCCGGCTCGACCTTGATACGTTATATATATATATATATATATATATATATATATATATATACACATTTAGGATGATCGGTTTAAATGAAACCACGTCGGTGTTCCAACCAAATTTAAGAAGGCAATAAGCTTTATGCAGCTGAATGCAAACGGCTGCAAGGCAGCCATGGATCTAATGTGTTTATTATCAATAAATATTCATTTAACTTCTAGAGACTGTTATACTGGCGCCCAACTTATGGCCTTTACAATGTTTGTGAAATTACAGCGTGTGGTAGTGCCTACGTTTTAATCCTCGTTAACCAGTGCTTTTGTTGTGTGGAACGTTGAACGTTGAATAAGTGTTTTATAAAAGCTTTTCGTGGGGAACATTATAAAACTTTGTTTCTATTCAACACAACTAAGTGTTTAGTGCCGTTTGAAGACGATTGCCTACGTTGGATAAGTATTTTATACGTCGCTGAGAGGGTAACAGTATAAAATTTGTATCTATTCAGCTGGTCGTTATTCAGTGCACGTAAGTACTTCTATTTATTGTATAAACTTAGTCATCACGGACCGTTATCCATATTGGTTAAGAAGTGCCGGTCGAACTCCAGAAATGGCGGAGAATACGGTAACTCTTACACAAGAACAATTTAATCAACTTTTACAACGAATCGGTAATGTAAACATTGAAAATGGGAACTTTATTCGTTGTACTTCATGTTTAACGGATCTAAAGACAGTGACATAAACGCTTTTATTGATGCCGTGAAACATACAAAGAATGCAGTCAGGTGTCAAACGCAAACGCGCTTCGCGGTTTATCGATGCTTCTGGAAGATTTTGCAGCTACGTGGTGGCAAGGCGTTAAGGAAACTGTTCAGACGTGGAAAGACGCGGTAGATTTAATGCGTACAACTTTTGGACCCAAAAACCAGCATACAAAGTTTACAGAGAGTTGTTTTCGAAAGAGCAAGATCTAAAAACTCCTCGCATGTTTTTATTTGTCAAGCCCGTGCTACTTTGGATCATTTACCGTCTAATACACTAAATGAAGCCACGCAGATTGACATGGTCTACGGATTGCTTCATAGGCGGGTTAGAGAAAAGGTTCATCGAGATGAAATAAAAACATTTTCGAATTTACTAGACGAATGCCGTTTAGCCGAAGAAACTTTTGTAGACCGTTTTGAAAGTAAAAATACTAATGACAGTAATCCACGTGAAAAATGTAGTTATTGTAGAAATTATGGCCACTCTAAAGACGATTGTCGCAAACTCGCCTCAAAGGACAAAAGTACGTTGCAACCGACCCCTGCTAAGAATACAGAGCAAAATCCAGTAACTGCTACGTCATCAACCACTATACCAGTAGTAGGAGGTTCATCGCTTAAGTGTTTCGGTTGTGGGAAACCAGGTTACATTAGGTCCAACTGTCCTACTTGTACAACTATTTCTACTTCATCTATTGATTTTTGCTGCCTTGATAATGTGTATCGATCTTGTGCATCAAACCCTCGACCAATTCTGACCATTCAAATTCTCGACTCCAATGGTACAGGTTTAATGGATACTGCTGCTAAACAGAGTGTTGCCAGTATCAGTCTTGTGAAACTTTTAGAAGAAAAAGGAGTTACGTTTTCAACTCAGACTATCCGTTTAAAATTAGCAGATGGAGTAATTAGACAAATGGATGTTCGCGTCGTTACAGTAGATGTCATGTTGTGTGAAAGAAGAATCAATACCACTTTCATATGTCTACCTGATGCTGATACTACATTACTAGGAATGGATTTTCTATCTCAAGCAGGTCTTACAATAGATATGAGTAAAAGATATGGTACTTTGCTGATACCCCTACCACCGAATATGAGTTGATGTTCGAAAACCAAGGACATGGTGTACTTGAGGTGAGGGCGCTAGACGTGCTAAGATCTGATGAAGGAACCATGCTCTCTGAAGAAGAGAAGGCACGCCTTTCTGCCTTGATAGAAAAAAACTCAGATACCTTCACTTTAGGGGGAGAGCCAACCCCTTATGCAGAGCATCGAATCGATACTGGAACTCAAGCACCTACATCCGTACCGCCGTATCGCATGACACCTGCCAAGAAAGACATTTTAAAACGTGAATTGGACAAATATCTCGCGAGTGGTGTAATCGAAGAATGTGAATCGCCGTGGTCCGCGCCTGTTGTACTTGTGCCCAAGAAAGACGGCGGAACGCGATTATGTGTGGACTACCGATCCCTAAATGCGATGACAAAGACGGACTCTTATCCACTTCCGCGATTGGATGATTTACTTCACGCCACAAAACAAACATTCTATATGACTACCATGGATTTGCGTGCCGGTTATCACCAAGTGCGTGTGCGCGAAGAAGACCGCGACAAAACCGCGTTTGTGACTCCTTTTGGGACTTACCGTTTCAGAGTTATGCCATTTGGACTATGTGGAGCTCCTGCAACTTTCCAAAGACTTATGGATCGCTTTCGTAGCGGACTTCCAGATATTTTGGTCTTAGCATATCTTGACGATTTAATAGTATTGTCCGAAAGTTTTGATAGTCATCTTTGTGATTTACAGTTGATATTCGACCGGTTGAGACAAATCAAGTTACGAGCTAATCGAGACAAATGTACCTTCGCGAGTGCGCGTGTGAAATACCTTGGACACGTTATCACTCCCAAAGGAATTCAAGTGGACCCGGACAAAACGGCAGCCATTGCTAACTTCCCGCCGCCGCGTAACGTAAAAGGTGTTCAGTCATTCCTACAAACGTGTTCATGGTACAGACGATTTATCGATAAGTTTGCCGATATTTCGCGGCCCTTAAGCGAATTAACCAAGAAAAATGCAGTCTGGAAATGGGAACAACCTGAACGGGAAGCGTTTGAAACCTTGAAAACCGCCTTAATCACTGCACCAGTTCTTCAGCAAAATGATGGCTCAAAACCCTACATATTACGTACCGATGCATCCGCTTTTGCTTTAGGTGCGTACTTCTACAAGGTGAAGGCCCAGAGGAACACCCAATAGAATATGCTTCGAGATTACTTACCACTGCAGAAAGGAACTACAACACGACTGAAAGAGAAGCTTTGGCAGTCGTTTGGAGTTTAAACCGTTACAGAGGATACTTGGATTCTTCTTCGGTTATCGTCATGACAGACCATCAGCCGCTTAAATGGTTGCTAAGTTTGAAATCACCGACAGGGCGATTAGCTCGATGGGCTCTCGTTATACAGAGTTATAACATCAAAATTCAATATGTTTCTGGTAAATGCAACGTGATAGCTGACATGCTATCCCGACCTCCATGTGAACATGAAAGTACTTCCACATGTGACATTTGCTCCATCACCATTGACTTACCCCGAAGAACTCCCGTTGAAATACGTTCCGAACAACTAAAAGATCCGGAACTCAAGAAAATTATACAGAGTTTTGAGAATTATCAAGATTGTGATGTAGCTAGATGGACAGCACGTGGATATATTATGACTAATGGAGTCTTGTATAAATATTCAGACACCGAAGATCAGGAAGAAGCCCAATTAGTGGTGCCTACTCATGAGCGTACTAGAGTTTTGCAGGAACACCATGACGCTCCCACCGCCGCACATTATGGGACTGAACGCACCATACAGCGTATAGCCAAACAGTATTATTTCACTGGAATGCGCAGATTTATTACCGACTATGTTAAAAACTGTGTAGAGTGCCAAAGATACAAAGCCAGTAATCAAAAACCCGCAGGACTGTTGCAGACACCAGTTTATGCCCAAAGGTTCGAGGTGCTTGCCATTGATTTATTTGGCCCTCTTCCCGAATCAACTACAGGTCACCAGTGGATTTTTATTGTGGAGGATACCGCCTCAAAATGGATCGAACTTTTCCTCTAATTCGAGCTAGTGCAGAAGATTGCGCTAGAGTTCTTATTGATGAGACATTCTTACGATATGGTTTACCACGACGTATAATATCTGACAACGGAGTGCAATTTGTTTCTGCCATTATGCAACAAGTATGCCACTGTCTAGGCATTAAGCAAAATTTGACTCCACTTTACCATCCACAAGCCAATATGGTCGAACGAAAGAATCGAGATTTAAAACCCCGAATTGCAATTCTGGTAGGCAACGAGCATACCAACTGGACAGAAAAATTACCATCTATCAGATTTGCCATGAATACCTCTAAAGGAGAGACTACAGGCTATACTCCTGCATTTTTAACCTTCGCTAGGGAATTGCGTACCCCAGACGAAGTTACCAATGATTTACGTTCCATCGTACAGTCAGAGAACTTCATACCTCAAATTACTCCCTACCTGGACAGAGTTGCCCTGACACTAGCTGAAGCCAAGTCCTTAAATGAGAAGCAACAAGATCGGCAGAAGGAATACGCTGACTTACGTCGTCAACCGAGTCCAAGCTACAAAATCGGAGACAAGGTATGGATTACCACTCATACGCGCAGTAATTTAGATAAAAAGTTACTACCAAATTTGATCCGAAACGAGACGGGCCATATGTGATTACACGAGAGGTATCCTCGACTTCCTTTGAAGTGTCTTCTATTGCCAATGAGGAACCACTAGGAGTCTACCATGTGTCCCTATTAACACCCTACCTCGGAGGAGAGGAGGTCCAGCCCGTCGTTCCTATAAGAAAACGTGGACGACCCAGAAAGAAACCACCTTCCACTCTTGATCCTGGTTCCTCGCCGGGACGTCATCGTAACCAGAGGGGGAGGATGTAACAGCCCCATACACACGCCTATGGCATGCGGGACCAGCGCGCCGGCTCGACCTTGATACGTTAAGCGAAGCAACGGAATCCCGCCAGTCAACAGCCAGCAGTTAGAGAGAACGAACGCTAGCCACTAGTGTTTTCGTAAATATATGTACTGTGCAACCCATACTTAAATTAACAAGCTAAAAGTATTGTGTTTATTATCAATAAATATTCATTTAACTTCTAGAGACTGTTATACTGTGATATTTTCTTCAGAATTAGCGTGACCGTTTCAATATATACTTATTTATTCGCTTATTTGTTTTATCTATTTATTTTCATATATATACACATTTAGGATGATCGGTTTAAATGAAACCACGTCGGTGTTCCAACCAAATTTAAGAAGGGATAACAGGGCAATAAGCTTTATGCAGCTGAATGCAAACGGCTGCAAGGCAGCCATGGATCTATTAGCCAGCACGCAGTAGAGAAGAACATCGACATGCTACTGGTGAGCGAACCTCATAAAGGCACAATGGAGACGACGATGGGATGGATTACGGATGATGAGAAAACGGTGGGGATTCTGGTAATCAATCGAGAATTGAAAGTGAGCAACATGGGAAAAGGGAAATCGTTCGTCTGGGTGAAATGTGAGGGTATATATATATATATATATATTCCTGTTATGTATCCCCTAATATTGAGGAGGAGGAAGCTGAGGAAATCCTGAGAGGACTTACGGGTAATCTGGTGGAAGCTGGAGCCGGGAAAAAGTTAGTCACCGAGGACTTCAACGGCAGGTCGCAGGTGTGGGGGGACAGTGTAAGGAACAGCAGGGAAACAAGAATGGAAGAAAGGATGGCAGCGAATGGTCTATTCTTGGCTAACACGGGGAAAGAGCCTACGTGCGTAAGAAGTACCGGATCGTCCATTGTGGATTTGACGATGACCTCCATGGAAGGAAGGACGGTAATCGAAGAGTGGAGAGTGACACAGCTGCTAACCCTAAGCGACCACTAGATCATTCGGTACCGGATGAAGGAGCAGAACGGTGAATGCAGCAAGAAGGCAGCGGAGGATCTACAGGTTTAAAGGGAGAGAACAGGAAACTTTAGGGAAGCTATCAGAGCAAATAGCTTGAGACTAGTTGGGAAGAATATCGAAGAGATAGTAGAAGAAGTGAAACAAATATGCAGGAGAATCAATGCGCCGAGGAGGGAAGGAATGAGAAGAGTATACTGGTGGAATGATGAGATAGCAAGGGCAAGAGAGGAATGCATTGGCGCAAGGCGTGCTTGGCTACGAGGCAGGAGAAGGGCGGCGAACATCGAGGATAGTGAAGAACTCCTGGAGGAGTACAAAAGATGTAAGGTCACGCTAAAGAAAAGGATAAAAGCTGCCAAAAAAGAGAAATGGGAAGTGCTACTCAAAGAACTGGAGGATAACCCTTGGGGAAAGGCATACGAGATTGTAGCTAAAAATACCAAAATGACGCGCCCCGAAACACTGGACAGGCAGGAGGAGGATAAGGTTATAGATGCTTTGTTTCCGGCACACCCCCCTTTGAGCTGGGACGGGATCGAGGTAAACGAGATTCCACGCATAGAGACAGAGGAAATGCGGAAAGCGATAGCAAGGATGAAAAAGAGAAAGGCGCCAGGTAGAAACGGGCTGTAGAGTTGTGGGAGGACGTGATAAATGAAGTCCTGGAGGTCATTAGAGAAGGGCTAGACGGGGTGATGAGGAGTGGAATACTGCCTGAGGAATGGAAAGTGTGCAAATTAATTTTGTTGAGGAAACCCGGGAAAATGGGGCAGCACCCAAGTGTTTACAGGCCTATATGCCTCCTGGACGTAATGGGAAAACTCATGGAGAGAATAATAGTCGGGAGAAGAGAGAGATGGATAAGTGGAAAAGGAGGGCTGTGCGACAGACAATATGGTTTCAGGAAGCGGCTGTCTACCGTACAAGCTGCAGAGAGGGTGGTAGAGTTGGCCAAGAGTGCGAGGGTGGGGACCTGGAGGACGAGAGAGTGGATCACGATTACTTTCTTGGACATCCAAAACGCCTTTAACTCGACAGCTTGGAGCGTGATTAAAGAAGAAATGGAATGGTGGCAGATGCCGGGATATATAAAGGCGATGGTCAGAGATTATTTTAGAAATAGATGGATAGAGGGAGGAAATGGCCAGTTAAGAAGGGTCTCGAGCGGGGTTCCCCAGGGATCCGTGCTGGGTCCTCTTTTGTGGAATATCCTCTACGACAGGCTGTTAAGGAAAGATCTAGGGGAAGGAAATACGCTCATCGCTTTTGCTGACGACTTGGTACTAGTTAACATCGCCAAAGAAGAAGGGCAAATAAGAAGAAATCTGGAACATTCCATGAGTATTATAATGGAGACACTGGGAGAAATGAAACTACAGTTGGCTGTCGAAAAGACCAAGACGATTGTGGCAGTCGGTAGACGGGATATTAGTAACCTGCATTTGAAACTAGGAGAACAAGAGGTGGCGGTAGTAGATGCGGCAAAATACCTCGGTATTTGGATAGACAAAAACGGGTCGTTTGCCAAACACGTAAAGGAGACAGTGGAGAAGGTGGGCAGAATAGTCCATAAGCTAGGCAGGCTGATGCAAAGAGTGGATGGCCCGTAGACTCAGAAGAGGAAAGTCGTGGCTGAGGCCGCTAAGTCAACCCTACTCTATGGAGCGGAGGTCTGGGGGATGTAATGCGGGTAAAGAAATATCGGGAAGAAGTGCAGAGAGTGGAAAGGAAGATTTTACTGAGAATAACGGCTGCATACAGAACCGCCTCGACGGAGGCTTTGCAGGTGATTGCAGGATCGATCCCGTGGGATCTGTTAGTGGAGGAAAGGAGAGATATGTTCCGAGGGGGATGGGACAGAAGAACGGGTAGAGACATGACAATGGAGAAATGGCAAAGGAGATGGGAAGGAAGTCGCAAAGGAAGATGGACTAACACTTTGATACCCCGGATAGATACGTGGGCCAGTAAGAAGCACGGGGATTTAACGTACAGGGTGTTGCAAGTTTTTACTGGCCATGGGAGTTTCGGGTCGTATAGGAAAAGAATTGGGAGGACGGAGGATGCCAGATGCTACCACTGTGAGGAGCAGGAAGACAATCCCGAGCACTCGCTGTTCAGTTGCCCGGCGTTTGCTGAACAAAGATTAGAGGCTGAAGGAAGGCTGAATGGAGAACTGAGACCAGATAGTATGGTCACGAGTATGCTCCGCGATGTAATTAGTGTAGTCAACCTCTAGTCATTTTTCAAATTTTATTTTTACTCTGTTGTAATTTATTCTGTTTTTAAATATGCATGTTTGCTATTTATTATTGTTAAGTTAAATGGTGTAGTAGTAAATTTCTAGTCATTTTTATTTTCTTTTTGTTATTGCTTTGAATTTTAGTTCCGCTTCGCACTGTGATCATTTTCAAAATTACTTACTTAATTATTTACTAGAGGTACGGAAACTGTCAGACGCCCGGTTCAGATGTTATACCGACAAGGTAGTTCCTGAACTGGACGAGCTGAGGAGGTGGGAGGAGGGTTAAAAAAAAGGTAAGGAAAGGCCGGGGTTGGGGGCAAGGGTCCCACTTCCACTTCAGACTGTATCGAGGAAAATTCTTTGTTGTAAAGGTTCTCAGCTAATAGCAGAACTGAGTTTAATAACAGACTCTAATTACTTCTTGGAATTTGACATCGTATCAGAGGGACTGAATTCCAATGGTCTGCAACCTTAGTTTTCCCCGGGCAGTATACTCAGCTTTACCCCAATTTTTAGACGAGGTTCTAGAAGCACTTGGATCAGTGCTGGCTTGACCGGCATTAACTGACGATAACCCCATCGCCAAAATTCAACGTCTTGGCAAGGAAAGCGAAATTTGCAAGTTCGAATACCTCGGGCCACTTTCTTCCCTCTGGGCTGGCACACGCAGCATAACTCCAATGTTCTGGCAAGGTTCTAGGGCCATTTGGGTCAGTGCTGGGTCCACCGTCATTAACCCACAAAAAATGGATCGCCGAAATTAAACGCCTTGGCAGGGAGATCGAAATTCGCGAGTTACAACGATCATGGCAACATTGTATCCACTGGGCTGGCCCTGATCAAGATTTAGGGCCCCATCCCAATGTTTGGAAGGTATTCAAAACCTACACAGTTACCCCTCAAGTTAACAGATCGCTTGAGAAATTGTCCCGGATCCGGTTCCAAAAAATCACCATTTTGACCTCTAAATGACTTTGAAATCTGGTTTTCCTGACGTCATGATGCAAAACTGATCCCGGAATCGGATTCAGGATGCCAAAATACCTAGGAATACCATAATCATATAATTTTTTTTTGTAAACCTGTGTTATAGTTTTGTCTCTTATGCGACTGGAATTTCATTTTCTAGGGCCCTATACCCTACAGTCTATGCATTATACAGCCTGTACACATCCCTGCAGATACAAATTTTGTACGTTATAAGACTCCAGTGATATATAATAATTATTATCAAATCATACTTTGCTCTACTCTTGTAACATTTACATCGACAGTTGGGCATTTCTCTCTATTTTAATAAAAGTAGGTATCTTCTGTCACCTCTAATTGAGACTTCACTGGCCCGGGCTCAGATGTTATATAGTGGGAGCTAGGTCGTGGTTCGGAATAAATGTATGAATAATTTTTATAAATTTTATTTAGATGTTAATTGTTGAGCGCGACCAATCGTTAAAATAATGTCTCAGTTATCAAATTGTGGTTGGCCAAAAAAATAACTACCACTCGGACATTAATATTCAACTTATCAAATTTTAAATATTAATTCTAACAAGCATCTAATATTTTCAGAAAAAATAGCTATTTTATCCTTTACACTGTTTAAATAATAAAATTAAATTGTTAATTACTAGTGATTTTACATATGGCTCTAAGCCTCAAAAAAACAATAATATCGTAATGATCAAAACGTTATGATGGTTGCAGATTTTCAATATGGTTTAAAGCCGCAAAACAAATAAATTCTTATCTAAAGAAAATCTGTCTGTCGAATAAATTAAATAATCTTAATGAAAATTTCAGTGTCTCAAGTGTGTTGATGTCACCAAACAGAAGCCACCTTGTCTCTATCCTTGAATGTTAGTTCTTCCTCGGCCACCATGAATTGTTTCCGTAGCCCTCGGAAGAAACCTTGACCTCCACTATCAGCCGCCTTATTGGTTCCTCAGAGTTGTTTTTCAACTTAGACCCAAACTCCAATTTGAACCGGTTTGACTAATGTATGCCCAGCATTAAAACTCCAAAATCTGAAATTATACCCTACTTACAATTATTTATCTCACACTTGTTGGATGAACCTCCCTGTTTGAACTTTTTAATTAATATTTGACAAAAATATTGGTATTAACTCGATTTCCTTAAATTGGCAATTAACTATGAACATAAAAATCTTTAAAATATTACCCTATTAATGAAATTTAATGCATGAATGTTTTTTTCCATCCTGTAACCTATAACGCATAAAATTCTTTATTTTAATTAAAAATTCCCAAAAATATGCTTGAAATCTGAAAGTAATTATTATTTTATAAATTAAATAATCAAGAAAATATTTTGTTTTAGATGGATGACCCATATAAAATGTGATTACATGTTTATTTTTACCTCGTGGTTTTGGAGTTTTCGAGTCGCACTATAAAAGTTAGAAAATTACGCCGACCCGCGTGCCAGCTCGCAGAGCAAATGGGCTTAGCGTCTTAGGGTATCCGTTATTTTGAACAGGTGTATCTATCGTGCCAACTTAAATGAAATCGTTATTACTACCCTTAGAAATTTAAATATTTATGTGAACCGTACTGAACTGATTGCAAATAACCAATAAATAATTAACTTGACACGTGTGTGAAATAAATTATGACCAACTACCTGAATGAACCAATAAGATCTGATATTATTATTTCTTAACCTATATATCTGAACTGATATAATCGCTGATAGAGACAAAATGCCTGCTGCTTACGGTGATCTGTAACATAAAATAAATATCTTTAAATATAATGCTCAAAACAATATCTATAATTTACAGTAATTATCATAAATAATATTTTACACTGCAGATTATTATACAGGGGAACGTTCCATGTAAAAATGAACGTTACATCTCTACTCTTCATTGTTCTCTTCCATTTATCTTTTCTCAATAATTGTGTGTTTCCAAAATTTCCTCCTCTGTTTTCAGTATTACCTATCTTCCATTACTGAAGTTGACTTTATCTCGTTTTGCTGCTTATCATTTGTCCTACTTTTAACACTATATTCTATAAACTAAAACAACTGATCTTCTTAATACGTCATCCGTTTGTGAATTTGATTTTATTGTCATTACTGAAACGTGGTTGGATGAGACGGTTGCTGATAACGAGTTATTTCAGAATAGTAAATCTGTTGCATTCAGGTCCGATCGTAATATCTCTACATCTCGTAAGATAGAGGGAGGCGTTCTTCTACCTGTTAAGTGTAATACGGTCGTGTCAAAGTTAGATTTCACGTTGATTGAAACAGTTCATGTACTAATTGATATTGTGGGACTGAAGATCAAAATTAATTATATCGATATTTATATTTCTGTTATCTACATACCTCCTGATTTAGACTACACCTATTATTCTAAATTAATTGATGCACTACAATCTTTAAAATGTTTGTATAATGGCAATGTTTGGGGATTTCAATATGCCTGAATTTTATCAACCTAATGGTACGAATATTTTCAGCTGAAAACTTTTGTCCTTGGATTGTTTTATGACATTCTATGAATTGACCCAACATAACACTATTTTGAATAAGAATAACCGCCTCGATCTCGTTCTTAGCGACAATAATAATTTAATTGTTGAAAAATCATTAGATCCACTTATTCATGAAGATGCTCAGTATCATCCAGCCTTGGATATTAAAATATCAATCCTCAGTGCAATAAATGACAAAAAGCCGCGCGTATCGAATCAAGCCACTTACAATTTTCGAAAAGCTGATTCTATTCCTTGCCACGGTAGACTGGACGTTCCTGAATAATATTGTAACCTCTATGTTGGGTTGGCGTAAAAATACGTCACGTAGATAAACAAACTTTATTGTCACTCTTGATCTTATAAGAAATATCCTTCAAACTAATTTCACAACTGTCAACACTTTATTTTGACGTTTGTCAATCGCCTTCGACTCCTCAACATAAACTGACTCCAGCGGCAAAATCGATCCGCTTATACAGGTTTTTAGGGTTCTAGAAGTTTTCGGCAGTCTCGCGAATCAAATAGAATGTGGCCGAGAATGTTCCAGAAAACGTCAAAATAAAGGCATCACAAAAATTATAAATTCTAACATAAACAGAAACGTAATTAAGAAACTAAAGAAGTAGATGAGCTTCAATTATAAATTCTAACGTAAACAGGAACATAATTAACAAACTAAAAAGGTAGGTGAGCTTCCGTAACATTGCCCCCCTCTTAGAACTGATCGTCCCGATCAGGTTACCCCGTTATCCGCATGGCCTTCTTGATAAGGTGTCAAACGATCGATATGGACAATCTTCATCTTGGCTTGGGGATTCCTCTGGATCCTGTAGATTACGTCATTCAATCTTGACATGACGGTATAAGAGCCTTCCCACGATTTCTGCAGCTTCGGAAATTTACCCTTGCTTCTTTTTGGGTTATACAGCCACACTTTCTCAAGCTCTTGAAACCCGCTGCTGTTGACATGCAAGTCGTAACTGGTCTTCATTCTGTCGCTTTCAATTATTAGCTTCTCTCGTACTTGTTTATGAACCATCTTTATTCGATCTTTCAGATGGCTGATAATAATCATCTAAGTTTTCCTCGTGTTGCGGTCGGTTCATAATTAGATCTATGGGTAGCCGCAATTCTGTGCCGAAAATCACACTGGCTGGTGTTTTACCCGTGGTCTCATGAATTGCTGGTCGGTAAGCCAGTAAAAATGGACGAAGGCAGGTATCCCAATTGGTTTGTTTCTCGTTGACGGCCGTCCTCAGGAAGTTTTCAATGGTATCTTACCACCATTCCATCTGACTATGGGTGAAGAGGTGTAGTTCTGGTTTTGTGGATGCCTAGCAGCCCACAGACATTCTGAAATACTTCAGATTCAAAATTCCCCATAACCCCATAACGGCATATTCAATTCTAAAATAGAGCTTCGGCTATGGTGTCTGCTTCTTGATCAGGCAAGGGATATATTTCTGGCCACGTACTGAAATAGTCCATCACTACCAAAATATAACGATTTCCACTGCTACTACAAGGAAAAGGTCCAGCTATGTATGTAATTGTGCGGAGGTGCAGCGGAAATTGCTTCCCACTGCAGCACTTAGGCCTTATTAGACCCTTTGTACATCCTCCTTACTAGGAGAGTTCTTCTTTCAAACCATCCAATTAATATGGATGGCTCGGTGGCAAAGTCTCTTACAGATTTATGTGTGATAGTATGGGTCCGAGTTACAGAGATTTTTTGTTGCTCTGTCCTCATTTCCATTTATCGGGGGATTCTGCCTTGCCACACTTGCGCCGGCGGAGCATGGTGAGTGGCCAGACCTCGGGCGGACTGCCACAGTCTCGGCCCAAGTTTGGTCTCCCATCCAAATTCCAGCCTGCGTCCACGCTGCCTAACCTGAAAGATCGATCTTCCAACCAAGCAAACCGCGCCGGCGTTACATGGTGAGCGGCCAGACCCCAGACCTCGGGCGGACTGGGGTCCAGCTATGTCCATAGCTATTCTCTCGAATGGAGCTCGGCTTCGAGTTCTGGGTCCCTTACTAGAAGCGCAGGTATCACAACGTCGGCACCATTCTTCCACATCGGACTGACTGCCAAGCCAGTAAAATCGTTCTCTAACTTTATTCAAAGTTTTATTTATTCCAAAATGTCCACCACCAACCCCACTATGCAGTGCAGCGCTTGAAGAACTTCTTTTCTTGGGCAGTATTGTTTGATAAATATTTTCTTTGCCATCGGGGCTCACCCAGACTCTTTTTAGCAGGCCGCTCTCGATGGATAAAGAATTCTATAACGCCCAGTAACTTTTTAGAGATGGTGATTTGTCAGCAATGTCCTGCCAGGTGGGTCTGCCCATGTTGTTTATCTTCCACTAAATAGTTGGTCCAAAATCTGGGTCCTCACTTTGTTCTTTAGCAATGGTTTTAATATTCCAATCCTCTGAGCACTGGATGGTCGTTCTTCTGCAAAGAAATTCATCTTGTGCTCTCAGTTAATTGTTCTTTACCAAAACAACTGGCGAAGTCCAGGCTTTGTGATGCTTCAATGACTCATTGCTGCTGCATGTCTCTCAGTATTGTTGATACCTCTTCTTTCTTCGCCAATGGAATACGTCGTAGAGCTTGTTTAAATGGAGCGGTGTCGCCGGTATTTATTCGGTGTTGCACAAGATTAGTTCTTCAGACATCATTTTCTGTTAATGAGAACACATCCCGGTACCTCCTTAATAAATCCTCCAATTTATTGACTTCATTGGGTCGCAATGGTGACTTGAATCGGTTAACAAGGCTCTGGATAACTTAGGGTAGTTTTCAACATTTCGAGGTGCTGCAGATGGTTCGATATTACTGAACACCGATGCAACTGTTTGACAAATTCCCAAAGGTTCGCCTTTCTTGATCTGTTGTGGGTAGTCCTTCAGATTTAGCATTCAACCAATACCAAATTATTTTTCCTTTCTGTTAATGTCTTTCCAGTTAATATACCCTTCCTATAAAGACTGCTCTCTGGTTCTGATTCTATAATTACAGTTTCTTCAACTGCCGAAGGAGTGCTACAAATAGCTTCAATTACCACTTCTGAACCTGCTGGAAGTTCTATGTCTGCTGACGCCTCAACAATTCTAATAGGAAGGTTTCTGATTTCGGGAAACTGCATGATAATTTCTTCATCTTTGGTCTTCAATAGTCTTTGAGGAAGGTCCAATACAAAAATATGATGAGTCATAACATCAAGTCTAAGAATGACATCGTCAGCTATATCTGCTACTAAGATGTTGTGTTGGAAAGTGGTTGCCCCCAAGGTTATTCTAGCTAGATGGATGCCCTTCACTCTTATGACTTCTCCATTTGCTGTCTGCAAGATGTAGTTTCGGTCTAGTTTTTGTATTCTGCAGTGAGCGACGATGACCGGTTTTACTATGGTGTGACTAAAGCCTGTATCAAGGACCATTTCACAATCCCGTCCGCATATACGCCCTGGTACTACCAAACTTATTCCGTTATTTTGCAGATGGGTTACCTTGATCTTAACAGTTGGTAGGACTTGGTAGCACCGAGCTAGCTTTCCCCCCCAAAGCTGACTAGTTGGCGTTTCCCTGGTCCTGACTAGATGTATTCTTAGGGCATCGATTCCTAAGATGCCCTTCAGCTCCACAATTCCAACAGTGGATGAGTCTTTGTCTGCTGTATACCGTAGAACCTGTCCCTTCTGGAAGGTGTCCAATAAGTCCTGCAAACCCTTAATAAATCCTTCGATGTTCTTATCACCTCCTCGTTGTTCGGCAGTCTGAAGCTTTACTTGTCTTGTTCTGCTTTAACTACTTCTAGAAGAGCGCCTGGGCCAGTGCTTCAGATATATTTTTATGTCTGGCTAACCTTAGCGCTTGACTGATCTCAGAATCTCGCAGACCATCGATAAAACTACTCACTGCTAACTGTTATTGGAACTCTGCAGGTGCGTGGGGTAGGCTAATTTCACCATCCGAGCTACACCTGCCTCAAATTGCAAATTTTCTTCAAAGCGTTGTCTGCGTCATTTTAATTGTGCCTGGTAAACATGTTGTAAATGAGAATCGCCATACCTCATTTCTAATGCACTCTTCAGCGTTTGATAGATAGTCTGTTTGTTTAACCTCAGCTGGCGTTCTTAATAATTCCATAGCTTCACCTCGTAGAACTACTATTAGTGAGGTACCTTTTTCTCCTTCAGACCAGTTGTTTGCCAAGGCAGCTGCTTCAAACTGTTTAAGGTTAGTACTCCATGACACCTTTCCATCAAATGTTGGTGGTTTCACCTTTGACGATGGAAGAAAACTGCTTTCAGTCTTAACGAGTTTCCTCGCGGACAACTGGGATTTTAGATTTGTAACCTCGTGTTCTAATGTTACTATATTTTCTTCTACAACTTTGGTTACTTCATTTTGTGATTATAGATTCATATCCTTCATCATGCCCATTAACTGTTTCAATGTTTCCTCCATTTCCGTCGCTCTTGATCTCGTCACTGACATTCACCTGTCTACTCCAAACCTCTTCTTTGTGGAACGTCGCACTTCTGACACCAATGTAACCTCTATGTTGGGTTATCGTAGAAATACGTCACGTGGACAAACAAACTTTATTATCACTCTTGATCTTTCAAAAAATATCCTTCAAACTAATTTCACAACTGTCAACACTTTACTTTGACGTTTGTGAATCGCCTTCGACTGCTCAATATAAACTGACTCCAGCGGCGAAATCGATCCGCTTATATAGATTTTTAGGGTTCTATAAGATTCGCGGTCTCGAGAATCAAATAGAATGTGGCCGAGAATGTTCCAGAAAACGTCAAAATAAAGGCATCACAAAAATTATAAATTCTAACATAAACAGAAACGTAATTAATAATAATAATAATAATAATAATAATAATAATAATAATAATAATAATAATAAACTTTATTTATTAACACTTGTTAAAATAATAATAAAAAATGAAAGACTAACAAGTTGTAAATAAAGTGAGTTACACCACTGAAGTACAATTAGTACTTGTACGTGCTTAAACAACAGTTGAGTAGCCACTGCGTTATATACCAATTAATAAATAAAAATAATAATAATAATATACAAATAATAATATACCTAAACTAAATATGAAATATAAATACAGATATCAAGACAATTGCAACATATAATTATACCTATGTATAGAAAAATATAAAAATTTACTAAATAAATTATACATTATTATACCAAAAATTAAAAAAAAAAAAAGAATAATTGTGAAAGGCTTCGGTAAGTATTATCCTATATATATGCACTTATACACATACATATATGCAGATATGCAAACACATATGTATACACACTTATACAGGTTTGTAATTAGACACATTAAAATAATGATTAACGATCGATAGAAAGTTCTGCATAATAAATATTTATTTTTTTTTCATATTAATTTAATTTTCAAATTTTTAAATCAATCATGTCTGTCCAGAATTTCCTTCCTGTCTGCATAATATAATTTATTGACAAGAACTTGAACTTGTTTTTATTAAAAATAGTTTTGATTTCCCGAGGTAAACTATTGAAAATCTTTGGACCAATGAAAAGGAAACAACGTATCATGCAAGGTATATTTATATTATTAACGTTTCTGGTTAAATATTGTATAGATTTTGCAGCTGTCTTTTTATTTTCAGTGAACTGATGTAACAATACAACAAGACAATAAAGTTGACGAATATCCATAGTATTAGCTGTTTGATATAGTAAATTAGTTGGGTACATGATATCTTTGTTATATAAAATTTTTAATATTCTGTGTTGCACACTATGTAATTTTTAGATGGACATCCAATAAACCACCCCAGCCTATAATACCATATCTTGAATGAGATTCTACAAAAGACTTATAAATTACTTTAAGCTGATCTCTGTTTAATATATCTCTAAGTTTTTTAGCAAGGGTATTATTCTTCTTAATTTACTTAATAAGTTTTGTGTATGCACGTCCCACCGAAGTTGATCTATATGTATACCCAAGTATTTTATTGATTTTGCACAAGATATATTAAAATGTTGTTTGTTGAGTGTAATATTCAATGCGTTATATTTTGGTAATTGAGGAACATATGATGTAAATGGAATAAATAATGTTTTATCAAAGTTTATAGATAGTAATCTATAATCAAGCCACTTCTTTATTTTACAAAAATCAATTTCTGCATCATTTTTAAATTATCCCAGTTGTCAGATTCATAGTAAATAACAGTATCATCAGCAAAACTTATCACTCGTCCTTTGATATGTAATGAAAATAAGTTATTGATATACAGAATAAATAATAATGGACCCAAAATTGTACCTTGCGGTACTCCATATTCAACCTTTCTAAAAGAACTCTTAACACTACCAACAGTAACACATTGAATTCTATCTGAAAGATAGCTTTTAATAAGTTTCAATGGCAAATCCCTGATCCCCACTTTATACAAGCAATCAACCAACATCGGATGACTAACTGTATCGAAAGCTTTTGCCAAATCTATAAATATCCCTAGTGATGGCTTTCCTTTGTCTAAAGAGTTATAAATAAGTTTAGTAAGGGATGCAATAGCATCCGAAGTGGATTTATTCGTTTGAAAACCATATTGAGAGTCAGAAATTATGTTAAATCTATTTAAAAATCTATCAAGCCTTATTTTTAATAACTTCTCAAATATCTTACTAATACTAGAAATTAGCGATATTGGCCTATAATTATTTGGGTCTGTTTTGTCACCTTTTTTCAATATACTTAGGTATCACCACAGAAACTTTAAAAGCTGATGGGCATATTCCATCTTCAAAACATTTATTCATTAAAAATGTTAATGGGTCTGTTATATAATCAGCAATTTGTTTTAAAGTCTCTGCCTTAATTCCATCTATTCCTACTGATTTTTTATTTTAAATGTAAAATTACCGTTTTAATCTCATTTCTATCAGTGGGATGTAAGTAAAATGAGGACTCATTAAAATCACATTTTTCCCTATAATTCAAATCTTTATTAATATTATTTGCCATTCGACTGCCCATAGTGGAAAAAGTTTCATTAAAAAGATCACATACTTCATCTGCATGTTCTATAAGTACCTGTTTATTTATGTCAAAAAGTTTATTTATATGATTACCTGTATTACTAATTTTATTAGCCTTATTACACACTTCATTTACTGTTTTCCACAACACTTTAATATCATTTTTTTCCTTTTCAATTTTGCTTCTATAGTAATCAGCTTTCTTTATTAATTTATTCAAATTATTTCAAATTATTTCTATACAATTTATATTCATTTTCTAATATTGAATTTTGATTATTTTTTTTTAAATTATTATACATCTTGTTTTTTAATTTAATAGACCGAAGAAGACCTTTTGTTATCCAGGGTTTACGAGTATTACATTTTTTTCTTTTTATAATTACCTTGGTGCACTTTGTTATTGCTTCCATTAAAATTCCCAAGAATATGTTAGTTGCGGACTCAATATCGTCAATATTATACATTTGTTCCCAGGATATTACCTTTAATTTGTCTTTTAATTGTACATAGTTAATGTATTTAATAGATTGGTTCTTGTCTGGTAAAGGACTACTTTCTTGAGTTACTATTTGCAGTAGTACCAGAAAATGATCAGTAGTGTCATCATTCAATATTATTGGCAAAGAAGTGTCTTCAATATAGTTATTATATTTTATAAAGATATGATCTAAACAAGTATTACTGACTGGTCTAGTAGCGCCTGTTATAAGGGGAAATAAATTATGTTCTGACATGATATTTAAGTACTCTTGCGTAATAGTATTATCCGTTAAAAGATCAATGTTTATGTCCCCTAACACCAAATTTATTCTAGAAGAGAAAGGCCTAATCTGTAAGTAATACATCGTTTTTTATAACAGGAGACTTATACAAACACAACAAATCAATGGCATTATTGTAAAAATTTAATTTTGCTCTTATAACTTTCATCGGTCCAATATTGTCAATATTAACTTCCACACTTATGTTATCTTTTATGTACATCAAGACTCCATCATTTTGATTATAAGTTCCTTCATTATATATAATGTCATAACCTGTTAATTTATACATCTGAATATTTTCCAATAACCAAGTTTCACTCAAAACTATACAATCAAATTCAGTGGTGAGTTGATGCAAAAATACCTCTAATTCTTCGAAATGTTTACGTAGACTTCTAATATTAAAGTGAATTATTTTGAAATTTTCAAATTTGGAATTTATATTTAGTACTTCATTCAATTCATCAATATTTTGTACAAATTCTTTTGAAATTTCCTTTATCTCAAATTCTCTTACAAATTGATCCATAGTAATACACATTAAAAAAATGCTTAAAATAATAAAAAAAAAACTATTTCATAAGATTAGAATAAGATAATAACAAAAATTAAACACAAGATGTTATTGAATAATAACGTAAAATTTTACCATTTATTTCTTCACTCTGTTTGAACGTTTTACAGCAGTAACACTTACACAGGCATATGTTTTCTTCTTCCTCTTCTTGCTGCAAGGGATGCTTAAGGATCTGTTTCCATGTTGCTCTGTATTTTTGGCATCTGGCGAACTGTTTTTAGATGATCCTGGTGATGATGCTGTATTATCCAATAACTGCTCCTCTTCTTTTTCTTCAACATTTACATGTCCTACTTCATCCTTTTCTACTAAATCTTCAAAATCAATTTTTTTGCCGTTTACTATAAGAACGTTGTTTTTGATAAATGCTTCTTTCTTATTCTCTCTTGCTCTCTTTAGATGATAATGTAGAATTTTCTGTTTTTGGTAGTCTTCCTTAGTGTAATCATTAGTTATGTAAATTCCTGTACCTTTGAGTTCTTTCGAATTTAGTAGAATTTCCTTTTTAAGTCTGTAATTGACGAATTCAATCAGAATTGGTTTAACTTTATCAGACTTGGTATTTATTCTATAAAAATCTCTGATGTCAGAATATCTGCATTCGATATTCAACTTCTTAGTAATAAGTTCTAATATAATTTGAATATCTTCAAGTTCACTATCATTTTCCTTTACTCCATACAATATTAAATTATATTTTTTAAGTTTTCTCTCACTCTCCAACAAACGGTTTTTTAAATCTTCATTTTCTCGTTTTAACTTATTATTTTCTTCTCTTATTTGCACTACTTCCTTATTTAAGTCACTTTTCAAAACTTTTATCTCGTTCTTTAATTCTTCCTTAATGCGATCATTCTGTTCAATGATATCATCATTTTTTTTCACTAAACTTTGTATTAGACTATATACATCACTGATTGTCACATCATCATTTTTTTCCATCGCCGGGCGATATGTTTATCGTGATAGTTAAAAACTGATCGATTGCTAGGAGATAAATAAAAATATTTGCCAGTTTTTCTTTGGTTGGAGTGTCTTTTTTTTTTGTTCAACTCGTCGTGTTATCATGAAAATTATTTCCAAGATAAATAACTGACACCAATTTATTCACATATACTATAGTTGGACTTTTTAGATCATGCACTAATACTTATTACTTGTTCATCTGTACAGGGACACACCTTTTCGTTTCGACGACTAGTGGCTAACTGAAATTAACAAACTAAAAAGGTAGGTGAGCTTTCGTAACAATATAGAGGTAAATTTAATGTGCCGAGAATTCTATCATGTCTTTTACCAGATTTTAGACCATAGTGTACCAAAAACATTATTGCGACCAAGGAAATACCCACAGTGGTTCACTAATTCCATTATAAAAGGCATTAAAAGAAAACATAAGTTATGGCGTAATTATAAGTCATCGTCAACTTGAGAACCAAAATTAAGAACGATATCGCAGTTTCTTATAAGAACCACTTGGAACATATTCAGAATAACATAAAGTCGAATCCTAATCTAAACTCACCGGCAAAAAAACGGCCTCTAAAAACCAGCCCCAATTAAATTCTGAATAAAAATTTCCGACATAGCATTCGATCCTGAGAAATCAATGTACAATTTAAAAAAAAAACATCAAAATCAAATGAGCGGTTCGCGAGGAAGCCAACTTTAAAATTCGGGTTAATTTTTAGTGGCCGGTTTTTTTTTGCCGGTGAGTGTATTTTGGAAGCATATTAATTCAGTACGTAAATCTTCGGCGATTCCAGGAAACCTCAGTTTTAATAATAAGGATGTAAGTGATCTTGAGGATATCGTCAATGCGTTTGCAGAATTTTACTACTTCTATGTCCTCACCCATGTGCTCTCTTAACGGGGAAGGTTCGCTCAATAATAATACCTTTCATTCACTAACTCTTACAACAGGAAATATAATTCATGCACTAAATAAATTGAAGCCTAAGTTTCCCAAGGGCGAGATGAGATACCGGCATTTCTTATTAAGGATTGTGCTCAGATATTAGCTGAACCACTAACGCGAATTTTTAATTTATCCTTGAAGTCTGGTGTATTTCCGGTACTTTGTAAGACCTCCCGCATTTTCCCCATATTTAAAAAAGGAGATAAAAATAAAATTGAGAATTATCGTCCCACCACCTTAATATCTAATTTTGCAAAGGTATTTGAAACGGCTGTTTACGAATTAATATGCCTCCACGTACAATGTCAAATTACGCCTTGTCAACATGGATTTGTTCAAGGCCGTTCTACGGTTACGAATCTTTGCTGTATTACTCAGTATATTTCAAACTTTGTAGATGCTAACGTACAGGTTGATGCTGCCTATACAGATTTTTCAAAGGCATTTGATAGGATAGATCACAGTATGCTCATTGATAAGCTGAATCAGTTCGGTATGTCGTCAACTTTACTTAATTTGTTTAGCTCTTATTTACGAGTACATAGAAGAAAACAGTATGTAGAGTTGAGTGGACGGAAATCCGTGGACATTTCTGCAACTTCTGGGGTTCCTCAAGGCTCCATACTAGGTCCCCTCTTATTTATAATATTTATTAATGATATTATTGCTGAATTGGATGTACACTGTTTGCTGTTTGCAGATGATATGAAACTTTATTGGAAAATAGAATCTTCTACTGATTTCTTAAAAGTTCAGAGTAGCTTAAATAAAGTCCATGGATGATGTCTTAACAACAAACTTCCGCTGAATATAGATAAATGTCATATGGTTTCCTATAATCGAAGAGATTGTGTCTTTGAATTGTTTGTGTTTCTTGTGTTTTGTCATAAGAAACTCGCGAGGCTTCACCAATCAGCATGTTTTGCTTTCTCTTTTTAACTCTTTTATAAAGTGTAAACTTAAATATGGTAGTTTAGTTTGGTATCCAGGTTATAATATCTACAACCAGTGTGTTGAAAATGTACAGAGAAAATTTTTGAAATTTCTCTTATAAGCTGGATGGCAACTACCCTCCCATGATCTTCTCAGAAAATTTTCCCTACCTAGTTTGGTCGATCGTCGTAGGCAGCAATCTGTGGTATTTCTATATAAAATTATTAACAACAAATATGACTGTCCCGAGATTTTTTCACATCTGAACATTCTTGTGCCCAGAATTGAAGCAGGGTCTAACATGACATTTTACCTTCCGATCCCGCGTATATTTTGTTGTCCCTTTGGAGCTAATCAAATACTTCTAGTTCTAATCTATTTATTAAGCACTATTACTAAATATTTATCTAATTAAGCATTCTTAACATGAAACGAGAACATGTGTAGCTCCCGCTAGATCAGAGAGGACGACCAGTGTTCGGTACCAACCCCTCTGCCTCCAACTCACTACTCAATGCTATTAACTATAAACATAAAAGATTTTCATGACAGCGTACGAATTTATTAAAATTTTTGCCAATTTTTATTATGTACAACAACTATAATAATCTGCAGAATGACATTGATATATTTGCTTGTAATGAAAATGATCTTAGACGAGTGTTTTCTTAACATTGTATAGATTAACTAACTTTAACGCTTTACTGAGTGTCTTAATTTAACATGAACTTTCAGTCCTATTTTTTATTTGCTTTACTGTATGTTGTTATATATTTTATCTATTTCTAACTAAATCTAATTTAACTGTTTTGTTTTCTCAACCTGTAATTGGCATTCTGGCTGTTGGTTGTAGTACCAAATAAATACATAAATAAGTAAATAATATTTTGCACGGAGTCGTAATCTAATTATTGGATACAGAACAAACTTTTTTCTAGTTTATTTAATCTAGGTACTTAGAAGTAGAATAGCTATGCCGATCCTGCTCCACAATTCAAGATGGCGACTGGAGCAGGATCGGCATAGCTTTCAGCCGTCTACGTCACAGCGGCTGGCACATGCGCGATAGAGGTTGAGGACCGTTTGTGCTGAGCGGAAGTATATAGTCGGTTTCTGTCGACTACGTCAGCTGGGTTGATGACCTGCTTATCATTATTATGTAACTAATAGGGTTAATTATTAAAATAAAAATCGAATATAGAATGTATATCATTTATTATAATTCTTATACAATATAACATGCTACAATACATTATTTTTATCAATCCAAGAATTATGTTTGTCATCGTAACCTAACCATTTGACAAAAACTTTATTTCCTTTTTTCGTAACACCTTTTCAACTAAGTGAGCGTCAGGATGTTTTACTCTTTGTAATTCCAATTCATAGAAGCCTCCTGTTATTTCTTTACCACTCTCATCTTTCAATAAATATGTTGTAGGGTTGGTTAATCTTATTTTCCTAATGATAAAAATCTCGCTAGACCAGTTTGGAGTGTATCCTTTCTTAAAAGCTTCTCTATATTTGCTAATTCTCACATGGTCGCCTACTTTAAATTTTGTTATTTTATTAGCAATTTTTAAATGAGTATATGTTGATTTTAATAATGATCTCTCATTCCTTGATGTAACTTTAATTGGTTTCATCCTTGTTGTAGAATGGACTGTATTGTTGTATTTGTCAACAATTTTATCTAAAATATGATTCCACTTATATTCTCCTCCTAAGCTGAAAGCACGCCAAAGCATATTCTTTATAGTTCTAATGGAGCGTTCCACAATCGAAGCCTTTTGTACTATAAACGCTGTAATGGTTAATCTTATATTTTTCATCAGTTTCTTGAAATTCTCATTATAGAATTCCTTTCCCATGTCGGTTTGTAGATGTTTCGGAATTTTTTAAAACGTTGTAAAATCCTATTCATTGCAATTGTAACATCCTGGGCTGATTTGCTCGCTAGTGGTTCTGTCCATATGAATTTAGAGAAGCAATTAATAACGATTAGTACATGCTTATATCCATTATTTTCCTTGGAATATGATATCAAGTCAATTAAATCAGCTTGTATTAAATCATTCAGACCTTTTATTACGGTTCTACGTCTTTTAAAATTGATTCTGGCAGGCTTGTGTAATTCATTGACAATATCTTCTTTTATATTTGTTGCATATTTGTTGAAGTTGTTGAGATATTTCATATTGGATTCCAATTAAAATTACAGTATGTAAAACAAATTTCTATATATTTAACCCCAGAGGAACTCGTATAACGATTTCTACAAATAAATTTTATTTTCTGTTTCCGGATCTTTTCTCGAAATGAAATATTATCATTGCGACGTAGCATAACGTTGACTAGTTCTGCCAAAGTAAATTCCTTTTCATTTATAATTGTTATGATATCAGTAGGGTAACCAGTAGCATGTTCAATCGTAGCTGATTCGTAGAAGAAAACTTGACATGTTTTTATATCAGATATTAAATAGTTCTTACTGTTTTCATGAAAGGTTGTAGACTCAAATGTTAAAACAATATTATAATATAATTCCTTCACTATGTTTCCTGAGATGCTTGTTAACGTTACTTCAAAATCTTCATGATCCGCAGATGAATGCTTTGGTTGACTTATGTGTCTACCAAATTTATCGACTGTCATTTTTTAAGTTAGCTGTAAGTTTTGCTTACTACTCAATAATTTTAGATTCACGCAATTCTTCGATAATAGAGACGATCTCGTTAGAGTGACCTGTATGGCCAGCGGCTTGAGAGGCAACTAAAAGCCTTAATCTATCAACAAGCTCATTGGGATCATCCCAGTATACGTAGTCGATTGGATTATTCGAGGTTTCCATTAACATACCAAGACCTAATCTCTTTCGAGTTGAGGGTGCTATGATGCGAGGTCTTCGTGATGTTAGTGGTTGTATACTCAATGCGGAGATGATTTTTTTATATTTGTAAGATGCATTACCCTGAATTTGCTCATTTTCAGAGTAGTTTCTTTTATGAGCATTCGTTCGTTTAACAATGTCTAAGTAGTTTTTTTTATCACCTTCTGTGAAACCTTTTGGATGTTTCTTAAAAATTAATTCGTAGAGTCCAGGAGTCCCAATATAATTTAACCCTCCTATAATTAAATTATTACCATCAAATTGTAGAGATGCATTACCAATTTTTAGTTCATTATGCTCGGGATCATATCTAACACCATACCTGAAGTCAAACTCATTATGAACATCACCAATCATTTTATGAACATAGTCTCTAGGTAAGGGATCAAGGTGATTTAAATAGTACATCATATCGGGCGATTTACCAAAGTCTTGAATATATTCTTTTGCATCTTTTACACTTTCATCTAGTTCCTCATTGTTTTCCTCATTATCTCTATCAGCAATGTCATTATCATTTGAAGTTCCTTCTGCGACAACTGATGTATCTAGGAAACTTGGTGCATCAGAAGTCGTCGATCTATTATATTTCGCTATGCTTTTCTTTGGTGAGCTAAACGAAAACCTTGATTTCACTTCCTTTTATAAGCTTCTCACTTTTTATATTAGGCTCTCCATCAAGTTTCTCGGCAATTGTTTGTAAACGCTTCGTGATAGGGAGAAACGATTGTTCTTGAATTATATTTCCTTCTTTCAGAGCATTCAGCTTTTGCTTTACTATGTTCCTCCTTTGTATTAACAATTTTTTACTTCAACTTCCTTTCTATTCATATTGAAAGCATCAAATCTTCCTAATTGTAGTACTTGATATAGATCCTCAATAAGCAGTAAAACAGGTAGCTGGCAGTAAAATACAGGTAGCTGGCAGTAAAAACAGGTAGCTGGCAGTAAAAACAGGTAGCTGGCAGTAAAAACAGGTAGCTGGCAGTAAAATACAGGTCCCAGGCAGTAAAAAGTAGGTATCTGGCAGTAAAAAACAGATACTTAACAGTTAAAACAGCGTAGTGCTAAGAGCAGTTCAGTATGAATACTAATAATGATGAATAAAGTTAGCAGAGCTTATTTCTCTTTATATATGTATGTAATGATCAAATGTCTTTCTATATCTACCATTATTAATGTCACTGTCTTTATTAATCACCATAAAACTATATTTGTCTTTCCAGCACAGTGAGCAAATTTCCTTAAACTTATTAAAACTCATATCGCTGTTAATGTGATCTTCATATATATGCTTCAGATTCAAATCATCTTGTTTGAAGACTACCAACATATTTGCGTTATCACGTATTAGATGTTTTGGAATACGTGTATAAGTTTGACAAAGGTAAAAGCAATCTACGTCTTTATGACGCCCCATACTGAAGTAATCTCTCATAACATTTTGTTTATCACAGGCTACATCATCAAAAATAAATATTGAGTTTTGTTTAACATCTTCAGGCGGTAGAATGTTGTCGCAGTTATTGAAGGCGTAGTATCCAATTCCTTTTATTGGTTTTAGAAGTTCTTCTAAATACTGATATTTTGATTGATAGAGAGACTTAGAAAAAATATAAATATTTTCAAACTTTAATCCATTGGGATGCTCGATCAAACTAATCATGACATTAGTTTTACCACAGTTTGATGGACCGACAACCAAGCAGCGGATTGTAGATGGTAACAATTCTCCATGTCTTTTCGAGATTTTTATTTCTGCGATATCATTGTTGTTAATAGGTAAATCAATTGACTGTTTTATAATGCGCATGACGGAAGCAAAACTATAAATAAAGCTCAGTCTATGATTGTGTGTATATATATATTAGATGTGATACTGGTATTATCATCATTCGTGAGTAGTTCGTGATGCCAAATGCTTAGAATAACAAGAAAATCTGGCAACGGTATATTGAACTCTGCTATAAATAATTTACCAGTAGAGCTCCATATTCCAGGATATAAATTTTGTGGTCCTGGTACTAAACTTGCGAAGAGATTAGCAAGAGGTGATGTGGGTATTAATGGTTTAGACGAAGCTTGTAAAGAACACGACGTGGCTTATAGCAGAGAGAAAACTTGGAGCAACGACATACGGCAGATAAAATTTTGGGTGAGAAGGCTGTGGAGAGATTTAAATCACCAAACGCATCTATAGGAGAAAAGGCAGCAGCCTTGGCTGTGGCAGCAGCAATGAAAGCTAAAGTTAAATTAGGAATGGGATGCATTAATGGAAAAACTAAAAGAAATAAAAGTAAAACTGGTAAACGTAAAGCGAAATCTAAAAAGGTTGGTGGATCGTTAGCATTTAAAGATGTAACAAAGCAAGCACGAGTAGCGCTAAAAGGTAAAAATGTGCAGAATATGAAAGATGCTATTAAAGTTGCATTAAAAGCTGTTAATAAAGTTAAGAAGAAGAAATATATTAAAGCTGCCCGAGTAATACCAATACCTAAGACAGGAGGATTTCTACCACTAATTCCATTATTTGCAGGCTTAAGTGCGCTTGGTGCTTTAGGTGGTGGAGCAGCAGGAATTGCAAAGGCTGTTAATGATGCCAAAGCTGCAAAACAAAAGCTTGAAGAAAGTAAACGTCACAATGCTGCAATGGAAGAAATAGCTATGGGTAAAGGACTATACATGAGACCTTACAAGCAAGGTTTTGGTCTTTTTTTAGGGCGCAAAACCTTCCAAGCGTTACCGATAAAATTACCGAAACGAGCTCTTACTAATTTGGATTTAATAAGATTGACTAAGAAATTAAATATTCAACATTTTCGAGGCATATTTATGAGAGATAGTTTACCACGTCGGGTGCATTATAAAGAATGCGGTATTATTAATCTAGACAATGAAAGAGGCTCTGGGACACACTGGACTGCATATAAGAAAACTGGAGAAAAAGCAGTATATTTTGATAGCTATGGCAATTTAAGGCCTCCACGAGAATTGGTACATTACCTAAATACAAATGGACCGTGTAAAATATTGTATAATCATGAACAGTTACAAACATTTAATACATTCAACTGTGGTCATCTATGTCTGAAATTTTTGTATAATTAAAAATGCAGTGCTATATTTGAATAGTATATTTCACGACACCGAAGATGTCGAATTCTTTTTTACTGTCTGGAAGAAGTTCAACTCTTACTTCTAGGTATACTCCTCCAATTATATTAGATGATAGTAAAGACTACGTCTTAGGGTTAATAAGCTTTGAGGCTTATAATTCAATTCCAAATATCGAGAAAAATAAGAACAACAAATTTTATTATGGTTCCAAGGGTAAATACATTGAAATTCCAGAGGGTAACTATGATATTGATGCAATAAATAAATATCTACAACGAGCCTTAGATGACTTCAGATGGCATGATAATGATGACAGCATAAGAGAGGGAATTGTTAAGGAGCATCAAAAGCTCATTTCTATTAAAGCTAACAATAACACTCTGAAGTGTAGAATCAAGTGCAGTGAGGACATAGATTTTACTAAAAGATTCAATAGGACACTTGCTTGGTTTTAAACCAAGAAAATTGGCTGCATTTGGTTACCATGTATCAGATTTTCCAGTCGATATTTTTAGTGTAAATACCATTTGTATAGAATGCAATATTGTGGGTGGATCCTATATTAATGACAGGCAAGCTCACGTTATTCACGAATTTTTCCCTACAGTGCCAGCTGGTTTCAAAATTGTTGAGACTCTCAAGTAACGTTGTCTATTTACCCATCAACACTCGATTTATCGATCAGATTGTTGTTAATATAGTCAGTCAAGATGGTGAACTCATCAATTTCGGAAGAGAGGTGGTGTCATTAAGACTACATTTGAAGGAAGCGTGATCAATAAGTGCAATGGTAATAAGGTATAACAAACGTGGCGGTTCTAGTAGTCGAAGCTATATAGGAGGTATATATTTAAAACCTGCCATCAGTTCTACACGAACCATCAAACCAATAACAGTAAGAAATCGAAAGTTTCTCGAATCTCTTGGTTTTAAGGTAATTTTTAAGAAGTGATAATAAAAATGGATATATTAAATGTCAACGAGAGGGCTTATTTTGACAACACTATTATTAACTCTGAGAAACATACTCATCAACCGTACGCATCTACGTCTTTGAATAATAATGATGAAATTCGCATTCCAATACAACAGCAGGATGTCTACACATTACCCAGTGAAAGTTCATTGTATATTGAAGGTAAATTACTGAAAACTGATAATACACCCTCCAAAACTGCTACATTTGTGAATAATGGTGTCATGCTTTTATTTGATGAAATCAGATATGAAATGGGTGGATATGTAATAGATCGCATCCGTCATCCAGGTCTAACCTCCATTCTAAAAGGATACGTGTCATTCAACACAAGTGATACTCAATATCTACAAAATAGTGGATGGTTTTTTAATAACAACGAACGGTCACTTATAGTTGACGATCATGGAAATTTTAATGTTTTAATCGATTTATCCACCATTTTCGGATTCTGCGAAGACTTTAAGAAAATTATTTTAAATTTGAGGCAGGAGTTGGTGTTAATTCGCTCAAATTCGGATACCAACGCTATAATAAATTCTGCAGATGAGTCAGTTAAAGTTGTATTAAATAAAGTATTGTGGAAAATGCCTCATATATCAGTGTCAGATGTGGAAAGATTGAAATTGGTTGACTATGTAGCTAGGAACAAGGAATTGGAAGTTCCCTTTAGAGGTTGGGAACTGCATGAGTATCCTCTCCTACAAGAAACTCAACGTCACACCTGGAATATCAAGACGGCGACGCAACTTGAGAAACCTAGATTTGTAATTGTAGGTTTCCATACTGATCGTAAAAATAAATTGAAAAAAAAAATTTCAGTCACTTTGATCATTGTAATTTAATTAATATGAAACTGTATCTTAATTCTGAGATGTTTCCTTATGACAATTTGAATATAAATTTTGAGAACAATCAGATAGCAACCTTGTTTGACATGTATGCAAAGTTTCAACGATCGTATTATGGAAAGGAAAATGAACCTATTTATACACGTGCAGAGTTCAAGAAATATGCACCTTTAATTGTTATAGATTGTTCTCATCAGAATGAAAGTCTTAAATCTGGTTCAGTTGATATTCGACTAGAATTCGAGACTAATAAAAATATTCCTTCAAATACAAGTTGTTACGCTCTTATACTTCATGATAGATTAGTTAAATATAGTCCTCTAACTAGTACTGTAAGGATTTTATAAAACATATAATTAATGATAGTTATTTTTGTTATTATTGTAAGTTGTTATTGTATATTACTTAATAAATAAAAACAAGTCTTAAAGTTGTTTAAATCATTTTATTCCTTAATTTCATTTAATATACAAAGAGTTCTATTATAATCATACAAATGTGTAGAAGGCCATGGGGCGGAATCGGGACCACAGCTCCATCCTAAACAAGCATCTAAATCTTGTTCAGCTTTTTGTATATTATCCTCAATCCATTTAAGAATATTACCATGATGAAAATTTGTAGATGGCTGAAACTTCCAGTGCAACTTTTTAGACTCTTGTAGCGTGCGCAATTTGTGAAGTGTACGGCTTCTGGCATAGTATGCCGCTTTACACATGGCTTCATCCATCGTTTTGTCAATGGTTTTATAATTACTTAATATATTTCTTAGTGGAAAAGTGGTATTGTCAAGATATGGATAATATTTGTCATCTAGTAACAATTGAAATAAGTATATTTTGAATGATATTTTAATTGAGGGATGCAATATTTGTATAATATCATTCAATCGTTTAACGGATACGTATTCATATCCTTCTTTGTGACACACCGCCAACACGCTGTGAATAAACTCATCAAGTTCCATTTTCTTGTCCATCAACAATTCAATGAATTGTAAAGGAGGTTGTATATCATATTCCGATAACCACTTAAAGGCTTCCTCTGAATTACAACTTCTTCCAAGATACTCTTTAATAACTTGTATCTTTCTTCACTGTAACAGCACTCGATAATGCAACGTTCGATAAATTTATTGTAAACTTTAACGGTTGCATAATGCAAAGCAATATGCATCTCACTACACAGATTGTTCATAGTCATGTTGGAGAGATGAAAACAAACTGATTTTGATCTGTTAGCTTACAACTTATATACCAGTAATTTGCTGACTCACGAGCACACTATCCAGTTTACAGTAGACATTGCCACACATAATTTTATCGAATACAAATTCTTTTGTTTGGAATGTTATCGTTGTCATCTGAAATTCTTTCAAAACCCCAGGGCTTCGTATCTGTGCTCTTAGAATTTAAAATTCTTTTATCATCGTAAGGGTTAAGAATCATCTTATGTTGTCGAATTGTATAAACACAATGCTTTTAGATCTAATTAGATGCTGTGGCTTGTAAATAATTTCATGATCGAACAGAGTTCTTTGTAATCTTCAAATGTAATTTTCTTAACACTTGCAGATGTAGAACCCTTTGACTTTTTAACTATCTTGTTATTATGAACTTTATAAGCATACATTTTTGCTCGAAGACCTACAAATTCTAGCATGATTTTTCCATTATTCTCATCTTTCATCAAACCTGGCACTTTCTTGTTTTTCTGTTCTATTCCATATGGATTATGAGGATCATAATCAGATGTATCAAACCTCTGACTGTCTTCTTTAATATACTCATAAATATCAGACACATTCAATTGATAAATTAGGCTATCGGTATCTGTGTACAGGAGTTTTGCTTTATTTTTAAATTTTTGCAAGATATAATCATAGTGAAATTCATACAGAAAGGTTTTAGATATATCTAGAACACAGAATCCTGCGTATATAGGTTTATTAAACAAAATTTCTAATTTATTCATTTCTACAATAATCATATCATCATCAAAAATGCTACAACTGTGGAAATTAGGTTTTGCAATATAATTTTGAGCCCCATAACGGCTGTCCCATTTAGTGGTCATACGGACATCTCTATATTTCCGTACGTTTTCCATTAATTTACCGTACACAGCATTTATCATTAATTTATAAAAATTCTTATCAAAATCATTTTTGGCTTGCTGACGCAACGTGGTGTTTAAATCAATATACTTTTTCAACCACGCAGCTTGTTTGAATCTGAGAACCCTGTTAATTTTCTTTAAACGTAATCCATGCTTCAAATACAGCTTTAAATTTCTATAATGAACAACATAATTACTTTTGGATACAATGTTAGTAATAATTTCTTTAATTTTGATCTTGAAGGTACTGGTGGTGTCATGTGTTGTGGAGCTAAAGGTAGATCACTATGAATTTGATGTAGATAATTGGGATATTCTAAGTCACAATCGAAAATATAGCCAACTTCTGCATTATCTGGAATATTTATTATGTCTAAATTTTCAATTTCATTCTCTTTCAGAAATTCAAATTCTCCATATGGTAAATATTCAGACATTGCAGCCCCATATAAATTGTTTATATCAAAATACATTAGATATACGGACTCTTGACTTGAATCATAGAGATCTCCCATATATTTATTATTTGCTTTTGCATATCTATTGGAACACTGAGACGCTCCACCACGAATACCTCTCTCAATAAACATAAGTTTTTCGATATCCGTTAAAAGTTCTAAGTGTACTCCAGTCGTTTTAAGCATAGCATCGAACGCTAAACCTGGAGCAGTATAAAATGTAATGGATCCAATTCATATGTTAGTAAACAAGTTCGTCGAAAATTTTCGAATATATCAGCAAGAAGGAGAACATCACTTTTCAAGTATAAATCAGAATAATCACCTAACGTTTTTATGTTAAATGTTTTCCAAACATTAAGGGCATGCTGATAATCTTCATCTTTAATACATTCATCATGCAATTGACTATAGAAATTCGCTTTTGGTGGTAAACATGTCTCAGTGAGTTTTTCCCACGAATCAATATAATCGTAAGGAAAATACCCTTTCTTGTTAATAAATTAAATTCTTGATCAGTGTTACAATAAGCCTTAACAATGGTTTTCTTTCATTTTCTAAATAAGAAGATAATTTATCAAGACTACTAGACATAAAGCGGAATGAGTCGATGAATCGTAAGTGTACAGCAGTACCTTCAACCGTTTTAGTAAATGAAATATATTTTCTTTATTAACTGGTAGCAATCGAACTGGACCTGCAAAACCGGTAGCCAATTGTTTCATTATAAAATTTGCATCATAACCGCTTAAATTATGAAAACAACAGGTATATTAAATGAGTTTTGATAATTTAGATTACAATCTTGATGAGCTGCACCTCTGTATTTAGAGCTGAGGTGACAATGATCACGAACTTTGATATCACTCGATGTAAATGGTTTGGTACATATGTGACAGTGTGTTGCGGTAGCATAATTTATTTCTTGTTCGAATGATAAAGTTTCCATTTCTTTCGAATTTTTAAGGATACTATCAATATTCAATGCAATATCTTGTAGTTCTGAAATAAACCATTTTATACAGTCATCACCTCGATATAGCTTGAGTCTTGATAAATTATTATCATATGAACATTTCAAATAATATGCTACACTGAATGGTGTATGCTTTTGATAATTAACTGAATTGTACTGTTCCACTCCTAAGGTTTCACACGGTTCAAGAATACTTTCAAGATCGGCATATATCACAAAAGGTACTCTTTCTTTGTAACTGAAATGCTTGAAATGTAAAATTTTATCCGACTCCTTTGGTAATTTGAGGGCACACTTATTCATGTTATTGCAGTAAACTAAATAAAATGATTTAAGCACCTATAGCATATGAAAGTTTTATGTCCATGAGAAGATAGTTGTTTTGAAAGTAGTGCTGACATTCTCTTTATCCATACGAAGTGGAAAATGTCTTATCGTTTGAGAATCCTGTAAAATTATTATTATTATTTTCAGTCGATAGCACTAATAAATTAATGGGTTCTCTGTTACTATTTCTATAATCGCTTAAAGAAAGCGGCAGAACGTTTTTATTTTCTATACAATACAAATTAATAGACAAGTTATTCAGTTTTTCAAACTTCTTTATATCATTAAGTTTTATTGGAAACTCGATGGAATCATATTTTAGAACATCTTTAAAATGAGGATAACTTGTTATTCTTTCAGGATGTTTATTTTTAGCTGATATAGAGCGGAGATTACAGCCCACAGAAAACAAAATGAATCGTTATTTTCTACATTTATTACAGCTTTTTTCGTGATATAAAACCTGGTAAACTAACATAAGTTGATGTTCCCCTTTTAAAGGTGAAAATTTGTTAATATTGACTTTTAAGTGCAAAACCTCTGTAAGAGCCCATCCTGAATCTTTTTCACTAAATTCTTCTAATTTATTTGTTAAAGTATGGATTACGTTATCCCTGTACCAAGTTTTTAAATTAGTATTTATATCGATTATATGATTTTGTAGAAAACGTTTTCATATCAATATCACCACTTTGAGGTTTAATAAAATTACATACTAATACAACATTAACTTTAAGCATTGATTGTTGACGATATAATCTAATTTTTCTTTGAAAATTATTAAATGCCTTATTTAAGAAGCATAATGGATCTTTGATACTT
Source organism: Monochamus saltuarius (assembly GCA_025584915.1). Lineage (NCBI taxonomy): Eukaryota > Metazoa > Arthropoda > Insecta > Coleoptera > Cerambycidae > Monochamus > Monochamus saltuarius. The sequence goes on from CM046723.1 coordinate 38,050,508, forward strand.
AAATTTGCAATTAATCCTGTACACACTCGTCCGTCGAAGCAAGAATCAATCGAATGCCAAACTAAATTTCGACTACGCTTCTTTTCAGCAGTATTGTTCTCTAAGCCTGCTCCAACTTTACTAGAAGTATATCGTAAGTGTTGCAATTTAGCTAAATAATATTTCAATAATGCTAAGTTTCCTTCTAACTTAAAAGGATTTTCAGTATCCTCTTGACGGTTAATTCTATTTTTAATCGCCGTCTCCAACAATTTCACATTACCTTTTACTAACTTTATTTGCCTTATTATCTCTTCTTTAGTTTTTACCAATTTTACGGCTTCTTCAGTAGTTTTCACAATTGTAGAACTAATAGAGGTTACGGTTTCAGGATTCATGTCTACTTTATGTCACTGTACGGTAGCACTGAATCAAGGAAAATAACAACAACAGCAGCAGCAGCAGCAGCAAGTATACCAGATTAGTATGAGAAGTGTAAATATAAACTGTGTGATTTCTTAAAGAACACAACTCATTTTATATGCGCAAGGAGCTTGCGCAGATAAATTGAAACGTTAGCTCATTTTGAAGCATATATCTACATTTTTGCATTTGCTATTGTTAAACGTAACACTCAACCGCTTAATAAATATATAATTTATGATATGTTCTTAAAAATATACTGCAGCAACTATATTACAGGGAAAACAATAAAATAAAAATATATAATTTATTTCTTTATTTTGCAAATTCTAAATAAAATTATATAAACTGTAAACATTTGCTAACGCACATGCGCAATGCTGCATTTTGTGGTGCCAACATTCCGGAACCATGGGCTTCAATTTTGACGTTCCAGAAGCTCAACCACCGGTTTGTCTACATATTTCCTTAGAATTCAGCCTTCTGATTCCCCTTCACATATATTATTCCAGCTGTCTGGGTTGCTGCCTTAAGAATTTTTGGAAAATCTTCGAGGGATTCGTTGCCATCATTCCATGGAATACCATGATGGTAGTTGACTACCCAATACGCCTCTTTTGTAGCTCCCATGACAGCTGATGAAAGGGGAAAGGGGTTTAAATATATAATGGTAGGAGATTTTACCATTATAAACCCCCAATTCCTTCACGGCCCATCTGATGTCGTCCTTCTTGTTACTAATTTTAAAACACTGAATGTCTACCACGCAGTCGGAAGTCATCTTTTTCGAAGGATCTTTAAAAATAATGTTTTATTTAGCTCAGATACTAATATCTGTAATATGGTTACAAACTCTAGGATACTGCTTTATATACTTTCTAAATGATCAAGTCAGCGCTTATAATGATTGTGGTGGGAGGAATAACGAATCTGTGAAACATTAAGCATTATTGAATACGTCTTGGTGGAACACTTTACATAACTTAATAAGATTTTAAGTCATCTTAAATACATAGAAAATATGAAAAAATTTGTTTGCCTAACTTAAAGTACGAATCTAAAAAAATTTAAAATTTCAAAGTTATTTGCATAGAAAAGGTGAAAATATGAAACTGTATATCTTTATGTTTTCGAGGGTGCTCTTTCAGAATTTGTCATCAGAAAACCTGTCTCGAAAAAACATAATTTTTGAAAAAAATTTGGTTTTGAAATTTTTTGATTTTTTATAATCATAATACGAAATTATTTAGCTTATAGTATTAAGTGAAATAGATTAGATGAATTTGGCCACTGCTATTTTCTGAAAATCGTAATAGGTTGTATGTCAAGTTCACGTTTTTTTTTGTTTAATATGGAAAATCTTACATGATTTGACATTCCCTAATTGACCCTGTATCAGATTATCCCAAAAATAAACCTATAACAGAGATCCTATACACATCCAAAATTTGGACATTTTCAAAGAAATTTCTGAAATCTGAAAATGAAACCAATCGTAGAATTTTTTTTAAATTCTAGCAAGTCATATTAGAGGTTGAGTAAAGAAAAAAAGTTTATACAAACTTCATCGTCAAGCGTCACGTTTAAGGGCTAGGGGTGAAAAAACAAAATACCCTTAAACAGTTTTTTCGTTATAACTTGATTACTATAAGAGATAGAAAGTTGATTTTTTTTTTATTATGAAGAGGAAAGAGAAAGCTATCGAACGATGGTATAATTTTGGTTTCACAACTAGTATGAAAATCGGGGGTGGGGTAGCGCCAAATTTTACATAAGGATGAGGGGTTGCAATGTTACTTTTCAATTGTAGAACAAAAGTATTTTCCAAAAATGCAATAAAAAAAAATAAGCGACAAAAAAAGGAACTAAAATTCATAATTTTATATGTATGATGTTGGTGTTGTTTAAATAGATATCAAATTACATAACACGGTGTCAAATTTCAAAACGCGGTGTCAAATTTCAAAATAAGGTTTTCAAAACAAAGGCGTCAAATTACAAAACGCGGTATCAAATTTCAAAACGCGGTGTCAAATTTCATAACAAAAGTGTCAATTTTCAAAACAAAGGCGTCAAATTACAAAACGCGGTATCAAATTTCAAAACGCGGCGTCAAATTTCAAAATAAGGTGTCAAATTTCAAAGCGCGGTATCAAATTACAAATCGCGGTGTCAAATTTCATAACAAAAGTGTCAATTTTCAAAACAAAGGCGTCAAATTACAAAACGCGGTATCAAATTTCAAAACGCGGCGTCAAATTTCAAAATAAGGTGTCAAATTTCAAAGCGCGGTATCAAATTACAAAACGCGGTGTCAAATTTCATAACAAAGGTGTCAATTTTCAAAACAAAGGCGTCAAATTACAAAACGCGGTATCAAATTTCAAAACGCGGTGTCAAATTTCAAAACGCTGCGTCAAATTTCAAAATAAGGTGTCAAATTTCAAAGCGCGGTATCAAATTACAAAACGCGGTGTCAAATTTCAAAATAAGGTGTCAAATTACAAAACGCGGTATCAAATTTCAAAACGCGGTGTCAAATTTCAAAACGCGGCGTCAAATTTCAAAATAAGGTGTCAAATTTCAAAGCGCGGTATCAAATTACAAATCGCGGTGTCAAATTTCATAACAAAGGTGTCAATTTTCAAAACAAAGGCGTCAAATTACAAAACGCGGTGTCAAATTTCAAAATAAGGTGTCAAATTACAAAACGCGGTATCAAATTTCAAAACGCGGTGTCAAATTTCAAAACGCGGCGTCAAATTTCAAAATAAGGTGTCAAATTTCAAAGCGCGGTATCAAATTACAAATCGCGGTGTCAAATTTCATAACAAAGGTGTCAATTTTCAAAACAAAGGCGTCAAATTACAAAACGCGGTGTCAAATTTCAAAACGCGGTGTCAAATTTCAAAATCAGGTGTCAAATTTCAAAGCGCGGTATCAAATTACAAATCGCGGTGTCAAATTTCATAACAAAAGTGTCAATTTTCAAAACAAAGGCGTCAAATTACAAAACGCGGTATCAAATTTCAAAACGCGGCGTCAAATTTCAAAATAAGGTGTCAAATTTCAAAGCGCGGTATCAAATTACAAAACGCGGTGTCAAATTTCATAACAAAGGTGTCAATTTTCAAAACAAAGGCGTCAAATTACAAAACGCGGTATCAAATTTCAAAACGCGGTGTCAAATTTCAAAACGCTGCGTCAAATTTCAAAATAAGGTGTCAAATTTCAAAGCGCGGTATCAAATTACAAAACGCGGTGTCAAATTTCAAAATAAGGTGTCAAATTACAAAACGCGGTATCAAATTTCAAAACGCGGTGTCAAATTTCAAAACGCGGCGTCAAATTTCAAAATAAGGTGTCAAATTTCAAAGCGCGGTATCAAATTACAAATCGCGGTGTCAAATTTCATAACAAAGGTGTCAATTTTCAAAACAAAGGCGTCAAATTACAAAACGCGGTGTCAAATTTCAAAATAAGGTGTCAAATTACAAAACGCGGTATCAAATTTCAAAACGCGGTGTCAAATTTCAAAACGCGGCGTCAAATTTCAAAATAAGGTGTCAAATTTCAAAGCGCGGTATCAAATTACAAATCGCGGTGTCAAATTTCATAACAAAGGTGTCAATTTTCAAAACAAAGGCGTCAAATTACAAAACGCGGTGTCAAATTTCAAAACGCGGCGTCAAATTTCAAAATAAGGTGTCAAATTTCAAAGCGCGGTATCAAATTACAAAACGCGGTGTCAAATTTCATAACAAAGGTGTCAATTTTCAAAACAAAGGCGTCAAATTACAAAACGCGGTATCAAATTTCAAAACGCGGTGTCAAATTTCAAAATAAGGTGTCAAATTACAAAACGCGGTATCGAATTTCAAAACGCGGTGTCAAATTTCAAAACATGTTGTCAAATTACAAAACGCGGTGTCAAATTTCAAAACGTGGTGTCAAATTACAAAACGCGGTGTCAAATTTCAAAACGTGGTGTCAAATTACATTTTTGTTAACTCAGCAGGAAATGGTGTCGGATTACAATTCTCAAAGAATAAGTATGAAACTGAATTTTATCTGACACGAGAAAGTTAGTGACCTGTACAGTTCAACGGAATTCACCGGATGTTCATATTACTGTGTAAGTTGCAACAATTTGATATATAAGCATACTGCATTCGTTGAGTATATTCATTCTAATACAAACCTATTAGTAGGAACAGTCTTAACTTCGCTTCGCTTAATTTTTATACCATTTTAAAAATGTCTCAATTTTTATCTGAAGAGATCTATCAGCAGGAAATGCAGAATCCTCATTTGGATGAAGCCATCAATGAGGCGTAAGTTTTTTTCTAATGTTTTTCTACGTTTTATTAAACTATTTTCTCGTTTTTTACAGAATATCAGAGGAACTCAATTTGGCCGTGAAGGCAATTACCTCATTGGAAGCTTCAACCAGGCCAAGCCCAAGTTGTTCGTCGAATGTGGCCGCTGCCAAAAGGAAGTGCTTCGAACAAGAGGATGACGCGGACGTTTTCCAAAATCCGCCGAGGGAAATTCCTGCACTTCCTTCTAGGTAAATATTAAAAAATTGTAAAAATGTATGAATTATTATCTGTTATTTTTTTGTTGCAGAGGCAAAAATTTGGGTTTGGCTCGAAAACCATTAGACGGCCCTCATCTTCCATTCGCTCGCTGTCGCCTACGCCCTCGACCTGCTCCTCCTCCTCGGATTCCGAAGATTATTGGACAGGAGCAATCAACGAAGAGAAGCAGCGGAGGGCAGAATTCCGCCAGCGGATGGATGGAAAGATGACTTCTATAAAAAAGAAGATTAAAAACAGCGATGACCTCATATCGCGGCTAAAGGGGAGCGAAAATCGTTGAGTGTCCACAGAGAGACCCTCAGGGAAGAAATTCGGTTGCTAGTTGAGCAAGAACGCTCCATCGATAAGATGGAGCGTTCTGCTAACGAGACTAATAAAAAATATGAGGCCATCGCATCAAAGTTTAATGAAATTAATAATTAATTATTAATTTCATTTAATTAGTGCTCATTTTAATCTTCTTTTTGTATATATTTTGTTTTTGTATATATTTTGTTTTTGTATATATTTATATTATATTTTGTTTTTTAATTATGTATTGTAGTATAGTTTTTTAAAAAATATATATAGCATTATTATCTATTCATTTGTTTTCTTTACCAAGTCAAACCTGAATATCTAATAAATAATAAAGCATATTTTGAAATTATTTAGTTTTTAATTATAAATATATTTTCTCGTGAACATTAAAGTCAAATATGTGCTACATAGCAGCTTTTCAGCATCATATAAAATATTATTAATGCAATGGATTATAGTTTATAATTCAAATATTAAAAATTTTAAAATATATGTTACCTAGTAAAAATTTTTAAACTAAATGAGATGTCGAAATGTTAGGTGGTTATTGTTGCACTGTTTTATAGATTTTTAAGTAACCAATGCTAAACTCAATTGTCTTGTAAGTCTATGGTCATGGTTACAACAAAATGGTCCGATAGAAACGTTACGACTCATTTCCAGTAATGTGTTACATTTATTTTATATAAAATAATAATAACCATATATGTGTAAAATGTTAGATTCTGCTTATATACAAGGTTCGATCAAGTTTCAGGAGAAAACTATGACAAAACATTCACTGTATTATGTTTTTATAGTATATGTACGGGGTAAAATAATAAATTTGCTAATTCAATATATATTTTTATTTTCTTACTAGGTACAATAAAACATTCACCTGAAATATAAGACTTGTAGACAAAGGTTTACTTCAAAATAAAATATTAATATTCGTTTTATGAATTTTTCATGCTTCGGTAATACACTGGAGCAGAACATATAGTATACAAGGATTTATTTATAGTATAAAAAATATTTTTATTTTATAACTAGGTATAATAACACATTGGTCTGGAATATAAGACCTGTAGACAAATACATATTAATAATCCTTTTATGAATTCTTCATGCATCGTCTTGGATAAATGTAATGTCCATTGTTAAACCAATTTTTTTTCCTTTACTAACCAGATATACAGGTCGACTTCTTAAAGAATCGCTAAAGTTTTCAATACTTTTCTTCTCAAAATGCATGTAAAATCTTCTTGGTAAATAGCAGGACAAATTTTCAGTTTCAGCCACAACACTGTCACCATATTTGGTTTTACTAAACCTCAGCTTCACTATTTTAAACTTTTGATTTATTTCTAAATTATTTTTATTTTATAACTAGGTATAATAATACATTTGTCTGGAATATAAGACCCGTAGACAAATACCTATTAATAATCCTTTTATGAATTCTTCATGCATCGTCTTGGACAAATGTAATGTCCGTTGTTAAACCAATTTTTCCTTTACTAACCAGATATACAGGTCGACTTCTTAAAGAATCGTTAAAGTTTTCAATACCTTCCTTCTCAAAATGCATGTAAAATCTTCTTGGTAAATAGCAGGAAAAATTTTCAGTTTCAGCCACAACACTGTCACCATATTTTGTTTTACTAAACCTCAGCTTCACTATTTTAAACTTTTGATTTATTTCTAAATCTTTCACATTTTTAATTTCTTTATATGAAGTTGCCTTGTTCAACTTTTGCAGATCCATGTTGAATATAAATGAATATAGTAGACTGACTGTTCAAATAAGTCTCATATATGCATATATATATACCTTATTCACCCACCCCACCCATATTTCTCTAGTACCCTCCATCTCACATTTGGAATTATAATTTACTCTCCTACTTTTTATAGTAGAAAGGCTAATAAGTTGAACTGGACACAACCAGCAACAGTTACTTGGAATCACTTTTATCAAAGTAAGAACTAGGAACATGTTTTGATCCATCAGCACCCTCAAAATAATCCTTAGTTTCACATGTGAAACATTTTCTATTTGGCAGGTCGCAATCTCCACCACATTTGATGCACTTGTACTTTACTGGAACAGGCATATTGCAATTAATAACACTTCCGCTCAGCACGATTCTTATTTGATAATAATTGAAATAACTGAGTGTTACATACTTTTATAACAGCCCTTACACTAAACAGGTTAGGTATCCACAAAATAATATACAGAGTGATGAAAATAAAACTTTATTTTATAGTAATAGACATGCAACAAAATCTTTCATAGTAAATACGTGATCGATGATTATTATCTAAAACACTACTTATAATAAATGAGACATCATTGATTCTTCTTTGAAAGCGAGCTCTATCTCTAGCCATCTGCATCCAATCTGATTTTCTTGCTTTTTCAAACAAACCATCAGGATCCATAAGTATAATGGTTTTATTATTGTCTAAGTTAAACACAACCCGCTTTTGACCACTCATTGTATCAGAAGAAAATCGATTAAACAATATACTTCAAGTGTTAAACGCTTTCGCTCAGCATGAGCATAATACGATTATTATTATTAAAGTAGCTTAGCGTCATCTATCTACACACTTGTAACCCCTCCCAAACATTGTGACGTAGACGGCCTATGCCGATCCTGCTCCAGTCGCCATCTTGAATTGTGGAGCAGGATCGGCATAGCTATTCTACTCTTAGATTTTCTTTGTTATTCGGCTTTGATTAACCAATATCGAATTCTGAGTTACTTCCATTATCGACTGCTAAATCCCAGCGAAGGTGTTTTATCTAGTCTGTTCCATTGCCAGTTTGCAGTAACTCACTGCGCGTGGCAGAATTCTACAGTACATGTGTCATAGTTGTCAATTGATTGTATCAGTAATTTGACATTTCATAAATATTTTGTGTAGTTTCTGTTAACGCATTATTTTTAAAGTTATACATTGATACAACTTTAATGAAGTATTGTGTTTTTCATGGTGAAAGTGAAGTAGCAGTCCATTATTGTGTATGTATTTTATTAACAATCTACATTATTTGGACAAAAGTATGTTGTATGGAGTACAGGGATGGTATTAATGTCACATATTTAAATAAGCCGAATTAGATAAGTAATAGTTTTAATTGTATTGTACCAAAAGATAAGTTATTACAGCGTCAATATCAAATGTCAAATTTTGACACAGTACAGAACGTTATAAAATTCTATACTGAAATTCAGACAAGTCGACAGACACGTATTACAAAGGCAACGCGATTTAGCAAACGATGCTTCCAGTATCGGAAATAGATTTTTTATTCGATGATGAGAAAGTAATTAAGTCTGTAAAAACAATACTGCTTAGAAAACATTTAAAACTAAACCAAAACCAGAATGATAAAATATTACATGGTGTCAGCTGTGTAGAATTGCCAAAGTATAGAAATTGTTATAATATGTGATGCTGCCATTATACAGAGTGTTAAAAAAATAGTGTAAAATATTTCAGGAGGTAATAGTATGAACCAAAATAAGCAGAAAAGTCTTAATAAACATGGGTCCGCAAAGTAACGGTTGAGGAGATATGGAATGTTTTTTAGCCCCTTTTTTTATTTTACAAAAACGTATTTTCTTATAATAGTTGGTTGATGTTAAGTGAAATAAACAGTACGTATTTGACAGTTATTCTCAGTGCACAAGTTTTGTTTCGCTATGGCTGGTTACTCTAACGCAGAATTAACAGACATGCATTTCATGCATGGCGCTAATGGGAACGCGCGACGTACTTTATGTTGACGCTTATCCAAATCACCAGATTCCTTCACAACGCATGTTTGGAAGAATGCACCAAAGATTGCGTGATACCGGTTCCTTGAGCAAACAGTGCCATTTATCCGGAAGACCAAGGTCGGTATCCACTCCTAGAGCAGAAGAAGAAATTCTAGCACTGGTAGAGCAGACTCCAGGTACGAGTGTGCGGAGAATATCAGCCGAAGTAGGAATAAGTGGTCCTCTTGTTTGGAGAATCCTTCACGAGCAACTGCTTTATCCATACCATGTGCAACGAGTACAGGCCTTAAATCCAATAAATGATCATCAAGCACGTTTGTTTTTTTGCCGCTGGTTTCTACGTTATGATGCTGAAGACCCTCGTTTCCTTGCAAACATTCTTTTTACTGATGAGGCCGGGTTCACAAGAAATGGAGTGTTTAATTTTCACAATACGCATATTTGGGCCGACGAAAATCCTCATGCTCTAATAGAATCTGGACATCAGGCACGTTTTTCATTAAATATTTGGATGGGTATTGTAGGTGACAGGTTTCTAGGTCCTGTTGTTTTACTAAACCAATTAACAGGTGCTGCTTACCTCAACTTTCCTTTCCTTTGAATCAGAGGCAACAAATGTGGTTCCAGCATGATGGTGCTCCAGCTCATTTTTCCATGACCGTTAGAGAGCATTTACACTAAACTTTTCCACATAGATGGGTAAGAAGGGCCGGACCTGTTTTATGGCCTCCAAAATGTTAATTTCAACGGTTTAACTTTTTAAAGGTTATAAAGAAAACACGCGTTATTCCTCTGAGTAATCAGCATGAACTAAACTTTATTCTTCCAATCACACATCAGCTACAGATGGCGCTCATGTCGCCTACATTAAGCTTGATACAAAATAATAACAATTTTTAAAGCGTGTTGTATATACCAACACCCCCACTCAACATCTTTAAAAAATACCTAACTTTTGTAAAAATTTATTGTGCCTATCCAAAGGCAAACCCTTAGTTAAAATATCAGCGGGCATCTCATCAGTCGACAAATATTTCGTTTCTATTAATTTATCTGAGACTACTTGTCTAATATATTTAGATCTGATTTAGATCTGTTATGATGAACTGGATTTGTCGATAAACTCAATGCTCTTTGATTATCATTATACAATGCAATGCACAGTTCAATTCCTGTCAATTCATACCACAAGTTTTTTAAATATATGCCTTCTCTAGCTGCCTCCGACATTGCTATGTATTCAGATTCAGTACTAGACAAAGCAACTGTTTTTTGTTTGGAACTAGAATACGAGACCACTGAACCGCAAAGCGTGTATACATATCCTGAATATGATTTCCGATCTACAAAATTATTAGCCCAACTGGCATCTGCAAATCCTTGTAGTTCAGTGTTATCATTCTTAAATTTTAAACAATAATGCTTTGTACCTTTTAAATACCTTAAAATACGTTTACAAGCTTTCCAATGTATTTCGTTAAATGTGTTATTGAATTGGCTAAGAAAACTAACACTAAACGCTATGTCAGGTCTAGTAAGAACCGCTAGATACATCAAACTTCCTATCAAATTCTGTTCTCCATTATCTGACAAAAAATCTAACTTACTTTCTATAGGCGTTTTACCCTCTTTACATTCACTCATGTTAAACCGTTCAAGCAATTTTTCAATATATTTTTCTTGACTCATGTGAATAGTGTTATTTTTCTTATCTACATTGATTTCTACACCTAGACATTCCTTTATTTGGCCAAGATCTTTGACTTTAAACTTAGTACTTAACTCCTTTTTTAAAAAATTTGTTTCTACTGAACTATTTGAAAATATGAAGAAATCATCAACATATAGTGCAACAATTGTTAATGATTTATCATTATTCTTTATAAACAAGCATGGTTCCAACTTTGATTTTCTATAACCTAGATCATATAGAGTAATGTTTACTCTTTCATTCCAAGCCCTAGACGATTGTTTTAGGCCATAAACAGCTTTTCTTAGTTTTAAAACTTTATTTCTATCTTCATTTGAACAATTAAAACCATCTGGTATATTCATATATACTTCATTTTTTAATAAACCAGTAAGGAAAGCTGTTTTTACATCTAGATGGGTAATATCTAATTCTAGTTTGACAGACAATGCTATAAGAAGCCTTAAAGTTGAATGACGCACTACCGGAGAGAAAGTCTCATCGTAATCTACACCAGGCCTCTGTGTAAAGCCTTTCGCCACTAAACGTGCTCTGTACCGCACTTTGTTATCACCAGACACTGTTTTCTTGAATACCCACTTACTGCCAACGACTGTTGATCCCTCGGGTGAATACTGCAACTCCCATGCTTCATTTTCCTCGAATGACTGTAGTTCTTCCTGAATTCATTGACTTTTGACTGACTTTCTGCGACATTTCCAGAGCTGCCAACCTTACCGCTGTTTACAGAGTAGCCACCTTTCTTCTTTTTGGTAAATTTCCCTAGGAAAGCACTGCCGCCAACATTTTCAACTTCCATGTCAAGTAACTTTGTCTTAATGGAATCTGTTGTTATATCAATGCCCGAATGCTCTATGGCCATTATCATCGGTGAATATTTTTCTGGTAGTCCAGCCAACAACAGTGACCCTATCCAATTATCATCGATGTTAAATCCCGTGTTTTTCAATCTTTGAGCTGTCTCGATAACCTGTGTCACGTACGCCTCTATGGGGCTGTTCGAGTTGACGCTCTGAACGTTCAGGGCGCACTCTGCGCGTTTTTTTTTTAAGCTCGGAGTGGCTCCTATTGCGTAGTAATTCACCATACCCAAACACTTCTATTATTACGTCAGTCTGCTCTGTGCCCGCTCCGCTCGCTCTGCTCTTATAGACTCAAACGACCCCTATGTTGTCACAATTCTCCCGCCTTAACGAAATCAGCATTCTCAGCAATCCGATTTTTCTTGTGAAACCTGAATCTGCAAAAAGTGATTGCAATTTATCCCAAACTTCTTTAGCCGTTTCAGTCTCTTTTATATGGACATAAAGACTTGCTTCAATCGTTAAGATTAACTTTGCACGGGCTTGACTTAAATTGGTAGCATCCGATTCGCCGCCTTTAATGCAGCCTAGCATGCCGTCTAGAATCAGGAAGTTCTCGGCAGCAAACGCCCATTCTTCGTAGTTTTCACGACCTTTTAATTTCGGTACACTCGCGATAAAACTATTCGACATTTTTCTTAGTTCTGCACTCAAATAACTATTCAGCGTGGCCTGGGCCCATAACCTATTCATTTTAACGGTTTAACTTTTTAAAGGTTATAAAGAAAACACGCGTTATTCCTCTGAGTAATCAGCATGAACTAAACTTTATTCTTTCAATCACACATCAGCTACAGATGGCGCTCATGTCACCTACATTAAGCTTGATACAAAATAACAATTTTTAAAGCGTGTTGTATATACCAACACAAAATAGCCTGATCTGAACCCTCTAGATTTCTTTGTTTGGGGATATTTGAAGACATTAATGCATGGTACTCCTGTAAATAGCCTGGAAGAACTGCAGCTACGGATTAATCAAAAGTGTCAAGAAATCCAAACCAAGGAGCGTGTTTTTGAGAGAGTTCGAATATCGTTCAGACGAAGATGTCATGCCTGCTTGGAAATGGACGGAGGGCACTTTGAACATCTTCTGTAACTTTGTTTTTTGTTTGTTAAAAGCTTCCTTTGTCGGTTTATTCCTAATAAAATAAAATATTTGAAAAACAAATAGTGGTCCATATCTCCGCAACCGTTACTTTGCGGACCCATGTTTATTAAGATTTTTCTGCTTATTTTGGTTCATACTATTACCTCTGACCTGAAATATTTTACACTCTTTTTTTAATACCCTGTATACTACTGGGCACAGTAACCGCGGTTGGTAGAAGTGCACGATCATAAAAGTGTGCCTAACTGGGAGTTGTTTACCCGTACATTTCGTGTTCAGCAGTGTGTAGAAAAAGAGTATGGTCTATGGGTTAGTGAGACAATGAGTAACATTTTCAGTCATAAGTCATTTTTAGTATAATAGTTTTTCCTGTTAAGATATTGAATATGGAATATGGAATAGTGTATAACCGTATGCAAAGATGGTTAAACAAATAAAGTTAAATGAATAGTGTTGAGTCGTGTATTCTTACAGAAATAATTTAAGTGGAACTCTTAAAAGCAAAAGCGACTTAGCAACAAAATGGCTAACGGTAATGGCGCGTAACCGCGAAATTCTTTAACAGAATATGACACAAAAAATTCAAAATTATGGAGACAAAAGTTTGAAATTTACCTTAAAGCATCAGGTATAGAAAAAGAGACTGATGATGTGAGCATTGCTATCCTCTTAAGTTTTATTGGTGACGAAGGTATACATGTGTGTAATACATTTGAAGAAGGACAAGTAGATACTTTTTAAAATGTTCTGGAAGCTTTGAACACAGTATACGGAGACCAGTAGAATCACTTAAAACGAAATAAAAAGTCGCGCATAGTAAGTATCTCGCGCATCTGTTTCAGACTGCAGGGAACTCCGCTAATCGTCAGTTTATCTGGAACGCTGGGTGTGCGAACATCGTTCATACAGAGCCGGATTAAAGCAAAATTATGAGTGTCAAAAATGAGTCGCTGCGCAGCAGTTAAATGTTTAGACACATCTTGTAACAGCAATCTAAATTTCATTTAATTTTCTGAAACACATAAATATAATAATATAATCTATATTATTCTGTAAAAACCATAAGTGATATTTGACTGCTATTGTCATACCCATTAATTTATTTCTGAAGTATAACATACTTCTCAAGAAAGTGAAGATTAAATTATATAAAATTTTGATTTTAGAGCAAAAGTCTAGGCAGTGGCTTCTAATAGAAAAGATTTATTAGAAAAGGATTAGGATTTTTAATAGATTACGCAAAGAGGCTGTTCTGGCAATATTTCTAGCAAGAGGGCTCATCTTCAAATTATGTAGATGCCCATATTGCTTTTAGTCATTATAACGGAAGTAAGTTTAATTATTAGTTTTATGTAAGTATAATCCTGTGAAAATATTGAAATTGTGATTATATCAACTATTATTTTATATTACCATTAACAAAAGATGAAATGAAAAAATGAATATAATAGAACAGAAGATGTACAAGTGGTCTGAAGTGTCAGTTGTATGCCTAAGGTTAAAAAATAGTTATACCACGTGCAATGATATTTTTACGAAACATTATTTAGAACTCGGTACTTGTCGTCGTACCGTACATGTTTACAAAATCTTGAACAACTCTTTGCATCCATTATATGAACATTTTACTTTAGTAAAGTCATACCTAAAATTTATTAAAAGGAAGTAATTATTTATTTTGTTTTTTGAAAAGCACTGAGACTTGTTATTTATTTTTATTTACACAGTTTGATGAATTATTTTAAATTAGGTCACAATACTTTCTTCTATTTCTCATATTTAGGAGTCTCGAGTAAATTGTGTATGACGTATTACCCGACAATAACGATAAAGAAAAGGAACGCACCCCAGGCAGGAATATACGCAGTCGTCGCTGATAGAGCGGAAAGAATAGAGGAGAGATGCTACTGAGACTGAGGCCAGTGGCTGGTGGCTAGCGATGGGACATCGGCAGATAAACATAGATGACCATCGATGTTAACATCGAAGACCAACATCGATGTTAAGAAAACATCGGTTAGCGAATATCGATGTTTCCTAACATAATTTTATTTAGACGATCTAAATTAGATTAATAATTCTATTTCTCATTAGATCTTTCCTGCATATTGTAGGCATCAAAAGTGTGAAGTTTTCTGTTTGTCTTTGTACATGTATGAGGTTTTTCTATTTGCTAACAGAAAGCACTATAAAAGTTCGATGTTCGATATTTTTTGGCGTCATTGATGTTTTATCGATGAAAATAAATTTGTGAACATCAATGTCGAAATATCGAATGCGAGATATCGATGTCTGGCGAACTATATCGCCCATCCCTACTGGTGACTGGTAAGGCTAGTGTAGTACGAACCGCCAAGGAGACGGTACGCGTATTTCTGAGTCCATATAATATATGCAGTTTCATAACCTAGGACATATTATAAGCTTTGTGAACCCAAATATAATAACTGTGTTAATCTAACTTTGTCAATAAAGTACGAATATACCCAGTTATAACATGTAAAATCATTAATACGAGAAAAAATTAAAAGTACTTCGAATATAACTTACCTTGTGGCTGTCGATGCCACGTTGTCTTTTGAGACGACGTTGTGAATGTTTTTATTTATTTTTAGACAAAAATTATAAGTATATTTTAATAGCAACTTCTAACAGATTTATTAACAGTATAATTTTCTGTGACCTCAACACAATCATTGCGGTAACTATATTTAGATGTTTTTTTAATTTGGCGATATATCCCATAAATTTCCCATAGATTCTTATATACGGTGATATGAACTTATATATAGGTCCCGTAATTTTTTTATTGTGGCCCAATGAAATATAAACTTATAATTGATATATGTGAGAAAAATAAACCTGTAATACCAAGTAAATTTATTGTTTATAGTAGGTGAATTATATGGTTTATAAAACAAATATATTTTTTGAAAATTATGAATAGATTACTTGACTTCAAAAATGTATTTTTTGCAGGTTTATGTAAATCGCCATTTTTTTTAAATTGCAAGCCTCATTTTTCTTTAACAAAAATTAATGCCTTACAGTTTTCCTAGTACAACCATACTCAAAAGTATTTTTATCAATGAACAAAGTGATGGCTGGCACGAGGTTTCGCTCGTTGATAATGATTCTATTTTCACCACGCACCGCTTATCGCCCACTGCACACTGCTCACCGCTTGCCAATGTGCACGGGCACTTATGGTGTGGGTGAAGAGGTGTAGTTCTGGTTTTGTGGATGCCTAGCAGCCCACTGACATTCTGAAATACTTCAGATTTGAAATTCCTCCCTTGGTCGGAATGAATCTCTCTAGGGACCCCATAACGGCATATCCAATTCTAAAATAGAGCTTCGACTACGGTGACTGCTTCTTGATCAGGCAAGGGATATATTTCTGGCCACTTACTGAAATAGTCCATCACTACCAAAATGTAACGATTTCCACTGCTACTACGAGGAAAACGTCCAGCTATGTCCATAGCTATTCTCTCGAATGGAGCTTCAACATTGTACTGCTTCATCTGTCCTCGGCTTCGAGTTCTGGGTCCCTTACTAGAAGCGCAGGTATCACAACGTCGGCACCATTCTTCCACATCGGACCGACTGCCAAGCCAGTAGAATCGTCCTCTAACTTTATTCAAAGTTTTGTTTATTCCAAAGTGACCACCACCAACCCCACTGTGCAGTGGTTGAAGAACTTCTGGAATTCTTTTCTGAGGCAGTACTGTTTGATAAATCTTTTCTTTGCCGTCGGGACTCTCCCAGACTCTCTTTAATAGGCCGTTCTCGATGGCTAAAGAATTCCATAGCGCCCAGTAGCTTTTTAACGACGGTGATTTATCAGAAATGTCCTGCCAGGTGGGTCTGTCCATGTTTTTCATCTTCCATTGGAAAATTGGTCCAAAATCAGGATCTTCGCTTTGTTCTTTAGCGATGGTTTTATTATCCCAATCATCTGGGCCCTGGATGTTAATTCTTCGACAAAGAAATTCATCTTCTTCTCTAATTTCTTGTCGCAGACAGTGCTTCCAGTTTGGAGGGCATGGTCTTCTGGATAGAGCATCAGCATTCCGATGGTTAGATCCTTTCCGGTGTTCAATTTTGAAGTCGTATTCCTGCAACCGTTGAAGCCATCTTGCCACTTGGCCTTCCGGATTCTTGAACTGCAGTAGCCACTTCAAAGAAGCATGATCGGTCCTCAAGACAAACGGCTGACCATAGAAATACTTATGAAAATTCCAATTCCAGTGTTACTAGCATCCGTGTCCACAATAAATGTTTTTCCCGGTTTGGGATATGACAGAATCGGAGAAGAACACAAAGCTTCTTTTAATCTCTGAAAAGCTTGTTGACATTGTTCCGTCCAGATAAATGGCTGATTGTTTTCTGTGAGTCGATATAAGGGTTTTGCAATCTCGGCGAAATTTTTCACAAACTTGCGATAGTAAGTGTCTTTCGGTACTGGCCGTTTCCAGATGGGTCAGTTTTTTCTGGGTCAGTCTTCACTCCATCAGAGGAAATAATGTGTCCTAAATACTTCCTTTTGAAAGAGCATGCACTTCTTGGGACTTAGCTTGAGCCGGGCTTCTCTCAACTTTTGGAAAACTTCTTGGACATTTTCAAAGTCTTTTCCGAGTATTATTATGTCATCAAGACAAACGAGACAAGTTTCCCAGGTTATTCCTCTCAGAATGGTTTCCATAAGTCTTTCAAAGGTGGCTGGTGCATTGCAGAGGCCAAAGGGCATGACGTTGAAGTGTCACAACCCTGTTCCAATGGAAAACGCCGTCTTCTCTTTATCATCTGGGTGAAGATGCACTTGCCAATAGCCACTTTTCAGGTCGAATGTGGAATACCATTGGGATCCAGACTGTGTATCCAGGGTATCGTCTATTCTTGGCAACGGATAACTATCCTTCTTAGTGACATCGTTTACCAAAACAACCGGCGAAGTCCATGGACTCTGGGATGGTTCAATGACTCCCTGTTGCTGCATGTCTCTAAGCATCGTCGATACCTCTTCTTGCTTCGCTAAAGGAATACGTCGTGGAGCTGGTTCTACAATTACAGTTTCTTCAACTGCCGAAGGACTGCTACAAATAGCTTCAATTACTAGTTCTGAACCTGCTGAAAGTTCTATGTCTGCTGACGCTTCCACAGTTCTAATGGGAAGGTTTCTGATTTCAGGAAACTGCATGATGATTTCTTCATCTTTGGTCTTCAATAGTCTTCGTGGAAGGTCCAATACAAAATTATGTTGAGTCATAACATAAAGTCCATGAATGACATCATCAGTTATATCTGCTACTAAGATGTTGTGTTGGAAAGTAGTTGCCCCCAGCGTTATTCTAGCTAGATGGATGCCTTTCACTGATATGACTTCTCCATTTGCTGTCTCCGGTCTGGCTTTTGTACTCTGTAGTGAGCGACGATGATCGGTCTTACTATGGTGTGACTAGAGCCTGTATCAAGGACCATTTCACAATCCCGTCCGCATATACGCCCTGGTACTACCAAACTCTTTCCATTATTTTGCAGACGGGTTACCTTGATCTTAATAGTTGGTGGGGCTTGGTAGCACCTAGCCAGCTTTCTCCCCTCAAAGCTGACTAGTTGGCGTTTTCCTGGTCCTGACTAGATGTATTCTTAGGGCATCGATTCCTATGCCCTTCAACTCCACAATTCCAACACTTCATGAATCTTCTCCTGCTATATACAGTAGAATCGGTACGGACTTTTTCTTTGTGATAATTGTCCAGCAATTGTCTTAAGCTCTTCATTAGTCCTTCGTCATCCTCTTTGATTTCACGCTGTTCTTCTGTCCTAAATCTTAGTTGCTTTATTCTGTATTGACTACTTCGGGAAGCCTGTCGTGCGGCTTCAATTTCTAGCGCCTGGCCCAAAGCTTCAAATCAAATATATTTTTATGCCTGGCCGACCTTAACGCTTGACCGATATCAGAATCTCGCAGGCCATCAATGAAGCTATTTATTGCTAACTGTTCTTGGAATTCTGTTGGTGTGGTGGGGCAGGCTAGCTTCACCATACGTGCTATATCTGCCTCAAATTGCTGCAGATTTTCTTCGAAGCGTTGTCTTCGGCCTTTTAATTGTGCTTGATAAACGTGTTGTAGATGAGCATCGCCATACCTCATTTCTAAAGCACTCTTCAGCGTTTGATAGTCTTTTTGTTTATCCTCCGCTAGTGTTTGTAATATCTCCATGGCTGCACCTCGTAGAGCAACTATTAGTGATGTAGCCTTTTCTTCTTCTGGCCAGTTATTTGCCAAGGCAGTTGCTTCACATTGTTTAAGGTAAGTGTTTCATGACACCTTTCCATCAAATGTTGATGACTTCACTCTTGACAATGGAAGAAACCTGCTTTCAGTCTTAATGACTTCCCTCGCAGAAAACTGATATTTTAGATTTGTAACCTCGTGTTCTAATTTTACTATACTTTCTTCTACGACTTTGGTGACTTCATTCTGTAACTTACTAACACTTTCTTCTACGACTTGGACTTTATCTTGTACTTCACTTCTCAATTGATTGATTTCATCTTCAATAGTTTCCTCAAATTCATTAAGTTTAACCTTAATTGTCCCTTCCAACTTCTTATTGTTTTCTTGCAAACTGGTTTTCATTTCGTTTCTCAATTCTTCTTGACTACTTTCCATTTTCTCTAAACTGTTCTTCACTTCCTCTCGATTGTATTTCATTTCCTTTTTCAAGTCTTCCTCCATTTCGTCCTGGCTGATTTTCATTTCTCTTTTTAAGTCTTCCTTCATATCGTCTTGGCTGTTCTTTATATCTTCTGGGCTCTGTTTCATGTCTCATCATTTCCATTAAATGTTTCCTCCATTTCTGTTGCTTTAGATCTCGTTACCGGCATTCACTTGTCTACTCCAAACGTCCACTTTGTGGGCGTGGGTTCGAATCCCACTTCTGACATCAATGTAACCTCCAAATTGGGTTATCGTAGAAACACGTCACGTAGACAAACTTTATTGCCACTCTTGATTATACAGGAAATATCCTTCGAACAAATTTCACCAAGCTTTACTTTCAAAGCTTTACTTTGACGTTTGTCCATCGCGTTTGGCTACTCAATACAAACTGACTGTGTCGGCAGAATTGATCCACTTATATAGATTTTTAGAGTTCTCGAAGTTTCTGCGATCTCGAGAACGTGTCGAGAAGCAAATAGAATATAGCCTGGAATAATATTTATTGATAATTTACTTAATGTGTTAATATTTATGTTATTATTTTGGCCATAACAAGAAGCATTATTATTATTTTGTATATGTTAGCTTAAATATCGCCAATCGGAACGCAGTATTTTTTTAAATGCTTTATCTAAAGGACCCCCTATACATTTCGGACATTTTCCACCGATTTATCGGTGCGGATCGACCCATACGGATAAAATTGACAATATATGGTGGGGAGTGTCCAGTTTTATCAGCGCGAATAAAATCTATCAATGCTAGACTTTATAGGTACGGATTTATCCGCACCGATAAATCGTATCAAAATTAAAATCTAATGTTGATATAATTTGATCAAATATTTAACAGTTTAAGTTATGGCATTCTCGATCGCGTTAGTGTATGTACGTGTCGCAAAAGTGCTCCGGCATTAAAGTCCAATTTGAACCGTGCCGAGTTATTTTTGGGATACAAATAGTGTGAGTTTTGGTGGTGCAGGAAAGGGGCAAGCAGTCGAATAAGAAAATTTGGAAATAACAGAGTAAAAGTAAAAGAAAGACAGAAATTTTTCGGAGGTTAGTGAAAGTAGGTCATCAATAAGGTTCAGTGTTGCTTACAAAGATTGACAGAGAGTCTCCGATCGGTCGACGAGGACAGCTCTGTCACGCGCGTTAGGTAGGCAACCAGTAGTGCAAAGACGTATTGCAGAAGGAAATAACTGGGGTAGTTTAGCGAACTGGTGTCAAGTGAGATAGGCAACCAGTAGTGTCGGAAATGTTAAGGAAAACTGAAAAACCGGTGGTCAGTAAAAGGGTAACAAGGACACCCGAGCGAAGAAAGGAAGAAATTGAAATAGAAACCGAAAGTGATGCCAGTGGAACAGATGAGGAAAGAAAAGAGAAGTATGGAAGAAGTAGCGGAGGTATTCAGTTGCAGCAAAAACTAGCACGTTCGCCAGTAAAGAAAGGGGATATGGAGTACAACATGGAAAAGGTGCTGCGAATGCTGGAATGCTTAACACAGGAAGTAAAAGAGGTGAGAAGAGAGAGAAAGAATATAGAGAGGAGATAAGACAACTCAGAGGAGAGATTGAGGACATGAGGCAGGAAAATAAGGCGCTTAGGGATAAGATGAGAGAGGTAGAAGAAAGAGTAGAGAGTATAGATAAAGAGAAAAGGAAGAAAAATATAGAGGTGCAAGGCCTACAAATTAGAGAAAATTTAGATCAAAATGAGCTAAAAGGACAGATAGAAGAGTTTATAAGAAAGTCAATGCATATGGAGATTGGTACAGAAGGGGTAACGAAAATAGGAGTTAATGTATTTTTAGTAGAATTAAAAAACTTCGAGGACAAGATAAGGATAATGAAAAATAAAAGTAAATTAAAGGAGATAGGAGCTGCCAAAGTCTATATTAACGATGATATGAGCAAAAAGGAAAGGGAAATTCAAAGGAAACTAAAAATAAAAGCCAAAGAAGTGAGGATGGAAGGAAAGGTAGCAAAAGTAGGATATCAAAAACTCGTAATTGATAATGAGGTTTGGAAGTGGAATAATGATGCAAGCAGGCTAGAAAAAAAGGAAGCAAAAACTAGATATATCACTCAGCATAAAAGAAAGATCGCTGGCAATGGACACGGTTATGAGAAAAGGAAACGACATAAATAGAACCAGGAACAGAAAGCAAAAAATACGGAACGAAGCTAGAAGGACGGAGAGGGGGAAGACAGAAAGACGGAAAGCAAGAAGACACAAATCAAGAAAGAGGAATGAGAATGGGAACATGGAATGTAAGAGGGTTAAATGAGGAAGGATCATTAAAAATCCTAGAAAGAGAGGCAAATAGATTCAAAATGGACATAATAGCGATACAGGAGACGCATATAAAGGAGACGGACACATGGGAATTAGAAAATTATTTATTCTTTACGAGCGGAGGCGAAACAAGGCGATACGGAACAGCATTTTTAGTAAATAAAAATTTGAGGTATAAAATTTCTAAATTCGAAGCAATTTCAGATAGGTTATGTATGATTAAAATCAGAGAAGAAATAAACATAGAGATATTAAATATATATGCGCCAACAGAAGAAAAAACAGAAGAAGAAAAAGATGAGTTTTATGAGAAGCTAGAAGAAAATTACGGAAAGCTGAATAAAAACACAGTAAGAATGGTGGTAGGGGATGCAAACGCAAAAATAGGGAGAGAAAGGATGTATGAAAGTATAGTAGGGACAGAAAGTAAACACCTAGAGAGCAATGACAATGGGCGTAGATTGATTGAATTTGCAGAAGAACAAAACATGAAAATAATGAGCACATTCTATAAGAGAAAAGACATACATAAGGGGACCTGGACCTCTCCGGATGGAGCATATTCGAATCAAATTGATCATGTTTGCATAGATGAGAATCACAGAAGCTTAATAAAAAATGTTAGGTCATGCAGAGGGGCGGATATAGACTCGGATCACTATCTAGTAAGGATAGATTTGAAGATAAAAACCTATTAAAAGAAAAGGATTACAAAGGAAAAAAGACAACTAGATATGGCGACATTACAAAATGAGAGAACCCAAAAGAAGTATGAAGAAGAGGTAAGGAAAGGTTTGCAAGAAAACATACGGATACTGGAAGCAAATATAAATGAAGAGTGGATAAAGATCGAAAATGTCATACAAACAGCAAGTGAGAAAGTAATACCAAAAAAAGAGTGTGCAGGGAGGAAAAGATGGTGGGATGAGGAGTGTATAAGAGAGGCGGAGAAGAGAAATAAGCTAAGAATTAAAGCACTTCAGTCACTACAAGAGGAAGATAAGGAAAAATACAGGGAACAAAGACAAAAGGCAAAGAAAGTGTTTAGACAAAAGAAGAGAGCAGAGCAGGTTAAGAAAATAGAGGAAATAGAGTACCATTACAAGAGGAAAGAAATACGTAACTTCTACAGAGAGATAAAAAAGGGAAAAAAGATAAAGAAGGAAGTAATATATGTGAGAGATGAAAGTGGCAATCTAATTGGAGAGGAAACAGAAGTGAGAGAAAGATGGAGGCAATACTTTGCAGATATGTTGAATGAAGAGAATGTAAGGGAAGAAGAGGTGCACGAGGAGATGATACCGGGAAGAGAAGAGGAAGTGGAAGTAGAAGAACCTACAAAAAAGGAAATAGATATAATTATAGAAGCTTTAAAGAATAACAAAAGTCCAGGGAAAAACGGAATAACAGCAGAGAACATTAAGTACGCAGGAGAGGATTTAAGACAAAGAATATACGAAATGATACGAATGATCTGGAGAAGAGAATGTATGCCTGAAGATTGGAGAGATGCTATGATTATACCAATCTTAAAAAGGTGGATGAAACAGAATGCAGAAACTACAGGGGTATATCATTGTTAGATATAGGATAAACAAATATTGCAACGTAAATAAAGCAGAGAATAGAACCTATAGAAGAAAGGCAAATAGGGAGTATCAAGCAGGTTTTAGAAAGGGAAGGTCAACAACGGACCAAATCTTCATGGTGAAGGAAATGCTGACTACATGCTATGAGTATGGGATCAAAGCAATGGTTTTATTTGTAGACTTCAGGAAAGCATATGATTCGATCAAAAGGAATAAACTAAGTAAAATTCTGGAACAATTTGGGATACCAACTAAACTGATTAGGCTATTGAAAATGACCTTAGAAAATACTAAAGCCAAAGTACGAATAAAAGGTGAATGTTCGGAAGGCTTTACTATTGATACAGGACTGAGACAAGGAGACCCACTCTCAACGCTTCTTTTTAATTTAGTACTAGAAAAGGTCATAAGAGATAGTGAGTTGAACAGAGAAGGACACATATTGTTTAAAAGTCACCAAATAGTAAGTTATGCAGATGATGTGGCCATTATTGCTAGAGATAGTAGGGAATTAGAAGAAGTAACGAGAAAACTTGTGGAGGAAGCAAGTAAAGTGGGATTGCAGATAAATCAAGAGAAAAGTAAGCTGCTGAGAATAGAAGAACAAAAAAAGGATACAAATTTTAAATTGAGAACAGAGCATGGAGAGATGGAGTTTGAAGAAGTTCAAGAATATGTGTATTTGGGGGCGCTAATAACAGCTAACTGTGATGAGGAACAAGAAATAAATAGGAGAATAATAAAAGCAAACAGAAGTTCGGCAGCAGTCAACCACTTATTGAAATCAAAAAATTTGTCCAGACGAGTAAAATTTAGAATGTATAAAACAATTTTGAGACCGACAGCGCTGTATGGTAGTGAAACCTGGGTTCTCAATAAGAAGTCAAGAGAAAACCTTTTAAGGTGGGAAAGGAAGATCTTAAGAAGAATTCTAGGTGGTAAGAGGACAGAGGAAGGCTATGTAAGGAGAAATAATGAGGAAATATATGGAATGTACCAGGCACCAACAATAGACGAAGTTGTAAAAGCCAGGAGAGTGCAGTGGCTAGGGCATCTAGAACGTATGGAGGATGAAAGGGCAGTTAAGAAAATAGTAGGGAGTAAACCTAACTACAAGAAAAAAAGAGGTAGACCGAGGAAGCGATGGAGAGAGGCAGTGGCAATAGATCTAAGGGAGAAAAATGTAACGGATTGGAAAAGAAAGGCGAAGGACAGAATGGAGTGGAGGAGAATAACACAGCTCTGGGCCTAAAAGGCCTGTAAACAGCTTTATATATATATAAGTTATGGCAATCTTTTACAGTAATCACGGTGTAACATGATTTTGCAGCTTAGTTGTATATGTGATAGTGTCTTATATCGGAATAGTATGCGTAAATTTCAAACAATCAACAGAGGCTGGACTTCATAATAAAAGAATGGTTGGTTTGAGTGTAGTTTAAATGTAGTATGTACACAGATTTGTCTATAAGATATGTATATATTTTTCATATGGTATACAAACTTGTTTTATGTACTGTATTAAATATAATTTAGTTTCTTTGAATCTAGTTACTCTTAGAAATATTATGCATCAGCTAAACGAGCGGGTTAGTTTATAAATATTCTTTAAAATTGTGGAATATACGTTTATAAAAATAACGAAACGATTCAGTTAATTATATGTATATTAATAGCCGACAGATGGCGCCACTTATATCTCACTGATGCTGTGTAATCGAATTTTGGTAAAATATCTGCAAGATTTGGGCTTTGGCACCACGGGCAAGGGACTAATAGATCCCTAATTTATATGCTTGGTCACAAAATCCCGAAGAAATAAGTATACACCCTGTATATTTAAAATTACAAAAAAATATTACTATGTGACAACTTTTTATAGAAAGTCCTACCAACATTACAAATGCAGTGTCTAGAATGTTATAAAAGAACATTGCACTGCGACTTGTGTGAAATAATGTAACAACATTGCACATATGTTGATGTCATGTACATTTAGCGATGTTGATAACATTTTGCTAAATAACGTAATTGCAATATTAATAGAAATTAAAATGCAATTTGCTAGTAATGTTTTCCCTTAGGAACCTTACACTGCAATGTTTCTAGCCTGCAGAATAAAGGTCCCTGGAACATTGCATATAGTTAATCATAAGTCTGAGAGCAACATTACAGCTAGTACAGAAATGTTTCTATAACATTGGAAAAACTTAATTATGTTTAGTAGGAGTTGGTGGGGCTTGGTAGCACCTAACCAGCTTTCGTCCCCCAACGCTAACTAGTTGGCGTTTTCCTGGTCCTGTTTAGGTGTATTGTTAGAGCATCGCTTCCTAAGATGCCCTTCAGCTCCACAATTCCAACACTGGATGGGTCTTCGTCTGCTATATACCGTAGAACCAGTCCGATCCTGTCCCTTCTGAAAGGTGTCCAATAAGTCTTGCAAAACCTTCGATGTTCTTATAACCTCGTTGTTCGACAGTATGAAGCTTTACTTGCCTTGTTCTGCCTTGACTACTTCTAGAAGCCTGCCGGGCGGCTTCTATTTCTAGCGCCTGGGCCAAAGCTTCAGATATGTTCCTACGTCTGGCTAATCGCCATCGATCTGCTGCTGCTCACTGCTAACTGTTCTTGGAACTCTGCCGGCGCGGTGGGGTAAACTAGCTTCACCATCCGCGCTATATCTGCCTCAAATTGTTGCAAATTTTCTTCGAAACGTTGTCTGCGCCCTTTTAATTGTGCCTGGTAAACATGTTGTAGATGAGCCTCACCATACCTCATTTCTAAAGCACTCTTCAACGTTTGATAGTCCTTTTATTTATCGTCAGCTAGTGTTCTTAATATTTCCATAGCTTCACCCCGTAGAGCAACTATAAGTGATGTGGATTTTTCTTCTTCTGACCAGTTGTTCGCCAAGACGGCTGCTTCACATTGTTTAAGGTAAGTACTCCATGACACCTTTCCATCAAATGTGGGCGGTTTAATCCTTGCAGATGAAATGCAACTGTTGTCAGCCTTAACAATCTCCTTCGCGGACCATTGTGACTGTAAATTTGTAACTTTATGCTCTAACTTAATTAGGTTTTCTTCTATGACTTGGACTTTGACGACTTCACTTTGTAATTTACTAACACTTTCTTCTACGACCTGGACTTTATCTTGTTCCTCATTCCTCAATAGATTAATTTCTTCTTCAACGGTTTCCTCAAATTCTTTGAGATTGATCTTAATTACTTCTTCTAACTTTTTATTATTTACTTCTTGATAATTTTTCATTTCTTCTAAACTGTTCCTCATTTCCTCTTGGCTTCATTTCCTCTTGACTGTTTTTCATTTCTCTTTTCAAGTCTTCCTTCATTTCGTCCTGGCTGTTCTTCATTTCATCCCGGCTGCTTTTCATTTCTCTTTTTAAGTCTTCCTTCATATCTTCTTGGCTCTTTTTCATGTCTTTCATCATTTCCATTAACTGTTTGCATGTTTCCTCCATTTCTGTTGCTCTAGATCTCGTTCCCGGCATTCACTTATCTACTCCAAATGGCTTTTTTATGGAACGTCGCACTTCTGACACCAATGTAACCTCTAAATTGGGTTAGCGTTGAAACACGTCACATAGACAAATAAACTTTATTGTCACTCTTGATTACACAAGCAGTACGTTCCACTAGGCGATCGCAAGGCTCATTCTCATCATCGCAATTTTACCCGTTCCACTAGGTTAAAACTGCTCTTGTGCGCATTGTTCACGGATGTGATTTGAATCTTAGTGGAACAGAGTGAGCAGTTGAGATCCATGTTTGTTTATATTTGTCAGTTATTAGTTTGACGGTTAAGTAGAAAAGGTAGTTATATATATTTTTTATACATTCTAGGTAAAAAAAGTTAAATTGGTTTTACTCATAGATTTTACTAATGTAACTAAGAATGTAATGTATGAACATATAATTCTAAGCTGCATATGTGACTTATTTCCTCTTCGAATGCCTTTTCAACTACATTCATTAATTTTGTTGCGAAGGCAATATCTGTAAGAAAAATAACTACTGATAAAAAAATAAATATAAAAGCATTACTGAATTACATACCACCTCTTGCACGTCTTGCCTGAGCAACTGGGACCTCGATCTCAATAACAGTGCCTGTTTCACTGTTATATATAAAGTTATTTTCTCCATCTCAACCATAGACTTGACATTCTTATTTTATTTGACTTTTCCCGCCATTTATGACAAATGATGTGTTGACCCACCTCAATACCGTGGGCGTTGTGACCTCGAAGCGGTCGTTTGCAATGACGTCAACTCATGACGTCTCATGGCGTTGCAAGCCGAATTGTAACGCCCGTGGTCCCTTTGTGGAACGACTCATTGATCGTTTTGGGCGTTGCGATCGCTTAGTGGAATGCACTCGAAATATCCTTCAACAAATTCACAACTGTCAGATTCTTTACATTGACGTTGCAGTCATTCGCGTTCGACTGCTCAATATAAACTGACTCCAGCGGCGAAAATGATCCGCTTATATAGGTTTCTAGGGTTCTAGAAGTTTTCGGCGGTCTCTAGAATCAAATAGAATGTGGCCGAGAATGTTCCAGGAAACGTCAAATTAAAGGCATCACAAAAATTGTAAATTCTAACAGAAACGTAATTTACAAACAAACGAGGTAGGTGAGTTTCAATTATAAATTCTAACGTAAACAAGAACATAATTAACAAACTAAAAAGGCAGGTGAGCTTCCGTAACAATATTATCAGAGGTCTTTATTATTTCGATGTCAAGAAATGAGATTCTGTTGTAGTTTTCCTTTTCCAATGTGAATTTTAGTCTAGGGTGGAAGCTGTTAAAAACTGTTAAGATATTTAATACCTTGTTTTCGGGGATGCAGGTAAGTATTATCATCCACATAACGTTTAAAAAAGGTAACTCAAAATGAAGCTTGTCTATACAAAATTTCGAACAGTAATCTTTTGAAATGTGTTTTTCCTACAGACCAGTACTATGTTCGAAATTCTTTTGAGTTAGTCACGCAATTACAAAGTATGAAGATACCTAGTGGATATATATTGGTTTCTTTAGATGTAGGTAGTTTCTTTATTCACTAATATCCCTACTGATTCAGTAATCAATTTACTTGAAAACAATTGGTATCTAATTAAAGACCACTGTAAACTTACATTAAATGAACTTTTAGAATTATTGAAATTTCTTTTTTGATAGTAATTTTAAATTTAATAATAAATTTTACAAACAAATTTTTGGATTAGGCATCGGTAACTGTTTATCATCTATTTGTTCAGATATTGTAATGGCTGAGTTACAGAAAAAATGTATAGGCAAGCTTCACCTTGAGTTACCTTTTTTAACGTTATGTGGATGATATACTTACCTGCATCCCCGAAAACAAGGTAGGTATCAAATATCTTAACAGTATTTCAGCTATATTCTGTATCTTATAGGTTAATAATAACCATCCGGTTAAAATATTAATGTTAATAATAACTCCAATTGGTATTCAGTATAAGTTTTTTTAACGGCCCATTTAAAATTATTTTTCAACCACATGTTAATATTTCAGTGTTAGTGAAGTTAGCAGTAAGGTAAAAGCACATAATATATTTATATATTTCTATGGGTAAAAGATTTCGATTTGTGATAACAACCTCGATTACTGGATTAATACAAATTTGTTTCTGTTTTAATAACCAATTTACAAGGTTCTTGTGATTTACACGAGTATGGGGATGAAAAAAAAACGTTCCCCACGCAAGACAAAAAACAGATCCAGTTAATTGTTGACTTTTTGAAAGTCAACAATATTTTACTAAACAACAAATTGCAGCCACATGAAATTATGATTGATTAAATAAATGACAATTTGTTTTGAAAGTCAAACGAGTTACATAAAAGTACAATTACTTAACTCAAACGGTTTGCTTTGATCCCTCACTTTTATGAAAAAATCTAAAATTGTGGCTGAAAAAAAAATAATAGGTAAATATGAAACTATCAATCAATAAATGCAAATAAATAATACACTTTATTTACGTCTATTCCAATCTGTCAGCTTCATCCAATAAAATATAATTCATTTGAAGTGCCATTATAACATTTATATGGAAATAAATAATAGATTAATTATACCAATCGTGATTTATACTGGTATTCAATAGGTTAAATTTTGACAGCATCTATTTTGGTCCCCTTAAGTTTTAACATATTTGGTTAAAATAAACCTATTAAAATTTTTACAGAATATAGTATCGGGTTAAATAATAATTGAAGGTTAAAATTTTAACTTTGGCCTTGACGTTATAATTTAACCAAAAGCATTACAGAATAGACCTGTTTAACAGCTTCCACTCTAGACTAAAATTCACATTGGAAAAGGAAAACTACGACAGAATCTCATTTCTTGACATCGAAATAATAATAACCTCTGATAATATTATAATTACAGATTGGTATCACAAACCTACCTTTTCTGAAAGGTTTTTAAATTATAATTCGCAACATTCTTATACACAAAAACTTACAGTCCAGAGCTCTTAATCTTTCTCACAAACAATTCCACAAAAAAAAAACTTAGAGATTTAATAAGGTCATATTTTTTAAAAAATAATTATCCAATAAAACTTATAGAAAAGATAGTATTTAATACTAACACTCAAAACTTCATTCAACCGGTAATATAACTACTGAAGAAAATAACAAAAAATATTTTAAAATCCCATATATTGAATGTCTTTCAGAACAGGTAAGAAACATTTTAAAAAATGATAATTTAGATATAGCTTTTAGTAGTGAGAATACTTAAAACAATTTTCAACAAAACAAAAAGATGATACTCCTAAAGAACTGTTGAGCAATGTTATATACAAACCTTGTCGTGATTGTAACAAAGTTTATATAGGTCAAATAGGAAGGTACCTAAAAGCACGAATTTTGGAACATGTACGAAGCGTCAAACCAATGTCTTTATTGACCAACAATAATAAAACGGCCCTTGCAGAACATACACAAACATGTTTACATACATTTAACTTTGAGGAAGCTACAATTATTGGGAAACAAAAAAATTATAAAAAAAGAATTTTTCATGAAATGATTAATATTAATAAACATAAAGATTCTGTTAACAAAAAACAAGATATTCAAAATTTAAACACGGGGCATATTTCAATTTGATAGACTTCGATAGAATTAAAAAATAAACAATAATTTCACTACCCGGTATATACAAAACATAGCAATGCTCTGTGTTTTCTTTTTCCATTTTTACTTAAAGGGAAAAAATTACAACGCCTCGGTCACCGTATCTAGCCGTATTATTTGAATAAAAGTTATCGATGCTTATTGACTAAGCATTGTTTCCCATTGATGTTATTTATAATTGTATATATGGGTATATATTGTCAATATTTTTCACCTGTAATTATCACTTTTTATAAACAATTAATTTTTACATTAAATTGGACGAAAAAAAACTTAACTACAGGTACCTAATTTATAAAATTGTTAATTATAATTTGTTTTTAGCTTAATTTATGTTTGCTACATTGTCCCCTTTCTTTTAATGAATAAAATAAAAATAAATATAATAATAATAATAATAATAATAATAATAATAATAATAATAATAATAATAATAATAATAATAATAATAATAATAATAATAATAATTATATTAACTAATTACAATGTCGTCTGCAAATGCCTCTTCAGAAATTTCTACTCTTTGTAATTGTACGTGGCCTATAGCTAACTTTTTAGATCTTAATGTGCATTTTTTTATTATCTCATCCATGAAAATGATAAATAATAGCGGACTCAAGCTTCCTCCTTGTCTTAAACCTTCAGTGGTCACGAACATATCTGATCTCATATTATTATTTATTACAGCATTTAAGTTAGAATTGTAGATATTTCGTATTATCTTTATTATTTTACTACTGATACCTCTTTCTTGTAGTATATTCCATAATTTTTGTCTCGGTACCCTGTCAAATGCCTTTTCCAAATCTATAAATCCTAAACATATGTTTTTTCTCTCTTGTATCGATTTCTCTATTATCTGCTTTATTATAAATATATTATCTTGAGTGCTTCTTCCATTTCTGAATCCGCTCTGTGCTTCATGTAAGGTATGTCCCACCATTCTTCTTATTCTTTTTTCTATTATCTTTTCAAATATTTTCATCACAGTACACAATAATGTTATTCCCCTATAGTTTCCACAGTCTCTTACATCACCTTTTTTGAAAATTGGTACTATCAGTGCTATTCGCCATTCATCTGGGAATTTTTCTTCTATAATTATTTTGTTGTATACTCTCAACAGGATTTCTCTTCCTTTCTGTCCCATGGTTTTCATCATTTCTGCTGTAACTTTATCGCAGCCTGGAGCTCTTCCATTTTTTAAGTTTTTGATAGCATCTGATAGTTCTTCCATACAAATCGGTTCTACCATATTTTCGTCTGGCATTATGTCATATGTATCTTCTAAGTTATCTTTTTCTTCATTTAACAACTCTTCAAAGTACTCCTTCCACCTGCACATTATGTCTTTCTCTTCGTTTAATATTTCTCCAGTTTTACTTTTTATAACATTTGTTTTGTAACTTTTTTCCGTCCTTAATGATTTCAGTACACGGTAAAATAATTTTTGGTTTCCTTTGCTATCTTTTTCAATTTTTCACCAAACTCTTTCCATTGTTTTCTTTTAGCTGCAGTTATTAGCTCTTTTACCCTTTTTCTTTCCTTTTTATACACGGTGTAACTCTCCGGTGTACTGATCGATAGATAGTTCTTCCACGCTTTTTCTTAATTTTTACCTGGTTTTAATTTCTCCTGTCCACCATGAAGTTTGTTTCATATTATTATTGTTTTTACTTATCCCACATACTTCTCTGGCAGAGTCTAATAATATGTCTTTAAATTGGTTCCAGATATGTTCTATATCTCCATCTTTCATCTCCTCCTCTCTGTTTTCTATATGCTTCGTCACTGACTTTTTATATTTATTTCCAATTACTTTGTTTCTTAATTTATACGATCTTATCGATTCATGTGTAGGTTTTTTAGTCTTTGCAAGTTGTTTCTTATCTTCATTTTTAATTTTCTCTTTAATTTCGGAAACTACTACATAATGATCGCTACCAATTTCTGGTCCTCTACGTACTTTTGTATCCTTTATCATTTTTTTATAATTATTCTCTACTAATATATAATCAATAATCGATTTTTCACCTCTACTTTTCATTTCTCTTGTATATTTATGTATATCTTTATGTTGAAAGTAAGTATTTGTTATCACTAAATTATGTATCAAACAGTAATCTAACATCCTTCCACCATTATTATTTCTGACGTTTTCTCCATATTTTCCTAGTATCCCTTTGTATATTTCATCTTCTATTCCCACTCTACTGTTGAAATCTCCTGCTATATATATCCTTCCTTTAGCTTGATCAGTGACCATCGCCAATTCTTCCCAAAATGCGTCTTTTATTTCTGATTTCTCGTCCTCATTTGGTCCGTATACAACTATTATTGTTTTCTTTTGCTTATTCATTATATCGTTCATTTCTACTTCTAATATTCTTTCTGACCAAGCTTTCCATCTATGAACTTGTTCACTTAATTTCTTGTGAACTATACATCCGACTCCGGCTGCTGCCTAACTGTTTCTTCAACACCACTGTATATTAAAATGTTACCTTTGTCTAGCTTTAATATTCCGTTTCCTTTTTCTTCGTTTCCGTTATTGCCAAAAGTTTAATCTCATTTTTCAAACTCTTCCTCCAACTCTAACTCTTTTCCTGTCAGTGTTTTAATATTCCACGTTGCAATCTTCCATAGTTCATAACCTTCCTTTTTGATTTTTCTGTTTTTGCAAATTTTTCCATTTTCTCATTATCTCTGTTTTATTTTTATTTCTCATATCTATTATTATAGCCATTTCGTTTCCATTTTCCATCCGGCATTCCTGATCTAGTTTTTTTGCCCGTTAATCTTGTTAGGTATTAATTTCCTTTCCTTTTTGTTCCAGGTAAATATGTTTTTATCTACTATCAGTTTTATTTTACTATTACTCTTTTCCCTTCTCCCGATATTGTTTAGCCTGTTCCCTTATTTCCAAGAAGTGAAAATGACCTACAAGTAAATTTAGATATATGGAATGAGGTAGTGGAAGAATATGGAATGAAAATTAATAAAAATAAAACCAAAGTGATGATGATAGGAGAAAAAAGGAACTTAATGTAAAAATTGATGACATAACAATAGATCAAGTAAAAATATTTCAATATTTAGGCGTAACAATAAGCGAGACGGGAACACAAGAAGCAGATATAAATAACAGAATAAAGAAATCAAATAAACTATACTATGCAATGAAAACAAGTTTATAAGTAAACAAGAAATATCGAGATCAACAAAGACTAAAATATTTAAGTCAGTGTACAGACCTATATTAACATACGGCTGTGAAACTTGGGTTTTGACAGAAAAACAGAAAAGTAAAATACAGGCTGTTGAAATGAAATATTTAAGAAGAACGAGAGGTGTAACAAAAGAGATAGAATGCGAAATGTAGATATACGAAGAGAATTGGGAATACAGTCAACATTAGAGTACATAGAAAGTAGGCAATTAGAGTGGTGGGGACATTTACAGCGCATGGAGAGAGATAGACCGGTAAGAAGAGTTTGGGAAGCTAAAATTCAAAAAAATAAGAAAAAGGGAAGACCAAGAAAAACATGGGATAAAGTTGTAGTAAAAACATTAGGAAGGAAAGGTAGAAGTTGGAATGAAGCTAAGTTGATGGCGGCCAACCGTAAGGAATGGAAAAAGTTTGTTTATGAATAAGCAGAAAACGAACCCTACACCATATGATGGTAGAAGGGGTTATGGATTATATATATATATTAACTAATTAGTTCTAATTAGTACTAATTAAACTAATTAATTATATTATAATATATTATATTAATTATAATTACATATCTAGAGCCCTGAAGATGGCTTAAATATAAGCCGAAACGTTGGCATTTTGTAAAAATTTAGTTTTTCTACTACAACTGACCTATTCAAAAATTCTTTGTCTGGACATGGCATGGAAAATATAGCAAGTACGAGTACAGCAGCAGTCGTTAATAATGATTCAGTCGTATTGAAGGACTTGGACAAAAATAATGAAAATGATTTTAAAGTATTTACTAGGCGGAAGCGAAACTTGCCAACCAAGACTATAGGTGCTGCAAAAACCGATAGGTCAGGTGGTAGATTATTAGGGGTGCATGGCCAATCCTAAAACTGCAATGTGTACCAAAAAGAAAATATACCGTCCTGAACAAAAAGTTTCCGTTATGGTATTCGAAGGAAGTTATTCATAAAATACAACAAAAAAATCATTATTTCAGAATGTCTAAAAAACAATCGGTGATGTCTTATTATTATAAGCAAAAATTTGTGAACTTAGGAAGGAAACTAAAAGTCAAGAAACAATGTCATATAAATTATATACGAGTAAATAAAATTGAATTAGATATAAATATTGATCCAAAAACATTTTGGAGTTATGTAAATAAAAAACGCAAGAATAGCGATACAGCTTTTAAATACGAGTAAAATGGCAATGTATATGATAAGAAGATAAATCCATTGCTAACGGATTTGCTGAATTGTTTAAGTCTATATATACGACATCAGATGCTGATATACAATCTTCAAATTTTACATACAATTTAGATATGTTGTCAATAGAAAGTATAACAGGAGATGACATTGTATAGGCAATTAAAACCTGCAAACTAAAGCCTGAGGCATCTATTGGCGTAGATGGATTACCAGCATATTTTTTTAAAGCATATAGCCATGTACAAACTCTTTGACAATTTTATTAAATTTAGTTTTAAAATGTAAA
This sequence comes from Monochamus saltuarius, assembly GCA_025584915.1. Lineage (NCBI taxonomy): Eukaryota > Metazoa > Arthropoda > Insecta > Coleoptera > Cerambycidae > Monochamus > Monochamus saltuarius. Next base: position 38,085,811 of record CM046723.1, read on the forward strand.
TATTTTCCGGACTGTTTAAAATTAAGCCGTATAGTTCCTATATATAAAAATAGCAATACTAAAGATATTAAAAATTATAGATCTGTATCCGTGTTGTCGACAATATCTAAGATATTCGAAAGGGTGTTACATACTAAGATTTCATATCATATTAATCCAGTATTGTGTAGTCAGCAGCATGGCTTTGTAAAGAAGAAATCAACAGTAACAAATTTAAGCATTTTTAGTGACTTTGTACCAAATATAATAACGAGAAAGGGCCAGGTGGACGTCATATATACGGACTTGGCTAAAGTTTTGATAAAGTTAATCATAAAGTTTTAGTAGACAAATTAAGAGCATTTTCTTTTCATGAAAACCTGGTTAAGCTGTTGGTTTCTTATTTACATAACCGAAAACAGTTTGTAAAATTCAACAACCAAGTTTCGGAAATGTTTGTAGCATTGTCAGGGGTGCCTCAGGGCTCGATTCTTGGGCCTCTTTTATTTGTAATATTCATAAATGATATATATTTGTGTGTAAAACATTCAAATGTACTATTGTAGGCTGATGATTTAAAGTTATATCTAGTGGTACGAAATAAACAAGACTGTTTAAATTTGCAAGAAGATCTTGATAATATAAATATTTTTTATTCAGACAATGGTCTAATCATGATCGAAGGTAAATGTAAGTAAAATAATTAAAAAAAATATATTGAATTGGAAAGTCTAACGGAAATTAAAGATCTGGGTATGATATTTACAGGTAATTTTAGGTTTAATAATAATTATTAGTTATATAATTATTATATAACTAATTTAACATTAAATTGCTCCAGAAAACTTAGTTTTATACTTAGAATAAGTAAAAATTTTCAGAACATAAAAACTTGTATTACTTTATATAATTCTCTTGTTTGTCCGAAGTTGGAATATGCATCTGTGATATGGTCCCCTGTTAGTAACATTCATATTGATTTGGTGGAAAAAGTGCAAAAGAGATTTTTAAGAAATCTGTATTTTAAGAAACATGGCATATTTTCCGTTTTTCCAGTTATGATATCGTACCAATCACAATTAGATGATTTCAAAATTATATCACTACGGGATCGCAGGAAGTATGCTCAAGTGGTATTTATCTATAATATATTTAAAGAAACTGTAAATGTATCAGAATTGCTAAATAGTACCTATTAATATAAATGTACCTGACATTAGATTACCAAATCGAGATTGGCTGTTTAATATTACTGTAACCTCGAAATTAGGTTATCGTTGAAACACGTCACGTAGACAAACAATCTTTATTGTCACTCTTGATAAATACAAGAAATATCCTTCAAACCAATTTCACAACTGTCAGCGCTTTACTTTGACGTTTCAGTCATTCGCGTTTGGCTGCTCAATATAAACTGACTCAGCGGCCGAGAACGATCTGCTTATATAGGTTTTTACAGTTCTCGAAGTTTCTGAGATTTCGAGAACGTGTCGAGAAACAAATAGAATATAGCCTGGAATATTCCGGAAAACGTCAAAATAAAGGCATCACAAAAATTGTAAATTCTAACATAAACAGAAACGTAATTTACAAACTAATGAGGTAGGTGAGCTTCAATTATAAATTCTAACGAAAACAGGAACATAATTAACCAACTAAAAAGGTAGGTGAGCTTTCGTAACATTGCCCCCCTCTTAGAACTGATCGTCCCGATCAGGTTACTCCATTGTCCGCATGGCCTTCTTGATAAGGTGTCAAACGATCGATGTGGACAATCTTCATCTTGGCTTGGGGATTCCTCTGGATCCTGTAAACTACGTCATTCAATCGTGACACGACAGTATAAGGGCCTTCCCACGATTTCTGCAGCTTCGGAGATTTACCCTTGCTTCTTTTTGGGTTATACAGCCACACTTTCTCAAGCTCTTGAAACCCGCTGCTGTTGGCACGCAAGTCGTATCTGGTTTTCATTCTGTCGCTTTCTATTTTTATCTTCTCTCGTACTTCTTCATGTACCATCTTTATTCGATCTTTCAGATGGCTGAGATAATCATCTAAGTTTTCCTCGTGTTGCGGTCGATTCATAATTAGATCTATGGGTAGCCGCAATTCTGTGCCGAAAATCACGTTGGCTGGTGTTTTACCCGTGGTCTCATGAATTGCTGCTCGGTAAGCCGGTAAAGATGGAGGAAGACAGGTATCCCAGTTGGTCTGTTTCTCGTTGACGGCCGTTCTCAGGAAGTTTTCGATGGTGCGATTGAATCTTTCCACCATTCCATCTGATTGCGGGTGAAGAGGTGTAGTTCTGGTTTTGTGAATGTCTAGCAGCTCACAAACGTTCTGAAATACTTCCGACTCGAAATTTCGTCCTTGGTCGGAATGGATCTCTCTGGGCACCCCATAACGACATATCCAATTTTCAAATAAAGCTTCGGCTACGGTAACAGCTTCTTGATTAGGTAAGGGATATATTTCTGGCCATTTACTGAAGTAGTCCATCACTACCAATATATAACGATTCCCACTGCTGATACGAGGAAATGGTCCAGCTATGTCAATAGCTATTCTCTCGAATGGAGCTCCAACATTGTACTGCTTCATCTGTCTTCGGCTTCGAGTCCTGGGTCTCTTACTAGAGGCGAGTTATGTGAACACACTGTATATATATTTTCTTATCGCTTCCGCTTCATTTCATATTAATAACGTTAAGAAATAAGACTATCAGAGTCAGCTTAGATAAGTACGTATTAATTAAAACAAAGCTTCTTTATTCTTAATCTAATAAATATACCCGCAAATACTAGAATAGAATAATATTGTACTTGGCTTTTCTCATTAAACGTTTTGTGCTCCAAAAAAGTGTTTTTTTAAATCAAGTCCAAAACTGGCGACGAGGATGGGATTGGGTGCCGAAAAACATTGAAAATCGACCTGGATTTTGTGAACTTTTCGAGGAACTTCTATTCCGAAGCACTCGCCCAGAACCAAAGGACCCTGATTTTGGAAATTCCCAGGACACAGAAAAAGTGAGTACCGAGTATTTTATTCACTCTCCTATTCTTTCCTTGTTTCGGATTAGAATTGGAACTGTCTATTGCAGACTTAGTTTTAAGAAAACAAAGAAAGCAGAGAGACATTTCTCTCGACAATTTGATTTTATCAAAACAATTTAAAGGTAATTTAATTTAATTTTGTAAATTTAAATTTTAATTTCGTAGAGAAATTTAATTTCTTTTCGGGATTATTTTTTTGATTTAATACACTTTTATGAGCGAACCTGAAGAACTCATTTCTAGTTTCGGAAATTTGTCTGTCTTTGACTCAGATTCAGATTCTGAAATAGCAGCTATTGAAAATAATAGACCAGTCAGATCTTTCGAAATGGCAACCAACTATCAATTATTAAGATTGCATGTAGATGTTATTCCAAATTATGACGGAAACCCTTTTGGCCTAAATATATTTTTGCAAGGTTGTGATACCCTTGTAAATAATTTTAAAAGCGAAACTCAACCTGAATTAAACAAATTTATAGTCCAGGCAATACTGAGCAAACTAACTGGCAGGGCACAAATGCTTTTAGGTTCTCGTTTAGAATTAAATACTTGGGACAGAATTAGAAAAGTTTTAACTGATAGTTTTGGTGACCAAAGAGATGTTAAATGTTTGGAAAAAGATTTATTACAGTTGAAACTGAATCGTGGCGAAGCTTACATAGTTTTGGCACTAGATGTCAAGATTTGCGAAGTCTACTCATGACAAAGTTAGTCCAGTCTAATAAAACTGTTGAGGAAAAACTTTACTTGCAAATCATTATGAACAATTAACTTTAGACACATTTACTCGCGAACTACCGAGTGTTTTACAATTAATGATCCGGTTACGAAAACCTAACAGTTTAGAAGACGCATTAGCAATCGTGGCGGAAGAAGAAAATTTTAATTATTATAATAAAAATTCCGGAAATCAATATAATTTTGCAAATTCAAATTCAAATAACTCTAAATCGAAACCCATACAAAAATTTATTCCTACTCCTAATTATCATACACCACAATATCAAAATCAAACACAATCTCGATTTCAACCTCAACAACAATCAAAATTCGTATGGCCCAGTCAACCTATTGACATAAGACCTCGACCTGTGACGCAACATTTCCCAACCAATCGTCAAGTTTTTGGAAACCTACAAATGTATGGAAACCAAACAAAACACCTACACCTCAACCTAAACCAACACCAATGAGTGGTATTTCAAGACAGACTCAACCCAAACCAACACCGATGAGCGGTTTATCAAGACAAACCCAACCATCAGCTCAACCATATCGACCCTTTGGACAAACGCAACAACAATACTTCCAACCTTCAACAAGTACTCCAAGATACCATGTGGAAGAACTTTTCCAAGCAGAAGAGGACCTGTATGAAGACTATAACAACGAATGCCAAGAAGAAGGAAATCAGCAATGGTTTAATGAAGAACATGGATTCAATGATTACGCAGGATTAGTCCCCCCATATGAAGATACAGTTTCACTTCAGTACCCTGATACTTGTCCAGAAGAAAACGTGGATGAAACTCAAAATTTTCAGAAAACTTCCCAGACACAACATCCGACTTAATAGAAATTAATACGTTGTCAACCCCATCTTCACTTCCCTACATAAAAATTTCAAAACCCCCTATGTTTCTCTTAGTAGATACCGGTTGTTCTAAATCAATAATTCGACCTGCAATTATCGAAAAATATTTCCCGTCTTGTATTTATCAAGATAAAACCCAAATTAAAACATGCACTGGTACAGATACCATTCGCTATAAAGCAACTATTCCAAGTTTTCCAGAACTCTATTCAAAGGATACCATGGATGTTCTTTTATACGATTTTCATGATTTCTATGATGGCCTAATAGGTTTTGAAGACCTTCAGAAATTTAACCTTACCATAAATCCTTCAGAACGAATTCTTTTTAATTCTCAAATTGAAATTCCTCTTTATTTTCGACAACCTTATGAAACTTCTAGAAAGTTTAGTATCAATGCCCATGAAATCTTAGTGAAACCAATTCCTGTAGACGCTGCAGATGGAGAAATTTTTATCCCTAGTGCACGAACTAAAGACGTTATTATCCCGGACATAATTACTACTTGTAAAATGGTCTTGCTCTAGTTGAAATGCATAACATTTCAAGTCAAAGTTGTATTGTTAATTTTTCAGAACCCCTTTATGCAGAACCTTCAGAAAATTATGATTCTTTTGAATATGATATTAAACCATTACAATCTCAAAATTTATCCAATACCCAAATTTCAAATCTTTTAAGAACTGATCATCTTAACGAGGAGGAACGTAAATCCCTACTAAAATTATGTGACGAATTCCAAGACATTTTATGAAACCTGACGATAGACTAACTTTTACTAATACCGTGAAACACGAAATAAAAACTAAGGATGATGAAGTAGTATACACTAAATCCTACCGCTATCCCCATGTGCATAAAGAAGAAGTACGGAAACAAATCGATCACTTACTCGATGAAGGCATCATAAGACCTAGCTCTAGCCCATGGAGTTCCCCGATCTGGATAGTTCCAAAGAAAATGGATGCAAGTGGACAACAGAAATGGAGAATAGTTGTCGACTATAGGAAGGTAAATGAAAACAATTGACGACCGCTACCCATTGCCAAACATCAGTGACATTTTGGACAAATTAGGAAGATGCCAATACTTTACCACCCTTGATCTTGCCGCAGGATTCCATCAGATAGAGATGCATCCCGACTCTATACACAAAACTGCATTTAATGTTGAGAACGGACACTACGAATATACAAGAATGCCGTTTGGGTTAAAAACGCGCCAGCGACCTTCCAACGAGTCATGGACAATGTCCTAAAGACCTTCAACATAAAGTGTGTCTAGTTTATATGGATGATGTAATAATTTTTCTACATCACTCCAGGAACATATTCTTAATCTTCGCCTTGTTTTCCAAGCTTTCCGACAAGCCCGTTTAAAAATCCAACTTGATAAATCTGAATTTTTATGTAAATCCGTTGAATTCCTAGGTCACGTAATCACTCCCGAAGGTATACGCCCTAACCCAAAAAAGATAGAAGCTATTAAAAACTTTCCCATTCCGAAAACACCAAAGGATATCAAATCATTTTTAGGACTTCTTGGTTATTACCGTAAATTCATTAAAGATTTTGCTCGTATAACAAAACCTTTCACAAAGTGCCTTAAAAGGTGAAAAAATCGTTCACACCCCAGAATTTCTTCAAACCTTTGAAAAATGCAAAACTCTTCTTTGTAATGAACCCGTTCTCGTTTACCCCGATTTTTCAAAACCATTCACTCTCACAACAGATGCTTCAAACTATGCTATAGGTGCTGTCCTTGCACAAAATGACCACCCTGTAAGTTATGCATCTAGAACGTTAAACCCAGCCGAATGTAACTACTCAACCATCGAAAAGGAACTACTAGCGATAGTTTGGGCTACCAAATATTTTCGGCCTTATCTTTATGGTAGAAAGTTTGTTATATACACGGATCATAAACCACTTCAGTGGTTATTTTCCTTGAAAGAACCTAATTCACGTCTTGTGCGATGGAGACTCAAACTCGAAGAGTATGAGTATGAAATTAAATATAAGAAAGGAAAAAGTAACTCTAACGCGGATGCCTTATCCCGAATTAAATTGGAAGAAATTAACCCAATCGAAAATCAGAAAGATAATCAATCTATGATAGCCAACATAGGAGACGCTTCCGAAGACATAGACCAATTTATTAATGACCTAAACCTTGACCCTATTGACACACCTAACCAGGACGAACTCGAACAAATTATATCTGACTTAAACACTACTCACTCAGCTAATGAAAATCCTATCTTAACGATTCCAATTTCTGATTATCCTTTAAATCACTATTCGTATCAACTTACAATTAAAGAAAGTAGTAACGCCGTGTTAGATGTCGCGGTACATGAAACAGTTATTGATAAGATTAGAACTAACATAACATTTAGATCACACGCTAGTGATACAGATGTAATTAACTTTTTCAAAGATTTACTCGATCCATCAAAACCTATTGCTTATACTTTTACTCCCTGAAATTGAATCTAAAATCGTAAGAATCTTGCAACAAAATTTTGACTCATCTTTAAAATTACGCATTTCTCGCAAATTCTTGCAAGACGTAACTTCGGAGGAAGAACAACAACATCAAATAAAATATCATCATGAGGGAAAAACGTGCCATAGAGGTATAAACGAAGTAAGAATGTCTTTAACTAAAAGATGTTATTGGCCGCAAATGATAACCGACATTACTAAATATATAAATAATTGTAATATTTGTCAAACCGGAAAATATGAAAGACACCCCCAAAAAATTAAACTCGAAATTACTCCAACGCCGAAGCAACCGATGCAAACTATTCACATAGACATATTCTATGCAGAAAAACAAATGTTTCTAACAGTTTTTGATTCATTTTCCAAATTTGGTCAAGCTTACTCTCTTCCAACAAAAAATGCTGTAGATGTTTATAATGCTCTTTTAACATTTATATCACACTTCGGTATACCAAGGAAAATAATTTGTGATGCCGGCCCAAAATTTAAAAATCATTTGATTACAGAATTTTGTCAACTTCACAAAATTGATTTACATCTAACAACCCCTCGAAATTCAAATTCTAATTCTCCCGTAGAACGATTTCATTCTACGATACTCGACCAATTAAGATGTTTAAAAGCCGATAATCCTGGAAAAACTTTACAAACCCTTATGAAACTTGCTATAATAGGTTATAATAATGCGATTCATGGAGTAACGAGACTCACTCCTTTTGAAGTAATGTACGGACATCTGGACATTCCCAGTCCTTTTGAATTAAATGACAATCACTTAACCTCAGAATACATTCAACAACATAAAGACGATACTAGACGAATATACCAATTACTAAATGAACGTATTGAAAAATCTAAAGAAACTGTTATTGGAAATTTAAATACTAAACGTGATGATCCTGTTCCGAATGAACCAGATCAAACGGTTTACGTAAAGGAAGTTACTAAACGAGCAAAAACAAAACCGCGATTTAAAAAGACTAAAGTCGTCCAAGGCAAAGGAAAAATTTTACAAACTAAAGCCGGAACGTACCATAAAAATATAATAAAGAAACCACGAAAATTGACTCAAACTTCCTTGTTACAGGACTCAACTACGGACAATGACCATACTTATTGTAAACCACCTGATCCTCCTGATCCTTCCACTAGCCGTGACTAAGGAAATTAAAATCGAATCCCTTCGAAACCAACTATTACCCTTACAAATAGGGAACACGAAAATCATAGCTTCCCAACATAAATTTATTCATTACGTTGATTTAGAACCTATATATATGGAAACTACTAAACTTCAAAATTTAATGTATGAACTAGATAAAGTTAATACTAGTCAGTTACCTATTCCTCAACAACTTACACAACATGCTCAAATTATGGTCGCTAAGACACATCAAAAGATAGTTGCTCTTATTCCGAATCGAAGACTAAAACGAGGACTCATTAACGGTATCGGAACAATACATAAATGGCTTTTTGGAACTTTAGACGCCGATGACGGTGAACAAATAAAACAAGCTATTGAAACCCTAAATAAAGGACAACATAAAATAGTAGACCAAGTAAATTTACAGAGTTCAATTGTAAAAACTTTAGTAACTCAGGTTAATAAAACTATCAGCACTATTAGCCAGAATCAAAAATCATTGTTATCACATGTTAATGAACTGGAAAATAAATTTACCTATTGGACTAAAGGATCTTATATACTTTATATATCTCAACAGATTATTAATAACTGTCACGTAATTTTGGAATTTTTGGACGAACTAGAAAATGCAATTACTTTTGCTTCATTGAATGTTCTACATAATTCTCTTTTAAGTTTAGAAAATTTACAAGATATCCTTCATGAACTTAATAAGATATATCCTGAAAATAAATTAATGCAATTAAAAAATTTACAATCTTATTATAAACTATTTGGAGTTAAAGTCATTTTTGAAAACACAAATGTAATATTTGCAATATATGTTCCAATATTACAATCTGAATCCTTTATCAGTTATCACCTCTATCCAATTCCTGTTAACAACCAAACTATTATACCTGTCAAACCTATCCTTATACTCGGTCTCAACGATCATCTAATGAGGGATGAAGTATGTCCACAAATTGAAGATCAATTCCTATGTCGAGGAGATCTTAGACCAAATCACCAAGACTGTGCTTCCCAGATGATACTGAAGCTAGAACCTAGCCATTGTCTGGCAACCCCTTTGATGTTAACCACGCCAATTATCGAACAAATTAGCCAAAAGCACGTCTTAGCACTAACCAACCAATTAATCGATGTCCATCTTCACTGTGACGAAAATGGTGTCACCCGTATTAAAATTCCAACCCTATTTACCATCCCCGAAGGATGTAAAATTGTTAATGGTTCAGTATTCTCCATGAACCCAAATTATATTAATGGCTCACAGTTCAAGTTACCCGAAATTGAAGCCATGCCAGACTTGTTGACTGCCACCAATAAACCACTAATATTGCAACAAGTCCCATTAGACGAAATCCATGACGTCCAGATGAAAATGAACCATGTTCCTGTTCTTTCGATTGATGACGTCGATCCACATTCCAATATCAAATATTACTTGATAATAATCATCGTTTGTTCCTGTGCCCTGATGATAATCTTCTGAAACCCATCATGAGACTTTGTTCCTGTTGTCCATTCTGGAAGAAGAATTCGAGATCCATACAACCCAATGAAACCGAACTATGTTCCACTCCGTCGGTTCCATTCTAAGGAGGGAGGAGTTATGTGAACACACTGTATATATATTTTCTTATCGCTTCCGCTTCATTTCATATTAATAACGTTAAGAAATAAGACTATCAGAGTCAGCTTAGATAAGTACGTATTAATTAAAACAAAGCTTCTTTATTCTTAATCTAATAAATATACCCGCAAATACTAGAATAGAATAATATTGTACTTGGCTTTTCTCATTAAACGTTTTGTGCTCCAAAAAAGTGTTTTTTTAAATCAAGTCCAAAACTGGCGCAGGTATCACAACGTCGGCACCATTCTTCCACATCGGACCGACTGCCAAGCCAGTAGAATCGTTCTCTAACTTTATTCAGAGTTTTGTTTATTCCAAAGTGCCCACCACCGACTCCACTGTGCAGTGCTTGAAGAACTTCTGGAATTCTTTTCTGGAGCAGTATTGTTTGATAAATCTTTTCTTTGCCGTCTGGGCTCTCCCAGACTCTTTTTAATAGGCCGTTCTCGATGGCTAAAGAATTCCATAACGCCCAGTAACTTTTTAGAGATGGTGACTTATCAGCAATGTCCTGCCAGGTGGGTCTGTCCATGTTGTTTATCTTCCATTGGAAAATTGGTCCAAAATCCGGGTCTTCACTTTGTTCTTTAGCAATGGTTTTAATATCCCAATCCTCTGGACACTGGATGGTAGTTCTTCTGCAAGGAAATTCATCTTCTTCCCTCACTTCTTGTCGCACACAATGTTTACAATTTGAAGGACATGGTCTTCTGGATAGAGCATCAGCATTACGATGGTTAGATCCTTTACGGTGTTCAATTTTGAAGTCATACTCCTGCAACCGTTGAAGCCATCTTGCCACTTGGCCTTCTGGATTCCTGAACTGCAGTAGGCACTTCAAAGGAGCATGATCGGTCCTCAAGACGAACGGCTGACCATAGAGATACTTGAAAATGCTCCACAGTTTTAACTATGGCAAGCAATTCTCTTCTGGTTACGCAGTAGTTCATTTCTTGCTTAAAGAGGACCTTGCTAAAGTAGGAAATCACTTTTTCTTGCCCATTTTCATTTTGTGATAATATTCCTTCAATTCCAATATTACTAGCATCCGTGTCAACGATGAATGTCTTTCCAGGCTTGGGATATGACAGAATCGGAGAAGAACACAAAGCTTCTTTTAATCTCTGAAAAGCTTGTTGACATTGTTCCGTCCAGATAAATGGCTGATTGTTTTCTGTGAGTCGATGTAAGGGTTTCGCAATCTCGGCGAAATTTTTCACAAACTTGCGATAGTAAGTGCAAAGTCCAAGGAAACTCCTTAATTCATGTTTGTCTTTCGGTACTGGCCATTTCCAGACGGTTTCAGTTTTCTCTGGGTCAGTCTTCACTCCGTCAGAGGAAATAATGTGTCCTAAATACTTGACTTCCTTTTGAAAGAGCATGCACTTCTTGGGACTTAGCTTGAGCCGGGCTTCCCTCAACTTTTGGAAAACTTCTTGGACATTCTTCAAATGATCTTCAAAGTCTTTTCCCAGTATTATGATGTCATCAAGATAAACGAGACACGTTTTCCAGGTCATTCCTCGTAGAATGGTTTCCATAAGTCTTTCAAAGGTGGCTGGTGCATTGCAGAGACCAAAGGGCATAACGTTGAAGTGCCACAAACCCGTACCAATGGAAAAGGCGGTCTTCTCTTTATCGTTTGGATGAAGCTGCACTTGCCAATAACCACTCTTCAGGTCTAATGTGGAAAACCATTGAGATCCAGACAGTGTATCCAGGGTGTCGTCTATTCTTGGCAATGGATAACTGTCCTTCTTAGTGACATCGTTTAGTCTTCTATAATCTACACAAAATCTGGTAGAGCCATCCTTCTTCTTTACCAAAACAACCGGCGGTCCATGGACTCTGGGATGGTTCAATGACTCCCTGCTGCTGCATGTCTCTCAACATCGTGGATACCTCTTCTTGCTTTGCTAAAGGAATCCGTCGTGGAGCTTGTTTAATTGGCGTGGTGTCGCCGGTATTTATTCGGTGTTGCACAAGATTAGTTCTTCCAACATCATCTTCTGTTAATGAGAAAACATCTTGATAAAGCCTCAACAAATCTTCCAATTTTTGGACCTCATCGGCTTGTAGTGGGGACTTGAATCGGTTAACAAGGCCCTGAAGAACTTCAGGTAGTTTTTCAATACTTCGAGATGTTGTTGATGGTTCTATATTGCTGAAGACCGATCCAACTGTTTGACAAACTCCAAAGGTTCACCTTTCTTGATCTGTTGTGGGTAGTCTTTCAGATTTAGCATTCTGACCAATACCAAATTGTTTTTCCTTTCTGTTAATGTCTTTCCAGTTAATATGCCCTTCCTATACAGGCTGTTCTCTTGTTCTGGTTCAACAATTACAGTTTCTTCAACTGCCGAAGGACTGCTACAAATAGCTTCAATTACAACTTCTGAACCTGCTGGAAGTTCTATGTCTGCTGACGCTTCCACAGTTCTAATAGGAAGGTTTCTGATTTCGGAAAACTGCATGATGATTTCTTCATCTTTGGTCTTCAATGATCTTCGAGAAAGGTCCAGCACAAAATGATGTTCAGTCATGACATCAAGTCCAAGAATGACATCATCAGTTATATCTGCTACTAAGATGTTGTGTTGGAAAGTGGTTGTCCCCAGGGTTATTCTAGCTAGATGGATGCCTTTCACTGATATGACTTCTCCATTTGCTGTCTCCAAGATGTAGTTCCGGTCTGGCTTTTGTATTCTGCAGTGAGCGACGATGTTCGGTCTTACTATGGTGTGACTAGAGCCTGTATCAAGGACCATTTCACAATCCCGTCCGCATATACGCCCTGGTAATACCAAACTCGTTCCATTATTTTTCAGACGGGTTACCTTGATCTTAATAATTGGTGGGGCTTGGTAGCACCTAGCCAGCTTTCGCCCCTCAAAGCTGACTAGTTGGCGTTTTCCTGGTCCTGATTAGAAGTATTCTTAGGGCATCGATTCCTAAGATGCCCTTCAACTCCACAATTCCAACACTTGATGGATCTTCTCCTGCTATATACAGTAGAATCTGTACGGACTTTTTCTTTGTGATAATTGTCTAGAAATTGTCTTAAGCTTTTCATTAGCCCTTCGTCATCCTCTTCGGCTTCACGCTGTTCTTCTCTCCTAAATCTTAGTTGCCTTATTCTGCCTTGACTACTTCGGGAAGCCTGTCGTGCGGCTTCAATTTCTAGCGCCTGGGCCAAAGCTTCAGATATATTTTTATGCCTGGCCAACCTTAACGCTTGACCGATCTCAGAATCTCGCAGGCCATCAATGAAGCTACTAATTGCTAACTGTTCTTGGAATTCTGTCGGTGCGGTGGGGTAGGCTAACTTCACCATACGTGCTATATCTGCCTCAAATTGCTGCAGATTTTCTTCGAAGCGTAGTCTTCGGCCTTTTAATTGTGCTTGATAAACGTGTTGAAGATGAGCATCGCCATACCTCATTTCTAAAGCACTCTTCAGCGTTTGATAGTCTTTTTGTTTATCCTCGGCTAGTGTTCGTAATATCTCCATGGCTTCACCTCGTAGAGCAACTATTAGTGATGTAGAGTTTTCTTCTTCTGACCAGTTATTTGCCAAGGCAGCTGCTTCAAACTGTTTAAGATAAGTACTCCATGACACCTTTCCATCAAATGTTGGTGGCTTCACCCTTGACGATGGAAGAAAGCTGCTTTCAGTCTTAATGAGTTTCCTCGCGGACAACTGGGATTTTAGATTTGTAACCTCGTGTTCTAATTTTACTATATTTTTTTCTACGATTTTTGTGACTTCATTCTGTAGCTTGCCAACACTTTCTTCTACGACTTGGACTTTATCTTGCACCTCACTTCTCAATTGATTGATTTCGTCTTCAACAGTCTCCTCAAATTCGTTAAGTTTCACCTTAATTGTTTCTTCCAACTTCTTATTGTTTTCTTGTAAACTGGTTTTCATTTCGTTTCTCAATTCTTCTTGACTACTTTCCATTTTCTCTAAACTGTTCTTCACTTCCTCTTGATTGTACTTCATTTCCTTTTTCAAGTCTTCCATCATATCTTTCATCATTTCGTCTTGGTTAGTCTTCATTTCATCCTGGCTGTTCTTCATTTCTTTTTTTTAAGTCTTCTTTCATTTCGTCCTGGCTGTTCTTCATATCTTCCTGACTCTTCTTCATATCTTGCATCATTTCCATTAATTGTTTCAATGTTTCCTCCATTTCTGTTGCTCTCGATCTCGTTACCGGCATTCACTTATCTACTCCAAATGTCTTCTTTGTGGAACGTCACACTTCTGACACCAATGTAACCTCGAAATTAGGTTATCGTTGAAACACGTCACGTAGACAAACAATCTTTATTGTCACTCTTGATAAATACAAGAAATATCCTTCAAACCAATTTCACAACTGTCATCGCTTTACTTTGACGTTTCAGTCATTCGCATTTGGCTGCTCAATATAAACTGACTCAGCGGCCGAGAACGATCTGCTTATATAGGTTTTTACAGTTCTCGAAGTTTCTGAGATTTCGAGAACGTGTCGAGAAACAAATAGAATATAGCCTGGAATATTCCGGAAAACGTCAAAATAAAGACATCACAAAAATTGTAAATTCTAACAGAAACGTAATTTACAAACTAATGAGGTAGGTGAGCTTCAATTATAAATTCTAACGAAAACAGGAACATAATTAACCAACTAAAAAGGTAGGTGAGCTTTCGTAACATTACCAATACAATATCACCAGTACAAATTTGTTTAAAGTTGTGTAATTTATTTATAAGACGGAACAATGTAGATTTTTCTGTGTAAGTAAGTGCCAATTAGTAAATAGTCTCAGACAATATTTGCAAGCTTAGTATACTAACTGTTCAATAAATTTGGAAATTCTTCTGTATTTTGTACAGTATAAATAAATTTCCATTATTATTATTTATATTATTATTACCAGACTAAAATAAATATAATAAAAAGAGTTAACATATAATAATATTTTGGCTTTGACTGCGTAACCGATTTTTTAAAAATCTTTTGCTATTCAGCTTAGACAGTCGTATATATATATGCAGGGTGATTGGGGGGAACTCCCAATATTCGAAAGGGGTGTTCAGAGAGCAAAAGTTAACAAAAAAGCCATCTGGTCGAATATCAACAGTTACTGAGATAGCAACGAAAATATTTTTACCCGAGTTAATTATTGTAATGCATCAGTAGGGAAAAGTGTTTATTCTGTAGGTATTATAAGGCATAACATTGATTAAAGATCTAATAAACCGACATTGATGAATTAAATTTTCAAATATAGAAATATACCATCATCTGTCTCGATGCATGCATCAACTAATTTGTAGATTGCACGAGTAGCTCGTTGAAGTGCACAGTGATTTTATCTTAAGAGTGCTACACAATTGACAATCCAATCGAATAGCGCCTCTGTTGTGTTCGCTTTTGTTGCATTTACTAATGGTTTAAACTATCCCCAAAGGCAGTAATCAAAGGAATTCAAATCTGGTGACCATGGTGGCCAATTGTGGAAAGCGATTGTTTAGATGATTAATCACAACACGACTAAAATGGGCAGATGTAATTCTCACACTGGGAAACATTCCAATTTCACGTGCATTGTTGTGTTAAGAGAGTATTTATCACCTGATGACAGACAAAGGGTCCAGCCGCCTAGACGACCGAGCCAGACCCATAAATAACGATATAAGTGTGTGAACTATTATTCTTAGCGAAAGTGTTGGTTTTAGGGTAGATATTCATTCCTACTTTGTTATTTGTTCGAGCTATATATGCTTGCCAGTACCTGGCACTCTTCTGTTCGGGAAGCGACGTCGATATTCAGTAACTGAACGATTAGCGCTACCGTTGCAATACCTATAAATAAAAATAATATCAGCATATTATCGATGACTAAATGTGGCAGGCATTACGAAATTATTTGTGTACAATATCGACTAAACGAACACACATGTAAAAATAAATGCGACAGTTATAAAATAAACGTTTAAATCACAAACGTCAAAAATAAATGTGACAATTAGTAATCACTAATGTAAGTTTGGTTTAGAATGCATGACACACTCAAAATAAAATATCAAATAATAACAGCTTTCGCAAAAATAGTAATAAAAATATTTTCATTGCTATCTCAGTAACCGTTGATATTCCACCATATGTTTATTAGGCTTTTTTGTTCACTTTTGCCCCCTAAACACTCCTTTCGAATATTGACGGTTCTCCCCAATCACCCTGTATATATACATATGTATAAAGGGTGGTCCCATCATAATGGGCCAAAATTTATGGGTATATTCCTAAGGGACAAATATTGCGGATTAGTCAAACTTAGTTAAATCCAAAAGTTGATAGTTAAAGAGATGTAGGGTGTTAAATGTAGAAGGTTAGTTGCATAGAAAGTATTGAAGAATTGTACCAAAATAAAAATGCCGCCAATGGCGTAGAAGTTAGGAATGGGAAACTGCCCTTCTACCCCTGCGGTACGCCACTGGTAGTAGCCATGAACGATTTTGTAGCATTTTTTATGTTCTAAAGTATCTAAACTTTATGCTAAGTATGATATGGAAATATCAAACACGGCTAAAGTAATGGGCAGACATCATTGAAATTATTTTAAACACCCTGTACCTCCGTAAGGAGCCATATTTTATGTAAGCGTTATGTGCCAATTCTTCATATTTTTTCCCCAGGATAATCCAGTTAGCGTATGTACTATTATTAATGAATCACCCTGTATATAGGGCCGTCCCGGCGTAATGAGCCAAAATTAATGGGTAGATTTCCTAAGGAGAAAATATTCCGATTTAACCGAACTTAGTTTAAACCAAAAGTTGATAGTTAAAGAGATACAGGGTGTTAAATGTAAAATATTATTTGAAGTTTTTTTTCATTTATTTTTTAATAAAAATATCCATATAAAATACAGGTTACAGTTCATAGTGCCAACTGCGGTAGATTGAATGTGTTAAAAACTACAGAACGTTTTTATACTTTAAGGTTATGCAGGGTGTATCGAAACTAAAAGGAATGAAAATTAAGAAGGGCCGTTTATGCAACATTTTAATAAAAAAACTACCCCCTAAAAATTTACGGCCCTTTAAAAAAGCGGAAAAATCGATTTTATTTTTTTTGTCCTTGTATATTAAGTTAAAGAAACTTATTAAGCATTATCTATTAATATGGTTGTACTTTTGAAATATTTTCGACCCTAAAGTAATTTTGTAAGGAGTTGAAATAGGTAATCAACCCCTCCTATAAGACATTTATTTCCAGAACTTTTTATGAATTAAATTTTTCTCATTTAAAAAATATGTCTCAAAGCGCGTTTTATTTACTATTACGTCTCTTCAATTTTCTTTGAAAAGTTAAGGGTTTAGGAAACAAAAAAGTAAATGTCTCTCAATTAATTTTCAAACAGCGACAAACGAACAACTCACGAAAGTAAAACCAAGAATAAAAGAGAACAAAAGATGATAAAATTAATGTTGTGCATTTTTTACTAAAAAAAAAACCAAGAAATTCTATCAAACATCGACAATTCAAGCTACAAAAATATATTGTGAATATTTCATTTTTGAGAGAGCATTCAATTACACACAAACAATGTCTGAATGTCTCCATATTTTTTAGTATCTCGCAGTTTAAAACGAAATTCTTTGTTTTGAACGCCCTCTAACTCAAATTTGAAGATTAGGACCTATGTGAACTTTTTGCATTAAACTACGCCAATGTCCTCTACTCTATAGAATGCCAAGGTTCTGATCAATAAAACCAGGACACACAAAATGTATGTGCACATTGATTTTTAAATTGAAAATGCATTTTAAAATGTTCTGAATTTTTTAAAACTTCATGCGAGAAATAATAGTATGACATAGCCTAAATAAAACAATCCTTGACTGTAATGATTTCTCACATTCAACACTCAAATTTTTTCAAAATAAAACTAAAAAAATCAAGTCCGCCGCAAAACGGTGAAGAAATGTACTGGCTCATAATTAAATGCTGTATCGAAAATTGTTTTCTGTTTTTAGTATGTTCAAGGCCATACACATTTAATATCTAATTGGTGGTAGTAATTAGGTACCAAAATCTCCGCCTCTGGTTAATTTAAAAACTTGATATTATTTATTCATATGACCCTTTATTCATATACCTCCTGAACCAAATTTGCTTGGAATATATTGATAGTTCAGAAATTAAACAATAAAAACATTCTGGAAGTTACCAGTTACCGAGGTCACGGCATAACAACCCGGAAAATCACTATATATCAAAATAAAAACATTTTTAGAAACACCCTCTATTTCAGAACCGAAAAACATTAAAATCTATTAGGTGTATGACTGCAATAAATTAAAATTCTCTATAAAATGCTAAAGTTCTGGTCTATAAAACCGGAATCCAAATGTTAACAAAAATTTTGGAATTAATTTTTAATACATGAAAATCAGATAATTTATTTACTAAATGTATGTAGGTACAATACCGTACTTAGAATAATTTAAATAACACTACATAAAAGTTCGTTACTTGCAATAGCTTTCAGATTAATAATTATTGATAAAGTATATCTATAATATTATGTATCTTCCAGTACCTAAAACTGATCTTATGACTATTATTTAAGTATTCGCCACAATATAATCTTTAACATATACACATTTAAGTTATTAATTACAGTTAATGGTAATGTAATTAAATTATTTATTTTATACATCAGAAAAAATGTCTCGCTTTGTGTTTTTATGAAATTTTAATATTAAGTTCTACCTATAAATCCACGCTTTGTTTTTGTGGGTAAATATGGTAGGTATTATTAATTTAATATAACGAAATATTTTGTATTTTTAAAGAACATGTACCTACCTCATTTATTTCAATCAAAATATTACATATTATATAGGTTGAGGTAGGTTCTGCATTTTTCTTTTTAAAGAAATTAAAATAATGTATTGATAAAAAACATATATAGCCTGGTGAATTCCATAGTTCTATATAAACAAATTTTTATTTATTAACAATTATAAGTTACGATTTTTAGACGGAATTAATATTTATTTATGAATTGTGAACTGCAAAAATCACCTTATAAAATGTATCTACGAGTTGACAAATGCGCATTTAATTCATTTTTAATTTAATTGCCTACTATACTTTTCTTTTCTGTACCGAACGTGTACAATCTTTCAATATTTCGTAATAGACCTTATATAAAAATTATTAGGCTTATTTGTCATGCGACTAATATACATCTATGTGTATACCGTTGAGGACACAGAAAATTATTATTGTTTGGGTTATATTTAGATTACGTAAACATTTATTATATTAACAACACGTGGCATTGCTGTGAAACAAAACTATTAACACTAATTTTAAAAACTTGCACTACCAGTAATGAGTGACAATGTTTTGTTTATATTTTTAAACGTCAATTTGCTTAATACCGATTTTTACAGTAAACACTGCAGTACAAACACCGTGGCGCCTCGATATCTAGGTCAGAAACTAAGAGATGCCATCTCAACCGCCTAAATATTTCTAAATTCGTTGCGAACTACAACGGCGCGTGTCATTACAGGGCGTCTTTGAAAACAATGTTAACAATATACAATCACAGGGTTCTCAAAACAATGTCGTCTAAATTTGTGTGAGAATAACTAGAAAATAGATCTAATCAACTTTTTAAATTTCCAACTTTTATTAATTCAACTATTATTATATTTGTAAACCTAATGGTGTTCAATACAACACTAGACTAACTTCGTTTATTTTTAATAAATATCTGAGAATATTTTATAAATACACACTGGAGACCTAACACAAGATTATTAGTAATGCTCCTTTAAAAATTTCATTTGTTCATATGGGTCTACCAATGGTCTTCTGATAGGATTAAGTTCTCCCAACTGTAAGATATATTTTTTTATGTATTTCCTAGACGTATTAAATAGTTTTAACCTTTAAAAGATGCCTACGCACAGAGGTCTACAGCTGTCTTTCTCTTTGGCTGCGTCCGCGTTCAATGTTTGGGTTAAGATAACGAGCGGAGAACACTTGACTCTTTTAAGATAATATAAACAAATTCACTAAACTGGACCGTTTTGAATGTAAAAATTATTAAAGAAGTGAATCCCTGTGCGTGAAGGTGTTTTTTTTTGTGTAGTTAACTGATATCATTACCAAAGATGAGTTTTTAATCACTGAGCAATCTGTTTCACTTTGTGTATTCTTGTCGGTATTGCGTATATTATTACCTGATATTATTTGCTATTGTTTTAACTGTTTATTGAATATAAAATGCATCATTTTCTGGTTCGCATTAAATACACTTTGAACTCAGCTTTGGCTGCCATTTCAATTTGAATACTGTTGCGTGTTCTGCCCCTCAGTATTCGCTATTAGTGGACGACAGAGTAGGTACTTTGCGTGATTCTGCCCCTAGTGCTTATCACGTCCCTATATAGCAATTTCTGGTAGTTCTTTCTGAGCAGGTACTTTGCGTGATTCTGCCCCTAGTGCCATTCATTGCTCCCTACTAGTGTGTATTTTCCTTTAAACACTTTTGGTGGATACTAAGCGAGATTCTGCCCTTTTTATCCTCAACATACCAGAAGTTCAGAGTTAGTGAATGATGTAGTAAAATAAAATGTTTATATAATAATACTATAAATACTGACAAACCTCTGAACCAATTGCTCACCTATTTTTCTCTTTCATTGCAGGTGTGTCGTCTCACTCCATCAGAGAGTAATCTATCATCCAGTAGTTGAGTTTGATTTAAGATCAATGTATTAGGTATTTAATAATAGTAATTAACTAAGCTTTGTTTACATTTCCTGACATCTAAAGTAAATACTTGTATAATTAATATTTGTTTACATTTTCTGACATTTAACATCAAAATAATAATAAATAGATAAATAATCAAGATAAATCTAGCGACATAGAAATTTTAGTCTTACACAACTTTGTCTCCGATGGAATCTTGTAACACAAACAATTCAAGCGTACCAAAATGGCCGATATCATTTATTATGAAATAACTTTCTGTTACATTACACAGTTGGCAGCAGGCTAGGTTAAGTTACGACTGGTCTGTTCTCTTCCAACAGCCGTCGAGAACTAGTTCAGAACTATCAGAAATGTTTGACCAACTCCGTCTTACGTCGTATTCGCCGAAAGTACATTAACAACTGAACTGACTGAATAGTTCTAGACGGTTCGGAATCGATTCTTGCTGTTGTTGGAACAAACCCAATGTCATATCATGTTGTAGAAAAAAATGTAGTGTATGTTTTTATGACAAGAAAATTAAATAAACCAAGTTTAAAGTAAAAGTATATTTTAAAAGTATAAAAACAATCCCCACAACAAATTCTAAACTGTTATGGACCCAGTAAACGGCGTTGTGCAAGACACAAGAAGAAAGTAAAAGCATAACCTTAAAAATGCGTGGGAAGCTAACTTTATTCTGCAAAATGAATACCTACTACAGTATTCACAGTACAGTAAAGCTTTATTGGAGGAGAAACAAATAGATATAGCGTTGGAAAAAGAAATAACAGATTTTGTGGCAGAAAAAGACAAAGTGGAATTTAAAACAAAAGATGCTAGAGCGAAATCAATAATAATTCAATTAACAGATAAACATTTTCAAAACTTTAACTCGTTAATAAGAGAACTGGAGAGCGTAGGAGCGAAAGTCGAAGAAAGTGATAAAGTTTGCCACTTATTGTTGTCATTAAATGAAAATTATGAGTCCGTAATCACAGGCATTAAAAACATTAAATACTGAACTAACAATGGAATTCGTAAAGTCAAGATAATTGGTTGAAGAAATGAAAATTAGTACAAGAAATGCAAGAGAAACTAAAGGGAAGCCAGGATATAAATCCATCAACTGTACAGTTAACGTAGAAGAAGGAAAGTTTAGAGGACAAAGAGGTGGACGAAGTCGTGGAAACTACAGAGGAAGACACATTTGTTGCATTGAAATGTGTTAAATTATTAAATAATATTAATGAATTTATTTTAGACTCAGCTAGGAGTTATGGCATTATGATAGTAAACAAGCGTGATAAAGTAACAGGTATTTGTCAGGATACAGGGTCTAATGTTAAATTAAAAAAGAATAATTTTGATGAAAATAAAAAGATTACCAAAATTTATGCAAAAGTTGCAACATTTTTTTGTGATTCTTTAAATGATTTATTTGTATTAGATGTAGATTTCAAAAAGCTATTAATAATGAAGCGTTACTATCTAATAATAAAGTTGCAAAAAATGTATCCTCAGAGATTTGGCATAAAAGGTTATGACATCTGAACAAATATAGTTTGAAATGATTAGGTCTACCCTATAATAAGAAAACTTATTCATACTGTCATTACTGGTCCAATTGTAACACCCACAATACAGGGTTCTAAATACTTAGTAAGTAATAATTAATGGTTTTTCTCATTTTGTAATAGTTAAATTACTGAAAGCTAAAAGCGAAGGTGCTCAAAATTTTATTGATTTTATTAGGTTAATTAAAACTCAGTATAGGAAGAAAACACAAAAGATAAGATGTGATAATGGAGGTAAATTTACATGCAATGAATTAAAACAATTTTGTAAAAGTAAAGGAATCGAAATAGAAAATACTATGCCATACAGCCCTCAACAAAATTGAAAAGCAGAACGGATGAATTGGACTTTATTGGATAAAGTAAGAGCAAAATTTGCAGAAACAGATTTATCCGTGAACTTTGGGGAGGAGCAATTTTGTGTTCGACATATAAATTAAACAGGTCTCCGACAAGTGCAAATAATGGTATCGCACCAGCTGCAAGATGGTGTAAAAATGATTTTTCAAAACTGAGTTTTTGGAAGTCGTGCATGGTCAGTAATTTTACCAAAGAGAGATAAGTTGGAAAGATGTGCAGAAAATTGTATAATGGTTCGTTAGTAGAAATGGTTACCGATTATGGAATATTAAAAGAAATGAAATAATACACTGAAAGAAATCCACCAAGTGAGGGGCTTTGCTAAGATATTTTAGCTGCAGTAGGTAAAATTTTTACACCCGCAGCAAAAAATTAATGCTGCCACAAGTAAGTAGGTACGTTTTGCTGAAACGTCTTTGCTACCACAGCAAAAAAAAGTTTATGGCTATAGGATAGCCCAGTTAGAATTTTATTTTAGTCGGTCTATATGTCCCAAATGAGTTGCTTTGCTCGGGTAAGTCAATGTACTTTTTTAGAATTCATCCAGTTGGGGTTAGTCAGTCCTTATTTGTAGCAAATTAGTGCTCACTTAGGATAAGTAAGCCCTCACTTAATAATTACCAGAACAAACTGGAATTCGATTCAGTGCGCATGCCCGATTGCGAGTGCCGCATGCTGCGCATGCAGTTGTGTTTCGCCCTCCTTCCTAACTTAGACAGAACAATTTGTTAACTATGAAACTTCCTGTGATTTTTGTGCAATGGGTTAGTATTTTTGTTGTTTTATTATAAATATAGAAGTATATTTTAGACCAAAATAAATTTTAAAATGGTTAGCTAGGAATAAATTGCCAATAATTGTTGCTATAACTTCACATTTCAACTTTGTATTTGCAAATTTTCCTGTGATTTTTAGTGCAATTTTCTCGTCGACAAACCAAATCTTTTATTTTTTTGTTAATTTGGTTATCATCTTGCAGATTGTATTTGAAAATGCTCCATTGGAGACATATATTATTATATACTTAAATAGCAAATCTGCTACTTCTTTTATAATTATACACGTATTATCCCTGTATTATTCTGTTGAGTTTTATAGTTTTAGTAGAAACTTTTATGAAAATAAACAGAAATTGTGCTTTATATTTTAAGGTATTTTATTTTCTCATCCAGCACATTACAATATTACAATAACATCACAAAATAAAAGACAAACGCAATAAATTTTTTCACGATAAGGTTAACTTGCTCACATTTTGATTAATTTATATAGAACTGTAAAGCTGCTGATTTACATTGGGCATTTTTGTATTTGATGCTACCAACTCTACTCTATTTTTAATGATGTTTTAGCTTTAAAGACAATATTTACTTTTTTAAGCTATAGATCCGGTGGCTTAATTTTTGGTCAAAATAGTTTTAAAAAATAAGTTGGACATGTCCATTGATATTATTCTCATTAGCTTGACAATTAATTTACAAAATATATTTTTCAACACTAGTGGCAGGATATATGAAGTTTTTATAAGGACTTTATTGCTTAAAATTACTCATAGAACAACTATAATTTTTCACCATTAGCTATATACATTATTTTAATAGCATGTTATACAGGGTAACTAGGTTTTGACAATAGCATTTCATCTACAAAGTGCTCTAAAACATACTATTAGTGAGCTAAGCCTAAATTTTCCTATGTATACTACTAATACCAATAATATCTAATGATGTATAATGACAAAAATTGTGCCTTTAGAAAGGGTTTATGGTAAAAAAAGATCAACAGCTCGATAATTTCAAATTGTAACATTGTTATTGACGTATTGCCGTATTTACATTTGTTGATATTGTATATTGTGCACCTATACACCTAGGTACTTTATTTTGAAGTACAAAAATTGATTAACAATTGGTAATTTAATGCATTGTATTTCGCTCAAGGCGCATTTTATTAATTTTTTAATGCACTTTTATCTTGCTGAATTTTATTTTGGTTCTCAACGTTATCTTGATTAATACCGAATCACCCTGTATATGCCCTGCTATTGTAACAAAATACCCACCTGTGGCAGAAAAAAGTTTCCTGTGATAAGTAAGTACTGTGTTAGGATAAATCACTGGTAAGTAGGCAATCTCGTAGCAGAAAATGAATTTGTTCTTTTACCTGGACAAAGGACTCGCACTTAAGGCTGGGTCTGACTGGGACATTTTAGTGGAGTCAACTTGTGGATACCAGTAAATTGACCTGAAATGTCGGGGTGTGATCAATAAGTTACGGTAACTTATTGATCACACCCGGACATTGCAGGATAACTTTATTGGTATCCACAAGTTGACTCCACTAAAATGTCCCAATGAGACCCAGCCTTTACAGTTGTGTGAGTTGGCTTACTTAGGGCAACAAAGCTGTTCACTTGATGTTAATGAGTTGACTCACTTGGGGTTAATCAGTTGACTCACTTGGGGCTAATGAGTTGACTCGTTGGGGGTTAATCAGTTGACTCACTTGGGGTTAATGAGTTGACTCACTTGGGGCAGCAATCCTAGCAAAACTGTCTACTTACTGCAAGTGAGTTCTTTCCAGCAAAGCAGTTTTTCTTGTGGTAAGAAGGCAACTCACTTGGCGCCTATTTAATGCAGATATTTTGCTACGGTTAATGGATTTTTACTAACCGTAGCAAAGTAATTCTCTCAGTGTATGTTCTCGAGACGTAAGATTTTATGAAAATCAAATAAACTTTAAGAAGATAGTTGAAGAAATTAAAGATACAGAAGTAGACACAAAACAAGAGGAGAAAATAGTGATAGAAGGCAAAAATGAAAATATAAAAGTAAAAGTGCAAGGTATAAGTAAACAGAATAATACTGAAAACACAAATAGAGAAATAGACTACTCAGAAGATATAGTTCATAGTTCATAGTTCTACGTGAGTGGGCCAAAGCTGGCCCTCCACCGCGACCCTGTGGTCTATTGTGGCTCACATACTTGTTATACTTCACCCAACAGGTTTAGCCTCTTTATGAAGCCGATAACCTTGTTGGGTGAGATTTTGTCCAGATCTTCTGGCAAAAGATGCACTTTGCCAAATATAGAGAATCTGGTCCGTTCCCCAGCCGGACAATGACATAAAATATGTTCTGCCGATTCGTCACTTTCTAAACACAATCGGCACTCGGCCTCCTCAGCCAGCCCCAACTTGTGCATGTGACTTCTTAACCGGCAGTGCCCTGTATATAGGCCAACCAGAGTTTTTAGGTCGAGCCTATTTAACTCTAGCAAACATTTAGCTCTTTTGTCGAAGTGTCCCCTATGAACGCCTTCGAATGAGCTAATCTTGGCAGATCTCGCCAGTACTCCCTTATCTTTTCCTCCGCCCAGGTCGCGATGACTGCTTTGGCAGTAGCCGAAGTTAAGCCAAGAGCCGGTTCCGGACCTATAAAGCTGGAAGAGGCCCTCGCCTTGCTAACGAGTCCGCTGCCTCGTTTCCCTGGATACCCGCATGACCAGGTATCCAAACCAGGGTTACTCTGTTGCTTGTACCTAACCGCTCCAGAGCCTTTTGGCAGTTCCATACCGTTCTTGAGTTACACCGGTAGGATCCAAGTGCTTTTAAAGCTGCTTGGCTATCAGAAAGATTTTTATCGACCTGCGTTTGAGTCTAAGCTTTTCCAGCTTCCCCACACACAGTTCGATGGCATGAATTTCAGCCTGAAATATAGTCGCATATTCACCCAGGCTTACGGATAGCCTGGTGTTTGGGTTGCAACTATACACTCCAGCTCCAACCCCCTCTGGGGTCTTAGAGCCATCAGTGTACCAACAACTATCTGCCTTCAGGAGATGAGTTTCACTGCTCCCACTCCTCCCTCCGTGGAAAGAGGATCTCGAAAGGCAGTTTATAGTTGATTTTTGTAGGCATAACGTCCGAGACCATCGATAGAGTGCTGTGTCCTTCTATGTCCTCCAGCACTCCACTAGGCTCTATTATGTTAGCCCTCGGCATGCAAATAGCCGCTTGCTTTAGTCTGTATATTGCCCACCTGGCTTCTCTCTCCAACAGTATATGGAGAGGTGGTAGGTCCAGGAGGACTTCCAGAGCCGCTGACGGTGTGGTACTAATTGCACCAGTTATCGCCAGACTAGCTTGTCTCTGCAAACCCGAGAGTTTTATTTTGGCTATCCTTTGAAGACCTTTGGACCACCAAACTATTGAGCCGTATGTGATCATGGGTCTAATAACCATCACATACAGCCAGTATAGTTGTTTAGGACCTACGCCCCAAGACTTTCCACAAATTCGTCGACACGTCCATAAGGACATTCTGGCCTTGTGGATGACTTTATCCATATGAGAGTTCCAGCTAAGCGTTTTATCTAGAACAACTCCCAGATACTTTGCTTCCTCTGCAAATGGTATTATCTCTCCCCGCAAAATGGGGGGTCTTAAGTCGACCAGTTTGCGTTTCTTTGTGAAGGGAACAATCACTGTTTTGTGGGGATTCACAGACATCTGCTCCCTCTCACACCAATCAAGTACCCCACTTAAAACTTCCTGAAGAATAGTTGATATACTATCTTCATTTATGCCTCTTACCAGTATGACCAGATCATCAGCATATGCCTGGACCTCGACCTCCCATGCAGAGAGTATAGCGAGCAGGTCGTCCACAAGGAGTGACCATAGCAGGGGAGAAAGAACCCCACCCTGCGGACAGCCCCTTGCAGCCCTAAACCTGACCTCCTCCCCCTGCAGGGTTGTCGTTACGGTCCTGTTTGCCAGCATTGCTCGTATCCAGCCACATATGGTAGATTCGATTCCCCTAGCAGCTGCTGCTGTATAGAGGGACTCTGGTAGTGCATTGTTGAATGCTCCTTCAATGTCTAGGAATGCAGCAATACCCTTCTCCTGAAAGGATTGGGTGATTTTCCGACAAGGTTATGTAGTGCAAGTTCTGTCGATTTCCCGGTCTGGTAGGCATATTGATGAACACTAAGCGGGTTCACACTAAGTGTTCCCCCCCTAATGTACCCATCCAACGCCTTTTCCAGACTTTTCAACAGAAAAGATGTCAGGCTAATTGGCCTGAATGCTTTAGGGCTTAAATCTTTCCTACCTATCTTAGGTATATAGACCACCCTAGTAACTGACCAGCTGGATGGAATGTGATTCCATGCCAAGCTGGCTCTAAATAGCTTGACGAGGTACACCTTTATAATTTCCAGTCCATGTTGCATTAGAGCTGGAAATATGCCGTCTTCGCCAGAGGATTTGAATGGTTCAAATGACTTGATCGCCCATTCAACAATTGGTACTGTGATAACTTTTTTAGCTACCAACCAGTCATCTCTAGTAGGTCGTCTAGACCTACCTTGTGATGTTGTTGGGGGATCATTATTATTGTCACCCAGAATCAGACTGTTGGGAAAGTGGTTTAGAATTAATAGCTCCAAGGTTTCTCTACTGGAATCCGTAAAGGTTCCATCGGGTCGTTTTATCGACCCAAGTTCCTTCACAGGTTTCCTAGATAGAATCTTGTGGATTCTGGAACTGCTAGGTAAATCTGAAATACTCTCGCAGAACCTCCTCCAAGATTCCCTTTGCCCTTCTAATTTCTTTGTTATAGTCCGTTAAAGCGGATCTATATTGGTCCCAACAGCCTGAAGCCTTAGCCCGATTAAAGAGGCGCCGGACTTCTTTTCTCATTTTACTTAATTTCCTAGTCCACCAAGATGTGCCTCTATTATCTTTCTTTGTTTTCAGTGGACAGTTTTCGTGATATGCTGTGATGAGTGCACCTTGGATATGCTCCGTGGCTACCTCTATCTCTTCACGATTCTTTATTGCGGTAATTGGAGCCCGAAAGTACTCCTGGAGTGACTGTTTATATCCCCTCCAGTCTGTACTTTTCGGGTCCCTATATGTTACCACAGACCTAGTGTCAGTTTCTATATTAAAAAGAATATGCGCGTGATCTGAACATGATGGTTCAGAGGAAACATTCCAATTAACAATTTTATTACTCAGAAAAACCGAACTAATTGTTAAGTCTAATACCTCTTTCCTATTTCTAGTAATGAAGGTTGGTTTGGTGCCAATGTTATTCACAATTAGCCCTTCCTCTAAGATATAATCAAATAATATCTCACCTCTCCGGTTAATATTGGTGCTTCCCCAAGCTGTGTGATGGGAGTTTGCGTCGCATCCAATGACCAAATGGCAGTTGTGCCTCTTGCTGTATGCGATTAGATCGCGCAGACCAGCTGGAGGCAATTGTGTGTTGTCCACATCACCCGGTAGGTAGGCTGAGCAGGCAATTATGTTCGTCCTACCGCCTCCCTCCACGGTTGATATCTGGATGGCTACCAAGTCTGGGCTGCAGTAACCTGAAAGAACAAAATAGTTAATGTTGTTCCTGATAAGTATGCAAGCTCTGGGTCGTATTTCGGATTCCAGAGCTATTACTTTACCAGAAAGATTTCCCAGGCCGGTGACCCGTCCTGAGTTACTAGTCCAGGGTTCTTGAATAAACGCAATATCAAGCTGATCTTCCTGGAATCTTCTCCCAAGAACATATGTTGCTGCCTTGGCATGTTGTATATTGGCCTGAAGGCATCTTATACTGTTAGACACCATCAGGGAAGTATTTTTTTTTTTTTTTTTTTAACTTCGGTTACGGAAGGCGGTTACTTTGTTCCGCTCTTCCGTAGGGGCGCCTTGTTGGGGATATTTTTACCCCTCCCGCCCGAGGCTGATGGGGCGTCTTCCTTCCCCACCCTAGCTTCTTGGGGAGCAGACTCTCTCCTTCCCCATTTCTTCAGGGAGGCGGTATTCTTCTCTTCCCCCCTCTCCCCTCTTTACCTCCCTCACCGAGGAGGAAGCGTGACCTCCTCTCCCCGAGGAGGTGGCGTGTCCAGCACCCTTTGCCTCACCTGAACCTTTGGGAGGTTTCTTCCTCTCCTGTTCAGCCGAGGGAGGGTTTGTCCTATCTCCTCTGTTCCTTGGGCGGAATATCACCTGCCCAAAGCCAAAGAAGGGTCGATTATTCAGCCCTTCCAGAGCAACTTTGGACTTCTCATCAACAGAGAAAGTCCAGATCTGACCTGGGCCAGTTTCTTCTCGGTGGAGAACTTTCCAGTCCCGAGTATTGAGGCCATGGTTCATTTTCCTCAGCCTCAATAGTACCTTCTCAGATGACAGTCGATTTGAGCCATCATCTGGAATGAATGCCACATAAATATGTGGCTTAGGTATGTCCTCTCCCTGCACTGCCTTCAGACGAGCCCCGTCCCACGGCTGAAGGTGTGTTGTCACCCCCTCCAGCCACGCCACGCTAGCTCCGTCGGCGCAGGTGATGAGAAGCCACCCGGGCCGATAAGCACAGCCCAGGAATCTCACCTGAGGTCCATCTTCTGGGATATCCTCCACAGCAGCCATTATTGACCCCTGCAAAGCACCCAGCTGATCATCCGTTAGGGACACCTCTGGATGGTCAGGGTGTATAATTCCCACCCTAACACCCTCCATAACGGCCCTAAAGGACGGTTTGGCAGTCTCGCCTGACCGGGGCTTTTTTGCCCTCTGGTCCTGGCTGCTGCCATCAGAGCGTAGGCGTTTGCCTGCACCCACAGCGTCGGAGGAGGATATTTGTGCCCCTCTCTCCTGCTGCGGAACAGACGTTTGCGGCGCAATGGCCATACTGTAGGCGGTTTCATAGGGAATCCCGCTTACCAGTAGGCGATGCAGTCGCTTTTTAGCAGCTCCTGCCATATGCCTTCTCTTAAGGGTTAGGCTCTCCAATGACTTGGAGGTCTCTTCCCTAAGACATCATCCACGGTTTCAGGAGTTGGAGTCTCAAGCAGCCTCCGTTCCTGTTCCGGGCTTATTGGAGTTGGATTAACAACCTCCATAGGTTCCTCAGTTGCCTGAGGATCGAGGGATTGACCCCCCTCGTTGGGCAAAGTTTTGCTGTTTTGGTCCATAAGAAGTCCCACGAGTAGCAAGGGAACTAAACAGTCCGCCACCACAGAGCCCCGCATGCGGTGGTAAGGCAAAATTACTCCCAAAGGTTGCCTAGTTTTTGGGAGGCTACCGTTAACGACACCCTCACCCCGGTGTCATTCAGCCCTCGACACGGATCACATAACATCGCTGGCTTGGGGGATTTTTTCGACTTTCCTTGTCTAGATCCGCCGTGTTTAGTTTAAGATAGCGATGATGGAAATGAGAATAACTACAGAAGAAACAAGAAGTGGTAGAAAAATAAATCTTCCAAAATATTTGAGTGAATATATCTGCTATTCCGCATATTATTTAACTAGTACACATAAAGATCCAGAAAACTATAAGGAAGCAATAAAAGACAAAGAATGGAATGAAGCAATTAAAAAGGAGTTAAAATTACACGAGAAACTTGAACCATGGACAGGAACAAGCTTACCCAAAAGGAGAGAAAGCAATAGAAACAAAGTGGGTATTTAGAACAAAAGACTAAGAAAGCTAGAATAGTAGCTAAAGGATTTCAAATGAAAGAAAGAAATGCTTTTGAACCATTCTATACACCCTTGGCAAGAATTGGTTCTATAAGATTATTGTTATCGGTATCATTACAAGAAAACTGGATAATAAGATAATTAGATATGTTACGGTTATAATTTTTATTTTAAATTTTACAGTATATGATGCACTTATATATATTTTTTTGTTGCTAAGAATCACAGTTACAGTCTTATATACAGTATGAGCAGGGTGAGTAGTCTCTGCCAGTATCCTGAAATAATATAATATTAAAAACAACAAACATAAACAAAGATATCGTCTACCTTTTTCCGCTTCCTAGCACTGCCATCCAAAATATATTCTAGTAATTGGCCATAAAATTTAATAATTTCTTCCCTCAATTCTGCTTGTGACAACAGATTTTGTTGATATTTGATGGCTTTCCGGTATTGTGAACTCGCAGTTGTTTGAGGTTAGGTATTCTCGAAAATAGTTTTAGCATAATCCATGTTTAGCCCTGGATAACTCCACTAAATTTCACTTATTCATTGCTTAATATTAATAATTCTTACCTTAAATTGCAGATTTTTCACTTAAACTGTTAGACTGCCAAATATATGTCGTTCAGGTTAGATCAAAAATTCCCCTAAATATTGTGGTTTTTTGGGGCAATTTCAGGCCAAAAAGAATTAAATCCGTAAATATCCAAATAGTGTCATACTTTCTATAATGCTTAAAACCTGGCATATTCCTTCTGTGCTTGGCTGTTCTACATAACGCTTCAACCCTCTACATACCCTGCTTGGTACTGGCTCGGCACTGGTTACCCTGTCGTAACTCAGCGCATGTATACTACCAAACTACTCATTTCTATACCGAGGCCAAAGCTCTATCAGAGTCGTCCCGGACCAGAGAGACTCCACAACACCAAATACAGTAAGCTTAAGTTAAGAGTTTTCTTTGCATGTACAGCTTCCTGTTTACCTTATTCAATAATAGGCAATTTGCATGAAATTTTTAAATGCTTAAAAATATTGTTATTTTATTATATATTAAGTACTTAACAAGAATATCTTGCTAATTCTGTAAAATTGTTCTTATATTTTTCATAATTAATTATTTTATATAGCAATTTATTCAAATATAGTCACGGGTTCGGAAACAACATTCTGATTCGTCCACGTCACAGTATATGGAAACGTCCATGGTGACACATGTCAAATCGACGTAGTTTAGTTAAGTCGGTTAGCGAACTCGTTCCGTAACTTCCATAATCTGTGTTTGTGTGGTGTCCAGCATTGATTCTAACATAAGTTTTGGATTGCCGAAGGGGATGGAGCCGATAAAACACAAATTTTATAAGTATTGTGTGGTACCAAAGTGCAAAAACACTACGGTAACCACCCCGGAAAAAATATTTTTCTTAGTTCTTAAACATGAGAAAATGCGTAAGAAATGGTTCATTTCAATGAATAGAGACGAAAAAGAGAATGCAACATTATCGAACACAACGGCGTTATATTGTTGCGAGGATCATTTCACCGTCATTTTTCACTTTATTCAGAGATAATAAAGATGATGTGTGTTTTAAAATTAATAGTTGGAAGAAGATATGGAGAATTATTGGCAGCACAAATTAAATGGGAATGTACAAAGACTACAACTAAAAAAAGTGTAATACCCCATAATTTTAACTGTCACGGGAAAATGGTACCTGAGCAACAAAGTAATGCAAAACGCAGACGTCTTGAAATTATGCACCATATAATTTGAAATTTCTTCCAGAAACGAAAACATTGACAATGAGTCAATTTTGGGCAGGTTATCTGATTGTCCTTTGACAAATCCACTCTCTGTTGCCATTATTTACTATAATTATATGGATATTATGTACACAATGCACAGCAACAAAACAAATAATAATTTGACTTTGACAGTTCGATTTTGACATTTATGTCATGCATATAAAACAACATGACATGTTCATATACTGTGACGTCACATAACCGCCATTTGTATTTCTCGCGTTTTTGTGGTTGGGAAAGACGTAATGAATTTATTAATTTATTACCGCTTTATTTTTGCAGAGAATGACATAAAACTAACACAGTACACATAAAATGAACTGAATAATATTTTGGTAATAAAATAAAAAAATGTGCAAATTGCCTATTGTTTGCTACTATTGCTGTATTTATTGCTTGCAGCTTTGGTCAGACTCCTTGCGTATAGGTATTTCCTTGCACGACAGTAGCTCTAAAATTAGACAAGGTTTATGTTACGTATTTAGAACACTTTTGTCTTGCTAATGTTATAAACCATATAAACAAACCTTCTTGACATATGCGCTACTCATTCTATTATATTAAAATGCGTGATTTCCTCTCGCTCCCACCGGGACGGCGAAAAAGTGGGGCTTTGCGTCCCAAAAGGCTTTTTTCGCGAGCCGCGCAGCGGCGAGCCCGGGGGCGCGAAGCCGAGTTCGGTCCCGGGGTTGTCTGTTAGGCGTATTTTGGTTGGTTCGTTTTACCTTTTTCGGGGCGAATTTTGCGTTTTTCCGGAGGTCCGCCGGCGTTACTTTTCCGTTTTCGCGAGGAAACGAGACAAAAGTCGAAAAAAACGCCCCTTATCGGAAGTCGGAAGCCGCCCGGAGGCCGGTCTCGCTCCGCGCGACGTTTTCACGGGAGCCCGTCGGGGACGCGGGCGCGGGCGAGTCTCCTTATTTGGTCCTTTCTCCGTCGCGACGAGGCGCTCGGCGGGCCGTTTTCGCGTTTTCTAGGTAAATTT
Organism: Monochamus saltuarius; assembly: GCA_025584915.1. Classification (NCBI taxonomy): domain Eukaryota; kingdom Metazoa; phylum Arthropoda; class Insecta; order Coleoptera; family Cerambycidae; genus Monochamus; species Monochamus saltuarius. Next base: position 38,119,735 of record CM046723.1, read on the forward strand.
TCCGTTTTCGGAGGGTCCTCGCCGGCCGTTCTCGGCGAGAGATGGAGATAGCGCGGGAGCTTATCGCCCGGGAATCGGAGAAACGTCAGTCGGATATGGGTAGACGTCAAACTATTTCCGATTCGATATTTTCGCATTTCCCCGCATTCATTTCCAGAAAGCCGTGTCGAAACGTAAACTTTGAACCTTCTACAATGTGTCGCGTGCCTCAGATTTAGGTTTAAAATTCGATTTTATAGGGAAAATAGCGAAAGTTTTGGTCAATTACACGTTCGGCTGCATTCGCCTTCGCTCGGCCGTCCGAAACGTCAAACGGCTAGCCGGACGGTGCACGGCCGGTGACAGCTCGGATAAAACTTAGGAACGTTCGCTAAACGGATCGAGCGGAGACCCGCCAAGGCCGGAAAGGTAAATTTAAAGTCCTAGATGCTTTCTGTTATGCGAGCGTTGGGTTTTGAATTCGAATTTGTATCGAATTTTGCGTAATACCGAACCGAGACGTGGAGAAGAGCCTGGCAATATGGCGGGTCCTCACAAAACCTTCAAAATGTTACATTTTGCAAAGTAAGTACCCCTTTATTTCCATAAAGCCATATCGAAACGTAAACTTTGAACCTTCTACAATGTGTCGTGTGCCTCAGATCTGTTTTAAAATTCGATTTTATAGTAAAAATTGCGAAAATTTGCGACGTCAAATGGCGAGTGCGCGGTGACATTTCGAATAAATCGCAGAAAATTTCGCTAAATGGGCCGACCGGAGCCCCCAAACGCCGAAAACGGTAAATCTGAAGTCTCTAGATACGTTGTGTTATGCGAGCGTTTGGTTTTGAATTCGTTTTGTATCGAAATTTGCGAAAATCCTAAGCAAGACGGGGTCAAAATGACGTAAGCCATAGAACAGCTGTCAAATATTTCCATCCGCTATTGCTATTTGCATTGAACTTTGCATAAATAGAACGAATAGGTAGGTGGTATCAGTGAGCTAGACAATATGGCAGACCAAGACGGGGTCAAAATGACGGAAGCCATAGAACAGCTGTCAAATATTTCCATCCGCTATTGCTATTTGCATTGAACTTTGCATAAATAGAATGAATAGGTGGTATCAGTGAGCTAGACAATATGGCACACTTCAAGTCGCTTCGCTTATATACAGTGCGACTCAAAAAGCTCGATGTACGGGGTGTTACGATAAAAATTGACGAGAAAAAATAAAATTACAGATTCGAGGAAATTTTCGGTTCTTTCGCTTCGGAGGGTTCTCTGACGTGCGTAGGACCGTTTATATACAAAGTGTTGGAAAAATGTCGAACGTTAAAAAATGTAAAAATTAAGGGAACTGAAAATTTTTTGGTACGAAACTTCCGTCAGGGGACTCTTACCGCACTAATTATCGAAAAAATACGGGGTGTTTAAAAAATTCGAACCGTTCCTAAAAATCCTGGACATTCGTGGATTTAAAATTTTTTTGCTTTCTGATGAAACTTTTACAATAGTTTGTAGAAAAACTGTAAAAATATATACTTTGGTATTATTATGTATATGAATACATACTTATGAAAAAATACAGCGTGTAAAATAAAAAACCATTCTCTACATCCACAAAATTTATGGATTTTATTTTTTTTATGAAACTTTTGACGATTGTAAAAAAATCATACTAATGAGAAAATACAGGGTGCTTAACGAAACCAAACCATACTCTAAGAATCCTCACAATAATTCATTGAATATTTTTTCATGAAACTTTTCACAATGGTCTGTAAGAAAACTATGTATACTAATTAAAAAACTACTGGGTGTTTAAAAAAACTGAACCAATATTGAAACTCCCAAAATTCATGGAAATTTTTTTTATTTATTAAACTTCCATCAAGGATTTATTATGACACTCACTAACGAAGCAAATACAGAGTGTTTAATAATAACGAACCATTCTCTAAAAATCTTCAAAATTCATGGAATTAAAAAATTCTTTTTGATGAAACTTTATACAATGTTCTGTAGGAAGAATATACTATTGAACAAATACGGGGTGTTTAAAAAAACCGAACTGTTCCCTAAAAATCCTGAAAATTCGTGGATTTAAAATTTTTTTTTTGCTCTCTGATGAAACTTTTTACAATAGTTTGTAAAAAAACTATAAAAAATATATACTTTGGTATTATTATGTATATGAATACATACTTATGAAAAAATACAGGGTGTAAAATAAAGAACCATTCTCTACAGCCACAAAATTTATGGAATTTAATTTTTTTTATTAAACTTTTCACGATTATAAAAAATTATACTAATGAAAAAATACAGGGTGCTTAACGAAACCAAACCATACTCTAAGAATCCCCACAATAATTCATTGAATATTTTTTTATGAAACTTTTCACAATGGTCTGTAAGAAAACTATACTAATTAAAAAATTCTGGGTGTTTAAGAAAACTGAACCAATATTGAAACTCCCAAAATTCATGGAAATCTTTTTTTATTTATTAAACTTCCATCAAGGATTTATTATGACACTCATTAACGAAGCAAATACAGAGTGTTTAATAATAACGAACCATTCTCTAAAAATCCTCAAAATTCATGGAATTAAAAATTCTTTTGATGAAACTTTATACAATGATCTTTAGGAAAAATATAATAATTAAGAAATACATAGGGTATAAAAAAAACTAACAATATCCTAAAAATCAACAAAAATCATGGAATTAAAAAATTATTTTTGATAAAACCTTATACAAAGGTTTGTAAATATATATACTAATGAAAAATACAGAGGTTTAAAGAAACCTAACCATTTCCTAAAAATCCTCAAAATTCATGGAATTAAAAAATTCTTTTTGATGAAACTTTATACAATGTTCTGTAGGAAAAATATACTAATTAAGAAATACAGAGTGTTTAAAAATAACGAACCATTCTCTAAAATTCCTCAAAGTTCATGGAATTAGAAAATTCATTTTGATGAAACTTTGTACAATAGTTTTAAAACATCTATACTAATGAAAAAATACAGGAGGTTTCAAAAACCGAACCGTTCCTAAAAATCCTAAACATTCATGGATTTAAATTGTTTTGCTTTCTGATGAAACTTTTTACAATAGTTTGTAAAAAACTATAAAAATATATACTTTGGTATTATTATGTATATGAATACATACTTATGAAAAATACAGGGTGTAAAATAAAGAACCATTCTCTACAGCCACAAAATTTATGGAATTTAATTTTTTTTATTAAACTTTTCACGATTATAAAAATTATACTAATGAAAAAATACAGGGTGCTTAACGAAACCAAACCATACTCTAAGAATCCCCACAATAATTCATTGAATATTTTTTTATGAAACTTTTCACAATGGTCTGTAAGAAAACTATACTAATTAAAAAAATTCTGGGTGTTTAAAAACTGAACCAATATTGAAACTCCCAAAATTCATGGAAATTTTTTATTTATTAAACTTCCATCAAGGATTTATTATGACACTCATTAACGAAGCAAATACAGAGTGTTTAATAATAACGAACCATTCTCTAAAAATCCTCAAAATTCATGGAATTAAATAATTCTTTTTGATGAAACTTTATACAATGTTCTGTAGGAAAAATATACTAATTAAAAATACAGAGTGTTTAAAAATAACGAACCATTCTCTAAAATTCCTCAAAATTCATGGAATTAAAAAATTCTTTTTGATGAAACTTTATACAATGTTCTATAGGAAAAATATCCTAATTAAGAAATACAGAGGATTTAAAAAAACCGAACCATTCTCTAAAAATCAACAAAATTCATGGAATTAAAAAATTCTTTTTGATGAAACTTTATACAATGTTCTGTAGGAAAAATATACTAATTAAGAAATACAGAGGGTTTAAAAAACCGAACTGTTCCCTAAAATCCTGAAAATTCGTGGATTTAAAATTTTTTTGCTTTCTGATGAAACTTTTACATTAGTTTGTCAAAAACTATAAAAATATATACTTAGGTTTTATTATGTATATAAATACATACGTATGAAAAAATACAGGGTGTAGTATATAGATCCATTCTCTAGATCCACAAAATTTATGGAATTAATTTTTTTTATGAAACTTTTCACGATTGTAAAAAAATTATACCGATGAAAAAATACGGGGTGTTTAACAAAACCAAACCATTCTCTAAAAATCCTCAAAATTCATGGAATTAAAAAATTCTTTTTGATGAAACTTTTTACAATGTTCTGTAGGAAAAATATACTAATTAAGAAATACAGAGGGTTTAAAAAAACCTAACCATTTCCTAAAAATCAACAAAACTCATGGAATTAAAAAATTATTTTTGATAAAACCTTATACAATGGTTTGTAAAAATCTATACTAATGAAAAAATACAGGAGGTTTAAAGAAACCTAACCATTTCCTAAAAATCAACAAAATTCATGGAATTAAAAAATTCTATTTGATGAAATTTTATACAATGTTCTGTAGGAAAAATATACTAATTAAGAAATACAGAGTGTTTAAAAATAACGAACCATTCTCTAAAATTCCTCAAAGTTCATGGAATTAGAAAATTCATTTTGATGAAACTTTGTACAATAGTTTTAAAACATCTATACTAATGAAAAAATACAGGAGGTTTCAAAAAGCCGAACCGTTCCCTAAAAATCCTAAACATTCGTGGATTTAAATTTTTTTTTTGCTTTCTGATGAAACTTTTTACAATAGTTTGTAAAAAAACTATAAAAAATATATACTTTGGTATTATTATGTATATGAATACATACTTATGAAAAAATACAGGGTGTAAAATAAAGAACCATTCTCTACAGCCACAAAATTTATGGAATTTAATTTTTTTTATTAAACTTTTCACGATTATACAATATTATACTAATGAAAAATACAGGGTGCTTAACGAAACCAAACCATACTCTAAGAATCCCCACAATAATTCATTGAATATTTTTTATGAAACTTTTCACAATGGTCTGTAAGAAAACTATACTAATTAAAAAATTCTGGGTGTTTAAGAAAACTGAACCAATATTGAAACTCCCAAAATTCATGGAAATTTTTTATTTATTAAACTTCCATCAAGGATTTATTATGACACTCATTAACGAAGCAAATACAGAGTGTTTAATAATAACGAACCATTCTCTAAAAATCCTCAAAATTCATGGAATTAAATAATTCTTTTGATGAAACTTTATACAATGTTCTGTAGGAAAAATATACTAATTACAAAATACAGAGTGTTTAAAAATAACGAACCATTCTCTAAAATTCCTCAAAATTCATGGAATTAAAAAATTCTTTTTGATGAAACTTTATACAATGTTCTATAGGAAAAATATCCTAATTAAGAAATACAGAGGATTTAAAAAACCGAACCATTCTCTAAAAATCAACAAAATTCATGGAATTAAAAATTCTTTTGATGAAACTTTTACAATGTTCTGTAGAAAGAATATACTATTGAACAAATACGGGGTGTTTAAAAAAACCGAACCGTTCCCTAAAAATCATAAAAATTCGTGGATTTAAATTTTTTTTTTTGATTTCTGATGAAAATTTTTACAATATTTTGTCAAAAACTATAAAAATATATACTTAGGTTTTATTATGTATATAAATACATACGTATGAAAAATACAGGGTGTAATATATAGATCCATTCTCTAGATCCACAAAATTTATGGAATTTATTTTTTTTGAAACTTTTCACGATTGTAAAAAATTATACCGATGAAAAATACAGGGTGTTTAACAAAACCAAACCATTCTCTAAAAATCCTCACAATTCATGGAATATTTTCTAATGAAACTTTTCACAACGGTCTGTAAGAAAACTATACTAATTAAAAACTACTGGGTGTTTAAAAACCGACCTTTCTCTAGAAACCTTCATGGAAGTATAATATTCCTTTGATGAAACGTTTAACAATGGTCTATATGGAAACTATTTTAATGAAAACAATACAGGGTGTTTAAGAAAACTGAACCAATATTGAAACTCCCAAAATTCATGGAATAAAATTATTTGTTTTGCTTCGGATGGGTTGTCGGATGTACGAAAGACCGTTTTATATACAAAGTGTTGGAAAAATGTTGAACGGTAAAAATCTCAAAATTAAGAGAACTGACTAATTTATTTTACTCAACTTCCATCGAGTCTCTTAACGCACTAATTATCGAAAAAATACATGGTGTTTAAAAAACTAACCCTACTCAAGAAAGGTCAAGTCGGCGAATGCCGACTTGCCACCTTTCTAGTTCTTATATATTAAAATACGCGATTGCCTCTCGCTCCCACCGGGGGCGCGAAAAAGTGCGGTTTTGCCGCCACAAAGGCTTTTTTTGCGAGCCGCGCAGCGGCGAGCCCGGGCGCGCGGGGTCGAGTTTGGCCTTTTTTGCGTAGCTTAGGCGTATTTCGGTGGGTTCTTTTTACCTTTTTCGGGGCGAATTTTGCGTTTTTCCGGAGGTCCGCCGGCGTTACTTTTCCGTTTTCGCGAGGAAACGAGACAAAAGTCGAAAAAAACGCCCCTTATCGGAAGTCCGGAAGCCGCCCGGAGGCCGGTTTCGCTCCGCGCCACGTTTTTCGGGCGGGCCCGTCGCGGACGCGGCAGCGGGCGAGTCTCTTTATTTGGTCCTTTCTCCGTCGCGACGGAGCGCTCGGCGGGCCGTTTTTCGCGTTTTTCTAGGTAAATTTTCCGTTTTTCGGAGGGTCCTCGCCGGCCGATCTCGGCGAGCGAGATGGATATAGCGGAGGCGGAGCTTATCGCCCGGGAATCGGAGAAACGTCAGTCGGATATGGGTAGACGTCAAACTATTTCGGATTCGATATTTTCCTATTTTCTCGCATTCATTTCCAGAAAGCCATGTCGAAACGTAAACTTTGAACCTTCTACAATGTGTCGCGTGCCTCAGATTTAGGTTTAAAATTCGATTTTATAGGGAAAATAGCGAAAGTTTTGGTCAATTACACGTTCGGCTGCATTCGCCTTCGCTCGGCCGTCCGAAACGTCAAACGGCTAGCCGGACGGTGCACGGCCGGTGACAGCTCCGGATAAAACGTAGGAACGTTCGCTAAACGGGCAGATCTGAGACCCGCCAAGGCCGGAAAAGGTAAATTTAAAGTCCTAGATGCTTTCTGTTATGCGAGCGTTGGGTTTTGAATTCGAATTTGTATCGAATTTTGCGTAATACCGAACCGAGACGTGGAGAAGAGCCTGGCAATATGGCGGGTCCTCACAAAACCTTCAAAACGTTACATTTTGCAAAGTAAGTACCCCTGTATTTTCATAAAGCCATATCGAAACGTGAACTTTGAACCTTCTACAATGTGTCGTGTGCCTCAGGTTTAGGTTTAAAATTCGATTTTATAGTGAAACTTGCAAAAATTTTCGTCGACTACAGAAACGTCAAATGGCGAGTGCGCGGTGACATTTCCGAATAAATCGCAGAAAATTTCGCTAAATGGGCCGACCGGAGGCCCCCAAAGGAAGAAAACGGTAAATTTGAAGTCTCTAGATACGTTGTGTTATGCGAGCGTTTGGTTTTGAATTCGTTTTCGTATCGAAATTTGCGAAAATTCTAAGCAAGACGGGGTCAAAATGACGGAAGCCATAGAACAGCTGTCAAATATTTCCATCCGCTATTGCTATTTGCATTGAACTTTGCATAAATAGAATGAATAGGTGGTATCAGTGAGCTAGACAATATGGCAGACCAAGACGGGGTCAAAATGACGGAAGCCATAGAACAGCTGTCAAATATTTCCATCCGCTATTGCTATTTCCATTGAACTTTGCATAAATAGAATGAATAGGTGGTATCAGTGAGCTAGACAATATGGCAGACTTCAAGTCGCTTCGCTTATATACAGTGCGACTCAAAAAAGCTCGATGTACGGGGTGTTACGATAAAAATTGACGAGAAAAAAATAAAAATTACAGATTCGAGGAAATTTTCGGTTTTTTCGCTTCGGAGGGGTTCTGTGACGTTCGTAGGCCCGTCTTAAATACAAAGTGTTGGAAAATGTGAAACGTTAAAAATGTCAAAATTAAGGGAACTGAACATTTTTTGGTACGAAACTTCCGTCGGGGGACTCTACCGCACTAATTATCGACAAAAATACGGGGTGTTTAAAAATCCGAACCATTCCCTAAAAATCCTGAACATTTGTGGATTAAAAATTTTTTTTTCTTTCTGATGAAACTTTTACAATAGTTTGTAAAAACTATAAAAATATATACTTTGGTATTATTATGTATATGAATACATACTTATGAAAAATACAGGGTGTAAAATAAAGAACCATTCTCTAGATCCACAAAATTTATGGAATTTTTTTTTTTATGAAACTTTTTACGATTGTAAAAATATTATACTAATGAAAATATACAGGGTGCTTAACGAAACCAAACCATACTCTAAGAATCCCCACAATAATTCATTGAATATTTTTTTATTAACCTTTCACGATGGTCTCTAAGAAATATATACTAATTAAAAAACTACTGGGTGTTTAAGAAAACTGAACAAATATTGAAACTCCCAAAATTCATGGAAAATTTTTTTTTATTTATTAAACTTCCATCAAGGATTTATTATGACACTCACTATCGAAGCAAATACAGAGTGTTTAATAATAACGAACCATTCTCTAAAAATTTTCAAAATTCATGGAATTAAAAAATTCTTTTTGATGAAACTTTATACAATGTTCTGTAGGAAAATATACTAATTAAAAATACAGAGTGTTTAAAAATAACGAACCATTCTCTAAAAATTTTCAAAATTCTTGAATTAAAAATTCTGTTTGATGAAATTTTATACAATGTTCTGTAGGAAAATATACTAATTAAGAAATACAGAGTGTTTAAAAATAACGAACCATTCTCTAAAAATCCTCAAAATTCATGGAATTTGAAAATTCTTTTGATGAAACTTTATACAATACTTTGTAAAAATCTATATTAATGAAAAATACAGGGGTTTAAAAACCGAACTGTTCCTAAAAATCCTGAACATTTGTGGATTAAATTTTTTTTTGCTCTCTGATGAAACTTTACAATAGTTTGTAAAAACTATAAAAATATATACTTAGGTATTATTATGTATATGAATACATACTTATGAAAAATACAGGGTGTAAAATAAAGAACCATTCTCTAGAAATCTAGAAATTTATGGAAGTTATTTTTTTATGAAACTTTTCACAATGGTCTGTAAGAAAACTATACTAATTAAAGAACTACTGGGAGTTTAAAAGACTGAACCAATATTGAAACTCCCAAAATTCATGGAAAATTTTTCAAAATCATTGAATTAAAAATTCTTTTGATGAAATTTTATACAATGTTCTGTAGGAAAATATCGCAATAAAGAAATACAGACGATTTAAAAATAACGAACCATTCTCTAAAAATCCTCAAAATTCATGGAGTTAAAAATTCTTTTGATGAAACATTTCACATTAGTTTGTTAAAAACTATACTAATGAAAAATACAGGAGGTTTAAAAACCGAACCATTCTCTAAAAATCAACAAAATTCATGGAATTAAAAATTCTTTTGATGAAACTTTTACAATGTTCTGTAGGAAAATATACTATTGAACAAATACGGGTGTTTAAAAACCGAACTGTTCCCTAAAAATCCTGAAAATTCGTGGATTTAAATTTTTTTGCTTTCTGATGAAACATTTTACAATAGTTTGTCAAAAACTATAAAAATATATACTTAGGTTTTATTATGTATATAAATACATACGTATGAAAAATATAGGTGTAATATAAAGAACCATTCTCTAGATCCACAAAATTTATGGAATTTATTTTTTTATGAAACTTCATGATTGTAAAAATTATACTAATGAAAAATACAGGGTGTTTAGCAAAACCAAACCATTCTCTAAGAATCCTCACAATTCATAGAATATTTTCTTATGAACACAATGGTCTGTAAGAAAATATATTAATTAAAAGACTACTGGGTGTTTAAAAAAAATGAACCATTCTCTATAAACCTTCATGGAAGTATAATATTTTCTTGATGAAACTTTTAACAATGGTCTATATGGAAACTATTTTCATGAGAACAATACGGGGTGTTTAAGAGAATCGAATCATTTTAAAAATCCTAAAAACTTGAAATTAAAAACTCTTTTTTGGTTTTTGATGAAACTTTTTAAGATAGTTTGTAAAAAAACTATAAAAAATACATATTTAGGTATTATTATGTAGCTATATATAAATACATACTTATGAAAAAATACAGTGTGTAAAATAAAGACCAATTCTCTAGATCCACAAAATTTATGGAATTTAATTTTTTTATGAAACTTTTCACGATTGTAAAAAATTATACCGATGAAAAATACGGGTGTTTAACAAAACCAAACCATTCTTTAAATATCCTCACAATTCATGGAATATTTTCTAATGAAACTTTTCACAACGGTCTGTAAGAAAACTATACTAATTAAAAACTACTGGGTGTTTAAAACCGACTGTTCTCTAGAAAGCTTCATGGAAGTATAATATTCCTTTGATGAAACTTTTAACAATGGTCTATATGGAAACTATTTTAATGAAAACAATACAGGGTGTTTAAGAAAACTGAACCAATATTGAAACTCCCAATATTCATGGAATAAATTTATTTTTTTGCTTCGGATGGGTTGTCGGATGTACGAAAGACCGTTTTATATACAAAGTGTTGGAAAAATGTTGAACGTTAAAAAAGTCTCAAAATTAAGAGAACTGACTAATTTATTTTACTCAACTTCCATCGGAGGTCTCTTAACGCACTAATTATCGAAAAATACATGGTGTTTAAAAAACTAACCCTACTCAAGAAAGGTCAAGTCGGCGAATGCCGACTTGCCACCTTTCTAGTTCTAATATATTAAAATACGCGATGGCCCCTCGCTCCCACCGGGGGCGCGAAAAAGTGGGGTTTTGCCGCCACAAAGGCTTTTTTCGCGAGCCGCGCAGCGGCGAGCCCGGGCCCGCGGATTCGAGTTTGGCCTTTTTTGCGTAGCTTAGGCGTATTTGGGTAGGTTCTTTTTACTCTTTTCGGGGCGAATTTTGCGTTTTGCCGGAGGTCCGCCGGCGTTACTTTTCCGTTTTCGCGAGGAAACGAGACAAAAGTCGAAAAAAACGCCCCTTATCGGAAGTCCGCCAGCCCCCCGGAGGCCGGTTTCGCTCCCCGCCACGTTATTCGGGCGGGCCCGTCGCGGACGCGGGCGCGGGCCAGACACCGTATTACCTCCTTTCTCCGTCGCGACGAGGCGCTCGGCGGACCGTTTTTCGCGTTTTATAGGTAAATTTTCCGTTTTTCGGACGGTCCTCGCCGGCCGATCTCGGCGAGCGAGATGGATATAGCGGAGGCGGAGCTTATCGCCCGGGAATCGGAGAAACGTCAGTCGGATATGGGTAGACGTCAAACTATTTCGGATTCTGATATTTTCCTATTTTCTCGCATTCGTTTCCACAAAGCCATGTCGAAACGTAAACTTTGAACCTTCTACAATGTGTCGCGTGCCTCAGATTTAGGTTTAAAATTCGATTTTATAGGAAAATAGTGTAAGTTTTGGTCAATTACACGTTCGGCTGCATTCGCCTTCGCTCGGCCGTCCGAAACGTCAAACGGCTAGCCGGACGGTGCACGGCCGGTGACAGCTCCGGATAAAACTTGGGAACGTTCGCTAAACGGATCGAGCGGAGACCCGCCAAGGCCGGAAAAGGTAAATTTAAAGTCCCTAGATGCTTTCTGTTATCCGAGCGCTGGGTTTTGAATTCGAATTTGTATCGAATTTTGCGTAATACCGAACCGAGACGTGGAGAAGAGCCTGGCAATATGGCGGGTCCTCACAAAACCTTCAAAACGATTACATTCTGAAAAGTAAGTACCCCTTTATTTCCATAAAGCCATATCGAAACGTACACTTTGAACCTTCTACAATGTGTCGTGTGCCTCAGGTTTAGGTTTAAAATTCGATTTTATAGTGAAAATAGCAAAAATTTTCGTCTACTACAGAAACGTCAAATGGCGAGTGCGCGGTGACATTTCCGAATAAATCGCAGAAAATTTCGCTAAATGGGTCGACCCGAGGCCCCCTAAGGCCGAAAACGGTAAATTTGAAGTCTCTAGATACGTTGTGTTATGCGAGCGTTTGGTTTTGAATTCGTTTTCGTATCGAAATTTGCGAAAATTCTAAGCAAGACGGGGTCAAAATGACGGAAGCCATAGAACAGCTGTCAAATATTTCCATCCGCTATTGCTATTTGCATTGAACTTTGCATAAATAGAATGAATAGGTGGTATCAGTGAGCTAGACAATATGGCAGACCAAGACGGGGTCAAAATGACGGAAGCCATAGAACAGCTGTCAAATATTTCCATCCGCTATTGCTATTTGCATTGAACTTTGCATAAATAGAATGAATAGGTGGTATCAGTGTGCTAGACAATATGGAACACTTCATGTCGCATCGCTTATATACAGTGCGACTCAAAAATGCTCTATGTACGGGGTGTTTCGATAAAAATTGACGAGACAAAATTAAAAATTACTCTTACCGCACTAATTATCGAAAAAAATACGGGGTGTTTCAAAAATCCGAACCATTCCCTAAAAATCCTGAACATTTGTGGATTAAAAAATTTTTTTTTCTTTCTGATGAAACTTTTTACAATAGTTTGTAAAAAAAATATAAAAAATATATAATTTGGTATTATTATGTATATGAATACATACTTATGAAAAATACAGGTGTAAAATAAAGAACCATTCTCTAGATCCACAAAATTTATGGAATTTATTTTTTTTTATGAAACTGTTTACGATTGTAAAAATATTATACTAATGAAAATATACAGGGTGCTTAACGAAACCAAACCATACTCTAAGAATCCCCACAATAATTCATTGAATATTTTTTTATTAACCTTTTCACGATGGTCTCTAAGAAATATATACTAATTAAAAAACTACTGGGTGTTTAAGAAAACTGAACAAATATTGAAACTCCCAAAATTCATGGAAAATTTTTTTTATTTATTAAACTTCCATCAAGGATTTATTATGACACTCACTATCGAAGCAAATACAGAGTGTTTAATAATAACGAACCATTCTCTAAAAATTTTCAAAATTCATGGAATTAAAAATTCTTTTGATGAAACTTTATACAATGTTCTGTAGGAAAAATATACTAATTAAAAATACAGAGTGTTTAAAAATAACGAACCATTCTCTAAAAATTTTCAAAATTCTTGAATTAAAAATTCTGTTTGATGAAATTTTATACAATGTTCTGTAGGAAAATATACTAATTAAGAAATACAGAGTGTTTAAAAATAACGAACCATTCTCTAAAAATCCTCAAAATTCATGGAATTAGAAAATTCTTTTGATGAAACTTTATACAATAGTTTGTAAAAATCTATATTAATGAAAAATACAGGGGTTTAAAAATACCGAACTGTTCCCTAAAAATCCTGAATATTTGTGGATTTAAAATTTTTTTCTTTCTGATGAAACTTTTACAATAGTTTGTAAAAACTATAAAAATATATACTTAGGTATTATTATGTATATGAATACATACTTATGAAAAATACAGGGTGTAAAATAAAGAACCATTCTCTAGATCCACAAAATTTATGGAATTTATTTTTTTATGAAACTTTTCACAATGGTCTGTAAGAAAACTATACTAATTAAAGAACTACTGGGAGTTTAAAAGACTGAACCAATATTGAAACTCCCAAAATTCATGGAAAATTTTTCAAAATCATTGAATTAAAAATTCTTTTGATGAAATTTTATACAATGTTCTGTAGGAAAAATATCGCAATAAAGAAATACAGACGATTTAAAAATAACGAACCATTCTCTAAAAATCCTCAAAATTCATGGAGTTAAAAATTCTTTTGATGAAACATTTCACATTAGTTTGTTAAAACTATACTAATGAAAAATACAGGAGGTTTAAAAACCGAACCATTCTCTAAAAATCAACAAAATTCATGGAATTAAAAATTCTTTTGATGAAACTTTTACAATGTACTGTAGGAAAATATACTATTGAACAAATACGGGGTGTTTAAAAACTGAACTGTTCCCTAAAAATCCTGAAAATTCGTGGATTAAATTTTTTTTGCTTTCTGATGAAACATTTTACAATAGTTTGTCAAAAACTATAAAAATATATACTTAGGTTTTATTATGTATATAAATACATACGTATGAAAAATATAGGTGTAATATAAAGAACCATTCTCTAGATCCACAAAATTTATGGAATTTATTTTTTTATGAAACTTTTCATGATTGTAAAAAATTATACTAATGAAAAATACAGGGTGTTTAGCAAAACCAAACCATTCTCTAAGAATCCTCACAATTCATAGAATATTTTCTTATGAACACAATGGTCTGTAAGAAAACTATACTAATTAAAAGACTACTGGGTGTTTAAAAAAAGTGAACCATTTTCTATAAACCTTCATGGAAGTATAATATTCTCTTGATGAAACTTTTAACAATGGTCTATATGGAAACTATTTTCATGAGAACAATACAGGGTGTTGAAGTGAATCGAAGCATTTTAAAAATGTTAAAAACTTGAAATTAAAAACTCTTTTGGTTTTTGATGAAACTTTTTAAGATAGTTTGTAAAAAAACTATAAAAAATACATATTTAGGTATTATTATGTAGCTATATAAATACATACTTATGAAAAAATACAGTGTGTAAAATAAAGACCAATTCTCTAGATCCACAAAATTTATGGAATTTAATTTTTTTATGAAACTTTTCACGATTGTAAAAAAATTATACCGATGAAAAAATACGGGATGTTTAACAAAACCAAACAATTCTTTAAATATCCTCACTATTCATGGAATATGTTCTAATGAAACTTTTCACAACGGTCTGTAAGAAAACTATCCTAATTAAAAACTACTGGGTGTTTAAAACCGACCGTTCTCTAGAAAGCTTCATGGAAGTATAATATTCCTTTGATGAAACTTTTAACAATGGTCTATATGGAAACTATTTTAATGAAAACAATACAGGGTGTTTAAGAAAACTGAACCAATATTGAAACTCCCAATATTCATGGAATAAATTTATTTTTTTGCTTCGGATGGGTTGTCGGATGTACGAAAGACCGTTTTATATACAAAGTGTTGGAAAAATGTTGAACGTTAAAAAAGTCTCAAAATTAAGAGAACTGACTAATTTATTTTAGTCAACTTCCATCGGAGGCACTAATTATCGAAAAAATACATGGTGTTTAAAAAACTAACCCCTACTCAAGAAAGGTCAAGTCGGCGAATGCCGACTTGCCACCTTTCTAGTTCTAATATATTAAAATGCGCGATTGCCTCTCGCTCCCACCGGGGTGCGGAAAAGTGGCAAAGCATCTCCTCAAAGGCTTTTTTTCGCGAGCCGCGCCAGTGAGCCGAAGGGCGCGAAGCGCCCTTCGGTCCTGGGGTTGTCGCTTAGGCGTATTTCGGTGGGTTCTATTTACCTTTTTCGGGGCGAATTTTGCGTTTTTCCGGAGGTCCGCCGGCGTTACTTTTCCGTTTTCGCGAGGAAACGAGACAAAAGTCGAAAAAAACGCCCCTTATCGGAAGTCCGGAAGCCGCCTGAGGCCGGTCTCGCTCCGCTCCACGTTTTTCGGGCGGGCCTGTCGCGGACGCGGCCGCGGGCGAGTCTCCTTATTTGGTCCTTTCTCCGTCGCGACGAGGCGCTCGGCGGGCCGTTTTTCGCGTTTTTCTAGGTAAATTTTCCTTTTCGGAGGGTCCTCGCCGGCCGATCTCGGCGAGCGAGATGGATATAGCGGAGGCGGAGCTTATCGCCCGGGAATCGGAGAAACGTCAGTCGGATATGGGTAGACGTCAAACTATTTCGGATTCGATATTTTCCTATTTTCCCGCATTCATTTCCAGAAATGCATGTTGAAACGTAAACTTTGAACCTTCTACAATGTGTCGCGTGCCTCAGATTTAGGTTTAAAATTCGATTTTATAGGAAAATAGCGAAAGTTTTGGTCAATTACACGTTCGGCTGCATTCGCCTTCGCTCGGCCGTCCGAAACGTCAAACGGCTAGCCGGACGGTGCGATGCCGTTGACAGCTCCGGATAAAACTTAGGAACGTTCGCTAAACGGGCCGTTCGGAGATCCGCAAAGGCAAAAAAGGTAAATTTAAAGTCTCTAGATACTTTCTGTTATGCGAGCGCTGGGTTTTGAGTTCCAATTTGTATCGAATTTTGCGTAATACCAAACAGAGACGTGGAGAAGAGCCTGGCAATATGGCGGGTCCTCACAAAACCTTCAAAATGTTACATTTTGCAAAGTAAGTACCCCTTTATTTCCATAAAGCCATATCGAAACGTAAACTTTGAACCTTCTACAATGTGTCGTGTGCCTCAGATCTGTTTTTAAAATTCGATTTTATAGTAAAAATTGCGAAAATTTGCGACGTCAAATGGCGAGTGCGCGGTGACATTTCCGAATAAATCGCAGAAAATTTCGCTAAATGGGCCGACGTCAGCCCCCCAAAGGCCGAAAACTGTAAATCTGAAGTCTCTAGATACTTTTTGTTATGCGAGCGTTTTGTTTTGAATTCGTTTTTGTATCGAAATTTGCGAAAATCCTAAGCTAGACGGGGTCAAAATTACTTTAGCCATAGAACATCTGTCAAATATTTCCATCCGCTAGTGCTATTTGCATTGAACTTTGCGTAAATAGAATGAATAGGTAGGTGGTATCAGTGAGCTAAAAATCCTGAACATTTGTGGATTAAAAATTTTTTTTTCTTTCTGATGAAACTTTTACAATAGTTTGTAAAAACTATAAAAATATATACTTTGGTATTATTATGTATATGAATACATACTTATGAAAAATACAGGGTGTAAAATAAAGAACCATTCTCTAGATCCACAAAATTTATGGAATTTATTTTTTTATGAAACTTTTACGATTGTAAAATATTATACTAATGAAAATATACAGGGTGCTTAACGAAACCAAACCATACTCTAAGAATCCCCACAATAATTCATTGAATATTTTTTTATTAACCTTTTCACGATGGTCTCTAAGAAATATATACTAATTAAAAAACTACTGGGTGTTTAAGAAAACTGAACAAATATTGAAACTCCCAAAATTCATGGAAAATTCTTTTATTTATTAAACTTCCATCAAGGATTTATTATGACACTCACTATCGAAGCAAATACAGAGTGTTTAATAATAACGAACCATTCTCTAAAAATTTTCAAAATTCATGGAATTAAAAATTCTTTTGATGAAACTTTATACAATGTTCTGTAGGAAAATATACTAATTAAAAATACAGAGTGTTTAAAAATAACGAACCATTCTCTAAAAATTTTCAAAATTCTTGGAATTAAAAATTCTGTTTGATGAAATTTTATACAATGTTCTGTAGGAAAATATACTAATTAAGAAATACAGAGTGTTTAAAAATAACGAACCATTCTCTAAAAATCCTCAAAATTCATGGAATTAGAAAATTCTTTTGATGAAACTTTATACAATAGTTTGTAAAAATCTATATTAATGAAAAATACAGGGGTTTAAAAATACTGAACCGTTCCCTAAAAATCCTGAATATTTGTGGATTTAAAATTTTTTTTTCTTTCTGATGAAACTTTTACAATAGTTTGTAAAAACTATAAAAATATATACTTTGGTATTATTATGTATATGAATACATACTTATGAAAAAATACAGGGTGTAAAATAAAGAACCATTCTCTAGATCCACAAAATTTATGGAATTTATTTTTTTTTATGAAACTTTTCACAATGGTCTGTAAGAAAACTATACTAATTAAAGAACTACTGGGAGTTTAAAAAGACTGAACCAATATTGAAACTCCCAAAATTCATGGAAAATTTTTCAAAATCATTGAATTAAAAAATTTTTTTTGATGAAATTTTATACAATGTTCTGTAGGAAAAATATCGCAATAAAGAAATACAGACGATTTAAAAATAACGAACCATTCTCTAAAAATCCTCAAAATTCATGGAGTTAAAAATTCTTTTGATGAAACATTTCACATTAGTTTGTTAAAAACTATACTAATGAAAAATACAGGAGGTTTAAAAACCGAACCATTCTCTAAAAATCAACAAAATTCATGGAATTAAAAATTCTTTATGATGAAACTTTTTACAATGTTATGTAGGAAAAATATAATAGTGAAAAAATACGGGGTGTTTAAAAAAACCTAACTGTTCCCTAAATATCCTGATAAGTCGTGGATTTAAATTTTTTTTTTGCTTTCTGATGAAACATTTTACAATAGTTTGTCAAAAAACTATAAAAATATATACTTAGGTTTTATTATGTATATAAATACATACGTATGAAAAAATATAGGGTGTAATATAAAGAACCATTCTCTAGATCCACAAAATTTATGGAATTTATTTTTTTTTATGAAACATTTCATGATTGTAAAAAATTATACTAATGAAAAATACAGGTGTTTAGCAAAACCAAACCATTCTCTAAGAATCCTCACAATTCATAGAATATTTTCTTATGAACACAATGGTCTGTAAGAAAACTATACTAATTAAAAGACTACTGGGTGTTTAAAAAATGAACCATTTTCTATAAACCTTCATGGAAGTATAATATTCTCTTGATGAAACTTTTAACAATGGTCTATATGGAAACTATTTTCATGAGAACAATACAGGGTGTTTAAGAGAATCGAATCATTTTAAAAATTCTAAAACTTGAAATTAAAAACTTTTTTGGTTTTTGATGAAACTTTTAAGATAGTTTGTAAAAAGCTATAAAAATACATATTTAGGTATTATTATGTAGCTATATAAATACATACTTATGAAAAAATACAGTGTGTAAAATAAAGACCAATTCTCTACATCCACAAAATTAATGTAATTAAATTTTTTTATGAAACTTTTCACGATTGTAAAAAATTATACCTATGAAAATATACGGGGTTTTTAAAAAAACCAAAACATTCTTTAAATATCCTCACTATTCATTGAATATTTTCTAATGTATCTTTTATCAACGGTCTGTAAGAAATCTATACTAATTAAAAACTACTGGGTGTTTAAAAACCGACTGTTCTCTAGAAAGCTTCATGGAAGTATAATATTCCTTTGATGAAACTTTTAACAATGGTCTATATGGAAACTATTTTAATGAAAACAATACAGGGTGTTTAAGAAAACTGAACCAATATTGAAACTCCCAATATTCATGGAATAAATTTATTTTTTTGCTTCGGATGGGTTGTCGGATGTACGAAAGACCGTTTTATATACAAAGTGTTGGAAAATGTTGAACGTTAAAAAGTCTCAAAATTAAGAGAACTGACTAATTTATTTTAGTCAACTTCCATCGGAGGTCTCTTAACGCACTAATTATCGAAAAATACATGGTGTTTAAAAAACTAACCCTACTAAGAAAGGTCAAGTCGGCGAATGCCGACTTGCCACCTTTCTAGTTCTAATATATTAAAATGCGCGATTGCCTCTCGCTCCCACCGGGGTGCGGAAAAGTGGCAAAGCATCTCCTCAAAGGCTTTTTCGCGAAGCGCCCTTCGGTCCTGGGGTTGTCGCTTAGGCGTATTTCGGTGGGTTCTTTTACCTTTTCGGGGCGAATTTTGCGTTTTTCCGGAGGTCCGCCGGCGTTACTTTTCCGTTTTCGCGAGGAAACGAGACAAAAGTCGAAAACGCCCCTTATCGGAAGTCCGGAAGCCGCCCGAGGCCGGTCTCGCTCCGCTCCACGTTTTTCGGGCGGGCCTGTCGCGGACGCGGCCGCGGGCGAGTCTCCTTATTTGGTCCTTTCTCCGTCGCGACGAGGCGCTCGGCGGGCCGTTTTTCGCGTTTTTCTAGGTAAATTTTCCTTTTCGGAGGGTCTCGCCGGCCGATCTCGGCGAGCGAGATGGATATAGCGGAGGCGGAGCTTATCGCCCGGGAATCGGAGAAACGTCAGTCGGATATGGGTAGACGTCAAACTATTTCGGATTCGATATTTTCCTATTTTCCCGCATTCATTTCCAGAAATGCATGTTGAAACGTAAACTTTGAACCTTCTACAATGTGTCGCGTGCCTCAGATTTAGGTTTAAAATTCGATTTTATAGGGAAAATAGCGAAAGTTTTGGTCAATTACACGTTCGGCTGCATTCGCCTTCGCTCGGCCGTCCGAAACGTCAAACGGCTAGCCGGACGGTGCGATGCCGTTGACAGCTCCGGATAAAACTTAGGAACGTTCGCTAAACGGGCCGTTCGGAGATCCGCAAAAGCCAGAAAAGGTAAATTTAAAGTCTCTAGATACTTTCTGTTATGCGAGCGCTGGGTTTTGAGTTCCAATTTGTATCGAATTTTGCGTAATACCAAACAGAGACGTGGAGAAGAGCCTGGCAATATGGCGGGTCCTCACAAAACCTTCAAAATGTTACATTTTGCAAAGTAAGTACCCCTTTATTTCCATAAAGCCATATCGAAACGTAAACTTTGAACCTTCTACAATGTGTCGTGCCTCAGATCTGTTTTTAAAATTCGATTTTATAGTAAAATTGCGAAAATTTGCGACGTCAAATGGCGAGTGCGCGGTGACATTTCCGAATAAATCGCAGAAAATTTCGCTAAATGGGCCGACCGGAGCCCCCCAAACGCCGAAAACGGTAAATCTGAAGTCTCTAGATACGTTGTGTTATGCGAGCGTTTGGTTTTGAATTCGTTTTGTATCGAAATTTGCGAAAATCCTAAGCAAGACGGGGTCAAAATGACGTAAGCCATAGAACAGCTGTCAAATATTTCCATCCGCTATTGCTATTTGCATTGAACTTTGCATAAATAGAATGAATAGGTAGGTGGTATCAGTGAGCTAGACAATATGGCAGACCAAGACGGGGTCAAAATGACGGAAGCCATAGAACAGCTGTCAAATATTTCCATCCGCTATTGCTATTTGCATTGAACTTTGCATAAATAGAATGAATAGGTGGTATCAGTGAGCTAGACAATATGGCACACTTCAAGTCGCTTCGCTTATATACAGTGCGACTCAAAAAGCTCGATGTACGGGGTGTTACGATAAAATTGACGAGAAAAAATAAAAATTACAGATTCGAGGAAATTTTCGGTTCTTTCGCTTCGAGGGGTTCTCTGACGTGCGTAGGACCGTTTTATATACAAAGTGTTGGAAAATGTCGAACGTTAAAAATGTAAAAATTAAGGGAACTGAAAATTTTTTTGGTACGAAACTTCCGTCGGGGGACTCTTACCGCACTAATTATCGAAAAAAATACGGGGTGTTTAAAAAATTCGAACCGTTCCCTAAAAATCCTGGACATTCGTGGATTTAAATTTTTTTTTTTGCTTTCTGATGAAACTTTTTACAATAGTTTGTAGAAAACTGTAAAAATATATACTTTGGTATTATTATGTATATGAATACATACTTATGAAAAATACAGCGTGTAAAATAAAACCATTCTCTACATCCACAAAATTTATGGATTTTTTTTTTATGAAACTTTTGACGATTGTAAAAATCATACTAATGAGAAAATACAGGGTGCTTAACGAAACCAAACCATACTCTAAGAATCCTCACAATAATTCATTGAATATTTTTCATGAAACTTTTCACAATGGTCTGTAAGAAAACTATGTATACTAATTAAAAACTACTGGGTGTTTAAAAACTGAACCAATATTGAAACTCCCAAAATTCATGGAAATTTTTTTATTTATTAAACTTCCATCAAGGATTTATTATGACACTACTAACGAAGCAAATACAGAGTGTTTAATAATAACGAACCATTCTCTAAAAATCCTCAAAATTCATGGAATTAAAAATTCTTTTGATGAAACTTTATACAATGTTCTGTAGGAAAATATACTAATTAAGAAATACAGAGGGTTTAAAAACCTAACCATTTCCTAAAAATCAACAAAACTCATGGAATTAAAAATTATTTTTGATAAAACCTTATACAATGGTTTGTAAAAATCTATACTAATGAAAAATACAGGAGGTTTAAAAACCTAACCATTTCCTAAAAATCAACAAAATTCATGGAATTAAAAATTCTATTTGATGAAATTTTATACAATGTTCTGTAGGAAAATATACTAATTAAGAAATACAGAGTGTTTAAAAATAACGAACCATTCTCTAAAATTCCTCAAAGTTCATGGAATTAGAAAATTCATTTTGATGAAACTTTGTACAATAGTTTTAAAACATCTATACTAATGAAAAATACAGTAGGTTTCAAAACCGAACTGTTCCTAAAAATCCTAAACATTCGTGGATTTAAATTTTTTTTTTTTGATATATGAATAAACTTTTTAAAAAAGTTTGAAAAAAAACTATAAAAAATATATAATTTGGTATTATTATGTATATTAATACATACTAAGTAAAAAATACAGGGTGTAAAATAAAGAACCATTCTCTACAGCCACAAAATTTATGGAATTTAATTTTTTTTATTAAACTTTTCACGATTATAAAAAATTATACTAATGAAAAAATACAGGGTGCTTAACGAAACCAAACCATACTCTAAGAATCCCCACAATAATTCATTGAATATTTTATGAAACTTTTCACAATGGTCTGTAAGAAAACTATACTAATTAAAAAATTCTGGGTGTTTAAGAAAACTGAACCAATATTGAAACTCCCAAAATTCATGGAAATTTTTTTTTTATTAAACTTCCAACAAGGATTTATTATGACACTCATTAACGAAGCAAATACAGAGTGTTTAATAATAACGAACCATTCTCTAAAAATCCTCAAAATTCATGGAATTAAATAATTCTTTTGATGAAACTTTATACAATGATCTGTAGGAAAAATATACTAATTAAGAAATACAGAGTGTTTAAAAATAACGAACAATTCTCTAAAATTCCTCAAAATTCATGGAATTAAAAAATTCTTTTTGATGAAAC
Source organism: Monochamus saltuarius (assembly GCA_025584915.1). Lineage (NCBI taxonomy): Eukaryota > Metazoa > Arthropoda > Insecta > Coleoptera > Cerambycidae > Monochamus > Monochamus saltuarius. Next base: position 38,142,758 of record CM046723.1, read on the forward strand.
TTTATACAATGTTCTATAGGAAAAATATCCTAATTAAGAAATACAGAGGATTTAAAAAACCGAACCATTCTCTAAAAATCAACAAAATTTATGGAATTAAAAAATTCTTTTTGATGAAACTTTTTACAATGTTCTGTAGGAAGAATATACTATTGAACAAATACGGGGTGTTTAAAAAAACCGAACTGTTCCCTAAAAATCCTGAAAATTCGTGGATTTAAAATTTTTTTTTTGCTTTCTGATGAAACTTTTTACATTAGTTTGTCAAAAAACTATAAAAATATATACTTAGGTTTTATTATGTATATAAATACATACGTATGAAAAAATACAGGGTGTAATATATAGATCCATTCTCTAGATCCACAAAATTTATGGAATTAATTTTTTTTATGAAACTTTTCACGATTGTAAAGAAATTATACCGTTGAAATAATACGGTGTGTTTAACAAAACCAAACCATTCTCTAAATATACTCAAAATTCATGTAATATTTTCTAATGAAACTTTTACAACGGTCTGTAAGAAAACTATACTAATTAAAAACTACTGGGTGTTTAAAACCGACCTTTCTCTAGAAACCTTCATGGAAGTATAATATTCCTTTGATGAAACGTTTAACAATGGTCTATATGGAAACTATTTTAATGAAAACAATACAGGGTGTTTAAGAAAACTGAACCAATATTGAAACTCCCAAAATTCATGGAATAAAATTATTTGATAGAAAACATTTAGCGGCTAAAGGATCCGGAAAAGAAGGTGATAAGGAACAACGAGCAACTGCGGACAACGTTGTTTCTAGGTTATTGCCCTTCATCAGCGCAGTGCAGCTTAAACAAACAAGAAGGAAAAAAAGGAGGGCAAATGACACGACTACACAGGAGAATGACCAGCAGCCACCTATCCCTAATTTGCAGCATCGTGCCACACATCCTCTGTTTTGAGGACAAGAGTAGCAGTCGCTGCGGAAGAGAGTCCAGCGACTACTGTGTCAGGGTCTCAGCCAGAACAATACAAGTACAAAAGGAATTAAGCGGATCGTAAATATACATAAAATTATTTGTTTTGCTTCGGATGGGTTGTCGGATGTACGAAAGACCGTTTTATATACAAAGTGTTGGAAAAATGTTGAACGGTAAAAAATCTCAAAATTAAGAGAACTGACTAATTTATTTTACTCAACTTCCATCGGGGGTCTCTTAACGCACTAATTATCGAAAAATACATGGTGTTTAAAAAAACTAACTACTCTACTAAGAAAGGTCAAGTCGGCGAATGCCGACTTGCCACCTTTCTAGTCCTTATATATTAAAATCCGTTGTTTTTCTCTCTCGCGAAAAAGTGGGTTTTACCGCCACAAAGGCTTTTTTTCGCGAGCGCGCAGCGGCGAGCCCGGGTGCGCGAAGCCGAGTTCGGTCCTTCGGTTATCCGGTAGTCGTATTTTGGTGACTTCTCTTTACCTTTTTCGGGGCGAATTTTGCGTTTTTCCGGAGGTCCGCGGCCGCCAGTTTTCCATTTTCGCGAGGATTTCGCCAAAAAAAGAGATGGATATAGCCGGGAATTCGAGAAACGTCAGTCGGATATGGGTAGACGTCCAACTATTTCGGATTCGATATTTTCGTATTTTCCCGCGTTCGTTTCCACAAAGCCATGTCGAAACGTAAACTTTGAACCTTCTACGATGTGTCGCGTGCCTCAGGTTCGAGTTTAAAATTCGATTTTATAGTGAAAATAACGAAAATGTGGGACAATTACACGTTCGGGGGCATTCGCGTTCGCTCGACCGCGGCCGTCCTAATCGTCAAACGGCTAGCCGGACGGTGCACGGCCTGTGACAGCTCCCCATAAAACGTAGGAACGTTTGCCAAACGGGCCGATGGTAGCCCGAATGCCAAAAGGTAAGTTTAAAGTCTCTAGATACTTTCTGTTATGCGAGCGCTGGGTTTAGAATTCGTTTTTGTATCGAAATGTGCGAAAATCCGATCCAAGACCGGGGAGAAGGGCCTGGCAAATGGCGGTCTTCACAAAACCTTCAAAACGATTACATTCTGAAAAGTAAGTCCCCTTCATTTTCATAAAGCCATAACGAAACGTAAACTTTGAACCTTCTACAATGTGCCGCCTGTCTCATGTCTAGGTTTAAAATTCGATTTTATAGTGAAAATAACGAAAGTTTTGGCCAACTATACGTTCGGCGGCATTCGCATTCGCTCGGCCGTCCGAAACGTCAAACGGCTAGCCGGACGGTGCGGTGCCGTTGACAGCTCCGGATAAAACTTAGGAACGTTTGCCAAACGGGCCGGTCGGAGACCCGCCAAGGTCGGAAAAGGTAAATTTAAAGTCTCTAGATGCTTTCTGTTATGCGAGCGCTGGGTTTAGAATTCATTTTTGTATCGAAATGTGCGAAAATCCGGTCCAAGACCGGGAAGAAGAGCCTGGGAAATGGCGGTCTTCACAAAACCTTCAAAACGATTAGATTCTGAAAAGTAAGTACCCCTTTATGTCCATAAAGCCATATCGAAACGTAAACTTTGAACCTTCTACAATGTGTCGTGTGCCTCAGGTTTAGGTTTAAAATTCGATTTTATAGTGAAAATATCGAAATTTTAGTCCACTACACGTTCCGCCGAAACGTCAAACGGCCAACAAGGTAACTTTGAAGTCTCTAGATACGTTCTGTTATGCGAGCGCTTTGTTTTGAGTTTATTTTTGCATTGAACTATGCATAAATACGAATGAATCCGTGGTATAAATGAGCTAGACAATATGGCGGACTTCAATTATTTTAAGTCGCTTCGCGTATATACAGTGCGACTCAAAAGAGCTCGACGTACGGGTGTTACGATAAAATTGACGAGAAAAAATAAAATTACAGATTCAAGGAAATTTTCGGTTTTTTCGCTTCGAGGGGTTGTCTGACGTGCGAAAGACCGTTTTATATACAAAGTGTTGGAAAAATGTTAAACGTTAAAAATGTCAAAATTAAGGGAACTGGAAATTTTTTTGGTACGAAACTTTCGTCGGGGGTCTCTACCGCACTAATTATCGGAAAAATATAGGGTGTGTACAAAACCCACCCGTTCCCTAAAAATCATGAAAATTCGTGGATTTAAAAATTTTTTTGCTTTCTGATGAAACTTTTACAATAGTTTGTAAAAACTATAAAAATATATACTTTGGTATTATTATGTATATGAATACATACTTATGAAAAAATACAGGGTGTAAAATAAAGAACCATTCTGTAGATCCACAAACATTATGGAATTTATTTTTTTTATGAAACTTTTCACGATTCTAAAAAAATTATACTAATGGAAAAATACAGGGTGCTTAACGAAACCAAAACATTCTCTAAGAATCCTCACAATAATTTATTGAATGTTTTTTTATGAAACTTTTCACAATTATTGTCTGTAAGAAAACTACTAATTAAAAACTACTGAGTGTTTAAGAAAACTGAACCAATATTGAAACTCCCAAAATTCATAGAAAAATTTTTTTTTATTTATTAAACTTTCGTCAAGGATTTATTATGACACTCACTAACGAAGCAAATACAGAGTGTTTAAAAATAACGAACCATTCTCTGAAAATCCTCAAAATTCATGGAATTAGAAAATTCTTTTTGATGAAACTTTATAAAATGTTCTGTAAGAAAAATGGACTAATGAAAAAATACAGAGTGTTTAAAAATAACGAAACATTCTCTAAAAATCCTCAAAATTCATGGAATTAAAAATTCTTTTGATGAAACGTTTCACAATAGTTTGTAAAAACTATACTAATGAAAAATACGGAGGTTTAAAAACCGAACCATTCTCTAAAAATCAACAAAATTCATGGAATTAAAATATTCTTTTGATGAAACTTTTACAATGTTCTGTAGGAAAAATATACTAATGAAAAATACGGGGTGTTTAAAAACCGAAACGTTCCCTAAAAATCGTGGATTTAAATTTTTTATTTTTTTGCTTTCTGATGAAACTTATTACAGTAGTTTGTAAAAACTATAAAAATATATACTTTAGTATTATTATGTATATAAATACATACGTATGAAAAATACAGGGTGTAAAATAAAGAACCATTCTCTAGATCCACAAAATTTATGGAATTTATTTTTTTATGAACCTTTTCACGATTATAAAAATATATACTAATGAGAAAATACAGGGTGCTTAACGAAACCAAACCATTCTATAAGAATCCTAACAATTCATGGAATATTTTTTTATGAAACTTTTCACAATGGTCTGTAAGAAACTATTTTAATGAGAACAATATAACAGGGTGTTTAAGAAGACTGAACCAATATTGAAACTCCCAAAATTCATGGAACAAATTTATGGAATTTAATTTTTTTATTAAACTTTTCACGATTGTAAAAAATACACTAATGAAAAAATACAGGGTGTTTAACAAAACCATTGAACCAATATTGAAACTCCCAAAATTCATGGAAAAAACTTATGGAATTTTTTTATGAAACTTCACGATTGTTAAAAAATTATACTAATGAAAAAATACAGGGTGTTTAGCAAAACCAAACCATTCTCTAAGAATCCTCACAATTCATGGAATATTTTCTTATCAACCTTTTCACAATGGTCTGTAAGAAAACTATACTAATTAAAAACTACTGGGTGTTTAAAAACTGAACCATTCTCTAGAAACATTCATGGATTTATTATATTCTTTTGATGAAACTTTTAACAGTGGTCTATATGGAAACTATTTTAATTAGAACAATACAGGGTTTTTATTAGAATAGAATCATTCAAAAATCCTAAAACTTGGAATTAAAAACTCTTTTTTGATGAAACTTTTAAGATAGTTTGTAAAAACTATAAAAATACATAAGTATTATTATGTAGCTATATAAATCCATACTTATGAAAAATACAGGGTGTAAAATAAACACCAATTCTCTAGATCCACAAAATTTATGGAATTTAATTTTTTTAAGAAACTTTTACGATTGTAAAAAATTATACTGATGAAAAGATACGGGTGTTTAACAAAACCAAACCATTCTCTAAGAATCCTCACAAATCATGGAATATGTTCTAATGAAACTTTTCACAACGGTCTGTAAGAAAACTATACTAATTAAAAACTACTGGGTGTTTAAGAGAATCGAATCATTCTAAAAATTATAAAACTTGGAATTAAAAACTCTTTTGGTTTTGATGAAACTTTTAAGATAGTTTGTAAAAACTATAAACAATACATACTTAGGTAGGTATTATTATGTAGCTATATAAATACATACTTATGAAAAAATACAGGATGTAAAATAAAGACCAATTCTCTAGATCCACAAAATTTATGGAATTTAATTTTTTTTATGAAACTTTTCACGATTGTAAAAAAACTATACTGATGAAAAAATACGGGGTGTTTAATAAAACCAAACGATTCTTTAAGAATCCTCACAATTCATGGAATATTTTCTAATCAAACTTTTCACAATGGTCTGTAAGAAAACTATACTAATTAAAAACTACTGGGTGTTTAAAAAAACCGACCCTTCTCTAGAAACCTTCATGGAAGTATAATATTCCTTTGATGAAACTTTTAACAATGGTCTATATGGAAACTATTTTAATGAGAACAATACAGGGTGTTTAAGAAAACTGAACCAATATTGAAACTCCCAAAATTCATGGAATAAAATTATTTTTTTTGCTTCGCATGGGTCGTCGGAAGTACGAAAGACCGTTTTATATACAAAGTGTTGGAAAAATGTTGAACCTTAAAAATCTCAAAATTAAGAGAACTGACAATTTTTTTACTCAACTTCCATCGGGGGTCTCCTAACACACTAATTATCGAAAAAATACATTGTGTTTAAAAAATACGAACCATACTCAAGAAAGGTCAAGTAGTAGATATCCGACTTGCCACCTTTCTAGTAGACCTTATAAATCATGGACCGGCCCTAGAAAGAGAGGTCCGGTGTCCTGATGTGTACAAGAGGGATGAAGCTAGTCCGGGATAAAACAGATGTTCTATGACAGAAAAATATATAAACATAACCTGACAAAACCTTTCCTGTTAATATTGTTAACAATTTGTGTGCCTTTTGTGATTTAGTGTGTTTATTAGCAATAGTTTTTAAAAACTCATAAACCATGGTGGAGTCGGTCTGTCACCGTAAACGTCATACGTCTGTCATTTATGGTTTTTGTTTTTTTCGGCCAATGATCTGTGGGTTTTTGCCCGGAGTAGCTTTATCTCTGTCGCACATATCTGAGCATCAACGATTTGTATAGGCAGAAAACGGTTTTGGGCGCGTCCATGATTTATAAGGTCTATGGCGCTACTTTTTAGTTTATACCGTGTGCTTATACTGTAGCCAAACCGATTTCAAGCGAATTACCAGTAATTACCGGTAATAAATAGTATTTACCACAGACATTTAAGTGCTTCGGTTATAGACGTCAACTTCCTCATGACGTCATGAAAAAGCCCTTTGTGATGATATGAGTTTGAAGTTCTATAACCGGTAGGTAAATACTCAAGTCGGGAGCTGGTTATTATTCTCCGTCTCTGTTATTCAAATGTCAATATATTTTATGCTTTATAAAAGTGCTAAATTAGGTACCATTTGTTTAATCTGTGATTACCATTGCAAACTGCAGAAATTTCAGTATTGTTGTTTCAGTGTTAAATAACTAATCAATGGCTAATACTATAAAATTCTTCAATTTGAAAATGAATAATATATTATATTCTGTAATTACAATAAAACGATACAATCATATTCGGTTAGGTATAACGAGAATTGTCACAACTTTCTTACTTTAGGTAATTATTATTATAGGCTTCTGTAAGAATAACCGCAGTTATTACTGGTCATTCGCTTGAAATCGGCTATAACCACAGCTGATTTGTTTATAAGTGTGTGACCACAGAACACGCACGTTCGGTGGAGGTACAATGGTCGTCAGCTTAAAGTCACCACTTCCATGTTTTGTCCCTTTCTAGCACCGTGTATAATAAATGGCACTAGAAAAGAATGGACCATGGAACTGGTGACTTTAAGCTGACGAGCATTGTACTAAACCATAGCATAGAACCCCACCTATCTACAGAGAGTTTAGCAGAACCGGGTAGCTAATTTGTTTACCGGGCCAACTGATCCGCTCAACTACTGTAAATATACTTGTCCAGAATTACGTGTTTCTCTTTAATAGCCTTTTCCCGTTTTTATTAATTACTAAGACTAGTAAACTGAATTTTATCACTCGGGGCATATTTACCAGGGGTTGAAAACGGGTGGCGCCCTTATAGGACTTTTTATACCCACGGCCATCTCCACTGATAAAGCTAGCGGCCAACCCCCATTTATGGAATTCAGTTTACAGCACGTTTATTCACCCGATAAATATATTGTCTTTTGTCACTAAAAACCTTTCCACAATTTTTTTTTCTATTCTCCTGATAATTAGCAAAGGAAATTGCGTGGCAAAGTGGCGCCCAACCGTGTTTTTTAATACATGTTATACATATTATATTTTGTCATTTATAGTTTATGTATATATATTTTTTTGCAAATATTATATACTGATTTGTAAAACTGTGGAATTTATCCGGCGGAAAGCATTAATTTTGACTGTGACAGAGATAAGCTACTTGTATGTACAGGGAGTATACATTTTGTTGTGCTCCTACCTAAGGAACAAGAATAGAAGAAGAAGAAGCAGAAGAAGAAATAACTAACCTTAACCAAAAATGTTCATACAAAAAAAAATATAAGATACGTTATGTTTTGTCAGACAATAAAGTTGTTAAAGGCTAGTCTGAACATTATTTGTTATCCCGGACATAACATTTATTGGCGCAGTCAAGTTCACCCTGTGAATCGAACCGAGAGGGAGGAAAGACGAGAAAATCTCAATCATGGCTTTACTGGGGGCAATTGAACCATTCAATACCGGCGAACCGCTGAAATGGAAGACGTATATGGAACGATTCCAGTTTTTCATAACTGCAAATGGAATCACAGATGAAACCAAGAAGAAAGCTGTTTTTCTGAGTATATGTGGACCATCCACCTACGACATCATTCACTCCTTAATAGCACCACAGGCTGTGTCTGATGTAGATTTGGCGGTCATAACGGAGAAACTGTCACCACATTTTCTTCCACGTACTTCTACAGTAGTGGGCCGTTTCATGTTTCATCGTAAAAATCAAAAACCAGAAGAGAATATGGCATCATATATTAAAGAGTTAAGACATCTAGCAGGCGACTGTGGGTTTAATGAATCTATATTACAGGAAATGTTAAGGGACCGGATCGTGTGCGGAGTTAAGGATGAAAATTTACAGCGTCGACTGTTGGCAGAGCAAAATTTAACATTTAGTAAAGCCGAAGATTTGGCCCTTGCACATGAAACAGCAATGCAGAGTGTCTCTGCTCTAAGAGAGACGACGGTGCTAGCAACTCACAGTGTAAACAAGTTTCAAAATAAGCAATTGAAGCAAAATGGTAAAACATGTTTTCGCTGCGAGAACATGCATGCTCCTGAAGATTGTCGATTCAAGGATGCTGTTTGTAATTTTTGCATGAAAAAAGGACATATTGAAAGAGCATGCCTATCCAAGAAAAGAAGCATAAGAAAAGAACAGATCCAGAAAAAACAAACTGCTAACCAGAAGGCGATAAGTGCAGAGGAAGAGAAGCAAGTACAAATGGTGGAAGCAGAGTCAACGGAAGCTATCCACCCAAGCTATGATATATTTGTCATAAAGGACGGGCCAGAGATAAAGGATTTTATGGTGCCACTTAAAATTAATAGCAATGAAATAAAGTTGGAGCTCGATAGCGGATTAGCATATACTATAATTGGGAATAAAACATTCGACAGTATGTTTCCAAAAAATAAGCCCCGGTTAACAGCACCAAGTTTTAGTCTAAAGGACTATCAGAGTAAAGTTATCGAAGTGCAAGGAATGTGTGATGTAGAGGTACAGTTGGGACCCATAGTTACAGTACTTCCCCTAGTGGTAGCAAAGTCCGACAGAGCCAATTTACTGGGCAGAAATTGGTTTGAAGCATTGCAAATCAAAGTTAGTATAGTAAAAACTGTCCGTGAGGAGAGCAGCAAAATTCAGGAACTAACTAAAGAGTTCGCGGATATATTTAAGGAGGGTCTTGGCCAATGCAAAGGTCCCCCAATCAATCTCAATGCAGATAAGTCTGTCAATCCTGTGTTGATGAGAGCTAGAAGAGTACTTTTTGCATTGAGACCAGCTGTAGAGAGAGAATTAGCTAAACTCCAGGAACAAGGCATTTTGGAACCACTAGCACATCCTAAATGGGCCACACCCATTGTACCCGTAATCAAACCAAACAATGGTAACGTCTTATACTTGGATTTTAGCAAGGCTTTTGATAAAGTTCCTACCAGAAGGCTGCTTGCAAAGCTGGATTATTGTGGCGTTCGTGGTAAACTGCTTCTTTGGATAGAAGACTTTTTATCTGGTAGGAAGTTTAGTGTTAGAGTGGGGGACTCTTGTTCAGATACTTTAGATGTTGTGAGTGGTGTCCCTCAGGGATCTGTTCTGGGCCCTCTACTATTTTTGGTGTACTCATCTGATCTGATACAATGCAAGTGTTGCCTATACGCAGATGATACTAAAATTTATATGAATCCACTTCGTTAACCGGCACATCTTCAATCAGATCTAAACGTAATTCAAGAATGGTGTAATGATTGGTTAATGCCTATTAACCCTAACAAATGCAGTGTTCTCCATTGTGGCCGCTCTAATCCTAAAATTTCATACTCAATTAATAACGTCGCTGTTACTGCGGTTAACACTCAAAATGACCTTGGAATTACTATATCTAATGACCTATCCTGGTCAAACCATATAAACAACAGCTGCAGAAAAGCAATGAATACTCTGTATATATTCCGGAAAGTATTCTCCCGCCCCGATGTAGCAACAACTGTTCAACTTTACAAAACGTATATAAGACCAATTATTGAATATGGCTTTGGTGTTTGGTGTCCAATACTTGTGCGAGATAAACAACAAATTGAACGAGTACAGCGTGCTTGTACTAGATTACCCTACGGAAGAGTGAGACCTAGTTACGTTGATAGGCTTTCGATTTGCAATTTGATGTCGCAGTGTGAAAGACTGAAACGTGGTGATCTAATTTTGACGTATAGGGCCTTTCATGATTTGTTTTCGGTGGACTTAAAATATTTGTATAACCTTAATACTAATTCCCGTTTACGTGGACATACATTCAAGCTATCCCGTGAAAACTTTTCTACTACTTGCAGAGAATACTTTATTTCTAACCGTGTTTTTTCTTTATGGAATAATTTACCCAATGATGCTGTTAATGCTATTTCACTGAACGTCTTTAAAAATAAAATTGATGAATTTGTGTTCAATATATAATTCTGCTCATTATGTATTAGTTATTTTTTATTAAGATTTAGATTAGGTGTTTTTTTTTGTTTGTTTGTTATTTTAATTTTCTTAGTTTGTACCTTAATTTTAAGTTACTTATCATGTGGTATATGATGCCATCTCTCACTGTTATTATTTGTTATTTCTATGTTGTATACTTTTTGTATAGAGTTCATAGGCCTGTGCCTTTACTCTTTTATTGTGTAATAATAATAAGAATAATAATAATAATGAGGTTAGGATATGTGGAGATTACAGTCAGACAGTAAATTTAGCATTACGTAAGGATGTGTATCCCGTTCCATGCGTGGAGGAAATGTTGACAGCACTAGCTGGAGGACGAGTTTTCGCAAAGTTGGATTTGTCACAGGCCTACCAGCAACTGAGTGTGGATACTGAAAGTGCTGATGCACAGACAATGATTACTCATCTGGGTGCATATAGAGTCACCCGATTACAGTTTGGTATATCCACTGCCCCACAAATATTTCAAAGATTTATTGAAAATAGGTTGGTTGGTATTCATAGGATACTGCCATATTTTGACGATATTTTGGTAGTGGCTGAAACAGAAAATCAGTTAGAGGAAAAACTGCGGTTAATATTTCAAAGGTTCCGTGAAGATGGTCTGCGTCTGCGGAAAGAGAAATGTGTATTATTGAGTTCCGAAGTTGAGTTTTTAGGATTTTGAATATCGTCTAATGGAATACACCCAACACAAGAGAAGGTTGTTGGAATACAAGACGCTAGACCTCCAACATGTAAAACGGAACTTCAAGCATTCCTGGGTTTGGTAAATTTTTATCATCTATTCCTGAAAAACAAAGCAACCGTCCTGGAACCATTACATCAGCTATTACACAAGGATAAACCATGGAAATGGGAGCAGGAAGAAATGAAATCGTTTAACAAAATTAAAAAGTTGTTGTCGTCTGATGCCTGTTATGATGAACAGAGACCACTGATTTTAACATGTGATGCCAGTCCATACGGAGTTGGAGCAGTGCTTAGTTTAATTGATAAAAATGGAAAAGAAGTGCCTATCGCATACCATAGTCGTACACTTAGCACTACCGAACGAAATTTCGCTCAGTTGACAAAGAAGCACTTGCATGCATTGTAGGTGTCCGGAAATTCCATAACTATATGTTTGGAAGGTTTACTCAAATTCGCTCCGATCACAAACCCCTATTAGGAATTTTGGCACCAAACAAACCATTACCCGAAGTTTTATCGCCACGAATGCTCAGATGGAGGCTAATATTATCAGCTTATAGGTATGAGTCTTCTTCTTACGATGTCCTAATGCTGGAGAACAATCCGGAACCCTTGTTTTCAGCTGAACAAGTTGAAAAAGGCACATCAAAAGATCCAACCTTATCTAAAGTGCTATTATGGACCTTGAAAGGATGGCCAACGAGTAAAAGTGAAATTCCTGCAGACTGTCAAGTATACTGGCTACACAGAAAGGAAATATCAGCTTACAAGGGATGCCTTCTGTGGGGAACAAGAGTTGTAATTCCACCAGAGGGGAGGAGACAAATACTTAACCTGCTTCATGAAGCTCACCCAGGCATTGTCAAGATGAAAGCACTTGCCAGGTCATATATGTATGGTGGCCAGGGCTGGACAAGGACATCGAAATAGTGGTCGAACTATGTGAAAAGTGTCAGCAATCAAGACATTTACCAAAAAAGACTATCGTACACCCATGGGAATGGTCAACGGCTCCTTGGTCCCGATTACACATTGACCATGCAGGACCAGTAAATGGTAATATATTTTTAATCGTTGTGGATTCATACTCCAAAGAGTAGAGGTACGTAAAGTTCCCTCAACGTCTACGGAATCAACTGTTAGATTTTTGCGAGAACTGTTTGCAACTCATGGATTATGCGATATCATTGTATCAGATAATGCGACTGGTTTTGCTTCTGAAGAATTTCAAACATTCCTTAGACGAAACGGCATTAGACATGCTCGAGTAGCCCCATATCACCCTGCAGGAAATGGGCAAGCAGAGCGAATGGTACAAACAACTAAAGAAGTTCTAAAGAAGATGTCTGGAGATATATACACTAATATATCCAGATTTTTATTGCATCAACACATAACACCACATGCGACTACAGGACGAAGCCCAGCAGAGTTATTAATTAATCGAAGAATAAACACTGTATTTGACAAGCTTCATCCGAATTTCATCATGGATATGAAAAACAAACAAGAATCAATGGAAGTGACAGGGGATTTGAGAACTTTTGGCTCGGGAGACCAAGTATTTGCTCGTAACTTCACCCAAGGACCAAAATGGACTCCCGCAACGGTACAGTCACCTTTAGGTCCAGTATCATATAGACTGATAACACCAGAGGGTAACAAAATGCATCGACATGCAAATGAAATGCGACATAGGGTTATACTATTATGAGGAACCACTTGAGATACCAGTTCCAGCAGCAGAAGGAAATTCTGAAGAACAACCTCCAATGCTAGAACCAGAGCCTTTGTCAACGACTGTTCTTCCCCAACCCATGAACATGAGTAGTACTTCTGATGAAAAGGGTCGCCCTAGATGATTATATTAACTAGGAGGGAAGGGATGTTGTGTATGTAACCTCCTACCTAAGAAACAAGAATAGAAGAAGCAGAAGAAGAAATAACTAACCTTAACCAAAAATGTTCATACAAAAACTGGGTCTGCGTCGGACCAGACGGTGGAAGTTATACTTCTTTAAAAAAAAAAAACTTCCTTTCAAAGCCTGAACGTACAAAAAAAAAAAAGTTCTTAAAAATTGTTGTTCTTCCTTTTGAGCGTGACGCGGTTTCTCGACCAACATCCCATCCCAATGTGTCTAACGGGCGCAAAAAAGTATAACTTCAAAAAAGATATAAGATACGTTGTGTTTTGTCAGACAATAAAGTTGTTAAAGGCTAGTCTGAACATTATTTGTTATCCCGGACATAACACATTTATACATAACATTTTCTTTAAAATCTACATCTACGGATTTAAAGACTTGAGAATTTTTTTGCTGCATAACTTCAGTTTATGGAAAGTATACGTAAAGCTGTGAAAAGCAAAAAAGAAAAAAAACCGAAACAATTGTGATTATCATAATTTTGCTGTTTAGATTTCTATTATAAAGTAATAGATACTTGTTATTTAATTGTTTGTGTATTTAATATACAGAGGTAATCACAAAATTCTTATTTAATCAAATACACTTAATTTAGTTGTTTTCCTGGTAGGAAAAATTAACTAATATATACATAATTTATGTATACTCGTATGTGTGTATATTTTCTCCTCAATATTTTGTCTTCCATACAGGGCGGAATGGTATTAAGTGTTGAATATCGAACAGATTGAAATTATAATTATTTTCATATTCATATATTTTCAATGAATACATTTACTACTGCTACTTATTAAATTTGAAGATTTATATACAGGGCGTTTATAAATTTCTTTACGTATCTGAAATTTGGTAAGGACGTCGGCAAATACTTATTGTTTTTTAGATTATAGCGGTTAGTTTATCATAACGACTTTCTATACAGGGTGTCTATAAATTTGCTTACATACATGAAATTTTATGACAATTTCAAATATAATTTTCTTGATTGTTACATTTAGTTGTTAGCTCACTACGATAGTTTCCTATATACGGTGTCGCGAATTGTGCATCCTAATTTGTAATCTATAAAATATTTTTTTAGCGGTGTACGGTAACCACCGGTTTCCAGGTAGATTACTAATTGTTTGGATACAGATTTCGGCCTTTTTTTTCTTTATTCGTTTCTTTTTTTAATTTTATTTTAGGTCGAGTTTTTGTGAGATACTTACTTCCGTTTACTTATTATTGGGTTGTTGACTTTTCTTTAGCGCATAGTCGGTATCATGGAAGTAAATCGCCTTCTAGATTCTGAATTAACTTATGAAATATCAATACGCGGTTACTCTGTGGGTTCAACGGTTCAAGAGAAACTTGCAACCTTAAGAAAAATGTTTTGGTCAGAACATGAAGGTGCTACGTCAGCTCCTGTAGTTGTAGACTTAAATGCAAGAGAAGAGTTGGCTATCTGCCACTCCAAATTATTTGGACAAGACTCAGAAATCCGAGAATTTAACTTTGCGAGTCGTAAGAACGAATTTGAAAGACTTTATACTAGACTGCTTTATGAAATCATCGCTAAAGAACAAAGTGAAGACCCGGATTTTTGACCAATTTTCCAATGGAAGATAAAAAACATGGACAGACCCACCTGGCAGGATATTTCTGATAAATCTATGGAATTATTTAGCCATCGATAACGGCCTATTAAAAAGAATCTGGGAGAGTCCCGATGGCAAAGAAAAGATTTATCAAATAGTACTGCCCCAGAAAAGAATTCCAGAAGTTCATCAAGCACTGCATAGTGGAGTCGGTAGTGGGCACTTTGGAATAAACAAAACTCTGAATAAAGAAGAACGATTCTACTGGCTTGGCAGTCGGTCCGATGTGGAAGAATGGTGCCGACGTTGTGATATCTGCGCCTCTAGTAAGGGACCAAGGACTCGAAGCCGAGGACAGATGAAGCAGTACAATGTTGGAGCTCCATTCGAGAGAATAGTTATTGACATAGCTGGACCATTTCCTCATAGCAGCAGTGGAAATCGTTATATTTTGGTAGTGATGGACTACTTCAGTAAGTGGCCAGAAATATATCCCTTACCTAATCAAGAAGCAGTCACCGTGGCTGAAGCTTTATTCGAAAATTGGATATGCCGTTATGGGGTGCCAAGAGAGATCCATTCCGACCAAGGAGGAAATTTTGAGTCTGAAGTGTTTCAGAACGTTTGTGAGCTGCTAAGCATTCACAAAACCAGAACCACACCTCTTCACCCACAATCAGATGGAATGGTGGAAAGATTCAATCGCACCATCAAGAACTTCCTGAGAACGGCCGTCAACAAGAAACATGCAGACCAACTGGGATACCTGCCTTCCTCCATTTTTACTGGCTTACTGAGCAGCAATTCATGAGACCACGGGTAAAACACCAGCCAGCGTGATTTTCGGCACAGAATTGCGGCTACCCATAGATCTAATTATGAATCGACCGCAAGACGAGGAAAACTTAGATGATTATCTCAGCCATCTGAGTAAAGATGGTACATGAAGAAGTACTAGAGAAGCTAAAAATAGAAAGCGACAGAATGAAGACCAGATGCGGCGTGCCAACAGCAGCGGGTTTCAAGAGCTTGAGAAAGTGTGGCTGTATAACCCAAAAAGAAGCAAGGGAAATCTCCGAAGTTGCAGAAATCGTAGGAAGGATCTTATACCTTATCAAGAAGGCCATGCGGACAATGGAGTAACCTAATCGGGACAATCAGTTCTAAGAGGGGGGCAATGTTACAAAAGCTTACCTACCTTTTTAATTTGTTAATTATGTACCTGTTTGCGTTAGAATTTGTAATTTTTGTAATACCTTTATTTGGACGTTCTCCGGAATATTCCAGGCTATATTCTATTTGTTTCTCGACACGTTCTCGAGATCGCAGAAACTTAAACTCTAAAAATGTATATAATTCCGCCGTCACAGTCAGTTTATATTGAGCAGCCAAACGCGAGTGACAAACGTCAAAGTAAAGCGTTGACAGTTGCGAAGTTTGTTGAAGAATATTTCTTGTATAATCAAGAGTGACAATATAGTTGTTTGTCTACGTGACGTGTTCCCAAGCTAACCCAATTTAGAGGTTACAATATATTGCAATTATTTAAATTTTTTTGTTCTCCAATATTACATTTACCTTTATCGATTTTATACTATCAAACTGTATTAGTTCATGTGTGTGATTTATATTAGTTCTGATATATATTACAACCCCGTCACATTTATTTGCATTCCCAGAATTGTATATTATGTCATAGCCTGAAATATTTAAAATATCTAATGAATATAATTCCCATGCTTCTATACGAATAATACAGTCAAAAATATTGTCGAATTCATGTATAAGTATATTTAATTCCTTAAAATTTTTAGATAAACTTCTATTTGTATGCATTATTTTAAAGCCATTTGTTAACTGTTTATTAATAGATTTTTACATGTAATAGATTCAGCTTTATAAGTTCTAATTTGAATAGGTGAGGTCTTATATATGGATCCATACTTAATAAACGCTATACCAAAATACAAATAAAAAACGTAAAACAAACAATACTACTATCTTAAATTCCTTTCTTACTTCCTGTGTTTTTTACCGTATTTATAATTTCTTTTTTCTTTTCCTTTAGAATTAGTGGCAAATGCTTCCCTCGCCAGTGGCCGAATTCTCTTTATATTATGCTTCGTTTGCTTGCTTTTTGTCTTCGTATCTGTCTTTTTTAAAGATTTCGAAACTGTTTCCTCTTCTTCGTCTAAATCTTCCTCTAGGCTTCTATTATCACTATCCAAATCTGATTGTTCTTCTAAGTTTTTTAGATCTTCCACTGTATATACTTTACTGTCTATGATTATCTTATTTCCCTTAATTTTTGCTTCTAGATTACGTGCTCTAGCAGCCTTCAGATGTTTTCTCAAAAAGGTTTGCTCTTGCCTATCCTCAATGCACAAATCGTTAACTATAGATAAACCACTTTCTTTTAGATTGCTCAACTTATCTTTATTTTGAAATATTGTTTTCTTCTTTAGAAAAGATATAAACTCTAATTTAATAGGTGAGTTATTAGATCGTCCTATTTTAGATATATTATTGTCACGGATTTCCCAATCCGACTTCTTTTACAAGAAAAACAATCCGTTAATTAATCATGTATCTTTATTAACTACTCTGTATACTACTGAATACTAATTACAACTCATCTAAACACTCCAATTCAAGACTGTAATTCAATACTGACTGACTCGGCCGTTTATTCTTCTTTCATAGACCAAACGAATAATCCAGGTATTTTCTAGAATCTCTAGATCCATTGACTCGAACGCTTCTCGTCTATTTCCAGTCGCGCCTCGATCCCGACATTATTTGTTTGTTTACCAGAATCGTGTAGGGGCGAGCGGGGCATCTGGCGTTTCGCGATACCATAGTCGTCGAATTGGGTGCGAGCGGGGAAAATTCTGTGTAATTAATATCTCATTCGCTAATTGTTGTTGCTAGTAAGTTGTTTATTCTTTCCAATGTAACTTTTAATAATTCTTCCTTTTTATGTTTTGGATGCCAAACACTACTATATTATTCTTTCTTAGTTTCCTCTCTAAATTTATATTCTTTTCCTTTAATAACTTAATATCTGCATCAGCAGCATCTATTTTCTGTGTGAGAATGTCTGTAGTTCTTCTAAGTTTCACTTTAATATCTTCTGCTACTTGTTTATTTGTTTCTGCCAATAATGTATATAATTTGATGTTCTTGCAATAATAATACATTTTCCATATTTATAGATGTATTAAGAATACAATTTCCACTTGGTGGAATAATCCACAACCTTTATTTCTGCTAATAAGCAATTTCAATGTACAGTTTTAAATTATTACTTGTTCTTTTTTGCCGAAACAAGCAAACTTCACTTAATATCTTTACACAATTGTATGCATATGTTGTATAAATTGTAGTTAATGTTAAATAACAGAAACCACAAACCGAGAAGAGCAACTAGAGAGAAGTGACAAAAGTGAATCCCGACAAAAATAATGGAGTAGGGGGTAAACCGGCTAACTGTTAATTTGACGTGCTTTGCCAGTTGATGGCTCCCTAACTATTTAAAAGACGTGACGTATGTGATTCTCAAGCTATTATCTGCCGATTCATTTTGTTTGCAAGTTAAATATTTTGATTTTAATCTTTTAAGCCCTAATTTGTTTTACTTATTTTCACAAAAAATATGACTGGGAATACTTGTGCGTATCGCGAGTGATATTCAAAAGAATGACAAGGAATAAGTATGTGTTTGTTTCCAAAGGATCCGTAACGACAAAGTTTACAGAATTAAAATATAAGTTACCGCACTCGATCACGTGATCGGTATTTCCAATACCCCCTACCCCGTCTATTATTTGGGTACACGTTGGTACACAATACGATACTCACTCAGTGTCGCGCGACGCACATTATCTTGAGTTTATTTAATAATGTCCAGACATCGTTCTTCTGTGGATGGGTGTTTTACTGTATACAATGGTGTACTATCATTTTTCCGGTTCAAATTACAAAAAATAGTTTGCGACTCAGATTTTTCTCCTCTAAAAAGGAAAATTTCCCGCAAATATTTTTATAAGAACTTTCTTGCAGATATAATGCTTGGCAATAAGCTTTAGACTTTACATGAACACATAGATATACCGATATTTCTGGAGATCAATGTGTATAGCTTGTATTTTGATGAAACAAGTTTGCAAATTCTAAACAAAATCTCAAGACATACGTTGCGCCTCCTTCTCAATGGTATGGCGGTAAACGGAGTATATGAATTCCTCGCGCTTTGTCCATCTCATCTACTACATACTTAATATATCGATCTTTTTGGATAATTTTTAATAATTGTGGTTTGAGCATGGTGTCCGTATATTCAATATTCTTTGATTTTAACCATTTAATAATATCTGCTTTCCTTGATGCTGATCTCGGTAACTTTTCTACTCTTCTGCTATGATAACTTGCGTTATCCATCACAACAACTGCTCCTGGTTCTACATATGATAAAATAGATTCAAACCATTTTTCAAATACTTCACTGTTCATATCTTCATGGTAATCTTCCGTCCTACGTGATTCAAAAACATGCAAACCATTTTCTAAAAATCCCGAATCGCTTCCAATATGTGTTATTATTACCCTACGTCCTTTTCCAGAAAGCGCCTTTAATCTTGTAGAAAATCCATCTAAAAATGCTTCTCTTTTACTTCGAATGTTACCATCCTGCCAAACTTTTGATACCGCATAACCTTCGTTTACCCATGTTTCATCCATGTAATATATCTTTTCGCCCGATGCACAAAATTCTCTTAGTTTTTCTAAATATTCTCTTCGCCATACTATAATTTCATGTTTTTTAACGAGCATACTTTTACGATTTCGTTTTAAAAACCGAAAATTCATGTCATGCATTGATCTTTTAAGAACTTTGTCAGATAATTGAGGCATGTCCTCATCTTCAGCTATCGTAGCTTGAATTTTTTTATCGCCGGTATTTCATTTCTGAAGAAGAATGAATTTTTCTGCAAATGGCGTATTTTACGTCATCATCGACTTCTGTTTTTTTCCTTCCTCGTGTTTCTATTTTTTTCTTCTTTGGATTTACTTCCACAATCTTTTTTATAGCACGATATATACTAGAAACTTGTGTTAACGAACTACACATATCAACAGCTTCACTAACACTTATGTGTGAGTTTTGCCCTCGAATTCCTTCGTATACGTTTTTTATTATTATCAATTGCCCGTTACATAGGTTATGCCGATTACTAACAGACCTTTTACTAGAACTGGCACTTTGATCCATTTTTAACTGTTATTTGTTAACTTCACGGTTGCAATAATTTATTTTTATAATTTAATATAACTATATAAATAACACCCCGCGAATAGCAGCAAATCCCCCAACGTACGCATATTCTAATTGCGTTCTAACCTCGGCAAAGCCATGTCCTAACGCTCACGGTTTACACACACCAAAATATTGTTTTCAACAATCCAATAAACAGAGATAGAGAATACATCCGGCTTCAGTTTGACTGAATCTTTATCGTCGTGCCGTAAATGTGAGTATAGTATCGTTGTGCATAGAAAGCGGCACCGTGATAATGAGGTAAATAATGTGTAATCTCTTATGAAAATATTATACGCTTAATAGTAATAGTGTTTTTATATTATCTATTAGTCACTATCCACAATTTCATTCGCTGACTATAATGTACGTGAGTCACAGGAAGTCACCCCGTTGCAACGGAAAGAAGATGATACAAAAATAGTAAGAAATCTACTTCAAAATCACAGCGTCAACCTTGACAACGTAACAAGATTCAGAATTGGGAAAGTTTTACCTAACAGAAATAGATTAATTAAAGTGATCATCATGCAGAATAAAAGTGATGCAATTACTGTATTCAGAAACATAAAAATAATAAACAAAAAAAAAAACAAAAAGAATATTATCTAAATGTACAGAAACTACAAGAATTAATATCAAAGGGTGATAATACGAAAACAATCAAGTATATAAATAACGGACCCACCATTGTTAACACAAACTTAAATAGAAAAAACTAACTGAAAATCCTAATATATCGCTGAAGTCAGACATTATACACGGTAATATAGAAAGCTTTACTGCTCACAAGGATGAAATAATTGACTCAATTTTACCTTAGTAACCATCTGTAATGTTGTTTAGTGAAAATCGCACTACTAATGTGTTATCTTATTTTTTACTCTATTTGCGGTGGGAACACTTAGGTATGCGTCGACTGGATTTAGATGTATGGGTGTTTATTAACACACACACACACATATATATATATTGTTAATAATTGTTAATGTGTATGTGTGTTGTGAATGATATGTGTGATATGATTTTGTTATGTATATAAATTTTTTTATTGGGCGCCAATGATTTATTTTATTTTGTTTTGTTTTATTTAAAAATTTTATTAGTGTAGACATTTATGTTATATGTTATGTGTGAAGTGTATAAGTGAATAAATAAAATTTTTGTTTTGAAATTTAATTTACGATTTTATTTTGCTAGTATTTTTTTTTACTATACCTGGCTACGTTTATCCTCTTTTCTCAGGAGTGGATTCCAGCAGAGTAGTTAACACCTTTTTTATTTTTAAATGTTCAAAATCTTTAAAACCACCCAGTACATACAAATAAACAATTGTTTAAAGGATAGTACATTAACATTTATTAAAGAAAACAGCAAAATGATAATTCCTCGATTAAATTCGAAGGCATTCAAAATAAGGAATATTAAAGAATATTTTTACAGTTTAACAATTAACAAATTTGCTTTTTCGTTTGTTTTTCTAGTGTTTAAAATTATTTGCATTTACTTACTGCTTTTATGCAACCAGAAATACACACGAATGCAATGGAATTTATCTAATTTTATTTTACTGGCTTTTGACGTCTTTAGTTTCTATTTAGTGTCTTACAACATTTAATGACTGGATTTATAAGTTTAAACTTTTTAAATTAGTGAAATCAAATAGAAACGTAAGTAATTAACTGTTGTATACTGTTATTAATCGATTAGAAGTTACTTATTGTTATTTATCAATTCGTATTCGATCTAGCTAGATAACCTTGTATAACGTACGTTATTTCTTACTTTTTTTGTAGATGATTTTTCTATTGTTGCTGTCCGGAACTTCTCCTCTCTGGATGATGTTTTATTCTCTGGATGCTTTCGATCCTCCGGCCTGGATATCCTGTTGAATTCTGGACTTCTATTCTTGTCGGGATCTGAATGTGTATTTTGAGGTTACTTCCCTCTAAGAATGGATTTCTTCTACCTTTTGCACAACCCCCAGGTCTGGTATGGTCTGGTTATGTAGATGATTTCCACTAAATTCTTGAATTTGATATGGATTGATGTTGTCTTGAGTTACTTTATGCTTTAATTTACTGTGAAACTGGTACGTATAAGTTTTTTTAAATTTAAATTTTAATTAAATTTTAACTATAATTTATGAAATTTTCGGCTCTAGCAAATTCACACCTATTCTCGCCTCACAGTTTTCTTCGTAACTAATCAACAAATTATTGTTTCTAGGTACTTTTACCTTCTAGATTATTATTAGTTTTTCTTAGGGTCACTACACATATAATATTTTTAATTTTAATTATTCCTGTTGAAGCACTTTTCACGACACTGATTGTCTTTTGTATTCTTATAACTATTTTTACAACTACATAACAATTTTTACTAATTTTATACTTAAATATTCTTTAATTTGTGTCTTTTTTAGTGTCCTATTTCTTGAATAGCCATCTTTACGTTTGACATTTCTAATTGTCATTATGTTTTAAAATTGGAATTTTCATTTTATCTTAGCTAATATTTTATTAGAATGATGTTTTAGTCTTGCGATATGCATATATGCTAAATCTTTGTTCTTTAAACTTTCTTTTTATGTCATTGTCTGGTTTTTTAATTTACTTTCTTTATATAATGTATGTTTTTGTATCGTCATGTCCAGATTTGATAGTTAAAAATTTAAATTGAATTTAATAAAATTTGTAAAATTTTGTTAATTTAATATATTACTAGTCTTCTTTCGATATGTTTATT
Source organism: Monochamus saltuarius (assembly GCA_025584915.1). Classification (NCBI taxonomy): domain Eukaryota; kingdom Metazoa; phylum Arthropoda; class Insecta; order Coleoptera; family Cerambycidae; genus Monochamus; species Monochamus saltuarius. The sequence continues at coordinate 38,165,489 of CM046723.1, forward strand.
GAAGATAATTTCAACAATAATAATTCATCTATATTTTACATCAATAATATTAACATTTCAATAATAATTCTCTGTTTTGTTGCTTAAACTGAATTTCATAGTATTCGATTCTTATGGAATTTCTGATTTATCACAATGTATATATATATATATATATATATATATATATATACGTTTATTAATTGAAAGCCGAGACTTAAGAGTGTGAATCCTTGGGTCATTTTAAGAAGAAAACTTACGAGGTTTGAACTAAACATTTTTGAAGAAAAAAATGATACGCCACTGCTTTTTCTAAACTAAAATTATTTTTAAAATCTCCATTTATTTTACAGAACATTCGATCCCTAGACTTACTCTCGTACGGCGCACCATTTTCACGTAAAAAAAATGAAAGCCAAAAAAGTTTTTAAAATTTAAATCTTTTCTCAAACGCCTTAAACATTCTAAGACCTGAAGAAAATCCGAATAGTCAGAATGTGTCTTTGACACTCTGTACCCTCAATGAAGGAGGTTATAATCAAAGAACAATTGAATCAAGTGCATTTAATGGTGGTCTGGAACCACGCCTACCGCGCTTCTAGGAAGAAATACTGGAAGTATGTAGCTGCTGACCGATATCGTTTTCAAAGGAAAATAGAATCAAGTTCCAGAATAATTAATCCCGTATTAGATCCAACCCATAGGTCTAAAATATATAATGAAAGATTTTGTAATAGCGGAACAGAAAAATAAAAGATATACAGGGAGTAGCTTTGAAGGGGGGTCCAGTTTGGAGGGGGGGTAGTCCGTGTTCCCTAGATTGCTAATCTGAAGTTAGTTTTTTTCAATCAAATAAATAGTCGAGTTATAATTAATTTTTAAACTGCACCCAAATTGCTATACACGCCGCCCCTGTACAGCGTCCGAGTTTCACTGCAGAACCATGTCTACGGTGTTGCCAGTTAGTTGTTATCAGTCTAGACGACGGAACTTGTCCCGTCATTTCAGGGTCGTATTGCAAGCAGCGCGGCGCCACCGAAGCGGATATTTTATAATGAATTCAGTACATACGTAGCTTTGACGGTGTGCACTACGTGTTATTTATTTACATTACGTTCACCAGTACAAGTTAACGGATACCGTGCAGAAAAATGGATTCACAATTTGCCAGTTAGTATTTAATGGTACAATGTAGTATATGTAATATTTTACTTTACTGGAAACGAAAATCAACCGTAAAAGCCAGTATTCGCCAGTTATGGTTAAGTGTTGACAAAACAATTACTGCTTGTGCCACGTTATAACAGGTGCATTGGTAGACAATTTTGCCACAAGATCTCATCTGCTCGCATCAAAAGTACTAGAAAACGCAAATGCAGAAGCTATAACAAAAATAGTGACATAGTTTGACATAATTGTGAGGCCGTGAAATGTGAAAGTGAGGATTTTTTAGTGAGGTAATGTGAATGCAGAAGACAATAGTCTGGATATGCAAAACTACAGCATCCAATTTATTGTGATGAGGTTTCGGCGATGCGAGTCACTAGAAATAACATAACACCAATTCAATGTAAATACTTATGTTTAACATATTTTTACATGTATACACCTCAGTCTGATGTTAAGTAACGAAGATACATAAAACAAAAAAGAAAAAACTGCATGAATAATCTTTTAAATATGCGTTTTTATAACATTGCGGCTCATCAGTCATTATACTTTTCTGTCAATCCTAAAACCATATTCGAGTGTTGTAAAAAAGTACGTAATGTAAAAGTACGTAAAAAATAAAATTTTTTACTGATCTATTAACTAATTATTATTAAATAACAGTATTGGTAGGTGTATTTTAATACGTTACCTACTAATTATTGCCAGTAAAACTTAATGTTTTAACATAATTGTTGCTGTTTTATAAAATGTACGTAATTAAAAATTAGCAAATTATTAGTCTGATAGCTTTAAAATGTTAAAAAAACAGTTTCCGTACAAAGGATTTGATACTATTTTTAAGGGTTTTATCATGCCCCTTCAATAACCGTGACATTGACCTAGTTTATAAAATAAAAATATCGCATAAATACTGCACACAATACATGAAACCAGACTATTATAGGTCGTTTTATATAAAAAAATATACAGATATGAGAGAGAGAAAGTAAGTTATCTGCGTGATTTTTTACTGAAATCGAATTAGAATTTGTTTAATGCAGCATTGAATTTTGCCAAGTTTAATTTCGTAATAATTTAAAGTGGTATTTTTTGTGGAATGTGTTATTCTGTACAAGTCTATAATAACCTTATACAGGTCAGTTTCATTACCAAGTGTGTGTGGTATTATGAAAAAAATATGTAGCTATACAAATTAAGAAAGAGCTAATGCGAGAGCTTAATATGTCTAAAGCGTCATTTTTTTAATGAAAATTAGACAGCGGCTGCAAGAAAACGATATCAGATGGATTACCGCGATAGACACGTATCGCATAAATAAATGTCTGTAAGATTAGTTCAACATTTAAGAGATTATGGGAGTTATGAAGGCCAATACTCTAATGTTGAGCAAAAACAAACTCGTAAAGTAATAATCTTGAAGCAAATATTTTAAATGCCTTAGAAGAAGACTCTAAGTAAGTAAAAAGTATTAAGTATTATTTATTTATTATTGAGTTTTCTGTTAGTTGACTTGTTTCCGTAAAATAATACATTTTTTTATTTTTTGTTTATATGGAATAATAAAGTGAACGCCCACTACAAACAAATGTATGTGTCAAAAAGCAGTGCCTCACAAGTGGCGTGGGCCTTTTGCTTTCTAATAGAACTTTTTTCGCATCTTCCACTTTAATAATTAAATATGGCAACAATGCTGGTGACACTCCAACTAGATATGCTCAGCGCTTGTCTGCCCAGTGGCGTACTATGAAAATTGCGAAAAAAGGCAAAAAAAAATAAGTTTTTGCAACAGAATTTAAGAAAACAAACTTATGATATGTGTTTGTAAAGGTCACGGGTACCCCCCCTCCAAACCGGACGCTCCTTCAAAGTTACACCCTGTATAATTGAAAATCATGTGTTCTATTTAAACTAATGTGAATACATTATACTAATTCATTTTTATTAATATAAGAATTAAATTTTTTTCCAATCCCAACCATTTAACTAAATATTGATTTCATTTTCTTCGTACAACTTTTTCGACGAGATAAACGTCCGGATGCTTGGTTTTCTGCAACTCTTCTGTATAAAAGGCGCCTTTTATTTCCTGGCCACTTTGGTCTTCAAGTAAATATGTAGTAGAATTAGTATTATTGACTTTGGCAATCCGAAAAATTTCGTTTGCCGGTTTGGAGTATACCCTTTCGAAAATGCTACTCGGTATTTACTAATTCGCACAAAATTATTTTTTTTAAATTTTGCAGGTTTAGGATCCACAGTTTTTATACGGTTGTAAACAGTGTCAAGATTTGTTTTGGCATTTGTGTTATTTACTTTGCTTGGAGGTACACCAAGTGTTCTGTGCGGAGTATCGTTGTATTTTTTAATAATATCTTGTAAAATATTTATCCATTTGTAGTTTCCATGGAGACTAAATTGTTTCGACATTAAATTTTTTAAAGTGCGATTAAGAGTAAGTGCTGTAGTGATTAATTTTAAATTCAGTCACTAAGTCGTTAAAATCTTTGTTGTAAAATTCTTTCCCCACATCGGTTTGACAATTACGAGGCTTAATTTTCATTTGCATGAGAATCTTACGCATTCCATCTCTCACCTCTTTTGCAGTTTTTCGTTTAACTGGTTCCGCCCAGACAAACTTACTAAATACGTTGATGACTACAAGTATGTATCGAAAACCTTTATTTATTTTTGCATAAGGAATCATTTCTACTAACTCTCCTTGAATAAGATCATTTAGTCCCTTGACAATAACACGTCGCTTACGAAATTTTTTTCTAGCTGGTCTGTGTATCTCGTTCACTTTTTCTTCTTTGATGGTGCTCATGCTTCACACTTCAAAACAAACTGAACAAAGTATCTTTCTTTTATAGGAAGTCTTGGCGCAATTTTGATAAAGGTGTTAATTAACCTTAATTTATCATTTTTTGAGAAAGTATACCCAGTTAAATCATTTTTTGTAAATATCTTGTCATTTACCAATATTAATGTGTTTGGTGGGTTAATATGTACATCATCAACTTATGCAGCCGCTAATGGAAATTGGTAAATGTCTTCCCCATAATTTAAATTATAACTTGCATCTATAGGAGTAATTTCCGAGGAGTGTGTAAATATAATTCTACAATCTGTTCCATATATCGGTAAAACACAGTAATGTGTGAGTTTTATTTAAAAAATGTTTTCCAAGTTTATTGATCGGCATATTGCACAATACTGTTAATATTTCTACAAGTTTAATTTATGCCATTATTTTAGCCTGTCTTAACTCGTCGACGATTGAGATCAATTCATTTTCATGTCCAGTGTTACCAGCAGTCATTGATGCTACCAGCAAACGCAGTCTGTCTACTAATTCGTTGACATTGTCCCAATATACATAGTCGGTATTTTTCTTAAAGATTTTAAAAGGAGTATTCTACCTTTTTTGTTTGTTTGTCGAGTAATTCTATATTGTGGTCTTGTGGCTGAATTTTTTTTTTACTTTTGTAATTCCCGCTCTTTGTAAGTATGGTCCAATTATAGTAGTATATTTTGTTGAATTATTTCCCATTATTTGCTCGTTTGCATTATAATTTTTGTGGTATGCGTTCGTTGGTTTCAAAATATCCATATAGTTGTCTAAATCTTCCTTTTTATAACTTATGGGCTCCTTTTTAAATAGTAGCTCGTAAAGACCTGAAGTGCCAGGATATGTTATCCCTTCTACTCTAACGTCTTTTCCAATAAGATTAACAGGTTTTAGCGTTAGTCCGAGATATAATTTATCTGTTTCTAAATCATGAATTATCCCATAGTGATGATCAAACTTATTTTGGGTATCCCTAACACCTTCGTCTATATATTTTCTGGGTAACTCGTGTAAATCCTCCAGGTAGGTTTGATAGGATGGCGTATTTACGTACTGTTCCACTGCAGAGGTTGGGTAATGGGTTGATAAGTTTGTTTTAATTGAGCCTGTGTTTTAGCCACATCGGATTTTAGACTTTGAAATGTTTGCTTTACTGCTTTTCTGGCTGTAACCAGCTGTTTAGCCAACCTTTTGTTCATTGCTGTTTTGTTAAATAATGATTGAGTGATATATGTAGATGTATTTATAATCTTTATGGTAAAATGTATGCATCAAACCCCTTTCTATACCGTCCACTTCTTAAAGAACAATCCTTGTCGATAACAAGAAAACCATACCCACTTTTCCAGCATATACTACACATCTCTTTAAACAGTTGAAAAGACATATCTGTGGTCACATGATCTTCATATATATGCTTAAGTTTAGTATTGCCCTGTTTAAAAATTACAACCAGATTTGCATTGTCACGGATCAGTTGTTTTGGTATAGATGAATATGTTTGGCATAGATAGAAACAATCTGTGTCTTTGTGTCGTCCGAAACAAACATAGTCTCTCATGGGGCTTTGATTAGAGCATGCAATATCATCAAATACTATAACTGAGTTTGGTTTTACTTGATTGGGTGGAATGTCTTCTTCTCCATATTCATAATATCCGACATCCTTGAGGTTGAAATATTTTCCTCAGGTAATCATATTTCGGTTGATAAAGAGATTTGGAATATATATAAACATCTTCAAATCTTAAACTTTTGGGATGCTGCTGTAGTCAGTCATAAGCGAAAACACATTAAAAGAGGTCAGGGTTTAGTGAACACGCTTATTGATAAATTGTCGTTTGAATTACACATACCAGGTTATAACTATTGCGGACCAGGAACTAAACTTTCGAAACCACTTGCCAGAGGTGATCCAGGTATAAGCAAATTAGATCAGAGCTGCCTTGAGCACGATCGAAAGTACTCTGAGAGCAAAGATATTGAGAAGAGACATCAGGCTGATAAGGTTTTAGCAGAAAAGGCTTGGGAGAGAGTTAAATCAAAAGACGTTAGTGTTGGAGAAAGACTTGCAGCTCTAGACGTAACTGGAATAATGAAAGCAAAAACTAAACTTGGAAACCACTTGCCAGAGGTGATCCAGGTATAAGCAAATTAGATCAGAGCTGCCTTGAGCACGATCGAAAGTACTCTGAGAGCAAAGATATTGAGAAGAGACATCAGGCTGATAAGGTTTTAGCAGAAAAGGCTTGGGAGCGAGTTAAATCAAAAGACGTTAGTGTTGGAGAAAGACTTGCAGCTCTAGGCGTAACTGGAATAATGAAAGCAAAAACTAAACTTGGAATGGGTCTTAGAAAAATAAATAAATTAAAAAAAGGAAGGGGGATGAAAAAGCAGAAAAAACGTATTATTAAGACACCTAAACGAATTAGTGGATTCTTACTCCTTTTATTCCCTCTTTTGGGGGCTCTTGGAGCTTTAGGAGGTGGTGCGGCTAGTATAGCAAAAGCTGTCAATGATGCAAAAGCAAACAAAGCGACATAACAAAGCCACGGAAGCGAAAGGAAAAGGACTGTATTTTAAACCGTATCGGGGTCGCGGATTGTATCTTGCACCATATAAAAAAAACTTCCAATAAAGCTACCACATCACGCCTTAACCAACAAAGAACTCGTTCGGTATGTTAAACTGTTAAAAAATACCGTATTTCAGAGGAGTGTTTATGCGTAATTCTTTACCTGCTAAAATACATAAAGTTGAATGTGCCATTATAAATCTAGATGATGATCAAAATGCCGGAAGTCACAGGGCGTGCTACGTTAAAGAAAATTCTGAAATAATTTACTTTGATAGCTATGGAAATTTGAGACCACCAATAGAATTACTAAGATACTTTAAAAGCGATGGTAGCAATAATATTGTGAAATACAACTACGAAACTAAACAAACAGATAATTCATATAATTGCGGTCACCTATCCCTTAAATTTCTGTATAACTAGTTCTACCGAGAATACTGTTGGTCAGTTTAACTAAACACATAAAAGAGTTAATGACAACCACCATTACTCTTTCTGGAAACAATTCTATTCTAAGCGCTGATTTTAATCCTCCTATTTATCTAGAAAACAATCAATATGAAATCGGATTAACAGATTTTGAGACGTTTATGATTATTCCAAATATTGAAGATGAGGTGAATAATAAATTTAGTATTAGGTATTAATTAAACAGTTCTATCGAAAGGTCAAACACGTGAGTCTGATAATATAGTGAAAATTTTAAGAGTAAGTAAATTCAATTTGTATCGATTGTAATATTTGCACAAATAGCTATTTAGTTTCAGTTCTTTCCAAGCGTTGATAAAGGATACAAGATTGTTGAATCCCCACTTCCAATATGTATTATATTTTCCTCTCAGTGTCCAGACGATAACCAATATTACCATAAAAGTACTGGATCAAGACGGAAGACTAATAAATTTTAAGGGTAAAACTATAACCGTTAGACTCCATTTAAAAAAGTTTTAAATGGTGATTAGATATAATAAAGAAGTTCCAAACCAAAAGTCTTATAAAAAGAAAAAACATAGATCCAAAATTAGTATGCAAAATACATTCAAAGCGTTAACATCTAAGAATCATACGTTTTTAACTAACCTTGGGTTTAAAGTATTGGTATAATGGATATTTTAAATGTAACATCAAAGCCCTATGTTGACAACTCCATCACAAACTTTGAATTACATAGTTATCAACCATCTGTGTCCGGATCATTCCAATATAATGACGAAATCAGAATTCCTATCCAAGAGGTTGATCTATTTACATTACCTTCCGAAAGTAATTTCTATATTGAGGGAAAATTAACCAAAAATGACGAAACTAAAGCTACAAAGTTAAAGTTTATTAATAATGGTGTTGCTTTCTTGTTTAGAGAAATTTGTTATGAATTTAAATAATAATTTAACAAAGCAGGATCTTTCTGATGATGATTATGAAAAAGCCAGAGAAGTATGGAATACTTTCAACTGCAGAACAATAGCGAAATACGCAGATCTGTATCTAAAATCAGACGTCTTGTTACTAGCTGATGTGTTTGAAAATTTGAACAATACGAACTGGATCCGGCTCACTATTTGACGGGCCCTTCATTAAGCTGGGATGCGATGATGTCTTATTCTGGGGTTAGCTTAGAGCTCCTAACAGACGTGGATGCTTTACATTTCTTTCGAAAATCAATTCGTGGAGGTGTATCCCAATGTAGTAAGAGAAAGTCTGTGGCAAATAATACATTTTTACCTAATTATGACCCTAAGAAACCTACATCATATATAATGTATCTGAACGTCACTAATTTATATGGGGCAGCCATGAAAGAATATCTTCCAACTGGTGACTTCAGATGCATGGAAAAACAAGAGATTGAAAACTTTGATTGTTCCACTATTGAGGATTATTCGTCTAAAGGCTATGTTTTAGAAATGGACTTGGAATATCCATCAGAACTTCATGATAAACACAATGATTTACCTTTTTGCCCAGAAATGATTAACCCACCAAACTGCAAACTTCCAAAACTAATTCCCAACTTATACAACAAACACAATTATGTTATCCACTACAGAAAATTGAAGCAGAGTTTACGATATGGACTGAAATTGAGAAAAATACATAGAATCTTGGAATTTTCAATCACCGTGGTTAGCGCCTTACATCGATTTAAACACAAGACTCCGACATTTTGGTAAAGGAGAATTTGAGAAAGATTTCTTTAAATTGATGGTTAATTCAATATTTGGAAAGACTATGGAAAATGTCGATAAAAGACACAACATTAAGTTCTGTTCATGCTGGGAGAACAGGAGAGGTCAGTTAGGTGCAAGAGCGTGCATTACCACATTTCAAAACGTGCTTCATATTTGATGAGAATTTAGTAGCAGTACAGCTAGGAAAATTAAAAGTCGTATATGATAACAAATATAATTTAAGTTCTTTATTTATTAGTTATATAAGTGATTTACAAAAAATTTGTTTACATTTTTGTAGAGCCCATTTACACAAATGACACCTGGACTGTGAAGATGGTCCACCATCTACGTGTGAAGACCAGTCAGGGTGGTTATGATGCACAAAGCATGGTAGGTGTATTTGAAGGTTAAACTCCTCTCTGTAGTGTGCTGGTATTTCGGGCCATGCATGTAAAACTTCCAAGGGGCTAATATTTTCTATCAGATACTGTAGTGGAAAATTTGTGAGCTCTGCTTCAGTGAAGGTATACAATGATTTACCATTTTGATGCAGTGTTATTACTTCCACTTCTTTACACTTTAAACAGCACAAATCTTGAGCCATAGTTCTCGAACACAAGTGACGATTAAGATTATTGAGCAGGAAACTGCAATATACCACTGGAGAAATTCATTTAAACTATATCCCTCATCAGCATCACTATTTATCGTATTATTATTAGTGGAGGGGTGTTCTCTGTAAAGCTCCAGCCAACCAGAGTCCTGCACGACACCATTACCCCTTCTTACTCGTAATTTATAGCTTGTGGTATTGGTTGGTATTGAAGCTTTGAACATTTTTTGATAATCATATTTATAAGATTTCATTCTTTTCCAATTAAAGGGACAGCTATCATTTCGTGTCCCATTATAATCGAAGCAAATAAACACCTCTTTAGAGTTACAAGGTCGCTATATAATTAGCGAACTTTTTAAAATGGCTTGTAGAACTAAAAACTGCGAAGCGTTTATTGTTGTTTCTACAGATAAACTGACTAATTTTTAGGGTAATATATATTTTATATGGAATAATAAAACAATTTTATGATAATAGCATTTATTATATAATGATATTAACAAAGGATTGCGACTACGTGATTTCCTCGTCGCTTCCTTCTTTAGATTCTGGAATTTTATTAGCTAAATTGCTGTCCAGAAAAGATTTAATTTTATAAAGCAAATTTTTCCTACCTGAACTAATAACTCCATCAACAAAATCACTTACTGTGCAATGCTCTTGTAAGTATTCGTCACATAATGTTACCAATTTTTTATATTCCTCAGCTAACTTGTTGCAGTAGTCTGGAGGAAAATATTTACCCACACCATAAATGGATTCGTGTAGTGCGTCAAACTCTAAATTTGAGAACGTCTGACGTAAATTGAGACCACTTTCAAGGTCTTTTATTATTTCTTCTACACACCACATTTTTTAATTATTTGCAGCACTTACCTTACTTACTTGTTACCTATCGATTGTTACAAACGATAAATATACAATGTTGCGAACGGCTGCTCTTTTAGTCGGGGCACTTTTTTAAGTCGTGGGTTCTTGAATAGCAAACTGTTTAAAAGGATGTTATATTTGGGCGCCACCTACGGAATAATCTGTTCGGTTTGCCTTTTTACCCCTGTAGGAGGATAATAAATTTTGCTTAAGCCAAATAGCCAAAAATAAACACAGTTTATTGACTTGCCCACCAGTTGATATACAGACGTGGAATTGTAGAAGCTGAAAAGTTCATCCGTTGATAACGTTGAAGATGACTTCCAGAAGGGCAGCTTTCCTGTCGTACTTGGACTAGTGCCGCTTACAATCTAGATTTTCAAAGCTTTAGAATGGCCTTCTTAATTCAATTTTGATTCTTCAATGAATAAACTTTAACCAGCAAAGGTTGAACACAATATTCCAACTTGGGAAATGGAAAGATTCTCGAAGTTTACGTCTCTCGACGTAACATCAATAAAATGTATTGATTGATTATTTAATTGTTGATTAGTAATAATTTAATTGTTCAATTATTTAATTATTGCCTGATTATTTATTTAATTGTTCAATTCAATTATTTAATTGGCCTCTAAAGTTAAGAAAATGACAAAAGAAAAGAAAAAAATAATTAGCATGTGCTTTAGCAAAGATCAAGGTCAGGTTAGGTACCTATTTTATATTTTTAGTTTCATAAAATAACATACAATATTGTTTAAAATCTACTATCGATAATAATTTTAATTAATCAAATATATTACCTCCATCCTTATTGATGACTTCAATAAATTCAGATTTATTTTTCAAAATGTGGCTTCGCACTATAACTAAATCTGTAATATGGAAATACTTCAATCGACCAAAATCAGAACGAAAAGGGACTAGAATTTAGGTTCCTGTAGGTTTTATACCCTACAAAGATCTAAAAACCCACTGAAATCTGATTGGTTCGGTTTCTATGAAATTTCGGGCTAAATCTCATTCGGGATCTCAGCTCTCAGCACACAATTTAATCCGAAAGTATGTGGTCCGAATCGAATTATTGATTTTTATTTCAGTTGACAGTTACCTTAACCTTGCTTTTTGCCAAAACACAGCTTAATACAACAAGTGATAATAACTAAATAATAAACTGTTAACAAATTACTCTAGGGTGTTATAAAGAGTAGAAAAAAAAATATAACATAACGATATACATTGATGTAACTGGTTCACAGCAATGGTAAGTAAATAATTAATAAAATATTTATCGTACAAAGTGTTTACATTTTAGGCTATCTTGAAGAAATCTAAAGTTACATGGTACACTGGATATGGTTTACACTTACTTAAACTACAACATTATACAGGATGTGCAAAAATACCTTGTTACTAGACGTTTCATATTTAAATTGTGACATTCTTAACTTTATAATAAAAGGAATGTTACAATCTAAAAAGGCGAACGGGTCTGGTCTGCATACACTTTTTATTACAATAACCAATTATAAACCCAGGTTTAAATAACCACATATCACAATATTGTTTGCTGATTATCTTACGATAAACGCGGCACTGAAAAATGTCCACATTAGCACTCATATTTCAGCAAATAATAATCTTAGAGGATCAAAATCCCATATTAATTCACTTCTAATATTTGTTATTCTTTTACAACTTCGTTAGCAAAACTTTTGATGTATTTTATGTCTATCCAGCCACCTTTTACTTTTAGATAAATATCGTATTGCAAGAATACTATTACACTCCAAACATGTTAGAATTTCGACTTTACCAGACAAATTTCCTTCGACTTCAATCTGTATATGTTCCATAACTGACTGAAAATTGATCTGTTAAATGCTTTTAGTACAGTAATTTTCCCCTACTTACGGACGTACACATATTTATACCAGATCTTCTATTTTTGGAAATGACCTAATGCCAGATGTGGTGATGTAATATTCTATTTTTTTAGAAGTGATGTAATACTCTTATTTCAGAAATGATAAATGCTTTCCAGAGCTTTTTAGAATCCTTGGAAAAAAGAAAATGTACTATTTTTTATGAGAAACAAGTTATATATTAAGGCGTTCAAATTTTACGCAAGTACTTGTTTCTCATACGAAGTCCAGTAAATTTCACAAAAATGAGTGATGAAACTTGTGTTGACAGTAAATTAAAAATTCAAAAACAATACTTTGTATAGTTTAGAAATTACTGCAAACTCAGAGACAAATATGATTTGTGTATCAAATAATTTTTTCACTATCGATATATTGGAAGAGAAAGAAATTAAGCTCTGTACTTTCTGTCTGTATGATGTCGTAGAAGGTTTTGACATCAAGCAAGTTACCCTACACGCTACAATACCTGCTATTAATTTTGCAGGTCAAATATTTCAATGTCGCACTTGCAGTTTGCCACTATTTAGTTACATACTTACCAAATACTGTTTGCTTTGTAACAGAAAATGATATGTACTGTAAATAAAACAATAAATACTTGTAAACTGTTAACATTGTATTATTTGCATCCCAATATAAGATTTCAAAATGCCAAAGGCGCTAAGAAGCAGCTGCCATGTGAGTAGAATAGCTATGCCGATCCTGCTCCACAATTCAAGATGGCGACTGGAGCAGGATCGGCATAGCTTTCAGCCGTCTACGTCACAATGTTTGGGAGGGGTTACAAGTGTGTAGATAGATGACGCTAAGCTACTTTAATAATAATCGTATTATGCTCATGCTGAGCGAAAGCGTTTAACACTTGAAGTATATTGTTTAATCGATTTTCTTCTGATACAATGAGTGGTCAAAAGCGGGTTGTGTTTAACTTAGACAATAATAAAACCATTATACTTATGGATCCTGATGGTTTGTTTGAAAAAGCAAGAAAATCAGATTGGATGCAGATGGCTAGAGATAGAGCTCGCTTTCAAAGAAGAATCAATGATGTCTCATTTATTATAAGTAGTGTTTTAGATAATAATCATCGATCACGTATTTACTATGAAAGATTTTGTTGCATGTCTATTACTATAAAATAAAGTTTTATTTTCATCACTCTGTATATTATTTTGTGGATACCTAACCTGTTTAGTGTAAGGGCTGTTATTAAAGTATGTAACACTCAGTTATTTCAATTATTATCAAATAAGAATCGTGCTGAGCGGAAGTGTTATTAATTGCAATATGCCTGTTCCAGTAAAGTACAAGTGCATCAAATGTGGTGGAGATTGCGACCTGCCAAATAGAAAATGTTTCACATGTGAAACTAAGGATTATTTTGAGGGTGCTGATGGATCAAAACATGTTCCTAGTTCTTACTTTGATAAAAGTGATTCCAAGTAACTGTTGCTGGTTGTGTCCAGTTCAACTTATTAGCCTTTCTACTATAAAAAGTAGGAGAGTAAATTATAATTCCAAATGTGAGATGGAGGGGTTACTAGAGAAATATGGGTGGGGTGGGTGAATAAGGTATATATATATGCATATATGAGACTTATTTGAACAGTCAGTCTACTATATTCATTTATATTCAACATGGATCTGCAAAAGTTGAACAAGGCAACTTCATATAAAGAAATTAAAAATGTGAAAGATTTAGAAATAAATCAAAAGTTTAAAATAGTGAAGCTGAGGTTTAGTAAAACAAAATATGGTGACAGTGTTGTGGCTGAAACTGAAAATTTTTCCTGCTATTTACCAAGAAGATTTTACATGCATTTTGAGAAGGAAGGTATTGAAAACTTTAACGATTCTTTAAGAAGTCGACCTGTATATCTGGTTAGTAAAGGAAAAATTGGTTTAACAACGGACATTACATTTGTCCAAGACGATGCATGAAGAATTCATAAAAGGATTATTAATAGGTATTTGTCTACGGGTCTTATATTCCAGACAAATGTATTATTATACCTAGTTATAAAATAAAAATAATTTAGAAATAAATCAAAAGTTTAAAATAGTGAAGCTGAGGTTTAGTAAAACCAAATATGGTGACAGTGTTGTGGCTGAAACTGAAAATTTGTCCTGCTATTTACCAAGAAGATTTTACATGCATTTTGAGAAGAAAAGTATTGAAAACTTTAGCGATTCTTTAAGAAGTCGACCTGTATATCTGGTTAGTAAAGGAAAAAATTGGTTTAACAATGGACATTACATTTATCCAAGACGATGCATGAAGAATTCATAAAAGGATTATTAATATGTATTTGTCTACAGGTCTTATATTCCAGACCAATGTGTTATTATACCTAGTTATAAAATAAAAATATTTGTATCGAATTAGCAATTTTATTATTCTACCTCGTACATATACTATAAATAAATCCTTGTATACTATATGTTCTGCTCCAGTGTATTACTGAAGCATGAAAAATTCATAAAACGACTATTAATATTTTATTTTGAAGTAAACCTTTGTCTACAAGTCTTATATTTCAGGTGAATGTTTTATTGTACCTAGTAAGAAAATAAAAATATATATTGAATTAGCAAATTTATTATTTTACCCTGCATATACTATAAAAACATAATACAGTGAATGTTTTGTCATAGTTTTCTCCTGAAACTTGATCGAACCTTGTATATAAGCAGAATCTAACATTTTACACATATATGGTTATTATTATTTTATATAAAATAAATGTAACACATTACTGGAAATGAGTCGTAACGTTTCTATCGGACCATTTTTGTTGTAACCATGACCATAGACTTACAAGACAATTGAGTTTAGCATTGGTTACTTAAAAAATCTATAAAACAGTGCAACAATAACCACCCTAACATTTCGACATCTCATTTAGTTTAAAAATTTTTACTAGGTAACATATATTTTAAAATTTTTAATATTTGAATTATAAACTATAATCCATTGCATTAATAATATTTTATATGATGTTGAAAAGCTGCTATGTAGCACATATTTGACTTTAATGTTCACGAGAAAATATATTTATAATTAAAAATAAATAAATTTGTTATTTTACTTGTAATCAAAACTAAATAATTTCAAAATATGCTTTATTATTTATTAGATATTCAGGTTTGACTTGGTAAAGAAAACAAATGAATAGATAATAATGCTATATATTTTTTAAAAACTATACTACAATACATAATTAAAAAACAAAATATAATATAAATATATACAAAAACAAAATATATACAAAAAAGAAGATTAAAATGAGCAGTAATTTAATGAAATTAATAATTAATTATTAATTTTATTAAACTTTGCTGCGATGGCCTCATATTTTTTTCTAGTCTCGTTAGCAGAACGCTCCCTCTTATCGATGGAGCGTTCTTGCTCATCGAGCAACCGAATTTGTTCCTGAGGGTCTCTCTGTGGACCCTCAACGATTTTCGCTCCCCTTTAGCCGCGATATGAGGTCATCGCTGTTTTTAATCTTCTTTTATAGAAGTCATCTTTCCATCCATCCGCTGGCGGAATTCTGCCCTCCGCTGCTTCTCTTCGTTGATTGCTCCTGTCCAATAATCTTCGGAATCCGAGGAGGAGGAGCAGGTCGAGGGCGTAGGCGACAGCGAGCGAATGGAAGATGAGGGCCGTCTAATGGTTTTCCGAGCCAAACCCAAATTTTTGCCTCTGCAACAAAAAAATAACAGATAATAATTCATACATTTTTTACAATTTTTTAATATTTACCTAGAAGGAAGTGCAGGAATTTCCCTCGGCGGATTTTGGAAAACGTCCGCGTCATCCTCTTGTTCGAAGCACTTCCTTTGGCAGCGGACACCTTCGACGAACAACTTGTGCTTGGCCTGGTTGAAGCTTCCAATGAGGTAATTGCCTTCACGGCCAAATTGAGTTCCTCTGATATTCTGTAAAAAACGAGAAAATAGTTTAATAAAACGTAGAAAAACATTAGAAAAAAACTTACGCCTCATTGATGGCTTCATCCAAATGAGGATTCTGCATTTCCTGCTGATAAAAATTGAGACATTTTTAAAATGGTATAAAAATTAAGCGAAGCGAAGTTAAGACTGTTCCTACTAATAGGTTTGTATTAGAATGAATATACTCAACGAATGCAGTATGCTTATATATCAAATTGTTGCAACTTACACAGTAATATGAACATCCGGTGAATTCCGTTGAACTGTACAGGTCACTAACTTTCTCGTGTCAGATAAAATTCAGTTTCATACTTATTCTTTGAGAATTGTAATCCGACACCATTTCCTGCTGAGTTAACAAAAATGTAATTTGACACCACGTTTTGAAATTTGACACCGCGTTTTGTAATTTGACACCACGTTTTGAAATTTGACACCGCGTTTTGAAATTCGATACCGCGTTTTGTAATTTGACACCTTATTTTGAAATTTGACACCGCGTTTTGAAATTTGATACCGCGTTTTGTAATTTGACGCCTTTGTTTTGAAAATTGACACCTTTGTTATGAAATTTGACACCGCGTTTTGTAATTTGATACCGCGCTTTGAAATTTGACACCTTATTTTGAAATTTGACGCCGCGTTTTGAAATTTGACACCGCGTTTTGTAATTTGACGCCTTTGTTTTGAAAATTGACACCTTTGTTATGAAATTTGACACCGCGATTTGTAATTTGATACCGCGCTTTGAAATTTGACACCTTATTTTGAAATTTGACGCCGCGTTTTGAAATTTGACACCGCGTTTTGAAATTTGATACCGCGTTTTGTAATTTGACACCTTATTTTGAAATTTGACACCGCGTTTTGTAATTTGATACCGCGCTTTGAAATTTGACACCTTATTTTGAAATTTGACGCAGCGTTTTGAAATTTGACACCGCGTTTTGAAATTTGATACCGCGTTTTGTAATTTGACGCCTTTGTTTTGAAAATTGACACCTTTGTTATGAAATTTGACACCGCGTTTTGTAATTTGATACCGCGCTTTGAAATTTGACGCCGCGTTTTGAAATTTGATACCGCGTTTTGTAATTTGACGCCTTTGTTTTGAAAATTGACACTTTTGTTATGAAATTTGACACCGCGATTTGTAATTTGATACCGCGCTTTGAAATTTGACACATTATTTTGAAATTTGACGCCGCGTTTTGAAATTTGACACCGTGTTATGTAATTTGATATCTATTTAAACAACACCAACATCATACATATAAAATTATGAATTTTAGTTCCTTTTTTTTTTTTCGCTTATTTTTTTTATTGCATTTTTGAAAAATACTTTTGTTGTACAATTCAAAAAGTAACATTGCAACCCCTCATCCTTATGTAAAATTTGGCGCTACCCCCACCCCCGATTTTCATACTAGTTGTGAAACCAAAATTATACCATCGTTCGATAGCTTTCTCTTTCCTCTTCATAATAAAAAAAAATCAACTTTCTATCTCTTATAGTAATCAAGTTATAACGAAAAAACTGTTTAAGGGTATTTTGTTTTTTCACCCCTAGCCCTTAAACGTGACGCTTGACGATGAAGTTTGTATAAACTTTTTTTCTTTACTCAACCTCTAATATGACTTGCTAGAGTTTAAAAAAAATTCTACGATTGGTTTCATTTTCAGATTTCAGAAATTTCTTTGAAAATGTCCAAATTTTGGATGTGTATAGGATCTCTGTTATAGGTTTATTTTTGGGATAATCTGATACAGGGTCAATTAGGGAATGTCAAATCATGTAAGATTTTTCCATATTAAACTAAAAATACGTGACCTTGACATACTACCTATTACGATTTTCAGAAAATAGCATTGGCCAAATTCATCTAATCTATTTAACTTCATACTATATGCTATATACTTTCGTTTTATGATTTTAAAAAATCAAAAAATTTCAAAACCAAATTTTTCAAAAATCATGTTTTTTCGAGACAGTTTTTTTCTGATGAAAAATTCAGAAAGAGCACCCTCGAAAACATAAAGATCCACCGTTTCATATTTTCACCTTTTCGATGCACATGACTTTGAAATTTTAAATATTTTTAGATTCGTACTTTAAGTTAGGCAAACAAATTTTTTCATATTTTCTATGTATTTAAGATGACTTAAAATCTTATTAAGTTATGTAAAGTGTTCCACCAAGACGTATTCAATAATGCTTAATGTTTCACAGATTCGTTATTCCTCCCACCACAATCATTATAAGCGCTGACTTGATCATTTAGAAAGTATATAAAGCAGTATCCTAGAGTTTGTAACCATATTACAGATATTAGTATCTGAGCTAAATAAAACATTATTTTTAAAGATCCTTCGAAAAAGATGACTTCCGACTGCGTGGTAGACATTCAGTGTTTTAAAATTAGTAACAAGAAGGACGACATCAGATGGGCCGTGAAGGAATTGGGGGTTTATAATGGTAAAATCTCCTACCATTATATATTTAAACCCCCTTTCCCCTTTCATCAGCTGTCATGGGAGCTACAAAAAGAGGCGTATTGGGTAGTCAACTACCATCATGGTATTCCATGGAATGATGGCAACGAATCCCTCGAAGATCTTCCAAAAATTCTTAAGGCAGCAACCCAGACAGCTGGAATAATATATGTGAAGGGGAATCAGAAGGCTGAATTCCTAAGGAAATATGTAGACAAACCGGTGGTTGAGCTTCTGGAACGTCCAAAATTGAAGCCCATGGTTCCGGAATGTTGGCACCACAAAATGCAGCATTGCGCATGTGCGTTAGCAAATGTTTACAGTTTATATAATTTTTATTTAGAATTTGCAAAATAAAGAAATAAATTATATATTTTTATTTTATTGTTTTCCCTGTAATATAGTTGCTGCAGTATATTTTTAAGAACATATCATAAATTATATATTTATTAAGCGGTTGAGGTGTTACGTTTAACAATAGCAAATGCAAAAATGTAGATATATGCTTCAAAATGAGCTAACGTTTCAATTTATCTGCGCAAGCTCCTTGCGCATATAAAATGAGTTGTGTTCTTTAAGAAATCACACAGTTTATATTTACACTTCTCATACTAATCTGGTATACTGCTGCTGCTGCTGCTGTTTTTGTTATTTTCCTTGATTCAGTTCTTCCGTACAGTGACATAAAGTAGACATGAATCCTTAAACCGTAACCTCTATTAGTTCTACAAGTGTGAAAACTACTGAAGAAGCCGTAAAATTGGTAAAACTAAAGAAGAGATAATAAGGCAAATAAAGTTAGTAAAAGGTAATGTGAAATTGTTGGAGACGGCGATTAAAAATAGAATTAACCGTCAAGAGGATACTGAAAATCCTTTTAAGTTAGAAGGAAACTTAGCATTATTGAAATATTATTTAGCTAAATTGCAACACTTACGATATACTTCTAGTAAAGTTGGAGCAGGCTTAGAGAACAATACTGCTGAAAAGAAGCGTAGTCGAAATTTAGTTTGGCATTCGATTGATTCTTGCTTCGACGGACGAGTGTGTACAGGATTAATTGCAAATTTAAGTATCAAAGATCCATTATGCTTCTTAAATAAGGCATTTAATAATTTTCAAAGAAAAATTAGATTATATCGTCAACAATCAATGCTTAAAGTTAATGTTGTATTAGTATGTAATTTTATTAAACCTCAAAGTGGTGATATTGATATGAAAACGTTTTCTACAAAAATCATATAATCGATATAAATACTAATTTAAAAACTTGGTACAGGGATAACGTAATCCATACTTTAACAAATAAATTAGAAGAATTTAGTGAAAAAGATTCGGGATGGGCTCTTACAGAGGTTTTGCACTTAAAAGTCAATATTAACAAATTTTCACCTTTAAAAGGGGAACATCAACTTATGTTAGTTTACGAGTTTTTATATCACGAAAAATGCTGTAATAAATGTAGAAAATAACGATTCATTTTGTTTTCTGTGGGCTGTAATCTCCGCTCTATATCCAGCTAAAAATAAACATCCTGAAAGAATAACAAGTTATCCTCATTTTAAAGATGTTCTAAAATATGATTCCATCGAGTTTCCAATAAAACTTAATGATATAAAGAAGTTTGAAAAACTGAATAACTTGTCTATTAATTTGTATTGTATAGAAAATAAAAACGTTCTGCCGCTTTCTTTAAGCGATTATAGAAATAGTAACAGAGAACCCATTAATTTATTAGTGCTATCGACTGAAAATAATAATAATAATTTTACAGGATTCTCAAACGATAAGGCATTTTTCCACTTCGCATGGATAAAGAGAATGTCAGCACTACTTTCAAAACAACTATCTTCTCATGGACATAAAACTTTCATATGCTATAGATGCTTAAATCATTTTAGTTCTGATGATTTACTTAAAGGACATTTAGTTTACTGCAATAACATGAATAAGTGTGCCCTCAAATTACCAAAGGAGTCGGATAAAATTTTACATTTCAAGCATTTCAGTTACAAAGAAAGAGTACCTTTTGTGATATATGCCGATCTTGAAAGTATTCTTGAACCGTGTGAAACCTTAGGAGTGGAACAGTACAATTCAGTTAATTATCAAAAGCATACACCATTCAGTGTAGCATATTATTTGAAATGTTCATATGATAATAATTTATCAAGACTCAAGCTATATCGAGGTGATGCCTGTATAAAATGGTTTATTTCAGAACTACAAGATATTGCATTGAATATTGATAGTATCCTTAAAAATTCGAAAGAAATGGAAACTTTATCATTCGAACAAGAAATAAATTATGCTACCGCAACACACTGTCACATATGTACCAAACCATTTACATCGAGTGATATCAAAGTTCGTGATCATTGTCACCTCAGCTCTAAATACAGAGGTGCAGCTCATCAAGATTGTAATCTAAATTATCAAAACTCATTTAATATACCTGTTGTTTTTCATAATTTAAGCGGTTATGATGCAAATTTTATAATGAAACAATTGGCTACCGGTTTTGCAGGTCCAGTTCGGTTGCTACCAGTTAATAAAGAAAAATATATTTCATTTACTAAAACGGTTGAAGGTACTGCTGTACACTTACGATTCATCGACTCATTCCGCTTTATGTCTAGTAGTCTTGATAAATTATCTTCCTATTTAGAAAATGAAAAGAAAACCATTGTTAAGGCTTATTGTAACACTGATCAAGAATTTAATTTATTAACAAGAAAGGGTATTTTTCCTTACGATTATATTGATTCGTGGGAAAAACTCACTGAGACATGTTTACCACCAAAAGCGAATTTCTATAGTCAATTGCATGATGAATGTATTAAAGATGAAGATTATCAGCATGCCCTTAATGTTTGGAAAACATTTAACATAAAAACGTTAGGTGATTATTCTGATTTATACTTGAAAAGTGATGTTCTCCTTCTTGCTGATATATTCGAAAATTTTCGACGAACTTGTTTACTAACATATGAATTGGATCCATTACATTTTATACTGCTCCAGGTTTAGCGTTCGATGCTATGCTTAAAACGACTGGAGTACACTTAGAACTTTTAACGGATATCGAAAAACTTATGTTTATTGAGAGAGGTATTCGTGGTGGAGTGTCTCAGTGTTCCAATAGATATGCAAAAGCAAATAATATATATATGTGAGATCTCTATGATTCAAGTCAAGAATCCGTATATCTAATGTATTTTGATATAAACAATTTATATGGGGCTGCAATGTCTGAATATTTACCATATGGAGAATTTGAATTTCTGAAAGAGAATGAAATTGAAAATTTAGATATAATAAATATTCCAGATAATGCAGAAGTTGGCTATATTTTCGATTGTGACTTAGAATATCCCAATTATCTACATCAAATTCATAGTGATCTACCTTTAGCTCCACAACACATGACACCACCAGTACCTTCAAGATCAAAATTAAAGAAATTATTACTAACATTGTATCCAAAAAGTAATTATGTTGTTCATTATAGAAATTTAAAGCTGTATTTGAAGCATGGATTACGTTTAAAGAAAATTAACAGGGTTCTCAGATTCAAACAAGCTGCGTGGTTGAAAAAGTATATTGATTTAAACACCACGTTGCGTCAGCAAGCCAAAAATGATTTTGATAAGAATTTTTATAAATTAATGATAAATGCTGTGTACGGCAAATTAATGGAAAACGTACGGAAATATAGAGATGTCCGTATGACCACTAAATGGGACGGCCGTTATGGGGCTCAAAATTATATTGCAAAACCTAATTTCCACAGTTGTAGCATTTTTGATGATGATATGATTATTGTAGAAATGAATAAATTAGAAATTTTGTTTAATAAACCTATATACGCAGGATTCTGTGTTCTAGATATATCTAAAACCTTTCTGTATGAATTTCACTATGATTATATCTTGCAAAAATTTAAAAATAAAGCAAAACTCCTGTACACAGATACCGATAGCCTAATTTATCAATTGAATGTGCCTGATATTTATGAGTATATTAAAGAAGACAGTCAGAGGTTTGATACATCTGATTATGATCCTCATAATCCATATGGAATAGAACAGAAAAACAAGAAAGTGCCAGGTTTGATGAAAGATGAGAATAATGGAAAAATCATGCTAGAATTTGTAGGTCTTCGAGCAAAAATGTATGCTTATAAAGTTCATAATAACAAGATAGTTAAAAAGTCAAAGGGTTCTACATCTGCAAGTGTTAAGAAAATTACATTTGAAGATTACAAAAGAACTCTGTTCGATCATGAAATTATTTACAAGCCACAGCATCTAATTAGATCTAAAAGCATTGTGTTTATACAATTCGACAACATAAGATGATTCTTAACCCTTACGATGATAAAAGAATTTTAAATTCTAAGAGCACAGATACGAAGCCCTGGGGTTTTGAAAGAATTTCAGATGACAACGATAACATTCCAAACAAAAGAATTTGTATTCGATAAAATTATGTGTGGCAATGTCTACTGTAAACTGGATAGTGTGCTCGTGAGTCAGCAAATTACTGGTATATAAGTTGTAAGCTAACAGATCAAAATCAGTTTGTTTTCATCTCTCCAACATGACTATGAACAATCTGTGTAGTGAGATGCATATTGCTTTGCATTATGCAACCGTTAAAGTTTACAATAAATTTATCGAACGTTGCATTATCGAGTGCTGTTACAGTGAAGAAAGATACAAGTTATTAAAGAGTATCTTGGAAGAAGTTGTAATTCCAGAGGAAGCCTTTAAGTGGTTATCGGAATATGATATACAACCTCCTTTACAATTCATTGAATTGTTGATGGACAAGAAAATGGAACTTGATGAGTTTATTCACAGCGTGTTGGCGGTGTGTCACAAAGAAGGATATGAATACGTATCCGTTAAACGATTGAATGATATTATACAAATATTACATCCCTCAATTAAAATATCATTCAAAATATACTTATTTCAATTGTTACTAGATGACAAATATTATCCATATCTTGACAATACCACTTTTCCACTAAGAAATATATTAAGTAATTATAAAACCATTGACAAAACGATGGATGAAGCCATGTGTAAAGCGGCATACTATGCCAGAAGCCGTACACTTCACAAATTGCGCACGCTACAAGAGTCTAAAAAGTTGCACTGGAAGTTTCAGCCATCTACAAATTTTCATCATGGTAATATTCTTAAATGGATTGAGGATAATATACAAAAAGCTGAACAAGATTTAGATGCTTGTTTAGGATGGAGCTGTGGTCCCTGATTCCGCCCCATGGCCTTCTACACATTTGTATGATTATAATAGAACTCTTTGTATATTAAATGAAATTAAGGAATAAAATGATTTAAACAACTTTAAGACTTGTTTTTATTTATTAAGTAATATACAATAACAACTTACAATAATAACAAAAATAACTATCATTAATTATATGTTTTATAAAATCCTTACAGTACTAGTTAGAGGACTATATTTAACTAATCTATCATGAAGTATAAGAGCGTAACAACTTGTATTTGAAGGAATATTTTTATTAGTCTCGAATTCTAGTCGAATATCAACTGAACCAGATTTAAGACTTTCATTCTGATGAGAACAATCTATAACAATTAAAGGTGCATATTTCTTGAACTCTGCACGTGTATAAATAGGTTCATTTTCCTTTCCATAATACGATCGTTGAAACTTTGCATACATGTCAAACAAGGTTGCTATCTGATTGTTCTCAAAATTTATATTCAAATTGTCATAAGGAAACATCTCAGAATTAAGATACAGTTTCATATTAATTAAATTACAATGATCAAAGTGACTGAAATTTTTTTTCAATTTATTTTTACGATCAGTATGGAAACCTACAATTACAAATCTAGGTTTCTCAAGTTGCGTCGCCGTCTTGATATTCCAGGTGTGACGTTGAGTTTCTTGTAGGAGAGGATACTCATGCAGTTCCCAACCTCTAAAGGGAACTTCCAATTCCTTGTTCCTAGCTACATAGTCAACCAATTTCAATCTTTCCACATCTGACACTGATATATGAGGCATTTTCCACAATACTTTATTTAATACAACTTTAACTGACTCATCTGCAGAATTTATTATAGCGTTGGTATCCGAATTTGAGCGAATTAACACCAACTCCTGCCTCAAATTTAAAATAATTTTCTTAAAGTCTTCGCAGAATCCGAAAATGGTGGATAAATCGATTAAAACATTAAAATTTCCATGATCGTCAACTATAAGTGACCGTTCGTTGTTATTAAAAAACCATCCACTATTTTGTAGATATTGAGTATCACTTGTGTTGAATGACACGTATCCTTTTAGAATGGAGGTTAGACCTGGATGACGGATGCGATCTATTACATATCCACCCATTTCATATCTGATTTCATCAAATAAAAGCATGACACCATTATTCACAAATGTAGCAGTTTTGGAGGGTGTATTATCAGTTTTCAGTAATTTACCTTCAATATACAATGAACTTTCACTGGGTAATGTGTAGACATCCTGCTGTTGTATTGGAATGCGAATTTCATCATTATTATTCAAAGACGTAGATGCGTACGGTTGATGAGTATGTTTCTCAGAGTTAATAATAGTGTTGTCAAAATAAGCCCTCTCGTTGACATTTAATATATCCATTTTTATTATCACTTCTTAAAATTACCTTAAAACCAAGAGATTCGAGAAACTTTCGATTTCTTACTGTTATTGGTTTGATGGTTCGTGTAGAACTGATGGCAGGTTTTAAATATATACCTCCTATATAGCTTCGACTACTAGAACCGCCACGTTTGTTATACCTTATTACCATTGCACTTATTGATCACGCTTCCTTCAAATGTAGTCTTAATGACACCACCTCTCTTCCGAAATTGATGAGTTCACCATCTTGACTGACTATATTAACAACAATCTGATCGATAAATCGAGTGTTGATGGGTAAATAGACAACGTTACTTGGAGTCTCAACAATTTTGAAACCAGCTGGCACTGTAGGGAAAAATTCGTGAATAACGTGAGCTTGCCTGTCATTAATATAGGATCCACCCACAATATTGCATTCTATACAAATGGTATTTACACTAAAAATATCGACTGGAAAATCTGATACATGGTAACCAAATGCAGCCAATTTTCTTGGTTTAAAACCAAGCAAGTGTCCTATTGAATCTTTTTTAGTAAAATCTATGTCCTCACTGCACTTGATTCTACACTTCAGAGTGTTATTGTTAGCTTTAATAGAAATGAGCTTTTGATGCTCCTTAACAATTCCTCTCTTATGCTGTCATCATTATCATGCCATCTGAAGTCATCTAAGGCTCGTTGTAGATATTTATTTATTGCATCAATATCATAGTTACCCTCTGGAATTTCAATGTATTTACCCTTGGAACCATAATAAAATTTGTTGTTCTTATTTTTCTCGATATTTGGAATTGAATTATAAGCCTCAAAGCTTATTAACCCTAAGACGTAGTCTTTACTATCATCTAATATAATTGGAGGAGTATACCTAGAAGTAAGAGTTGAACTTCTTCCAGACAGTAAAAGAATTCGACATCTTCGGTGTCGTGAAATATACTATTCAAATATAGCACTGCATTTTTAATTATACAAAAATTTCAGACATAGATGACCACAGTTGAATGTATTAAATGTTTGTAACTGTTCATGATTATACAATATTTTACACGGTCCATTTGTATTTAGGTAATGTACCAATTCTCGTGGAGGCCTTAAATTGCCATAGCTATCAAAATATACTGCTTTTTCTCCAGTTTTCTTATATGCAGTCCAGTGTGTCCCAGAGCCTCTTTCATTGTCTAGATTAATAATACCGCATTCTTTATAATGCACCCGACGTGGTAAACTATCTCTCATAAATATGCCTCGAAAATGTTGAATATTTAATTTCTTAGTCAATCTTATTAAATCCAAATTAGTAAGAGCTCGTTTCGGTAATTTTATCGGTAACGCTTGGAAGGTTTTTTGCGCCCTAAAAAGACCAAAACCTTGCTTGTAAGGTCTCATGTATAGTCCTTTACCCATAGCTATTTCTTCCATTGCAGCATTGTGACGTTTACTTTCTTCAAGCTTTTGTTTTGCAGCTTTGGCATCATTAACAGCCTTTGCAATTCCTGCTGCTCCACCACCTAAAGCACCAAGCGCACTTAAGCCTGCAAATAATGGAATTAGTGGTAGAAATCCTCCTGTCTTAGGTATTGGTATTACTCGGGCAGCTTTAATATATTTCTTCTTCTTAACTTTATTAACAGCTTTTAATGCAACTTTAATAGCATCTTTCATATTCTGCACATTTTTACCTTTTAGCGCTACTCGTGCTTGCTTTGTTACATCTTTAAATGCTAACGATCCACCAACCTTTTTAGATTTCGCTTTCGTTTACCAGTTTTACTTTTATTTCTTTTAGTTTTTCCATTAATGCATCCCATTCCTAATTTAACTTTAGCTTTCATTGCTGCTGCCACAGCCAAGGCTGCTGCCTTTTCTCCTATAGATGCGTTTGGTGATTTAAATCTCTCCACAGCCTTCTCACCCAAAATTTTATCTGCCGTATGTCGTTGCTCCAAGTTTTTCTCTCTGCTATAAGCCACGTCGTGTTCTTTACAAGCTTCGTCTAAACCATTAATACCCACATCACCTCTTGCTAATCTCTTCGCAAGTTTAGTACCAGGACCACAAAATTTATATCCTGGAATATGGAGCTCTACTGGTAAATTATTTATAGCAGAGTTCAATATACCGTTGCCAGATTTTCTTGTTATTCTAAGCATTTGGCATCACGAACTACTCACGAATGATGATAATACCAGTATCACATCTAATATATATATACACACAATCATAGACTGAGCTTTATTTATAGTTTTGCTTCCGTCATGCGCATTATAAAACAGTCAATTGATTTACCTATTAACAACAATGATATCGCAGAAATAAAAATCTCGAAGAGACATGGAGAATTGTTACCATCTACAATCCGCTGCTTGGTTGTCGGTCCATCAAACTGTGGTAAAACTAATGTCATGATTAGTTTGATCGAGCATCCCAATGGATTAAAGTTTGAAAATATTTATATTTTTCTAAGTCTCTATCAATCAAAATATCAGTATTTAGAAGAACTTCTAAAACCAATAAAAGGAATTGGATACTACGCCTTCAATAACTGCGACAACATTCTACCGCCTGAAGATGTTAAACAAAACTCAATATTTATTTTTGATGATGTAGCCTGTGATAAACAAAATGTTATGAGAGATTACTTCAGTATGGGGCGTCATAAAGACGTAGATTGCTTTTACCTTTGTCAAACTTATACACGTATTCCAAAACATCTAATACGTGATAACGCAAATATGTTGGTAGTCTTCAAACAAGATGATTTGAATCTGAAGCATATATATGAAGATCACATTAACAGCGATATGAGTTTTAATAAGTTTAAGGAAATTTGCTCACTGTGCTGGAAAGACAAATATAGTTTTATGGTGATTAATAAAGACAGTGACATTAATAATGGTAGATATAGAAAGACATTTGATCATTACATACATATATAAAGAGAAATAAGCTCTGCTAACTTTATTCATCATTATTAGTATTCATACTGAACTGCTCTTAGCACTACGCTGTTTTAACTGTTAAGTATCTGTTTTTTACTGCCAGATACCTACTTTTACTGCCTGGGACCTGTATTTTACTGCCAGCTACCTGTTTTTTACTGCCAGCTACCTGTTTTTTACTGCCAGCTACCTGTTTTTTTACTGCCAGCTACCTGTATTTTACTGCCAGCTACCTGTTTTTACTGCTTATTGAGGATCTATATCAAGTACTACAATTAGAAGATTTGATGCTTTCAATATGAATAGAAAGGAAGTTGAAGTAAAAATTGTTAATACAAAGGAGGAACATAGTAAAGCAAAAGCTGAATGCTCTGAAAGAAGGAAATATAATTCAAGAACAATCGTTTCTCCCTATCACGAAGCGTTTACAAACAATTGCCGAGAAACTTGATGGAGAGCCTAATATAAAGTGAGAAGCTTATAAAAGGAAGTGAAATCAAGGTTTTCGTTTAGCTCACCAAAGAAAAGCATAGCGAAATATAATAGATCGACGACTTCTGATGCACCAAGTTTCCTAGATACATCAGTTGTCGCAGAAGGAACTTCAAATGATAATGACATTGCTGATAGAGATAATGAGGAAAACAATGAGGAACTAGATGAAAGTGTAAAAGATGCAAAAGAATATATTCAAGACTTTGGTAAATCGCCCGATATGATGTACTATTTAAATCACCTTGATCCCTTACCTAGAGACTATGTTCATAAAATGATTGGTGATGTTCATAATGAGTTTGACTTTAGGTATGGTGTTAGATATGACCCAGAGCATAATGAACTAAAAATTGGTAATGCATATCTAAAATTTGATTGTAATAATTTAATTATAGGAGGGTTAAATTATATTGGGACTCCTGGACTCTACGAATTAATTTTTAAGAAACATCCAAAAGGTTTCACAGAAGGTGAACTACTTAGACATTGTTAAACGAACGAATGCTCATAAAAGAAACTACTCTGAAAATGAGCAAATTCAGGGTAATGCATCTTACAAATATAAAAATCATCTCCGCATTGAGTATACAACCACTAACATCACGAAGACCTCGCATCATAGCACCCTCAACTCGAAAGAGATTAGGTCTTGGTATGTTAATGGAAACCTCGAATAATCCAATCGACTACGTATACTGGGATGATCCCAATGAGCTTGTTGATAGATTAAGGCTTTTAGTTGCCTCTCAAGCCGCTGGCCATACAGGTCACTCTAACGAGATCGTCTCTATTATCGAAGAATTGCGTGAATCTAAAATTATTGAGTAGTAAGCAAAAACTTACAGCTAACTTAAAAAATGACAGTCGATAAATTTGGTAGACACATAAGTCAACCAAAGCATTCATCTGCGGATCATGAAGATTTTGAAGTAACGTTAACAAGCATCTCAGGAAACATAGTGAAGGAATTATATTATAATATTGTTTTAACATTTGAGTCTACAACCTTTCATGAAAACAGTAAGAACTATTTAATATCTGATATAAAAACATGTCAAGTTTTCTTCTACGAATCAGCTACGATTGAACATGCTACTGGTTACCCTACTGATATCATAACAATTATAAATGAAAAGGAATTTACTTTGGCAGAACTAGTCAACGTTATGCTACGTCGCAATGATAATATTTCATTTCGAGAAAAAGATCCGGAAACAGAAAATAAAAATTTATTTGTAGAAATCGTTATACGAGTTCCTGTGGGGTTAAATATATAGAAATTTGTTTTACATACTGTAATTTTAATTGGAATCCAATATGAAATATCTCAACAACTTCAACAAATATGCAACAAATATAAAAGAAGATATTGTCAATGAATTACACAAGCCTGCCAGAATCAATTTTAAAAGACGTAGAACCGTAATAAAAGGTCTGAATGATTTAATACAAGCTGATTTAATTGACTTGATATCATATTCCAAGGAAAATAATGGATATAAGTATGTACTAATCGTTATTAATTGCTTCTCTAAATTCATATGGACAGAACCACTAGCGAGCAAATCAGCCCAGGATGTTACAATTGCAATGAATAGGATTTTACAACGTTTTAAAAATTCCGAAACATCTACAAACCGACATGGGAAAGGAATTCTATAATGAGAATTTCAAGAAACTGATGAAAAATATAAGATTAACCATTACAGCGTTTATAGTACAAAAAAGGCTTCGATTGTGGAACGCTCCATTAGAACTATAAAGAATATGCTTTGGCGTGCTTTCAGCTTAGGAGGAGAATATAAGTGGAATCATATTTTAGATAAAATTGTTGACAAATACAACAATACAGTCCATTCTA
Source organism: Monochamus saltuarius (assembly GCA_025584915.1). NCBI lineage: Eukaryota > Metazoa > Arthropoda > Insecta > Coleoptera > Cerambycidae > Monochamus > Monochamus saltuarius. The sequence continues at coordinate 38,196,072 of CM046723.1, forward strand.
CAACAAGGATGAAACCAATTAAAGTTACATCAAGGAATGAGAGATCATTATTAAAATCAACATATACTCATTTAAAAATTGCTAATAAAATAACAAAATTTAAAGTAGGCGACCATGTGAGAATTAGCAAATATAGAGAAGCTTTTAAGAAAGGATACACTCCAAACTGGTCTAGCGAGATTTTTATCATTAGGAAAATAAGATTAACCAACCCTACAACATATTTATTGAAAGATGAGAGTGGTAAAGAAATAACAGGAGGCTTCTATGAATTGGAATTACAAAGAGTAAAACATCCTGACGCTCACTTAGTTGAAAAGGTGTTACGAAAAAGGAAATAAAGTTTTTGTCAAATGGTTAGGTTACGATGACAAACATAATTCTTGGATTGATAAAAATAATGTATTGTAGCATGTTATATTGTATAAGAATTATAATAAATGATATACATTCTATATTCGATTTTTTATTTTAATAATTAACCCTATTAGTTACATAATAATGATAAGCAGGTCATCAACCCAGCTGACGTAGTCGACAGAAACCGACTATATACTTCCGCTCAGCACAAACGGTCCTCAACCTCTATCGCGCATGTGCCAGCCGCTGTGACGTAGACGGCTGAAAGCTATGCCGATCCTGCTCCAGTCGCCATCTTGAATTGTGGAGCAGGATCGGCATAGCTATTCTACTCATGTGTATACAACCATTATTACAATTTTCTTCTCTTCCTCTACTGTCGAATAGATGACGCCGTCATGCAGTTTTACTTAGTTAATCACATCTGGCGCACATGTTTCGTTTACGTTTCAAGTTAATGAATGTAAAGCTTAGACTCGCTATAAAAATTTTTCAGACTATGCAATCGTTTTCGCCGTTGTTTCTTAGTTTATGCGGTAGTTTTTGGTTAAATATAGTTACTTATGTGCAAAGTAAGTGTATTTTTCTAGCCCTCCACTGCAAGTGACTTAAATATTTGGATACTATATACTTTGTAATTTGTAAGTACTTCACTCACCTTTTAAAATTTGAGCACGTTAAATTTAATTATTCATTAAGTATCACATCTTTTATGCAAAACAATTACATTATTTTATAGCCTCCCTTATTTTATAGCTATAGGTTTATCAGTCTTCTGTCCAAATATGAATTCCTTTCATTTAAGCAGTTCTTTTTTTGGTTGATTAATTAAAAAAATGCATATATATTTCAAAGACACCTGCATTAATTTTATTCATATATTTGTATAGTTAAAACAATTGTTATGATAAATATCGTGTAAATACAAGAGAATATACTAACATATTATTTAAAAATACATTTAGGTATATATATTCAAAAAAGCTGGCAATTTAAAAACAAATAATACTTAATAATTTATTTTAAAAATAGCCACTACAAATATAAGAATAGCTAGAAACACTAACAAAAAATATCACAAAATAATATTACATTTTTTACACAAATCATTAATATATATTTTTTTAATTAATCACAAACAAATGACAATATTTACACAGAAGAAAATATAGTTTTACTGGTTCTCGCAAATATGCGCCTTACCTCGAAACTGTTTAACTGTTTAATTTGAGGGGGTGCTAAATATATGCAATAAAATGTATAATTTAATTTTAATATAAAATTCAATTGTAAATTTATATCTGTTACAATTTCGGAAACACTATCGCATATATTAAAAATCTCCAAATACCCCGCCAATAAATTACGAAGGTTATTTAATTTACGCTCATATTTGCGTACCTTTTTTAACAGCTCCGATCGTTGCATCACTTTGGCGGTTGCATAGTTTTTACTTTTCTCACTGAACCGCCGCGCCTCTTCCAAAAATCCCAAAAAATTTTGTATTCCTGCAGTTTCCTCAGCACCACTTTCGTCCGGTCGTGGTGTTGAAGTCATTTTTGGTCCACTGATGTCTTCATACTTCGGGGCGCTAGTATTTGGAACCAAAGTAGCTGAAGGTGGAACTTTTCTGATGTGTCCAATCGGACGCAAATTTTTAAAGTCACCATCGACGATTTCAAAACTGCTATTGAATTCTTCAGCTCTAATATCCTGGAAGTCTGAAGTTCCAGCTCCTTTCGTAAATGCTGAAGAAGCTTGATGTTCTTTTTGGGGACAAATTTGCCTAACCCCCGAACTATTACCAGCCAGAACTTTAACTTTCATGTTTTAGGGTGTTAAGTGATAATAAGTTTAAAGATTATTTAGTTAAACTGATTCTATATGACTGAATTATACAAATATATAACAAACACTCCTCTCCACAACTTAGATTTAATTAAAGTTTTGTGATGAGACGTAAACCAATTACAGACAGTCTTTATTTTTTCGCTTGCATGCTATGGCTTTCAAAAATCTATGCCAACCAATGCTCCGCCCAGAAGCTTGGTTTGATATTCTTATTGGTTTAAAATAACATCTGCTTACTACGCATGGTACAACTTTTCTGTAAATTGTGGTAATATCAAAAACAGACCCTCTCTGCTACACAATGTCGTTGTCTTACATTTTTTCTCTCATTTGTGGAAACATTGACTTGTTCTCTGCGTTGTCAAACATTTTTACACCCCAATTCTGTCTTATGTAGTATTCATTTCGAAATATGGTGTGGATGTCCTCAATTTTCTTATGATTAGTGTAAAGTTCATCCTCTTAAGCATCTGTCATTTAACCACTTGATCCTCTATGTTTTTTCACAAACAGCGTCGTTGTCCTCCATTTTTATATAAGTTATGGGAACTTGTTCTTTACATTGTCAAACCAAAATGCTGTTTTCTCATGAACTCAATTTTGTTTTGATTTGCTTGAACTCCATCCTCTTACGCATCTGCCATTTGATCCTATACATTTTTACACAAAGTTATGAGAAACTTTGATGTTATTAATCCCACGTCCTTCTTACAACATTATTTTATTGTATATATTTCAATTTGAATATATCTCCCAGTATTTTTTAAATTAGCACCACCGATATATAAGTAAGCACCAGTGCAACTTTACTGCAGTACTTTCAAAACATTCGAAAATGTCTATCAAAAACGACAATGATTTTCAAGTAAGAGTGACATCAACAAATAGTGCTGTGTCGAAAAAACCTTCCTGGGACACTGATTGGGATAGAGACTATGAAAAAGAAGAACAAATTCGTTGTGCCCAACTAGCCGAAAAACAGGCATTTCTTTATAGAAAATGGGTTTTAGGAGAAAAACGTAACTGTGTTGTATCAATTGCAGTAAATTATTTCCTTACAGAGGAATCGTGGGACAACGATTGGTGTGAGAGCTAAGATCCTTCTTCGACAATTCTTGAGAAACCGGTAATTCGTACACCTCTAATTGGTAAATCCAAAGAAGAAAAAAAAAAGTTTCGAGATGCGGAAAGAAGGCGATTGAGGACGCTTTCAGAATATGAAGATCCCCAAAAAGACTTTTAAAAAATTAATATTTTTTATTTTATATCTATGTATATATTTTTTGCACACTTTATATGATTTGCAAATCTTATATTAAAACATTTGTACCCATATATGTGGAAATATATTTTTTTTACACTCTTTATTTGTTGAATTGCACTTCCCTCATTACACTTTAATTTAAAAAGTAAGTCATAAAGTAGAATGCAGTTAAATGATATCTGCACGTTTATGTGCATAAACAATTAGCTCTTTAAGCACTATTAAAATGTGTCCTATATTAAACGCTTTAGAATACATATATGATGTAATCCCATCTGGCTTACATGCATTAATTACTTTTAATATACAAACTAAATTGGAGTCTCATCGCCTAACACATGACATATTTCTCCTAAGGGGGGACGCATGTTACAATATCTCATATGGAATTTATCTAATATTAAAGACGAGATGGGTGATGTAATATACAGTGCGATGTTCAGAAATAATGCCGACCGGTGAAAATAATATAATACAGTATATTTGTTACATCTGTATCTGTATGGTTACCATGCCTTCATCATCATGCCTCATTTGGTTTGGCGGACATGCGCAGTAAGCGTGTGCGCAATCTACCTACTATCCTGGTTGACGGTGCTGGACTGGACTGCCGCTGGTGCTGGCTGGTCAGGAACTGAATCTGCGGCTTCGACGGTGAAACACCTAATGCTCCTAGGCAGTAGACGGCTGCGCACTGGTCCCCAGACTCGACTTAGTACAGTCACCAAAGGCGGATTCTCTGGTGGGCTGGACAGGGAGGACTCCCCTCGTGGACGGATGGCCAGGAACTGGATTATCTCCTGGTCAAGTGGAAGCCCTCGATATTGGTACCAGGTTGGCGGCTGCGCAGTGGTCTTCGGGCTGGACTCTGCAAATCTTACGAACAGCAGCTACGGCTAGTGGTCTTGGACAGCTCCTCAGCTACTGGAGTGGCGGACAGGCAGGACTGATCTTGTGGATGGCTGGCCAGGAACTGAAGTGCCTCTTTGGAGTTTGAAAGCCCTCAGTGCTAGCCACGGGTTGGCGGCTGCGCAGTGGTCCTCAGACGAGACTTGTAAAAATCTCACCAAACAGCTACGGCAAGTGGTCCTGGCAAAACGTTTCTAAGTTCCTCATCAACTTAGAAAAATCACGAACAGCTGCTCTGGTACTGGAGTGGTGGACATACAGGACTGCTTTCGACAACGACGGGCCAGGAACTGAATCATCTCTGTGATGTTTAGAACTCTTCGGTGCTGTAAACAAATCGGCGGCGGCGCACTGGTCTCGCATTTGAACTTGTAAAAATCTTACCTTGCTCGTAGTCCTCACGAAATTATTTTAAGTTGATCAGCGACTTTGAAAAGTTGAAGCTTTCGCGTTGGTGCTGGTGGGGTCTCGCGGTAGGTCTGTTCGCTCGGGCGGCCGTGACAGGACTCGCTGGCCAGTATGCCGCGATGAGTTTCGTTTCTACGAGAACGGTAGCGGATGCGCGCTCGTTTCTAGCGCTTGGTAATTAAACACATATCGGCGGTATGGTGATAATTTTATTAATAAGATTTAAAATGAAAAATCACTTCATTACAGTTTTAAAGTCTAGAAACAATCATAAATAAAAAATCTAATGGATTCCTTGAGTGAAAACTTCAGTTCCAGTATTACAAACATATATATCTGTTACAAAAACTACCCCACATCTCAAATCTGAGTAAAATTTCCAGCCATATAGATGTGCCACAAATTACATTCATACAGTAAAAAGTTTGATATGTACAATGGTGGTCAGCTTAAAGTCACCACTTGTATGTTTTGTCCCTTTCTAGCACCGTGTATAATAAATGGCACTAGAAAAGAATGGACAATGGAACTGGTGAGTTTAAGCTGACTCCCACTGTACAACAGTACAACGATTAATGGGAACTGAGAGGAAACACGAAGGAAAAATGTCAGTGTACTTAGTAGGTAATTATAACTTACATATTATTTTTCACCTTTTTACATTCAATATATGAGTTGTATTTTCTTGTACTTATGTTTCATATTATCTACTTAATTTCAAAGAACTATGGGGTTAAATTTATAAGAAATAACCCAGTTACGCAAGGACTAGAATTATCTTAATCTAATTAGTTTCAGATGGAGAAGCTATTGGGGGCTTACTTTCAAGAACAGAAATGAGGACATATTTCAATATTTGTAGAAGAACAGAATGAATATAATCATATTCATTTAATTTTTGTGATGTACAGAAATTAAAAATATCATCGAAAATGTTTCGTCTCACCCCTAGGTAGGAACCTAGAAAACAAAGTGCTGTTATGCAGGACATACAGTTACGTTAATCATTGATTAAAAGATTCGATAAGATACTGAAGAAGCCAGATGCCATGATCAGTTTATATTCACGCGACAGATAGATGAGAGACGGGGAAAATTTTGCTTGAAAACATTAGACTTTACGTTTTGCCATAAATAAGAACATACCTAATTTTCTGTACTTGGTTTAATTATTTAATAAAATTAAAGTTCATGGAATGTGTAAGTTAACAAGTGAATTAAATAAAAAATGTAAATAATGCAAGTATGACGGAAATTAAAGTTTATTAAATTGCTATTGTTTGTATTATTATACACCACAGCAAATATTCCTTGTGTTTAATAATTATAAAACATTAATATCAGTGAGAACTGTTAATATTCAGTTCTTAAATCAGGTAGGTATAATTTTAAGCATGGAATAATAGATAATATAAAAAACTCACTAGTAGTAGTATTCTACAAGGAACACATTTTCAAAAATATTACACAAGATTAAATAAATGATTTTTTGTATTTTATTTTAGTTATTATTCAGTTGCTATCAGCATAATTTCAATTAAAAAGTAATACGTACCTACAGTGGTTTATTTTTTTTTAGTAGCTAAATTGATTAACTTGACCCTTCATCTTTAAGTATTCATTATTTCTTAAGCATTTCTGTTTAATAATTCAGGTAGAATAAAAAAGACAAATACAAATTTTAATTTATTAACAATAAAATAAAATTACAATAAATTAAAAGTATCTAAGTACTTACATACATTTAATCGATTTTATGTTAAACAGTTGTTCTGTATTCTAATTTACAGAGCACCGTTCAATCTAAGGGATGGTCATGCATGTACGATTAGAAACGAATCTTGCCATTTCATTGTTCGATACCTTATTACGTTACGTTGTGTATATTATAACAACAGTTAGCTTTCATCATTTTTAAGCTATTCTAACATGTTTTCGTAGTGAAGATAGAATTATGAAATTAGTTTTTCTTAATTTTATTTGTTTATAAATTTTAAATCCCACGACAGACAACAACTGAATTTAATGTCTTATAGAATCCTCTTCAAAGTGAGTTAGGGGCTTTTTTATAACCATCATTCCATGTTTATAATTAATTCTAAGAAATGTCTGTGTGATATTTTTCGTTTATTCTTTTTGGTGTCCGATGTTATGAATTGTTTCAATATAATTTGTGGTACTACACACACATACCTGAAAGATAAAAACAATAATTTCAAATTACTATCTATAGCTTTAAATGACTATGTGATAGGTACCTTCTCGGTCTAGTAAATATTCAGGTGATCTTTCTAGAAAAAAAAAAGAGTTGCTTTATTTTAGTTCTATCATATAAAATACCTACAGAAATGGTAGTACATTGTTTACTATTTTACAGATGTAGATTCTTTCTTAAACATACTTTATCCACCAGAAACATAAAGTGTAAAGTGCTGAAAATATGTGAACAGTGAACACAAACATCAATCATTTCTAGGTTATGCTTAGGTGATATTTCTTGATTTATTTTGTGAGACAAGTTCAGTTCAAGAACAGACACGAATTTATTTGTTGCTAAATAAGTAATCAATAATTATTACAGCAGTTGGAAAAGAGGGATATTTTTTAGGTACTTACACAATCTTGTAAATTATTTTGTGATAAAAATACGGGTACCTAATTATTATGTACACTGTAGTAACATAAAAAAAAACAATTTACTGAAGTTGTATTACATTATAATAGAACAATTTGGAGAATTAATTATATAAAAAATGTAAACGTAAACATACGTTTACCTTCTGTGAATACTGTCGCCTACAGTTTACTACCCATTCGGGATTTTCTTGTCATTAAGATATTCTCCTTGGCACCATAAGCAATATTCCGTTCGTTTATCACTATCACCGTCTTCTAGGGTGTGCAGAAATTTCGCTTTAAAAGGCTTCATATTATTGTATTTTTTAAGGTTTCTCCTTATTATTCCCCGTGGTAACTGTAGGTCCAAATTAGAAATTCTTAAACTTTTTTTTTGATATTCGGTGAAATAATTTCGAATTTGTTCATTGCTTCTTCTTGGCCGTTGTACATTAATATTTTTTAAAATGTGCTTAGATACAGCTCCATATTCATTAAAAATTTTGCTCACACGCCCAACGGTAGACTTGCTAATATTTTGAAGTTCTGGATGTCTGTCATTAACAATTCGAGATACTTCCCTTTCGGACCTGTCTGTCACAACAAAGCTTTACTATTTTGATCTTAAGTTGTAACGTTAAATTGTGAGTCATACTTATGACAGTGCGCTTAAGGAACAGTACGTAAATTTCACTACTGAGCTAATAAATTTGACATTTTCGTCTTTCGTTTAGATGACTTGTCATCTGCGACTTAAGTAATTGCAAATCCTGCTATACTCGCGTCAAGAATTCAAACGTCTTACGTCACGGCTGACGTTACACATTTGTTTTTATTGTCAACGTCATTTTCGATATTTGGTCGCGTTAAAAACAATCATTTTTTGCAATTTAGTGCAATATATAATGCAAACTTTTAGTGTAATATATAGTTTTATTACTATCAGTTGCAGTTTCTTAAATATTTTGATGAAAATATAATGAATTATTCATTTGTTCGTAGACGTAAGTCGTCTGAATTCTTGTCGCGAGTATATTAGGAATTGTTCATTACTATGGAGTTGTATTATTAGAGCATGTTTAAATAAAACAAAGAGGGTCGACATTTATTAAATTTTGTTAAGTGACGAGGCAACATTTATAAAATATTCAATCAGTTAAATGGAGAGTAGTTGAAAAATTCAGAATTTTAGTTTAGTTTTTGAAAAGGAGGCGTTGGAGAAGGCTGAACTCAAACCTGCTCATTGGTACCGATATGTAGATGATACGTTCATTGTGTGGCCACATGGTAAGGAGACTCTGACCGGTTTTTTGAACCATTTAAATAATCAGCACCAGAACATCCGGTTCACCATGAAGGAAGAAAAGGGTGGTAAGCTGGCGTTTCTCGATGTTTTGGTAAGTAGGAATGAGGGTCGGGTGGCCCACAGTGTGTACAGGAAACCCACCCATACTTATAGGTACCTACAAGCAAATTCGAATCATCACCCGGCACAAAAGAGAACGATTATTAAAACATTAGTCAACAGGGCTAAGACAATCTCTGACCCAACACATTTAGACGATGAACTAAAACAACTTGTTGAGGTTTTACAAGCTAATGGTTATAAAGAAAGGGATATAAACCGTGTGATTAACCCAAAACACATACGGGTAGATTGCGAGAAACCGAAAGATCTGCAGGTGGTATGCCTACCATATGTTAATAGTGTGACAGTTTGCATTGCAAAAGTGCTCCAAAGATTTTTGCCCACCCGAAAAGTCCAACAGGAGTTGAGGCCAGTGAAAGATCGGCTAGATCCTCGTTTCACTCCTGGAGTTCATCGCATCCCTTGTGAATGTGGCAAAGACTATATAGGTATGACACAGAGATCGGTTGTCACCAGGGAAAAGGACATGAAAGGGCTTTACGACTTAACCAACCCGAGAAGTCCGCCGTCGCCCAACATGCGTTGGACGAGGGACATGTAATACAGTTCGAGAACACTAGCGTTCTTGTGAGAACAACGGGGTTTTATAACTTGGTTAGGTGGGAGGCACTGGAAATTGAACAGCATCCGAATAACATGAACCGCGATGAGGGGTTCCGTATGAGTAGAACGTGGCTACCCTTATTGAAAAACAAACAACGGGATGGGTTGAGTGGCTATGGTAATGTGGAAATTGCAGGGCGAACGGACGCCCCCATCGTGATACGTGACCAGGGAAATGCTGTAGCAACAGCGTCGGCGAGTAGCGCATTCTCGATAACTAATGGCATGGTCACTCCTACATGTCTGCCGAACCGTGACGGGGCGGGCCTAGTCGCCGGATTTGAGCCTGAGGCCCCGCCTACCAGCCGACTGCTCAGGTCCGAACTCACTTGTGCCAGCACTCGCATTACACGGTCGATGACTAATAACAGCGTAGCCACGCCTACTGGGTTGCCGACCAATGACGAGGAGGGCATTGGTTCTCGAGCCGAGCTTCAGGCCCCGCCCACTACGCAACGGTGCGAATCCGTACGCGCTCGTACCACTCCCTACGTCACACGATCGATGACTAATAGCTTGGCCACGCCTTCGCGGCTACTCAACCGTGACGGGTCGTGCCTCATTGCTGATATCGATCGTGCCCCGTCCACTGGCTGCTTACGCAGGTGCAGAAACGCGCGCAGCTGCACCGACACTACAAGACCGCTAACGAGTGTAAACGCTTCTTTTCCTTTTTCTGAGAGTTTCCGCGCAGTTTCGCGAAAAAGGTCCGTTTTTGACGTTTTGCGGCTGACTCAGGGCGTATGGTGGTTCGGGATCCTATCCAGGCTTCCAGAAACGAGGTAGTACAGTGTATGGACGATGATAGTGGGCGCCAGGTATATTTTTCTCTAAAAAATATCCAAAAAATAGGAAAATCGCGGCTGACTTCTTTGTTGCGACGATGTATGTGTGTGATGTTTCTTGGTTGTCGAAGAATTGTTGTTGTTTTAATGAAGCACTTGAGTTACGTTGCGGTTTGTTCGTACAGAGCAACGGCTTGTACGTATTCGATGGAACTCGAAGCACTGGTTTCGAAGGGCTCAACGGAGTTTGTAGGTAGGTTGCCAACGGGCACTGGTAATGGATAAACGAAGCACTGGCGTCGATAAACGTTGAAAAATGTATCGTAGGCACGCTCGAAGGAGGTGTCGAAGTCGAAGAATGTCATACACGGCAACGGCCGGTGATGACTGAACTGCTTGAGTGGTGGCGACGACTGAGAGATGATTCTACACGGCAACGGCCGGTGAAGACTGAGAGCGATTACCAAAATTCGCCCGGTTTTAACCCCTCAGGTAGACGGTTTATATTTATACAAAACTGATTGTCCAATGGGGTTGCGAGAATTTGGATTTCGGCCAACGAGGGTGGTTTGTAAATTGCTTGTTAAGAAGCAATTAGGCCGGCGCCAGGCTGTCGGGGAATTTCCCGGAAGGGTCGTCGGAGGTCATAGGGGCTGGTATGGTCGTTTCACATTCCGATGTAATTTTGTCGCTTAGGTTTTCTATATTTTTAGGTATCGTCGCAACATACGTTAACACGAGGTCCCTATCGGCCTCAGTCGCGGCGAAGCTTTTGCAGAGTCACCACTGAAGATGCCGACAGTGAAGAGCGGCGAAACGTTTGGAAGCATGGGATGCGACCAGTTACAGCGGCGGCTACGGAACGCCTCGGAGAATCACCATTATCCGAGGAACGGTTTCGACCGTAGCAGTCGTAATACCAACAATAGGAACCGAAATCAATATATGGACAGGCCCAGAGACACCGATAGCGGGTCTGTCCCCACAGAACCTAGCCCGAGAACAACCAGGGCAGGTAAAAGAATCCCGGCTAATGCTAGGGATGTGCATTTTAACTCTGTTTCTGGCAGCTACCAGTTACCGAGGTCACGGCATAACAACCCGGAAAATCACCATGTATCAAGTATTCATCTTGATATTATAAAATTAGTCTTTGGTATGTCGAGCTAGTGATATATCCGATATTCGAAATTATTTCAAAATATATTCTAAGTCTCAACTCACGCAAAAGTTTTTCTCTATCTGCCGTTCCACCTTAATTTTTTTTCTTACTTTTTAATCCCGCAAAAAGATTCGCCTACTTATAATTGGTACCTAAACTAATAGATGTCTCCATCGGTATTAAAATTATAAATTTAAATAAACTAAAAATCAAAGCAAACTATATTATCATTATTATTTAATAATTAATGTTACTTATTAAGACGTATCAAATGAAATTGAGGACAATGAAGTGATGCTACCGGGCTATAAAACAATTAGGTGTGACTCATCTTCGCGACATACGGGTGTTCTCATATACTTGAAATCTCATCTTCAATATTCTGATTACAAAAATTATATTTTAGAAAGTAACTAATGGTGTTCTGTTATAAAAATTAAATACAATAATCTTAAAATCTTAATTGGTATGTGAGGTTCTCTCTCAATCAAACTTAAAATTTATTCTAGCTGGAAATTTTAATATTGACTTTATAAAAAATGAGTTTTACTCAACACGTCTAAAAAATATATTGAACATGTATGGAATAAATCAAAGTGTGCAAGAATGTACTAGAATTACTAATGATAGTGCAAGCTTAATTGATTATGTCATTGGGAATTTAGAGCTTCAAACAGTAGTTCACCATGTACCTAAGTTAACGGATTATTCTTTAATCTCAATAAACTTACTAAATAAAATCACTATTTCACCAAAAACTTTAAAAAGCTATTGTAATTTGGGAAAGAAAAATAAGAATAAAATCTATATTGATTTAATCGATAATAAATATTTACTTGACTGCGTAGCTATTGAAAGATTTTTTTATGATGACTATTAGAAAGACAGAAGAAACTGTCAACATAATTGCTCCTGTCATAACATACTTGTTGCACCAAAACAGTCTCCCTTGGTTTGACAATGATCTTAAAGACCTAACTAAACAAAGAGATGAAGCATATCAAATTTATAGACAGAATAGGTGTGAAAATAATTGGATTGTGTATAAAAGACTGAGAAACGATGTAGTTGGTTTACTTAAGATGAAGAAACAAGAATATTATTATAATACAATCGATTTGAGTGCAAATAATCAGCAACTTATGTGGAAAACCATTAAATCGTTAATAAATACAGGGACAAATACCAGTGTTATAAACAATATAGAATTTGAAAATGAAGGTCAAGTGAAAGTTCTTGAAGACGTGACGTGAATCCTTAGGTAATAACCCCTACCCCTAGAAAATTTGGAATTTTATACAGAAAAAGGGATCGCCACGTATACCAACTGTCATGGTATAGAAAACAATGAGTTCTCTAGTCCCTCTGATATTGTAAACGCCTTTGGAGATTATTTCAATAGTGTCTTTATTCAATCCAACCCCATAAATCCTACCGAATTTGCAGCGAGTGGAAATGAACGTGTTCCTCTTATCATATCATCTGTCCTGCAGTCTTAAAAGATTGAAAGGTTCCTTCACTATGGGAGTAGATGGTATTCCAAGTTTTATCTTGAGGGATTGTGCATAATAATAATAATAATAATTTATTTAATCCAGTAAGACATTAAAATGTATAGGACAAGTCAAAACAATACAAAAGCACAAAAGAAAACATAAAATAAAAATGGACAAACAACAGAGCGCTCGTTAAATAAACATTTGTTACATTACGTCATTCATAAACTCGTTAACGCTATAATAACACTTGGCAAGCAAAAAGTCTTTAACACATTTTTTAAATTTAATAGCATTCATTGATCTATATTCAGGGGGAAGCTTATTGTACAACTTAATACCTAGGTATATTACAGACCTCTCAAATCTAGTGGTTTTATGTTCGGGAATACATAGAAGAGCACCATGACGAGTATGGTAGTTATGATATTGGGAATTTATATTTAGTCGGTTAATATTTTCCCTGACATATATAAGTGACCTAAATATAAAGATACAGGGGAAAGTTAGTAATTTATTCCGAATGAATGTGTCCCTGCAAGTTTCCCTGGGACCAAGACCATATATTTTTCTGATAATCCGTTTTTGAGACACAAAAACTTTATTAGAATTCACGGCATTACCCCATAAAACAACATTGTATATGAGATGGCTGTATACCATACTGTAATAAACATCCATCAAGGCACATAGTGGCATAGAATTCTTTATGCGAGAGATAGCATAGCATGCTCTGCTTAAGGTCTTGGTGAGTTGGTCTATATGCAGTGACCAATTCAGTCGACTATCTAGGCAGATACCCAAAAATTTTGTACAATCTGAAGCATACAAAACAGTGTCACGAAATTGAACAGTTAAATCGGAATTATTCCTGAAGTAGATAATACAGGTTTTATCAATATTGATAATCAAGTTGTTCAACGTACACCAGTCAGCAAAGCACGAAATACTTTCCTCGCACCTTGCCGTAAGCTCCTCCCGGGTCCGCGCTGAGACCACCATAGATGTATCGTCCGCAAATAGAGTCAAGCAAGTCACATCTAGATACTGTGGCAGGTCATTAATGAATAATAAAAAAATCAATGGTCCCAGCACGGACCCTTGAGGAACTCCACGATCAACATCATAACAGTCAGAATTAGCATCTCCTACTCTAACAGACATAGTTCTATCAGAAAGATAGCTCACCACCCAATCCAGAAATACTCCTCTGAACCCGATCTGATATAATTTGACTTTAATAAAGCTTATATCCAGGCAGTCAAACGCACGTGACAAGTCAAAAAAGACACCTGCCACATGTAAATTGTCATCAAGCAGTTTATAAATGTGTTCCGTCAGGACGCAAGCTGCGGACTGCGTGGATCTGCGCTCGCGAAAACCGTGCTGGCAGTTGCTTAAGATTTTAAACTTATCAAGAAAGGCAAACACTCTGTCGAAAATCACACGTTCCATCACTTTCGATATAACACTAAGTAGGGATATGGGCCTATAATTGGCAATATCCTCAGGGTCATCTTTCTTATATGTAGGAATTACTACGGCTTTTTTTAGGGCATGCGGGAAACACCCAGTAGTAACAGATAGGTTTATCAGATAGGCGACATGGTCCCCTATAACGTGAGATACAGTTTTCAACAGCCGAGCAGAGACGCTATCCACTCCGGTACTGTTTTTATTTTTTAAAAGGGAGATAGTTGTATGCACCTCATCTCCACTCACAGGATTAAAAAGAACGTAGTGTGAAGCATTTTCGAAGATGTGCAAATCTGAGATCTAAATTCTCCAAAGTGAGCATGCATCTTTTTTTCAGTTATGGTGGAGAAGTACTCCCCAAAAGCACACGCTACCTGATAACTGTCACCACAATGTATGCCATCCAGATTCAAAGAGATAACTCCTTTTTTACTTACTCTATCGATTTCACTATTGACTAGGTGCCAAACAGTCTTATTTTTTTTACTCGATTTGTCAATTAATGTCTTGTGAAATTTTAGTTTTGTGCTCTTCAACAATGCGTTATATTCCGCTTTAGCATCCCTATAAACTAGATACGAGTCCATGTCACCCACATTCCTAAACACCCAATAAAGTTTTTTTAATTTTAGGCTCCACTGTATAATTTCAGAAGTTACCCATCTATTACCCTGAGTCCCATTACCAATACGGTGACTTTTCACTGGGCACGAAGTGTCCAGCGCATGACTTAAAATGCTCATGAATGCGTCAAAACTCGCGTTAGCGTCATTAAGGTATATTTCCTGAAAATCGGTAGTTGATAAATCTAAAAGCAAAGAATCGATATTATGATCGGACATATCTCTGAATTGGTTACAAGTGGGCTTTTTGCGAGGAGTTAAAAAGTCGTTGACAATAAACTCCACGCTGAAAATTTTATGGTCACTAAAATGACCCCCGTATACAGAAGTAGTACAACGGCTTACGTTTACATTAGTCGCTACATAATCTACCTTACTTGAACTACTCCGGCCTAAATAATTTGTAACGGCTCTAGTTGGCACCATAGAACTAACGCTCAAATTATAGCACAGGAGTATGTCACTAAGATTGTGCTTAGCAGGGCCGTTTTCTAAATAGTTTATATTCAAGTCACCACAAAGGAAAATATGAGCCGTATGTTTACTACACAAGTCTAGGGTGAAAGATAACTGTCTAAAAAACAGATCAAGATCACCTTTGGGTGGTCGATCCACACTCAGCACAATGATCCTACTCCCATTATACATCAAACTCACCACACAGTACTCAAAATGTATTTCCTCGCAGAGATCCACTACATTTATCGGTCGGGCAGTACAGTGATCCTTGACGTAGATAGCTGAACCACCATATTCCCTGAACGTGCGACAGTAGTCTGTCACTAAGCGATAACCTCGAGTAGCCATTATTGCAATCTGGTCATGGCTGCACCAGTGCTCCACTACACTCACCACCACTGGATTCTCTGTCGTCGTCAGAATTTCAAGTTTCTTCATTTTGTTGGTAAGTGATTGAGCATTTAGATGAACAATTTTAAAACTATTCGTTGACGATTTGACGCCACCAAAACTGAAAGGAAGGTCACCTACGGAGTTTCGTTTTCCAATTTCCTCCGATGAAAAAAACGTCGTACGGAGGCTCTGTTTACACTGAGGCATCTAAAGCTAGTTCATAGTTAGATTTTGATAACACCACCTTAAAAGAAGAATATATATTTGGATGCCGGGATGATAGAGCCGAGCATGTAGCTTCTGGAAAATTGCTACTGAGAAACATCTGGAGATCCTCCGCAGATGTATTGGGTTTTAAGTTTGAAACATGTAGGGCGATTGTTTTCTCTATTCCCTCAACACTAGAGGGGCCATTATAGTTACCGACTATGAGTCCACGGTCTTGTTTCCTGGATTTTGTGTATGTTACTTTTTGCCATTTGGACTCACTATTGGCAGAATGCATATGCATTTGTTGAGCCCTTATGTATTTTATTTAATTGTATACTTAAACATTCCACGTTTCCATCAACTTGGAAAAGTGCATATGTATGTTCTATATTTAAAGAGTAAAAATAATGATGTAAAGAACTATAGAGCTATCTCCTTGCTGTGTAATTTTTCTAAGATTTTTGAATCCACGTTATACAGTGAAATTTACTATTTTACCAAACAATTGATTTCTGTACATCAACATGGATTTATGCAAGGGAGATCTACAATAAAAAACCTTTCTATTTTTTGCCAATATGTATCAGATACCTTAGACGCTGGAAGACAGGTTGACGTCATATTTACAGATTTTCAAAAAGCTTTCGACCAAATAAATCATAATATTTTATTAGCTAAACTGCGTTTGTTCAGTTTTTCGGATTCATTGGTATCGCTCTTAAAATCATATTTGGAAGATAGACGCTTCATGGTTAGATATCAAAATTTTACTTCTCGTTCATTTTCTCCCACTTCGGGTGTCGCTCAAGGCTCGAATTTGGGGCCACTTTTTTTCTACTTTTTATCAACGACCTGGCAGACGTGGTATCATATGAAAAATTGCAATTTGCAGATGATTTAAAACGTTATTCATCGATAAATTCTCCTTTAGATTGTGAAAGGCTTCAGATGAACTTCAACAATATATCATTATGGTGTGATTTAAATCAATTGTCTCTTAACATCTCCAAATGCAAGTCAATGTCCTTCACCCGTAAAATGAATTTTATCGCTCATGATTACTGCGTTAATGATTACACTATTGATCGGGTTGAAAGCTTTAAGGATTTAGGAATAACTTTTGACAACAAATTGACTTTCGTTGAACATATCAATAATATTGTGTCTAATGCAATCCGTACTTGTGGATTTATATATCGAAATTGTAGAGACTTTTCTGACGAACACACTTTTAAAACCTTATTTTGTTCCCTCGTTAGATCAAAAATAGAATACGGGTCAATAATCTGGTATCCCATTTATGGTGTGCACACTCAAAGGTTGGAATCAGTTCAGCGAAGGTTCTTAAAATTTGTAGCTTATCGACAAGACGGCTTCTATCCACCTATAGGCATTAACCATGTTAAACTCTTGAATCGCTTTAATATGGAAGCACTACAAGTACGTCGTAATATATCTTTAATTCGTTTTTTGTACAATCTTTTAAATAACTAAACTGACTGCTCCATCTTGTTGGCCAAAATAAAGTTCCGAATTTCGCGAGGCAATTCCCGGCAGCAAGCATTGTTTTATTGTGATACGCCCAGGACAAATATCCTAACAAAATCTCCAATTAATTTAATGTGTGGACTATATAATAAAATTGGAAATAGTTGCGACATATTAAGTGATAGTATGAATATAATCTGTAGTTTTGTCACTTGTGATGAGTTCTTAAATGTTCATAGTTATATAATCATTACATTTAGTATTTCAATGAGTAATATTTTTTTTTAAACTTTTTTTAATTTACTTATTCCTGTAATTGAGTTTTCCTGTTGGAATAATACAGATTATTATTATTATTATTAAGACGTGACTGAAATAGCAGAAACTTTTAATGAATATTTTGAGTCGAGTTGAGAAGATGTTAATTCGATAAAATCTACTGAAGGCAAGGTGAGATCATTTTGGTCTAATTTCGAATTTTTAACCAACTTGAATTAAACGATCCTTACTCAAATTGTTAATAGGTTGAAAAATAAATTGGGGGCTGAAACTATAGATATCAGGTTTATAAAAAACACTCTTGGGGTGATAGATCATGTTCTTTCATATATTTTCAGGTATTAACAATATTGTGTGAAACTAACTACTCAGTGGACAAAAGCCCCAACCTGCGTTGAATTACACCCACAATATCTACCCATATATTCCTTATTATTAGCTTTTGTAACATGTTTTACTGTTTAAGAAAGGTATTTTAAGGTAATATATATAAAATCTCCTACAATTCCTATCAATGAAGTCATATGTATGTTCTCTGATACGAAACATCTAGGTATGCTAATGAACATCCACAGACAAAACTCTATTCAATAATTATCTAAAGAATTTAATCTATTTACTAACCTGATATACTCTATATATATTAACCTCTGGAGTGGGAACTCGAAATTCAACAACAATGGATGAGATCTGACCTATTTCTGCATTTTTAGGATTGCTTCATCAGGTGGCCCCAAGGTAAAAAACACAAGTAAAGCTAGCGAATTCTGTCCAGTAAATACGTTGCCAGGCATCGAGAAAGTACTAGAGATGCTGTGTATGGTCAGCTTTTGAATTATGTCAAAAGCAATAATATTCTCATGATCGATCAATCAGGCTTTCGTAAGAATCACTCTTGCAAATCGGCCTTACAAGTAACTGTAAATAAATGGACTTAATCTATTGACAACGGAGACTATGTTGTTTCTGTTTTCTTGGACTTGAAAAGGGCTTTTGAAACGATTGATCGTGATTTATATTTATTTAATTCATAATGATGAAGCAAACAGGCTGTAGCCTAATTACATGCTTCTTACCTTACACAAAACAGAGCAACAATTAAATTAATATAAAAGATCGCATCTAGTATATCATAAAAATATGAAAATTTATATACATACATATGGCAAACACCATATATATGTACTAGTAAAAAAAAATGAAAGCTATCGGAATTAAAGGAACTGTATTAAAGTGGTTTAAGGACTACTTAAATGACCGAAAACAAATCACAAAAGTGGATAATGTGTATTCAAAACCTATTAACACAAAGTTTGGGGTACCTCAGGGTAGTGTGTTAAGGTCCCTTGCTGTTTTTGATTTACATTAATGGTATTGGATTGTGTCACAGTTGTGATTTCATAAATTTATTTGCTGATGAATACTTGTCTGGGAAAAATTTATAATTATTTGAATGTCAATATGTTGAAATTAAATGTACTCAAAACAAAAGCTATGATTCTAACTAGGCTGTATAAATATAAACAACTTAATATAAATTCCTGCTTATTGGAAATCGATAACAAAAAAATCAAAATTGTAAATGAGTCTAAGTATCTGGGTTTTGTGTTGGACAATAGCTTATCATTAGACACACATCACAGATATTTAACAACAACTTGTCAACTGTTGCTAAGATCACTATACAGATTTGGAAAGTGAGGATCTTGATGGTGAATTGTATTTTGCCGTTTGCGTGTATTTGTGTCATGCTACACGCATACTTCGACCACAGCGTGTTGGCATCAAGCAGTGTTGCCAGGTGGGAAAAATTCAGTGCATGAGAATAATTTCAAAGAAGCATGAGGTTTGGAGAAAAAAGCATGAGATGGCTTAATTTATCAAAAAACACCTCTTGACACAGCTTAATTTTTAATTACTTTTGTAATGCCATTTTTATTTCATTAAAAAGCATTATGTTCTGCTATTTTATCATAATATTACATTGTAAGTAGGTAGTTACAGGTACTTACTTAAAAGTTATTAACCACGTAACCTTTCTAATTTATTTTATTGTTAGGCCGGGCGAACGTTGAGGCGCAGTTGACGTGACGCAGGGTGACTCACGGGTCGTAAAATATGTTGTTTCCAGAAAATGTAGGTACCCTTACGGAATAGAGTTAAGAATCACTGCAATACAGCGTGAATACAGCACACACACCGCATATCCGTACTGTCATACCCGTTTATGTATTCATTGCTAATTATTAAGAGAGCAGTCTACAATAAAGGACATTTCAAGTACCCAAATATTGTAGATACCTATCTATTCAATTTTGCCCTCGATTTTGCCTTTATTTCTCGTTAGGTCTTTGTTTTGGTAGATTTCAAAGAGTAATTTTAATAATTTTATTATTTCTTTTTGTGTCTATTAAAAAGCATGAGATTTTGTAATCAAAATATGAGAACATGAGATTTCCTCGGAATGCATGATATCTGACAACACTGGCATCAGTTGACCGGACAGTTAGATTTCGCGTTGGCGATACGGAACCGATTACTGTAGTAGTGGGGAATGCTAGACCAATGCACGTCGCCGCCCCTCTTAAAGTTCGTACCTTCCCTGCGATGAAGCGGCAATTTCTTACTTACTTTCTCTGTAAAGATCCGCAATTTCCGAATCTGTATATAACACAATTATACAACCACATTTTGATTATTGCAGTACACTGTTATATGCTCTAGATCAAAACAAAATCATGACATTACAAAAACTACAAAATTGGGGCATGAGAGTGATTTTGAAAGCAATCGGTATACCAGTATAGAATTTATGCTAGATACGTTACAATGGTTTTCAGTACAAGACAGGTTTTACAGAGCAACAATATGCTACCAGCGTATTTTGATGAGTTTACTATACAGGGTGTAACTTTGAAGGGGGGTCCGGTTTGGAGGGGGGGTAGTCCTTGTTCCCTAGATTGCTAATCTGAAATTAGTTTTTTTTTTTAAATCAAATAAATAGCCGAGTTATAATTAATTTTGTAAACTGCACCCAAATTGCCTCTGTAGAGCGTCCGAGTTTCACTGCAGAACGTTGTCTACGGTGTTGCTAGTTAGTTGTTACCAGTCTAGACGTCGGATCGGAACTTATCCCGTCATTTCAGGGTCGCATTCCAGGCAGCGCGGCGCGACCGAAGCTGATGTTTTTATAATGAATTCAGTACATACGTAGCTTTGATAGTGTGCGCATAGTGACATAGTTTGACATAATTGTGAGGCCGTGAAATGTTAGTGAGGATTTTTTTAGTGAGGTAATGTGAATGCAGAAGACTAGTCTGGATATGCAAATCTACAGCTTCCAATTTATTGTGATGAGATTTCGGCGATGCAAGTCACTAGAAATAACATAACACCAATTCAATGTAAATACCTATGTTTAACATATTTTTGCATGTACGAGTATACACAGTTGATCTTAATCAACTGCCAATGATACAAGTTCCGACATCTAGATGTTAAGTAACGGAGATACAAAAAAGAAAAAACTGCAATGAATAATCTTTTAAATAAATATGTTTTTTTATAAAATACTTTATACTTTTCTGTCAATTCTGATGAAGTATGGATCCTAAAACCATTTTCGAGTGTTGTAAAAAAGTACGTAATGTAAAAATACGTAAAAAATACAATTTTTTACTGATCTATTAACTAATTATTGTTATTAAATAATAGTATTGGTAGGTGGATTTTAATACGTTACCTACTAATAATTATTGCCAGTAAAACTTAATGTTTTAAAATAATTTTTGCTGTGTTATAAAATGTACGTAATTAAAAATAAGCAAATTATTAGTTTGATAGCTTTAAAATGTTTTTAAAAAACAGTTTCAGTACAAACGATTTGATAGGTACTATTTTTAAGGGTTTTATCAATGTCCCTTCAATAACCGTGACATTGACCTAGTTTATAAAATAAAAATATCGCATAAATACTGCACACAATACATAAAACCAGACTAGGTCGTTTTATATAAAAATATACAGATATGAGAGAGTTCTCTGCGTGATTTTTTACTGAAATCGAATTAGAATTTGTTTAATGCAGGATTGTATTTTGCCAAGTTTAATTTCGTAATAATTTAAAGTCGTATTTTGTGGAATGTGTTATTCTGTGCAAGTGTATAATAACCTTATAAAGGTCAATTTTCATTACCAAGTGTGTGTGGTATTATGAAAAAAATATGTATACAAATTAAGAAAGAGCTAATACGAGAGCTAATAATATGTCTAGTTTCGTTTTTTTATCAAAATTAGTCGGCGGCTGCAAGAAAGAGATATCAGATGGATTACCGCTATAGATACGTACCACATAAGAAAATGTCTATAAGATTAGTTCAACATTTAAGAGATTATGGTAGTTAAGAACGCCAATACTCTAATGTTGAGTAAAAACAAACTCGGAAAGTAATAAACTTGAACCAAATATTTTAAATGCCGTAGAAGAAGACTCTAAGTAAACAGTATTAAGTATGTATTTATTTATTATCGAGTTTTCTGTTTGTTGACTTGTTTCTGTTTTAAGATGTGTTATCCGTAAAAGAATACATTTTTTTTATTTTTTGTTTATATGGAATAATAAAGCGAACACCCACTACAAACAAATGTATGTGTCAAAAAGCAGTGCCTCACGAGTGGCGTGGGCCTTCTTTCCCCATCTTCCACTTCAATAATTAAATATGGCAACAATGCTGGTGACGCTGCAACTAGATATGCGCAGCGCTTGTCTGCTCAGTGGCGTACTAT
Organism: Monochamus saltuarius; assembly: GCA_025584915.1. Taxonomy (NCBI): domain Eukaryota; kingdom Metazoa; phylum Arthropoda; class Insecta; order Coleoptera; family Cerambycidae; genus Monochamus; species Monochamus saltuarius. The sequence goes on from CM046723.1 coordinate 38,218,668, forward strand.
GAAAATTGCGAAAAAAGGCAATAAAAAAAAATCAGTTTTTGTGACAGAATTTAAGAAAACAAACTTATGATATGTGTTTGTAAAGGTCACGGGTACCCCCCCTCCAAACCGGACCCCCCTTCAAACTTACACCCTGTATATCGAAATAGTACTCATAATTATGAGACAAGACAAATCAATAATTTTCATCTACCAAGATGCAGCTTACCTAAATCAATGAATGTACTATTTTATAAAGGCTTAAATCAGTTTAATAAGTTACCTCAGGACATAAAAAACAGCAAAAGTTTATATATATATACAAATCCAAATTGAATGTTTATATAAAAATTAATAATACAATTCAATAATAGGGTGGTTAGCAATATGTTCTTTGTTTTGTATTTCTGACTTTTCGACGATGTTTCCAAACTTAGTATAATTATGTCTGAGCTAGTGTTAGAGTTAGTTTGTCTTTTTGTGTTTGTTGTTTTCTTTGTTCATTTCTATAATATGTAGGTATTGCTTAAATGTATTCATGTATTGTTTGTATATATTAGGATTTTCCTATCCAATAAACTAATTCATAATTTCATTCTACAACCCTATTATTATTAGTTATACAGTCGACTATTCAGCTGACTTTTAAAATAATCGAATTGTGTGAATCCGATTCTAGAAATTGCGGAGTTATGCCCATCACTACTTCATGCTGTGTGAAACATAGTTTTTTAAAATATGTATAAGTAGGTACATAATACAGGGTGTCCGGAAAAGAGGTGTACAACGGAAGACCACAGACTCCTAGGTTCAAAATAAGCCGATTTAGCCCAATTTACTTATTTCCAAAATTGCTTCGTTTAGCCGCTAGGGAGCGCCAAAGTTCGCGAAAATTTTTTGTTTATTCCGAATATCTCGAAAACGACTTGATCGATTTTAACCATTTTTGGGCTACGCAGTTATACGTCTAACCGACACTTTTTGACATTATTTAAAATCTTTTGCAGTAATTTGAAATATAAGAAAAATCATGTATCATGCAAATATAAGCACATATTAATTTAACCACCTGTACAATAACTCTCATTATTTTTCTATTAGTAGTTGAATTTATTTGGAAACTTTTTTTATAATTTCAAAAGTTTGATCAGATGAGCAGTTTAGGCAGAAAACATATTTTCGTATGTCAACAATATCAGCATTCGTTCTGCAACAAATAACGAAGTACCAGAAGCTGGCTCTGATATTTTAAGTATCAGTTGTCTGTCAAATCTAATCAGCTACTGAAATTAGTCTCTCGGTTTATTCTTCTTGCTCAATTAGTTACTTTAGATCTTACTTTATTTGTTGTTGTTATTGTTGTGTTTGCTTCTGTTCGTCATTTTTCAATATTTCATCATGGATACGTATACATATTCCGAACAAGTAGATATGCTTTTGGTTTATGAATTTTGTCATGGTAACGGCCGCAAAAGTGAAAGGCGCCTTCGCGAATTTGGTTCTTTTCACCAAATGAATGCGGTTCAAGAGCGTCAACGTACCACGAAAACTATAGAGGAGAATCGCGCATTGGACAAGACATGAAAACCCTGAAAAACATTTAGCATTTTGTAAGTTTATCCAAAATCAAAAGGCCCATGATATCAATTTCAGCAAAAACATTATATTTACAGTTTTACTAGGTCAGGAATTATTAATAACCATAACAAACACGTTTATACTGATGAAAATCCACACGACTGAAATAAGACATTTTCAATAAGAATTCAGAGTAAACGTGTGGACGGGAATTATCGACAACTTTATTATTGCTTCGGTTGTGCTTCCACATCGATTAAATGGGGTCAACTATTTAAATTTTTACAGCAAATATTACCTAACTTATTGGACGATTTACCGTTACTACTTCGTCGTAACATGTGGTTTATGCACAATGGTGCACCCCCGTCCGTCAGTATTTACATAATCTGTATCCTAATAGGCGGATTGGAAGAGAAAACGACGCCGCTATAAAATGGCCACCTCGAGCACCAGACTTAACCCCTTGCGATTATTTTTGTGGGATGCAGTAAAAACCAAAGTATATGCCTATTCAGTTAATAATGAAGATGATTTTTTTATGCGAATAAAAGACGCAGTTAACATTTTACTAGGTTATCCAGAAATCATGTAGAGGCTGCACTACAACTTCGTAAAACAGATAATTTGTTGCGTACGAGAATACGGTGGTCACCTCGGTGGTCACTGATCATTTAATGAAAAAAGATCATAACTCTTTTTTATTTGTTATATTAATATCTTATTATCTTGTATTTATTAAATAAAATATAAATGAGTTTTGAAATTTTCGTTATTTGTTGCAGAACGAATGCTGATATTGTTGACACACGAAACATATCTTTTCTGCCTAAACGGTTCATCTATTCAAAATTCTGAAAGTATAAAAAAGTTTCTAAATAAAGTCAGCTACTAATAGAAAAAGCTGAGAGTTATTATACAGGGGTTAAAAATATGTGCTTATATTTGCATAATACATGATTTTCTTATATTTCTAATTACTGCAAAATATTTTAAATAATGGCAAAAAGTGTCAGTTAGACTTATAACTGCGTAGCCCAAAAATGGTTAAGATCGATGAAGTCGTTTTCGAGATATTCGGAATAACCAAAAATTTTTCGCGAACTTTGGCGCTCTCTAGCGGCTAAACGAAGCAATTTTGGAAATAAGTAAATTGGGATAAATCGGCTTATTTTGAACCCAAGAGTATGTGGTCTTCCGTTGTACACGTCTTTTCCGGACACCCTGTATATTATATTTTAAGTAAAATGTGTTTTATTTATTATCTTGAATAAAAGAACAAACATTATTTAAAAAAAAAACTAAATTAGTATTTTTACGTTGCAAAATCTGTAATGAAAAGCAATATTTCATTATAACTTTATTGTGTGATTAGTGAGATAATTTTTTTCCAATATTGATTTTATTGTATTTCAGAACAGTCAATACATTTTTTAACAGTGTATATAACATTTATTATGCCGTATGATTATTTCTCTCAGTGAATTATACCGGCTATCTGTCACCATGACTTAAATTCAATGTCACAAAATTTTGTCCCCCCCAAACTTCAAAGTTCCGACAATTTTTGTCACTTCTCTGTGGTTGATATTCTCGGGTTATAAAACAATTTAAATTGTATCGACTTGTATGTTCCACATATCTGACAGAGCATATCAGATTACACAGCTTCGGCTAGAGACAATGGAGACATTTCAAAGATCTGGGAAAATAGGTAATAAGAATTTAGTTCAGCCAAGGTTATTAAAAAGGATTAGGTTGCCTGGTAAGTTTCGACCAATCACAGTGCAGCAGACCGACGCGTCATTTGGAGGAATGAACAAAGCAGGACTAGCATAATATTCTACAATATTTATGCAAAATAAACTGTTCGAAATCGAGTTATATACCGATTCTTAAATTAATTCGATGGATCTGGGGTTCAGAATGTCGAGATGAGCCCTAATAATTAGAACAGCTTCTCTAATTTTAAATTAACACGATTAAATACTCTGGCCTTTAAATTTGAATTATGAATGAAAATATATCTAGGTAAATTATGGGCAATTAAACTCGAAATAATGAAATCAAATACTTTATTACACATTATAGTAATTGTTGTATACATAGAAAAAATATATTATTATTATTATATACAGGGTTAACTATGACTAAGTACAAAAATTTTATCCTCGTGCTCAGGTAGGCCTAAAAGACAAGTAAGAAATTATTTCGGAATTCTAGCTCGATGTTAAAAAATGGGGCAAAACCCTCTTTTCCTACGGAAAGTCGGCGCCTATGTCATCAGTCATCGTCCAAGATGGCTTCATATGTCAACTAGGTATATGTTCTGTGCAACTAGGTACCATGCGGTCGTTTCTCACAACGTTGCCGAATGTAGAAACAACGAAAGTAAACATTTTTATTAATAATAATACCTAAGTACCTGATAGATAACAGTTAATCCGGTTAGCTAGAGTATTTTGCATTCGTTTTTCGTTCCTTCGTTCCAAACTGCCTAAACTTCATTTTCACTCATTACAGGTCCGTCAGAATTACTCGCCACAAAGTTAATAAAATTGCCCATTTATTTTAAGAAAATTGATTGTGAAAGAAATACTAACAGAAAACCTCGAATACACCCGTGGCAGTTTTTAAATTATAAAATTTTGTCCGATAACGGTCACTCCACTGCATTGCTCTCAACTATAGGAAATATCTCCACGTACGTTTAAAGAAAATTGTGGAAAACTACACATGTCCCAATATATCGCAACCATCCATTATTTAATGAATAAAACGTTTAAAACTGAAACTGTCACTAAAAACGGAAAACTAAAATTACATTGTCAACGCCACCGTTCAGTCTTCGGTCCGCCTACACCGAGAACTTAATATTCTTTGTCAGGGTGGTCGTTTCGGCTTTTTAAATTTTAAGAATATCGGAGGAATTTTAGGGCTATTTCTGCTTTCAGGGTTGCCAGGGCGCCATCTATCAAATGGATAGAAATCTGAGTGCTTTGCGTAATGTTGATGTATGACTTGTATGCTTTTTTCGCGTAAACAGAAATATTCCCTGCCGTTCCTTGATATTCTGGCTAAGTCGGAGAGCTTTGATTCTACTTCAGGGTGACACACTAATTTATTTACAGAAAAATGAAGTTGCTGAAGGCTGATTAGTTAATTGTTAATTTTAATTGCTAATTAGTTACTGATTTGCTTAATAAACAAGAATGTCTGATTGATTTTGAGTACAAGCTGGTAAAATGTGTGTGTGAATTTACTGTGTGACTGATAGCTGAATGCTTGGCAAGAATTGTTAATGAATGAAGTGACAACCGTGCTATACACAAACAATTAACAATAACATAAATTTGTTGCAGTGAAAAACCAGGTGTCACTTACCTTTGGTTGGCTAACAGCTGATCTGGCTCTCGGGGGTATCCTAGGCTGTCTGGATCGCTTCTAGTAATCCTGTTTGGGGTTACACAACACCTCACTGCACTTAGGATAAGATAGGGGATGGGGAAGTTCACAATAAAGCACTGTTATTAGAAGTTTTTGTTGGCTGACCAGTTCCAGGTGAAATTGTACGGTAAGTATTTTAGTTTTAGACAAAGAAAGCACTTGTGATTAGCTCTGAGTGTCGAAGTATGTAAATGTTAGGTTTATGCAAGTTCTAACTCGTTGATAATTAATGCAAAGTTACTGTTGAAGTAATTAGTTGAACTTTTCGAAGTGAATGAAGTATGATATGAACTGAGTTAATTTGTGAGTTTAATTTAGACTTGAACGCCTGAATTTTAGTAGTGAATTTTGACAATGATGTGAGCTTTGAATGTACAAATTTTAGGTGAATTTGCACAGCGTTAAGTTGATGATTTCGGAGTTGAAAGTAGACTGAGATATCGAGGTTTCGCGTCGTTCGTATTTATACGCTCCACTGTGGTAGGCTTAGGCTCCGCCTCTCTGCTTCTTGCGTGTTTCCGAGCGCTGATTGGCTCGTGGTCGGCATATAAATATGTAACTCAGAATTCGGCGTTCATTTATGCTTTGGGCACTCTGGAGTGGATTCATCTGTAACACTCCCCCCTTCGACGAAGTGTCTTTCTTTGGCTTTTTGTTTTGGTGCTTATCTCTTTGACTTTGAATTGGTTGCAATTTCGTACTGTTACACTGGAACTGGTTGGTTTGGCCGTTTATTGAACATAGAATTTTTATTCTGGTCATGGTAACTGTGAACATAGAATATATGTTAGTATATAACAAGTAAACATAAAATAAAGTTTGATACGCCCATGGCGTGATACCTTTGGTAGCATAATGAAATGGTAATACATGAATGGTTGTAAATGAACATAAATATTTATGAGTATGAATGGTTTCTCGTTGTAATAGAGTCTTTTGGTTCGGCGAAACGATTAGAAAGTTCACTCACTTATAGTCTGTCCGTTTTCATCCTCCGTTTCCTCGGGAAGTCTGTGAGGAGTTTCGGTTTGCGGAGCACTTTCACTTATTTCGGTTAATTGCCCTTTCGCGCACTCGGCACTTTCTGGTCGCGCACTGGCGGTTTGTGGGTTGTCCTTGACTACTATCCATGCCCTCCTTCGTCGTCGTTTCCTTGGCGGTGGCTCGGGATGTTGACGGTCTCTCGGTTGACTGGAAGTGGTGGATGTTGTCGCTGTGGCGTGGACTGGTTCGGTGCTGATCGTGGCGTTTGGTTGCTGCTTGTCTGGATCGGGTTGGTTTTGAGTATAACTTGAAGTTGCCTGGTCCTTGTCTGAGTTTGGTTGTTTTAGCCTGGTCGTGGTTGTGCTAGATTGAGTGGAAGTTGAAGGATGGTGGATGGTTGGATGAGTTGGTTGAGGTGTGGATGTTTGCTGTTGAGTGGGTGTGTGAAGTGTTTGCGTTGGATCCTCTCTGGGTAGGTCGTCGTCATCCTCGCTTTCGCTAAGCGGTTCCTCTCTATGATTATCTGGGGCTCTTCTCAGATCGTCGACGTGGATTTGTGGCTGTGTGCCGTTCCTCTCGATCTCGTAGATGGAATCTGTGATTTTCTTTATGACTGTGAAGGGTCCTTCCCATACTGGATTAAACGAATCTTTCTTTTGTAAGAATACTATGGCCATTACTTGGTCGTTTACCTCGAAACTCACTTTGGGGTCTTCTTCTTCATGTACATATCTCCTCTGATATATAGTCTGCCTTCGATTTGCCTGAGCTCTGATACGTTCCCTGTCCTCGAGCTGCACTCTTGCTTCTTCGTAGGAAGGAACTAGCCATTCTCCCGCTTTGGGTGTGTCGTACCCCAAGAGGATTTTCGCTGGGGTGTATCCAGTAGCTTCGGTCTGTCGGTTTCGCAGGGTATGAAGTGCTTGTGGGAGGTAAGCATCCCAATTGTTGTCAGGTTTTCCTATCATCAATGCCCTCAATACTTTCTTCAACTCTTGCACTTGTCTTTCTACGGGGTTGGCTCTCTGGTGATAAATGGCGGAATACTGAATTTGGATTTGGAATTTCTCACAGAACTTCTTGTATTCATGACTTATGAAGACGGATCCGTTATCAGTAATTGATCGTTTCGGGCTTCCGAATCTCGAAATGATATCTTCCTCCAAGTATTGTACGAGAGTTTTTGCGTCTACGTGGTGAAATGCTTTGGCTTCAACCCATCTGGTGAATACGTCCCTGACTATGATGATGTATTTGTTTTTTCGACGTGTGAGTAGGTATGGTCCTAAGATGTCAATAGAGATTGTTTCGAATGGAAAGTTCGAAGTGGTAGCACGTTGAGGAGCGGCAGGTTGAGGTTGTCTAGCCTTAGTGCGTATACAGTTTACGCAGTTCCTCACGTAGTTTCTCACGTGACGTAGTAGTCCTCGATGATAGAATTTTTTGAGATTTGTCGGGCCGTTTCTTGTATTCCTGGATGCGTATCGTCGTGATAATGGCTTATTACTCGAGGCAATATGTTGGCTGGCAAGACTAATTTTGATTGGCCGTCGATTTTCCTGTATATGTGGTGATGTTCGTCAACGGTGTAGTTGTCGAGAGTTTTTTGCTCAGTTTGTGTTACAGGGTGATTCTGGTTGATGCGGTTCCATAGTCTTCTTGTTCGTTGAATAGGTCGCGATCTTCTTTGTGCCTGCTTACATATGGTGTCGAGTTCTAAGGGGGTGATGGAGGATATTGGGAGAGCTTGGTCTGGTAAAAAGAGCCTTTCTTCGGAGATCTGCCCTCTATCTTGATTTTTGCCAGGGTGTCGACTTAGGAAATCGGCTAATTGGTTTTCCTTTCCCGGACAATGTACGATATTAAATGAATATTCTTGTAATAGTAGTGACCACCTGGTTAATTTTGCTTTGGAATCTTTTTGCTTATTTAGCCATAGCAGAGCGCGATTGTCTGTTTTTAGCACAAAGTGTCTATCTTCTAGATAGATACGATACTTTTTTATTGCCCAAACTATTGCCAAGCATTCGATTTCGTTTATGTGATATCTCTGTTCCGTTCTGTTTAGGGTAGAGCTGGCGTGCGAAATAATATGTTTCGACCCGTTTTCCCCTTCTTGATATAATACGGCGCCTATGCCTAATGTAGAACCGTCCGTCTGTAATATGAATGGTTTTTCGAAGTCCGGCCTGTGTAACAAGAGTGGTTTTGAAGCAAGAATTTTGATTTGCTCGAACGCGGCTTGACATTCCGGTGTCCATTTAAATTTGTGATTTTTTTGCAGTAGTTCCGTGAGTGGTTTAGAATAATCTGCAAAATGGTCGATGTATTCGCGAATCCAGTTGCAAGTTCTTAAAAACCCTTGTAATTGTCGTTTGGTCTGCGGCGCGGGAAATTCGTGTATGGCGGTTAAGTGTTTTTTTTTTTGAGGAGCGGTGACGTTATCTCGTATATGGTATCCTAAATAGTTTAATTCGTACGTGGCGAATATACATTTATCTAGGGATATTTTTAAATTGTGCGTACGGAATCTTTCTAACACTAATCGAATGTGTTTGATGTGTTGTTCAATGGTTTCGCTGTAGATAATCACGTCGTCCAAGTAACATTTTGTGAATTCGTTAACGTACCCTACCAATACTTCCCTAGTCATTAGGTTTTGAAACGTTTTTGGGGCTCCTTTTAACCCGAACGGGAGTACAGTAAATTGATACGTTGCGCCCTCGTGTGTGCTAAAAGCGGTGTATTTTTTCGATTCTTCCTCTAGTGGAATCTGCCAATAACCCGCTCGAAGGTCTAGCGCTGTAAAATACGAAGCTTTTCCGAAATCTTTTAGAGTTTCCGCGATTTTCGGCAGTGTTGTCGGCTCGTCTAGCGTGATAGCGTTTAAAGAACGATAATCTACACAAAAACGTGGCTTTTTACCAGGTCGTTCAACGATTACAGGTGGAGAATTATATTCTGATAAGCATGGTTCAATGACGCCCGCCATTAACATAGAGTGAATTTGTTCCGCTATTATTTTCTTTTTTTCCGGCGTTGTTGGATACGGTTTTTCGTCAATAGTGCGCTGTTCCTTCAGCGTAATTTTATGTCGTGTAGTTGATGTTGTACATTGTTTAATTTGTTCCGAAAATAATTCATGAAATTCTTGTAGTACTGGCAGTACGCGTTCCCGCAAATTTTCCGCTAATTGTGCCTCCGTAATTGTTAGTTCTACGCCTACTTGATTAGAAGAATTTTTTCCCGTCGTCCAATACTTTGTCTCGCGAATTTCGGTGCCTAAATACACGCATTGCATTTGATAATCCAGGGTCGCGCGTTCTTGTTGTAAAAACGGAACTCCTAAAATAATGGCCTCGTTTAGCTCACTTAGTACGTGAAAACTAACCTGAGTTTGTATTTGTCCGATGCGAATGTTCAAAGTAACTGTACCTCGAGATGTCGTCGTTTGCGTACCACTAGCCAATGAAAATACGCGTCCGGTTTTTTACTTGATAATTTTTATTTCGGATTCTTTGATTAAATTACAAGCAGCGCCTGTGTCCAATAGTGCCACTTTTTGTTTCCTTGACATTCAATTTCGATCCTTGGTAAATCGGCTTTTGAACGTCCGCGTATGTAATTGGTATAATAGGTAATTTTTTTGTGATCGGTTTTTTAAGTTGGTTTTGTCTAATTCGGGGTAAAATAGATATTCTAGGTCATAATTGATAAATGGTTCATCCGAGTTATTTTTTGCGTTGCTATCGGACCGCGTTAATTTCTGACGTTCCGATTCGCGTCCTCGTTTTTTGGAATTTCGCGTAAATTTGAACTTTCCCTAGAGATTGGGGCTTCACTAGGTCCGCTTCGGTCTTTACGGTACGGATTTCGACTACATTGTGAATGGAAATGCCATTCTGAACAGTATTTACATGCTGAAGGTGGCGCGGAATTTTCGGCTCGCCCTGTATATGGATTATTCGGTTTATTCGTCTGAGAGTTTGTATTATTATGCTGAGCGGAAACCGGCGGTTTAGGAGTAGGATTTGTACGAATTTGATTGTTATTTATTGGCCTAAATTTACCCTTTTTGATACTTTCAGTCATATCTCGTTCAACGTTAACTAGCGCGTCCTTGAGTGATTTTACTGTGGAAAAAGAAATACCGCGTAACCTTGACCTAATTTCGGAATCTACTTGCCCGAAAATTTGTGCAGCTTTTTCTTCTTCTGGCAAATGTGGGTCAATTCGATCAAACAAGTTAAGCTTTTTGTTTATGAATTCGGAGACCGGCTCATTTTCTTTCTGCGCCTCCCCGTATAACGCTGTTTTCGCGGCTGAAACCCGTTCCTGTGAATTAAAATTCTCTAAAAATTCTAACTGAAATACTGCGTAAGGTTCGCGAATTCGTCTGCGTGCCCCCTGCCATTTTCGCGCTTCCCCGCGAAACAGAGATTCCACATACGAAATCCGTTCTTTGTCATCTGAAATACCAGCTGATCGGAAATATTCGTTCATCTGGTCTATAAACCATTCTGGGTCCTCGTAGTCGAGACCAGAAAATGTGTGTGTGGGCGGTTTAACATTTCTAGATTCTACCCTAGGTGTTAATCGATCTGTAATTTGCAGCAGCGTATGAGAGAGTTGGCTAGCAATTCTAAATATCAACTCCTCATTTGCTGTAGGTTCGGGATTTGTAACTGTTGTGTTTAATGAAGCATTTGTATTATTAAAATTATGTGTAAAATTTTTTGGGATTGGATTTTCAGGCCTTATGTCACTAAAATGTGCACTAGATGCACCACTTGACGTTGCGTCTGTGTTTATTACTTGTTCTTGCTTATTTTCAGACATTTTTGTTTGTTTTTGTTTGCTTTAAAAAATTTAAAAAATTAAAATTTTCAAGAATGACTTTTTTTCTGTTGTGGGTTCGTTTTGTTTCACTTAACAATTTTTTAATTTGAGTCGTGTGTCGGGCCTCGCGTTATGGGCGACATGTCAGGTCAGGTGGTCGTTTCGGCTTTTTTAATTTTTGAGAATATCGGAGGAATTTTAGGGCTATTTCTGCTTTCAGGGTTGCCAGGGCGCCATCTATCAAATGGATAGAAATCTGAGTGCTTTGCGTAATGTTGATGTATGACTTGTATGCTTTTTTCGCGTAAACAGAAATATTCCCTGCCGTTCCTTGATATTCTGGCTAAGTCGGAGAGCTTTGATTCTACTTCAGGGTGACACACTAATTTATTTACAGAAAAATGAAGTTGCTGAAGGCTGATTAGTTAATTGTTAATTTTAATTACTAATTAGTTAATGATTTGCTTAATAAACAAGAATGTCTGAATGATTTTGAGTACAAGCTGCTAAAATGTGTGTGTGTGAATTTACTGTGTGACTGATAGCTGAATGCTTGGCAAGAACTGTTAATGAATGAAGTGACAACCGTGCTATACACAAACAATTAACAATAACATAAATTTGTTGCAGTGAAAAACCAGGTGTCACTTACCTTTGGTTGGCTAACAGCTGATCTGGCTCTCAGGGTATCCTAGGCTGTCTGGATCGCTTCTAGTAATCCTGTTTGGGGTTACACAACACCTCACTGCACTTAGGATAAGATAGGGGATGGGAAGTTCACAATAAAGCACTGTTATTAGAAGTTTTTGTTGGCTGACCAGTTCCAGGTGAAATTGTACGGTAAGTATTTTAGTTTTAGACAAAGAAAGCACTTGTGATTAGCTCTGAGTGTCGAAGTATGTAAATGTTAGGTTTATGCAAGTTCTAACTCGTTGATAATTAATGCAAGGTTAATGTTGAGGTAATTAGTTGAACTTTTGAAGTGAATGAAGTATGATATGAACTGAGTTAATTTGTGAGTTTAATTTAGACTTGAACGCCTGAATTTTAGTAGTGAATTTTGACAATGATGTGAGCTTTGAATGTACAAATTTTAGGTGAATTTGCACAGCGTTAAGTTGATGATTTCGGAGTTGAAAGTAGACTGAGATATCGAGGTTTCGCGTCGTTCGTATTTATACGCTCCACTGTGGTAGGCTTAGGCTCCGCCTCTCTGCTTCTTGCGTGTTTCCGAGCGCTGATTGGCTCGTGGTCGGCATATAAATATGTAACTTAGAATTCGGCGTTCATTTTTGACCTCGAAAGCCAGGGTTTCCCCAACGCAGTTGTGCACCGCATGACCGGGCGAAATTCAAAACGTGAAATGCCCCTGGTTCAGGTTCAGGTTCCTCTGGACCAGGTCAAAATTCTAGATCTCAAGTACTGCTGTCATGTACTTGTAAAAGTTGAACACCAAAACAAGCCGGTTTCTGCCACCCAGTGCCACCGGTGCCAAAGGTTTGGCCACGGCCAATCCCGATGCACGGCGGCACCCAAGTGCGTGAAATGCGGCGAAAGCCACGCAACATTCGAATGCCAAAAGGCACGCGACAAACCGGCCAAGTGCGCCAACTGCTCAGGGCCTCACCCTGCCAGCTACAAGGGGTGCCCTCAGTACCCCAAAAGTGGCAAACAAACAAAACCTAACACAAACACACCCAAGACACCAAACACCCCCCCCCAAACCCCCCCCCCGCTAACGCTACGAAAAAGACGAACCAACCTAAACCACCAAAACCCCAGACAAATACACAAAACCCCACTCACCCCCATCCCAAAATCCCTCTCACCCGGGGCAGCGGCCATGCTAGACGCAGCAGCGCGTCTGCAGGACTTCTGCAACCAGATGACAGCATTTATGACAAACATGCAGAAATTGTTTGCCTAAATGACTGCGCATCCTCCTACCCAAAATCCCATCCCGTTCCCCTCGTTGAGAATTTCGTCCTGGAACCTTGACGGGTTGCGGGGCAGAAAGTTGGAACTGGTGGACATCCTAAACCGTCTAGAAATAGACGTGATGGCCATCCAGGAAACCAAACTTGACGAGATATCCGTATTTCCATTCCCGACTATGACATATACAGACGTGACAGAAACCACAACGGGGGTGGCGTTGCACTCGCGATCAAGAAGTGCATCGACCACTATCCACTGCAACAGATCCAAACTCAAAACACCGAGGCCGTGGCGATAGCGGTGAGATCGCTACGGCATGGTGATGTTGCGGTGGTGTCCTGTTACCACCCACCTAGACTTCCCATACTAGACAACGACATTAACCTAATCCTTTCCTGGCCCCAAACCATTGCCTTAGGAGACTTCAACGCGAAGTCTCCCGTATGGCACAGCAGAACTACGACCGCAGGAGGTCGTGTTCTGCTGAACATCCTTGACCACAACCCAAATATCCAAATCCTAGGCCCCGTAGAACCCACCTTCTACGGACCCATATCCCTACCTGATGTCCTAGACATCGCTATCCTAAAATCCGTGCCACTAAGAGCACCGATTTCTGCCATAGACGAAGGGTCTTCTGATCATAATCCGATCCAATTGGATTTTGGACAGAGACAAAGAAATCTGGGCACCTTCACTAGGAGGTTCACTGACTGGGAGCGGTTCCGAGCAGAAATGCAAAGGAACACAGCGCTACCAGTCATTGAAACCACCCAAGACCTGGAGGCGGCAATCCTATCCCTTGTCACTGACATAAAACACGCCCTAACCCTATCCACCACCGAAACCCTAGTCCCTAGACTCCCAAACCCTACCGGTATCCTACCCCCTGACATTAGACAATTAATCACCGAAAAACGCAGACTTAAACGACTTGCCTACCGCACCCGACTCACCCGACACAGACATGACTATAACCGACTTAACAGACAGGTAAAGGCGGCTCTGAGAGAACTGGCCCAGGACAAATGGGCCAGGCACTTGGAGTCGCTGGACCCACAGGACAATAGCCTCTGGAAGGTGCAGCGTGCCCTACGCTTACCGCCCCGCCGGAAAATCCCTCCAATCCACGGCAGCAGGGGGGTGGTTTACACGAACCAGGAAAAGGCCGAGGCTTTTGCCGACAGCCTGGAACTGCAGTGTAGACTACCCCAGCTGCCTGACGAGGACGAGGAATTTGAACGCGAGGTCGAGCGTGCGGCTCGACGCATCGACGGAGCGCTGGACAACGACGTAATCCCCCCAGCCACACCCGATGAACTCCGCGAAATCATCAAAAACCTCAGGAACCGAAAGGCTCCTGGTCCTGACCTAATCCATAACCACACCCTAAAACACCTCCCCCGCAAACCCTTCACAGCCCTCCTCAACATAACAAACGCCATCCTCCGACTGAGGCATTTTCCAAGAAATTGGAAAACCGCTCACGTCATCCTCATCCCCAAACCCAACAAAGACCACCAATTCCCCTCTAACTACCGACCCATCAGCCTGCTCCCGGCTATGAGCAAAGTGGTAGAAAGAATTATCCTCTCCCGACTAAAAACCATATCCCAAGAGCTGCAAGTCATTCCCGACGAGCAGTTCGCCTTCCGTCCTGGTCACTCGACCGAACTCCAAATCCTCAGACTAACCGAGCACATCACGGCGGCCTTCAACAGGAAACAGTTCACTGGAGCTGTCTTCCTGGACGCCGCAAAAGCCTTCGATACGGTCTGGCACGAAGGCCTACTGATGAAAATGCTCACAAACCGCTATCCTATTTCCTATGTCAAACTAACCAAGTCCTACCTTCACCACCGGAAATTCCAAATCCGCATCCAAGACTCCCTATCCTCAACACGCACCATGGAGTCCGGTGTCCCACAAGGCACCGTCCTCTCTCCTCACCTCTATACCATCCATAACAGCGACATTCCACACCCTCCCCACACAAATACCTACCTTTACGCAGACGACATCACCCTGACAACACAATCCAACAACCTCAACCATACCCTAAATACCCTCCAAACCTCCCTTGACCAACTTGAAACCTGGTGCAACAGGTGGAAAGTCAAAATTAATCCTGACAAAAGTTCGGCTGTCCTTTTCACCGCAGACGTCTCCCCCGAAACCATGCCCCCGACAACCCCACCCTATTCCAAGAACCCATTCCCTGGCAGACAAAAACGAAATACCTAGGCGTGACGATGGACCAGCGACTCACGTGGAAAGCCCATATCACGGAGACGGCGGCTCGCGGTAAGCTCACCAGGGCGAGGCTCTATCCCTTACTCAAGGGTGGCAACACCCTTAGTTTAAGGAATAAGCGTACGCTTATCAAGGTGGTGCTTCAAGCGCAGCTCACGTACGGCTCCGCGGCATGGAGCTACGCGGCAAAAAGCCACATTAAAAGACTCCAGGTTATAGAGAACATAGCCTTACGCACGGCCGTCGCGCCCTGGTATTTCAGAAACACAGACATAAAACATGACCTCGACTACACCGACCTAACCCACACCATTCACACCACGCCCAAAACCTTTGACAAAGCCACTAACCACGACAACCCCCTACTCAGGCAAGCCGTCGACTACGACCCCTCCCCGACTGACAAACACAAACGCCCCAGACACCAATTCCTTGACCTTGCCCCCAGACCAACCCCTACCCCCTCCCCCCCGCTAATCTTTTCTGTTTCAGGACGAAGAAGCCACGACCCAGATGACCACCACGAAGAAGACGAGAACATAGACAACCCAAACCAAATTCCTATCCTTACCTAGCGCTCGCATCTCCCGAACCGAAAAAGGCTTGGGAGGAAAGAGCATCCTATGGCTACCTAGCCAATCACAATAACCCAATTCCCAACAAAGACCACCCCCGGGGTTTAGGACGGCCGGTGAAGAAAGAACATAGAAGACCCGAAGAGCGCCAGAAGAAGGCCCCCTGCCGGCGGGGTCAGCCAGGGCAGAAGGAGGCCCCGCAAAGCGCCTACACCGGCCACGCCAGTGGTCGGGGTAGGTGATGGATGGGGCCCACCTTTACGAGGCCGCCCAGGCCTACAGAGATGGGGAAGGATAAAGAGCGCTAACGCGCTCGATCCTAAACCATACAAGGCCATCGTTCGCCAAAGAAATAACGGCGCTTGGTACACTTATGCTTTAGGCACTCTGGAGTGGATTCATCTGTAACAGTCTTCAGATAAATGTTCTTATGGCAATCAATATAATCAATATTATCTTCTTTTATGTACGATCGTGGGTTTCTTCATTCTAGTATTGTTTTGACATTTCCTCCGTGACATGGGGTTACACGCACATAGCACTTGTCAGTCGATATAAACCTATACTGTGTTGTTGGTTGCATTGTGTCTAATACTCTACAAATGCCAAACAGTAGTGGTCAGAAAAGTAATATTACAGAGCACTGTGAACGCCTCGGGATATTTAAAATAATAATACCACAATATTATTATATGCAAACATGGTCGATTATTGTGTGGACAATTATTTTGCTAATAAAAATTTCTTAGTAAGTAGGCATAAATATGTTTTGTAAAATGTAGATCAGAAAGAATGTAAGAAGAAGAAGAAGAGGTGTGTCAGAACTGTCAGAGTTCAGTTGTTGTTGTAAAGATAGATAGGAAGTGCGAAATATAGAAAGTAGTAAAACGTTGTTGGGTATTTATTTAATTAACAAAGAAAATATTACCCTAACAATTGTTAATTTCGTTACTATTATTAGTTTTCAGTATTTGCTTTTCGCACATTCAAATTCGTGTAATCGCGGAAATTACGGATATGGTACTAATTTATTGGAAGTGCGACGAAAGTGAATATCGTGCAGCAGCAGAATATCAAAGACGTTTTCGAAATAGACGGAATATGCCAAATCCTCGTACATTTGTACGAATTGTACAACGTCCACGAATGTTGTTTTACACGTGCTGATGTTTTAAATACGTATGTACCTAACTTGAAAATAAAAAAAAACCAATTTCATACTTTTTAAATTTCCTTGAAACTTCTTTTTACTTAGTGACATAAAAATAAAGCATTTTTAAACAACAATAGATATACCTACAGAAAAAGTATTTTTTATTTATGAAATGGTTGAGGGAAACCAAGACGTCCCCAGCAAGTATAACAATTTTACAACAAGTTATAATGTAAACAAGTTAGAAAACAGAAAATAATTCAACTTTCTTGAAATCTCCAAATATCAGTCCTGGAAGTATCAGTAAGGTGGGTTTTACTCTCAGTGCTAGGTACCATATCGGGTTTCTCATTAAATAATCTAGTATTTTGTAAATAAAACTTTCTTTAAAAGCGCCGTAAATCGTTATACGTGGCAACGCGGTGCTCTGTCACTACCTTTGACAACTTTCACTTTGGCAGAACATACCTAACCTCGAAGCTGACAGGCGGCATAGTCGCCGAGAAATTAGGGGTTAATAAGGTTTTGAAAAAAATTTTTTTTCGCTTTATAAATAAGTTTGGAATTTTTTTGAACGGTGATACCGTTAATTCTGATTTTTTCCTATCCCCTCTTAAAATATTTGTACTAAGTCATAGTTAACCCTGTATATTGTAGTAAGTTATTGTATAGGTATTTTTTTTAATTTCTAGAAATTCATCTCATGTCGGAGTCTTCAGTTATCTATGTATATTAAATGAGGATGAATGATCGTGTAAATCACATCTGGTACTTATTTAGAAAAGCAAAATAAATTTGACCGACCATTAAACTTATATAAATATTAATAAAAAAACTTACCTGAGAAAAAAGAAATTACAGTGACTTGATTTAACCTATGCGTTAAAATGTAAGATTTTGTTCTTTTCCACTAACTTGGTATTAATGCTTGCATAGAACTGCATGAAATAATGATACTTTTTTGGAACACCTGAGGGGAATTTTTTCCTCTACAATTTAGCCCATTGAATGTTTCTTTTACTTGATTTAAAGTTGCTGTTCTAATATTTTCCTATAAGGCTGGACGTTGGTGTATATGAATTCATAATTATCAAACAATAAATTGATTTTATTAATAATACTTATCACCGATATGGTCAGCTTGATATTTATTTCTGAAAGCATATCTGTAATGTGGAGTTGCTGTAGAATTTGATAATAATTGCGCATATAAAATATAATAATATCAAATATAATTACGAGTATAAAGAGGTACTAAAAGTCTACCCATCACTAAAATTGTAGAACCTTTTTGACAATTTTGATATATTAGCACTACAAACTTTCCTCCGAGTGACGCGTAGTAATGGGATCACCCCCACTCTCGCACAGATATCAGGTAACCTAAACCTTTTTAATAACCTTGGGGGGCGCTAGTGTGCAAGCAGAGAAATGGAGTAGGGAGAACGCGCTTCGACGACTGCGCATCGGTTTTTCGTCCGACGCTAAGCGGGCAGCCATATTCTAACCCAACTGTCAAAGAGCTTTGTTTACTTTGGGATTTGTTTGTATTTATAAATATATTTTTTCGATTTGTGAATATTTGAATTTAATTATTCTGATCTTTGTGTTTCAATATTGACTGTTAGTGTGAATTTAAACATTTTACCATGGCTAGTTGTGCTGTGAGAGGCTGTTTCAATAATAGAAAATTTTTACGTGAAGGTATCAGTTTTCATACGTAAGTTGTTAATTGAGACTAATATAACTTGAAACTACGGTATAATACTTTTTCTTTACAGGTTTCCTAAAGAAGATTTGCAGAAAGAGTGGCTACAAGCATTGGGTAAATCTAATGAAAAATTTGTCTGGTCGAAAAATAAAATTGTTTGTTCAGAGCATTTTAAAAAGGAAGACTTTGTAAAACGTTCTGGTAAAAGATTATTGAAGCCTACTGCATACCTTCACTGAAATTAGGAAAAGTTCAAATTGATTCATTTGACATCACCTTCTCGTCATCCAATATATCAGTACCTTCGACAAGTACTATAGAACCTTATTCTCCATCAATTATACAAGAATCAACATTATCGACGGATTAAAATATAATTAAAACACAAAAAAGACGAAAACGTAAAATAGTAACAAGGTAAATAAATTTCAAATACATTAATAAGGTATTTAAGCAAGACACCATAATTATATAATGAAAATCACTTAAAACTATTTAAAATTACTGAAGACTTGATTATGGTTAAGAGGATACCATTTATTTGAGAATTAACTAGTGGTAAACTGATATTGAGATATTTTGGATCTATCCAAATTGTAGAAGTAGATACCGCCCATTGCCCAGGTTCGGAGAATGTTTAAAGGTTTTATAGCAAGCAACTTTAAGGAAAAACCTAACTGGTGAGTTGTAATTAATGTCAAAGTTTTTATTTTTATTACAATCTTTATTGACATGGGCTAGCTGGGCCTCTTTTCTATTCGGAACCAGCAGATTAACTATCGTTAAAAAACTAAAAATTACCAGTTATGTCCACACTGCTGTTGTTGTTTTTCTTTTTGTTTAGGTGCTGACGCATACAGGTTTGGGACCTACCATTAGCATGATAGCTAAATGTTAAGGCTTTTCCAGGGCTGCGGTATTGTAATATCTTTTGTGCGTTACTGTGGATTTAAGTACCTATATTTTGTAAATAGTTTAATTTATCATTACAACAGAACGTGCTCTTTTCCCCCGTGAATTCAACGCTGAGTACGGCACTCTGGTTCTCATTTATATTGCACTCAGTCAGTCATAGTTAAGTCAGGTTTTTGTTAATAATCTTCATTGTCGACAGAAAATAAATAAAGTAGGTGTATTTATTCTTTTTATAATCTTCCCCTTTTCCCTAATTTTGTACATAGCTAGTCTATCGAAGGTAAGTTAATAAATAAAAGAAATAAAAAATAAACACAAGACGTACGTAAATTTTAATGTAGCTCTAGTAATCTTTATTATTTTCCTTTGCAAAATAGAACAATTACAATTGTCATAGACTGAAGTGAGCCTAACCACTCATCCTACGTCCTGTGTTTTGCTTTGAGATGCTGTCCACCATTTGTCAAAATTGTGTTATAAAAGAACTGATTGACAAGACAGAGATTTACGTCATTTTTTCATAACTTAAAAATAGTCATGAGCTAATTTGTTTAATATTTTTTTATTAACATACCGCTTTCAGGCATAACTGAAAAGTGGTATCTACTAAATTTTTTTTGTAATATTTACAAAAGCGTATCTAAATACTTTTAATAGTGTTAATTTACCCACAAAGCGATACAAATTGCTAAAGAATTATTTTAACTTTCAAGCTAACGGAGAGGAGAGAAGGCTTTTTCTTATAATTAATATTACAATCCGTAAAAAAAATTATTTCCAAAATAATCCAATTTTTAAAATATAAGTTTTTTTTCTTTAACATCAATTGCAGAATAGTTACAAAAATAGTTTTATTTTCGCACTTCATTAGGAAGTTCGCGCATGTTGACGATCGTTCTCCCTACTCCATTTCTCTGTGTGCAAGCCGCTGATCATCTAGAAATATATGAAAATAATAAGCTTGTTTTCCGTGGTTAACCATGATGTGAGGATTAACTGACATTTGGTGTATCTATTTTGTACTTGTACTTGTTTGTGTTTATATTACATGGTTTTATTACAGCTTAAATAACAAAGATCACAGACTCGCATAGCGGGAACGTCTCACGCAGATGCTTCGCGCATGCCGCCATTTGAGAATAAAACCTTGCAATAGCGGCAGTGACGTGTGGTTGTATGCACGTAGCCATACCGTTTGACGACTAAGTCATTGGCGCACGAGTGCTGTTTTTTGTGGTTTATTGATTTTCTTGTATTTTATACTGTTATTTTATTTTTAAACAGTCAAGTAAAACAAAATAATATTCGTATGTTAGAAAAATTGAGGTGTTCCATTTAAAAAAAATAAATTTTATCAATCTTGAAACACCTAGTACCTACATAAAATTTATTCAGCATTTTGTAGTTTATATCTGTACCTACAACTTTTATATATAAAAACCTTTTTTATAACTGTCACAGTTCTCAAGATTAATACTCTGGTCAACTCTATCTTAGACATTCAGTATATGTAAAAAAATAAGACAAAAATTTGGACCTGACCAATTAAATGTATGCCAGTACAATTTATTTTATTTATGTAGGTAGATATACAGATGTAATACATATGTTTTCTATATACTTTTTTGTTTCTGTGTAATGTAATATTTCGAAAAAAAAGTGGCTTAATAAATTTCACTTTTGGTTCCTTTTTTTAGTCATTAGCAACGTCATGTTAATAAATTACCTATACGTACTTTGAAAAGTAATTATACATTTTATGTTAATGGATCCACGTAGGTGTGATATTTATATTAATCAAGCTCCCAAATTTAGGTAACATTTTCTATATCTGTTTTAGTAAAAAAAAACTATTCTGAAATTCAAGTAGTGCCGTTAAAGCACTAAATTGGGACAACTATTTTTAATCCAGTCCTGACTTCTATCCTGAGCGAGAGAGAAACAAGCTTCAAGGACAAATTTTCTGTGTTTAATACATAATACTTCAAAGGTGCCGCCGTAGAGTCTGTGAGCTGATTGTTATTTAAGCTGTGGTTTTATATTGACTTTTATTATTATGCTTTAGATAGACAAATGGATGTGGTGCTTTGGATAGTAACAATAATTAATCAGCATATTAGTAGTTTAGAGAAATGTTTGCAGTCTGTAAGAATTTAATAAATGTTTTTTTTTCAATCTAATCTTGTATTAATTAATAAATAATGAAATTGATATAATAGTTGTGTCTGTGATCGAGGAAGTAAAATGAATATGAAATAAGCCTACTTTTATTCTTCTTTCTTTAAGGTTTACTAGTACTGCTGCGATAAATCAGTTGATCCAAGAAACTGTAGAAGGTCAAAATCACATTTTAATAATACAGGAAAAAATATTTATGGTATACGATATTCTTTGAGATTAAACGACTTACCTGTAAGGAAGTTCAATCCTCAATTATACGAGCTGTTGCGTCCTTACTAGATCACCCTCTAGTTGTGTTCCTAACACGACTCTGTGCGCGCTAATTCCAAGCAGAAAAAGTGTCCTTATTCGTCCTCGACCCGCTCCCGCCGGCACGATCTCCTCATTATGTTTAGTTGCTGAGCAATTAGATCGCTAACTAGGGCTATATTCTGAGCAAGTGTGGGGGGTGGGTGGTGATCTAGTAAGGACGCAACAGCTCGTATAATTGCGGATTGAACTTCTTTACAGGTAAGTCGTTTAATCTCAAATTATACTTCCCTGTTGCGTCCTTACTAGATCACCCTGTAGATGTTTACACAATCAGCGATCTATATTGTTGGGCGGTAGATGACATCAGTCATATGGTTACAAAATTTTGTTTATCCCCAAATTTTAAGTATCCCATATAAATCGTATGGTAATGAACTTACATCTACAGTATGAATACAAAAACAAAAAAAAAACGAACAATGTATAAAATAAATATTAGCAATTTTATATGTCAATGTTTTTTGCCACATACTCTGTCGTTTTCACTATTGTAAAATTTTGAGAAAACATTGGACTTTGCAGACCAGTCTGCAGCTTCTCTAATATTTTCCACACTGGTTCCGGCTTTGAAGGCTGCTGATGTAGCCGCATGCCGTGTGCTGTGCCCTTTAAATATATCTGTGTCTATGCCACACATTTTCAAACTCTCCTTTATCCATCTACTTACTGTCTGTGTCGTAGCTGTGTGGTGTGGCTTTTTATGGGTTAATATTAGATATTGGTTACTATCTCGTAACATTTTTGTTTTTTGTGTGTAAAATAGCAGGGTAGTTGCGACACATATTTCGGGTTTCTCCTGTAAAAAGGGTAGGATGATGGTTGGCTGTGTTTTGTTAGGTCCTGATGTTTTAAGAATTTCAGTTAATGTAATTTTGATCCTGTCTTTGTAATTTATAATATTCAAAAGTTTTATTTTTACGAAGGTCTGTACTCTTTGAGCTGAGGCTAATGCTAATAGTACCATTAACTTCCTTGTTAACACTTCTAAAGAGAGTTGTTGAAGTGGGAACATTTTCTCCATATGTCCCAATACTGCTGATTCTGGCGTTCCATGTTTCAAAAACGCCTGCTTGATAATATAGCTGCCCTCAGGAAAAGGCTTTTCCAAAATGGGTGTGGCTTTCTGAAAGGAGACAGGAGTAAGATATAATCTGGGTCTAACTTAACTATATTTGAGATCAGCATCTCTTTAATTTTGGGGAACCATGGTTGTGTTTCCCATAGGGGGAATACAACAATGCCCTTCGCTTTGTCCCATTCTATTTTTTGTAAAACCTTTGGCAGAAGTGGGAAAGGTGGAAATGCATAGAAATTCAGATTTTTCCAGGATATTGTGAAAGCATCCGAGGTTAAGCATTCGGGGTCTTTTTTCCAAGATATACATTTTTTACATTTTGCATTTTGTCTGGAGGCAAATAAGTCGATCTCTGATTTTCCTAGAGATTTTGTAATTATTTTGCATTAAGACAATATTCTGTTTCAATGTTTGTTAACCTTGACTGTTTGTCTGCAATTTTATTTTCTTTTGATGTTATATAAGAACAGAAGATAAAGATTTGTTGATTTTCACACAATTTCCGGATTTGTCTAGCAATTGAGTTTAATTCTGGACTTCAAGTGCCTCCCATTTTTATTTACATAGGCTAATGCTGTTGTATTGTCCACTCTAATTAAAACATCACAGTTTGAAACGATTTTAGCAAAAACTTTGAGTTCCAAGTGGTTAATATTGTCACGTAATAAGCGTGTGTGACTCTATAGTAGGGAGTCTGGGACTTCCACCAAATGTCACGGAAAGTGTGACCGTCCTGCACCACCTATAAATATATAAAAATAATACCTCTCTTATATTCTTGGGGTACTCGCTTGGCTCCTGCGAGAGGTATAGAAACTCAACCTTTTAATAATAATACAGATTTATTCAATAAACATAACAGCCATACTTACAATAACACCTTTGTGCTGGGGAGAATCTCTTCTAAAGATCAGAGCCAGCCAACGGCTGACCGCCGCCCTTTGGCCATGGACTGGCTGGCTTTAGCCCAGTTTCAATAGTATTTATACACATTCGGAAAATGCTGACTCCATCAGAATTATACTATCTATTGAAACTATGTGAACAGCCAGCAAGTTTATCGCTTGGTTCTTAGAGAGAGGAAGAAGGATACACTAAGTTTGGTTTGATAGTAACCTTGCAACTGGACACTTTTAATTGTTTTGAATTTCACTTGTGTAACATTGACACACTATCGATTGTGAATATGTTTATACTTTTGATTCAATAAAATAATTTGATATTCGTATGTATGCCAAATAGGTTTTTAATTTAAAATAGTTAAAATATGTGTCCAGCTGTAAACCATCTCTCTAAGATCCCCTTTGTTGACAATATGAAGGGAGCTCTCCAGAACCCGTGAGCGACCTCCCCCCCGCTTGTTGCTCCCAGCCTAGTGGCGAGACATCTGTATAAATTTCTATTTTATAATTTTTCGGTTTAAAACAACTTTTTGCTGAAGGTAATTTTAATACCCACTAGTTATAGTCTTCTTTTAAAGATTTTGGTAACAGCATTATTGTGTCAAAATTGGCTCTACCTTTTCTCAAAGCCAATGTGTTTTTTTTTGTTTTTTTTTTCCAACTGTTTAGTGTGTAGCCAACCATATGGGACCGCCGGGCATGCCGCTATTAAAGAACCTATTAACCTTGCAAAATCTCTAATCTAAATAGTCTTTTGCTGTTTTTGTTTTCCGATTTTTGCTATCAATTCTTTTCTCTTTCCCTCAGGTAACCCCAGTGTCAGTTCTTTGCTGTTAAAAACGAACCCTAAGTAATTTACAGTGTGAGAAGGTGTTAACTGGCTTTTTTCATAATTTATGTAAAATCCCACAGATGTTAATAATTTAATTGTAAGATTTATATTTTCTAGGCATTCATTTTTTAAATAAATCACCAACAAAACCCCTTGTAATCGTAATATATTCATTGTTGGTTTGAAAATTTTGGTGAACACAAATGGTACACTGCTGAGGCCAAAACATAGGCAATTAAATTCATATCATTTTCCGTTAAACTCAAACCGGAGATATTTCTTGTGATTTTTATGAACTGGAATTAAGAAATATGCATTTTTCAAATCAATTGTGGATAAGAAGGAATTTTTGGATATTAAGCTTTTTGCGGTTCTATGATTTGAAATGTGGTGTCGTTATAAATTTATTTAGGTTTTTAAGATTTAGAATGAATCTGTATGTGCCATTTGGTTTTTTGCGTAAAAAATAAGATGATAAAAATTCACCCTTTTTATGTTTGCATATTGAAATAGCCCCAATGTGCATTAGTTTATTGATGTTGGCTATTCAATATTTGTTTTCTGTTTAACTTTTGGTATTGCCTTTTGATGTGGTTTGCTAGAAAAGGGGATTTTATATCCCGTGATCCAGCTTAATATATTATTTTCTGTGGTAAGCTTTTGCCACATCGGATAAAAAGTTTTTATTCGGCCAGCATATTTACTTACTTGGTTTACTTGAATCGGTTGTTTCTTCGACCTTGTTCTGATATTTCTTGTTGTATTTGAAGTTGGTGGCTGGTTTGTTGTATGTTCTGGGGTACGTTGGCTTCTTTTCTTTGACTTTCATGCGAGCTTTTGGTCTCGGGCGCTGGTAATTTAAATTTGTTTGGGCTTTGATTTCCTTAGCAACACTGTTGACTACTTTTGCCGATTTGCATTGTTCTCCAAAATCTTCTCCATAGAGTTTTGTACTAATTTTTGCTGTTGCAGCTACTTTTTTCACAATTTCATTAAATATGGGGTTAATGGCGTACCTTGTGTCCATTGATATCATGTGGTGTGCCTCTGCTATGATTCTCCCTGTATCCACAAGGTCTGTGATGTCCAGATCTTTATGGTGTTCCTTTTCAGCCAGGATCTTGGTCAAGTGTGTGCCTAAAGCTGTCAGCCCTTTCCCTAAAAGGCTCTGTAAAGCCCTCAAATATCCATCTCGTCGTATGGTTGCGCTTGGTAGCAGCGCTACAATTTCCTCATTGATTTTTGGAGAATCTAGAGCTTGGCAATTTTTGGGGATGAACCATTTTTCGGCCAGTTGTGTTTTCTTTTCATTGTCTAACCCTTCTTGAACATAATTTGTCCATCTTAGGGCTAGATCCTTTAGTAAATCGGGACCCGTTTGTTGTGGTTTGGTAGGGTCTTTTCCCAAGATGTTTATTAATGTGTCTGTGTTGTCAGCTGGAGCAATCTTGGGGGTTTCTATTATGGCTTGTGTAGTAATTGTGGTGGGAGTCGGTGAGGGAGACCTAGAACTTGAGGATTGTGAGCTCTTCGACGAGTATGGGCTGCTAGATGAGCCTGTAATGGTTAAAAAAAAACGATAGATCGTTTTCTACACAAGTTGTGTTTGAGTTTTTATCCCAACAAGTGGTTAGGTTTTCTAATCTCAACAAGTGGTTGAATTAGATTAGCAAAGTGTACAGGTGAAACATGGTTGCACAAGGCTATTTCGGCTTTGTTTGTTTGGCACTTGCCTTTGTTTACAAGAGGTAAACTTTTTAATTTGCTATAATAATTAATATAGGTTTGAATTTTTATCCCAACAAGTGGTTGGGTTTTATAATTTCAACAAGTGGTTGATTTAGGTTAAAAAAAAATTGGTTCAAGACCATTTCAGTTGGTTTCTTTGGCATTTTTTCTTCGTTTACAAGTGGTAAACGTTTAATTTATTATAATGGTTGTGTATTATATTGCTAATGAGCATTAAGAATGAAGAGCCCAAGTTTAGACAGAGGTATAATTTATTCTGCCCTGCGGTTACGCCGCACAACCTATTCACATGGAATGTATTGGGTCTACAAAATACTAAATACCTATAAATGATAGGCTGTAAATACGGAAGAAGAAGAAGAAGTTTTTAATATTCCCGTAATTTTATAGCTTGAGATTTTCCAACACGTGATTGACGGTATTGGAAAATGTACCATGCAATTTGAAAAAGAAAATCGTGGTTGTACTTACTTGATGACTGATAATTCGTATTTCTCGCAAAATCTTTGGATTCTTCTATTTATTTTCCTCCTCTCTTTTTACTTTTCCTCTCGTTTCCGTTTGCCCATCTTCTTCACTCACTTTTCACTTTTTACTAGTTAATTCGATACGCACATTTGAAGCGCTAGAAACATAATGAGGAGATCGTGCCGGTGGGAGCGGGTCGGTACGAGGACGAATAAGGACACTTTTTCTGCTTGGAATTAGCGCGCATAGAGTCGTGTTAGGAACACAACTACAGGGTGATCTAAGGACGCAACAGGGAAGTATAATTCACATTATAAAGAATATTTGTAACTCATTGTGTAAAAGCAAACCCAATAAAACAAAAAAAAGGAAGCATATTGAAACCGCATATAAAATAGACTTATCGAGATGTTTTCAAGGTAAGGACACATAAATACCATAAACTTCTCTCATTTTTTATTTTTTTTATTTAACTAGCATAAAAGGGTATTATTTTATATTTTTCAGCCATGTGGAAGATAATATTTCAAATCCAATCTAAGTTTTGTGAAAATAAAAGTTGTATGTGCAGCCCAAATTTTTAGTTCCAACTGTTGCTGCAACGATTGATTTGATGATCCCAAAATCTGCTGGCTGAAGCAAGTATTGCAGAATTTGTGCATTTCGTGGACACAATATTTGACACATTGAATAGTCGCACCGTTCAGAGTTCTGAAAATATATGTTTAAATGAAAAACTTTGCTTTCTTTAGGGAAACCACTAACCTGTGAATTGGGTCCAAACACTAGATATTTTGAATTCTGGAATAAGTACATTCCTGATATAACTGGAAATTTTTTAAAAATGTTCATTACAATAACATATATATATTTTTAATAAGATAGTTGACGCCTACTTCTGGTACCGTAAGTTCCAAGTTATATTTTGTTTCAATTCAGGTGTTAAAAACCCTTAGAAAATAAAATTCAACTAAATACGTCTAATTCATACTCGTTGTGGAATACCTTATATTATGAAAGTATTTAAAATTCCCACCAAGCACAATATTTAAATTTCCCGGTTCAGGTTTTGCCACTGCATGTTTTGTGACATGCCGTTGTTCTTATTTCCATTTATTTCAAGAAGCTTTTGACGTGTCTTTTCTATTTATAGCTTCAGCGGCAGCAGCACTTTACTAGTAAATAAAATCAGATTTTTCTAATTTTCGTAGTTTACTAGATTTGACAATTTTAAAAACATACCCAGGCAAAATTTATTAGCAAACTAGCAGAAAAAACTGCAAGAGTAAACATTAAGGTTTATCCAGACACACTTAGAACGCTTTGACGGCAATGGAAAACAGAGATGATCAGAATCAATGTTGATAAATATATGTCTACATTATTCGCGGTTACAACACTAGTGCCCCCTTTGCGGATAAGCTGAACTAAATTCTTATTACCAGTTTTGGTCCCTTTGAAATGTCTATTGCCTCTGCAGTACTATATTTTCAATTTATTTGTTTATTAGTGACAGGAAAATAACTAGAAGATTTATATAAAAAATGGTTTAAAAAGTAATGTTTCCTTATAAATATTGTCACGGATTTCCCAATCCGTCTTTTTCTTACTTCCAGAAAAACAATGCGTTAATTAATCACTTCTTTATTAACTACTCAGTACACTACTGAACACTAATTACAACTCAACTTATTTAATTAATTGCTATCTAAATCACTTTGATCTCTCTAACTAAACACTTCAATTCAGACTGTAATACAAGACTAACTACAGTGTTTGCAGTTGACAGGACAGGGCCTCCTAGAAAGGGCATCTGCATTTCCATGTTTCCTGCCGGCTCAATGTTCAACAACAAAGTGATATTCTTGCAGCCGTTCCAGCCATCTGGCCATCTGTTCTTCAGGATTTTTAAACTGTAGCAGCCATTTAAGGGAAGCGTGATCCGTTCTTAGAAGGAATTCTTGGCCATACAGGTATTTATGAAAGTGTTCTAGACTCTTGACGATGGCAAGCAATTCTTTCCGAGTCACACAGTAATTCTTTTCGGCTTTTGACAGAACTTTGCTGAAGTAGCCCACTACTCGCTCTTGGCCATCTTTTACTTGGGAAAGAACTCCGCCAATTCCAATGTTGCTTGCGTCCGTGTCCACTATAAATGGTTGTCCAGGTATTGGGTATGTCAAAATCGGGGTAGTGCAGAGAGCCTCTTTCAGCGTCTCAAAGGCTTGCTGGCATCTCGGAGTCCATTCGAACGGGATGTTGTCTTCTGTCAGTTTATGAAGAGGCTTGGCAATGTCAGAGAATCCTTGGACAAACCGTCGGTAGTATGTGCATAGGCCGAGAAAACTTCGAACTTGATGTTTGTCTTCAGGAATCGGCCAGTTCTTTATGCACTCTGTCTTCTCCGGGTCTGTTTTCACACCGTTTGGAGTAATAATGTGACCTAGGTATCTAACCTCCGTTTGAAACAGACTGCACTTCTTCGGGTTCAACTTCAGGTTCGCTGCTTTCAACTTCTTGAACACTTCGGACACGTTCTTCAGGTGCTCCTGGAAAGAGCGTCCCAGCACCACCACGTCGTCCAAGTAAATCAGGCAGGTCTCCCAATGCAGACCATGAAGTACAGTTTCCATCAGTCGTTCAAAAGTGGCAGGGGCATTACATAGACCAAATGGCATTACATTGAATTGCCACAATTCATTTCCGGTAGTGAACGCTGTCTTTTCCTTGTCTTCTGGGCTGACCTCGACTTGCCAATATCCACTCTTTAAATCCAAAGTGGAAAACCATTGCGCACCAGCCAAGGTGTCCAGAGTATCGTCAATTCTTGGTAGTGGGTAACTGTCTTTCTTGGTGACGTCATTTAATTTTCTGTAGTCCACACAAAATCGGGTGGAGCCGTCTTTCTTCCTGACCAGAACTACAGGAGAAGCCCAATGACTCTGAAATGGCTCTATGGTGCCTTGATTTTGCATCTCAATTAACATCTTGTTAAGTTCTTCTCGCTTGGCTAGTGGAAGTCCTCGTGGTGGCTGCTTTATAGGAGATGATGAACCAGTATCGATTCGATGCTTTACTACATTGGTTCTCCCAAAGTCGCCTGATTTAAGTGCAAACACATCTTCATTTTCACTTAGCAGCTCTTCCAGTTGTTCCACCTCCATCTCTGTTAATCTCTGCTTGCCCCTATCCACGATGTCCCTTAGACATTCCGGTAGACCGGTCTTATTTGGTTTCTTCTCCATTTGGTTGTTTTCTTTGAGTGTTCTGACCATGGTAACAGGTTCACAGACTCCTACTTCACTTCCCTTTGTAATTTTCTCAGGTTTAATCAGGGTGCGGCCGGTGACTATAGATTTATTAAACAAATCCGGATTACTGGGTTCCACCACTCCTACACTGCAAGACATTTCCCCATCCATTACAGTGGCAACCAATGTTTCGGTCTGACCAGGTAGTACCACATCTTCTTTAACAACGAGTCTCCGTACAGCGTTATTCTCAGTGGTGGTCGTTAGCTTCCTTGCCCATTATTCGTAGCGTACCAGCATTCAAATCTAAGTTCACCCCCTTTGCTCGTAGTAAGTCTAGTCCGAGTATGACATTGTCCGATATATCTGCTACCAGGGCTCTGTGTTTGAACTTGACGTCTCCTAATTCTATTTCAAGCTCGCATTCCCCCTTGACTGGCAGTTGTTGTCCATTGGCGGTTGTAAGGACTTAACGTTTGGCAGGGTTCTTAATACGCCAATCACCAATAATATCCGGCCGTACAATAGTTCTTGTCGCTCCAGTGTCGATTACCATAGGGAACATACGACCAAAAATAATGCCTTCTACTAGCAAGGAGTCAGAGTCCTGAAGACATGATAACGTAACTTCTTCTCGTGGGGCATGGTACGAGGACGCAGCCGGCTTTTGCCCCGTCAAGCCGGCTGACCCTAGTTTTCCTGTGCAGGTACCGCTTGGGAGTCGCGCTTTTGCTGATCCGCGACTGGGGCCCTACACTGTCTCTTTAGATGTCCTGTCTGTCCACAGTTCCAGCATTTAAGAAGGCGATCTCTTCGACTATCAGATTGTTCTTTCTTTGGCCCAGTAGATGGACTGAATTTATCAATAATCTCCTTTAGCGTCTTTATTAGGTCTCCATTTGCCATACTATCGCTATCACTGATGGCCCGAACTTTAACATGTCTACCGGATGCCATCTTTGCTGCTTCGAATTCCAGTGCATGCGACAGAACGTCATACAACGTTTTAGGTCTAGCGAGCCGTAGTGCCTGCTGGGTTTCACAATCTCTTAGGCCGTCTGTAAAAACTTGAATGGAGAGATGGTCTAAAAATTCGGACGGGGCTGTTCGGTCTCAAAATGCTGCAAATTCTCTCCACTCTGTTGGTGACGATTCTTTAATTGTGCCTGGTACACTTGCTGCAGGTGCTTATCCCCATATCTCATTTCCATATGCTGTTTTAGAATGTCGTAGTTATTCTGTTGCCCAGCAGGAACTCCTTGTAAGACGTCAAGAGCTTCCCCTCGTAGAGCAACTATCAGAGCTGTAGCCTTTTCATAATCAGACCATTTGTTTGCTGCAGCTGCTGCTTCGAACTGACGCAGATAGACATTCCAGGAAACCTTGCCGTCGAATTCAGGAGGTCTCGTCTTCTGAGTTCGGATAACCGGTCCTTCTGATTTGGTTACGCCCTCCTTTGTTATCTTGTCTAATTTATGTCGAAGCTCTTCTCTAACCTGGTTTATTTCTTCGTGTATTTCCTGTTTTTGTGCTAACAGTTCTTCGTTGATTTCTTTTCTTTGTTCTACCAGTTTCTCTTCTACTTGTTTTTCCACTTTATGTGACTGCTCCTCTAGTTTTTCTTCTAGTGTTTTCTCCAATTTTTCTAACTTTGTCTGCATTTTTTTCGTCTGATCTCTCATTTCCTGTTGTATTGTCTGTATTTGATCTTTCATTTTACACCCTTGCTCTTCTAATTTCTCCTGCATCGTTTGAGACTGATCTTCCATTTTATGTCCTTGTTCTTCAAATTTCTCTTGCATAGTCTTCGTCTGGTCTTCCATTTTATTTTGCATTGTTTGCATCATTTCTAATAGTTTTGCCATTTGTACATCCATATTGACTTGGCTTCTAGTTACAGGCATTCACTTTATTTTCTTTAGAATGTTCTAGAATGTCCAGGAATGTGTATGTAAATGTCACCGTTGACTTCCTTACAATGAAACGAGTGCAGTGATTTGCCACACTTGGGTCTTTGTCTCACTTCGGTATAAAGTTCTAGAATGTTCGAGAATGTCCTTCGCAAATAGCACCGTTCTCTTCCTTAGGTCAAGACGAGTGCGGTGATATGTCACACTTGGGTCTTTGTCTCACTCCCGTACAAAGTTCTAGAATGTTCGATATTGTCCTTCGCGAATAACACCGTTCACTTCCTTAAGTCAAGACGAGTGCGGTGATATGTCACACTTGGGTCTTTGTCTCACTCCCGTACAAAGTTCTAGAATGTTCGAGTTTGTCCTTCGCGAATACCACCGTTCACTTCCTTTCATCAAGACGAGTGTGGTGATATGTCACACTTGGGTCTTTGTCTCACTCCCGTACAACGTTCTAGAATGTTCGAGATTGTCCTTCGCGAATAACACCGTTCACTTCCTTAAGTCAAGACGAGTGCGGTGATATGTCACACTTGGGTCTTTGTCTCACTCCCGTACAACGTTCTAGAATGTTCGAGATTGTCCTTCGCGAATACCACCGTTCACTTCCTTGAGTCACGACGAGTGCGGTGATATGTCACACTTGGGTCTTTATTCCACCCACGCACAGGGTTCCAGAAAGCTCTTGAAAACTTTCAGTTAAATCCACTTCCGACACCAAATTGTCACGGATTTCCCACAGTCCGTTAATTACTCATTTCTTTATTAACTACTCAGTACACTACTGAACACTAATTACAACTCAACTAAACACTGAGATGTAACTGGTCTGCTACTTCCTGCTCGGCCTAAGCGGCTCGACTTGCAGAAAGCGACCTACAATATCGTAGGTACTTAACCACAGACCTCTCGCCCCGGGCGATGCGCCATTAAATTTATAAATGATACTGCAGGAACCACCTGCACTCGATTTATATGTGAAACTACATATGAAGGAACAGCCAGTTCAATTGTCGGTCATCTCACCTATGGCATACTGATGAGGGCTAACAAGTCCGAAACCGGTCTATGTCTGGTGGAGTGGCCGACAAGGGTTCTTGGCTGTTTCACACAGATACTGCAGGTATAATTCAATGCCGGTCGGGGTATTAGCCCGCGGAGTAGTTGTTTCCTGCAGTATCATTTATAAATTCAACTAAACACTTATTTAATTAATTGCTATCTAAATCACTTTGATCTCTCTAACTAAACACTTCAATTCAGAGTGTAATACAAGACTAACTAACTCGGCCGTTTAGTCTTCTTTTACAGACCCAACGAATATTCCAGGTATATTCCAGTATCTCTAGATCAATTTTCCCGTACGACTCGAATGCTTCTCGTCGATTCCCGATTTTTCCAGTCCCATCTCGATCCGCGGCATTCTGTTTGTTTAACAGAATCGTGTAGGGGCGATCGGGCCAATCTTGGCATTTCGCGATACCACAGTCGTCGGTTTGGGTGTGAGTGGGGCAAATTCCGTGACAATATAAATTTCATTAAATATCCAAAGGTATGAATTAAATTTAAATAAACTTATAACGCAATCTTAAATACGTTCTGTCATTTATCTTGTTTATAACTCCGGAAACTTGGACTTGTGTACGTTATACCAAACCAGTCATTAAGCAAGTCATAATGAAATCTATACAGTGTGCATTTTTATCAACTCCAGTTCACAACTGCATAAAGGAAAACTAAGATATAAAGGTATGACTTATTATCTATTACTGAAGATCTATAACCAGTCATCACACATAGTTACTTGAACTTAGAGGTTCGTAGTTACATATAGTTGAGTACATATTTTCTTATATTATTTTTATGAACTTGCGTTTAAGACCTTCATTTCATGTTTTCGTAATAATAGACTTGTTATCTTGTTCACAACCTCAGCTGACTTGTTTACCTTAATTTTAAAAATTGGCGTTTACTTTCAATTATCTATTTGAATAATAGGCTGTAATAGTTAGTGACATGTACCTTGTTCTTTAACTTAATTTTTATACTTGCAGTCAGTGTTCTGTGGTTTAATACCTGTTTCAAAATGTAAGGTGCTATTTTTATCAAATTATTATGGCCTGAATGCTACAGAAAAAAATTATTTTTAAATATTTCGGCAATTATTCAGGTTGCTGACTGGTCTAGGTAGGTCAATGACGGGTCAATTTCCCCGATCTCTCAATCCACTTTCTCATTATACCAACACTCATTGTAAGGAAGTATAATAATTGATGACAAATAAGTTAAAATATAAATATGTATTTAAGATTACCATGAATAACAAATCGATCAATACTATTCTACTTTTATTATAGTTCTATTTCCAATAAAAAAATTGTGTAATATAACCAGAAAAATGTGAAATATGAAAATATATAGGTAAAGTATTCTTATTGTAATGTGTAAGCTTTAATGATAGTCATTCCAAGATCTAATAACTGAATATATTCTGAACTACCATCTTGTAAACGGTAACTAACAACCTGGAAATTAAAGAATAGTAAATAGAAAATATTAGTAAATGTACAAACTTACCCCAATTTTTTCTCCTATGATAGCTTTCTGCGAGTCATTTAATTCTTCACTAACAACCAGTTTTTCATTGAGCTGCTCAAGAATCTAAAACAGTATATGGGTAAATTGAGGCTAAAGTACAAAATTGGTTAGTTTATAAACTAGCTGGCTAGTATACAAACTAACTAAATTTTCAGTTATTTTGACAGAATACACATATTCCACAACATTAACAGATACTTTATGAACTAATCAATACGTTGTTAATAAACTATCCAATTTAATCTAGCTGGAATAAAAACAATCATTCTGATAATACGAAATAGCCAATCTTTCGATAGTATATAAACTAGCCAACTATTTATCTAGCTAATGTAATGAAATAAATGTATGGTTATGGGGTTATGTTTTCATTCAACTTGTGGTTTTGTTTACAGTGTGTACACTAGTGATGTAAACTGATTAAGTAAATTTAAAAATGGATCATAGAGAAGCAATACGAACTCTATATAACCGCAAATCTAAGAGCACAAAGATATATGATAAAAATTACTATAAAAGTATTTTACCTAGGTTAATGAACATGCAGGCCAGTGCACCATCTAGTAAAAATAAAAGTGATTAGGTACAATTTCATGTGTTCCTAAATAGTCAAGGAAATAAATAGTTTGCATGGCTGGATTTGTTTGATATTATTAAAGAATCCCATCAGGCAACGGGACATGGTGGAAGTTACATTAAGGCTAATTACTGAAAAATATTCAAATATCATGCAAGAAATAATAATTATTTATTTATGTAAGCCTATCACAGAATATGAAACATCATATTATACATTAGTCTTATATACATATTATTTTTAAATGTGTGACAATTCGGATTAGTTAAAAGATAATGTTTATCTATTATATTTCTTAGATTTCTGATTGCGTAATAGGCAGTAAATAATTTTTTTGAGATGCTCAATATGAACCGACCAAGTTGTTCATCAATAAAAAGTCTTATAAACTTTGTATATTGTGCTTTCTCCATCATCGTGCTGTTTAATGAAACTACTATATTAGGGCATATTCGTCTTTTAAAGAAGGTAATATAAATGAGTCTTCGTTGGATTAATAATAAGTTAATTTTTAAAATAAAACATATAAAACAGTTAAAGTGTGTCGTTTACTTTCATTTGAAGCTCCTCATTTACATTTATTTCTCTGTCAGTTAAAAAAGAACTAATCCAGTTGTCAATTGAATACCTATTGTTTTTTAGTTTGTTAACCATAAAGTCTTCATGAACGCAGTCGAAAGCCCGTATTAAATTAAGAAAAAGAACTAAAACAAAATTACCTTTGTCGATAGAGTTGACAATGTAATTAATTATTGAAAACAGGGCCGTATTTGTTGAAAAATGTGGTTTGAAACCATGTTGACTGGTGCATAATATATTTTGTTTAACAATGAAATTAGAAATTGACAATTTTATTTCGAGCAGTTTAGAAAAACTAGATAATAAAGCTATAGGTCTATTGTTACCAATGCAATCGATTTCACCCTTTTTGTGTAATGGAATAATATTAGCTAATTTAAAAGCATTAGTAAAGATTCCAGATCTGACTAATACATTGAATATGTGACACAATGGATAAATAAGAAACTGAGAAATATATTAATAGAATGATTGGAATGCCATCTGACCTACCTGAAGATTTATTTTGGATTACGTTAAGAGTGTTTTCAATTTCTAATGGTGTAATATAGAAGAATAATCTTCATTTGATAATGGATATGTATTCCGTAAAGTTTTTATTGCAATTTCGGCACAGTAAGAACAAAAAATATTTCCAATCCTTGTTGGATCTAATATTGTAATGTTGTTGTCTGTTATATATTTCATTTTTTAATTATTGGCTCTCTGTTATAAAGTGATTGTCAAGCCACTTAGTAGCTTTATCAGAATTAAGATAAACTTTAATGTTGGTAATTGTACAAGTTAAATCTAAACAGTACAGTAAATTATTCCAAAAATATTGCCACGCATTCTTAACATCTTTTATATGATAGAGATCGCTAAGATCAGTCATTGATAACTGATGCCTTAAATTAAACAGATTCGATTCAGAAAATATACGTTTAGACTGTATGTTATAAGTATCACTCAGTACCTAACCAAACTAAACATTTGTTCTTTATGATCTGATATGTTCAAATCTAAATTTATGCTTGTAATATCTGGAACATTTGAAATTATGTAATCTGCGGCAGAAATAGAATTGATAGAATTGTGACTTGTTTATTGACGGCTGTGAGAATTACGAACAAAAGAAAAACAAAGTAAGAAAAGGAATTGTGCAAACTATTGCTTCAAATAACCTGTTGATTTAATTGATAGTGCAATAAATAAACAAGTATTAGGTTTGTTTAAGTAACGAATCCGGAATGGTTTCAAACTGTCAGAAATATTCGATCAGTAGAATTATAAATTTGTTCAGTAAATATCATGCAATAAGTTGTTAGA
The DNA here is from genome assembly GCA_025584915.1 of Monochamus saltuarius. Classification (NCBI taxonomy): domain Eukaryota; kingdom Metazoa; phylum Arthropoda; class Insecta; order Coleoptera; family Cerambycidae; genus Monochamus; species Monochamus saltuarius. The sequence goes on from CM046723.1 coordinate 38,255,785, forward strand.
CCAACGTTTTTGACAGTTTGGAACGAGTCTAGATTTCTTGCTTGAACAGACCTATTTATTCTCTTGTCTTGAATTGTAGGTTACATTTTTACGATTATCTGCACTGTTACGCTGTTTTTTATATATAATAAAAGGTGAAACTTTCCACATTATTTTATTTTATCATTTCCAAACCCTGTCTATGAAATTAACTAGACAGAATATAGAAATAGTTGGCTAGTTTATACAGGGTTAACTATGACTAAGTACAAAATTTTTAACCACATGCTCAGGGAGGTCTAAAAGACAATACAAAATTTATTTCGGAATTCTAGTTCAATGTTTAAAAAATGAGGCAAAAACCTTTTTTCCGACGAAAAGTCGCCGCCTATAATCATTAATCATCGTCCGAGATGGCTAGATATATCAACTACCGTGCGGTCGTTTTTTGCAGTGTTATCAAGTGCAGATGAAAATAAACATTTTTATTAATAATAATAATGCCTAAGTGCCTGATAGATAACAGTTAATCCGGGTAGCTGCAGCATTTTGTATTCGTTCTTCGTTCTTTCGTTGCACACTGCCAAAACTACATTTTTACTCCTTGCAAATTCATTATAATTATCCACTAACATATCCGACATAAAATACTATATTTAATTACTATAAAATGTTTAAAATTATTCACTTAACTGTTCTACAATAACATAACCTAGAACAGGGGTCGCCAACATTTTTCGGACGGCAGGCCATTTTCAAAATAAAATTTTTAATGCGGGCCACACATTCAAATGTAACTTAGCTTGTATGACATATACAAGTATAAATATTATTAAAAATAAATAATATTGGTGCTTTGGCGGGCCGCGCAAAAAGTTGCAAAGGGCCGCATGCGGCCCGCGGGCCGCAGGTTGCCAACCCCTGACCAAAGTTTACAGAATATTTATTCTGTAAACTTTGCTCCTGACCTAGAACACTGCATTGCTAGTTGCATACTCTCCAAACCTCAAAGAACATGCAAAGTTAGTTATATTCTAACAGCCGGATTCATAAAACGGGCGTAGCGCTAGTCCGACTAACGAGTTTACGCCCGTGTAAATCGCGTTAGTTGGCCTAACCAGCTTTGCGCTCATTCACGAAACATGCGTTGCTAGGTAGCGAAGCATGCGTTGCTAGGTAGGCTGTTTATTTACGTCCCTATTTGCGCCAAAAGTTAGACCCAGTATTGTACCTGTCTAAAAATCGCGTAACTTCGGCCTCTAGTTCCTTGCGTTTCCCATTGTATATTTAGTATTTATATTCAAAAACTGTACTTTTCAGTACTACGGATTAGTTAACATATCATAAAGTAAGTATTATACATAGTAGTGAATAGGAGTATGCTTTTTATTTAAATTAGTGCAACAGATGCGTAAATTTTTCGCGTAACCTCCGCTAGTCTGACTAACGTTACGCCTTGTTGATGAATCCGTATGTTAGGGTCTAAGAAACATTTTTACAGAACACTGTAAACATCATGGGATGTTATAGTTTAAAATATTACTAATTATTTTATGCAAACACTGTCGATTACTGTTAATATTGTTGCTATTATTAGTATTAACAGAATTTAATTCCTCAACAACACAAGAAGTTTAAAAATTTATTGCCGAATGCAAGGTGCACTACAGATGTCAAAACTATTATATACGGTTACGGTACTCTGAATTTAATTTTTCGCGTATTTTTTGTGTATTTACAAACATGTATTCAAATGCCTAGATGACGGATAAAGTGCTGATTTATGGGAGTGTGACAAGTGCATATTATCGTGTGGCAGCGTAATACCACAGACGTTTACCGAGTACATACACAAAATATTATGCCAAATACTTTTTGAACCACATTGAACAATTGTTATAATGCCTTGGCGGTAAACGTATGGTAGTGTTTTTTTTATGTATTTGTGTACATTTGCGTAAATTTTTTTGTTATTCTTTGTGTTTTTCCCCGACGTAAGTAATCGACCTGGTCATACCGCCGAACCAAGTAGGTACCTCGCTTTAAACAAAAACTAGACTAGACTACTCTAGACCGTTCTAGAGAAGGAGAGGTCCACAGCAAGTACAAAAATATTTGCAGGTTTTAATTTAAACAAGTAAGAAAACAGAAAATGATACAACATTCTTACAATCTCTCCAAATATCAATCCTGGAAATAAATATTAGTAAGGTATGTGCTGCCTCCCTGTGCTACCATATCGCATATCTCATTAAATAATAATCTACATTTTGTAAATAATTTTTTTTCTTTCAAAGCGGCGTAAACTGATACACGTGTCAATGCGGTGACATGTCACTACTTTTGACATCTTTGACTTTGGCAGAATATACCTAACCTTGCGGTTGACAGAAGGTCAGTGACGGCGATAATTAAGGATTTAATAGTTTCAAAAAAAAAAAAAATTTGCTTTATAAGTGGAAATTTTTTGATAGATAATTCCGTTAATTCTTATTTTTTCCTATCCCCTTTTAAAATATCTGTCATAGTTAACCCTGCATACTATACAAAGAACCGATTATTTTGGCTAGACTAGATTGGCTAATTTATAAACTAACCAAAAAATACATGCTATTTTAGTTTCTTTGATTATTTCAAATTAGCCAAGCGAGTTTATACAGTATCCGCTAATATTGTGGAATATACATTTTCTATCAAAATAGCCAAAGATTCAGTTAGTACACAGGGTGTTGCAGAATGATGGTCAAATATTTTACCAGTGTATTCCACAAGCCATTTCAGGAGGCGGATCTTCATATGAAATTTTTCAATTTGGGTCCTTCCTATTGAGATAATCGAGTCTCAAAATGGCAGGAAAAAATAGTTTTTTTCTTTTTCCTTAAAAATGGTTACACTTAGAAATTTCAATTTTGGTACACATTCAGCTGTATTCTGTATCTTATAGGTTAAAAATAACCATCCGGTTAAATTATGAATGTTAACCCACCGCTAAAAATAATAACTCCAATTGGTATTCTGTATAGGTTTTTTTAACAACCCAGTTAAAATTATTTTATCAACCGTATGTTAATATTTCAGTGTTAGTGAAGTTAGCAGTAAGGTAAACGCATAGAATATACAGGGTGTCCGGTAACTACGGGGAAAATATAAAGGGTTATATAGAGCAGGTCAAACGAGTGCTATTACTTCAGATATAAACTTTTTACCTAGGTGCCATTGTTGAGTTATTGTCACTCAAAGTAAGAAGTTGAAAGACGAATATTGTCCATAATTTCCAAAGGGTTATTTTGATTAACTTGAAATTTGGGGGATCAAAGCAACTTGTTGAAATATATATTTGTACATTTAAAATTCAATCAAATATTTTTTATTATACAAGGACGGTCGAAAATATGTTCTAAAATTTACGCAACTTTGACGGAGCTGTCAAATTTGACATTTCGCCCTCGCAGGCAGATAGCCCTGTTACTTTTCTGCAAAAATGGTATACTTCATGACTTATGAAAAAATGAACGGTTGTCAAGATAACTAATTTTTTTTTATTTTGTGTATTTCTAGTGGAATTTTCCACCTGGTTGTCGAACTTTTTTATAACAAATTTTCAAATTTTTGTTTCCATAGCTTCCAATTCTCAGACAGGTTTCCTGAGAAATCCATAGGAGCTAAACCACGATAATCAGAAACAGCACTCATAATTGTCTTTTTAATATACTTTATAATGTCCACAAACTGGTATCAATTTTGTAATTAGTTATTTTGGAGAAACTTCTCAACCGACTGCGCTATGTTATGAATGAAACAAGGTTCAGAGAGATACTGTTTATTTAGTGGATCGTGCCAATCGGGCTAACCTACAGGTGGTACTTTTTGTCTACAAAAACTAGTACATGTTTTATGTCTTATAGTACAGTAGGGAACAATATTATATTTAAAACTAATACATGACAGGGGAATTAATTCACATTATTATAATCAAATTAGTAGGTTGCTAAATGTGACAGGAGACGCGTAAAAGGTGACAAGCATTAAGGCAGCTTAAAATGAATGCTCCTTTTAGTGAAAAGTTAAAATAAAATAATGGAATACTCTTATGAAGAATATGCAGATATACACTTGATTTATGGAGAAGCGTATTGCAATTCTTTAGAAGCTCAAAGAATTTACTCGGTACGATTTCCAGGTCGGAATGTACCAAATCGGAAAACATTTCAAAGATGTGATCGTCGCCTAAGGGAAACAGGTATAAATGAATAGAAATGTATAGTTACAAATTTATTTTAACCGTTTGCTATACAGGAAGCATGTTGCCACGACGCGGTGGGGAAGGAGCCCCTAGACAAGCCTACGAAAACTTTCAATGCAAAATGGAACCACTAAATGGGTAGCTCGCCAAGTTCTAAAAGAACAATTATTGCATCCTTATCACATTCAAAAAGTACATAATAATAATAATATGACTATATTAAGGCGGGGCTCAGCTAAAGCTGCTTATGCCCCACCTGAAAATATACAATAAAGAAAAACTACATGGTAATACATAGGATATAACATGAACCTAAAACTAATCTACAAACAATTGCACGATAGTAGAAGTAGGTACACTAATATTTTAAAATTTTTAATGTTTTGTTTATTTAAATATGTATTTTACTTTCTTGAAATTTGACAACATTGTAAAAATTGTAATAATAATAATAATAATCTTTATTTCTATAGATTTACATTAGTAAATATGAGAAATTGTCAATATAAATATAAATTAAAATAAAATGTAAATAGTACATAAAAAAAGCAAGCAAATCAGATACCTACAATTAACAGTAAAGCTACCTACAGTTAACAGTGAATGGACAATACATATAAAATAAATGTATAACAAATTTAAAATGGTCCTTAATGCCAGTCCAAAAAATTTCTAGTCAAGTATTCATCTACATTATAAAAAGAATATTTTAATAATTTCTTTGTTTTACACTTAAAAGATATAATATTTGAACTGTTACGGATATCGTGAGGCAGATGATTATGTAACTTAAGTGACAATTTTGCAGAAGATTTGGAGACCTGGGTAGTTCTAGAGTGGGATATGTGGAGATCATCTGAATTTCTTAATGCGTATGGATTCAGAACACCTCTCTTCGGAAATTTCTCTAAATTTGTTTTTATATAAATTACGCAATTTAAGATGAACAGAGAACAAACAGTTAAAATTCCAGTTTGCTTGAAATAAGACCAACAAGAACTATTACGTTTTAAATTGAGCATATTTCTGATTATTCTTTTTTGCATTATAAAAACTTTATATAAATTACTACTACACCCCCAACAGATAATTCCATAATTTAATACAGACTCTATGCAACCATAATAGTAAAGTTTTAAAATTTCTAAACTGAGGCTCTTTTTAATATTCCATATAACGTAGTTTTGTGTAGCCAATTTTTTCAAAATTCCATTTACATGAAATTCCCATGAAAGGTGATTGTCTAAGTGTACGCCCAAAAACTTAACAGCATCACTCTGCAATAGACTTCCCGTTGATGCTTTAATCAATAAGCTATAGTCATCCCGTGTACCTATAGATAAAAATTTTATGAAACTTGTTTTTGTTAAGTTCAGAACTAGCCCGTTTTGACAACACCAGTCTTCCATACGAGCAACGCATGCCTCGGATAGTCTACATAATTCACGTTGATCCTTTGAACTAATCAAACAAGATGTGTCGTCTGCGAATAACGTTCTAGAACAAATACCATTCAATCTCAGGGGCAGGTCATTTATAAATAATATAAATAGCGTTGGGGCCAGAACACTTCCTTGTGGTACCCCGGTGTCTACAGGGATTTTTTTAGATAAGAAAACGTCATCCCCATCTTGAACCTTCACAATTTGACTTCTACCGCTTAGATATGATGAATGATATAAGATTATATTTGTAAATAAAAGGACTTAATCTTTGAAGAAAAGCTTTTTCATAAACCTTTGAAAATGTTGAAAGCAGTGCAACTGGTCGATGATTTTCTATTTTACTAACATCATCTTTTTTATGAAGAGGGACAATCATTGCGCACTTTAATTGATCAGGGAAATAACCGTTTTCAAATGAAATATTTATTAAGTAAGTGAGAGGGGTTAAAAGGAGATCTGATACTTCTATTAATAATGAACAGAACGTCATCTAATCCAGATGATCTTTTCTCTGAAATTTGTTTGATTATAACATATACTTCGTTAATTGATATATTTGATAAGAAAAATGAACTTGGGTTAGACGGTATGTCGATATTATTGCTTATATTTGTTTTGGAAACCAAGGACTGAACTGAATTTGAAAAAAAGTTATTAAAACCATCGGCCATTCGTTTTCTATCTTCAATTATTTCGTCTTGTGTTTGTATGAGATCTGGAAGCTTTTAATAGAAGATATATTTGTATTTGTTCTAATCATATTCCAAGAAGCTCTAGACTTATTCTTTGTCTTGGACATTACATCATCGTAATAATTTATTTTGGCGTTATGAATATTTTTCTGATGAGATTTTTTTAAAATTTTATATTGATTTGTTAAATCAGCATCTTGTTTCACCAGTTGATAAAGTTGGCGCAAAAATATACCCTGCTCAATTAGATCTCTGGTAATCCATTTATTCATTTTACGCGTTTGTTTGCATTTAAACTTTTTTATCGGAAAGGCCATGTCAAAATAGCTAAAAAATGTTTCAAAGAATTTGTCATGTGCTTCAACATGATTTACGGTCTGAAATACATCATTCCACTCCTCTTTACTTAAAAGATACCTGAAATGATGTATGTTTACCTTGGAGAAAACTCTTTTTAGATAAAATTTTCTTCTATTATAAACAATATTACAGTGAATAATTTGACCAACAAGTATCAATCATTTTCGTGCTAAAACATGAGTCATCTAACGAACAAAAAATGTTGTCAATTTCAATATTATTAAAATATATGGGACCATGCAATGGGACCGGAAGATTATGCTGCAAGATTAAATTACTGCAATTGGTTTTCGTGAAAACAAAGAAACAATTTAAATTTTGTTGGATCTGTATTGTTTACGGATGAGGCAGGTTTTACCCGGGACGGAATAATGAATTCCCATAATTTACATGCATGGTGTGATGAAAACCCTCATTTAGTCATTCAAGGCAAACACCAACAAAGATTCATAGTTAATGTATGGGCAGGAATAATCGGTAACCAATTAATAGGCCCCTTTTTTTTCGGATAGATTAAACGGTGCCTGATATTTGAACTTTTTACAACACGATCTAAATCTACTACTAGAAAATATGCCATTGCAAACAAGACAGGTAATGTATTTCATACATGATGGGGCACCGCCCCACTTCAGTCATGAAGTTAGAAATTACCTCAATGCAACATTTGGTGATAGGTGGATTGGTCGTGACAAACCATACTTATGGGCACTTAGGTCACCAGATCTTAACCCCCTTGACTTCTTGTGGGATTGCCTAAAAGAATTGGTGTATTCAACTCTGGTTTATACAAGAGAAGAGTTGATGGCAAGAATAGAACATAATTGTAATGAAATTAAATGGAATCCACAAATGTTATTTAGAGTGCAACAAAATAATCTTAAAAGAATAAAGAAGTGCATTGAACTAGATGGAGGACATATCAAGCATTTACTGAAGTAACCTCTTTTAATCCATATGTTTCATTTTTAACTTTTTTCTGTTGCGTTGTGTCCCCGGTTGTAGCTATATACAAAATACAGAAATTTAATTATCTTGGCAATCGTTAATTTTTTCATAAGTTATGAAGTATATCTTATTTGTAGAAAAGTAACAGGGCTATCTGCTTGCGAGGGCGAAATGTCAAATTGGACAGCCTCGTCAAAGTTGCGTAAATTTTAGAACATAATTTCGACCGCCCTTGTATAATAAAAAATATTTGATTCAATTTTTAATGCACAAAGATACATTTAAATGAGTTGCTTTGATCTCCCAAATTTCAAGTTAATCAAAGTAACCCTTTAGAAATTATGGACAATATTCATTTTTCAACTTCTTACTTTGAGTGACAATAACTCCTCAACAATGGCACCTAGGTAAAAAGTTTATATGAAGTACTAGCACTCGTTTGACCTGCTCTATATAACCCTTTATTTTTTCCCCGTAGTTACCGGACACCCTATATGGGTAAAAGATGTCGATTTGTGATAACATATGCTCGATTACTGGATTAGTACAAATTTGTTTGTGTTTTAGTAACCAATTTACAAGATTCTTGTGATTTACCAGAGTATGGGGGATGAAAAAAAAACGTTCCCCATGCAAGACAAAAAAAAACAGATCCAGTTAATTGTTGACTTTTTGAAAGTCAACAATATTTTACTAAACAACAAATTGCAGCCTCATGAAATTATGATTGATTAAATAAATGACAGTTTGTTTTGAAAGTCTAGAGCACAGTATACTAATCAAATTATACTGTGGTCTAGAGTTACTTAAAAGTACAATCAGTTAATTCAAACGGATTGTTTTGATCCCTCAAACTTTTATGAAAAAGTCTAAAATGTAGTTGAAAGTAAAGAGGTAAACATGAAACTATCAATCAACAAATACAAATAATACACTTTATTTACGTCTATTCCAATACGTCAGCTTCATCCAATATAATTAATTTGAAGTCCCATTATAACATTTATTTATAATTAATAAAGATTAATTATACCAATCGTGATTTATACTGGTGTTCAATAGGTTAAATTTTAACAGCATCTATTTTGGTCCCGTTAAATTTTAACATATTTGGTTAAAATAAACCTATTAAAATTTTTACAGAATATAGTATCGGGTTAAATAATTGAAGGTTAAAATTTTAACTTTGGCCTTGACGTTAAAATTACAGAATAGACCCAATTATCAGCTAGTGAAAAGCTATTTTGTGGTGGCGTTCATTCCTTGGCTCAGGTTTCTGGAGGGCGGGAATAAGCAACTCTAGATTTATTTCTTTCAGAACTTTTTCCTGCAATGGCCGATTTCAACAAAATTGTCAATTATAGATCTAATGGCGATTTGTTTGACAACAAGACAACAGAGAAACATTAACATAGTAACCGGCTACAGCGGTTATCAATAAGCGGTGGCGAAAAGATGTTTAGAGTAAGGAAAACTATTATTTTTTTTCGCGCAAACTGTTGGTTGCATGAAAAAATTACAAGAGGGAAAAAAGTAGTAAAATTAGGTGGTTTTAGGTGCTGATTCCCGCCCTCCAGAAACATGAGCCAAAGAATAGACATCACCACAAAATAGCGTTTCACTAGCTGATAATGTGTAACAAAATTTAAATTTCTAAATGTAACCGTTTTTAAGGAAAAAAAAGAGCTATTGTTTCCGCCATTTTGAGACTCTAATATCTCAACAGGAAGAATCCAAATTGAAAAATTTTCTATGAAAATCCCCCCTGAAATGGCTTGTGGAATACTCTGTGGTAAAATATTTGACCATCATTCTGGAACACCCTGTATATACTAGCCAGCTAGTTTACAAACTAACCAGTTTAACCATAACCCATACAATTCAAATGCTTCCATCTCCTTATTTTAATTTTATTAATTATTTAATTACTACTTGAATAATGTTTATATTGCACTGATTACTTTATACCATTGCTAAAATTGACAGCAAAGTAAAAGTCATTTTGTGCTAGGTTCTAGTCGCATATTATAACTTATTGTATGTAAACAATCAATTTACAGGATACACCACATATGTGTGGAATTACAAATATAGAAAAACAGTTCCCAAATGTAGATTTATAATAAAAGAAAAAGTGAGAAATCAAAAGAACTACAAAACGTCTTCTACATATGAAGTGTGACTAAATATTATTTCCACTTTAGGAAGTTTTGGGACCTTACAAAAGCTCAGGGGAAGTTTTTAGCCAAGGAGGGAAGTGTGACGTAGTCGGCGTCGGCCATGCGCAGAAGGCCATGCCATAAGTCGACATGCCAGTGACCAGCCAGAGGGCGTTCCGGGTCTACAGTTATGTCAACCAACACCTTGCACGTGTACCAGCTACCTTTCAAATTATATTCTTGCACGAGTCCGACATAGATTAAAGTATATTCGACACTATCGCATTTTGTGTGTACCGCACCAAGCAAACGTAACAATGCTTTTTATTGTACATGTAGTTATATCATTGTTCATCACAACTCGAAAGCATCTCTTCGTTCCTGTTTGTATTCATATTTAATTTTGTTTCTGTTTGCTCGAAAAAAAATTGAATTCTGAGACTGAGATAGCACAGCTCCATAAATTTGGACTTAATAGTTTATCTTTGAGATTAATGTCAGCACCTATTTTGAAAGAACTAAATGTAGGAGAGCAGTGTTTAGGTACAATTTTAAAGCATAGAAATCTTTGTCGTTTTTGAAGTGTAGGATTTCTAGGATATCATCAGCTGTTAGATCTTTATGGAAATTAGAAACATGAATCCATGTCCTTTTAGTTATTGCAACTGCTGCATATTTTGTGTTGCTTATTTCAGCTGTTACGATATTCTTTTGTTTGTTTTTGTTTTTCTTATCTGATAAATGATCATTGACCTCGATATCCAAAATTACTTGAGAATTAGTATATTGACTGGTTTGCTGTAAGAGTTTTTTGTTTGAAATTTTTTATGTCTGCATCACATTGTAAACCGTCTGGCACTGTCGGTGCCATATTGTTGAAATAATAATAGTAGCAATACTACTGTTATATAAACATTGTTGGGCTGTGTCATCGCCAAGCCCAAGCCGCCTCCTGTCAGCGGGCATTCATGTATCGACTCCGTCCGAACATGAGCACTGCCTGGATTGAAAGGCCGCTGGTTATTTCGTAATTAGTGAAACAATTGTGATCACATTGTGTAACGGTAGTGTTACTCAGTGAGTTGTATTTACTAGTCAAATAAGTAAATATACAAGTGTTTATTTGTAATGTTTGACTTTTGAGATGATTTATTAATGTAAATCTCAAGCTTGCGGGCAATTTATTACCCCTAAATCTAACACTACAATATTAACAATAATCGACAATGTCTGCATATAATAATTAGTACTATTTTAAACTATAACATCCCTAGATGATAGATGTTTACAGTGTTCTGTAAAAATTTAACTTCCTACCTAATTAGGGATTATTATTAATAAAAATGTTGATTTAGAAAAGAGTGTTTTGCTCCATTTTTTAAACATCGAGTTACAATTCTGAAATAAATTTTGTATTGTCTTTTAGGCCTTCCTGGGCACGTGGTTAAAATATGTGTGCCTAGTGATAGTTAGCCTTGTATATACATACTAACATACCTGAGAAGCAGCATATGCTTCCAACATCAGTTTTTGAATAAATTCTTGTAACTGATTATAGTGTACAAAACTTTTACAAACTGTTAAAAATTCTTCCAGCCATCTATCAGGAACAACCTACAAAATAAAATACGAGATTATACAAAAAAAAAAATTTATTATTATATTACCCCTGTGACTTCACAAACATTATTGACACTAATTGATATATTTTGTCCTTTAAGTTTTGCACAACTCTGTAAACAAGTAATAGCCCTTCTCATATCACCTCCACTAGCTTCTACTAAAGAATTTAAAGTAGACACATCACACTCTACTTCTTCCTCTCTGCAGATAAATGCTAATCTATAAAGAAATGCAATGCTTAGAGTTGAAACTAACAACTTATTTATTTTTCATACCTTTCATAAATCATAGATTCATTCAATGATTTAAATCTAAATTTAGTACATCTGGATGTTAGTGGTTCAATAATTCTTGACACGTAATTACATATTAAACAGAAACGAGTAGATTTTGTTTCTTTTTCCATTGTCCTTCGAAGTGCAGCTTGAGCAGCATGCGTCATAGAATCTGCTTCATCTAATATAACAATTTTATATGGAGGACATTTTTTTCCACTAAAAATAAATTTAAATATCATTAAGGTAATAAAATGACAGCAATAACAAATCATTACTCTGGTCTTGTCCCACTTGCTGTTAATTGAGCAAAATGTTTTACTTTGTCTCTAATAATTTGAATTCCTCTTTCATCTGAAGCATTTAATTCAAGAATTCTTTCTTTGTATATATCTCCAAAAAGTTGTCTAGCTGCTGCCAAGATTGTACTTGTTTTACCTGTTCCGGGAGGTCCATAAAATAGTAGATTTGGTAAGTCTGCACCACTAATACATTGTTCCAGAACGGAGATGACCTCGTTTTGTTCAACAACATCTGACACAGTTCTAGGTCGACTAAAAGTAATAAAATTATAACAATTGGCTCAAATGTTAATTTATTTAGTGGAAAGCACTCAGCTACGAGTATAATAAAAACTTTTGATATATTTATAAAATATTTGTTTTCTTTTTCAGCTATCTAACAATGACACTTAAGACATTTAATACAGACGTATTTGTTAGACAAAATGGTATCCCTAATAAAATAATATAAAATAAAAAATAATTTATTTTAATTTGAGAATATATGTAAATGTTTATTTACAAAACAATATATTATCTACTAGTAAATACAAATCAAATTCCTACCAAAGACTTAATTGTATATGTATCCTGGTCGTAATTAAGGTGTTTAAAGAATGTGTGACATGAAAACATGAAGCTTTAGCTAAGAGCTTTTACACGCTAAAGGTAATAAATAATGCCATCTACAACCAAGATGCATATACATATACAATATTTTATATACAATCAAATAATTTTAACAATAATTTCATTAATAATAATTTCAAATATACAGGGTGAGTCAGTCATACTGTCATTAATTTTAGGAGATAGGGAATAATGAGTATAATGCGAATACGTGATTAAAAAAAATCTAAATGTATATTTACGCCGAAAAAAAATATTTTCAAATCATTATTTAAACCCCCTTTTCAGACTGTCACTGACCGGTCACAGCCTTGGTCGGTTACAGCTGACAGTTCAACTCGATATCGACATGATGCAATGTTGTCAAGTTGTAATATTTTTCTATACAGGGTGTAACTTTGAAGGGGGGTCCGGTTTGGAGGGGGGGTAGTCCGTGTTCCCTAGATTGCTAATCTGAAACTAGTTTTTTTTAAATCAAAGAAATAGCCGAGTTATAATTAATTTTGTAAACTGCACCCAAATTGCTATACACGCCGCCCCTGTACAGCGTCCGAGTTTCACTGCAGAACGATGTCTACGGTGTTGCCAGGTAGTTGTTACCAGTCTAGACGTCGGAACCTGTGTCGGAACTTATCCCTTCATTTCAGGGTCGCATTCCATGCAGCAAGCGCGACCGAAGCTGATGTTTTTATAATGAATTCAGTACATAGTGACATAGTTTGACATAATTGTGAGGCCGTGAAATGTTAAAGTGAGGTAATGTGAATGCAGAAGACAATAGTCTGGATATGCAAAACTACAGCTTCCAATTTATTGTGATGAGATTTCGGCGATGCGAGTCACTAGAAATAACATAACACCAATTCAATGTAAATACCTATCTTTAACATATTTTTGCATAAGTATACACAGTTGATCCTAATCAACTGCCAATGATACAAGTTCCGACGTCTAGATGTTAAGTAACGGAGATACAAAAAAGAAAAAACTGCAATGAATAATCTTTTAAATAAATATGTTTTTTTATAAAATTGCGACTCATCAGTCATTATACTTTTCTGTCAATTCTGATGAAGTATGGATCCTAAAACCATTTTCGAGTGTTATAAAAAAGTAGGTAATGTGAAAGTACGTAAAAAATACAATTTTACTGATCTATTAACTAATTATTATTATTAAATAATAGTATTGGTAGGTGGATTTTAATACGTTACCTACTAATAATTATTGCCAGTAAAACTTAATGTTTTAAAATAATTGTTGCTGTGTTATAAAATGTACGTAATTAAAAATAAGCAAATTATTAGTCTGATAGCTTTAAAATGTTTTAAAAAAACAGTTTCAGTACAACCGATTTGATACTATTTTTAAGGGTTATATCAATGTCCCTTCAATAACCGTGACATTGACCTAGTTTATAAAATAAAAATATCACATAAATACTGCACACAATACATGAAACCAGACTAGGTCGTTTTATATAAAAAATATACAGATATGAGAGACAGAAAGCAAGTTCTCTGCGTGATTTTTACTGAAATCGAATTAGAATTTGTTTAATGCAGGATTGTATTTTGCCAAGTTTAATTTCGTAATAATTTAAAGTGGTATTTTGTGGAATGTGTTATTCTGTGCAAGTGTATAATAACCTTATAAAGGTCTATTTTCATTACCAAGTGTGTGTGGTATTATGAATAAAATATGTATACAAATTAAGAAAGAGCTAATATGAGAGCTAATAATATGTCTAAAGCTTCGTTTTTATCAAAATTAGACGGCGGCTGCAGAAGCGATATCAGATGGATTACCGCGATAGACACGTACCGCATAAGAAATTGTCTATAAGATTAGTTCAACATTTAAGAGATTATGGGAGTTAAGAACGCCAATACTCTAATGTCGAGTAAAAACAAACTCGGAAAGTAATAAACTTGAACCAAATATTTTAAATGCCGTAGAAGAAGACTCTAAGTAAAAGTATTTATTTATTATTGAGTTTTCTGTTAGTTGACTTGTTTCTGTTTTATGATGTGTTATCCGTAAAAGAATAAATTTTTTTATTTTTGTTTATATGGAATAATAAAGCGAACACCCACTACAAACAAATGTATGTGTCAAAAGCAGTGCCTCACGAGTGGCGTGGGCCTTCTTTTCCCATCTTCCACTTCATTAATTAAATATGGCAACAATGCTGGTGACGCTGCAACTAGATATGCGCAGCGTTTGTCTGCTCAGTGGCGTACTATGAAAATTGCGAAAAAGGCAACAAAAAAATCAGTTTTGTGACAGAATTTAAGAAAACAAACGTATGACATGTGTTTGTAAAGGTCACGTACCCCCTCCAAACCGGACCCCCTTCAAAGTTACACCCTGTATAGTACCTACCCACCTATTTCTTTAATCTAGATACATGAATGAATTTTCCTTAAATATTGATTTATTTGTTAATAAAAACAAATGTAGATAATAAATAAATGTTTTCGAATGTTAGGTTATTACAGTTTAATAATTTTGCTATTACGTTTTCTCTACGTTTTACAAATAAATATGAATTTTTACTATTACTCGTAAGTACAATTAACCGCACACATAACCAGATGTACAATTTGTAGTTACGTACATCTAGTCTAGAAATGTATTGTTTTTTAAGTAGTATGATACTAACCTGTTTACAGCCCTCATTTCAAGTAAAACTGCATTTATCCGTCCATAGCACTTTATTAATAAAATTCAGTCGCATTTCGTAAACATTCTCCGTATAACACTACCATTTCCACATATTCGGAATTTGTAAAATTATGCGTTGTGAATTTACGCCAAATACGTGAGGTTAGACCGAAATAAACAAACTACTGCTTACTGCTTGTATTCTCTCCATCCCCCTCCAAATGTGTGGCGTGATCTACAAATTTGAGGGGGAAGAAATGCGGGAAATGCAGTGCTAAATGGAGGTAAATTTGAATAACACGTTGATGTGTTAGACGATATTATGTATGTAAATGTGGCATTCATGGTTAATACGGCAAGTCTGTGGCATTAGATTTTCGTCGGGTGCGCCATCAGAAGAAAGTTCGTAGCGTACCAGGAGCGTCGTGTTACTGATTTTTATAGGGTGATTTGTTTATTTTTGAAAGGTCGAGTAAAAAATTTTTTTTTCGATTTTCTGCCTTTATTAGGCCTCCCGAATACGTGGTTAAAATTAATGACATTATGACTAACTCACCCTGTATATAAAATAAATTAAAAAATTTGACACTGATTATATATTTAGAGACCATATTTTAAGTAACATGAAGTTAGAAATACATTGAAATCATCTTATTGGTACATTTTAATGAAAAATCTGTGAGGTATAAGCCATCACTTTACGTTAAAAAGTTGAGATAAGTGAGTTTCACTGCATTTTTAAATAACAAGTTTAATTGGAAAAATCGCTTATAACTAAAATGGAGTTTTTATATATATTTAGGTATTAACAATATTGTGTAAAACTAACTACTCTGTGGACATGTGTAATTCAACGCTGGTTGGGGCTTACCAGCGTTGAATTACACCCACAATATCTACCCATATATTCTTTATTATTAGCTTTTTAACATTTTTTTACTGTATTCGTAATGTATTTTAAGCTAATATATATCAAATCTCCTACAATTCCTATCATTGGAGTCATATGTTTGCTCTCTGATACCTAACATTGTCGATATTTAATTTCAAATAATTTTAATTTATTGATATAACAATTTTTATAGTTAGATATTTGACTCAACTTAAAGGAGGCCACCTGAAGAAGCAATCCTAAAAATGCAGAAATAGGTCAGATTTCATCTATTGTGGTTGAATTTTTGAGTTCCCACATTTTCAAAAAGTGAAATTAGATATTTATAGAATGTTTTCATTAAACCAGGTTAGTAAATTTAACTAGATTAACTTTTTTAGTAGAATAGAGCTTTATCTGTGGAATTGTTCATTAGCATACCTAGATGTTTGGTATCAGAGAGCATACATATGACTTCATTGATAGGAATAATTGTAGGAGATTTGATATACAGGGTGTAACTTTGAAGGGGGGTCCGGTTTAGAGGGGGGGTAGTCCGTGTTCCCTAGATTGCTAATCTGAAATTAGTTTTTTTTAAATCAAATAAATAGCCGAGTTATAATTAATTTTTTAAACTGCACCCAAATTGCTATACACGCCGCCCCTGCACAGCGTCCGAGTTTCAGTGCAGAACCATGTCTACGGCGTTGCCAGTTAGATGTCGGAACTTGTCCGGTCAATTCAGGCCCAGGGTCGTATTCCACGCAGCGCGATGCGACGGAAGCTGATATTTTATAATGAATTCAGTACATACGTAGCTTTGTGTGTACTACGTATATACACGTTATAACAGGTGCATTGGAAGAAAATGTTGCCACAAGATCTGATCTGATCACATCAAAAGTACTAGAACACGCAAATGCAGAAGCTATAACAAAAATAGTGACATAAATAGTGAGAATTTTTTTAGTGAGGTAATGTGAATGCAGAACACAATAGTCTGGATATGCAAAACTACAGCTTCCAATTTATTGTAATGAGATTTCGGCGATGCGAGTCACTAGAAATAACAGAGCACCAATTCAATGTAAATACTTATGTTTAACTAATTTTTGCATGTATACACCTCAGTTTGATCGTAATAAACTGCCAATGATACAACAAGTTCCGACGTCTAAATGTTAAGTAAGAGAGATACAAAAAAGAAAAAACTGCAATGAATAATCTTTTAAATATGCTTTTTTATAACATTGCGACTCATGTCATTATACTTTTCTGTCAATTATGATGAAGTATGGATCCTAAAACCATTTTCGAGTGTTGTAAAAAAGTACGTAATGTAAGAGTACGTAAAAATTACAATTCTTTACTGATCTATTAACTAATTATTATTATTAAATAATAGTATTGTTTGGTGGATTTTAATACGTTACCTAATAATTATTGCCAGTAAAACTTAATGTTTTAAAATAATTGTTGCTGTTTTATAAAATGTACGTAATTAAAAATAAGCAAATTATTACTCTGATAGCTTTAAAATGTTTTAAAAAAACAGTTTCTGTACAAAGAATTTGATACTATTTTTAAGAGTTTTATCAACGTCCCTTCAATAACCGTGACATTGACCTAGTCTATAAAATAAAAATATCGCATAAATACTGCACACAATACATGAAACCAGACTAGATCGTTTTATATAAAAAATATGCAGATATGAGAAAGGTATGTGGTCTAAAGTATAATGTATTAACAAAATTATTAATCTTAAATAATAATATTGGTGGATGAATAAGCATACGTTAGGTATTAATTATTGTCAGGAAAGCTTGTTGTAAAATAATTTTTGTTGTTTTATAAAATGTACCTACATAATTAAAAATAAGTAAATTAATATGATAGATTTAAAATATTTTTTAAAGTAATAGTTTTTAATACAAAGTATTTGTTTTTTTTAAACACTGTGTCTATGACCCTTGAATAACCTTTGCTCTGGACTAGTTTATAAAATACCTCATAATACGGAGGATGGATATGATATAGGTATACTGAAGGGCCCCAACAGACAACACCTTCGTTCGATTAAAATAAGCCTTGCCAGTTATCACCAAGAACCATATAAACTTGAGTTATCACTTTTAAAACTCTGTGTTGTTAATTTGTTTTACACAAATTGTGCCCAGCAATGGTCAAAATCAAATTTGCATTTTTGTTTACTATTCTATTGTGCAGAATTATTTATATTAAATTTTATGTATAGTTAATGAACATGTATGCAATTTTATTAAACTATTTGTCGTTTTATGTAAAAAATATACAGATATACGAAAAATATAAAGTTAAACTACTACTATAACTTGCGATGTTAGCATACGTGAATGTGCTGGTTATGGCATCCTTAACACGCACCTGTTAGAATAAAATATACGGTCAATTGACAGTAGTCAAAGCGGCAAAATAACAACTGGCCAATGAGTCAGATATGCCACAGCTTTGTTTTGATTTTGACTTAGATTCAGTTTCCCTTTTGTCGCATGAGGAGGAGGATGTAACACGGTGGGTATTTTTGAGAGTTTTTATGTGTTTTTAGTGAAATCAAAATATAATTTGTTCTACTAAAATAAATAAAAATTAATAAAAAATTTTACCTTTTATGTATAGTTTTTTTTCTCATATATTTTCAGGTATTAACAATATTGTGTGAAACTAACTACTCAGTGGACAAAAGCCCCAACCTGCGTTGAATTACACCCACAATATCTACCCATATATTCCTTATTATTAGTAGGTTGTTATGATATTCATTGACAGTTAATCAGTTTGACGTTGTCGATATTTCATTTTGACATTCAATTTCAAATAATTTTAATTTATTGGTATAATCATCTTTATAGTTAGATATTTGACTCAAGTTAAAGGAGGCCACCTGATGAAGCGATCCTAATAAAACGCAGAAATAAGTGAGATCTCAATTATTGTGGTTGAATTTCGAGTTCCCACTCCAGAGGTTAGTAAATATATTAAATTTTTTAGATAATTATTGAATAGAGTTTTGTCTGTGGATGTTCATTAGCATACCTAGATGTTTGGTATCAGAGAACATACATATGACTTCATTGATAGGAATTGTAGGAGATTTGATACATATTAGCTTAAAATACCTTTCTTAAACAGTAAAAATGTTACAAAAGCTAATAATAAGGAATATATGGGTAGATATTGTGGGTGTAATTCAACGCAGGTTGGGGCTTTTGTCCACTGAGTAGTTAGTTTCACACAATATTGTTAATACCTGAAAATATATGAGAAAACTATACATAAAAGGTAAAATTTTTTTTTATTAATTTTTATTTATTTTAGTAGGTTGTTATGATATTCATTGACAGTTAATCAGTTTGACGTTATCGATATTTCATTTTGACATTCAATTTCAAATAATTTTAATTTATTGGTATAATCATCTTTATAGTTAGATATTTGACTCAAGTTAAAGGAGGCCACCTGATGAAGCGATCCTAATAAAACGCAGAAATAAGTGAGATCTCAATTATTGTGGTTGAATTTCGAGTTCCCACTCCAGAGGTTAGTAAATATATTAAATTTTTTAGATAATTATTGAATAGAGTTTTGTCTGTGGATGTTCATTAGCATACCTAGATGTTTGGTATCAGAGAACATACATATGACTTCATTGATAGGAATTGTAGGAGATTTGATACATATTAGCTTAAAATACCTTTCTTAAACAGTAAAAAATTTAGCAAGGCGTGCAGAATTCTGCGAATGGTATAGGAGAAAATGCAACGGAGAAGGAGACAACTTTTCAAAATGTGTATTATGGACCGATGAAGCAGGATTTACAAGAGAAGGAGTTTTTAATATTCATAACACACATTTTTGGTGTGATAAAAATCCTCATTCAACGAGAGCGACTCATTTTCAAGAAAAATTTTCAATAAACATTTGGGCTGGAATAGTCAATAATACACTGATAGGACCTTACGTGATGGATGATAGACTTAATGGTGAAAATTACCTTAATTTTCTGAGAAATAAGTTGGAAGATTTACTAGAAGATATACCACTGGATGTAAGAAGAAATATGTGGTATCAACATGATGGGGCACCGTCACACAGTGCACGAATTGTTACCGAATGGTTGAATGAAAATTATCAAGTGGATTGGACGTTTCGGACCTGTAGCTTGGCCACCAAGATCCCCAGATTTGAATCCGTGCGATTTTTATTTGTGGGGTCATATAAAATCTTTAGTGTATTCATCTCCTATCGACAGTGTTGAAGAACTACGCCAAAGAGTGCAGAACGCGGCGGACCACATACAGCGGAACCATGGATCTAAATAAGGTAAGACAATCCTTAATGCGACGCGTTGAGGCATGCTTAGACAACAATGGAGGAAATTTTGAACATATGCTGTAAACCTCCCTATAAACATCACGTGAGTAGAAAAATATTATGTATTTATTTTTATTTATGTACTATTCTGATTTAATTTTCTGTTAGTTGAATTGTTGTTGATTTATAGTTTATTTTATTTAAAAGAATATATTTTTATTTATGTGGAGCTATAGGCGAACACCCACTCAATAAAAGCAACGCGCCAAAAAACAGTACCTCACGGGTGGTGTGGAAATTTGTTTTCAAACAGTAAAATTTCTCATCTTGCCCCATCTCTTACTTCAATAATGAAATGCGACAACAGCGCAAAGGACTACTGTATACGCCTGGAGCAACCGATAAAGGCCGCGTCTCTAGATTAGCCCAACGCTGGCCTAACCAGCGGCGGAGTATGAAAATTCAGAAAAAAAGGTAACAAAAAAAAACAGTTTTTATGGCGGAATTTAGGAAAACAAATTTATGATGTGTTTATAAGGGTCACAGGTACCCCCCTCCAAACCGGACCCCCCATCAAAGTTACACCCTGTATATTAGCTTAAAATACCTTTCTAATACAGTAAAAAACTAAAATGGAGCCGAAAACTAAAATTCTAATAATGGTTGTGAATAGTTGATAGCAAAGGAAGTCTACCAAGTTTTTTGGGTCTATACAAAAAATAATAGATTTTATATAAAAGAGCCATGAATTTCCGCAGCATTATTTCCTTCTGCTTGAAGAAAACAAATCATGCTTCACAACTTACATTTGGTTGAAGAATCATTAGACCCAGCCATGTTTATGGACTTAACCTCAGCTTCATATGACACGTTGGAGTGGAAAGTGGCATAAGTTATGATGGGGGAGATTTACTATCGTGTAGTGCACAGTTCTGCCTTCTACTGCTTAACAGGCCACTTCACAGTGGAATCGGAGATTGAAAAAAAAACCTTGTTACAAAAATTGAGAGTTTTCAACTCAAGTCGTTGAAGAGACCACATTTGGTCAAATGCCATAAAAGATCGCAGAATATTTGGACCGATCCAAAAAGAATTCACAACACACTGTTTTGGGCAATTATTTTGCAGAAACTGACAAAAATATTATAAACAATAAGCACCAAGGTGGATATAAATCCACATTGGTTGCAAAAGGTTACATCGAAATATCAGTTTAAACCAAGCAGAAAATTGCTCAGATAATTTTTACCACATTCCAACAATGGCCAAGTAAACAGACAAATAAATTCAGTGCTGATATCGACAAGTCAAATCAGCAACAAGTGTTACCTGAATGATGCAAAATCATCAAAAGCCAACAAGAGCAGCTACATAAAACTTTCAATAAGTCAAGAAAAATATAATCAGCTTTCGAAAAGTGGTACCAATTTAATTCAAAACCCTGAGGCTTCTTTTGCAAACTAAAATAATTGTTCAAATTATATTTTTAATTTAAAATTAAATTAACTATTAATTTTTGTTGAATGTAAAAAATATAAAAATTTTAGCAATTTTTTTTTTTATAAAAAACACAATACACACGATATTTTCAACTTAATTTTAACTTCCTTGATAAATTCATGTTTAATTTAGGAAATATGTTACACAAATTAAATAACTTAATTTGAAGATCTCCAGGAGAGGCTAACAGTATTTTTTTTAAAATTTTTCACAAGCACATCGCTAAGTCATCTGCTTCTATAGAAGTTCTGTATATGATCACAGTACATATTATACCCTAATGTTTGGTTTAGGTCCCATGTGTCGTTATTGAGATATAGCATACAATACACATTTTTCTTTCTTTCAAACAATCAGATGTATTACTTTTTACTTCATTAGTAAATACAAAAGATAAACAATTAAATTGCATCAATGTAGATTACTGTTAGATTCAGGATCTCAATAAAACTTTATTAGAAACACTAAATAAGTTACAATAAATATATTCAATTAAATAAATCAAAACACAATAAACACTTATCATTGAACAAACACCACTATTCATTCGAGATTTAATAGTTTCAATATAAATTTGTCATTATTAGTATAGGATAAAATCACAGAAAATTTGCTAATTTCAAAAGTAGATGCAACTAAATTTCAGAATAATGTTTTACCTACATACTGATCTAATTCACATTCCAAGCAAAATTGAGTTATCGAGTCAAGTATTTTTTTAAATTATTGTCAACATTTTATACCAAGCAAAATTAGTAATTAGGCAGAGCTGGCACATTTTTTAAATTACTGTCAATTGATCGAATAAAATTATACATCAACCAATGAAACCAAAACCACATTGAGTTATTTCAGGTAATATACCAATACAGTCAAATAATTCAAATTCTAAGGAACAGTTAAAGTATGTCTAACCCGACAGTAGAGACCATGAATAATTCGCAGTAGCAGAGCTACCTCTAGCGGCCATTTGTTACGCCATGCCGGACCGAAACGCCACAACAAGAACCGTTCTATATCGCCCTAGAAACCATTGAAAGCTAGCAACCTCTATCGCAAAATGCCGATAAAAATATGATGCAAATACGGAATTTCAGGAAACAACTACTCTGCGGACTAATGTCAGATCAGCATTAAATTACACCTGAAAAACCTATAGCAACAGCTATGGCATATTGATGAAAGCTAATAAGCTCAAAACCGGTATAGATTTGGGGAGCCGCTGACGAATGACATTAGCTGTTGCTATAGGTTTTTCAATCACAGAAATTTCCTGGTTCTCGATCATGTGCCTGTGACGGATCGTCAAATTATATTTTTTTATTCAGGGAAACTAACCATTTCTAAATAATAGTAAATCTAAGCAACCCCTGGGGATTGAACCTAAACCTGCTTATAATAGCAAAATATACAAAAAAATTTAAAATAACTCGATAAGATTGTTTAAGGGGTTTCAAGGGCGGAGATCACGATGTCTTAATTTTTCACCTCGCCCTTTTGCAACAACCCCCAACGTACGAAAACCACTTTTCCCACTAACATATATACTACTTTTAAAGGGATGATGATTTGGGTAGTAGCAATTATTAGGTCATATGTCAATACATGACAATAATTGTTTTTGTCTAGGCAGGCAAACGGTTAAGCCGTCATAATTTAAGCAAAATATGATATTAATTCCAGCTGGAAACCTTTATTTACATATTTATTTAATTATGTTCATTGTCGGCATGTTTACCTATTGACTCATACATTTTGCATTTTAAATATAGAAGCATGCATATTATACTTGACTTTTTACGTTTAGATATACAGGGTCCACGACTTAAAACTTCTCAAGCCTATATCTTCGTTATTTTTAAGATAAGCAGTGAGCAAGATCAATGAAGTAAAATATGACACAGGATGCTGTCTAGACGAAACCCGACATCGGATGTTATCTAGACGAAACTCGATACCGGATGTAGGTCAATGAACTGAAACATGACACCGGATGCTTTCTCGACGAAACCCGACACCGGATGTGGGTCAATGAACTGAAATATGACACTGGATGTTATCTAGACGAAACATGACACCGGATGTAGGTCAATGAACTGAAATATGCCACCGGATGCTATCTAGACGAAATATGATACCGAATGTAGGTCAATGAACTGAAATATGACATCGGATGCTATCTAGACGAAACTCGATACCGGATGTAGGTCAATGAACTGAAACATGACACCGGATGCTATCTAGACGAAACATGATGTCGGATGTAGGTCAATGAACTGAAACATGATACCGAATGCATTTTCTATTTTTAGACACACGTATGGTGGAACTCAACACCTTATTTCATTTCAAAAATCCACACTACCAAAGATTATTTGATAAATTATTTTTTCTGAAATTGCCAGATCAGTAAACACTACAAACTTGATATCTCATATGTAATCAGTGAGGAGCCAAGATATGAGAAGGTCAAAGGTTAATAAACGTATTGCATCTTTTCTAAACACCTGCATTTGTTCTGTCAGCAAAAAATTAATAGGTACTTTATTGCATAACTAGCATTACCTTTTCTTAACTTTGAATGTAGGATATAATACCATGTTAGTAATACGTACATCATTTCTAAAAAATAAAATTTCTCTACCTATTCAAAGTGGTGAGGTTACTCCATAAAATAACATTAGCAAAAATTCGAAACAGTCGAAAACAAGCAGTGTTGTGTGAAATAATATTGAGTTATAGTGTGTAACCAAACAAAATCAGAATAATGTGGGCATATTATCTAATGGGATTGAAATAATAGATTTTAACAGTATTGTTCGAATTTTACATAGGGCCTTCTAAAATCTTAAGTCTGATGAATGAATGTTGCGAAAAATTAATTGAGAAATATGGAAAGGCGTTAGTATTGTGTGAAGATTATTTAAATGATCAATGAACCATGGATGATTTGTTCAATGGTTTTATTAACCTAGGCTTGACGGGGATGCTTCTTGAGAAATATGGAAAAGCGTTAGTATTTTGTGAAGATTATTTAAACGATCAATGTGCCATATATGATGTTGTCAACGGTTTTATTAACTTGGGCTTGACGGAGATGCTTCATGATATTAAATATCTGTTGGAGAGCTAGTTAGGCAATAACATCCCTGAACGCAAATAGGAACAAGAATCTGATGACCAAGAAGAAAGTGGTGTAGAAATGAGTCAGCAATTAGTTTGTATAAATGAAATATTTAATAAAAGTTATTATCATAAAACTGTTTTATTATTTCATATAAATTCATAACCAAAATTAATCAGTTTGTATATGGAAGCAATACTTCTGCAAACAATTGTGAAAAGTTCGCTTATTTTATAACTCCAAAGAGGTGTATACTTGTTTTGGTCAAAATGGGACACGAGAGTTGGCCCTATAATTGGAAAAGAATGAAACCTGATATAGTTATCAAGAAATATTCAAATCATCTTTACAGACAAATAGTACCATCAAATAGTTACGAATAAGAAGGTGTAATGACATAATGCAAGACTCTGATTGGCAAGAGCTTTATAGTAAACCCGCCATTTCCAATAACTTTAGCCATACCATAAACAGTGAGTGTGGAAAAGAATACGGAACAAATACTTTCATCTGATGGTATATAGCTATTTGTTCTTAATTTTTGCTAATTGTTACATATTTTCGGGAATATGTAAGAAATTGTGGTGTGTATTGTATTAGTAGAGAATTGATAAGTAAACGTCACAACTGTAAATCATAGTAAGACTTTACTGAAAAGGAGCTCACTCCTTCAAAGGATTTATCTCACTGATCTTTTACATTCATGACCGAAGCTACCAAAAGAGTATAGAGAAAATTTTATTCTACAAGTTCAGCTATGTTTAATACACTACAACCGCCCAGAATGGCGTACACACGTCGATGGATCTGCACCATCACAATCTAAATGTCACATATGTAAATGGAGTCTTCAACAATATCGGTTATACTATATAATACTTTTAATATTTTTTGATTTTTATTTTAACAAAACTATTCATATCATTGAAATTAGACAACAGACATGGATGAACATACCTTGTTTCATGCAAATTATTGAGTTGAGTAAAACACCTCAATACCTGAATGTTAAAAAATATATACTGAAGGAAGTGGGAATACCAGAAATTGCTTTCAAGTGGTTATCTGAAAATTAAATAATGCCTTACTATCCACTATTACACTACTGATAGAAAAAATTGATCTTGGTGTGATTGTTGAAAATATGATCAATATGTGCAAAAGAGAAGGTTATAAAGACATTAAGTTAAAACAGTTAAATGGTGTTGAAGCATTAATATCTCCTTCAATTAAGATCGAATTTAAAATTTACTTGTTTGAACTGCTACTAGATAGTTTTGTCAGTAAATATTATCCATATATGTATTATGCAGATACTGCTTTTCCATTGAAGAAATATCAAATAATTATAAAAACAATTTTCTATTGCATTGATGGAGCTATTACAAAATCAGCATATTATGCTAGAAATGATACACTTAGACATTTGTCGTTCAAGAAGAATCCAAGAAGATATACTGGAAATTTCAATCATCGACAAATCATTGTCATAGTAGTGTTCACAAATGGGTTCAATATAATGCGATGAGCAGTGTTGCCACCTCAATAATTTTTTCCGTATCAAAAGAGCGTAATATTTCGTACTAGATTTCTTGATTTCGTACTAAAATCAAAATACAAAGACAATGCTAAAACCGATAAAACTTTATAGTATCATTGTTTATATAGTTTCACCTATAAACAATGATAGTATTTAATAAAAGGGTGCATAAAACCTCCTTATGTATGCGAAATTCGCGAAAATTAGCAAGAATTATTTAATCACTTTTAGTCAGTTTTGCTAACTGCAATATTTTCTATCATTATCATCATAAAACTGTCATGGTAGATTGTCAGAAGCTGAAGTTAAACTTACTAATCCCACATAATGACGAAAATCGCGATAATATTCCCTATTTTGCAAGATTCGCGAGAAGTTGATACTTTCCCGCGGTTAATAAATTATCTGCAAAATTCACGAGGCTTAAGAGTGGAATTTATAGTCAGCACTTTACTTAAGTGTGACTTTTCATTTAAGGTATATTTAAATAAGATGCCCTTTAATATTTTGTATAATGTAAACTTATTAAAGTGTGGTATGAAACTATTAGTAAGTTGTTAACCCCGCATTTTTACCTTGTAAATTGCAAAGCTAAGTGCTCAGTACACTTAACCTTAAATGTGATCTATGAATTCCACCCTAAGACATCCAACAGTGTCTGAAACTACTTACAAAAGCACTTAACAGTTTTGTTCTTAGAGAGAAATAAGAGCCAGCAAAAACGTACTAGAATTGTCAGCGGCATACTGACGTATTAAATTTGTGAAAAACGTACTAAATCTAGTACGAACGTACTGATGGTGGCAACGCTGGCGAAGACCAAAATCCAGATGCCCTCCTTAGGATGGAACTGTGGACCGGATTCCGCATCTTGGTCTCCTACACCTTTCCATCAGAGAACTCTCGATGTATTGAATGAAGTTAAATAATTATCCATTATAGTCTTAAAAAAGTCTAGTAGTATATAATGACAAAAAATTATCTTACGTAATTCTAACAGCATAATATACTCAACCAACCTATCATGAAGTCTAAGACAATAGTAGGGCTACATCTTTATTACATTCATTCATTATAATCTAATTTCTACAGCAAGTGGTTGATTCTCTTTTTCATAGTAAGACTGTTGAAATTTTGCATACATGTCAGGCATACATTTCAGAATTATTATAATATAATATATATAAACATATATCTTTTAAAATGGTCTAAAATTTAAAAATTTAAAAGCTGATTCGAAACGCGTTCTTATTGGTGATAACGTAGGAAAGTAGTTCTAGAAAGGGCTCAGTTATGTTGATTGCGGGAATTTGGAATTTGACTTGACGACTTGACAATCAGTCTGTCATAAGTGAGGTTAAGTTTTACATGTTTGACTAGTACTGTGTCAGTGAAGTCATACAAATTACAATTATTATTTATTTATCTACGATTACAATGGCTACAGAAGGATTTGTGTAAGCTTCTTCAAATAATTTACCAAAAATAGACATTTTTATGGTAAAGGAATTTATTAAAAGTGATGATCGTTTTAATGCACCTGAGGTTAGAGGAGTAAAAGAGACGACGTAAGTAGAACTCGATATTTTTAGTTATTATGCATATACATATGTAGACATTAAAAAAAATACTAAACAGAATTCATTTTCAATGAAGCTCAACGTAGATTTTTATTTTACAAAGTATCACGTCAACAATATGGAGATAGTGCAATAGGTTACGTTGAAATAAAGAAAGAAGGTCCAAGGTGTACTTTACAGTGCAAAATATGTCCGGAGCACCGAGTCCGTTCAAAAAAATACTCAGTTTCATTAACCATAAATGAAGAACAGGAAAAGGTAGACAGTCTGGAATGCAAAGACTGCACTGCATCTTTAGGTATGTATGTATATTATAGTCACATCTTGTTTTGAAGTTTATTATTTTTATGTAGAAGAAAAATTTAAGTCTATTTCTATGTAACAGGTGGCTGCAAGCATGCATTAGCGTTCTTAATGTGGGCAGACCGTAGAAGTGAAGATCCTTCACCAACCGCTTCGTACTGGGTTCGACCAGTCTTGTCAGCAATAGGCACTTCCCTTAAATTTATTTCAGCATCTGACTTTGCAAAAACAGATGCTGAAATTGCATCTGGGACATCCAACTTTAAGGAAGAACTTATTAGTTCTGGAGTCCAAAATAGATTAGAAGGTCAGAATTATGAAATATGACACAGAAGTGGAAGACAAATTTGAAGCGTTGTCATTGTATAAGTCGATGTGCCGTTTTCATGCTAAAAGCGAAGTTTCGGAACAAATATGTGTAGAAGCTGAAGCGTTAACACAATGCCAATCAGAATCACCATTATGACACGAAATTAGATTTGGAAGAGTGACAGCTTCAAAACTACACGAATTCGCACATTGCAAGCAGTCAGACGGCACATTGGTGAACTCTATTATTGGTGCTTATAAGGTATAAATTTTCAATTTCAATATTTGACTTTAGTTGATAAACTATCAACAATTAAGTTTGTTCATTTTAAAATTTGATAAGTAGAACATTTACTTTCAAATTTCAACATATCACTCTTAAAATATGGCTTATTTGTTACAGATTCGGGATACAAAATATATGCAACGTGGTCGAGCATTGGAAAAAAAAGTATTGCAATGTGTAGAAACAAAATTGCACTGCAAATTTACAGATTTTGGAATTTTTTTAGTACCAATGTTTCCTATTTTTGGTGCTTCACCTGATGCAATTTCATCCAAATATGCCATTGAAGTAAAATGCCCAAGCAATGACAAACAAATAGAACACTACATACAGGGAGATGAAATTAGAAATAAATTCAAAACGCAAATTAATTTACAGATGGTCTGCACAGGAAAACGAGAAGGATTATTTTATGTCGCTGATTCGAATTTTGAAACAACAAAAAAAAGTCACCATCCTTAATGTAAAATATGATGAAAAATATATAAATGTGTTGTTAGAAAAGGCATTGGACAATTCCAAAATTATACAATTCAGTTTCATAAACAAGTCTTTTATTTACTTATATTACATAACAGCACACAATTTATAATTATACAAATAGATAGTACGCAGCAGTTAACTACATATTAGGTGCGACTATTATTTTCTGTTTAAAAAAAATAAAAATTATTTAATAAGGGAAGTTTGTAAATTAATTAAAGCACATGCTAGTTTTATGACAGGGTCTGTTTGAGCTATTAAATCATGTTGAATAACTGCATGTGGCTTTAAATAAGAAAATTCTCTTATTCTACGTATTACTCTTTCTATATGTATACGCAAACTGGCTATTTTTTTGTTTCCATTATGTCAGCTTTTGTTGGTTTCGTTGTATTTGAGACACTCGGAGGCCTAATTAATACGCAATTTTTTCATGTAACAACCGACCGATGTCTTTAAAGCCTCTATCGGCTACACTGCATTTATTTGGTATTAAGTTTAAACATCCACTTTCTTGAACTAACAATGACTCACTTATTCGTCCTCCATAACCACTTGATATAAAATTAATAAAACCATCAGGTGTTGATATATAATTATAATGACAACTGTGACAACTACTTTGCTACGTCATCGAATTATGCAACACAAAATACACCACGCAAATATGTTTTTGCGGCAAATTTTACGGCTTTAACTTAGCGATGAAATTACTTCCCAAATACAAAAATAATAATTAAAAAATATATATAGCGTTATCATAGTCGTAGAACCAATTTATACCATTTTTTAAAAAAGTGATAAAACCCTATTGTAAGTTATGAGGTAAATCGACTATTTTATTTTTTGATTTGTTGTCTTAATTCTTAATAACGACACTAATTCTTCATCAAAGGTTAAAATCAAGTTTGAGAAAAATGCTGATATGTAAAATATTTAAAATGGTTTGTAATATTCAAGATAAAGGTTGTTCACAGAATCATTACCCAAATAATTAATTAAATAATTGAAACCCGTAGTATATGTATATAAATTAAATCCCGAGAAATGCACGTAAATCATCTAGAACCGAAGTCGCAGATCTAGGTCACAAAGTTACAGACAAAGATATTTTTCCAGATGATACTTAATTATGATATTATAAACAAATCTCCAGTTTCACGCACTGCTGATGTAGTAAAAATGATTTGTCGCATTTATTCACTATTCGCAAAAATAACATCCATGACTAATTAAACTGACCAGGTAATACATATTTTTTTGTGAACATCAGAATGTCAAATTCATTTGTTATACTCAAATGATCATTAATTTCTCTAAATCTTACACTAATATGGAGGTATAATATTCAGCAGTATGACAAAACTAAGAATATTTCTCAGCTGTTTGTAGATATAGTGAATACATTTATTAGATTTAAAGTGTATTACTCAAGCGCAAAATGATCAATATGATAAGGACTTTTTCAAATAACGAAGGGGTAAAATTGGAGTTTGCAGAAACTGTAATTAATTCACGACAGCTTTTGAGAAAAATTCGGTCAGCAGTCAAACCCAAAAACTGTTAGAAACCCTTGTGAACTGTTTAGTATGTTCGAAGACTCTAGAATATATTTTAACACACTGATGTCAGCCTTTACCGATTGCAGATGTAGTTATAGTCGCATATGACACAGCACAAGTAAGATTAAAAATAAAATGGTATTAATTATTGTGTGTCAAGACCTGAGGACTTCGATGTATCCACAAGTGAATTTATTGGAAATATGATCAATGAATCAAAATCGTTCAGGCTCAAACAGTCATATCGCAAAATATGTAGGTAGTGGGTCTAAAAATACTATAAAGTAAAATAAGACATTTGTTTGAACTGTGAGGCTTCACAATTGGTAAATTTTGATAGTATAAAAGATATGGTTCTTAATGGATTCCGGTATATAATAATAATAAATGTCTTTATTTGAGGTTCAAAAAAAAAAAAAAATGACAACAAATTAGTCATTGTGGTTGGAGCCATTCAGCTTCGCTGCTCCTCCATGTAACCAACCCCGAAATACAAATAATAATAGAAGAAAATGTATTAACCATACAAAATATATATATATATACACACACATATAACGCGAGCATACATAGAGCGTAAAGATTATATGAAGCGTTACAATAAATAATACAAATATTATGTGTTCACGCCTGCTTATATTTTTTAATTAATAATTTTGGATAATTAGGATGTTCCGCGTTTTTACCTATTATTTTTTGCGCGAAAAAATGAGAATAACTTTTCCCCCCCTGTTACATTCGCGTAGCGTGAGTCGAAGGAAGAAGACTGAAATCTACCGCTGAACCGCCGACACGTGATCGCACAATTATCGTTCTTCGAGTGTTTTTCCGATAAGCTGAAATTCAAAATAGTCTTTTCTCAAGCCAGAACTTCATCCATCGCTGGAATAAAGGTGAGTGAAGTTTTCTCCCGCATTTTGATTAAGCTATTTTTTCTTTACCGCATTTAAAACTTTTGTATATCTAAATTCACAAAAAACTACAGTCCATTAACGAAATAAACAACAGATAATAATACTAAATTAACCTATTAAGAACGAGATGAAAATAACAGGTCTTTGATCTGTTTTTTAAAAATAGGTACAGAGGAGACGTTTTTCAGGTAAGCAGGCAAGGAGTTGTACATTTTGACAGCATTGTAAAGAAAGGAGCGTTCATACAATCTATGGTTCATACTGTGCAGTATTATGTTTAGGAACTTCATACCAGTTACAGTGTCGAGTAAAACGAGAATGAGTATCAATACCCTTTTTTCAATCTATCAAATAAATATTTAGGAATTCGAAATTTATTAATCTTGTAAACTAAAGTTGCCAAATGAGAGGTGAATCTTTCATCTAAGTTTAACCATTTTACTGAAGAGAAAAAATTAGATATATGATCAAATTTTCGTAATCCACAAGAGAATCGTACACAAGAATTTTGAATTCTCTGAAGGGTAGCTTTATCTCTTGATAATAAAGCTGACCAATATACTACATCACAATACGCTAAGTGAGAGAGAATGAGAGAGTCACACAATCTAATTTTAATAGATTTATCCAACACGTCTTTCTTTAGGTAAAGCATTCAAACGCAGGTCGATAAAAATCTTTTCTGATAGCCAAGCAGCTTTAAAAGCACTTGAATCCTACCGGTGTAACTCAAGAACGGTATGGAACTGTCAAAAGGCTCTGGAGCGGTTAGGTACAAGCAACAGAGTAACCCTGGTTTGAATACCTGGTCATGCGGGTATCCAGGGAAACGAGGCAGCAAACTCGTTAGCAAGGCGGGGTGCCTCTTCCAGCTTTATAGGTCCGGAATCGGCTCTTGGCTTAGCTTCGGCTACTGCCAAAGCAGACATCGCGACCTGGGCGGAGGAAAAGATAAGGGAGTACTAGCGAGATCTGCTTTAACGTGTCAAATGCCTTACTAAAATCGAGCAAGATAAACATGTGTTAAAGTTATTATCATTTGCGATAAAAATTTCATTAGTTAAATGTAAAAGTGCAGTGGTGGTACTATGTTTTTCTCTAAAACCCGACTGTGTTATAGATAATATTTCTCTTTTTGATAAATAATCGGTTAATTGCGAGCATACAATTTTTTCAAGAACTATTAATACAGTTGGGAGTATACTTATTGGACGAAACTGGGTAATGTCTTGAGAGTTATCAACTTTTGGTAAAGGCATCCTTCCACACACATGGAAATATTCCTGACTTTAGACATGTATTAATGATAAATGTAAGGTGTGGTGTTAAATGTGGAATAACTATATGAAGAAGCTTTAAATTGATATTATCCGAGCCTTTAGCTTGAGTTTTGATAGTACTTATTACCCTATTTACTTCCTCAATTGTTACTTCAGAAAACGAAAATCCATCTTCAAGACCAGGAAAAATTGTATTGTATTTATTTATAATTGTATCACTAAATTGATCATTATTTAAATTCGTTTGGGGAGTATTATTTATAAGAAATTCATTAAATGATTCTGAGTCAAAAAGGAAAATTATATCATTTTTACTTTTTGATAAATTTAGATTTTTTAAAGTTTTCCAAAAAATATTTGGCTCCTGTTTAAATTTATAAGTTAAAAAAGCTTTCTTTTCAGATTTGATGGTATTATTTACAAAGTTCCGTATTTATTTATATTCTATAAACGATTCTTGAGTAAGAAAAGATTTATATTTTCTATATGCATTATTTTTAACTTTAATCATCAATTTTAAGTTTGGTGTTAACCAAGGAGCTGAAGCTTTAGTAATTCTTACCGATTTCTCAGGTGCATGGAAATCAAAAACATTAATGATATTTTCATTCCAGAAATTGATCATATTGTCTACACTATCTAAAGAAAATATGTAATCCCAATTAATATAAAATAGATCCCTTAAAAAATTGTCATAATTAAAATGAGAAAAATCACGGTAGGTTATCATTTTAGGAATAACTGTAGCTTTTTTTAGCTTAATGGTACATTTAACCAGATGATGATCAGATATACCTTCCATATTAAGGGCAACTATATCATTTATAATATCAGAATTTGAAGATACGATTAAATCAAGTAGCGTACTAGAATTATTAGTGATTCTTGTAGCCTGTCTACACAACTGTAACATACCATATCTATTAAATAAACTCATAAAACGTACTGCATTGGGGCCATTAGCATTAAGTAAATCTATATTTAAATCACCTCCAAATATTACATTATCATATTCTGGTAATAACACAGATAACACATTTTCCAATTCTGATAAGCTGCTTGCTATATCACAGTCAGGAGGTCAGTATAAAGTTCCCAAACAAATATTTTTACCACCTAATTTAATGGAAATCCACAAACTTTCCTAACAATTATTATCAGTTACCTTAACAATCCTGTATCTAAAACTATTTTTAATATAAAATGTAACTCCTCCACCTCTTCCTTGCCTGTCATGTCAAACCAGAATGTAATTTGGAATATTTACAGCGTTACTAGAATATGATGGATTCAACCAGGTTTCAGATAATCCTATAATATTAATATCCTCATCATCGATAAAAGAACAAAACAGATCAAAGCCTGAAAAAATAGATCTTATATTAAAATGAGCAAAAGAAATGTTTTCATTCTCATTTTTCATTACACCCTGTATTACAATGTGAACTACCTGCTTTTATAATAGACATTAACATCATTCAGATTCAATTATAACGGAAGGACATTATTTAATCTAGTGATTAGAGACGCATTGTCTAGTTTGAATTCAATTGAGAGTAAAAATAAAGCAAAAGAAAAGTTATAAAATTACTGTTTACAACATAACAAAAACATGCATCTATGTAATATTCAACATAAAAATATAACAGTACAGTGCAGCAGAGAATTACAAGTATTCTTTTAATAACATAAAATAAACATGCATTTCAAATTTATACGCTATTTCAGTATACGTAGCATAAAATAAAATCAAATACCTACATATTTACTAATAAATCGATACATTTTATAGCCAGCAAAAACTTATCGTACCAAGAAAGAATGTTAAAAGTAAAAACGGTTAATGAAAACTTATGGGTCTACCACATCAATGAAGTGTAAGTCATCAGTGTTGTTGATCCAATTTCCTATTTTCATTTTCATTCCACCGATACACTTTCCCAGCCATAGACCAGACCTTCCTAGGACCAAACTTCTTTTTAGCGGCAAGTAATAATTGGTAACGCTTTTTTGTCAAGTCTTCGAATATCGCAACCTTTTTATTTTTCAAATATTTCTTTGCACCAAATATCTCATTGCGCTTGATATAACTAACAAAGTTAACAATAACTGCACCAGGTCTTTTATCACCGTCATTTGTTTGATTGATCCGAATAACACTATCTAGATCATCGTAACAGCATTTGACATGTAAATGCTCTACAAATAACTGCAAAACATGCTCAGCTAAGGACACCTCGTTTCGTTCTTTATTTAACCCATGGATTCGAAGAGCATTACGTTTTTGAAATTGCTCAACAGAATCGAGTCCAGTTATTACAGTTGATAGTAAATTCTCGTTAGAGTTTGTCTGTTTAATAACATGAGGAAGTTTATTTTCGATGCTGTTTAACTTTTGCTGAAGATCATCAAATCTAAAATTGAATATTTCAATTTTACTCGAAAACTCGGAGCACACTTTAATTAGTTCTTCAACAGATAATTCCTACTTGTTTTTATCCTTTCTGCTGCCCATGGTCGCAAGTTTATTGATCCGAAACTTTATTGAAGAATTGAGTCCCAATCCCGCAAATTTACTTTAAACTGTTGTAATGCACTAATCAACTGTTTTTTAGTAATATTAATTTGTTACATCTACCAGCCACAGTTCTACACACCACTGATAAAAATCGCGGAGAAAGCAACTAACAGAATTTCACTCAAATTCACAAAAGGTATGATTTTATCGGTCACCAGTTTAATGTGGTTTTCATTACCAAATAATTAGATGTATTCTCAGAATGATAGATCTGTCACCAATTTGTTAACAGTAATCTATTCCAAACCGATTATCTATAAATTTATGTACAATCACCTGAAAACGTAATTTGTCATCACATACTTAGATTTGCTCTCAAAATGATAGATCTGTCACCAATTATTTGTTAACACTAAACTATTCCAAAACGATTGTCTATAACTTTATGTACAATCACCCTAAAACGTAATTAACCTAACCTAACCTGACCATTATTCGTTTATTTTGGATAAAAAATGGTATAAATTTGGATACATGCATTTAGTGACATTTATGTTAATCTAATATAAAAAATAATTTCTGGGATTGAATTTCATAATCAGAGGATTTCATTTGGTGACAAATATTTATTTTGGTGATAAATAAAATTATCCCCTTCACAAAATAGCAGCAGCCCACATAAACGTGCCTACTCCCGAATAGCCATGTATTCTTGCCGTGTGCCGTGCTATGTCGTGTCCAAAAATATTTGCAGAACAAAAGAACACGAGAATAGTGAATAAAAAAATTAAGTTTTAGATATCATGTGTGGGTATTTGTTTAATGATTATAAATGTAGTTATAGCCGCATATGTTACAGCACAAGTCAGATTAAAAATAAAATGGTATTAATTATTATGTATCAAGACCTGAGGACTTTGATGTATCCACAAGTGAATTTAATGGAGATATGATCAATGAATCATAATCATTCATGCTCGGATAGTCATATCGCATAATATGTAGGTAGTGGGTCTAAAAAATACACTTATAAAGTAAAGTAAAAGACATTTTCTTGAACTATGAGGCTTCACAATTGGTAAATTTTTGCAGTGTAATAGACAGGACCTATTATCTCTTATGAAACAATCTCAACCCTCATGTGTAAGAGAGAAATAGAAGATGTGTAGTTGTCGAACATCTCACAGGTGGCGCTTGTGGTGATTTGTGGAATGCGTGGAATTCATCATCGTATCGATTGGCATTCTCTGCATTTTATGCAAATGGCGGTTTCCATGTTTTGGGCTTGAGTTTATTTTCGTTTGTGTTCTGTGTTGTGTGATATTTTTTAATAAACTTTGTATTGTAGTGTTGTGTAGATATACAGAGCCTTCATAAATGATTAAAAACCACGTGACCTACGCGCATATGCAACCAACATTGCACAGTTTAAAGAAGGTGCATAAAAATCCCTAAAAATCAGTGGATGTCAGTGGTGTGGATGAAGGGATTACTGATTTAAATAAATTTGTTTTCGAAATTGAGTACATAACCTAATAAATTGTTCAACTACTGAAATTTAATATTACATAGTTACTGACGTAAAGAATGTTTATTTGTTTTGTTTGAAATGTTTTTAACTTTATTAGAGAGAGAAAACTATCAATCTTCTCTTGTTAATGAACAAATTGAAATTTTTATGAAAACAAAGAGTGTATAATGTGAACACAACTGATTTTTTTTATTGTATTGCAGGGTAAAAGAAACGTATTTTACTGTATAAAGATTTATTTACAATATTTGGGATAAAAGCATTACATATTGTAGTGTTAAAAATAAATTATTTGTGCATTTCTTATTTATCTTTGTTTGGGTATTTTGCCACTTGAATAAAAATTAACAAATTAAAATAATTACATGTTGTGTTCAAAATGGTGCCCTTCACTTGCTATGCATAAATTTACCCTCCTGTGCATATTTTCAAATACATTTTGTAGCTGTTCTTCTGTGATGTTGTTGATTTCTCGAATAATTGCCGCTTCTAATTCTTCAATAGTGTGTATCGCTGTCTTAAATAGTGTTTTTCAAATGTCCAAACAAAAAATAATCCAACGGAGTTAAATCTGGAGACCTGGCTGGCCACAAACCTGCACTAATCAGTCGATTGCCATAAAATTGCTCTAAATATTGAATTGTTGCTCTTGCAGTGTGTGCAGTTGCTCCATCTTGCTGAAAGTAACCTACTTGCAGCTCGTCATCATGCAACTGTTCTAAAAATGGCTCTAAAATAAGGGTTCGATACCTTTCTGCATTTATAGTTTCATAGAAGAATATGGGCCCTACTATACGTCTTCTTGATATCGCTGTCCAAACACCAACTTTTACGGAATGTAAACTGGTTTCTACAAATGTATGAGGATTTTCGGCAGCCCAGGCTCTATAATTTTGGCTATTTACATAACCAGATAAATGAAACCATGCTTCGTCAGTGAAAAATGATAAGTTCAATAAGTTACGATTCATGTTTTCTTGAAACCTTTCACAATAATGTAATCGTCTTCCATAGTCAACTGTAAGTAATTCTTTCACAACAGTTACCTTGTATGGGTGTAAATGCAACCGTTTTTTTAAAGCCTTGTGGCATGTTCCAACTGAAAGTCCTAAAAATAAAAATTTTTTGGTTAATGAACTATTCGATATCGGTTTCAAATAAAAATTTCAAAATTGACATATTTTAGAGATGCAATTTAAATAAATTTATGAATATTTACATCAACTTAATAAAAAAAAATACCTGTCTGAGCAGACAATTTTGATATGGATTTTGTAGGACTTTGAGTTATTCGTTGCTGTATATTATCAGCGACATCTTCTGTCAGTACAGTTGGTCTGCCTGTAGATTTTCCTTTGCAAATGCATTGTTTATTTTCAAATCGTTTGACGATAGTGCACTTTCGGTATGAGAATGTGTCATAGTCAATATTTGCGATTGGGAACTCGGCCGTAAATTGATCAATGCAAGATTGTATGGAGTATGTCCACATCCCGTCTTCATTTCTAGTCCCACTTCGAAAATGAGCCATTAAAATAAAGGCATCTTGCTCAACAGTAAAAGGCATAGTTACTATTCTGAACTGAAATAAGAATATTATTAACCTTAAAATTTTCTTTCTGTTACAACTTACCAGTAATACGACGAAGTACGAAAAGTTTAGCTATGAAAACAACTGATTAGTTTGAAATATGTATGATTTATTAATAATGCAAAGGAAAACAATAAGACACTAGAAAATCGCAAGGATATAATAAATCCACAAAATAAATCAATAACGGGCGGGAAGACGAACGCTACTGAAAGATACAGAAATGCCAATTTTACGTCACACGTCATAAAGATTCGTTTACAATGAATAATGCGAAACGTTTGTGTCATACGCGGGATGGTGCGATCGCCGATTGGTTGAATAAAATGTCAAGAATAAATTGCACCAATCACAGCCGCGTAATATTGTGTTTTAATGTAACCTTGGTCTTATTCTTTTGGAACTAATAAATTTGAAACAATTTAATCGCCAACACCAAGAAAATAAAATAACCGTTTCAAACAAAATTACTGGTCACGTGGTTTTTAATCATTTATATATGTATGTATAAACTTGAACTTTAATAGTCAGTTTTTAATTTCTTGTGATTAAGTAGCAGGTAAGACTAGTAAAAAAAGCGAAAAACTTTAGGTATAATCCAAGTTTTGAAAAAGCAGTGATTTAAAATTATTTCTGAAGCAACTGAACGATTCAGAGCAAACACAGCAGTCTGAGCGAATTACCAAACGCACCTACTGAATACTTGATAGTTCTGTCATATTTTCAACTCGAATAGAATAAAATTTATTGCGACAATTTTTGTTTTAAAATTTTGTTCTGGATTCTAAAATTATGTAAACATTCAATTGTATATTTTAATGTGAATAGTATTTACTCGTAACAGATCTCTCTTATAGGATTTGTTTTTGTTTAGATTTTGTGATCCTGCAGAATGGGAGGATTTAGATAATGTGCTGTACGAGGTTGCATGGACACTCATTCTACTAGACATCGTTTTCCTAATCCTAAAAAGAAAATGGAAAGGTTTAACAAATGGGTGAAAGCTTGTGGTAATTCCACTTTGAAATCTTTGGCTCCAGATCTTGTGTACCGATCGCATAGAGTATGCCATAAACACTTCCGGCCTGAGGATAAATCCACCAACATGTATCTGCAAAAAGGAAAAGTTATTCCCATGCTTTACCTACCTCTTCAAGCTCTACAAGTTGATATGAATGTTGATACAGCAATAGCACCTATCACACGTGGTAAATAATTTAAGTGTATTTGTATAGCATTTTGTTTATATATGTGTTACTAAATTTCAGAAGATACTAATGAAACAGTGGGGGACGAAAATCTTATACTATCGGCCAGCAAAGTAGAAAATGTACTTCATGATCAAGCAAACGCCTCAAAGTCCAAAGATTTGTCTGTTGATCCCATGCTACCCAGTACTTTTGCTGGTATATTTGCAGAAAGAGAATGTAGAACGCCTTTAGTAGATGAACGTAAGTGTTTCAATTTTATTAAGTAACACTACATTATCTACATATTTATAATTGAAATAAAGAAAAAAATGCATGCCTCTTTAAATAAAAAATTTCATGCCGTATTTTTAATGTATAAATTGCAAAAAAGCAGTGTTTACCATAATGATTATTTAACTACATTTCTAAAATGCATGCTATAAAACTTTTTCCCTTAAACCAATTAGTACTTAGCTTTTGTCACTTAAAATGTTTTACACATACTACCACAACCATCTACCCATACATTTTTAGTGTTACTTAGCTCCACTCTATTGATAAGATCAAGTTTTTAAATATTTAATAAATTGTATTATTGTGTCATTAATATTGGAAGTAATTTGTATGACTATAGAGTA
Organism: Monochamus saltuarius; assembly: GCA_025584915.1. Classification (NCBI taxonomy): domain Eukaryota; kingdom Metazoa; phylum Arthropoda; class Insecta; order Coleoptera; family Cerambycidae; genus Monochamus; species Monochamus saltuarius. Next base: position 38,296,660 of record CM046723.1, read on the forward strand.
TCGATATAGTTCCATATAACTTGTAATAATTTAAAAATTGTTTGTAATTTTATGAAAATATAAATTAACAATAATTCTTTCATTTTGTTACATATTTCTTTTCCCTCATGTATCCTTTTTTTTGTCCATAGAATCTCTACTGAAAAGTGTGGGTGTATTTCGAGAACATCACCTTACTCCAAAAGCTAAAGGCTTTTATAGAAGAGCAAAAACTCTCAAGAAAAATTTATATTCTTTGAGAAAAAGGAATATAATATTGAAGAAACGATTATCATTGTCAAAATCGGAAATGATAAACAAAGTTACTTATGGTATGGCTAGGAGTGTAGTCAATTTTGTCAAAAGTCAAATTAATTTGGCTAATATTCACCCCAAAGGAAGATGGTTCACACTTGACGACAAAATTCTGGGTCTGGTACTTCAAAAACAAAGCGCAAGGTCCTACAGAACCTTCAGTAAGATGTTCACTGTACCATCTACCAAAACATTGAGAACACTCTTGGCAAAAATTCCAATAGAACCAGGAATAAATAATGTTATTTTTGGTAATTTGAAACAGCATGCAGAGAAACTGGAGCCAACAGAAAAATTGTGCATACTTCTCTTCGACGAGATGAGTCTACAACCGTACCTTACCTGTAACAGACATACTAGAGAGTTTGAGGGGTTGGAAGATTTGGGAGATAGAAGAACGAACATCATTGCGGATCATGCACAAGTGTTTATGTTGCGAGGGATAACTAAACATTGGAAACAGCCAATAGCATTTACATTTTGTAAAAACTCGACGAAAACGATTGATTTAGTGAGAAATATAAGAAACATCACTAACGAATGTTATAATGCTGGGCTGCAAGTAATAGCTACCGTTAGTGACCAAGGATGCACTAATGTGGCTGCAATCAATTATCTTGTTAAAATGACTATGCCGGAAGCCCATTATAGTCGAGATCTAAAAATATATAAAGTAAACAACAAAGAAGTTATTCATATTTATGATCCTCCACATCTATTGAAGGGTATTCGAAATAATTTACTAGGAAAAAATTTGCACTGGAACATGGAACCAGGAAAAAAAATTTGTGCAAAATGGAGCGACATTCAGCAAGCCTATGAAATGGATAATACTTCGGGCAAATTTAGAATTCTGCACAAATTGACCGATTACCATGTGATACCTAATAAACTGGCATAAAAAAAAATGAAAATATCATATGCAGCCCAAGTGTTTAGCCATTCTATGGCATCAATTATACATTTATTTACAAAGAAAGGTAAACAAACATATATTTTAGTTAACTAATTTAATTATATAATGATTTTCAGATATTACTATAAATAATATGAAACTGGAAGAAAGTGCCACAGGTATCGCTGAAATTCTTTCATTTTTTGATATGCTGTTTGACAGTGTCAATGGAACGCTGCTATATCCGCAGGGTGGAAAAAAACTCAAATGTGTTGTAAGTTGTAATTCGGGCCATGTAGAATTTTGGAAGGAGACCCGGAAAAGTTTATCAAATATGTATTTTGCAAAAGAAGATAAATCTTCAAAATTTACGCCTCCTTCTCTCCAGCACTGGAAAAATACTTTAGCAGGACTGGAGGAGTTGCTCAATGTGATTGAGAAAAATAATATAACTTTCTTTAAACCAAGAAATGTTAACCAAGATTCGGTGGAAAACTTTTTTGGACAAATGCGTCAGCATGGAGGACGTAACAGTAATCCAACACCATCTAATTTTAAGCAGTATTTCAAAACACTGTTGATAAATAATTTAGTTACAAGGCATTCACTATCAGCCAATTGTAAGGATGATGAGGCAACGAATATAATTACAGAAGTAAGATTATTTTTGTCACAGGATACGGAAGAGCCACAAGAGGTAGAAAACCTAGATTTAACAAAATATTCCATACAAGAATGTGATTATTCTTATGTTGATACTGTAAGCATAGGCTATGTTTGTGGATATTTAACAAAAAAAGTTAAAACTGTAACCTCTTGTAATATCTGCAAACGTAACCTACTTACAGATCGTACCGAAAGGTGGCACGACTTAGTTATTGAGAAAGAATATTTTTCTGAAATCCCAAATAAACTGTGATATTGCAGTCCAATTTTTTTAGAATATATTTGCAAATGTTATAACATTGTAATTACTCTACTACCTAAAGTATGCCATGTTAAAAAGTCGTTACAATTTATAATTAATTATTTGCAACAAAATGTAAATTCGAACTTCATAACATGTTCTCATAAGGTAGAGGTAGAAAAATTCATTATAGAATATTTCACAATATTTTGTGCCCATAATTGGGCAGATGGCTTTAATAAGCAATTAAAAGGTAAACATAACAAGATAACATCGTAATTACTCTACTACCTAAAGTATGCCATGTTAAAAAGTCGTTACAATTTATAATTAATTATTTGCAACAAAATGTAAATTCGAACTTCATAACATGTTCTCATAAGGTAGAGGTAGAAAAATTCATTATAGAATATTTCACAATATTTTGCGCCCATAATTGGGCAGATGGCTTTAATAAGCAATTAAAAGGTAAAGATAATAGGAAAAATCTTACCGATGAAATGTATGTACAAGCGAGAAATTATTATATAAAACGAAAAAAGTGTTAATAAAAATTTTAATCTATGCTTTTTATTTTGCATAAATCCCAATAAATCCATAAACAAGTAAATTAAAACAAGATATGAACAGAAATACTCAAATATTTCTATTAATATCATGTTTTAATTTATTAATTATATTTAAAATTTGAATTTTAAATGGGTTCATGAAAGTGGCGGCGGGTTTTAGTTGTCGAACATCTCACAGGTGGCGCAGAACGCAGTCTTAATTTTAACTATGGAAGATTCCTATCTAGATAGTAGGGTAATCTATGGTAATAGATATGGTTCTTAAGGGCGCCGTTTTTGTGTGCAATTTTCAACAAATTTATAGGTGTTTCTTGTCGCAGCTAAGCAAGTTAGAAAAAATATCTCTTCACTGTGCCAATCATACAAGTTTTCTCCAGGGTGTGACATATTTTATAAGCTGGTAAGTCATTAGGAAATAGGAATAAAAGCATGTTTTCGCCTCCTATGTTTCATTGTTACGTTTCAGAACTTTATAGGGCAATTATGCACTGAAAAAATCGTATGCGGTATTATAATCACTGTCACAACCGACAGAATACTTTTTAAAAGTCATTAACACTTGAACTGATATAAATTATTGAGTATTTTTCACAGTAACTGCAACAAGGCAAAAAGGTGCAATTCACGGTCTTTGAATAGGTAAATTTGTTTCCTAGCACGTTTATTCACCAAAAATTAAAGGACGTGAATTAATTTCAACATGTTTTAGTTGGGACACTATCGAAAAGATGCCGTTAGTTACGGTCTGTAGGGTATTGGCACTAGAGTATTTTTTTTATCCGTCAGGGTCGGACTAGCTTTTTAATGCTTATTACCAGTAGTATCTGGTAAATCACACACAAATTATTATACAGAATTCAGAAAGTATCATTATTGATGTTGAATATTATGGAAGAGATAACAGCAAGTATAGCAACGTGCAAATCACAACGAAAAAGTAATGTTTTTTCAATTATTATATTAAAAGAAATTTTTTGATAAAACTTCTAACAGGGGTCTATTACAAGACAAATTAACAAAAAACTAGGTACCTTAAAAATTTATGGAATTTAAACAAAATATTTGATGGAACTTTTAACAAGGATCTGTTGGAACACTAATTAACTAAAAAATACAGGGTGTTTAGAAAAAACCGAACCAATCCCTAAAATCCCTCAAAAATTATGAAATTTAACCAAAATTTTTGATGAAATTTTTGACAAGTCTGTTAGAACACTTATTAACGAAAAAATACAGGTTGTTTAGAAAAAACCGAACCAATCTCTAAATTCCCTAAAAATTACGAAATTTTACCAAGATTTTTTATTAAACTTTTAACAAAGGTCTGTTAGAACACTAATTAACGAAAAAATACAGGGTGTTTAGAAAAATCCGAACCAATCTCAAAATCCCTAAAAATTAAGAAGATTAACTAAAATTTTTGACAAGGGTCTGTTAGAACACTAATTAACGAAAAAATACGGGGTGTTTTAAAAAATAATAATAATAATAATATCTCTACCCCTCATTCTAATCACAGGGATTAGTCCAGAAGTCGGAGACTTGTGCGGGAGAGGGGGCGGCATATTATTATTAAACAGGCCGCATTTGCGCCCAGGAACGACTTACGTTGGTAGGCCCTAACCACTATTCAGTGCAGGAATGAGGAAAACCTGGAAAACCTCATTAATTAGGGGGGTGGTCAAATATCAACCGGCATCAATCTCTCACATTGACCCAAGCTAACATTATTCCACCCTACCATACCCACAGAGAGGGTGCCAATCCTCTCCACGAATATAGCTTATATACGGTCTACCGGCAGCTGGGCTCGAACCAACTCCGTCTAGTCACCTCGATTCAAGTACTAACGCCTTAAACCGTGCGACCACTGACCGAAATAAAGCCAATATCTAAAATTCCTGAAATTTAAATATATTTTTTTAAAACTTAACACGGATCTAGTAGAACACTAACGAAAAAAGTACAGAGTGTTTGAAAAATCAAACGAATTTCAAAAAATTCTTAAATGTCACGAATTAAAAAAAATGTTTGTCAAATTTCAGCATCAAATAAAGATGACCCGATTCAAAATTTGCAATACAGGGTGTTAAAGTACCCAAACTTGAAAAAACCACAAAATTGACAGAATTTTAAATTTTTTTAAAATGAAATGCCAGCTACTTTTAAAAGTTAGTGTGGGACCTTCCTCAGTAGAGAAAAGTCAGCCAAGGTCGGGCAGCAACCTTGCTGTACCTTTCTAGTTAATATTATTTGATGAAAAATTGACGTAACTGAGCTTAATGTAATATAGGAATGTACGTTACTATTAGGACAAAAATTAATCATTTATTTGATATTTTAAATTACCCAGTATAATAAAGCTCTAAGCTAAAGCATGAAGTACATTCTTTCCATCACCGTTGCCATCTCGATGATTTGTTGTCTCCAGAAACTGAATAGCAATCCTCGGTTTAGAGAGCGATTCATATTTATGGCTCGATACGCAGTGGATCGCGTCAATGTTATAATTAGATGCGCCCGATGGATTTTAAAATAAAGTTAAATTTATTCAATAATAATAATGGCATTTTATTTTTATGTTGGCAATTTTAAAGCAAACTAATTTCTTGCGGTTTGTTTACTATAATATCAGAATTTAAAAAAAGTAAATGAATATTAAATTTGCGCTAATTGTACGGGTACGAATTTACCTATATGTATTGGATATTTTTGATACGTATGCATACCATATTTTCTTTACAAATCTTCATCATCCATCAAGTACAGTTTCATGTAAATGAAATGAAAAAGACCAGTAGCGTGCACACTTCATTCTTTTATAAAAAAAATATTCAGCTTTGTATAAGCAGAAATCATGATATTTAATAAGGAAACGAAAAATCTTCAATAACCATATCATTGTTTATTAGCAATTCATTTGGTACATCTCTGTTTGATTTATTTTTCATTTCATTAATGATTTTCCACAAGTTTCATTATGTTTTTAGAGTGTATTAGCCTTAGATTATTGTAATTAGTTTTAACTTGTGTTATTTTTTTCTTATAAAATATTTTAAGTTGATTATATCTATCTCTAATGTCATTATTGCTTGTCTTTAAAATTTTTACCATATCACATAGCATTTGATGTAAATTTTTTATTTCATTCGTAATCCAGGTTTTTTTGTATTTATGTATTTTAGTTTTTTTCATTGGAAAAGCACCAATGATAGATAGATAGATATAGATAGATATATAGATTTATTGACAATACATACATTAGTACATTTATGTCACAACAAGGCCTTAGTTGCCTCATAACAAAATTCAAAGGAGAGTTTTGGACAGTACCAATATGCGCATTCCAACCCAGTGAAGTGTCAAACGTCACACCAATAATCAATAATCGAACTGGATCAGACTTAACGGCCCATCTATCAGAGCTAAAAAATATGCATTTAGTTTTAGCCTCATTTAGTTTTAAGTTTATTACTCCCGAACCAAATTTTCGCCCTATCGAGACCATTAACAGTTAAAGAGCCACTACCCCTAGTAAGCAACGTGGTATCGTCAGCAAAAAGTATACATTCAGTATCAGGCAATGACATAGGTAAGTCATTTATGTAGAGCAAAAACAATATCGGTCCCAAAACAGATCCCTGTGGAACTCCACAAGTAACCGGTATTAAGTCAGAAGTAGTCCCACTCAGGGTAACATACTGAACTCTATTTGTCAAATACGATTTAAATAGACTATAAGCCTTTCCCCTAATACCGTAATGCTCCAATTTGAGCAACAGTAGTTCAATATTAACGCAATCAAACGCTTTAGATAAATCATACATAACAGCATGTGTAGGGGTGCCCTCGTTCAATCCTTCGACTATAATTTCTACAACAGCTATTAACGCCCGAATCGTTGAATAATTTCTGCGAAAACCATACTGCGCAGGAGTTATAATAGATATAGCTTCTAGATAAGTTATAAGTTTATCTTTGATCAACATTTCAAATATTTTCGAAATAACAGGAACAATCGCAGTGGGTCTGTGATTATCTAAGTTGTCTTTATCACCCGTCTTAAAAATTGGCACTATTTTTGTAATTTTAAATACGTCGGGCCATATACCTTCAGAAATACACAAATTGAACAAAATTATATAGGGTTCCACAAGATGTACAAGGGAGGATTTGATCACAGAACTATTCAGATCATAGTAATCATTTTTATTATCCGAAGATAATATTCTATTGGAGTAAAAATTACATTTCTCTTCTTTCAAAGCCCGTCTATAATCTTTCCGCAGGTTAATAAATTTAAACCAATCAGAGGAGGTATTAGATAAATTAAATATACGTTTAGCCTCACATAATTGAGATCTAATATTACAAAGCCTCCCATTGAACCAACCCAAGCCTTGATGTTTAACTAAAAAATCTCTTAACGGAAAACAGATATCACGCTGCTCACATAATTGACCTATTAACAAGTCAGAGAACGAATTTGCATTAAAGATGGTGTCGCCAAATCCAAACCAATCAATCTGCGCAACACTGTTTACAAATCTATTGGTATTACGTTTATTAAAAATTCTTTTAGTAACAGGCCCGCCAATCATAGTTTTTCTATGTTGTATTTGGACAAGAGCAGAATAGTCAATCATAAGAGGATCACAAATCCCTGTCAACAAACTATCAGGACAAATATTAGATAAAATATTGTCAATACAAGAACTAGTTTTTAGAGCAATTCTAGTAGGTGAGGATATATGATATTTTAGGCCGTACATATTGATTATATTTACACATATCATTAGCAAATTCCGTGTCACTCGTCAAATCCACATTAATGTCTTCAAAAATCTCCCGAAAAATCATAAAATCACCATTCGTTGAAGATCTATAAACAGAAACAACCACACATTTTGACGACTTAATTTCAGCCACACAGAATTCTGCATGAAAAGTGACACAAAATCTACCAACATCAACCGGCTTTAAGATTACATTACATTTAGCAAAAATAGCTACACCACCATGATTTCCATCGACTCTACAATAAGAAGTGACGAGGTTAAAGTTATTCAATCTAATTTTACACATGTTACCACAATTCAGCCAATGCTCCGAAACACAAAAAATGTCAAATTGATTATCTTTAAAGAATACATTTAACTGATCAATCTTATTACCAATACTTTGCACATTTATATGTATTATGGAGCAGGCTGGAGAGCTAAATCCTGATTTACATTTAATCTCGCAGCTGTCTTAGAGCGTTGGTGTCCACTGGGATGGTGCCGGAACAGAAAAAACCGGTTAAGGATTACCTCATCAGGCCATATGTCGGGAACTAGATTCTTGTCCTCTTCTTCACATGGAACACTAATCTTGAAAGAAGAGTATCTGTTTAGATTACGAGAAACTAGCTTTTTTACTTGTACATCGGAACAAAAGTTTTTAAGTAATTACAAAGCTCCACCTCATCAACGTTAACTTCAAAGTTCGTAGCATGAAAATCTTTAAATTTGATCATAGGCGCCGCTTTGAAAGGACTTAATTTTTGATTCTTACCACTACCAACCAGAATACTACGACTATTTCGAGCTTGACTACCAGCCTGTATATTCTTATCACTCTCAATATGCACTATATTGTCACAAATACGCCAAGCTTCAATGTTATGTAATGCATTAGAAACGTCCTGAGCAGTAACACTGTGGCTAGAAGCCCCTTCGTGGCATGATGAAACAGAAGGGGCTACTACAGGAGATGTACCTACTCTTTTCTAGTTTTCTTTCTCACATCTTTGGTGGATTTTTTAATAATAATAATATTCTTCGTTTCTTCAGAAATTAAACTGAATGTGATCAAAATTACTATGAACTATTTTGTAATTACTTAATAATAATATGCAAAGAGAAAGACCACTATTATCTGAAGAACTATTCCAACCGTTGCAGTCGTAATACAGGAGCCGAAATCAATATGTGGGCAGACCCAGAGATACTGATAGCAAGTCTGCTTCCACAGAGCCTAGCCCAAGATCAACAAGGGCAAGTCAAAGCATCCCAACTAAATCTCGAGATTAACGTTTTAATTCTGTTACTGGCAGTGACCAGTTACCGAGGTCACGGCATAACAACCCGGAAATCACTATATATCAAATAATAGCACCGACCGTTAAAGCCTAAAAACCACTACAAATTCAGGAACAGTTTGGTTACATCCATCATGCCAAAACACAAAGTTTTAAAATAAAAATTGCGCGTACAAAATGAATAAACCCACATAAATTTGCAAACAAATAAGAACCATATGTTACATAAATTTGACAACATAGCAGGATGCAATAAAATACTAAATTTATAATGTAATATATAAACTAGACGCAGAATTACGTGAGCTGTGAAAGTAAAATATACAATCGGACGTGTTTTGGTTTATAATGTGAAACGAATTCATACTGTATCCACTTTGAAAAAAAAATGTATATATAAAATTTAATTATTTATAAATCTACAGGGTGATTCAGCCATAATGTCATTAATTTTAATCACGTATTTGGAAGGCCTAATAAAGACAGAAAATCAAAAAAAAATTAATCTGCAATTAAATTTTGGTTCTAGTTGTTCATCATTTCTTAACTATTAATTTGACTATCCAATATTATCTGCATTTAAAAATAACGTATTTGAAACACCTTAACTTTTGGATTGTCAGTTGTTTCACTATCACAAAAAACTGTATCTGCTTTTCTAGCATTTTCATCCATTTTACTTGCATTTTTAATTTCATAATTTGTATTTATAACAATTCAAAACTTAGAAGGAACATTTTACAATAGCTACTTCACAATAGTCCCAAAAATTTTCATTTCCTCATCTGTGCCTGTTATTTTCATATCTATGTATGGTCCTCCACCAATCCTTTTCATGTTTGCGTTTTCCTGAAATTTTTGTGTTGCTCTTTTCTTCATATTTTCATGTTTCCTTTTCAAAGTATCTAAATTGATGACCACCATTATAGTTAAATTGTTTAGTTAGTTGTTCCCTTGCCAAGTTTTTTGTTGAAGGGGAACACACGTCGCTGCGTTTACATTTGATGTGTTTGTATTTATTTTTTAATACTATCAACTGCACATTTCTTCCTCTGTAGCGTATAAAAATGGTGCAATTATTTTTGTACTAAATCAAGTTCAGTACCAAACGTTTGTTCACTTACATATCACTTGTTATTTGGTACAACTGGGTATAAATCAAATAATTCAGTTGTTTGCAATGCCTCAACTAACATAGAACAATTAGAAAAATGTTGGTGTTTAGAGATTACTGATCATACATCTCAATGATTAAAAGAAAAATTGGTATTTATAAAATGAAAATCCAAATTTTGTGTATTTTATAGTGTGTATTTGTAATTTCAAAATCCTAGCTAAGCGCTTTCGGCTTCAAACAGCCATCATCAGAGTTAATCCTACAATTTAACAAAGGTAAAGAGTGAAACTATATAAACAAATCAAAGGGTTACTTACATCCAAATCTAATAATAAGGACAATAGAGATAACAAACAATGTTGAACATGTGATTGACCACGAGGAGTGAATCGAAATGAGGTTAAGTGAAAATTGAATTTGATTTTTTATCTATTTGAAAATTGGTACTTATTTGTTTTCTAAAAATCATTGAATAATAATGAATGAATGAATGATTTCATGGTCTAATTACCAGTATGATATATTAATGAAATTGGAATTACATATCATTTGACTTTTCAAGGCAAACATACACTGTGGAAGAAAAGTATGGAATAAATTTATTGTTTCTAAAACAACGAAGTTTCATGAAATTTCCTCGGACCCGTCGATTTTGCTTTTTTAAAATGACCAACGCATTTCCGACATTCATTTGTTTTCGCGTGATGACGTCAACGAATATTTTTTTAAATAGAACCCCTATATTTTTTCATCAGATTCTTGTAGAGCTTAACTTTCTGAATCAAAAATATATAATTTCAACACTTTATTCCTTCAACTTTCCGAGAAAAAAAAATAACCGATCCAAAAGATTAGAAAAAAGATGGCGAATAGTGAGTACTGTCTCTAAGCGAGCTCCAATAGTTGTGCAAATTTAAAGATTATAACAGTGTCTAATAAGAAAAACTTTTCTTAGTGAAGTATTTGGTGGTCTAATTGATCTACGTGTGCATTAATAGAAAGTAAATTCTTGTTATAAAGGTAATAATAGTTAATTATCATGCCTGAAACAAGGAGCGATAGTGGTGAAAGTAAGATAAAAAGTATTGTAAACGTTGCTATAAAACAAATGTGGATGGATGAAGGATTTATAAAAAGGTTGGCCGACGAAGTGTCAAAAGAAATAACAGCCTCGTTTAATATAAAAATAATGGAATATGAAAAAAAGGTAGAAGACATAAACAACGATCTACAGGATGTAAAAGCGTGCTTACAAACAGAAAAAGAAGGAAAAGCGGCTCTGCAAATTGAACTCGAAGTGTTACAACAAAAACTAGATAAGCAGGAACAATTGTCAAAGAGGAAGAACTTACGTATATTTAAAGTTAAAGAAGAAAAAAATGAAAACCTCAAAGAAAAAATCATAACATTGCTGCATGAAAAACTGGACATAAATTTAGCTAAAGAGAATATAGAAGTGTGTCACAGAATAGGGGCATATAACAAAACTAAAATAAGAGGAATTTTTTTAAGATTAAAAGACCTGGAGCTGAAGGAAAATATTTACTTAAACAAAAAGAAATTAAAAAGGAGTGGTGTTGTAATCAGGGAAGATCTTACGACTAGTAGAATGAAGATCATGGAGAAGGCGATAGAAAAATTTTCAGTTGGATGTGTATGGTCCAATAATGGAATAATCTCTGTGAAGCGTGATAATAGGATTTATAAAATCAAAACTATTAATGATTTGGATATGTTTTAATTTAATATTTTGTCACTGCAATTACATATTATTATACTTATTTCAATATTAAAATGAATGCACAAGGAAAGGAGTTTTTGGGATTTATTTTGTGTAATTGTTTTTTTTTTCTAGTTAGCTTGTTATGAAGAATTTATCAATTGCTTATATTAATGCTAGATCGTTAGTAAAAAATTTTGAGAAAGTTAAAACTACAATTTTAGAACAAAATTATGATATTGTTGGTATATCTGAAACTTGGTTATCAGGAAACGTAATTAGTGGTATAGTTAATATTGATGGATATGTTTTGTTGAGAAAGGATAGAGATGATAGAGGAGGTGGGGTGAGTATATACTTGAGGGACAGTTTAAGATATAGATATTTATATTCAGATTCTCATCATGCACTTGAACAACTGTGGGTCATGATTACTGTATCTGGTGAGGATTATATCTTTGGTTCTTTATATAGGCCACCGAAAGGTAATTTTATGGATTTCCTTTTGAGTTTTGAAAGTGCTATGACCGAATACGTTTGTATGCAAGGTATTATAATATGTGGAGGTGATTTAAACATGGATTTTTTTGATTTGCAAAATTCAAGTATTCGTAGATTCAATGAATGCATTGATATTTTTAACATGAAACAAATTGTTAATAAAGCCACCCGTGTTACTAAACATTCCAGTACCTTGCTTGATATTATATTATTGCCCTGTGTTGTAAATAATTTTATATGTGATACAAATGACGATTATGATATTTCCGATCATTCAGTAGTATTCTGTATATTAAATAAAAGTTGTGATAGAACTATTGGTAAAAGTGTAACATTTCGTGATCTTAAGCGGTTAGATAAACAATTATTAAATGATTTTTGAATTTGACTCCATTAGAAAATATAATATATTTAGATAATGTAAATGATAAAGTGGAACATTTAAATTATCTACTGTTGCAAATTTTGATACCTTGTCGCCTATTAAAAACATTGTAATAAAGAAAGAAAACCTCCTTGGTTGACTGATAATATTAATTTAATGATAAAATTAAAGAACCAAGCTTTTAAAAATTTTAAAAGGATAGAACCGAACATCGGTGGAATTATTATAAGCAGCTTAGGAATCAAATTAACATTGCGATCATAATGAAAAAGAAGTTATTTAGAAGTTTCTGTCAATAATTGTAAATTTGAAAATAATTCCAAATTACTGTGGAAAAAATTAAGCGATTTGAATATTTATAATAAACCTTCAGTAAATTTGTTACCCCAATTTTTAAATAATCCTAATGATATTAACAAACATTTTTTGAGATTTTCGTTAAATAATGTTATGACTGATTTGCAACTTATTGATTATTATAATAAAAATAGTAAAGTTAACACATTATTTAGTTTCTCGACTGTATCGATTGATGTAGTTAAAGCGTTTCTTATTAGAAATAAAAACTTTTACCAGTGGAGTTGATCAGTTGAATCTTGAAATGATTCTTTTGTGCTGTCCCAGAATTTTGCCTTTTCTTACTAACATCGTGAATTCATGTGTTCTAGATTCTGAGTTTCCTAATATCTGGAAAGTATCTTGCATAAAACCTTTGCCAAAAAAGAAAGTTGTTACATCTGTTGATGATCTTCGACCCATAAGCATATTACCAATATTATCTAAAATACTTGAAAAAATTATGAATGCTCAAATACGAGAACATTTAAACTATTATAACATACTGCCGGAGAAACAGTCTGGGTTTAGATCTGGTTACAGCTGTACAACTGCTTTGACAGATATAGTGGATGAAATAATAAGAGCGTCTGATAAGGGTGAGACTACAGCGTTAATTTTGTTAGATTTTTCAAAAGCCTTGACACTATTAACCATGAAATTTTGTTATCGATTTTACACTTTATTGGATTTTCAGAAAGTGCTATTAAATTTGTTCATAGTTATTTATCAGATAGATTCCAGTACGTCCAAACAGATAGAGGTAGTTCATCTAATAAAGGTGTTTTGTGTGGTGTACCGCAAGGATCTATACTAGGACCTCTACTGTTTAGTATTTACACGTGTAATTTAACGACTTGCTTAAAATACTGTAGTGCTCATCTTTACGCAGATGATACTCAACTTTATTACTCATTTCAACCTGGCAAGGTGGATGAAGCAAAACAAATTATAAATGAGGATCTGCAGCAATTAGTATCTTTTTCTGAACGTCATCAGTTAACTTTAAATCCGGCAAAGTCATCTATTATGATATTTGGTAATTCGAATAGAATCAGATTTTGAAGTTAATATAGGAAACGTGAGTTTGCGGTGTGTAAGGGAGGCAAAAAGTCTGGGTTTAATTTTAGATACAGATTTACGTTTTAAAACTGACATTAATAAAAGAATTCAAAAAGCATATGCTAGTTTAAAAATGTTGTATCCAAGTCGTCATTTGTTATCTCAATCACTTAAAAAAAAACTTACTGATACTCTCGTTCTAAGTCATTTTAATTATTGCGATGTGGTTTATGGGCCATGTTTGCACAAAGTGGGTAGTGATAGAATTGAAAGGGTCCAGAAATCGTGCCTTCGTTTTATATATGGTATCAGAAAGTTTCAGCCTATCTCATATAAATTAAAAGACGCTAAGTGGTTATGTATGCAAAAAAGGCGTAAACTTCATGCTGCATCTTTTTTTCATCATATTATTATAAGTCATCGGCCTCCTTATTTGTATAATAAAATTAAATATAGGACTGATGTTCATACTTTAAATTTAAGATTTCAGGGACTCATTTCACCTCCAACATACAAAAGTGCATTGTTTAAAAGGTGCTTCACTTATAACGTCTATAAATTATGACATTCCCTTATTATTCAAACAATTCAACCTTCTGTCCTTCAAGTATAATCTTTCTAAACTTCTATCAGATGTAAGTATGATAAGGACCATCTCTATCCTTCTATTGTGTTTTTTTTATCTACTGTTTTTTTTTTGTTGTTTTGTAGTTTAATTTTTTGTATTACATGGATAAATTGCTTCTTGCTCTTTCCTGATATGTTTCTTTTTTATATATAAAATTTTTTTGTATATGTACTCCATGAGGAATATATCTGTGCCATTTTATTTTACTTGTAAAATCTAATATTGCTAGGGACTGAGCCTTGATCTTTTTATATTGTTCTCAGTTCCTTTTTGCTCTTTTGTTAACACCAAATTTATGTAACATCTTGTTAAACTATTAATGGGCAAATAAATATATTATTATTATTATTATTATTATTATTATTATTATTATTATTAATAAACGCTGCAGTTGACCAACTTCGGCCGCCATCTTGGAAAAAGGGGGTTAATTGTTTTTAGCATTTATCAAGTAAACTATTGGTCATACATAAAATGTTTAAAAACATTTTTTATTGCAAATTGAATCCTCTACAATTTTAGTCTAGTAACTTTTTGTTGTAAAATCAAAAATAACAAAGATATTAAAGAAAAACAATCAAAATTTTTGAACGCCATAATTTATTTATTTTTTTATTAAAAAAAAATGACATCCGAGCATAACAATATTGAAATGTCTATAATAATAGTATATTACATACCGATGAGGGAAGTGTTTCATTACTGACGAGGGATTAGTTCTCCAGTTTACGAGAGAAGATTGATATATCTAAATATAACAAGCGCCTTGCTTTTTTGAAACGCCAGAATATAGGCTTTAGGCCCAAGATATCTACTACCTTTACCAGACAAAATATAGAGGATTTTCTAAGCAAAGCACCCCAAGAATTCCTTCCTATCAAGGTGAAATTTTCTTTTCAATTTTTTCTATTTGGTTTTAATTATTTTTTATAATTATTTTAGGTTGCGCTTATAATAGGTGTATCTGATGAATTATTAAAAATGAAAACTACGCATATTGATATATTAGAAAAGAAAATTTCTATTGAAATTCTGGATGCAAAAACTTATAAAAGTAGATCATTCATGATCGCTGAAATAAACTGGATAAAAATTGTGAAAGAATTTATCCAGGTACGGAAAGATATAAAAAATGAGAGATTTTTTGTTCAATATCGATCGGGAAGAGCTAGAAATCAGCCTTTTGGATACAATTCTATCTCTAAATTTCCTTATAAAATAGAGCTACGTTGCTGGTTAATAGCGGAGCAGATATTCTTCAGTTGAAGCGCTTAGGGGGCTGGCGGTCTAGTACAGTTGCAGAAAGTTATGTGGAAGAATCTGTAGCTAACCAAACTAAAACCGCAAATATGATATCCTCAACAACTTTGCCATCGTCCTCCTGTACCAGTTCAAACGCTCTACCTCCTGCTGTTAACTTCACGGGATTTGACAGTGGACATGATATAACATTTTCTCGTAATGAAATTTCAAATCATCAGGGAGGTCTCTTAAATATTTCGGTTAAATCCTATAATAAGTCAAATATTACCATTAATTTTAATAAATAATATATGATAAATTATTTAAATGTTATTGTTGTTAATTAATTGCCCTGTTGTTTCTATATAAGAATTTGTTCAATAAATATATTAAATAAATATTTTGCTTTATTGAACGAGTGAGGGAAATGGAAGAGGGAAGTAGACGTAGGTAGTGTGACACTTTCAAATCTTCAATGACATTAGTAATGTCAAAATTACAGGTATGGTTGTAAATAAACAATATTATTATAAAAGGGAAAATTAGTGTTCACTTCACAGCGCTGTAAAACCCAAACTAATGAATATAATAAAAATAGTATATAATAAAAATTCTTCGTTGAAAACCACTCTACAAAAATGCTCTGATGTCATTTTTTTCTAAATAAAAATATAAATAAATTATGGCGTCCAAAAGAAAATTTGTCCAAAAATTTTGATTGTTTTTCTTTAATATCTTTGTTATTTTACAGCGAAAAGTTACTGGACTAAAATTGTAGAGGATTCAATTTGCAATAAAAAATGTTTTTTAAAAAATTTTGTATGACCAATAGTTTACCTGATAAATGCTAAAAACAATTTAACCCCCCTTTCCAAGATGGCGGCCGAAGTTGGAGGGTTGTGACCCCACAAACTTCAAGTTAAGCTTTTTTTGACCCCCCTCCTCTCACATCTAAACAATAAAATTGCGTCCTCTAAAATATGCAACCCCAAATGTAACTTTTCAATGGACTACTAATCAGAATTGACATCTGTCAACTGCAGCGTTTATTGGATAGGTTTTTTTTTTTTCTCGGAAAGTTGAAGGAATAAAGTGTTGAAATTATATATTTTTGAATTCAGAAAGTTAAGCTCTACAAGAATCTGATGAAAAAATATAGGGGTTCTATTTAAAAAAATATCCGATGACGTCATCACGCGAAAACGAATGTCGGAAATGCGTTGGTATAGAAAAAAGAGTCATTTTAAAAAGCAAAATCGACGGGTCCGAGGAAATTTCATAAAACTTCGTTGTTTTAGAAATAATGAATTTATTCCATACTTTTCTTCCACACTGTATAATTCATTATTATCTTCTACATTACGGAGTCTTTAAAGAAATAGTCTTACAACAAAACTTATAATTCGTTTGTGATGGGTCCTTTCAAAATCATTAAAAAATTATGTTATAAAAATAGATCCTACAATTCAAGATGATTTACTTTCTATTTTATTGAGATTCAGAAAACCTGAAATTGAGGTTTCTTTTTTCAAGGTATACTTAAAAATGTTTATGTTGATCGTACTGGTACAAATTCAGTACAGGCTAAACAATTATTAATGCATGAACCCAGCAAACAGGCGTGTGACATTGACATTACAGATACATACCAATCTTGGACAGAGCGATACATCCTACATTTTATGTATTAAATACGTATTTTGTACGTCGCTATTACTTATTATTTTGAAATACTCGTGATTTAGATGTCATTGGTATATACCAATGAGAGATGTGTAATTACGTACCCACTATTATATACATTTAGGGCCGGTCTTTCGATCTCTTTATAAACCTTTTAAATTTATCTATCTTGTAACTACAAAATGTGTCTTTCCACTTAGTTATTAAATTAAATCCTATCGTTACTTAGCTATGTGCTTTTTAACTTATCGGTCAGTTCTACTGGCACATAAAGTATTTATCAAGTGTTTTCTAACCTTAAATATTGAAGAAAGTAAACAACTTGGTAATACCACAGCATAACGACGGTGACAAAAATATATTTTTATATTGGAAAACATTGATATCGAAGAAGAAATATTAATAGATCATGAAATTATTAATATGGTAAATATGGCAAATCCCGAACGAAAAACGTACACTATAAGTATAAGACCTCATTTAGATAATTTGAACCTATGGGATGATGATGAATCTATTAGAAGATTTCGTGTATCAAAAATAACAGTGCTAAATCAACCTTTAAGGCATCGTACTAACAGGTAAATATTAAAATATAAATAATTGTTTCTAGTAATACTTTATAATGGTTTGTGCTTTTTAAATATTAAGGAAAATTTTTTGTACTTGTACGTATTTATATAAAAAATTTTGCTTTCTCACAATTTAATTAGGTAATTTTTTTTTAGAAATAATGCTATTCCACCACTTCAACAATTGTTGCTTACTTTGAGATTCTTTGCAACTGGTAGTTTTTATATCACAATAGCAGATTTTGGTGGTATACATAAATCTACTGTTGGGAAAATTGTACAGCGTGTAGTATATGCTTTAGCTAGGATAAGAGAAAATTATGTCCACCTTCCAGAAAATCCTCAAGGGCAGGAATCTATAGCTGTAAAATTCTATCAAATAGCTCAGTTTCCACGAATTATTGGAGCTATTGATTGTACATATATTAAATTACAATCACCAGGTAAATACATGTATTATTAAGAGGTTGTGTTTTAATAAAAATATATATATTTTTACAGGGGGTAATATTGCTGAAAATTTCCGAAATCGGAAAGACTTTTTTTCCCTAAATGTACAAGTAGTGTGTAATTCAGAAAATCAAATAACAGATATTGTTGCTCGATGGCCGCTTTGCTGGGCATAATAATTTAAACAAGATGTAATAATATTCATGTTAAATATATGTGCAGATAGATATCATTCTGTGATGTACCAGATTCCATATTCAAAGACTTTGGTTGGAAAGGGGGGATGTTTTGTGGCAGTTTTCGGCTTGATGCAATTTAATGACGGGTGATTGTCTTGCGACTTGGCCTTATATCTTATTCCCTCTATTACGTTAATATATTTTTACCTCTATTATTGTTTAAATGTAAGTATAGGTATTTATTTATTAAAGTGTATTATTTAATTTTGATTAACTAAGCATACCTAACCTCTCAAAATAATGTCTCATCCGTATATTAAAAATATATAGCAAGCAATATGTTTAATAAAAGGTAAGTTTTCTTCACCTCACTGGTCAGTACTCTGAATTATCTTAGATCTACATCCAAAAAACATGAAAGAAATTGAAACTGTTTCGTCTAAATGGAAGACAGCGTTTGAATCGAGAGAAATAAAGAAATATTATCACAATGGAATATAGATTCACAGTTGTTCAATATACTGAAATGAGTTAACTAATAAGCTGCATTTTTTTTTTTAGTCTATAGAACATAGCTTCAAAATAACAGCTTTATGAAACTTTATTTTATCTTTATCCATTAGTGTGGTAATGTGATTTAAAGAATAAATGATTTCTAAAGCTTTTTAAAATTAGAAAATTGTGGGGTCTATACAGTGTTTGTGGGCAGAAATTTTTTTAAATATCTACTCATTTTTAATCACAGTTTTAGAATCCATATGAAAAATAAAGGCAACGTAATAAGAAGGTTTTCGACTTTTCCATGATATACACGGCATCATATGATGACTTCAATAAAATGGTAAACCAAATAATTTATCTAAATTAAAGATGAATTCATGGAGTGCTTCAAATTAAAACACAATAATAAACAGCATCTAAACGATATGTAAATTGTGACATAATACTGTTACTATACTATAGATATAGACACGGTGATCCTGAATATGTGCAAAAAATTTGGGGGTAAATTGTATGACCGGATTTTAATACGGGTCTTTCATATATTTTTTCTTTATTTAAGCTCTTCTAGAGGAGTTGCAACCCTTTAACAGGGGTGATAAATTTAAAGTTTTATCTAGTTTCTTACAAATGCTTTGAAATTAAGAAGTTAAATTTGGTAGGATATTTAGGCTAATGAACTTCTTCTGGACAAGTATTTTTTATTTTCGTCCTGTTACAAGTCGTTGAAATAAATTACCCCCTGTACCTATAATTTTCATTAGATTTTTTTTCTAGGGTTTTCTCGATTAAAAATATTTTTTTATAATAAATATACTGGGGGTACTTTATTTCAACGCCTTATAATAGGGCGAGAAGAAGAAATACCCGTTCAGAAGTTTCATCAGTCTAAATATCCCACCAAATTTTACTTCTTCATTTCAAAGAGTTTGGAAGAAAAAAAAGATAAAACTTTAAATTTATCACCCCCTGTTAAGGGATCATGACTCCTCCAAGAACTTAAAACCAAAAATTTTATATGAACAACCCATATTAAAATCAGTTATACAATCTACCCTCAAATTTTTTGCGCATTATTTGGGATCATGGAAATACCATGGTATATACCATGGCTGTATGAAGTGTTACGTAACTATATTTCCTACATAGTATGTTGCATTTCTATTAACATTTGTATATACCATGTAAGTCTCAAATAGTACATCGCATGTCTGTTGATATATGTATATACATACTATACAAGTCTCGCATAATGGTACATGCGGAGGACATTAAGAGATCCTAGGTACACATCTGGTACATATTTGAAACATACCATGTAACTTTCTGGTGTATGGTGTGACTTTTCAGATATGTATTTGGTACATATTCTTGTTTGCTGGGAATTAATCGAAATTTTGATTTTTGTATGGTTTTCCTATTGGAAAATTGATTTCTGATAGAAATTAAATTGAAACAGTCGAAATATTTCTGATATTACTTGTGATTATAAAATTATTGAAGATTTCTTGGAATTCTGAAACTGATAATAAATAATAGTAATAAATAAACTTTATTTACACTTGAAATATATCCAGTTATAAATAAAGTAGAAACCACAGAAGCACCAAAAGCACTGTACATGTTTAACAATAATTGAGCAGTCTCTAATCAAACATACATATATACACTAATAGCCAAAGTAATTATATTATTTGCCTAATATAGATGTTACCTACAGACATTTTTAAATATTAATTTGCATATATACAAAACATGTACATAGCACAAATAATGTACACACCCACACACACTCAAACATACTATATACAGTCACATACACATATGATTATTTATCATCATATTTTACATATATTTTTTTATAAACAGTTATAAATAATAATTAATTAATAGACATACAATTAAACAATTACGTACGTAAACGATTACGTTATCAGTCTAATAAGAGACCATGTTCAATAAAATATTTTATTATTTTATATACCCATATTTGAGTTAATATAATTCATTATATCATTACATTAAAAAAAATAATAATAATTATAATTATAACCTGGCTAGTTTGTTTCAAATCAATCAAGTAAGTCAACTTTTATTTTAGTACTCAAAATATAATTAGTGGTATAGTATAGTGGTTAGTATAAGAATTGATTATTATTATCAGCGCCATCTAGTGTCTGTATACCAAATTTTGTCACATTGGCTATGATGGTTACTGAGATATTCGCACTGAAAGTCTTAGACGGAACACCCGGTATATTTGTTTATTCTTATCGCCAATCAAATATTCACTAAACTTGTACACACAACTCAGTTCAAGTTAATGTGACCTGGTCCCTTTGCCTCTTAGTTTTGTACTGGCCACATTTTATAGTTTTATCAATATGATTCATATTTATATAATATCAATGATAAATCAAATCTATTATTAAATGCACTACACACCTGATTAACATAAATGTCAAGTAAAATACATCCTAATATTAAAATCTAATGATTTTAAATTATACATATCTGCTACTAGTAAAGAAAGCTCATATATTTGAAGATATGAATAAAGCAAAAATAATACCATTTTTACCTGAATTTTCATTTACTCTGCTCTATATTAAAACATAAAGCTAGGAAATCCAGCAAAATTTAATATCAAATCAAGGAATTTAAGAGGAAGTTAAAAGAACTCCAAGGAATTCAGAGAAATCAAAGAGAAGTCACGGTACCTAATTTGGTAATAATTTTAAAAAACTCGTAGAAGGCATATGAAACTTACAGGAATTCATTCGAAGACATGAGATTCCTTTGGGATGAGGAAATCTAATGTAGGTACAAAATTATGAGTCAGTCAAATCATAGACTATAAGTGGTATTTACATTATTTATACCAGTGCTCGGATCCACATTGCATTGACAAAAACTCAGAAATATAAACATTTACATGGATACTTCGGGTGTCTCCAAGTAAATGTTTACATTTCCGAGTTTCCTTCAAAGTACGCAACTTGGATCCGACCACTCATATAATGTAAGTCCCGCTTTAACATTCTTAAATGCAGTAGTTCCCAAAGAAGCCTGGACATAAATAATTTTATTTCATAATTCATATGTGTGAACCAAATAATTAAGTAGGTATTGAAATCACCAGAAACTTAACTAATCTATTAAAAAATATATAGTTCCCAACTAATTAAAATTTTCATTTAAATTTACAATGACAAGAAACAATAATTACAACAGTTGATTAGATCATTTTTAATCCGAGACAGAGTTAAAAATATTAGGTAGTCCGTATATGTAAATTAATTTTCTGTACTTATTTATTCATGCAACTAAAATCAAATAATCACTTACTATTTTTCAACCCAAGGCACTGTTTTTGACTTTTTGGAAACTTTTGAATCACATGGTACTTTATGTGATGTTTCTGATTTTAACTTAAAAAATGCCTGCATTTTATAAAATTTGAAAATTAAAAAAAACACATAACCTCAACAGATATCAGAGGGAATGAGCACAGACCATGCACAGACCATTCGGAATGAGCATTGTGCGAGTGCGGTGCGTGCACCAAATTCCCGCCATGCAGTGTTGCCAACATAGCCACTAAAAATTATCTATACTATAAAAAAATATACCCTCGGTTAAAATTAAGGATCTTGGTTAAAATCAGGGACTCGGACCTAAACGTGATAACGGCACCGGTCCGGTTCAGCAAGAAATATACCGTTTCGTAGTGATGGACGATATTTTGATATTGATACCGGTGACAAGTCACCGCGTCTTGCTCGGTCGCTGCGACCACCAGTTCTGCCATAAAACCACCATAAAACATATAATACAAGAAGGGCGTTTTTATTATACCAACATCGAAACATCAATGACAAATAGAACGACAGCAGTGACCTCATTATCCCTGGCAACCCAAATAATTGAACTAAACAAATTTACCAAGTCGAAAATATTGTTTGCTTCATAACCTTCATAGCTTACCGACTCCGCCGGTATATCAGGTATTATTTAATATACGAGAGATTATTAAATTATTTTACTTCTATTTCACATTAATATTTAAATGAATATAAACGATATTACCATTATAATGGTAATAACGTTTTATACTCCTATAAATATTAATGTAAACTAATAAAACACTCATAACTTGTAAAAAAATTTATTAAACCACAAAACAATAAATTTATAAAGAAAATAGCACTGTCCTTAAGAATTCTCATACATTATTTAAATCGTACAAGTATAATGTGTGATGTTAATATTTTATTTATAATTTAAAATTACGAACATGGCAAATTCTGATTGGATACCTACATAATAAAATTATGTACTATGTATGTAGTTAATGACAATTAATATCACAATTTAAATAGCCTATATAATTTATAATATTAAATAAAAAAACATATAAGAAATTGTTACATTAAATATAAAATGTTATAAATACAGTTCATTCAAACAATTATGAAAGTGCAAACACGGAATTCCAGGAAACAACTACTCTGCGGGCTAATGCCCCGACCAGCATTGAATTACACCTGGAAAACCTATAGCAACAGCTAGAGTCATTCGTCAGACGCCCACCAGACATATACCGGTTTCGAGCTTATTAGCTCTCATCAGTATGCCATAGGTGAGGTATCCGACGAATAATCCTAGCTGCTTTCGTCTGTCTAACCCGACAGAAGGGACCATGAGTACGCGGTGTAGAACTAACTAGATCTATCGGCCGTTCGCTACTCCATGCCGGACTGAAAATGTCACAGGCACGAAGCGTTCTACATGCAGTAGATACCATTGAAAGCTGTCGACCTTTATCGCGATCGGCGAGAAACGATATTTTGCAAACACGGAATTCCAATTGAGTAGTTGTTTCCTGGAATTCCGTGTTTGCAAAATATCGTTTCTCGTCGATCGCGATAAAGGTCGACAGCTTTCAATGGTATCTACTGCATGTAGAACGCTTCGTGTCTGTGACATTTTCAGTCCGGCATGGAGTAGCGAACGGCCGATAGATCTAGTTAGTTCTACACCGCGTACTCATGGTCCCTTCTGTCGGGTTAGACAGACGAAAGCAGCTAGGATTATTCGTCGGATACCTCACCTATGGCATACTGATGAGAGCTAATAAGACTCTAGCTGTTGCTATAGGTTTTCCAGGTGTAATTCAATGCTGGTCGGGGCATTAGCCCGCAGAGTAGTTGTTTCCTGGAATTCCGTGTTTGCAAAATATCGTTTCTCGCCGATCGCGATAAAGGTCGACAGCTTTCAATGGTATCTACTGCATGTAGAACGCTTCGTGCCTGTGACATTTTCAGTCCGGCATGGAGTAGCGAACGGCCGATAGATGTAGTTAGTTCTACCCCACTAAACATAATTAAATTTCTTCAATGTTATAGAAACATTTCTGTACTAGCTGTAATGTTGCTCTCAGACTTATAATTAACTGTATGCAATGTCCCAGGGACCTTTATTCTGCAGGCTAGAAACATTGCAGTGTCCTAAGGGAACACATTACTAGCAAATTGCATTTTAATTTCTATTAATATTGCACACAAGTCGCAGTGCAATGTTCTTTTATAACATTCCAGACACTGCATTTGGAATGTTGGTAAGAATACTAAGAATGGAGTACCTATTGATTTTTTTTTAAATTTAAATATACAGTATACACTACAGGGTGTATATTTTCTTCGGGATTTTATGACCAAGCATAAATTAGGGAACTATTATTCCCTTGCCCGTGGTGCCAATCGTGCCAATTGCCAAAGCTCAAATCTTGTAGATATCCTACCAAAATTCGATTACACAGTATCAGGAAGTGGCGCCATCTGTCGGCTATTAATATACATATAATTAACTGAATCGTTTCGTGATTTTGATAAAAAAACGCATATTCCACAATTTTAAAGAATATTTATAAACTGGCCCGCTCGTTTAGCTGAAGCATAATATTTCTGAGAGTAACTATAGATTCAAAAAAACTAAATAATACCATATGAAAAAGATATGCAAATCCGTTGCAGAAATGTTGTAGAATTAATTTACCCTCAACATTTTTAAATAATATTATATTATGAAACATTGTTCAAAGCATTCCACAACTTTCATTAGTTATGTATCGTAATTCAACTCAAATTAAGCTGTATGCAACGTTGCACAGATATGCTGTAATGTTTCATGCTTAGTGGGACACCGCGTAATTATGAAAGTCCTCTGATTTTTATATTTTAAAGATTTTTAATATGGCATATATTCAAAACTTTTTCTCATAAAAAATTAGCATCAGAGGTCCAAAAGGATTTTCATCATTTGCTAAAAATGATTCGTTCATGAAATAAATAATTTATTTAAGCATACATACACCATAAGACAAGTATTTACAAATTTTTATTAAAATCAATAAAAGATAAACTCTAAAAAATATAAACGGTACATATAAATATACAAACGCCTATAAAATCTTTCAAAAACTTAATGTTTTATACTTATCCAAATACAGTAAAACTCGGTTACAGCAAGCATCCACATGATGTCAAAATTTACTCGTAATAGCGAAGTGCTCGTTATATCCCCTACTTGTTATAAGCGAGTTCTGTATAAATAAAAAATAAACTCTTAAAAACTTAAACAAAACATAGCCGGTACATACAAATACACAAATACCCATAAACCTAAAAAGAAATCTTTCAAAAACTTAACGCTTAAAATATAAAACTCCAAAATTGTACCCCTTTATACTTATGCAAATATAGTAAAACTCGGTTATAGCAAGCATCCACGGGATGTCAAAATTTACTCGTCATAGCAAAGTGCTCGTTATATCCCCTAATTGTTATAAGCGAGTTCTATATAAATAAAAAACTTGATGTTATTGGTCTTTGGCATATTTTAATACAGGTTTGTGTATAAATAAATAAATAGGTACTTATTAGTCTTGTGTTGGGAAATAACTATCTGTATCAGAGCCAAATTATAAGTACAAAATTTAGTACTTTTGGATGAATGTTGTTAAGTATATTTATCGTATTTTAAAGTGTCTTTAAAAGCATGGAACAAACTTCGATATGATTTATTGCAGCATAATTTTAGCAACAGATTGAATTCTAAAGTATAAATTACCTACTTATGTGAAATTAATCGTTTGACTTAACTTATAGCTTAACTCTGAGGTACTGATAAAAAAAACAGTCATGATATATGAATTTAAACAACACTGATCTGTTAACCTACATGAAAATATATTTTACATCAAGTACTTTTAAATTTTTTTACTTTTTTAGCATGAGAATCACTAATTCTTTTCTTACCCTTTTTATCTCTGATATATTTGTAAATTAATAAACGAATACACTTATCAATAATTATTTCTTGAAAATTATGTTGTTCACAAAACTGGTAAGATTTAGTGATATCAGATAACTGTTGTTTAAATTTGGTCTCTATTTGGGATTCTTGACCATGTTCGTCAAGAAATTGATAAAGCTTTACATGAATCTCATCAATTAATTTAATAACATGGTCACTTGCATAAATCAGTCTTTGTTTTTCATCATATTCTTTAAACTGAACATATAAATGTTTTTCTGTTGCTATCTCTGAAAATAAATTTTGTTTGCAATTAGCACAATCAGGTATATTAATTTTATTAAGTATATAACCAGCAACATATGAAGTTGCTTGATTATTTTCATTAAAATCACTGGCAACTGTAGTGTCAAAATCAACATCAACATCTGAAGTTTGATCGTCTGTATTTTCAGATGGACAATAATTTTTATTTAAAAGTATTGTTAAATCTCCTAAAGATTTACAATAATCTTGTTCACAATTAGTACCTTTGACAAGTGGAATTCCAAAATTATTTACTACTACAGTTTTTAAAGCAGCAACAAACTGATGGCAGGTAGGATTAGAATTAGCTATGCCATGTTGCCGAATTTGACAAAAAAAAAATTCCAGTGGATCCTGCTTTAAATTTCGAGGAGACAAATATTTCAACCCTATTTCCCTTATTCCAAAGATGAATAAATGCTTTAATAGTTACCTGTCATCCATTTATAAATTTAAAGTTATTTCGTCTAACATTAGTTTTTAAATCTTTAACTTTCCAGTTTTTTAATTTAGGCAATAAATCTAACCAAAATTCCATATGGGGTGAATCGCTGGAAAGGGGACATTTAAATTTTTTACCACTGGTTTCGTGTTGATTAGATCCATTCAGTGAGTCAAACAAGTTGTCAATAATATGTCCAAATTCAGCAGTGTGAAGTGATTTTGCAGGTAAATCACCTAACACTGAAAAGGTTTCTATTGTAGCAGCAACCGTTTGACTCAGTTGTTGCGCAGCAACTTTAACATTCATTTTTTGAAAACTATTTTTAAAATTAAAGTGGCTTGAATTTAATTTGTACAACTGTTTATATGTTCGTTTTTGCTGATCCAGATTATATGTTTTTTGAATATGTTCAAATTTTGCTACTTTATCGTTTTCAAATTCAATGACATTATTAATTAAAGCATTACGTGTATTTTTAAGTAGATGTGGTACGTCGCAAATTGTACAAACCACTGACCATTAACAACAAAATAATAAGGACTTGGATTGTCGATATTTTCTGCACAAAGAGATTCAATTGCAGATCTATTTGTAGGGCCTTGATCACAAACAGTAGCAACAATCTTAAGTTCTATCTTTTGCAGTTTACTAATGATAAACACAATAATCTGTTTCAGATCCGCTGTTGAAACAGTGTCTTTTACAAAGTAATATGCTACAACCTGCTTATAACTTTTGCGAACTCCTCTCATCATAAAAACTAGAGCATGATTTGCTGCTTTATCTGACCATTTATTACCTAAATCTTCATATCCACAAATAGTCTGTTTGTTACTTTCATAATAAAATCCTGAACTTAAACTTATTTCGTCAAAAACAAGAGAGCAACAACGGTCAAGCTCATCCAATTTTTCAATTTGTGTTTTCAAATATTCCACTACTGGTTTTATTATACCACACTGAAAAGGTATGTTTGATAAAACTGTTTTCAAAGTTCTCACTGAGGGCAGTTGGAAATAAATTCTTAAATATATATAACCGAGGGCTGCGTTTATAGACTGATAATGCAAAAGCCTTATCCTGCAAAGTCCATCGTCTCCCTTTGGCAGATCTAGTAACATTACGTAATTGAGAATTAATAAATTCTTTACTGATATCGTTAAGATTTTCCTCGATAAACTCAAACCTACCATCGTTATACAAATTTCTTAAAGAATTTACGTGAGCTCTCTCATTTTTCAGCAAATATCTCAGTTTGCTTAATTTAGAAGTGGTATTGCGATGAATTTTGTACATAATCGCTTCACGAGGTGTTAAATCATTTTTTGAAATATCCATTTTACGAAGCATATCTTTTTTATTTTCTAACAAAAAAGAATATTTATCAGAATAATCTACTGGCTTTGAAAATTTTGTTGTATTCTCCGATATCGTTTTACAATAAGAGTGTTCACCTAGGGAAAAACTAATATCAAAATTAGAAGATCTCATTACATTGTCATGATTATTAGCAAGGCCATTTGAACAACATGGAGTGTCCTCAATCAAGATAGAATTCGTATTAACTGAAAGTATTTCGTTTTGTTCTGGCTGTTGTTCAGAAATTTTCAATGGTTCATCATTAGATTTTGAATGTACTATAGGTTTAGGAATAGTTTTCGGTAGAATACGATTACGAATTTTAGGACACGCAAAGTCAGAATCTACAAAATGACTGTCACAAAGATAAAAATGTTTGCAATTAACATTTGATGAAATATTACAACATTTTTTCCATATTTGCAATGACTCAGGATCTCTTGGAAAGCTATGAAATTTTTTATTGTGGTAAGAAGAATCTTCAACAGGATGATAATATGAATTTTTGCATGATGGATATTTGCAACAATAACGTAACCTGCCAATAACAGATGACACTGTAATGAGATTTGACATGGTTTATAATTTACATATATACCTACATTAAAGTCACAGCAAATATCACAGACCTGTTGATCACATATATCTAATATCACAGACCCGTTACCTTTACAAATACAATCTTCTCAATTACATCTCTTACATCTACATATTTTTCCTTACCTACCTACAACTATAAATAAAATTATTACATATTGAAAAAATAGAACATTGCTTAAACAAGCACTGGTAAATGAAAGCAATAAATTTTGTTAATCATTGCTCTCATTTTGAAAAATGTAACCTATATTTGACGTTTTCAAGAAAGAATTTTCCATGTTTATATTTTGCAACAAACATTAACTGTTACTCGGAACGATCAAATTTACACAATAACGAATTTAATATTTTTTAAACATATTATATAAATTAAATTACATATTTTCTTTTTTTGTGTAATTGTGTAAACGAAATAGCTATACAAGCAAATTTGCAAGAATATTAAATTCATTAATATTAATATTACCTATACCTCCTTCCATTTATTTAGTAAGCTTGTACCTTTAATATTTACTCATCTTTTCGGCGAATACAGTATGCGCCAAAAGTATGGAATAAATTCAATAAAAACGAAACAATTATTTTTTGGGAAAAATCCGCGAACAGGTCGATTTTTAATTTAAAAAATACATATTTTAGCGTAAAATGCAATTTTCAAATGTCATTTGTTTTCGAGTAATGACGTCATCGATTTTTTTTTAAATAGCAACACCATATTTTTTTCCTTGATTCTGAAAGATCGTTTAATTCTCTATCAGACAGTACTAAAATTTTGCCCTCTTACATAGGAAAGTTTTCGAGTAAATGACGATTGAATGTTAGAAAACGTAAATTTTATCCATAAAAAAGTAACAATTCTGAGGTATGTAAAATAAAATACAATTGATTAAATTTTATACTTAAATGAAATGTTCGAATTGCCATCCAACAACTTCTTGACAATGCGCAGGTATGTGAAGAAATTCTTCTTGCACATTATGAATGATTTCTGCGGTAACTCTGCGTATTTCGTCCCGAATGTGATTTTGAAGTTCTTCTAAATTACGTGGTTTATTAATGTACACTTTTGACAATTCGAACATTTGATTTAAGTATAAAATTTAATCAATTGTATTTTATTTTACATACCTCAGAACTGTTACTTTTTTATGGATAAAATTTACGTTTTCTAACATTCAATCGTCATTTGCTCGAAAACTTTCCTATGTAAGAGGGCAAAATTTTAGTACTGTCTGATAGAGAATTAAACGATCTTTCAGAATCAAGGAAAAAAATATGGTGTTGCCATTTAAAAAAAAATCGATGACGTCATTACTCGAAAACAAATGACATTTGAAATTCGCATTTTACGCTAAAATATGTATTTTTTAAATTAAAAATCGACCTGTTCGAGCATTTTTCCCAAAAAATAATTGTTTCGTTTTTATTGAATTTATTTATTCCATACTTTTAGCGCATACTGTATATCCAATTTTTATTATACAATCTACTAAAATGAACTGTCACATAACCAAAAAACCAAAACATCAAGCCGCTTGCCGCTAAAATGTGAACAATGACAGTGTGGACAAATAGTAACAAATTTAAAGACACTAGATTTTACAGTAATGAAAAAACTAGTAATAAACTGAAAGTTACTTCCTTTTCCTTGCGTCTTTCCTCACCTCCCGGGCAGAGGCTCCATCTCTACTCTGTTACGCATTTGCATAAGCTACTTGCACAGCCATGAGTTCTGCTGTGGAAAGTCACCGGTCACCGGTACTTTGGTCGCTGTTTGTATCGTATCGCAGAGCAGCGAATGCCTATTCTTGCCTAGCAGTGAATGCAGTGATGGTGACCAGCGACCACTAAGGCCCGTATTCATACTAATTCATAGTTAGCCCTCAAGGGTGAGTATGAGCCTGAGCCTTGAGGGTCCCTTACGTATTTCATAAACGAGAACACGTGAGGCAAGGCGGCAAAACATGCCCTCAAGTTAAGCCGGTCCCAGACGATGTGGCGAATGCCTTCCAACGTTGGACACATCACCATTTGCCACATCGTGTGGGCGGGCGCTGGTGAATTGCATGTGTCCAACGTTGGCTACATGCCACGTTCGGGCTTCTGTCGGTAAATCTGACCCGCGTCAAAGGAGCTTCCAGCGTTGGAAGCATGTTGGAAGCATCGTTCGTCACACACCCACACGAGCGATCGTGTGTTTGGCCCAATACAGGAGCGCACATGTTCCTTTTTTTTATTGTTCTGTGGATCTGCAGTATAAGTACGACACTGACGAATGTTGGTTCCACATGTGTTTACAATGTACAAAAGTTCATCCCATCGTGTAGGAGACACATTTGCCACATTTTTATGATGCAAATTGTACCCAACGTTGGCACCAACATTGGAACCAACGTTTGAACCAACGTTGGACACATCGTCTGGGACCGGCTTTAAGTGTAGTTGATACATCTCTTGAGGGTCCGATTTTTAGCACAAAATATATGTTTATAGGTTAGATCCAGATATGTATGCATCTGTTTGTTTTGACTATTCTTTGAAAAACTGTTTTTATTTTAAAATTTTACAATGGAAGAGTTTGATAACTCTTTTGAAGATGAAAATGAGGCTCAAGTTAATCTTCTCATAAACAATCAAGAGGGTCTAGTTGCTGGTCTAGCTTTCCGAAGAGCATTTATTAATACTCATTTTAATATAGATTGAATTACAATTAAATATTACTTTCCATAACAACATAGTTTTTACCATTTTTTTAGACTTAGGATACAGATGTGGTTTATAGTTTTGAAATGAGTAGTAACATTTTTACCTACCTTCTTCCACCCAAATAATTTAAAACAAAATCTGCATAAAATTACTCTAGGAAATAATTCATATATAAACAGTGCAGAATGTTGCAGATTTTTTTAATTTTGTAAACATTTAATAACTGGTCTATAAAATGCTTAACAAATCATTGCAATGTTATCTCATGATACCTGAACAATTTTCAAAGGGACCAAAATGTCTAATACATATTTTTT
Source organism: Monochamus saltuarius (assembly GCA_025584915.1). Taxonomy (NCBI): domain Eukaryota; kingdom Metazoa; phylum Arthropoda; class Insecta; order Coleoptera; family Cerambycidae; genus Monochamus; species Monochamus saltuarius. The sequence continues at coordinate 38,328,833 of CM046723.1, forward strand.
TAATTTTAGATGTAAATATTCTTATAATATATACTCACTCAGTGTTATATTGCAGGGTTTGTTTCATCTACAGGATGTTATTGCTTTATTTGTCACGTTAGTCAGGTGAAATAACCCCTCACTACAGGGCAGCTGTTCATCGGAGAGCAGTCGTGGATAAGGGAGTATTGAAGAATGTAAAAGGTGTTATTTAATGGGCGCCACGTAACTTAGATAATAACAAAAAAGTATATATCGGTTTTGAGAAATCACGAAAATCAAAACCGTTGTTTATACAAAAGATTATAAATGCAAATATAATTATTTCTAATGTTTCTATATTATATGAAATTGTTTCTTAGAAAGGATTTTGTTATAGGATGAGTAATTAAAACTAGGGCGAATAAATAGTATAACAAAAAAATTATATTACGTACTTATTCTAGGGGGAACAATTTAGTATCCTGCTTGGTTTTTTTACATCATCAATCAAGTATATAGACAGGAAAATATTGTTAGATATAAATGATATACTTATTGTTATAATATTAAATTCATTGGCTATATGCTACGTAGATAATGACTGGTAAAAAAAATTAAATATACTGAGATTAATTGTGGTAGTTGAATTAATGAATTTAGCTTAAATTGTATAATTTTAACATGAAATGATTTTGGAGTAATTCCAATTTATTTAAATTTGTCGCATAAACATAGTACTATGCCTCGGCGTTACAAGAAGACATTTAAACTGATTTTCGGTTATGTAACCATTAGGTAATGCGCAAACAATAAAAACATATCTATAATTATTATAAAAAATGTATAACGGAATTGTCTTATCTGGTTTGATGACGTGGTGGACTGAAGAGAAAACCGGGGTAAGGGGAAGATCAGTGGAGTACATCTCTCCCTGTGGATGTGGATACACAAATTGGACGTGGACGTGAAAGTGAACGTGACCATGAGTTTGAACTTGAACTCAACTTGAACCCTAATGTAAAAGAAAATACTTATAGACCCTAACAGAACAAAACAGAACTCACCTTCTGTTGAAGGGAATTCAGCACCTAACTTTTTATCCTCTATAACATAACGAAATGGTCTGAGTGCGACACGTGGTTGTATCGTACCAGGACATGGAATCTACTCCTAATGGAGACCTAAATGGATACTTCAAGTGTCGATGAGACCTCAATCAAATCAGCAGACTGTGAGTGAGTGTCGGTGTAGATTCGAGGTGTATTTTTCAAAACATCACTAAACGTGATAACTACATGAGACGAAAATCTCGCCCTCTTTACTTTATCACCTCCAAAACCACTCCTCGGTCTTCCTGCTTGTTCTCGTCGAGAAATTTTCATTCGACCTCATCAGCTGGTAGTGGGAGAAACAATGTGCGCCCTACGTATCGGCAACCCAGAAAACATGACAGAAGATAATTTTGAAAAAGGGGAATTTTAACAAGAAGACTTTGTTTTTTACTGTTTAAGAAAGGTATTTTAAGCTAATATGTATCAAATCTCCTACAATTCCTATCAATGAAGTCATATGTATGTTCTCTGATACCAAACATCTAGGTATGCTAATGAACATCCAGACAAAACTCTATTCAATAATTATCTAAAAAATTTAATATATTTACTAACCTCTGGAGTGGGAACTCGAAATTCAACCACAATAATTGAGATCTCACTTATTTCTGCGTTTTATTTTGGATCGCTTCATCAGGTGGCCTCCTTTAACTTGCGTCAAATATCTAACTATAAAGATGATTATACCAATAAATTAAAATTATTTGAAATTGAATGTCAAAATGAAATATCGACAACGTCAAACTGATTAACTGTCAATGATAGGAATTGTAGGAGATTTGATACATATTAGCTTAAAATACCTTTCTTAAACAGAAAAAATGTTACAAAAGCTAATAATAAGGAATATATGGGTAGATATTGTGGGTGTAATTCAACGCAGGTTGGGGCTTTTGTCCACTGAGTAGTTAGTTTCACACAATATTGTTAATACCTGAAAATATATGAGAAAAAAAAAGACTATTTGTGTTATTAATTGAAAGAAAGCCGTCAAAAAAAAAATCATTGAATGGTAAGTATGTAGTTTTAGACTATCTATCTAAGAACATTATTTCAGGTACGTGATCGCATCAGGGTTATTTTAAACCAGTGTATGTTGCGTATAAGAAGTAACGATTTGGATAGTCGACTTACTAATTAAAAATATTTCTTGTGGTTAAAATTTTACAACAAAAAAAAAATAGTAGCATTTGAAAACGCTACATCCCCCTCCAAAAAGAAAAAATAAAAATATATATCAAACATATATTTTTCTTTATGTGTGTTTGCTCAATTTATTAAACATTTTGGATCGGTAACTGCGCGTACCATACGTTCCTTAGGAAAGTCATATAGAAATAAACGCACAATCGGGGCTAGTCTATATCGGAAAATGTCATAATCGGGATAAGTCTGCCCAAATAAGTATAATAATGAGCCAACAAGGAAATATTACTATTACAAAGTCTTAAGTTAACTACGTACAATGGTCGTCAGCTTAAAGTCACCACTTCCATGTTTTGTCCCTTTCTAGCACCGTGTATAATAAATGGCACTAGAAAAGAATGGACCATGGAACTGGTGACTTTAAGCTGACGACCATTGTACAATATATACTAAAATCTAATGCCTTAAATTACTCTAAATTGAAACTAGTCGCAACTCGAAAAATAAATGCTTTACGCAACCTCTAATACAATACGGTTCTACCCTACTGAAACATCGGAGTTTGATCCGAAGCATGGCTTGAAATCTTTGATATGCCATTCACCAGCAGGTGAACCATCGATATTTTTAAGAAAATATACTAAACGAGATATCTTTTTCACCACGGTACATAAAATATATTTTGGCGCAAGTTTCGCCGTAAAATTATTCGCAGCATCTGAAAGTACTTTATTTTTTCGCCATACTTTGTTTCCTACTTCAAAAGAATAGTCTCTTTTCCTAAGATTATACGCTGTAGCGTTATATTTGTAAGCAACATGAATTCTGTTTCTTACTTCTAAAAAAATTTGAGTTATACCGGTTAGATCTTTAACGTAAGTATTGCGATCACCCAGAAGCAATTCTGTATCGTTTGTGGACGTTACTTGTGCATAATATTTTCCTGATAATGGAACATGTCTGGCGAATGTTAAAAAAAGCGGGGGAGGATCCAGTTACCTCATGTTTTGCGATATTAATGGCTTGTTGAAATTTACTTAACTCTAAATCCCAATCTTTATCTTCCTTAATATAACTACGTATTGCAGTACCCACTATTTGATTGTTACGTTCAACAAGGTTGCATTGTGCTGCATAACGAGCACTATATCATATCTTTTGTACTTGATAAGTATCGGCTAATTTTTTAAATATTCTCCCTGCAAATTGTGAGCCGTTATCACATATTATATACTGAGGGACTCCGAAAACTAGAAACACTTGAGACTCCATAAATTTAACTATGTTTTGAGCTGTAGCTTGACGCATCGGATGTAATAAGGTATATTTTGTAAACCAATCTCCAACTACTAAAAGATAACTATTGCCTCTAGGTGAGCGTGGAAATGGACCCATAATATCAACTGCTATAATTTGGAATGGATATTTCACAATTTTTTCTGTACCCATTAGACCTACCCCTTGGTATTCATTAGTTTTTGAGATTGACAAACTTTGCATGTACGTACACTTTTGAGAATATCTTGACGCATTTTAGGCCAATAATAATAAACCTGAACTCGCGCTAAAGTTTTCTTGAAGCCGAAATGACTACAAGTTGGGGGTTCATGACAAGAGGAAATAATTGCGGAGCGCTGAAATTTTCGAACTAGTAGTTTCCACTCTTTAATATTTGACACAAATGGTAGATTGGTAGGCACATGCATTATATAAAAGTTCATTTTCTACTTTCCATTGTGGATAACGATCTGAATTCTGTTTTATTTTTTCTCGAAGTGATATATACCACGCGTCAAGGTTGTCTACTGAAATATCTATCATATTAATTTCGGGATTCTCGTACTGTTGAATCTGGTTAGAAGTTATTCTGGAAAGAGCGTCTGGTACTATATTGAAAGAACCTTTGCTACTACTAAGTTGAAAGAAAACTGACGTAATTTTAAAGCCCATCACGCCAATTTACCAGTAGGATTTTTCAAAATATTAAGCCACAGTAGACTATAATGATCTGTAATACCTGTAAAATGAGTTCCCTCTATTTATATAGAGGGAACTCATTCGTCCTTATGGACGAAATTTATCTATGCAAAATAACAAACTTCGTAGTTCTCGTTCAGTTACAAAATAATTTATTTCAGAGCGAGAAAGAGATCTAGACACGTTCTTGGTCGTCTATACATTGTACTAAAACACCACCTAACCCTGTATCACTAGCGTCACACTGGACACAGTGAAAGGGTAGTCAAATCTGGAGAACAGAAAATAGGTGCTTGGAGGAGTGCTTTTTTTATATTAATGAACGATTGCTCAGCCTCAGGTGTCCAATTAATTGTTTGTTTCTTTTTCTTACCCTTTAATAGGTCATTTAATGGCGATACTAATGTGGTAAAATTATCGATGAAGCGTCGGTACCATGAACATAATCCGATAAATATTTTTATTTCGGTAGTAGTCGTAGGACGTGGATAATTGACCATAGTAAAAACCTTTTCTGGGTCCGTGCAAAGACCATTGTAATCTATTACATACCCTAAATATTTAAGTGAAGTTTTAAAAAATTCGCATTTTTCGAGGTTTATGGTAAGATTGGCTTCTTTCAAACGATCTCTTAATTCAGATAGTAAGGAGATGTGTTCCTCAAATGTTGATGACGTAATAATGATATCATCTAAATAAGCAAAAAATTTTGGTTCAAATTTGGGACTGAACAGAGCATCTACTAATCTTTGTTGTGTCTGGGCGCTGTTACAAAGACCAAAAGGCATTACGGTAAAATGATAAAGTCCTCGACCGGGTATACTAAAAGCGGTCTTCTCTTTTGAGCATCTAGTGGAATCTGCCAAAATGCTTTACGTAAGTCTATACTTGAAATAATTTTGCATCGCGAAGCATATTGAGTATTATATCTATTCTTGGAAGAGGGTAAGAGTCATGTTTGGTTAATTCATTTAATTTACGCCCGTCAAAACAAAATCTATAATCACCTGAAGCTTTCTTAACTAATAGGACTGGACTATTCCAGGGACTATGGGACGGTTCACTCCTAATTTTAACATACTGTCTAACTCGTTATTTAATATTTTTAACATAAAAGGTGACATAAGATACTGACGTTGTTTAAACGGCTTTGCTTCACCGGTGTCAAATGTAATCTTATAGGTGCGGCCTAATTTATTTTCATTAATTAATGTCTGAAAACTGTCTACAATTTGTTGAATGTGATATTTTTGTTCATCAGAAAGTTTATTTAAACAGGGACCGTCATTATTTATGTCCAGAACATCAATATAATAATAATAATATCTCTACCCCTCATTCTAATCACAGGGATTAGCCCAGAAGTCGGAGACTTGTGCGGGAGAGGGGGCGGCATATTATTATTAAGCAGGCCGCATATGCGCCCAGGAACGACTTACGTTGGTAGGCCCTAACCACTATTCAGTGCAGGAATGAGGAAAACCTGGAAAACCTCATTAATTAGGGGGGTAGTCAAATATCAACCGGCATCAATCTCTCACATTGACCCAAGCTAACATTATTCCACCCTACCATACCCACAGAGAGGGTGCCAATCCACTCCACGAATATAGCTTATATACGGTCTACCGGCAGCTGGGCTCGAACCAACTCCGTCTAGTCACCTCGATTCAAGTACTACCGCCTTAAACCGCGCGACCACTGACTGATCCAACATCAGTTATCAGTAACAATAAGTACTCGGTACGACGTCTTTAACTGGTTGTTCATTACCATCAGCAGTGGTAATATTGTTAACATCTGAGAAATTAATTTTTAAATTTAACTTTCTTAATAAATGTAAGGCTTTATTCCCCACTATGGAAACTGTAGCACCGGAGTCTAATAATCCAACTATTTTTTCATCATAAAGTTTAACAGAGATATACGGTCTATTGTCAGAGATTTTCTTAACAAATAAAGGTGATATTTGTTCACGTGAGTCTTTTGTATAATTTTTATAGAAATTTTTAACAAATTGTAACCATCGTGGCCAGTCGTTGGTGTTGTTATTGCTTTTAGAATTTCGGGTGTTGGTCCTATAAATTATGCGAGAGGAATGGTGACCAAAAGGACATGCCTCCCTATTTAGTTTAACGAACATTTTTTACAAGTCCTAATCGTTACGTTAGGAGTTCCACATTTAAAACAAAATTTTCTTTTAAATTCCGATCTACAATTGCTAAAAGTATGATTCGCTTTGTTGCAGTTCCAACACTTCTTTTGTTTAGTACTAGAATTAGATGAACTGGGACCAGGAATATTATTATTCGTAGAAGTACTGCCTGAGATTGTTTTACAATCTCCGCTCACGAGTAAAGTCTGACGAAGATTCAAATTTATTAGAAGTAGTTTTATGTTGTAAGTCTAAAACATCAGCTTCTTCTAATCTTTTACAAAAGGCCGATAATTCTGAAATCGATTAAATTTCTTGCAAAGCTAATCTTTTTCTATATTCCGGTTGTAAATTATTTCTTATATATTTTATTCTTATGACTTCAACGGCAGGTCGACTTAATCTATTAAACAAAGTTTCCATACACGAAATGAAAATAACAATAGGTTCCAATTTACCTTGTGTGCGTGTTTTAATTTGTTCCCAAATATCGTCATCAAAACTTGATTTAAGAAAATCTGCTTTAAGTCTAGATACTAATGAATCCCAATTAAGTACTTGCGGTTTTACATGTCGAAACCAAAATGTTGCTTTTCCCGTGAATAAATCGCTAGCTGATTCAATAAGATCTGAATTAGAAATACGTCGCGCTTGCGCAAGCTCTTCTACACGTTCAATAAAAGAAAGAAGTTTTTTAGGTTCTCCGTCAAATGTAATACCTAATTTATATACCGGAATTGATTTACTAGGGGTTGATACAATTACATTAGGCGCATTTTGAAAATTTGGTTCATTTTGTGAACTACTCGTATAATTTTGTGAATTTAAATCGAAAACTCTTTCATCAAGTTCTACGTCTAAGTGCAAGTTGCAAAAGATTCATTTTTAAATGCATTCTGAAATGCACTTTGTGAATTATCAAGATCAATTGACATACGCTATACCCGAGCGGTTATGTGTGCTAAGCGAGATTTTATTCTTTTGTACAACGAATCAGTCGTGGGCCCCTCAAATTCTAATATAAGAGATTTAATGGACTCTAGTGTGGTAGTAATGTCATTATGTTCTGCGTCGAAATTATAATTTGGATCTATTAGTTCTGTTAAACTAGTTGCATTTCGTTCTTTATCTAAAAGCCTAGCTAAGATTTTGCGTTTATCATCCTGACTTCGGTTAGAAATTACATTTCGTATTCGTAACTCGTAATTTAATTCACTCAATAACAGATGCACTGATTTAAAAGTAGAATCAATTTTTGTTTACAATCGAAATTAAAATATAATTACCCAAATAAATTTCTTAAATATCGATCCTAAGGCGAATATAATAGCAAGCAACGTTAACGTAGTTTTGTAAAAATAAGAATGGTATATCGCGATAAAATTCCTGAACAGACAAAAAAAACAAATGTCGCTACAAATATCGGTTCAAAAATGCATGGAAATTAGCAATAAGAACATTATACTAAAATCGATAAGTGCCCTTGTTTAAATATCAAAATAACGCTATAAGAAACTAATAGTTATTATTCACCCTATAACAAAAGACATTATTACTAAAGTTATTTATTAATTAGTTAATTATTATAATTATTCATTCAAGGAAAATACAATACTCCTCGAACCCCACGTTGGGCGCCACTTATGTGCAGGGTTTGTTTCATCTACAGGATGTTATTGCTTTATTTGTCACATTACTCAGATGAAACAACCCCTCACTACACGGCAGCTGTTCATCGGAGAGCAGTCGTGGATAAGGGAGTATTGAAGAATGTAAAAGATGTTATTTAATGAGCGCCGCGTAACTTAGATAATAACAAAAAAAATATATCTCTTTTGAGAAGTCACGAAAATCAAAACCGTTGTTTATACAAAAGATTATAAATGCAAATATAATTATTTCTAATGTTTCTATATTACTGAAATTGTTTCTTAGAAAGGATTTTGTTATAGGATAAGTAATTAAAACTAGGGCGAATAAATAGTATAACAACAAAAATTATATTACGTACTTATTCTAGGGGGAACAATTTGTGTATCCTTCTTGGTTTTTTTACATCATCAATCAAGTATATAGACAGGAAAATATTGTTAGATATAAATGATATACTTATTGTTATAATATTAAATTCATTGGTTATAGGCTACGTAGATAATGACTGGTAAAAAAAATAAATATACTGAGATTAATTGTGGTAGTTGAATTAATGAATTTAGCTTAAATTGTATAATTTTAACATGAAATGATTTTGGAGTAATTCCAATTTATTTAAATTTGTCGCATAAACATAGTACTATGCCTCGGCGTTACAAGAAGACATTTAAATTGATTTTCGGTTATGTAACCATTAGGTAATGCGCAAACAATAAAAACCTATATCTATAATTATTATAAAAAAAATGTATAACGGAATTGTCTTATCTGGTTTGATGACGTGGTGGCCTGAAGAAAAAAACGGGATAAGGGGAAGATCAGTGGAGTACGTCTCTCCCTGTGGATGTGTACACAAATTGCTGACGGTTGGTTACTCGTTACGTAACCTCTATGACGTTATCAGCGTCAACTTCGGCGTGGACAGAAACATGGCGATGAGCATGGACGTGGACGTGAAAGTAAACGTGACCATGAGTTAGAACTTGAACTCAACTTGAACCCTAATGTAAAAGAAAATACTTATAGACCCTAACAGAACAAAAACAGAACTCACCTTCTGTTGAAGGGGATTCGGCACCTAACTTTTTATCCTCTATAACATAACGAAATGGTCTGAGTGCGACACGTGGTTGTATCGTACCAGGACATGGAATCTACTCCTAATGGAGACCTAAATGGATATTTCGAGTGTCGATGAGACCTCAATCAAATCAGCAGACTGTGTGTGAGTGTCGGTGTAGATTCGAGGTGTATTTTTCAAAACATCACTAAACGTGATAACTACATGAGACGAAAATCTCGCCCTCTTTACTTTATCACCTCCAAAACCACTCCTCGGTCTTCCTGCTTGTTCTCGTCGAGAAATTTTCATTCGACCTCATCAGCAGGTAGTGGGAGAAACAATGTGCGCCCTACGTATCGGCAACCCAGAAAACATGACAGAAGATAATTTTGAAAAAGGGGAATTTTAACAAGACTATTTGTGTTATTAATTGAAAGAAAGCCGTCAAAAAAAGAAAATCATTGAATGGTAAGTATGTAGTTTTAGACTATCTATCTAAGAACTTTATTTCAGGTACGTGATCGCATCAGGGTTATTTTAAACGAGTGCATGCTGCGTATAAGAAGTAACGATTTGGATAGTCGACTTACTAATTAAAAACATTTCTTGTGGTTAAAATTGATTTATTTTGTAAATAAAATGATGCAAATAACTTACGGATGAAGTTTAATTGTATTTTAAATTCTTCATATTCAGCAATTCCCTCAATTAAAAGGTAATTTATTAAATTATAACAATTTACAACAGAAAAAATAGTAGCATTTGAAAACGCTACAATATATAAAATTGTTTACTTTTATTTGTAGATAGGTATGTGAAATAAGTTATCATACCTCTGTTTTATATTTTCCCAGCACTTTCTCAACTGTTTACTGGAACGTTTTGACAACCTTTGACTGTTAAAAATTGAGCAATTTTTTCCCATACTTCATTTTTTAATTTTAAAGTGCAGCCATCAGTTTTTTTTTCTAAAATATATTTTTCATTAGTAACTAACTGCACTAAAAATAATTTCTCTTGTTCGCTGAACACAACTTTATCCATTCTTTAAAATAAAAATATTGGTCTGATAATGCACTCAACACGACATACAACACACATTGCAATACTGCAGCTTGTAACAAAATTTAAAATTTTATATCGGTAATAAGTAATAAAGATATCAAATAATTAAACATCGTGCTATACCTATGCACATGGTCGACCAATCAGATCGGTTGGATATGTAAACGTTGCCAACACAAACTCAGCATCTCACCGTCTCACCTAAGGGATAGTTGAGTGCTGTTTATGAAACAAGTGGGCAAGTGGGAGAGTTATTGGACGTCTCGTAAGGTTAAGCAATATTTAGGTTTCCCTTATTTTGACATCTAAGCATGCGCCTACGTGCTGTTCCATTAAGGGTAAGAGTTAGTGCTTGACTTTATTTGTGCATGCTTAAGGTAAGGTTGGACGTCTCGTAAGGTTAAGCAGTATTTAAGTTTCCCTTATTTTGACATCTAAGCATGCGCCTACGTGCTGTTCCGGAACAGTAATAAGGTTACTCCCGTATTCATAGGTCGCCCTCAAGGGTGAGTTGTTTCAATTTACTTGAACTCATAATCAAAGAAGACCAATAACAAACATAAATCATGTTTTAGAATGAAAATGTAAAATAAGTAGCACAAATAGCACCGATGAATTTACAGCTAAAAAGAACTCATTTGCATAAAAGTGACCTTAGTAAAGTGTTCACCCCTTAGAAGATAGAGCCCTTTAGTTTAAAAAAAATATATAGAATTTGAAAACCGAGAAAGGTCAAATTTTACACAAATTTTCTACCAACGCATGTGGAACTTCTCAACAATTTTTCGAACATTTTTGCCCCTTGGAGTGTGTTGAAATTAGCATCCCCTAATTTATTTGTTTGACAAAAATTGAGTATTCAAAAATACGTAGCAGATAGCCTGGTTTATTTTAAAACGTTGACATCTCTTTTACGCTTTAAAACTAACCGTTTATTAACAGAAAAATTAAATTCATTATCATTCGCATTATAACTCACATGATTGCTACTAATAGTAGGTGACTGTCATGCTAGTTTCTGTCATTAGACCTTTTGTGACTTGTAATGAATTTTTTTTTTGTTAATTAGTTTTAAAGTAAAAAAGTAAAGGAGGTAAAAGTTTTCAACTAAAGCAGGCGATCCGACATGTGTTTTTTAATACTTAATTTATGTCAAACAAATAAGTTGTAGCAAAAAAGAACTTAGGGGATGTTTATTTCAACCCCTTTCTAAGGGCAGAAATTTTCAAAAAAACTGTTGAAGTTTCTTGCATTAGTAGAGAATTTGACTTTTTACATTTTTTTAGTTTCCAAATTACAGCCGCTATTTCATACTCTTTTGAAAACTTTGAAGGGCTCTCTCTTTTAAGGGGTGAACATTTTGCTATAGTCATTTTTATGCAAACGTGCGATAGCAGCTATTCAAAAGAATCTGTCTTCGATGTGTTTATGTTGGAGCTGTGATACTAGTAAATTAAAAGCAGTTGATCCATGTCCCTGTTTATAGAATAAGTGATGCTGAGGAAGAATTTTTATCTTCAAATTCTGTTATATGGTATATTGAAAATTACGTGCGTAAGAAACCTAAATATTGTGCTCATTTCATCATTTATGTAATGACCTGAGAAAGTATCCCCCAAATTGTTTGGGTATATGCGAATGACGCCGAACACTTTTGATTATATTTTGTACAATATATCTGGACCAATTGAAAAAACTTGGTACAACTGTCACGCTAGACAGATGCTATGACAAAGACTTCAGTAATTAATTTTTCAATACCCATCTTATTTAGTAACTAGATAAACTGTAATAGAGCATTTACATTAACTCAGTGTCATTAAATTCCGGTAGGGGCGCTAGCGTCAAAGTTAGGTATTAATATTAATGTTCTATGGTCCAATTCATGATTTTTCTTATTTATATATATTTAATCTGTGGTTCATGATTCAATAATTTTTGATTTGAATTTATCTAAGTCAAATAGTGATTGTAAATCTAATTTGCATACGTATTATCAAAATAAAACTTATAATAAATCAATAAAATTTTTGTAAACACACAAAGACAACAGGAAAAAATCACCTGAAAAGATATATTAAATTTTATTTATGTTAACCTCACATAACCTTGTTTATTTGCATTTCACATTAGCAATTTGGAAAGAAAAGTGATAAAACGTTATTTAACACAGACATTGTTAACGTTGGAGTGCCTAAATTATTTCCTGGTAATTTTTAATTTAAACCTCTGTGTTTTTTAAGAATTGAAGTTTTATATATTACGAATCGATAGAAAAATGGTTAGTTGTCGCTCAGATTGCAAAAATGTTGCATGTAATATGCCTAGTAAATAAAAAAGTACATTAAATACCCAGTTTCTGAAAAAATACGAATATAGAAAAAAATCTGTGTTTTAAATAATGTACATGTGACATAAATAAATAATAAACATATGCAGTTTTTATTTGGTAATTTTTATTACAGTACAAGTACAATACAGAAAAAACTAAAAACCCTGATAGGTGTTTTAAATGATTTTCATTTAAAAATTTGAGTGATATTAGTTGTGCCCTTTTGTAATTAATAACATTTTGAATCGCCATATCGTTAAATAACTTGTTACTACTAGATGCACTTGCTATACTCTCATGAATACCGGCGTTATTATCATTCACGTAATTTTCAATTTGAGGAATCGTATTGTCGCGGATTTCCCAATCCGTCTTTTCTTTCACTTCCAGAAAAACAATCCGTTAATTAATTACTTCTTTATTAACTACTGAACACTACTAATTACAGGTCAACTAAACACTTATTTAATTAATCGCTATCTAAATCACTTTGATATCTCCAACTAAACACTTTAATTCAGACTGTAATACAAGACTTATACAAGACTAACTAACTCGGCCGTTTATTCTTCTTTTATCGACCCAACGAATATTCCAGGTATATTCCAGTATCTCTAGATCCATTTTCTAGTACGACTGGAATGCTTCTCGGCGATTCTCGATTTTTCCAGGCCCATCTCGATCAGCGGCATTCTGTTTGTTTAACAGAATCGTGTAGGGGCGATCGGGGCAATCTTAGGCAATTCGCGGTGCCACAGTCGTCGGTTTGGGAGTGAGTGGGGCAAATTCCGTGACACTGCCCTCCTTAGGACCGATCGTCCCGATCGGATACACCTCTATACGGGAACAGACGCTCCAGATGGACGACCTTCATTTTACTCCTGGGAGTCCTTTGTATCCGGTAGACGACGTCATTGATTCTTTTAATGACGGTATAGGGCCCTCCCAACGGTTCTGTAGTTTAGGCGATTTTCCTTTCTTCCGCGTGGGGTTGTACAGCCACACCAGGTCGCCTTGTTGGAATCCGACTGTATTGGCCCGGACGTCGTATCGAGTCTTCATGCGATCGCTCTCTAATCGCATTCGAGATCTGACTTGATCGTGTATGGCTGCTAGTCTTCGTTCTAGGTCATGGGTATAAGTGTCTGGCTCTGTGGGCTGTTCCGCAGGACGACCAAATACCAAATCTGCTGGAAGGCGAAGCTCTCTTCCAAAGATGATCCTTGCGGGAGTCTTCCCAGTCGTTTCATGGACAGCTGAGCGGTAAGCTAACAGGAAGAGTGGAATGAGCTTGTCCCAGTCTGTCTGGTTCTCGTTCACAAACATCCTCAGATTGGTTTCTAGTGTGGCGTTGAAGCGTTCCACCATACCATCTGACTGGGGATGCAGTGGGGTGGTCCTGGTTTTCCGGATTCCCATAAGCTCGCAGACCTTTCGGAACACACCTGATTCGAAATTTCTGCCCTGATCTGAATGTAGTTCCATGGGCACACCAAATCTGCAGAACAGGTTGTTGACTAGCGCTTCTGCTACGGTTGTGGTCTCTTGATTGGGAAGGGTATACTTCCGGCCATTTACTGAAGTAGTCCATGGCTACTAGCAGATATCGGTTCCCACTTTGGGTTTTCGGAAATGGGCCAGCGATATCAATGGCAATCCTCTCGAACGGTGCTCCTACGATGTACTGGCGCATTTTGCCTCTGGAACGGGTCTTCGGTCCCTTGCTGGCTGCACATATGTCACATTTTCGGCACCAATCTTCTACATCCGTCCTACAGCTCAACCAGTAGAAACGCTCCCTAATCTTCTGTAGAGTCCTATTGATACCGAAATGTCCACCACCAGTACCTCCATGTACTTCCTGCAGCACTTCCTTGACCCGGGACCTCGGGAGTAGGACTTGTTTCTTGACCTCCGTTCCGTCATTGTTCTCCCATGCTCTTTTTAGGACACCGTCTTCCAACACCAAGGAATTCCATTGAGCCCAATAGCTCTTTAATGTTGGGCTTTTACTACTGACTTCAGCCCAAGACGGTCGCTTGTTGGCTTCTTTCCAGTCCAGTAAAGGTTTGATGTCACAGTCAGCTTGCTGGTCTTCCCGAATCGTCGCTGAACTCCATCTGTCTTCAGTTTGGGCTACTACTATTTTGCAAGGAACAAATGATATGTCCTCTTTTCTTTCGATACTACTACAATGTTTGTTGTTGTTGGTAGGACAAGGTCTAGACAGGGCTTCTGCGTTTCCATATTTCCTGCCTGCCTGGGAGTCGCGCCATTGCCGATCTGCCACTGGAGCCCTACACTGTCCTTTTAGATGACCCGTCCGCCCACAGTTCCAACATTGAAGTGGGCGATCTCTTCGGCTATCGGGTTGTCCTCTCTTTGGTCTGGTAGTTAGGCTGAATTTATCAATGGCCTCCTTCAGTGTTTTGATTAGCTCTCCATTTCCCATACTATTGCTGTTATCACTGATAGTCCGTACTTTAACATGTTCCCTGGAGACTGCCGCTTGGGAGTCGCGCTTTTGCTGATCTGCGACTGGGGCCCTACACTGTCTCTTCAGATGTCCCATCTGTCCACAATTCCAGCATTGAACAAGGCGATCCCTTCGACTATCAGATTGTTCTTTCTTTGGTCCAGTAGATGGGCTGAATTTATCAATAACCTCCTTTAGCGTCTTTATTAGGTCTCCATTTGCCATACTATCGCTGTTATCACTGATGGCCCGAACTTTAACATGTCTACCGGATGCCATCTTTGCTGCCTCGAATTCCAGTGCATGCGAAAGAGCGTTGTTCAATGTTTTGGGTCTGGCGAGTCGCAGTGCCTGCTGGGTTTCGCAATCTCTTAGGCCGTCGATAAAAACTTGGATGGAGAGCTGATCTACAAATTCGGACGGGGCTGTTGGATAAGCCAATCGAACCAGTCTGGCAACATCGGTTTCAAAATGTTGTAAATTCTCTCCACTCTGTTGGTGACGATTGTTTAATTGTGCCTGGTACACTTGCTGCAGGTGTTTATCCCCATATCTCATTTCCATATGCTGTTTTAGAATATCGTAGCTATTCTGTTGCCCAGCAGGAACTCCTTGTAAGACGTCAAGAGCTTCCCCTCGTAGAGCAACTATCAGAGCTGTAGCCTTTTCATAGTCAGACCATTCGTTTGCTGCAGCTGCTGCTTCGAACTGACGCAGATATACATTCCAGGAAACCTTGCCGTCGAATTCAGCGGGTCTCGTCTTTTGAGTTCGGATAACCGGTCCTTCTGATTTGATTACGCCCTTCTTTGCTATCTTGTCTAATTTATGTCGAAGCTCTTCGCAGGTTTCTCTAACCAAGTTTATTTCTTCGTCTATTTCTTGTTTTTGTGCTAACATTTTCTCTTCTACTTGTGTTTCTACCTTATGTGACTGCTCCTCTAGTTTTTCTTCTAGTGTATTCTCCAATTTTTCTAACTTTGTCTGCATATCCTTCGTCTGGTTTTCCATTTCCTGTTGTATTGTCTGTATCTGTTCTTTCATTATATACCCTTGCTCTTCTAGTTTATTTTCTAATTTCTCCTGCATTTCTTTCGTCTGGTTTCTCATTTCCTGTTGTATTGTCTGTATCTGATCTTTCATTGTATGCCCTTGTTCTTCAAATTTTTCTTGCATTGTCTGGGACTGGTCTTCAATTTTATGTCCTTGTTCATCAAATTTCTTTTGCATGGTTTGTCCCTGTTCTTCTAATTTCTCTTGCATCATCCTTCCTTGTTCCTGCATCGTTTTCGCCTGGTCTTCCATTTTATGTCCCTGCTCTTCTAATTTATTTTGCATTGTCTGCATCATTTCTAATAGTTTTGCCAGTTGTGCATCCATATTGACTTGACTTCTAGTTACAGGCATTCACTCTATTTGGAAAGTTCTAGAATGTCCAGGAATGTGTTTGTAAATGTCACCGTTGACTTCCTTACAATGATACGAGTGCACTGATATGCCACACTTGGGTCTTTGTCTCACTTCGGTAGAAAGTTCTAGAATGTTCGAGAATGTCCTTCGCGAATAACACCGTTCACTTCCTTAAGTCACGACGAGTGCGGTGATATATAACACTTGGGTCTTTGTCTCACTTCGGTAGAAAGTTCTAGAATGTTCGAGATTGTCCTTCGCAAATACCACCGTTCACTTCCTTAAGTCACGACGAGTGCGGTGATATGCCACACTTGGGTCTTTGTCGCACTCCCGTACAAAGTTCTAGAATGTTCGAGATTGTCCTTCGCAAATACCACCGTTCACTTGCTTAAGTCACGACGAGTGCGGTGATATGCCACACTTGGGTCTTTGTCTCACTGCCGAATAAAGTTCTAGAATGTTCGAGATTGTCCTTCGCGAATACCACCGTTCACTTCCTTAAGTGACGACGAGTGCGGTGATGTGTCACACTTATGTCTTTGTTTAACTCCCGTATAAAGTTCTAGAATGTTCCAGATTGTCCTTCGCGAATAACACCGTTCACTTCCTTAAGTCAAGACGAGTGCGGTGATATGTCACACTTGTGTCTTTGTCTCACTCCCGTACAAAGTTCTAGAATGTTCGAGATTGTCCTTCGCGAATACCACCGTTCACTTCCTTTCGACAAGACGAGTGCGGGGATATATCACACTTGGGTCTTTATTCCACCCACGCACAGGGTTCCAGAAAGTTCTTCCAACTTCCACTTAAACCCACTCACACACAGGGTTCCAGAAAGCTCCTCAAACTTCCAGTTAAATCCCACTTTGTGGACAGGGTTCCAGAAAGCTCTTGAAACTTCCAGTTAAATCCACTTCCGACACCAAATTGTCACGGATTTCCCAATCCGTCTTTTCTTTCACTTCCAGAAAAACAATCCGTTAATTAATTACTTCTTTATTAACTACTGAACACTACTAATTACAGGTCAACTAAACACTTATTTAATTAATCGCTATCTAAATCACTTTGATATCTCCAACTAAACACTTTAATTCAGACTGTAATACAAGACTTATACAAGACTAACTAACTCGGCCGTTTATTCTTCTTTTATCGACCCAACGAATATTCCAGGTATATTCCAGTATCTCTAGATCCATTTTCTAGTACGACTGGAATGCTTCTCGGCGATTCTCGATTTTTCCAGGCCCATCTCGATCAGCGGCATTCTGTTTGTTTAACAGAATCGTGTAGGGGCGATCGGGGCAATCTTAGGCAATTCGCGGTGCCACAGTCGTCGGTTTGGGAGTGAGTGGGGCAAATTCCGTGACAGTATTATCACATTTAACTCATGTTTAGAAGTCTATGAACTCGTGCCACATTTCTACTATATTTCCATCTGCAAGTTTGTCTACATTTTCATCCTTTTCAAGTACCTTTTCATGCGTTCATTATTTTTTACAATATTAGTATCGTATTTTCGTGTACAGGTAAATATAATATTGAAACAGTTGTTTTTTAAGAATTTTCCGTAGTCCTAAAAATAAGAATGAAATCTTATCAAATAATGAAAAATATACACCGAAAATAGGGGTTGGTTTCTTACTGGATGCAATTGCTATAAATCAATTTTTTCAGCATTATAGGGGAACTTACAAAACATGACATCTTTATTTTTAATAGCAACAGATAAACACTGCGGTACACAACAGTTATATGGCTATTTTATTTGCACAAATTGAAATACAACAAAAATTAAATAACAAATATTTGTGAGGTTAGATTTAATACCTAACATTGATCGCAGCGCCGCCTACATGTAAATGCTCTATTAGATTCACTATTCACTGTCCCCTGTGCAGTACAGTCGATGAGAGCAAAGAAATATGCACTTTGGCTTCTCACGGCACTTATCGCTGGTCGGCAAAAAATGGAAGAATTTCTAAAAACCGAAAATAGTGGGTAACACCACCTAACTGTAATTTGGAAGAGACAGAATTTGTTTTAAAAAGTTTTGGCTTTTGCTAGAAAATAAATTGTGACAGATAATACACAAACAAATATGTATTATTTTTTTGCCTGAGGAATCCAGTTTAAGACATTTGTACATGTTGGTAATTAACATTAATTGCATTAGGAAAAGTCTTTTATCAATATATGTTCATATATCAAATTTAATTTTAATCGTTCAACGCTTTTCCGTTTTATAACCGGTTACTTCTGCATATAGGTAAATTAGCATAATTCGTCATATTTTGATCTAATGTATGTATGAGTAACAGTAGTAACACAACTATAGTTATATAATTTTCAATGTATTTGTCAAATTATTCGATGTTAGTAAAAAATAATATAGTATATTGTTACGACTGAGCTAATATTAAATTGGTCATGAATTGGAACAATATTTTAAGAATTATTAATTGATCCGCGCGACGCGACGGACAGTTCCTATTCCTAATTATGATACAGTGATATACCTATTTTGCCCAATTCTAATGCCGTCCGTTTAAGCCAGAGTCTTACTCTGTCGAGCGAGTGTCATTTTTTACTGCAGCCCAGATAATTTATTGCTTTTAAGCACATGCCCACCGGTGAAGGAGTCGCCCTTCCGCGACCGCAAATTTGTGCAATGTGTCTACCATTGTCCACTCTTAATAATAAAATGCAATGTTTTGGTACTAAAAAAAAGAGTCTATGTATGTAAGTAGGTAGAAGGTAAACGCATTTCTTTTGTTATATATCTATTAGCCAGATTTTCAAATTTAGTTAATTGAAAGTTTCGTTGCTAATTATACAGGATGTGTAAGCAAACCTTCAAATTTGTTCTTTCTGATTTTAAATATTTAAAATTTAAATTATGTATCAATTTAAGTAGGTTTATTATAGTTTAGTAGTTTGATTTCATTTCTTGGGCCATCTGGTAAAATCAAAAATTAAGCAATCTATAACCTCGGTATTAAAAATACTAGTAAGGTACCTACTTACTTAATATATGCATTTAAAAAGTTAAACTTTAAATCAAAAGTAAATTCTACATAATTATACAACACATACTTGTTTTGAGCTCAAGAAATTGCTTTTTGCAAATTCATCGTATTGGAATTCCGGGGTAACTAACAAATAATTTATCTAGGTATTTTATCGTTGTACTGGGACATTTGGGTGCAATACAGTATCTAAATTTTGATTTTTTTTTTGTATTTCTAATAACACCTTCAATATTTGAATTTTCCATAATTTAAATAAACACCACTCTTAACTACACCAACGGCTCTCTACGGTGCGTATTCTAGATGCAAGTAAACGGTAGCGAGCGCAACCTGACATGCTAGAGGATATTGTGACGTCACACAGCGGTTTACGCGAGTGCATGTTCTCAAATTATTTTAAAGTCTTTAGAGATGTCAGAAAATTATAATTTTTTTCGGTTCGTATTAAAATTACACAATCATTCGGAGTGTAAAAAAAATAACCACATTCTGTCATAATTGAAAGAAAATTACTACCAATTTAACAGAAAATTGGAAGAATGAGAAGCTTGAATTGTCAGTATATTTTTTGTATTATTTTACTCAAAATAAATTAGTAAAAAATGAAATTGCCACATTAAATAATAAACATTTATATTACAACTACAAAATATATAAATGAATAAACCTAATGACATATGATTTATTAACCGATTTTAAATAATACTGAATATTTTAAAACCTACTGGATGACCTTGTCAGAACTTTATAAAAATTGACCTAGATTCTAATAGTCAAATTTAAGTTTTTTTAAAAAATGAATTAATTGTCTTGCTGCCACTTGCAGCTTTCAACCTCGCCTTTTCTTTAGAAGATGATATTGTATTTTTCATTGGTTTTGAATCTGGTTTACTTAAATCTAATATGATTGGAATTACATTTTTATTTTGTTCCATCTTGGCTTTTTTTGCATCATGCCCTGCCACTTCTAAACTTTTTCTTTTGACACCCTGAGAATCTTCGGGAAGATTTAAATATTTAAGTAATTTTCGGCTGACATCATCCATTAGATACTCGGAAACAATTCCATGAGCGTATCTCAAATAAATATTATTATCGGAAGTATCCCTTGAAGACCTTACATATGTCGCAGAGACTGCTCCGCCAGATGTGACATGAATATTTTTTTGTTGTAATATTTCAGCTACCCTCTCAGTTTTCTTCTTAAGCCACGAGAGTGTTTTCTCTTCATTATATTTAAATGCATTTAACTCTTCATCACCCTGAATCAAAATAAAAGACGTTAACTATAGCCTTGTTCGCGGTAGCGATTCCGAACTAGTTCAGGATTAATTTACGGATGAGAGCAAGCTCAGTTTGCATTTCTGACAATCAAATTCAAACTGCGCCTGAGCACATCCGTAAATTAATCCTGAACTAGTTCGGAATCGCTACCGCGAACAGGGCTTATATATACAGGTATTACATTTATTACAAGGTGTTCCCTTCAGCCTTTTATTAATTATAAACACATTCAGACAAAAAAATGTCTGTTGTTGTTGTTGTTAGAAAAACGGTTACAAAATATGCCCAAATTTCATTGTGTTCTCACATAAAATTATAAGTATAATCTTGAGCCTAATTTAATGAACCACAACGCCGGACAAATAATGTTACGTCAAAAGTATTTAGACTTGTCTGTATACAGGGTGATTCTACATTAATTTTAAGAGAATATAGGGAAAATGAGCATAATACAAATACACTATTAAAAAAAAATAAATAAATACATATTTACGCCGGAAAAAAATATTTTCAAATCATTATTTAAACCCCCTTTTCAAACTGGCACTGACCGCCGGCGGCAATTCAACTGAATCCGCCTGACACGACATTGCCAAATTTCAATATTTTCGTATAGTGCAATAAATTATTTTTTAAAAGTATGCAATTAACATAAAAAATGTTTAATATTGAAATTACAAAACTCCAACGGATCAAGGCTGAAACGTTTTTTATATTTAAGGGGCAACGCTAGATGCAAGTCAACTCGACCGTTCCGCTAAGCACATTGCAACCGTCCGACTTCCCTTATATCCTCTATCTTTGCCTGCCTTGTATTTCATCGCCTGATACTATTTGAACGTAAGCGGCTCCTTTAGCAGGCTTTAACTTAAAATGCACTTTCTTAATTACAAATTTACAAAGTTATTATCAATTCTTTTCAGAAACAAAGTGTGTATAAATTAGTAAAATAATTCGCCGCTTCTAGGTCAAAAAACTAGACATCGCCTGGCTGGGACAATGTTCCTTGGGTGGTCTATAAAAAATTGGACATGAAAGTCCACCTCTACATAATTCAGCACAATGAAATTCCACAGTGACTGGAAACAAGGCCAAATAATCAGCATTCATAAACCTAATACCTGCAGCAAAAACCCACTGAACTATAGACCCATCACCTTGCTGCTGGTGATTGGAAAACTGTTTGAAAAATTGGTCAAAATAAGACGAGAAGAATATGGCTTCCGAGAAAAAAGTACAATAATACATTTGCTCTCTGTACTCACATCCAATATACAGACGGCAAGGCACCTGAATTCAGCAGTTTTTTTAGACATAAACAAAGCCTTTGACAGCGTGTAGCATAAAGGACTTTTGTACAAGCTGAAAGCTGCACCCGTGATAACATAATACATTTAATCAAAAGCTTCCTAGAACACCGAAAAATATGGACTAAGGTGAATGATAGCTACTCTGATAAATTCATACCCGATCAAGGAGTTCCAGAAGGGTCTCCCCTATCCCCTTTATTGTACAATATATACTGCAGCAATATACAGGTACCACAACAAGTACAGTATAACAGAACATACATTTTACAATATGCAGATGACACCCCAATTATTGCCCACGGGAAAAAATTGAACTGCACGATAGAGAATTTACAATTTCACACATAGGGATTCTGAGATGACCTGAGCAACACCACCTTATCAGATTTTAAATGAAATATCGCTAAACGTTTTTATTGAATTCGGAGGGTATAAAAATAATTATAGCAGGCCTTGGATCGCCATCTTAAACGGCATGATAGGATTGGAAGTAGCGGTTTTCAATGACATTTAAATAAAAAAAATATTTATTGTGTTATTTTGAAAAATAAAATTTTTACGAATTTTTACAAAAATAAAACTTTAAGAACGTGTAGAAGAAAACACTCTGTATAGTTTTTGTTCAAATTTCACACATAGGGGTTTTGAGGGGTCCTGATTAACACCACCTTATCAGATTTTAAATAAAAAAATCGCTAAACGTTTTTATTGAATTTTGCGGGTATAAAAAAATCATAGCAGGTCTTGGATCGCCAACTTAAATACCATGGTAGGATCAGAGGAAACGATTTTCGATGTCACTTAAAATAAAAAAAAACATTTTTTGATTATCTTGAAGAATAAAGTTTTTACGGATTTGTACACAAATAAATGTAGACACCTTCTATATACATATATACCGGGTGTTCCCTCTAAGACTTTCAGTGCGAATATCTCGGAAACCATCATAGCCAGTGCGACGAAATTTGGTATACAGACACTAGATGGCGCGTAGAATCTGATGATAACATCAATTCTTATACAGGGTGTTCCATTTTCCAAGAATTCGATTTAATTTTGATTTTTTGGTTGTCAGACCTGCTAAAACTTATGTTTAACTTGAAATATACTTAATTATGAACACATTCTGATAAATAAACATTTAAAAATTTTAAAATTTAACATAAAAAATCGCCTCCAAAAAGTACGCAAATTTCATTGTTTTGTCATGTAAAACGTGCATAGCCTTGAACCAGACTTACACAGAAGAAACTAACATCGCCAAACGTCAAAACTATGAATTGTCATTGAATGGTCAAATATTAATGGCATAATATATTTTATTGGACATAAGCAACGCTAAATAATGTATTTAATGCAATTTAAGTATGCACAATGGTGTTATTGAGACTTGTCGATAAAAATTTAGACTTGAGTTGAGGCTTTTGTAGCATTGGGAGCGCTGTGCCGGCGCAGTCTACCACTACAGCTAGGGTTACAACGTGAATATTGTGTAAAATATCTGTGGATATTTTTAAATTGTTCGATTATAATGTAATAAATCTTTAATAAATTGTTTTTATGTTACTACAGTGTACATAATAATTAGGTACCCGTATTTTTTATCAGAAAATAATTTACAAAAGTGTGTAAGTACCTAAAGAATATCCCTGTTTTCCAACTGCTGTAATAATTATTGATTACTTATTTAGCAACAAATAAATTCAAACAAAACGATTTCTAAAACTTTTAATTATAATGTGAACGTGTTTGTCGTTGAAAGTCAGATCTGAATCTACCCTAGCCCCGCAAAAGGAAATATTACGAAAGCATAACATAGAAATTATTAATTCTTGTATCCACATATTTCAGCACTTTACTTAATACTTATGTTTCTTATGGATAAAATAAGTTTAAGAAGGACTCTACATCTGTAAAATAGTAAACAATGAACTACAATTTCTGTATTTCATGATACAGAACTAAAATAAAGCAACTGGTTTTTGCTAGGAAGAATCACCTGCAAACGTACTATACCCAGTAGGTACCCATCATCATATAGTAATTTAAAGCTAAATAATAATTTGTAATTATTATTTTTATCTCTCAGTTATGTGTGTGCAGTGCCATAAGCCACAAATTACATTAAAACAGACACCAGAAAGAATAAGTGAAAAATATTACGGACATAATATTATAAAGAAGTCTCTAACTCACTTTCTTTGAAGAGTATTCTATAAGACATTAAATTCAGTTGTCTGTCGTGGGTTTTAAAATTTATAAACGAATAAAATTAACAAAAATAAACTAATTTCATAATTCTATGTACAGTATGAAAACATCTCGTTAGAATATCTTAAAAATGTTAAAAGCTAACTGTTGTTACAATATACACAACATAACGTAATAAGGTAGGTATCGAACAATGAAATGGCAAGATCTGTTTCTAATCGTACATGAATGACCATCCCTCAGATTGAATGTTGCTCTGTAAAAGAAATTAGAATACAGAACAAGTGTTTAATATAAAATCAGATGTAATAATGTAAATTTATTTTATTGTTAATTAATCAAGAATCGCATAGTGATTTTGTAATTATTGTTTTTATCTTTTAGGTATCTGTGTGGTGCCACAAATTACATTGAAACAAAACGATTCGTAAAATAGGACACTAAACAGAGTGAACGAAAAATATCACACAAGACATTTTGTTAGAATTAATTTTATACATGGAATGATGGATAATATAAAGAAGTCCCCTAACTCACATTGGAGAGTATTTTACAATAACAAAATTTTCAAAAAACAAGACTAAACGAGTGATTTTTTATATTTTATTGTACCTAGATATGATTCAGTTGTAATCAGCATAATTTTAATTAAAAAGTAATACGTACCTACATTGTGGCTTATTTTTTAATTAGTAATTAAATTGAATAACTTGACCCTTCATTAAGTATTAATTAATATTATAAGTATTATTTCTAAAACATTTCTGTTTAATAATTAGGGTAGAATAAAAAACAACAAATACAGACTTTAATTTATTAACAATAACATAAAATTACATTAAGTATCTACATTATTACATCTGGTTTTATAATAAACAGTTATTCTGTATTCTAATTTCTTTTACATAGTTCAATCAACGTTCAATCTGAGGGATGGTCATGCATGTACGATTAGAAACAAATCTTGCCATTTCATTGTTCGATACCTACCTTATTACGTTATGTTGTGTATATTGTAACAACAGTTAGCTTTCAACATTTTTAAGATATTCTAACGAGATGTTTTCATACTGTACATAGAATTATGAAATTAGTTTATTTTTCTTAATTTTATTCGTTTATAAATTTTAAAACCCACGACAGACAACTGAATTTAATGTCTTATAGAATACTCTTCAAAGAAAGTGAGTTAGAGACTTCTTTATAATATTATGTCCGTAATATTTTTCGCTTATTCTTTCTGGTGTCTGTTTTAATGTAATTTGTGGCTTGTGGCACTGCACACACATAACTGAAAGATAAAAACAATAATTACAAATTATTATCTAGCATTAAATTACTATTTGATGATAGGTACATACTGGGTATAGTACGTTTGCAGGTGATTCTTCCTAGCAAAAACCAGTTGCTTTTAGTTATGTATCATGAAATACAGAAATTGTAGTTCATTGTTTACTATTTTACAGATGTAGAGTTCTTCTTGAACATATTTTATCCATCGGAACAGAAACATAAGTAAAGAGTAAAGTGCTGAAATATGTGGATACAAGAATCAATCATTTCTAGGTTATGCTTTCGTAATATTTCCTTTTGTGGGGCTAGGGTAGGTTCAGATCTGACTTTCAACGACAAACACGTTCACATTATAATTAAAAGTTTTAGAAATCGTTTTGTTTGAATTTATTTGTTGCTAAATAAGTAATCAATAATTATTACAGCAGTTGGAAAACAGGGATATTCTTTAGGTACTTACATACTTTTGTAAATTATTTTGTGATAAAAAATACGGGTACCTAATTATTATGTACACTGTAGTAACATAGAAAAACAATTTATTAAAGTTTTATTACATTATAATGGCACAATTTAAAAATATCCAGAGATATTTAACACAATATTCACGCTGTAACCCTAGCTGTAGCGGTAGACTGCGCCAGCACAGCGACCCCAATGCTCCAAAAGCGTCCACTCAAGTCTAAATTTTTATCGACAAGTCTCAATAACACTTAAAGTCTCTGTGTTATTGTGTTTCTCACTTAGCGTAACTTATACATTGTATGTGTGTTATATGATTTTGTCTCTTTATTAGTATATATTATATGTATTTATTTTTAGTTTCTTATTACCACTTAGTTTTGTTTATTACTTATTCCTGTAATTGGGTGTTCCTGGTGGAATAATAAAGGTTATTATTATTATTATTATTATTATTATTAACACCATTGTGCATACCTAAATTGCATTCAATTACATTATTTAGCGTTATATATGTAAAATAAAATAATTTATGCCATTAATATTTGACAATTCAATGACAATTCATAGTTATGACGTTCACCGATGTTATTTTCTTCTTTGTAAGTCTGGCTCAAGGCTATACACATTTTACATGACAAAACAATGAAATTTGGGTACTTTTTGGGCGTTTTTTTATATTAAATTTTGAAATTTTTGAATGTTTATTTATCAGAATATGTTCATAATTAAGTATATTTCAATTTAAACATAAGTTTTAGCAGGGCTGACAACCAAAAATTCAAAATTAAATCGATTTCTTTGAAGATGGAACATCCTGTATAAGAATTGATGTTATCATTAGATTCTATGTACCATCTAGTGTCTGTATACCAAATTTCGTCGCACTGGCTATGATGGTTGCTGAGATATTCGCACTGAAAGTCTTAGAGGGAACACCCGGTATATATAAAATCAAAAATCTTCGTTATACCGTGTGGGGGTGGAATGCACTCCATTCTTTCCTATTTTGCGTAAGACTCTTTGCTTACTTCCATGTTTTGTTCTTCAGGATCTTCTCAATTAAGTTTTCCCACGTCTCCCTCTCTTCTTTTTGGCTACTACTCTTGCCTCCCAAATTCTCTTCGCTGGTCTGCTAGTATTGATTCTGTTTAAATGTCCCCACCAGCTCAATTGTCTTTTCTCTATAAATTGTAGTATCGATTCAATTTGGAATTTCTCTCTAACTACCTCATCGAACCCAGTCCAGTTGTAGTTATCCCCTTTTTGAACTTCTTGTTAATACCCATTGTTCACACCCATGTGTCAGTATCGGTCTGTAAAATTGCTTTATATACACTCTTTATTGCTTTTGTTACTTCCCTTTTATTTATAAAATTATTGTTAATAGCATAATACATCTTAAAAGTTTTCTCTATTCTTTCTTCAATTTCCAAATCTCGCTTTCCTCATTCATTTTTTTATTTATTTTTTTATTCCAAATTCATGCTAAATACACAAAAGTGTTTGCATACGTCCAAAGAAAAAGAAGAAAACATTATAGTACAAGTAATACAGAAATAACATAATAACAAAAGACTTGATACACATTAAAACAATGTTAAATAGTAAAATTTAAAGCTATAAGTTAAATTTAAATCACAAAATAGTAGTGGAATATAGATTAAAAACTTATATAAAAACAGGCAAGAAAGTCACTTATAAAAAGTCATTAAAATTACAATTAAAAAATTCATCCAAAGTATAAAAAGCTTGCTGTACTAGAAATTTTTTAATTTTTGTTTTAAATTTATCTGTGCTCAAATTTCTTATATGAGGAGGTAATGCATTGAAAAATTTTAATCCAAAAAAGTCTGTTCCTTTTCTTGTTTTTTGAAGTCGGAAAAATCCAATGTGAAGATCATTTTTCCTTCTAGTGTCATAAGAATGTAACTGGCTTCTACTAGAACAATTACTCAGACTGCGTTTAACATAGAGTAAACACTGTAATATGTAAGTAGATGGGACAGTCAAAATTTTCAGGTCAGTAAAACAACCCCTGCAATCGTCTCTATATCCCAGCTTAGATATAATACGTATAGCCCTACGCTGAAGAGAAAATACATGTGCACTAGAGGGAGCATGACCCCAGACTAGGATCGCATATGATATACAAGAATGAATCAGGCCATGATAAGCGGAAAGTCGGCAAGGAAACTTTGTGCACAAGGTTGCGCAAAAGATAAAGATATTTTGATATTTTTTCACAAACAAAGTCGGTATGATCAATCCACGACAGCGTAGGGTCCAAATAAACACCAAGAAATTTATTATTTTTAGGATTATCTATATGACTTGTGTTACGAAGGCTGAAAATCACAGTTTCAGTCTTGAATATGTTAACTGTCATCTTGCTACTGTTAAACCAATTACTAGCTAGTGGCTGCAACAAGGACATGTCATTAAGCAAGACAGACAAATCAGAGCCAGACGTAGTGACACAGGTATCATCAGCAAAGAGCAAACATAAGGTGTTATTGTCAAAGATTCCAGGTAGATCATTTACGTATATTAGAAACAGTAAAGGACCCAGGACCGAACCCTGAGGCACTCCATGTCTCACTTCTAAGATTCCGGACTTAACATTATTGTGTACAACATATTGATATCTATCGATCAAATAAGAAGATAATAGGGAGATGCTTTCATCAGAAAAACCATAGAAATGTAGTTTTTTAAGCAAAATTTTATGCGACACACAGTCGAATGCTTTACTTAAATCTAAGAACTCAGTACACACATGATGAAGCTTCTCAAATCCTTCACTAATAAAAGATATTAAACGATCAATTGCTAGTTCCGTAGTTAAATTCTTCCGAAATCCATATTGCTGAGAACTAAAAAGGTCAGAAGATTCCATATAAGTTGCCATTTGAATCTTCAGAATACTCTCAAAAACCTTTGCAACATGAGGTACCACTGATATAGGTCTGTAGTTTGTTGGATCTTTAATGTCATTTTTTTTATAAATAGGAGTAACTTTGGACAATTTCAAGCATTTAGGAAATATTTTACCTGTAATACTAACATTAATCAAATGTGTGAAAGGCAATAGAATAGAGCTCATTACAGACTTTAAGATAATTGCACTATGCTCGTAGACATCCATACATTTTTTATTTTTCATATTAAGAATTTCATTAGCCACCTCCCAGGGAGATGTTTCATTAAAATTAAAAGTGTTAACAGGAGCCATTTAAAATTTCTTTACGATACAAACATCTGTACTTATTATAAATAATC
Source organism: Monochamus saltuarius (assembly GCA_025584915.1). Lineage (NCBI taxonomy): Eukaryota > Metazoa > Arthropoda > Insecta > Coleoptera > Cerambycidae > Monochamus > Monochamus saltuarius. The sequence continues at coordinate 38,358,063 of CM046723.1, forward strand.
TTGTTTTGTTCTGTAGGGTAGCCTCTATAAGAATCAAGAAAGAAACCAAGTTGGTGACGCATATGTTGAAGTTTGTCATTAAACCAGAACACATCAGACTTGCGAGAGTTTTTTATAATCTTAGTTTTGACAGGTAGAAAAGTATTGACAGCATCAGAAATGATTTTCAAAAAATATTCAAAACGTACATCAATAGGTAAGTCCGGATTGTAGATGAAGCTCCAATCTGTTTTTTCCAAATGATCGTTCATCCCGGATATACCCTCAGATGTTATGGGACGGAAAATGAAAAGTTTAGGTTCAATTATAGGACTGAGGATTCATCAATTATTGCACCTAGATACTTGAAATGATTAACTTGTTATATTTTTGTACCATCTATTACTATATTTAGCTCTAGGATTTCGTTTCCAAAACCCATCACTTTTGCTTTACTTTTATTCAATTGCATTTCCGCATTTTCCATTTTCAGGTTCCAAATCATTAATTTTTCTTGCAAGTCTTGTTCACTGCCCGCCATAACTACCACATCATCTGCAAAAGTACATTTGTTTATCCCTATTTTCCCTAAATGTTTGTATTCTACATAGAGGTTTCTACCCTTCTGATTACATTTTTTTATTATGTTATCCATAAACACAGTGAACATTATACGACTCAAGGACCCCCCTTGTTTTAAACCTTCCGTCGTTCTAAACATAGTCGACCTCATATTTTTACTAATTACATAATGCTTGCTGTTACTATACAAACTGCTAATCGATCTTATTAACTTCGGTTCGACACATCTCTTCTTTAAACTTTGCCATATTTTCCTCTCGGTACTCGGTCAAAGGTTTTTTTTAAGTCCATAAATGTCAAGTATGCTCTCCTCTCTTATTTAATTACTTTTTCTGCTATCTGTTTCATAGCAAATAGTCCTGTGTACTTCTGCCCTTCCGAAAACCACTTTGACACTCGTTCAATGTAAGTTTAATGCTTTGCGGCAGTCGTTTCTCCAATATTCTCTCAAATAGTTTCAACCCTGTACTAAGTAACGTAATGCCTCTATAATTATTACAATATTTATTGACCCCTTTTTTGAATTTTGGAAGTATTACTTCTATTTCCCAATCCTCTGGTATTATCTTCTTATACATTTTATTACATAATTTTAAGCTCTAAGCTTATTTGTCGCACTTTGCTCCTTGTATTTTAGCATCTCGGTTGTGGTTCTGTCATGTCCTGGGGCTGTTCTTTTGTTACTAATATACAGGGTATCCGGAAATTATGAGCAAAGTCTAGAGTTAGTTAGGGTCACCGTGTAATGTAGTGTAAATCGACCGGTATCCATCGAGGCGAGGGGGGTTCTGCAAGAGTGGTGCTCGGACTGCCCGGTGCAGAGAGCAGAGAGAGCTTAACGGTAGTACGGTGTACATCGTGGGCTATGTAGATCTCTATGTTAATATGTAAAAGATCCTTGTTCGAGTGATTATACCTTGTTCTTGTTTCTTCTTTTATTTCTTGTACTGTATAAAAGCCTAGCCATTTGGCTGGAAAGATATTTTATTTGTAATATACAGGGTGTCCGGTAAGTATATGGCATACTTTCGTGAGTGTATAGGAGAGGTCAAAATAACACTAGTTTGTCATAATTTTTTTTTCCTAAACTGCCCTTTAACGGAGATACAGAGCCCTAAGGGGTATCCAGCGATTTACCCTTTCGGCTCTAACTTTTGAACCGACCTGTATAATTTAATGAAATTTTAATATTTTATATAGGCCATAAAGGTTCATAAAACCATACTACAGTAGATGTTTTATACTGTCAGGGAAGTCAGGAACGGACTTGTCACCATACTCGTTGGGCCAAAATTTTGACAGGTGTCATTTTATAGAGGTGAAAACTGAATTTTTAAATACTTTGGTCATTCCTCTTTAAAAAAGGTACTCTACATCTGTTTCGATAAAATTGACCATTTTCGAAAAAAAAAGTTTTTGTATAACAACAAAAACATTGACTCAAAATTTATTTAATTTTCAAGTTTATTAACATACGCTATTTAAACACAATAACTAATTAAGGGGCACTTTTGAAAAAAATATATGACAAACTAGTGTTATTTTGACACCCTGTATATATGAACATTCCGAACGGTCTTTTCCTATCTGCATACCTAACCGAGATCTTATAATTTACGAGTACATGTTCACGACAGCATCCTTTTGTTTATAAAAAGTATTTGTAATTACTAAATTATTTGACAAAATTCCAATACCTAATCTTATCCCATTATTGTTTCTGGTTTCTCCCCCGTATGGTCTAATGACTGACGTGTAATATCTGTCTCTTCTCACTACCCTTCCATTTAAAAAAATTTCTACAATATTAAGTCCTCCTAAAATTTATATATTTGATTTCGACTAATTCATTTTCATCCGGTGCATTACGGTTATAATTGTTTTGATATCCCCATTATTTTTTTTTATTTTTACTGATAATATTCTCTCTGTGTAGATCCATCTTATTCTTAGTTTTTATGTATTATATATCCTACTCCAGCTTTTGCTCTCGTGGTCCTTTCTACTCCACTGCATATTAATGTCCCTCTAAACTTAATGCTCCTGCCCTTTCCCTTTAGTTTCTGTCATAACTAAAATGTCAAGTTTTGCACTTATAAATTCCTCATTTAACTCTGTCTTTTCTTTGGATATTTCTTATATTCCATGTGCCCATATTCCATTGTGGCGGCTCGTATATTTCTATACACCCTGTATAAACTAACATTTTTATTTTTGTATATATTCACTTCATATTTTCATTAGTTCTGTACACACTGTATAAGTTAAAATATTTCTTTCTATATATTTTTCTAAGCAGTCAATAACATCGACTCATTATATAACATTGTGGGTGCTAACCATCCGCAAGCAATAATAAATATTAGTACACAATACACTGTCCTTATTAAAATTACACTACCCCATACCATCTTCTTGTCATGTAATATATATTTCTAATTCCATCTGTTTTATTTGTAAGTTTATCTAGTTTTTGGTGCTCTTGTAGCAACAAAGCTCTCGCTGCTTTATCCCATTTAAATTTTTCACTGTTTATTATCAGTTTGATATCCAATTTTGACTTTATTTCCTTTTCACTATTTATCTAATCTCCTTTTGAATTTTTCTGTCCCTTTTTGTCATATCGTTCTCTATGTATATTGCTGTATTTCTTAAAACTTATTTTTATTTCTCATTATTTCTTGTTTTTTATCAGTTTTCTATTTCTCCTATCGTCATTTTTGCCCTTTTTAATATCGTTACTATTATTAGTATTATCACTATTTAATTCCCTAACAACATAATAAGTTAAAAAATAAGTTTTCAGTGTTTGTTTTTCGCATATTTAATTTCACATAATCACATATATTTTGTGTATGTATTTACAAACATGTCGTATTCAAACGTAAAAATAAAGGATATGATGTTAATTTATGGGAAGTGCGAAAAAAGTGCATATCGTGCAGTAGCGAAATTCCAAAGATATTTTCTAAATAAACAAAATATGCCGAATCCTTGTACATTTGTTGATGGTAGGTGCTCCTCTCCCTGCTCCCATATCGGTTTCACATTAAATAATCAAATATTTTGTAAATAAAACTTTTTCTTTAAAAGTGCTGACACCTTATATGGAATATACCTAACCTAGTGCTGACAGGCGGCATAGTCGCCGAGAAATGAAAATTTAATATGGTTTTGGAAAAATACGTTTGGAACCTTTTTTAAGGTTGATTCGGTTAATTTTTATTTTTCTCTATCCTCTTAAAATATTTGTACTTAGTCAACCCTGCATAATGCTATAAACCACTGTATTAACATTCACAGGAAAAAAATAGTAATTTTCTACCATGAAAATCCTGATTTTTTACATGTGCCTAGAATGGATTTCCAATTTTCCTACAGAATTTTATTAAGTTTATGTTAAAAATTTATAATTGATTTGAAAGGAATGCATTATTCATTAGGTTTGTTTGTTCGTCATAATTTTCTGATCGAAGTACAATTTGTTGTTTCTTGGGCTAGAGCATTTTCTCATTTAATAAATAATAATAATCAAAAAAGAATGTGACGAAGGAACAAACCTATTATCTTATTTTTAGTGACAGATCTGTTGAAATACTGAGAACTGTAGACAGGTTATGTGTCAGAAAATAGATATAGCTGTTCTTATCTTAATATTCAATGCCCAGCACAGCATGAAGACGACTTTCAAAAAAGAAAGTGATACATAATTAACCTTTTTATATGGGAGCAAGATAAGTGCTTCTGGGACAAATTCGTTTTGAATAGTGTTGTAGATGTGGATGCTGCGACTGGAATTCGCGATATGAAGCTCCGCGTCGCGAGTTTCTGGGTGTATATCTGGCGGATGCACCAGTCACCAGCGAGGCACCCTCGTGTACGCCACCCCATTGGCTACCTACGCCAGATATACACCAGCGGCACTCCAGAGGACAAAAAAAGCAAGCGCATCTCATCGCTCTCACTTCTCCAGCATCCAGGTCAGAGTTAACATCCAGCGTTCACTTCCACGCCTACCAGCAAGCATCACTCAGTCCTCATCTCTACATCGGTCAGTGCAGTGCTCAGATTCATTCGGCTCCATCATTTTAAACACACCGTACATCATATCGTGCAGTAGTCACCACAGACCTCTTCATTGTTTTAGTGCCGCGAGAACATTTTTCATAACAGTAAATCACCGTAGTGCAGTGCAGCCCCCAAAAGACAGTTACCCACCCAGTAAGTACTCTTAAGCCTTATAAACAGTAAAACGCGAGTGCCACAGACTCAAAATCAGTGTTACAACCCTTACCGCACGGGAGGGCCCCCATACGCCTTCGTGGCGACCTCAGAGCCACGCACGCGTATGGCTCCTTCGAGCCCCCATCACCCAGGAGACGCCCAGAGCTTCGCAGCTCCTTTGAGCCCCCAATGTCGCCGTCGCGACCATTCAGAAGCAGCCGTCGCTGTCTCCCCGAAGCCAGGCTCCCTGAGACACCTCCCTCATCCTCGTGCGCCCCCTGGAAGACACCCTAGACCCCCGTAAGGGCCCCCCAGCATCGTGCACCGGAAGTCACCGGTCGGTCATCTTGCCGCCAACGCCCTCGTGTAACGGAAGTCCAGGTCGCCATCTTGGCTGCCTCTGACCGCCCACCCACGCGACTTCCGTTAGGGCAAGGCGCCATCTTGCCTACTACTTCCGGCCGCCGTTGTGATTCGCCAAGGACCACACCCTTACGCGAGTGTTAAGCCCCCATCCGCGCGTCACCCTGCATAGACATTAAAAAACAATTACGCGAGTGCTACGAAAATTACTCCAGCCGCAGCATCACCCAAGACGCTGTTTCCAGTGCGCGGCCAACCATAGACATTTCATGGCAGCCTAACAGCTGCCTGGCGCCCGACACATTACCACCACACGTCACACATCAACGCACCACGCCCACGCACGTCCAACATACTCACGCGTCCTCGAGATAGGCTCTGGACGGAGTCTACAGACCCCTATCCCCCCTATCAACCCCTGAGACCATCACGAGCCTAGCCGAGGCCAATAAACGCGACCACAGAAGCCGTGTCCGCTTACAATAGCTTATTCAAAATTTTTAAGTGATTCTACCTAACTGATTTAACTAAAATAATATGTACACATCTGTGTATTAAAAAGTACATTACTCAAATCAAATCATGCTTTATTGTTGGAAGAAGCAATTCTAATCGACAAAGTCATGAAGTATTACAAATTAAAATAGAAAGACAAAAGAAAAAAAACAGAAAAACATCAAAAATAATACAATAGTGCAAAATGAATAAAAGGATACATCCACTAGATGCAAATACATTAAAATAATATCTTTACAAATAATAGGAAAATAGATTAACATAATCTTTGCATACAATGCATTTTCTGTTTATTATTAGACATTTGTATTTTTCTATTACTGAAGGTATTATAAAATTTTCAAGGGACTGTTCAATAAAAAAGTTGCTGTGCAAAATATAGGTAGAAATTCTACTTGCTTTTCCATGTTGTCCAATATGTATTATTACAGTCTAATGCTGTCTTAGCTTCATAAGAACAAGGATACAATAGTTATTACAATTTAAAAATATAATAATAATAATTTTTATTAATCCAACAGGCTAACGCCCATATAAAGGATATACATTACAATATTAAAAACTGTTTTTAGCAAAACTCTAAGAGAATATAAAAGCAATGATTAGAATTGAGTAAATAGATAACAATAATAAAAAATACATAAATAATTAAAAAGTAATAAAATTATTAATATAAAAATGTCAAATAAGAAAATGGTCATCTATATGTTAAAATTATAATACCATCTTTAAAGTGTTCCTAAGCAGACTTTCTGTACAATTAAAAATATCAACACAGTATCGTATATGATTGTAATGCCTACACATCGAAATAAGTAGTGAAGAACCTGAGGGTCGAGCTACCTACCAGGCGCGTCCCCAGGTGGCGGATAGGGACAGCCATAGGGCTTTGGCTCTATGGCGAGGGTTGCTATAAGCAGGTCCACTGGGGCTAACCCTCTGGCTTGGGCCTTTTGCAAAAGCACCCCCGCAGACCAGCTCCCACGTGTTTGTGCCGTGCGTCGCGACCCGTGTCGTCGGAGGAAGGGTGCCTGGTGGCTGAGCAGGCCGCGCCTGGACCACGCCACTTTGGTCTGGAACTCGGCTAGACGGGCGGCTGAGAACTAACCCACTCCCAGTCAATCGGCTGTGTTGTCCCGTCAGAGGGACGGTAGGGTGAGCTCTTGGGGCAGGGGGGCGCGTAGGGGGCTGCAGAACTGGGCGTCGGTTGGCTCCGGCGTTCAGAGATGCACAACCCTCTCATGTCGTTGTCCTGTTTCCGGGAGCTATATCTACCTGGTAGCCCTAGTGCTATGCAACATCCCAAATTGAGGCTCCGTGGAGGGTGGGGAGCCAGGTAGATGAACACAAAATAATCCCGCATGGATAATTTAATTGCCAAACCTTCTGCGGCAGAGCGGCAACGTTCGCTGCTACCATTAGCGGCAGAGCAGCAACGTTCGCCGCAATCTGTGGCAGAGCAACAACGCTCACCGGGCCCGTCGTCCCAAACTGGCCCTCAACCGGGGGCCAATAAAAAGCCCCATAGGGGCAAATGAATTTGTGGCGCTGAGGCAAAGAGGAGGAAGAAAGCGCGACAAGAAGAGGCTCGAGCAGCGACTGCAGCTCCCTCCTCCAAACGCGCATCTACTCCTCTGGCGCAGCCTACAATGTCTGGTGGGCGTAATCCTACGCAGATGGCTGGCAAACCCAAGGGTTTGCCACTGTCCCCACGGGACAAACGCCACCCAGGAAAAAGTGGGCCGTCAACAAAGAAGGCTGAGCACCCGCAAGGTGTGCCACCTTCTCAGGCGAAACCACAGTCCAAGAAGGGAGGGCACCCACATGGAGCGCCACCTTCCAAAAAGATGATTAGGTCGGGGACTTCATCGTATACTACTCCGATAAAATATAAGAGGGCTAAACAGGCCCCCTCCGCCACTACCTACAGAGAAGCGGAACTAGGACATCTTAGGGTTGCCATCATTGACAAGGTCAATCCTTATGGGAAAATTCCCATGAACAAGGAGAGCCTTGTCAAAAAAGCAGTGAGGAAGGAGTTGGAAAGGAGTCTTCCACCAACTCCTGACGCTACTGTCAAAGTGCCAGCGTTTCACTCGTGGACATACTCTGGTGAGATCATCAGGGTTGTCTGCGAAAATGAATCGCAGTCATGGCTAGCGGACGCAGTGGGAAGGCTGCGACCCTGGAAGGGCAGTGCTCTTACCGTGCTGCGCTCTGACAAGCTACCAAGGCTGACGAAAGCCACACTCTGGATCCCCGTAGAAGCCGAAAGCGACCTCGAGGAGAAGGAGGTGGTAATTCGTCGCCTGGCACGTCAGAACCCCACGGTGAGTGTGAACAGGTGGTGCCTGTTCCACCACGAGGTTAAGGCCGCCCCGCGTGGCTATCTACTCGTCTTCGGTATAGGAGACGAGGATTTAAGAACCCTTGAGACAAGGTCGATGAAGATGTTCTACATCTTCCAATCCCTTGTTCTCAAGGTGAAAACGAAACCTGGGCCGGTATCAACTGCCCCTGGACCACCGGAGCAGGAGCAGATGGAGATAGAGGCTGGAGAGGCGGAATTGCATGCGAATGCAGCTGCCTCCTCAACTCCTCCATCCCTGGCTCAGGAAGCAGAGGAAATCCTCCCCTCTTCCTAGGAGGTTCGAGAGGATAAGGAACAGCCACCATAATTCTTCAAGATGGTTGGTGATATTAAGGTAAGTGTTGTAAAGTGTGACCTGCAACACAGTCGAGCGGCCACGGCTGCGTTATGCCGCCGTCTTGATGTGGAGCAGGATACACTGGCACTAATACAGGAACCCTGGATAGTCAAATCCAGAGTTTCGGGTCTAACCAAACTAACTGGGCATATTTTCAGCACACCCAATACAGACAGGCCGAGGACGGCGATATACACCCCTCGCAAGATCAAAACCCAACCACTACAACACCTTTCAACATCTGATCTGACTGCCGTGAAAGTAGACTGTGTAGTCAAGGGTAAACAGACTGTGGTTGTCATGGCATCAGTCTACCTCCCAGAGAATTCGGCCACCCCACCACCAACAAGGGAGATGGAGGAACTGGTGGCACACTGCCGCGCCCAGAAATGGGAACTTATAATGGCCTGTGACACTAATTCACACCATGTAGCCTGGGGCAGTGAAGACAACAACACAAGACGTAAGTCTATATGATTATATTAACGCAAGCAACCTTTATATAAGCAATAAAGGCTGCGTACCGACATTTGTTAACTCTAGAAGTCAGACATTAATAGACGTCACTTTAACTACGGCGTGTATATCTAAGGCAATCCGGAACTGGCATGTTGCAGATACTGCCTCTATGTCAGATCATCGCTGGATAAATTTTGAGATTAATCTAACTAAGACTCCTTTAAAACTGTTCCGGGACCCTCGAGGAACTGACAAGGATAGATCTATGTCACCTCCGGGAGAACCTGGTAGCGGTACAAGATCAGGAACCTAAAAATAATGGAGAGATTGAGGTATTTGTGGATACTGTACAATCTGCCATAAAGAAAGCCTTTATAACATCCTGCCCCTTCAGATCAGCCCAGCAGTCTGGTGCAACCGCTAGTTGGTGGAACCGGGAGCTGAGCGAACTGAGGAAGAAGGCCAGGATATCATTTAATAAGGCAAAAATGACTAGACAAGACTCAGACTGGGAACTGTACAAAACCCACTTGAGACTTTTCAAAAAACTAGTCAGGAAAAGACAAAGGGATGCTTGGAGAGCCTACTGCGAGGAGATTGAAGACTACTCGCAGACTGCTAGGCTATGTAAAGTCCTTGCATGCAAGAAAAAGACCATGATTTGGGTTTACTAACTAGATAAGATGGTGGAAAAACCACTAATCTAAATGAAAGTCTGGAACTGCTGATGCAGACCCACTTTCCAGGATCCGCACCGATGGAACGGGAAGAATGGTCAGACAAAACTGAGAATCAACCTTCGGTCATGAAATGGCAAATTGCCAACCAGACTGTTACTAAAGATTAAATAAGATGGGCAGTGCAAACCTTTTCACCCTTCAAATCACCAGGCATTGACGGCATTTATCCAGCCCTTTTACAATGGGGCTTGCACGCTTTAATGCCGCACCTGGAACGGATGTTTAGGCTGTGCTTTGCACACCTTTACATGCCGAAGATTTGGAGGGAAGTAAGGGTTGTGTTCATTCCCAAAACAGGTACGTTGGACTACACCACCCCAAAGGCGTATCGACCTATCAGCCTGTCCTCGTTTCTGTTGAAAACGATGGAGAAGCTGTGTGAACGATACATAAGAGATAGTATACTGACGGGTAGACAGTCACACCCTAATAAACATGCATACACTCCAGGGCGATCCACCGACACTGTCCTTCACCAAGTTGTGAGCAGGATCGAAAAATCACTGGACAATAAAGAGTCCACCCTGGGAGTATTCATAGATATAGTGGGAGCGTTTGATAAAACAACCTTCCCCAAAATTAGTTCAGCCCTTGTGGAAAGAGGAGTTTCTCCTACCATCTGTGGTTGGATATCAAATATGCTCACTAAAAGAGCCATACAAATCAGCGTGGCGGATGCCTCCGTAAGAGGTATTGTTGCAAGGGGCTGCCCGCAGGGAGGTGTTTTATCACCACTGCTATGGAACTTGGTTCTGGACAGTCTCCTGCATCACCTCAACTCGGAAATTGGCATCGATACCATCGCTTATGCCGATGATCTTACCATACTGATTAGTGGAAGGTTTGAAGGGATTTTTTGCCAAAGAATGCAAACAGCCCTAAGAGCCGTTGAAGAGTGGTGTGAGAACCATGCTCTGTCTGTCAACCCCAGGAAGACAGTGGACATGGTTCTCTTCACGAGGAAGAGGAAAATGGAAGCTAACATGGAATCTTCACTTAGAGAAGACTAAAAAAGGCGTACATATCCTATGAGCAGTGCCGCAGAACCGTTGGTAAAACTTGGGGAATGAAACCAAGGGTGGTCATGTGGATATACACTGCCATTGTGAGACCAATGTTAGCCTATGGAGCTGTCGTCTGGTGGCCGAAAGTCCAACGACAGCTAAACAAAAGCTCAGCCAGGTACAAAGGATTGCCTGCCTAAGCATAACTGGAACTATGCGTACGACACCTACCATAGCAATGGAGGTGATGCTATGTCTACCACCTCTGGAGTGGGGTCGTCAGAAAGATGCCCCTTTTGCAGGCAGACACTGATAGCATTTCTCCCAAGTTTGTGTTTGAAGACCCTACACGGTACTTATCAGGAATGAACAGACCGCCAGTGAAGATGTTATCAACATCTACACTGACGGGTCAAAAAAGAAGGAAGGTGCAGGATGTGGGATTTATTCCAAATCCTTGCATATTCGTTATCAGTGGGCAATGGATAGGCATGCTATCGTAGTACAAACGGAATTAGCAGGTATAACCATAGCCGCCAAAGAAATTGCCCGTAGACATACAAAAATCATTAGAATCTACACAGATAGTAGACAATCACTACTAATCTTACGTAATCATAAGATAACAACTAGATCAGCATGAGAATGCCATCAGGCACTAGTAGTGGCCTCAGCTAACAACAGCGTATCTGTATGCTGGGTAAAGGGACACGACCGGTACAATGGCAATAAAGTAGCTGACAAGCTGGCTAGGAGTGCATCGGGTCTGAATATTTTTGGACCCGGTCCCTCCAGTATGCTTCTGTTGTCAGCATTTGTTGAAATTATCAAAAGAGACACCCACAAAGATTTTATGAAACGTTGGGATGAAACAAATGGCTGTAATTTTGTTAAGGAGTTCCTAGAGTACCCCTGCAAGGATACATCCAAAAAGTACCTGGCTATGTCTAGGACAAATCTTCGTCTGGTGACAGGTATTCAAACTGGACACTGCTGGCTAAGAAAGCACCTCTATAACATGAGGAAGTGTGATACACCTCTTTGTAGGAGTTCCGAACAGGAAGACGAGACAGTACTCCATGCACTCTGTGAGTGCACTGCCATCTCGTCAATAAGAGAATTCGTGTTGGGAGAGCGATGGCCTTCTATGGCCTACATTAGAGAGATCCCCCTGAGCAACGTCACCACCTTTTTCTCCTTATTAGGCTGCTGGCGGCTCAAGTGGACTGATCTCCTAATGGGAGGAGGTACAAGGGGCCCAATGGGGCCTAAGTGCTGTAGCCTTTTTGCTACCCTCCCCTTAATTCCAGAATTCCAGAAAGATGTTGCTTTGAACTCTTGTAATCAAATGTGATGTTATTTCTCACCGAATACCGAGGTATATGAAATGAAACCATTGACAAAATTGTTATCTCTATTTCTTACCGTTTCTGTTTCCGCAGTTGTTTAATTTTGTTGAAATTATACATAAAATCGTAGAAAACTATACGTGTTATGGTTTTATTTGAGATGGTATTATAGGTTATGTGATTCAGTGTAGGTCGTTTTATTTTATTGGGAAGCGTTCCCCAGAATCGCACAGTACCACATCTAAACAAAAAGTAGTTTTCTATTTACTTACTGTCAACAGTAAGCACAATACATATTTTAATAATTATAATAAAGGAATTTCATAAACGTTTATAACAGTTTTAAAGGTAGAACTTTTGCATTGAAAATTTCTGTAATAAATTAATGTGACTGCAGTGATATATGAAAATGTAACAACTTCTTAAATGTAACGTAATTAATATAATATCTAACAGTTATTTTGACAAATACTCATACTTTTGACATGACGTTAGTTTCTCCAGCATTGAGGCTCAAGGTTATGAAAATTTTATGTGAGAAAACAATGAAATTTAGGCATCTTATGATAAATTTAAAAATTTATAGACATTTTTTATCAGGGTGTATTCATAATTTATCATACTTTAACATAATTATAAATTTTAATAAAGTTTGCTATAAAAAAATTTAAATTAAATCAATTCCTGAAGAATAAGATCCTGTATAAATATGGATGGTGGCATCCGCTTCTATGTGCCATCTAGTGTTTGTATACCAAATTTCGTTGCACTAGCTGCCCCAGTGACCAAGTTATACCCACTGAAAGTCTTGGAAGGAACACCCAGTATAACTGTCTTCATATAAAGGATATTTGCAAAATAAGTAGCATAAATGATACGGTGAATCTACAGCAAAATGACACGTTTACATAAAAATTACCTTAGTAAAATGTTTACTCCTTAGGAGATACAGCCCTTCAAAATTTCCAAAAAACATGGAGTAGCGGCTGTAATTTGAAAACCAAAAAAGGTGCAATAGTCAAATTTTACACAAATTTTCTACTAATGCATATGCAACTTTTTAACAATATTTCAAAAATTTCTGCCCCTTGGAAGTGGTTGAAATAAGTATCCACATCCATGTTATTTTTTTGCTACAACTTATTTGTTTGACAAAAAATGAGTATTCAAAAATACATATCAGATAGCCTGGTACATTTTAAAACTTTTACCTCCCTTACTTTTTTGCTTTAAAACTAACAAAACAACAAACAATACAACTTACACAATTGCAACTAAGTAATATTTAAGTAGTTGGCCATCATGCCACTGTCATTAGATCTTTTGTGACTTTTCCTTAGTGTTTCCTTACATTTGATATTTTAAATTTGTATTTTTTATTACAACGTGGGAAGAATTCTGGCAAATAACATAACATTCTGCAAGTATTTTTTAAATGTCAGAAAAACTGTGCCACAGAAAGAATATACCACACAGATTTCCTCTGCAGTACAAAGAGGACTACGAAAATACAGCCTCATCGCGAGGGAAATGGCCGAAGATCTTGAAGAAGTAGCACTTGAAAATTTTGAAGACAATTGCCAAAGTAGTACATGAAATATATTGCAACACTCAAATGTCTCACAGTCTTGTGATATTGCTCATAACAATCTTTTATATACTTTTCATCACCAGCCATTGCAAGCCTTACTCGAACATGGCATACATAACCGAGTAGCCTTTTGTGAATCTTACTTAAGTATTAGTCAAGAAATAATTTAAATTTTGTATCAACAATACTTCTCACAGATGAAGCAACTTTCATTCATGAATTGTAGGAAACACACTTGGCCTTTTTATTTTGCCTCGCCGACATGGTGCAGCTGACTACCTACAATTTTTGAACAAACATCTTCCTGCACTAGTTGAGGATATACAATTAGATGTAATCCAAACCATATGGTATATGCACGATGGTGCACCTGCCCACAGCCAATAGGCAATTTGCATATTTTTTTATTTTAAATATTATTCAGTTCATTTTATGTGTATTGTGTTAGTTTTATGTCATTCTCTGCAAAAATAAAGTGGTAATAAATTAATAGATTTATTACGTCTTTCCCAACCACAAAAACACGATAAATACAAATGGCGATTATGTGACGTCACAGTATATGAACACGGCATTGTTGTTTTATATGCTGTGACATGAATGTCAAAATTAAATTATTATTTGTTTTGTTGGTGTGCATTGTGTATAATATCCATATAATTATAGTAAATAATGGCAACAGAGAGTGGATTTGTTAAAGACAATCAGATAACCTGCCCAAAATTGACTCATTGTCAATGTTTTCGTTTCTGGGAGAAAATCCAAATTTTATGGTGAATAATTTCAAGACGTCTGCGTTTTGCATCACTCTGTTGCTCAGGTACCATTTTAGCCTGACAGTTAAAATTATGGGCTATTACACCTTTTTTTAGTTGTAGTCTTTGTACATTCCCATTTAATTTGTGCTGCCAATAATTCTCCATATCTTCTTCCAACCAGAGGAGGCTAAGCCTCCTCTGCGGTGTTTGTAGCATTGCTAAGAAAATGTCTTTTATTTATTTTTACTAGAAAGGTGGCAAGTGACCTTCTTCGGACTAAAGCCCTCCTGCCGCGCTGCGCGCAGCATGACCACCGAGGGCCTTTTACTTAATTGCCATTACTGCGCGCGGCTCTACGCCTGTGAATAATAAAATGTAAACGTGACTTTGGCTGAACCACAGCCTTCTTCATCTAAGATGAAGAAGGCTGTGGCTGAACTCTCTATGGTGAGGAAAATCCGGCGCTCTATAATTTAGAAGAGTGGTTGGCATATTTTGGTAATTTTTAGTATCTTCTCAAGTTTGGCTAACTTTTTTTCAACATCCTATATTTTAAATATTGAATCGAGTGGTCTTTATGTGATGCTAAAAGTTTCATCAAAATTTTTTTTTTAATTCCATGAGAGTAAAGGATTTTTAGAGAATGGTTCATTATTTTTAAACACTGTATTTGCTCCGTTAGTTAGTGTCATAATAGATCACTGATGGAAGTTTCATAAAAAAAATAATTCTCTTAATTTTGAGTTTTTTTTAACGGTAACATTATTTTCAACACTTTGTATACGAAACAGTCTTTCGCACGTTCGACAACCGTTAAGAAGCGGAAAAACCGAAAATTTTCTCGAATATTTAGTTTTATTTTTTTTTATAAGTTTTTATTTTAACTCTGTCTATAAGCCTTTTTAACACCCCATAAATTGAAGCGACACGGCAATGAAATGACTACCGCCATATTCAGCCTTATTCTGTAACATCAGTCGAAATATGTGCGTCGAATCGAAATCTTTTCAAATCGAAATGTCCAATGTCGATCTTGTTATTTTTTGGTATTCAGTAACTCACATCGACTTCGTGGTACATCGAAATCAGGCTACTCGATTTGACGCGCTTAAAACAAACTGGCAACATGTCGTGTTAAGCGAATATCGACTTTAATACCCAACTGACGTTTCTTATCTTAACAAACCAAAACAACTTAACCTAACTTTCTGAAACATCTGGCGTGTAATCTGTGATATAAAACAATAAAACTAGAGAAAGAATTTTGTAAATTCCTATCATAAATACTGGAATTCCTAAATTGTGACCGATAGTATTGTAGTGAGGATTTTGGCAGGTAATTGGATCATGCAAAAATGGCTCTAGCTCATCCATAAGATCGAGATAGCTAGTACTTTTGGTAGCCTGTAAAGTCCTTTAAAAATATTATCAGGTATTTGAAAAGGGTTACTCGCATCCCGTAGAACACGTCGTTGATAATTAAATAATCGCCTAAAACAAAATAAGCAATAAGTCAGAAATATCCAATTTTCCAATATAAAAGACACATTTACCTTTGCAGTTCTTCTTCTATTGCGGCTCCGAGAAAGACACCCGCTTGTATTATTTGTAGATTCATACTAATTGAAATTGTTGTTAAAAAATAACACACAGGAAATAAAGAATTAATCTATGTTTAAGAGGTTACAGCACAGAAAACTTATGGTTATGTCTTTACTTTACCGTCTTTACCGCCTTTACATTTTAAGCCCTCCTCTTTACTTCTACACGCGTGCGTCAACTACGAATTTCGATATCGAGGTCCAACTCGATAGCTATTACGCAGTCGAAATCAAATGAATATATTTCGACTACAACATTTCGATTTCAAATGTCGCACTACCTTACAGAATACCAAATCCGGGGATTTCGACTCGAGTCATAGATTTCGATACGTTTTGATACATTTCGACTCGATTTGCGCTTACAGAATAGGGTTGATTGTCTAGCTCATTTTTACCACGTTTTCACTCGTACGTTCAACGTAAAAACGACCTCAAACTCCAGCGCTCGAGCACGGGAAACTTTCTATACTTCAAATTTGCAGTTTTTGGTCTATGCTGGCCTTCAATCGGCCCATTTTTCCAAATTTCCTACGTTTTATTCCGAGATGACACCGCCGGAGCATACGTTTGACGATTCGGTGATTTTGGTCGGCGGTGCACCTCGTAGTTGACTGAAACTTAAGCAATTTTCGTTATAAAATCGAATTTTAAACCCAGACCTAAGGCATACTGGACATTTTAGAAGGTTCAAATTTAAAGTTTCTATAAAAGCATTATTGTCTTTTCTTGACTTGTATATTATAATTTTTTACAAAAAAATTCATAAAGTATAGAAAAAAATACAAAATTTATTATAAAAAAAAGTTGGTCTGTGCGGAAATCAAACCACCGTCCTCTGGACTGATAAATCTGAATGCTTCCAATCGAGCTACTACAACCTTTGCACATGTTGTTGCCATATTATTTCAGCGTCTATATTACCACATAATATGTAACAAAAATATTTGAAAGTTACCAATTCCGATTTTGGGTTATAAAATCATCACCAAAGAACTCGGATATATCTCAGACAACACAATAACAACTTCTCGTAGCTGGAAGGGCCCGAAAATTGTTCCAGAACACATACTCTGTTTGAATTCATTTTGACGTTTCGTTTGACGTTTGTTGAATTTCTACAGGAGACGTTTATGCTGTGAAAAAAGCATTTCGTCTGCCATTTGTCGAATGTGTAGAAAGGGATGTAACCTACTCGCTCTATCCTCGTTCCACTAGAAAGAATCACTATCTTCTATAAAGGGGCGTAACCGACGCAACTATTCTCATTCCACATCAAAAAATCTGCAGTTATTGACTGAGGGGCCTCGGGAAAATGGAAATTTAGCTACGAAAACGCGAAAAAATCGACATTAAAATACGCCGTAGGCAATCTAGAAAGACGGCGAAAGGCGTAGCGTTTAGCCGTTCGGCGCTGCACGGCTCGCAAAAAAAGCCTTTGTGGCGGTAAAATGGGCAATTTTCGAGTCAAGTGTGCGAATGAGAGTTAACTACAGCTTTTAATATACAGGGTGGGTCAGTCATAATGTCATTAATTTTAACCACGTATTCGGAAGGCCTAATAAAGGCAGAAAATCGAAAAAAAAAATTTTTACTCGACCTTTAAAAAAATGAACAAATCACCCTATAAAAATCGGTAACACAACGCTCCTGGTACGCTACAAACTTTCTGATGTCGCAGCCATATGATAATCTAATTCCGATGGAAGGCATCGTTGCCACATGTTTACATACATAACGTCGTCTAACACTTCAGCGTGCGTATTATTCAAATTTGCCACCATTTAGTCGCACTTTCCGCATTTCTTTCCCCCCAAATTTAGAGATCACACCACACATTTAGAGGGGGGATGGAGAGAATACGAGCAGTAGTTTGTTTATTTCGGTCGTGTATTGGTCGTAAATTCACATCACAATGCCTAATTTTACTAATTTAGAATATGCGGAAATGCTAGTTTTATACGGGAATGTTTACGAAATGCGAATGCCGCTGCTGTCGAATACCGGAGACGTTTCCCTAATAGGCTTCACCCAAGTGCGCGAACCTTTGTCCAAGTGTTTCAACGTGTTCGCGATACGGGATGTGTTAAACCGCGCCGAGAACTTGCTGGGCATCCTCAAAATGACTTAAATGTAATAGAAGCTGTTTTAAATTTAGTTGAGGAGGAACCTACAATTTCTACAACCATTTCAAGGCGATTGGAGATATCCCAAAGCAAGGTCTGCAGAATATTACGCGAAAACTCACTGCACCCGTATCATTTTCAGAAAGTTCAATCTTTAGAACCTGCTGATTTCCCAGTTGTCTTGAATTTTGCAATTGGTTACAAAATCGAATTGTTGCTGACCCAAATTTTATTAATAAAGTGCTATGGACGGATGAGTGCAGCTTTACTCGAAGTGGAATTTTAAATAGGTTAGTACCATATACTACTTAAAAAGCAATACTTTCTAGACTAGATGTATTTAATTACTAATTACAAACTGAATAATTATATTATACTTACGACTAATACTACAAATTCATATTCAATTGTAAAACGTAGTGAAAACGTAATATCAAAATTATTAAAAATAAATAACCTAACATTCGAAAACATTTATTTATTATCTACATTTGTCTTTATTAAAAAATAAATCAATATTTAAGAAAAATTCATTCATGTATCTAGATAAAAAAAAGTTAATTTTACTCCTTGTCGTTAAATAACAGTACAAAAACTAGGTAACTAGGTTATTGACCTAGTCTTGGACAGTGTTTTGTCGACAACACAAGGTTTTTTTATTAATTTGTATTTAAACACGTTTTAAACGTTTTTTATGTAATGTACAATCGTTTGCAATAATAATGACACTCTCTTAAAACAGTTTTTGAACTTATGGAAGTTCTGAATAGAAATATCATTAAATCTCTCTTGGTAAGTGAAACAACTAATAACTAATGTTAAAAATTTAAAACAGATTTCAATATGAATACGTCAGAAGTTCAAAATAAATTGCAAAATTCATTTTAGTGAGTGTCATTAATATTGCAAACGATAGTACCTAAATGGATTATTACTCAGTTTATTATTAGATACGTTGGAGTTTTGTAATTTCAATATTAAATTTTTTTTAAACAAACCAAGCTAATTTCTTTGCAGTCATAACAGTCACATTTGGTCGGACGAAAATCCACACGCTACTCGTCGGTTTAGCTTTCAGAGGCGATTTGTTCTCAACGTATGGGCAGGAGTTTAGGGGAATCATTTGATTGGGCCGTATTTTCTACCGGAGAACCTGAATGGACCGCGTTACTTGCAATTTTTAATAGAATTGGTTGGAAAGCGTTCATTGAACATTAACATTTTAAATTATTATTGGCTGAACTGAGCAAGAAATAATATGAGATTCTAAAATAGTCAGTACAATCGTTTATTTATGATGTCTAATGCCTAGGTAGGTAGGTACTAGAAAAATATTTCAACTTGGCAACATTGCATCAGGTCGACATCGAGTTGAACTGTCAGCTGTAACCGACCAAGGCTGTGAACGGTCAGTGACAGTCTGAATAGGGGGTTTAAATAATGATTTGAAAATATTTTTTTTCGGCGTAAATATGCATTTAGATTTTTTTTAATCGCGTATTCGCATTATACTCATTATTCCCTATCTCCTCTTAAAATTAATGACATTATGACTGACTCACCCTGTATAATAATTTTACATTACATAAGTACCTACCTATATCATATTTTTATATTTATTTTGTTATAAATCTATTTTCACATGCAACAAATTACTAATTGAGATAACTTAGTTTCAAAAATAACCCTTGACTGATCCGTTTGGCGCAAGGGCTTATTTAATTAATCTTTATTTTTTCAGAAGTGTGGCAAAAACTCAATAAGACTAAAGAAAAACTAAAATTATGCCCCAAATAAATAGCTTCAGACAATAAAACAGAAATTATTTTGAATTTATTGTTTAATAATTATTGTATTTTCTTTTCATATTTTCAATAATAAATACCTAAAAATAGCAAATTTCATGATTCACAATAAATGTTTTTTATTTATTTATAGAAAATAGAAAATTCTAAAATTGATAGATCATAAATACGACACGAGAACTAAATTTAAAGAGTTAGTCAGAACAGAGGTAACTAAAAAAACTGTTGAAGATTTATAGTATCTGTATTGTATAGATTAATAGAAGCAAGTTGGCGGAATATTGTCCGACAAGTTGTCAATGCCAATCTCGTTCTACTGAGCAGCAATAAAGTTATTGTTTGTAAAACTACAGTCCAGACTTTTAGACGCAATGGTGAAACATTTGAGGGCAATTCAAAACTTTGGCCAGTCAATTGACACTTGGGATATTATTATAATATTCATAATCAGAGGAAAGTTAGATTGGAAAACTCGGCGTGAGTAGGATGAAATAAAATCCAGAGATAAACATCCAGAGTTTAAAAAATTTCTTAGAGGTAGGTTAGCTCTACTACAAGATGTACAGGGTGATAAAAGTGATAAATATCATAGTTCAACATCTAAATCTCGTAAGTCTTTTTTGGTTACTAATTTAACGTGTTCATACTGTAAAAAAGATCATTTCATAGATCACTGCGGAAAATTCTTAAAACTAAATACACATTCTCGATATATACAGGCTAGAACATTAAAATTGTGTTTAAATTGTTTGAAAACAGATCATTTTATTAGAGATTGTAATTCTAACTCTTGTAAGAAGTGTTCTGCAAGATATCACGCTTTATTACATTAGGAAAAGCACACGATAGGTATAAACGAGTCCCAAGGTGTAAATGATAACACTGGAGGTGAAAGTACCCATGGACCCACTCCTAACACTGGAGGGGCAGAGGGGTTATTGGTAAAATCTATGTTTTGTGGCAATGATGAGGTACTACTCTCGACGGCACTTGTTCAAATAAAAAATAGTAATGGTCAGCTCGTAACGTGTAGAGCATTACTTGACAATGGGTCACAGTCCAACTTGATCTCTGCTAGTTTGTGTAACAGATTAAAGCTGCCTCAAGAAAATGTAGAAATCTCAATCATTGGGATCAATCAGGTTGTGTCTGATATTAAGAGTAAGTGTGTGGTCACCATTATGTCTGTGCAAGATGGGTACAACAAGGAAATTTCCTGTTTGGTAGTTCCTCAAATAAGTGAGTCAATACCGAGTCAAAATATGGACGTATCTCATTTAAACTTTCTTAAAGATGTGTGTTTAGCTGATCCTGGCTTTTCAAAAAAGGGTGGCATTGACATCTTATTGGGAGCAGATGTGTTTTATGCTCTCCTTTGTGTTGGACAGATTAGTTTGGGGAAAAAATCAGCCAGTGCTGCCAAATACTCGATTAGGTTGTTGTATCAGGGTCAGTGATTCCTAGCAGCAAGGGTTCTGTGGTTTGTTGCAGTTTGAATGTAAATGTAGATATTCAACAATTGTTAGAACAATTTTGGGCAATAGAAGAACCTCCCTCTCTAACCTGCAAGTGGTCTGAAGAAGACAAACAATGTGAGCAAAATTTTGCGGATTCTGTAAAAAGAAATCAAGATGGGAGATTTGTGGTTCAAATTCCGTTAAATTTGGCTTTCAAAAGATTCTTGTCATTGGAAAAAAGGCTGAAAAATAATCCTGCGTTGGCGAAAAGATATTATGAATTCATGGAAAAGTATGAGGCTATGGGTCATATGTCTCTTGTTTCTTCCGATGATAAAAATGTGGAATATTTCCTGCCGCATCACGGCGTCTTAAATGAGGATAGCTTAACAACAAAACTGAGGGTTGTTTTTAATGGTTCATCTCCAACAGACACTGGCATTTCTTTCAATGACATTCAATGTAAGGGGCCAACAATACAAGATGATTTGTTGTCTATTTTATTAAGATTTCGTGAGTTTAATGTGGTTATATGCGCGGACATTTCGAAAATGTACCGAATGATATTGGTACAGGAGGAACAGAGATCTTTGCAGAAGATCTTTTGGAGATCTAAGCCAGAACAAGAGGTCTCGGAGTATACTCTAAATACAGTCACATATGGGACTAAGTCTGCACCTTTTCTTGCGGTAAGGTGTTTAAGTCAGCTTGGAATGGAGAATATGGAGAAATATCCTAATGCTGCTAATACTATCCTCCATCATTTCTATGTGGATGATATGTTGTCTGTCGTCTGGGACATCAACGACTGATGAAGCGGTGCAGTTAGCGAAAGAGGTTCGAATGATTCTTGAATCTGGATGTTTCCACTTGAGAAAATGGATCACGAATGACCCAACAGTTTTAGAGAAATTATCTACTGAGTGTTCAGCATCTGACAGAGTGCTCTTTGGGGATAAAGATAAAAATAAGACATTAGGTCTATTTTGGTGTTTCAAACTAGATACACTTATGTATAGGATTAACTTGCCTTTAATTCTGGTAAAGTTTCGAAGCGGGCAATGTTATCAGATATTTCGAGAATTTTTGACCCTCTCGGATTGTTGGGTCCGTGTGTCATACTTGCAAAGATTCTTTTACCAAAATTATTTCTGCTAAAGATTGGTTGGGATAATATTGTTCCTGTTAATATCCATTCTCAGTGGAGCAGTTTGAAGGATCAATTTGCGGTTTTAAATACTCTTCAAGTACCAAGACATGCTGTTTGTTGCCGTCCAAAGGAAATACAAATCCATGGGTTTTCTGATGCTGCCAAGGATGCGTATGGTGGTTGCGTGTATCTGAGAAGCATGAATATCGACGACACAATTAAAGTATGCTTGATGTGTGCTAAGGTTAAAGAGTCACCTTTAAAGGTGATAACCATTCCAAGATTAGAACTTTGTGGAGCATTAGTTATGGTTACACTCATTGAAAAATTTAAACGTTCGATCAGTTGTAATGGTGTTACAATCAGGTTATGGTCAGACTCGACTGTTGTCTTGAATTGGATTGCTAAATCACCACATGTGCTTCAACCATTTGTAGGTAATAGAGTGTCACAAATTCAGACCCTAAGTAAACCAGATCAATGGTTTCATGTAAAATCAGAGGATAACCTGCTGACCTGTTGTCACGTGGCATCTAAATTAGGTGTCCAGAGTGGCTAAGCTTATCGGAAGATTTGTGGCCCATCTCGGCAGTTCGGCAAATAGATAATCTTCCTGAACTAAGAAAGGTTAAGATATGTAATATTGTTGAAAGTAGAGAAGGTTTTCTATTTAATAATTTTTCAAGTTTTAAGCGCTTGAAACGAATGATGGCATGGTGTTTAAGATTTATCCATAATTGTAGACATCCATCAAGTAATATGAGTGGTCGACTGTCTGCTTTAGAATTAGAAACTTCTGTGAAATGTTTAGTTGCAATGTCCCAACGAGAATCATTCGCTGGAGAAATGAATGATTTGAAAGATGGTAAGGCGATACAGGTAAAAAGTTTACGAACTTTAAATCCGTTTCTGGACAACAAAGGTTGTATTAGGGTGGAAGGTCGACTTCAGTTGTCAGATTTAGATTATGCTAAAAGGCACCCACTTCTTTTGTCTTCTAAACATCGTGTAACGTACTTGCTGTTCGATGCTGAGCATAAAAGATTGTTCCATGCAGGACCTCAGCAACTTTTGTCTTCTAAGGAAAATTATTGGCCAATTGGAGGGAGAAGTTTAGTTAAGACAGTAATACATCGTTGTGTGATATGTTTCAGAGCAAAACCCAAAGGTGCTTCACAAATTATGGGAATATTGCCAGAAATGAGAGTACGTCCCATGCCTCCATTTTTCACAACAGGTGTAGACTATGCAGGGCCAATTAATTTAAAAGATAAACCCAGTCGCGGGTCAAAGGTATCAAAGGGTTATATATGCCTATTCGTGTGCTTTTCCACCAAAGCAGTACATCTTGAACTTGTGAGTAGTTTATCAACGGAAGCTTTCATTGCAACGTTCAGAAGGTTTACGTCTCGACGTGGCAAACCAAACAATGTTTATTCAGACAATGGGTTACATTTTGTTGGAGCCAATACAGAGCTACGTCAATTGGGTGAATTTTTAAAGGAACAGGGTAGGTAACTCATTATCAGACACATTTGCAAATAAAGGGGTAACATGGAAATATATACCAGCCTATTCACCAAATTTTGGCGGTCTTTGGGAGGCTGGAATAAAGGCATGTAAATTTCATTTGAAAAGAGTATCGAATAATATAGCTTTAACATTTGAACATTCTATACTCTGCTAACTCAAGAAAAAGCAGCAATGAATTCCCGCCCACTGGTTCCCATGTCACCGAGTCCTGACGATTTTGATGTAATAACTCCATCCCATTTCCTCATCGGGAAAAGACTCACTTCGCTGCCTGATCCCAATTTGAAGGATGTACCAATGAACCGGTTATCAAAGTTTCACCATATCCAGATAATGGCGCAGCATTTTTGGAGCCGCTGGTCCAAAGAATATCTAACTGAGTTGCAGAAGAGGCAGAAATGGCAGACACAGAAAGAAAACTTGAAGGTGGGACAATTAGTGCATGTGCGCGATAATTTGCCCCCGTTACAGTGGCGTTTAGGACGTGTTAGTGTTATTATCCTTGGGCCTGATCAAAGACCACGAGTTGCGATTATAAAAACTCCAAACGGTGAAATTCGGCGGTCTTTGTCAAAACTGTGTCCAATGCCCATAGAACAGTAGATTATTCACAGAATAAACTGTTTATTATATGCTTGTATGGTATAGTCCACATTGTATCGCTCTCGGTCGCTTTAAGTGTATGTACGTGTCGCAAAAGTGCTCCGGCATTAAAGTCCAATTTGAACCGTGCCGAGTTATTTTTGGGATACAAATAGTGTGAGTTTTGGTGGTGGAGGAAAGGGGCAAGCAGACGAATAAGAAAATTTGAAAATAACAGAGGAAAAGTAAAAGAAAGAAAGAAATTTTTCGGAGGTTAGTGAAAGTAGGTCATCAATAAGGTTCAGTGTTGCTTACAGAGGTTGACAGAGAGTTTCCGATTGGTCGACAAGAACGATTCTGTCAGACGCGTGGGTAGGCAACCAGTAATTCAGAGACGTATTGCGGAAGAAAATACCTTTAGGTGGGTAGCGATCGGGTGTCAAGTGAGATAGGCAACCAGTAGTGTCGGAAATATAATAGAATGTTAAGAAAAAATGAAAAACCGGTGGTCAGTAAAAGGGTAACAAGAACACCCGAGCGAAGAAGAGAAGATATTGAAATAGAAACAGAAAGTGATGCCAGTGGAACGGATGAGGGAAAGAAAAAGAGAAGTATGGAAGGAGTAGCTGAGGTATTCAGCTGTAGTAAAAAACTAGCACGATCGCCAGTAAAGATATGGAGGACAACATGGAAAAGGTGCTGCGAATGTTGGAAAGTAAAAGAGGTGAGAAGAGAAGAGAAGAGAAAGAATATAGAGAAAAGATAAGACAACTCAAAGGAGAGATTGAGATCATGAGGTAGGAAAATAAGGCGCTTAGAGATAAGATGAGAGAGGTAGAAGAAAGAGTAGAGAGTATAGATAAAGAGAAAAGAAAGAAACATATAGTGGGTCAAGGCCTACAAATTAGAGAAAATTTAGAGCAGAATGAGCTAAAAGGACAGATAGAAGAGTTTATAAGAAAGTCAATGCATATGGAGATTGGTACAGAAGCGGCAACGAAAATAGGAGTTAATGTATGTTTAGTAGAATTAAAAAACTTGGAGGACAAGATAAGGATAATGAAAAATAAAAGTAAATTAAAGGCGGCAGGAGCAGCCAAAGTTTATATTAACGATGATATGAGTAAAAAGGAAAGGGAAATTCAAAGGAAACTAAGAACGAAAGCCAAAGAAGTAAGGATGGAAGGAAAGGTAGCAAAAGTAGGATATCAAAAACTTGTAATAGATAATGAGGTTTGGAAATGGAATAATGATGCAAGTAGGTTAGAAAAAAAGGAAGCAAAAAACTAGATATATCACTTAACATAAAGGAAAGATGGCTGGCAATGGACATGGTTATGAGAAAAGGACACGACATAAATAGAACCAGGAACAGAAAGCAAAAAATACAGAACGAAGCTAGAAGGACGGAGAGCTGGAAGACAGGAAAATACGGAAAGCAAGAAGGCACAAATCAAGGAATGAGAATGGGGACATGGAATGTAAGGGGATTAAATGAGGAAGGATCATTAAAAATCCTAGAGAGAAGCAAGCGATACAGGAGACGCATATAAAGGAGACGGACACATGGAAATTAGAAAATTATTTATTCTTTACGAGCGGAGGCGAAACAAGGCGATACGGAACAGCATTTTTAGTAAATAAAAATATGAGAGATAAAATTTCTAAATTTGAAGCAATTTCAGACAGGTTATGTATGATTAAAATCAGAGAAGAAATATACATAGAGATATTAAATATATATGCGCCAACAGAAGAAAAAACAGAAGAAGAAAAAGATGAGTTTTATGAGAAGCTAGAAGAAAATTATGGAAAGCTGAATAAAAACACAGTAAGAATGGTGGTAGGGGATGCAAACGCGAAAATAGGGAGAGAAAGGATATATGAAAGTATAGTAGGAACAGAAAGTAAACACCTAGAGAGCAATGACAATGGGCGTAGGTTAATTGAATTTGCAGAAGAACAAAAAATGAAAATAATGAGCACATTCTTTAAAAGAAAAGACATACATAAGGGTACCTGGACCTCTCCAGATGGAGCATATACGAATCAAATTGATCATGTTTGCATAGATGAGAATCACAGAAACATAATAAAAAATGTTAGGTCATGCAGAGGGGCAGACATAAACTCGGATCACTATCTAGTGAAAATAGATTTGAAGATAAAAAAACCTATGAAAAGGAAAGGATTACAAAGGAAAAAAAGACAACTAGATATGGCGGCATTGCAAAATGAGAAAACCAAAAAGAAGTATGAAGAAGAGAAGGTTTACAAGAAAACATGCACATATTGGAAGGAAATATAAATGAAGAATGGATAAAGAAAAAGAGTTTGCAGGGAGGAAAAGATGGTGGGATGAGGAGTGTATAAAAGAGGCGGAGAAGAGAAATAAGCTAAGAATTAAAGCACTTCAGTCAGTACAAGAGGAAGATAAAGAAAAATACAGGGAACAAAGACGAAAGGCAAAGAAAGTGTTTAGACAAAAGAAGAGAGCAGAACAGGTTAAGAAAATAGATGAAATAGAGCAACATTATAAGAGGAACAAAATACGTAACTTCTACAGAGAGATAAAAAAGGGAAAAAAGATAAAGAAGGAAGTAATATATGTGAGGGATGAAAGTGGAAATCTAATTTCAGAGGAAACAGAAGTG
Source organism: Monochamus saltuarius (assembly GCA_025584915.1). Classification (NCBI taxonomy): domain Eukaryota; kingdom Metazoa; phylum Arthropoda; class Insecta; order Coleoptera; family Cerambycidae; genus Monochamus; species Monochamus saltuarius. The sequence goes on from CM046723.1 coordinate 38,385,244, forward strand.
AGAGAAAGATGAAGGCAATACTTTGCAGATATGTTGAATGAAGAGAGTGTAAGGGAAGAAGAGGAGCACGAGGAGATGATACCGGGAAGGGAAGAGGAAGTGGATATAGAAAAACCTACAAAAAAGAAAATAGATACAATTATTGAAGCTTTAAAGAATAACAAAAGTCCAGGAAAAAACGGAATAACAGCAGAGAACATTAAGTACGCAGGAGAGGATTTAAGACAAAGAATATACGAAATGATAAGAATGATCTGGAGAAAAGAATGTATGCCTGAAGATTGGAAAGATGTATATAAATAATAAATCCACAATTGTTACTAAAAAATATCAGTTCCAACAAAAACACTAAATGATTATCCTAATATTAATGTTAATTCAGATATATTGTACGTAACTATTCAAAGTTTGATAAATAATCTTGATCAAGTTAAAACAAGTATTATTTGCTATAATTCTAACATAATGCTTTTGAGTGAAGCCAAAACTACTGATGATATATTGGACTCAGAACTTTACATTGAAAACTATAGTATCTTATGGTGTAATTCTACAAGTCGTCACACAAGTGGAGTCGTTATTTATATTAAAAGTAATATTTGCACAACTGAATTTAGAACATTCATGTACGAAAATAATTTTTGGTGTTAAATGATTAAATGTACTTTTCCTGCTTCGAAATGGTTGATTGGATGTTTATATCATTCCCCTTCCTCATCTCATGCTGCTTTTATTAAAGAATTAGAAGATTTGTGTGAAGTTGCTTTCTGTAGCAGATTGTCATGTGTTTTAGTTGGTGATTTTAACTTAAATCTTTTGGAGTCTAGTTTTTACGGTGATAAAATTAAGAATCTATTTAGAGGTTATGGTGTAAGTCAGTTAATATGTGAACCTACACGTATTACTGATACTAGTTCAACTCTTATTGATTATGTTTTGACAAATCAAAATTGTATTAAATCAGCAGTTCACACTTCTGATCATTCTGTTATCTCAAGTATGTTCTTTAAATAATAAGTACTATTCTGGAAATTATGTTAAAAAATCTTTTCGTAATGTTAATGATACTCACATCATATTCAGATTAACTTAAGCATTTGTGATTGATCATTGAATTTGGTTGATGTTGATAAGATATATGATGAGATTTTAGACAACTGTGATAAAGTTGTTAATGAGATTTCACCTATTCAAAATTATAGATATAATACCACAGAATATATAGCTACGCAACAGAAGGCTCGTCAAGTGGTGTTTAAATGTAGTCCCTGAAAAGAAGCCGGCTCCAAAAGCCAGCTTTTTTCAAACTGTGCATGTACAATCGTTTGCAATAATAATGACACGCTCTTAAAACAGTTTTTGAACTTCTGGAAGTTCTGAGTAGAAATTTCATTAAATCTCTATCGGTGAGTGAAACAACTAATAACTAATATTAAAAATGTGAAGTAGATTTCATTACAAATACATCGGAAGTTCTAAAGAAATCGCAAAATTCATTTTAATGAGTGTCATTATTATTGCAAACGATAGTACAGTAGAAAAAGTAAGTTTAGCTATTAGCTCGTAGGTCACGTCACAGGCGAGTCTATTTTAGCGCCCAATTCAGAAGCGTTGCCAAATGTAAATTTTACGGAAGTTATTAGAATATTATACCTAAATAATAAGAAGTATTAAATAACAATAATAATATGTATTCGTACACATCAGTGACAACTGACATTTTTATAATTTACAGTAATTGTAATTAAAAATAAGGAACACATATGTAAATAAATAGGTATTTATTTCAAAATTTTAAATTGTGTTAGAATAATAATAATACATCAATAACAATTTGAGAAAACGTAAGTATTTCTAATTTTATTAATTGATTAATAATATGACATGATTTTTCTTTCTGTATAGATTCAGAATTATACCTTGTTTGTATTACTTCGATAATTACAAGTGACATTTTTTATAATCAAAGCAAATATTAAAACGGCGAAAAAAAAGCTTATGCATAGATATGTACATAATAGCCTTGTTTGCGGTAGCGATTCCGAACTAGTTCAGGATTAATTTACGAATGTTGAAGCGCAGTTTGAATTTGATCGTCCAAAATGCAAACTGCGCTTGCGCTCATCCGTAAATTAATCCTGAACTAGTTCGGAATCGCTACCGCAAACAAGGCTAATACATATACATGTCCAAAAAAAATTTCCTGCCCCTTATCTCAGAAACTGTGATACGAAAAAAGTTTAAATAAATAATATTTCGAGATTTTTGAAATATTATATGCAGTGAGTTAAATATGTGTTCTGTATAAATAGATAAAATTATATTTTCACAAAAAATACAAATTACATTCCTCTGATGTTTTCAGTATCATGTGTCTAGCACAGGCTTAATTAGTGCTTGGCGAAACGGATGATTTAGACTTTATTTTAGATGTATTAACTGTTTCATTAATTTGAGCTTTGACAAGTCATGTAAAATTTTTAACAATTATTGCTCGATAATATATTTTGCTTATATTATTTAGAATTTGTCTTCAATTTTCTTTTATTCAGCTGCCTTTAATATATTCAATAAACCTTTCTCTGCTGGTTTTATCAATTTCATATTTCAATAAATCAAAGGTATTTCCGCAAATTAAACATATTAAAAAAATAATGAACATAAAAAACTCCTTTTTGTTTTGTATAAAAAATTACCCGTTTACAATTCTTTCTAATTTTGAAGAGGGCGATATCATAAATATATCTAATACAATGAATATATATATATAATACAAATTCTTTTTGTCTTTTACCAAAATATAGATATTTTTAACTCGCCGAATGAATGCACTGTCTTATTTATAAAATGAAATATATCATATTCTGTACCGCAAGTATAAGCTTATTCACATTCACACGTCGCACATACATAAAATTCAATTCAATTTCTTGAAAACCGTAGCACATAGCAAAGTAAACTTTTTTAAAAAAACATTTTTAAAATTTTGATTACATTTGCCTTGGTATAGCTATAGATCAATTTTGAATAATTAATATAGTTGCATACTAACATTTTTAATGCATAAATTTACTGGTACGACTTTGAAACAAATTTTCTTGAAAAGGCTTTAAGTTATCAAAAATTGGTGTGTACCATTAGAAGCGCTATAGTTTTTTTTTTTATATAGGTTGTGAAAAAATTATGAACATAAGTAAAATCGCTGTTTTCCCTACTGAAAAAGTTGTAGAAGTCTATTTTAAATTATGGTAAACGTTCCATTTAGTTATAGCTTAAAAAAATGTACCACAAATAAGCGAGTTAGCGAGGCAATTTTACTCCACTATTAAAATTCATAAACGCAATATACTTTATAAAGACGGCAAGATATGGCAACAGAGGCAGCGGTCGTCAAGGAAACGAACGCGCTAGGCTGCTTCTTTCAAAGAGCGCATATTCCTAAGTTTTAAAATTTTAACAAATATGTATTGTTGCTCCATCTGTCAACAACCTCAGGACCTATTCGCTAATATGTCCCCACGAGAGTTCTGTTGCGTAGCTATATATTCTGTGATAATACTAATATGCCTTGGATAGATGGTGAGGTCCAAAATAAGATTAAAGAAAGAAACTTAGCTTATAAAAAAATGTTAAGGTCGGCAACACTGGAAAAAGAAGTGTGCTGGAATAATTTTAAACTATTAAGAAATAAAGTTGTAAACTTACTAAAATCTAAAAAACAACAATATTACAGCAATGAAATCAACAAATATATAAATAGTTCTAAATTAATGTGAAAAACTTAAAAAATTGGTATGTTCTGAAAGGGTAACAATTGATCATATCGAATTTGAAATTAATGATTGTAAAATTATCTTACATGATAATTCTGAGATAGTAAATAATTTTAACATATATTTTGTAAACATCATAAAAACATTTTATGTAGCATTAGTAATGTTAAAATTGACTTGTATAATATAAATTGTAATCTTTATCGACCTTTTAATGAGTTTAAAATACTCACATTGCATGAGCTAGTTGATATTGTAAAATCCTTGGATAATAAGTGTAATACTCATGTGGTTTTAAATTCAAAAATTTTAAAGCACAATATGAAGTCCATTGGTCATATATTTTTGAATTTTATCAATACTTCTTTACAAAACAAAGTTTCCGGATACATTGAAAATAAGTACAATTACTCCTATTCAAAAAATACCTAATAGTATTAAAGCCTGTGAATATCGTCCAATTAATACATTACCACCTATTGAAAAAGTCTTAGAACTTGCTGTTTATCACCAACTTTTAAATCATATTTACCGTTAACGATATTTTATTTACAAATCAGTCAGGTTTCCGCCAACAGCACTTCAATTATGTTTAACCAAATTTAAATATAGTATTGACAATAGCAATTATGTTGTAGCTGTATTTTTAGATTTAAAAAAAGTTTTTGAAACTCTTGATCGTGTTATCTTAATAGAAAAGTTAAAACGATAAGGTGTTGGTAGTAGGGTATTACCGTGGATGGAATATTACTTAACTGACAGAATGCAAAGAGTTTGAATTGGAGAATGTATATCAGATAATATTGTCAATAACTTTGGTGTGCCACAGGGGAGTGTTTTGGAACCTCTCTTATTTCTTATCTATATCAATAATATGTCATTGTTTGTTAATTGTGAACTCATAAATTTATTTGCAGATGATACGTTATTGGCTTGTAGTGGTTGGAATCTGAATGAATGCATAGATTTAATGAATACAACATTGAACAATGTCAATCAATATTTTAAAGTTAATAGATTGAAACTCAATGTTAATAAAACAAAGGCTATTATATTTAAAACTAAATATAAATCTATTAATATTGATGTTAATAATATTAATTTAATCATTGATAAAGAAAAAATTGATGTAACTGAAATTAAATATCTTGGTATCACGTTAAGTATATTCATAATAAAATATTGAAAAAAATTTTCTTTTTTTCAAGAGGTGCGAGTAATTTACCTATGTAGACTTACGATACAATAGTATCATTCGACCTCATTTTGAGTATTTTGCGTCACTAATGTATATGTTTAATTTAAATCAACTAGCTCAATTGCAAAAATTACAAAACAGAGGGATGAGAATTATTCCGAGATGTAATAATTATACGCCAGGTAGCTTTATGCTTTCTGCACTCCAGTGGCTTTCTATTAGAAATCAACTGTTTTACTGTACGATGATATTTATTTATAAATTATTAAATGGTTTATTACCTAAATATTTTGATCCATATATTATGTTTAATTATAACACTCATTCTCATTTTACCAGAAGTGTAATTTGTATACATATTGCGAGGGTTAATTACAGTGGCACAAATAATTTTTTATTCTACAAGGGTGTAGACAGTTATAATAAGTTACCGATTGATGTTAAATCCTCTCAGTCCTTAACTGTATTTAAGAAGAATCTCCTTAATTATGTTATTAGTAATTTTGGTTAATTAATTAATGTTTTTCTTTTTTGTTGTATCTTTTTTTTTGTCATTCTAGACTATATTCAATTAAATTTATAATATTAAGATGTTCCTATTTCCAATAAAGTTGTCAAATTACAACCGCTATTCCTATTGGAAACTTTGAAGAACTGTATCTCCTAAAGGGTGAACATTTTACTAAGGTCATTTTTATGCAAACATGTCCTTTTTAGTGGTAGCTTCACCAGCATCATTTGGGCTACTTCTTTTGAAAACACCCAGTAGAAGAAACTGCTATCACTTAAAAATATAATGTAACAGATAACATACCTTTCTATCAGCTATCATACTCAAATATTTTAATCCACTAGATTTTAAAAGTCTTTCTGTTTCTGGAAATTCTTCATCATGTAGAAGTTGCTTCAAAGGGATAGCTTGTGATGTACAATATTTTCTCAAATATGGAAGAACTAAAAATATAAGTATATGTATATTTCTGATATTTAATATTTCAGTTTAACATACAGGCTGATTAACGTTGAAGGTCGCTTGACCGTTAGAAAATAATGGTAGATTTTCATATAAATTTTTTTGTTGGAGGTTTCATTTAGAATAAACAGAATGTCAAAGCTTCTAACATGCTGATAATATAAACACGCAAATACGACAGTGAAATCCTTTTAGATGGCATTTGCAGTTATGTAGGAATACTTATTGTTACGTTGGAATTAAAAATGTAGAACTAGGATGACAAAAGTAAAAATGGAATGAAATAAGTTTATTAAAAAGGGAATATTTATATTACTTATAAGTATCTACTTATGTTATAATCTTAAAATGAAATAAAGCCACTGCAAAAAATTTGACTTCTCCTGGGGCAAAGACTTGTATAAGTCTTGAAATCATTTTTGTTACTGGAGTTTGACCACTGCATAAAGCGGGCTTTACACTAACAATTTATTGACGAAGAAATTGATGAATTAATTCATCAATTTCTTCAAGGTCGCACTTTGGTTTTACATTACGTTCAGGGCTTGGCAAGTTTCCTAAAAATTTTTCTGTCAGATGTCACCCGTACCAACCTAAAAGTAATTTTAACTTTTGGCATTATATCATTTCCATTTGTATACGAAACAAAAACTGTTAAAAATAAAAAGGAATTTTAATAATTATATTTTAGGGCAAAATTCCATTCCATTGCATTTATTTGTTGCTGCTGCTCGGTTACTGGTTAAATATTTACATTTATTTTAGGTTGGTATTCCCGAATTGAAGTAAAAATTGATGAAAAATTAGAACAAGTTTTAAGTCGGCAATAACTTGACGAAGTTCTTCATCAATTTATTTGACGTCCAAATTTTAGTATTACATTTGTCAATTGACTTGACAAAGTCACTTGATCAATTAATTGACAAAGAAATTGTTAATGTAAAGCGGGTTTAAGAATTTTTTTTTGTAATCTTATGTGATTCACTATTTAGTGGTTTCAAAGTGTAGCTATCATCATATTTATTCTCTAGATTTCTAGTTGGATATATTTGAAAAAAAAATTGTTATGTTCTTTCTGACAGACGTGCAAATTGTTAAAAGTCGTGCTCATAGGATGTCTTTAAAGTCAATAAAATTCGTATAACTACAATATAGTGATTGCCTTAACACAACGCATGTAAAATTTGGTTAATTTTACAAAAGCACGGCAAATGCAGTTACAACATGAATGATTCTGTAGAGACATATTTTTTAACTTTTTCACCAACTCTATAAGGTCACAACTCTAAGTGATACAAGATTTTTAGTCGTTGCTAGATACGACCTCTGTAAAACATCGAGATCTCCTGAAAATATGCCTACAAGGTTGAAATTCCTACAAAACAACAAAATATTGCTAACAATTTCTAAGTTCAAAAAATTGATAAACTTTGAGGAGATGTATTTCGGACAGTATTGGGTTTACATTACAGTGACGGTTCTGGACTTAAATTGTAGCAAATTTAATCTACTTTCAAAACATACATGTAGTTATAATCGAAAAACTAGTGCTTCAGGGTTATAATCGTCAAAAACTGAAAGGTACAAAATTTCGTGGCTTTTTGCAATGTTGTGTTTGGCGCTTGAGGTTAAAAACATTAGGCCAACATAAAAAACAACACGGCAAAAAAATCTGTAAGCTACCTTTGGTATACTTATAGCTGTAAAATTGCAAATATTCACTAATTCACAGCATTTCTCATTGTTTCAGTTTTAGAGAGTATCATACAGAATAAATTATGAGAAAGTGATTTTTATCGATTTTTTAGGTTTTCTCAAATATTTGCTGTGCAACCCCCAATTTTAACTTCAGATTCGTGTTCAGCGGGAAAAAATACAAAAGAAAAATATAGTCTAACTCCCAGCACACATGACTTTTTTTTGTAGACCTGTGTAAACTTTTGATGTGATTTTTATTGATTTTATGGGTTTTCCCTAAAATTTGCTGTGCGACCCCCCATTTTGACTTCAGATTCGTGTTCAGCAGAAAAAATATAATGGGACCCTCAGCACACACCGTTTTTTTTTTTTTGTGGACCTGTGTTATTATTTATTACTTTTGCTATCCTATTAAAATAGTATAAGTAACAAAATACTTTTGTCTGGTACAGGTCTTGAGATCTGGCGATGTCAATGCCTGACATTTCTAAAGGGCTGATTTAACATGCTTTATACAAATGTTGCTGAGACAGGGGCAGGGTGTTCAAAATTGGATTTTTAATTTGAAATTTCTCAATAATTTTGGAATCTTTAGAATAATCTACTTAAAAATCGGTAGTTTTATGTTTTTTGATATGAGAATTATGAATTTGATGCTGAGTTTGCTACTATTTGTACACTATCAGTAACTCAGAACATATGTTTTTTGTTTAATGACCTATGGCTAGTGTTAAAAAAACGACATATACCACACTTAATGTTTCTTGAATTCATAGCGAAAATGTCTGTTCCTTAGAGCAGCATTGGGCAACCTTTTTTGGAGAAAACCAAATAGAAACATATTTGGACTGCGGACTCAAAAACTTAATAATAATAATTACATTTTTTTTATACATATATTAAATAATACATACAACTATAACTAATGAGAAACTTGTGATTGTATTTGTTTGACAAGTGTCAATATTTGGTGAACAGGATGATGTTGCTACACATAGCTAAATAGTTCTCCAAATTAACATGAATAATAATAATCCTTGTCTGTTTTCTGATTTTGTTAAACTTTTTTTTTGAAAAAAATTACTCGCAGCAATAAATACTGCCAAGAAGAGATATTATTTATCAGATTTGGATATTTATCATGGGAAATATATCTTATGAAAAATTCTTGCAGAAATATATCACGGAACAAATTTTTCAGAATATCATCTGCCTAAACTTGGCTTTAAGGATAAGGAAAAAATTCAATGGCGAGCCACACAACACTTGCTAGAGGAACACAAACGACCCGTGGGTCGTAAGATGCCTATCCCTGCCTTATAGCATGTGGATTTTCGGATTCCCATAAACTAAAATGTTTTCTTCATCATCGTCATTAATAGTTTTTGTAGCACCATCGTGACTTTTAGGACGTAAACAATGTATTTTGTCTAGGCATTGTAAAATAAATATTTGAGAACAGTTTTTGACTGGGTTGTCAAATTGGGTAAAATTATTATAAATACCTTCTGGCTGCACCAAGTTCACATCATACATTTCACTGTTGGAAAAATCATGTGTCATTTTTTGATATTAGAGCTTTCGCTATAAATAATTACTATATTAGAAATAGATATATAACCTTATTAAAAATTCTTAAGTATTAACATAAAATTGTCAACATTTCATTCCCCCATTCAATATCCGTACACAATCAATAATGTTACTTTAGAAAGAATAAATAATATGAGAGACTTAGGAGTTTACTTTGATCATCAATTGACATTCAATCAACATATAAGTAATATAATAAAGTCAGCATATAATACACAAGGTTTTGTTATACGTAATAGCAAAAATTTCACAGATGTGTCTGCTTTGTCAACTATGTATTTTAGTTTAATTAGAACTAAATTGGAGTATGCCTCTTTAATATGGAATCCTTTACGTATCTCTGCAGTATTATTCTGCTATTGAAAGAGTCCAAAAGAACTTTTTAACCCTTTAACTTTATTTTTGAAAAGCATGCTACCATTTTACTGATGGGATATATATGTCCCAAGAAGAGGCATGTGCAACCAAATTACGACTTTTAAATATTGATTTTTTTAAATATAGGTCCTATGATGAAAAATTCTTGGCACACAAAATAAAACATATTACAACTTAGTATTAATTTTATTTTATACCAAATCAAAAATATAAACCGGGACGTATGTGTCCCAACAGTAAGATACTGGGACGACGTGTCCCACCAGGAGTGAAAGTGTGATATACCAGCTAAGCTATTACATATAAAAATGCAATGAAAATAATGTTTATTTACAATATAAGAGTAACAATTATGACATATTTTCAACTTTAAATTACTGTTAAAATAAATATAATTATAAAATAGCTAATCAATTACTCATAACAATAACAGTCAATATCATTATCAGTCACTACATCAATAACATTCACTGTTGCACACATAAACTACATCTATGTTTCATTTTAGAGCGTATATAATTACTATATTGAAATAGATATACTAATTCTATCAAAATTTGTCACAACAAATACGTGCAACTCTACATTGTTGCATATATATCAACTAAAACTTACCTTGCTATGTTATTAATTCTCTTTAACACTTGAAAAACATAAGAAGCAATCAAAATAACAAAAGCACCATGTTCACCTGTTCACATATTAGGGACTTACTGAAATATCTAACCTCATAAATAAATTCTGGCGGGAGGTAGCGAGTGCCAAAATATAAATTACTATTTGGACAGCATTCATTGTAAAATTAGTACTGCTTTATACCAACAGTGATTGAAATATTTAGTGTGTGACATATATGTCCATACAGTAATGTTTTCACATGCTTGTCAAAAATAAATGCGTAATTTAAATCCTGCTTTTTTACTGGGACACATATCACCCGACAGTATCGAAGGGTTAAAATATTTAAGTTTTAGAATTAGTGGGGTATATCCCCAAAGAGGGTGCGATTATAATGATTTATTGAGTAGTTTTAATTTTATGTCCTTGGAGCGGCGTAGAAAACTAGCATCTGTTTTATTTTTATGTAAGTTATTACAGGGTAAAATTGATTGTCCTGCTTTGTTATCGCAAATTGATGTATTAGTTCCTAGACTTGCAACCAGACAAAATAATATATTTTACTGTAAAAGAGCTCAAACAAATTTATTGTCAAAAGCACCAATAAATGTAATGTGCGCTAATGCAAATGTAATTGCTTCCGTTTGTGATTTTTTCTGTTGCAGTTTTGTTGAGTTAAAACGTAAATGTAAAGAATACCTATAATTATCTTTCTAACTCTGTTAAACTTAATATGTATCTGTCATAGTTGTATTTGGTACACTTTGTATATAATCACTTAACTGAAAGTATTAATTTATTTTGTATAATTGCTCTGTAAATGGGTAACTGTTGGGCAATAAATGCATTTATTATTCCCCGCTCCTAAATAATGGTGGCTAGGATTACTTTACATTGACCATTTAAAATGCAAATATGTAACTAAAAAACCGATAGAGTTAGATGAATTAAACTAAAATGCCCTATCTAAAATTGAACCGCCTTTTAGATTTTTAACTCACTTTAGCCATAGATCATTAGACAAAAAAATACATGTTCAGACTTACTGAAGTAACAGGGTGTAACTAACGTCCTGTACAGACAGCGGCAAATTCAGTATCAAATTCGTAATTCTCATACCAAAAATCATAAAATTACCAATTGTCGAGTTGATTCTGCTAAACATTTCAAAATTATTGAAAAATTTCAAATTAAAATTCCAACTTTGAACACCCTGTATTTCGTAAACCTGAAAGTTTTGTATAAGGCATGTTAAGCTCAATCATCATATTTTGGTGTGTAGTATCCTTGTTTACATACAGGGTTAACTATGACTAAGTACAAATATTTTAAGAGGAGATAGAAAAAATTAAGAATTAACAGACTCCTTTTAAAAATATTCCTAACTTATTTATAAAGCGAAAAAAATTTGTTGATATTATATTAAATCCTTATTTAACGCCGCCAATGCGAGAATCAGAGTAGGCAACCAGCAAGCAACGGTCGCAGTCACTTTCATGTTATAATTGAATTTCTGTGTTTACGTTGTAGTTTTGTGTTCTTCTTAAGTTTTAGTGCCTTAATTTAATTTGAAACGTTTTATAGTTAAGTAAAGGAATATGTGTCGGGTACAGATATTTTCCCACAATATAGTTCGCTGGTTTGTTTTTCTAGGTTTTGCCCCATTTTTTAAATATCGAGCTAAAATTCTGGAATATTTTTTTTATTGGCTTTCCTGAGCACGTGGTTAAAAATTTTGTACTTAGTCATAGTTAACCCTGTATAATATAGTTAGTCAACCTGTCAAACTTGGGAGAAAAATAATGGTTATACTCTTTTAAAATCCAAGTCACCCTATATATATATCTATAGTGTAAATAACGATGACATATTTAAAAGAGTCACCATCTATTGTTTTTACTCCTAAGTTTGACTGGTTGACTAACTATATTATATATAAACAAGGGTAGCATCTCCAATCTTCTCCATTTTTTATATTCTAGATATTACATTTGAGCAACAAGTAAATTTTGACTTTGAATTTATTTGAAGAAGCTATATTTCTTATTAGAATAATTACTAAAACTGACAAAAACCATAAAAAAGTTTAGATGTTTATAGTTTTAAATCAGACACTAAAGACTAAAGCCTTTTTCAGAGAACAATGTAATGTGGCTGGCAACATCCCCACCATCAGTTTAATTCAATAAAATAAAGATTTTATAAAGTTGGTGTTGTTTTTGCTGGTTATGTTATGGGTAAGTATTTTACAACAGAGTAAAACTCTCCAATCTTAACAAAAAAATTCCTACCTCCCTATTTTCGAGGGTGCTGATCATGAATCTGATGTCAGATTTCAGTGCTCGCATGTAGTTTAAAAAAAAAAATAAATAAATAAATTGTAACCTCCATGTATACATTACATTAGGTTGAAGTTGTAATATAACCCCTACACCGGGTGGCAACGGAAAGTGGGAACACGCTGTAACTTTTTTATGACCGCTGATAAAAATTTGAAATTGGGTGGGTTTATACTAGATGGTGCCATGAATTCTATTAATTTTTAAAAATAAAACTAGGCCGCGACTGGCAGAAATTGTTTTCTTTTTCGTTTGTAAATATGGGAAAAATTCTATATGTGAACATTTTTGTACATTTTTTTAGTTATTACCACAAAAAATTTCAATTTGTATTTCCTTAAAAACTAATTTTTTTCAAATGTAGAGGGTTGGGATTGATTTTTTAATAATTAATTTTTTTCTCAATCCTATTTTTAAAATCCGTCAAAAAAGAAAACAATATCTACTAGTCACGGCCTTCTAGTTTTATTTTTAAAAATTAAAAAAATCAAACCGAAAATGTCATGAAATCCAAAATGACCTCAAAGAATTCAGGGCACCATCTAGTATAAACCCACCCAATTTCAAATTTTTATCAGCAATCATATAGTCTAAGAGCCAGTGACCGGCATCCTATAAGTAAATGATTATACCTGAAATTTCGCACAGTGAGCCTCTTATACCTTACTCATGATGTGGGGACTCGCTAAGCCCGGCGAGGCCGACTCAAGAGTTACTCAGGTGCGAGAAGTATGAAAATGTAACCAACTTCGTTACTAAATTAACAAAGCTGCCATTTGAAAATTTTAAAATATTCAATTATTATTATATAAAAATAACAAAGGCAGACAATTACCGTGCTTCTAAAGTCATGGCAGACACTTGTGAAATTGGCAAAAATTATAAATTCGAAAAGTATTTGATTAAATCTGATTTTTGACGTTAAAAAACTGTCAGATATGTCAAGCATTGTAATCGACATCACCAAATCTCAGAACCTGTGCCAGAAATAGAGGTTATTTGTTACTTATATTATTTTAATATAAAAAGGTGCTAAATATAATAAATAATAAAAATAAATGCCTAATTTGTTAGATCTGAAATTTTAAAATTTTCAAAGGCAGCTTTGTTAATTTAATAACGAAGTTGGTTAAATTTTCATACCTCTCGCACCTGAGTAACAGTTGGGTCGGCCTCGCCAGGCTTAGCGAGTCATCACCTCATGAGTGATAGGTATAAGAGACTCACTGTGCAAAATTGCAGGTATAATCATTTACTTATAGGTTGCCGGCCACTGGCTCTTAGACTAATAAAAAAGTTACAGCGTGTTCCCACTTTCCGTTGTCACCCAGTATATTTTGACAACACTGTAACATCATGAAATGAAGAAGGCAGAGGTGTTATATTGCAATTTCGACCTAATGTAGTGTATACATAGAGGTTACAATTATGAAATTTTATTTTTCGAAAACTACATGTGAGCGCCCAAAATCTGACTTCAGATTCGTTATCAGCATCCGCAAAAATAGGGGAGTAGGAATTTTTTTCATGAAGATTGAAGTTTTACGCTGTCATAAATAATTACCATGTTATGTACAACAGTTGCTCTGGATAGTTAAAGTTGGAAATTTTGAACTTCACCCGACCAACACAAAATACAATTAATTTCATTGGCTGAAAATCACGTGACTTTGTGTTGCTGGCAACAGTACGTCGATGTCTGAAGCTGGCTTAATATTTAAAAAAAATATGCACCTAAAAATATTGGATCTATTGGGGTAGATAGATGCATTTTCCCATCACTTTTAACTGAATCATCTATAAACCATGATCTTTTTCCTTCTGCAAATGTTAAAATTTCCTGTACAGAATTGTTTGCTGGAGAAAATAGAAATACTGCCGAGTCTCCACTGTTTGGATGTCGCAAAGTAACAACATCTGGTGTTCCACTTCCAGTGTATTCAGTATGTTCAGATAATTCCATTGCTTCACCTAAAATAAGTGTAAAACATATAATGTTCATCATTAATTGATCCATAACAACCTTTTAATAAAATAACCCATGAATTAGTTGGATGTTGAACATTGGTTTTTATACATTTTTTTGGCGATGCTTTAATACGCGGCATCTTAAAATTAGCACTATATCAGTAAACAGACTATATTTTTTTTATTGCGACAAAATGGCTCTATAACTATAATACATCTCTCACATCTCATGAAGAGAAGAATTTTTTTATAGATTCAGATAATCACACTACTACAGTCCATCCATAAACAACCATAGAGAAATATAGCGAAATTAGCGAAAACTTTAAATAAGGCCGTGGTTCATGGTCGTCTACTAATCTTGTTTCTCGGTGCAACCACCAGGAGCGATGTAATTGTCTGCTAAGAGCACACCATGCACAAACCTAGAAAAAATATAGACTTCGTCGGTTCATGATATAGGTCACGTGACAGGTGCCGCGTTTTCTAGGGACCTAAGGTCCAGAAAATGGATGTTTTATTTGCTTTATGTTGGCGGTTGTGCAAATATGATGGCTGCATTGCAATATAAAATTAACTAACTTGCTGTCATTTTAAATGTCATTAAAGAATGTGACATTAATGTGACCAATCACAGTAAACAAATGAACTTCATTCTACAATACAACCAACGTAAATTGGCATAAAAACCAAGTTTTAGCGATTCTGTACCTTCTAGGGCAGCCATGAATTTGCGATCGCTGGCAATATGACACTGGCACAGTCTATATTTTTTCTAGGTTTGTGGAGCACACACAGAATCGCTAAAACTTGGTTTTTATGCCAATTTACGTTGGTTGTATTGTAGCTTGAAGCTCATTCGTTTACTGTGATTGGTCACATTCATGTTACATTCTTTCATCATTCTTTAATGACATTTAAAATGACAGCAAGTTAGTTATTTTCATATTGCAATGCAGCCATCATATTTGCACAACCGCCAACATAAAGCAAATAAAATATCCATTTTCTGGACCTTAAGTCTGTCAGATTAATATTAATTGTTGTACTGAGTGTGGTTGTGTAAAGTGTAAATGTAATGTGTAAATAATTTCAAATTATTAGTAGTATTTTGTAAAATTTTGAATACATACCTCGACATAATCAGTTTTCCAACTCAGAAACGGCAGATTTGATCGCTGTTTATTGTCAAAATCAATTTAATGGAGGAGTTGCAGAAAGAAGGTACAGTTACATGGAACAGGTACCTATAGCTTTTCTACGCAAAATTAATTTCTTCACTATAATTTTCCGTCAAGCGTATCAGAATAGGACCAACAAAAAAGATACGATTAAAATGAGTTACAAAAAAACTGACAAGAGCGCTCCCTATAATATACAGCACTATTTACTCCTTCACAATGCTTGTCATAACTGTACCAAATTTCAACTTGATTGGACGTTTCGTTTCTTAATTATGCCCATAACAAGAAAACAATTTTTTTTTGAAACCCTGTAACTTCTAAATGAGGCACTTTTGAACTAAGCTAAGTTTGTCTAAATCGGTTCTATTTTATCACAGGAAGCTATGTTTAAGCTGGGTCCCATTACTTTCCGGACACCCTGTATTTAAAATATCTTATAGCCAGTTTTTAGTAACCACTTTTGAGTTACTTCTAATGCTTTGAGGTAGTTGTTATGAACACCTCCCAAAATTAGTAGACCATAAGTTATATGCGTTTGCACTAAGGGGTAATATAATACTCGCAAACATTCTAATTCAAATATATTTTTATATAACTTAAATTTACCTATAAAAGGTCTTATTTTCTTTATTACATAGTCTATTTGGTGGTTCCATCGAAGATGACTGTCAATTATTATGCCAAAATATTTGATTTTATTTTGTTTTAAGATTTTATCAGAGGTTACGTTTTTATCATTTAATTTAATGTTAATTAATGTTGTGTAAATTAATGTAATGTTAATTCATTATAATGTGGTAAAGCATTTTGATATGAGCAGAAAGGCACAAAGAATGTTTTGTCAAATTAATAGTTAATAATCTGGCATTAAAATAGTTAATAATTATTCCGAAATCTTTTTCAACTCTATTCTTTAGATGCTGCCAGTTGCTGTCTTTGTAAAATAATACAGTGTCGTCAGCGAAACTAAGTTAATTTTTCTGAAATGTTTAGATTTGATAGATCGTTAATATAGATATTGAATAAAAGGGGCCCCAGCACAGTTCCCTGAGGTACAACTGAGGTAAGAGAAATTTGATAAAAGTCCTATTAAAATAAACAGTGGAATTGAAAAATGTTGAACATATGAGTAATATATAGGTATATATAATTTTAAAATTATAGTGAAATTTAAACAAGGTTTCAATGGAAGGTAAAAGGAGGGAAATAGAATACAAAAATAAAAGTTGTTTTCAAAATTCAAGAAATATTAAAGTAGATGATAGGTGAATTTTATAAAATGTCAATCTGATTGATTGGGAAAGTGTAATATTTATCAAAATTATTAGTAAAGAATATCTGAATAGTAACTATAAATCCTGTTTGAACCTACCATTGAGACAAAGAGTCATAAAACCAAGTAAAAGTAAATTTCCAAATTTATGAATCCTGTTTGAACCTACCATTGAGACAAAGAGTCATAAAACCAAATAAAAGTGAATTTCCAAATTTATTAATCAATGGTAGTGAACCCATAAGATTTATAATATAAAATTCATAATTTTAACCATAAAAAAGCGCAGATAAAAGCTAGCTCGGGTAAGTAAAATTTTAATTTAAATTATTAACTTAAATAAAATATTTAAAATTAAAATTTTTGAAGATCTACACACTTACCATACTAAAATACATAAATCACAATACAACAAGAAAAATAAAATATAACAATATATATATATTGTAAATAAAATTCTAAGTTCTGATGTCATTTATTTATTTTCTAATTTATGATTATAATAGCGCTATAGTCCAGCTAGCTCCATAATAAAAAACGATAAACGCATCAAGGAATATTACTTCAGGGGTGACGTGAAAATTTATTTCTATTTATTATTTGCAAATGAGTTGGGCCTCACCTTTAGCAGCTGTCACGAGCCGCCACTGCTCTATAGTTATCCAAATTTTGTAAACCAAGAAAATAAGACGGACGTAGAAACGCACCTAATATTAAACTATAAAATACATTTTAAGTTGCAATAATCGCTCAACTTTTGACTGAAGATGAGGAGTGATAGATTTCATTTATAAATAGATATGGATGGAATGCATGCCCATAAAGAAATGATTGAAAGGCACCAAAGGATAACCGTATCAATTTAGAAAAATGGAATTATCACTATGGTAAACTTTTTTTTAAAAAAACTAATATTAAAACTAAAGAATTTCTTAGTTTAATCTATTTTTTTGCTACAAAAAAGTATTCTTACACAATTGAAAAAAGTTCAAAAAGTGGTTAAATTACATTTTTGAGTTTCTTTTTCACCATTGTAATTTTTTAAAATAAAAACTATTCCTATAGGCAATATAATAATATACATTATCAAACATTTATTCGATTACAAAAAAAAAAAAATTGAAAATTTGTACTTACCTACTCTTTGTGAAAAAAAGGGGTTCAAAATATAACAATTGTAATGAAGTAATTTTTCATTTCTAAATATTATTAATAAAATTATCACCGACCGCCGACATGTGTTTAATTACCGAGTACTAAAAAGAGCGCGCACCCGCGGCCGTTCTCATAGAGACGAAATTCATCGCGGCATACTGGCCAGCGAGTCCTGTCACGGACGCCCGAGCGAACAGACCTGCCGCGTGACCCACCCGCATCAGCGCAAGAGCTTCGAATTTTTCAGTCGCTGTCGCTGATCAACTTAGAATAATTTCGTGAGGACTATGAGCAAGGTAAGAATTTTACAAGTTCAAAAGGGAGACCAGTTGGCCGCCGTCGATTTGTCTATAGCACCGAAGACTTCTAAACAGCGAGTAGGCGATTCAGTTCTTGGCCCGTCGTCGTCGAGAGCAGTTCAGAGGAGCTGTTCGTGATTTTTCTAAGTTGATGAGGAACTTAGAAAAATTCTGCCAGGACCACTAGTCGTAGCTGTTGGTAAGATTTTTTAAGTCTCGTCTTAGGTCTACTGCGCAGCCGCCAATCTGTGATCAGCACTGAAGCCGTTTGAACACCGAGGAAGCAATTCAGTTCGTGGCCAGCCGTCCACGAGAGCAGTCCTGCCTGTCCACTACTCCAGTACCAGAGGAGCTGTTCGTGATTTCTACTACTTCTACTATTCGTAGCTGTTGGTGAGATTTTTACAAGTCGAGTCTGGGGACCAGTGCGCAGCCGCCTACTGCCTAGGAGCCAGCACCAGCAGCAGTCCAGTCCAGTGTTGCCACAGTCAGTATATATGTACTAGATCTAGTACTTTTTGATCGAATCTAGTGATCTAGTACGTACTGTTCAAAATCTAGTACTTTATTAGAAAAAATTAATCTAGTACAACAGGAGAGGAAATGTTTTTTAATTTTTACTTAAAAGGGAACGGCCCTTGGCGTCCTAGTGTCTGTGTTGCGTGTCTTGGGCATCGTTGGTGAAAGAAGAAGATAATTCGTTTTTTTACTGTTTAAGAAAGGTATTTTAAGCTAATATGTATCAAATCTCCTACAATTCTTATCAATGAAGTCATATGCATGCTCTCTGATACCAAACATCTAGGTATGCTAATGAACACCCACAGACAAAACTCTATTCAATAATTATCTAAAAAATGTATTCTATTTACTAACCTGATATACTCTATATATGGAGTGGGAACTCGAAATTCAACCACAATAGATGAGATCTGATCTATTTCTGCATTTTTTGGATTGCTTCATCAGGTGGCCTCCTTTAACTTGAGTCAAATATCTAACTATAAAAATTATTATACCAATAAATTAAAATTATTTGAAATTAAATGTCAAAATGAAATTAAATAATGTCGACAGCGTCAAACTGATTAACTGTCAAGTATCATAACGACCTACTAAAATAAATAAAAATGTACCTTTTATGTATAGTTTATTTTTTTCTTTTCATATATTTTCAGGTATTAACAGAGCATGCATATGACTTAATCGATAGGAATTGTAGGAGATATGATACATATTAGCTTAAAATACCTTTCTTAAACAGTAAAAAAATGTTACAAAAGCTAATAATAAGGAATATATGGGTAGATATTGTGGGTGTAATTCAACGCAGGTTGGGGCTTTTGTCCACTGAGGAGTTAGTTTCACACAATATTGTTAATACCTGAAAATATATGAAAAGAAAAAAAACTATACATAAAAGGTACACTTTTATTTATTTTAGTAGGTCGTTATGATACTTGACAGTTAATCAGTTTGACGCTGTCGACATTATTTAATTTCATTTTGACATTTAATTTCAAATCTGACTGATAATCTGACTAAGCAATTGATATCCCCACACCAACATGGATTTGTGCAGAGAAGATCTACTATATCGAATCTTGCAGTTTTTTCTCAATTTATTTCTGAAACTTTGGATAGTGGAGGGCAAGTTGACGTAATATTTACGGACTTCCAAAAAGCCTTCGACCATATAAACCTCCATATATTACTAGCGAAATTGCAAGATTTTCAGACTCGTTGATAACTCTATTAGAATCATATTTAACAAGTAGGCAATTTATGGTCAGATATCAAAACTTTACTTCTCGTTCTTTTTCTGCATCTTCAGGTGTACCGCAAGGCTCTAATTTAGGACCACTTTTGTTTTTACTCTTTATTAATGATCTCCCAGATATTGTTTCTTGTGAAAAATTGCTTTTTGCTGATGATTTTAAATTATTCTCTTCAATAAATTCTACTTCAGATTGTGATGGATCGTATGTTGTCATGGTGTGAGTTAAATTGTTTGTCCCTTAATACTTCTAAATGTAAAACAATGTCCTTCACTCGTAGAACCAACTTTATTATTTATAATTATAACATTGATGGATGTCATAGGTCGGGTTTCTTTATTCAAAGATTTAGGTATTGATCGTATGTTGTCATGGTGTGAGTTAAATTGTTTGTCCCTTAATACTTCTAAATGTAAAACAATGTCCTTCACTCGTAGAACCAACTTTATTATTTATAATTATAACATTGATGGATGTCATAGGTCGGGTTTCTTTATTCAAAGATTTAGGTATTACATTTGACAGCAAACTTACTTTCATCGAGCATATTAATAATGTTGTGTCCTGTGCATTTCGAACTTATGGTTTTATATACCGTAACTGTAAAGATTTTACAAATATACGCACATTCAAAATTTTATTTTGCTCTCTAGTCAGATCACAAATGGAATACGGATCTATAATATGGTATCCAATTTATAATATACATCGTCAAAGGTTGGAGTCCGTTCAAAGACGTTTTTTGAAGTTTTTAGCTTCTTTGCAAGATGGTGTTTATCCCCTGCAAGGTTTCAATCATAATGATCTTCTGAATCGTTTTGATATGGATTCACTGGAGATTCGCCGTAATGTCTCTTTAATTCGTTATTTGTTTAATATTCTGAATAATAAAATTGACTGTTCGGTTTTGTTGAGTAAAATCTCATTTCGTGTATCACGTGGTAACTCAAGACAGCAAACTTTGTTCTACTCTGGTGTTTCTAGGACCAATATGTTGGCTAAATCACCAATATATTTGATGTGCGATGTGTTTAACAAAATTGGAAAGGACTGTGATATTTTTAATGATACTTTAAATGAAATCTGTAAACATGTGTCTCGCTTAGGATAATATGTATTTTAATTTATATATATATTTTTTAAGTCTTTTTATTGCCTACTTATTACTGTGTAGTTCTTATTCCTGTAATTGGGTTTAATCCTGTTGGAATAATAAAGCATTATTATTATTATTATTAAAATAATTTTAATTTATTGGTATAATAATTTTTATAGTTAAATATTTGACTCAAGTTAAAAGAGGCCACCTGATGAAGCAATCCAAAAAATGCAGAAATAGATCAGATCTCATTTATTGTGGTTGAATTTCGAGTTCCCACTCCATATATATATAGAGTATATCAGGTTAGTAAATAGAATACATTTTTTAGATAATTATTGAATAGAGTTTTGTCTGTGGGTGTTCATTAGCATACCTAGATGTTTGGTATCAGAGAGCATGCATATGACTTCATTGATAGGAATTGTAGGAGATTTGATACATATTAGCTTAAAATAACTTTCTTAAACACTAAAAGAATTAAGGTTAATTACTCCAACTATTTTGGAAAACGTACGGCAAGAAACTTAAAACCGTTTCAATTACTGCCTGCAACAAAACGGTCATAATTTTGAACATTTAATTAATTAGTTTATAAAATTGTTGTTGTTATTGCTGAACTGTTAATTTGTTGTTGTTAAATTGTTTCAAAGGAAAGAGTTCTATTTTGTTTAACTGCCAGACAGTTTCTGAGGTGACTTGACTTAATTTGTTGTTTTTGCTATCAAAAGATGTAATATTCTAACATGCAATCTAATAAAACAAAATAATAAATTAGGGGGTCAAATACGATTGAGGCAGCCAGAATTTAATTATTAATTAATGAATTAGTTGCTTATTGTTAAATTGATTTAAATATAAAGAGTCCTTATTTTGTGATACTGCCGATGAATTCACTATAGCCATTTTACTCTCAACCAGCCCAACACAGACACAAATGGGAATATTCACATTTCTTTCAAGCCGATCGATTTTATTGGATCGGTTATTATTTTTTTTTCTAAGAAAGTTGAAGGAATACAGTGTTGAAATTATACATTTTTGAATTCAGCAAGTTAAGCTCTATAAGAATCCGATGAAAAATATAGGGGTTCTATTTAAAAAAATATTCGATGACGTCATCACGCCAAAACAAATGGTTTGGAAATGCGTTGATATAGTCTTTTTAAAAAGAAAAATCGACGTGTCCGCGGAAATTTTATGAAACTTTGTTGTTTTAGAAATAATGAATTTATTCCATACTTTTCTTCCACACTGTATAACTAATATTTTTTATCCATACCTTATGTCAAAGAATATCGAATTTTCTGTAATTTTATAATATCTTGGTGGCTACAAATCACATGACATTACCATTAACTGATTTCTGCCATAAGAAACACATTATTTTAATCAGTCTTCTTTGTAATTCAACCCATATATTGCAACCGTTGGATGTAGGACTCTTTAAGGCTTTGAAAGTCAGTTGGAGGAAACAATAAAGCACTAAACTCTGTGAACAATATAGAAACAATATTCACAAATGCGTTCAGGACAACTGCTATTTTCCCATTCAGTTCTTCTAACATTGATTTCAATAAATTGATAGAAAAAAAAAAACAACAAACAAGTAGAAACCTTGCAAATACCTGAAAATCAAGAAATAGTGAAACACTTACGGTTTTTGGAATCACAGATTAAACCTGAAATAGTTACAAAATTTTACGAACACACACGGCTTTAGTAGAAGGGGCACAGTGAAGATAGATCTTTATATAAAATATGGTATCAAATTTACAAACATTCTGGACTAGTTACTAATCGAGAGGAAATTCCAGTATCCAGTATCCAACTTGAAAATTTTAATAAAAATATAAGAGATAATGCAGATGAAATGTACAATGCTAACAGTAAAACTGTGATAAATATAATAGATCAGTACCACAAGTCTTAATAACAGAAGTAACTACGATAAACAGTGATAAGAGAAACTCAGTTCTACATGACAAATTTACAACCTGAAAATAAAACAAAACAAAATAAAGAAAAAAGTAGCAATAATTCGACAATTGATAACGATAATATAATAGAGAAAAATACTGACAAGACAAAAAATTCCTACGACATACTATTACCAATTGAATGCCAAATTGGTAATAAAATTAAAAAAAAAGTAGACATCATTAAAGAAATTTCTCCCGAAAATGATATTAATTTAATAAATTTACTAACAAAAAAAAGTATACGTGATGTGACACCAGAGAACGATAATGGGTCAAAGGTACCAGAAAAAGATAAGATACTTGAAAAGTCTAATCCTGATAATTCTTCTTATATTTTGCCTGGAATAAAAGTACCCACTCCCTTTAAAAAGTCGCTTTTTTGGCCTGAACCGTCATCAAGTAAAATAATCAAAGTTAAGAGACAAATTAAAGTTTTCTCGTAGGAACATCTGATGCTTGGAGAGAATATTATATAAAAAAGAACAGCAGAAAAAAACTAGTTCAAGAAAAAGAAGAACGTAAGAGAAAAAGAGAAGTAAATAAAATATTATGCCAAAAAAAAAACAAAAAAAGCAGAAAAAAGTAACCCAAAACCAAAATAATAAAATTGAAGATGTAGAGAAGATGCAATTAGTTGAGCAGAAAGATGCAGATGAAGCTACTGCTGGAAATGTAATTGTGTCATATAATGTTGGGGATTACGTAATCATTAACTACGGAAGGACGCTTTACCCAGGACATATTACCAATAAGGTAGGAAATAAAATAGTAGTTAGTGCCATGAGTAAAGTAGAACCCTGTAACTGGAAGTGGCCGAAACCTAGGGATGAGATAGAAAATGATTACACCGAAATAATTGAAAAAATCAAACCTCCGCGAGAAGTAAATAAAATAGGATCCTATTTTGTTGAAGAATTGCAGAAGTATGAGACTGAAACCTTGTATGACATATATTTTAAATATTATTCAGTTTTAATATTTTGTTCAGTAAACATTATTTTGTTTTTCTTAGTAGTTTTTATTTTGTCTTGTTTCCAAAAATAATGTCGCAATAATGTTCTTTGTCTGACAGAATTAAAGTCATTGTTTGATTAATAGACATGATTTTGTCAGATTTTCGGACAAAATTAGTTTTGCCATGCCGAATTTGTGTTCATTTGTAAAGACAAAAAAAATGTGTTTTTAAGAAATTCTCATCCAAAGTAAAAAAACTAATAACAAGTGGATTGATATCTAAGAACATTAAACTATACTAAAATTCAAGAACATTCAAGGTAATACGTAAGTTATATATTTCTTTTGCAAAAATCACATCAAATAAAGTTAATGTGTCTGAATTTGGGACATTTACCTTATATATAACTTCTTATGTCAAATAATAGGAGCTACTCCATTTTTCGTTATTCAAATTATAGGAGCCTTGTTCAGGGGTCTAAAAAGATCATAGACCCGTAAAAATTATGAATTTGTAAAAAAATTGAATGAATAAATTTACGAGTTTAACACCCTTTTTATTCCCTTAAACGGGTGATTTAAATAAAAAAATGAACTAGCTCATATTATTCGATATAAAAATGTATGTATGTTCCGTGAATGTTGTCTATTTATTTTTTGTTCGTTTTGTCAATAAAAAAAAACCAGTTTCATTCGTACCTTTGTAAGGGCATGTAAAGAGTGTGTTTTAAGCCAAATGTTAATAAGAACTTTTTGGCTTATTTTGATAAGTTCTATATGCAGTAGAAGTTTGAAACTCTATTTTAGAAACATCCTTGATTTATTGTAACACTTCCAAATACCTAAGATAATTTTGTGTATTGATCTAAAAACAATCTGGTTTTGATTTAAAGTTTATTGAAACAATTTATATACATTACAAAATTTCTAATCAATACAAGACTTACAAAAGCAACATCAGCATCAATTAGATACATTTTTTGTCAAACTTAAAACAGACGAAAAATATAGCAGTAAGTATTCTAATCAGTTTATATCTTAATCTCGGTTCATCCATATAATGACTTTCAAAAGAAAGTATGCAATTCCGAATCCTACAACAAACTTTTCTTTTTGAAGTCTGTTTAAATTTTCCAATTCTAATGCCATGATTCTTCTATTAAGTTTAGCCAACTGTCTACGTAAATGTAAAACCTCTTCAGCAGGTGTCAGACCCTCATTACCTCCTCCAATAGGAGGTGTAGATTCTCTATATGAATTAGAAATTTGTAAACTCGTATCATTTATATGTACTTTAGCATTCGGTTTGAAAGCAAGACTCTGTTCGACTTTTCGCTCTTCTTCATAATTTTCTACCCCAGGAAATGGATATTTATCTAGTGTCAATGTCCTAGGAGGCGTTGCTACCCTTGGCAAATCTGTTGGGTAAGGCTCAGAAGAAAGCAATGAATTGTCAAAGACAATTTCCCGTGGAGGAGCTCTTGTTCCTAGAAAAAAATATATATATATATGAACAGAGTGGTCACTTTTACGACGCCCAGTAGTCCCAGTACAGCATTTTTGAAATCGGTGATATCTACAGTGGTTTAAATTAGAAAAAAGTTGCGCATAATTATGATATTTAATCTTCTGAAAAGAAATATGAGATACTTTGTGTAGTTTTTTTATATATTTTCAGGTATTAACAATATTATGTGAAACTACTCTGTGGGTTAAAGCCCCAACCAGCATTGAATTACACCCACAATATATACCCATATATTCTTTATTATTAGCTTTTGTAACATTTTTTTACTGTTTTAGAAAGGTATTTTAAGCTAATATATATAAAATTTCCTACAATTCCTATCAATGAAGTCATATGTATGTTCTCTGATACCAAACATCTAGGTATGCTAATGAACAATTCCACAGACAAAGCTCTATTCAATAATTATTTAAAGAAATTAATCTATCTAAATTTAGTAACCTGGTTTAATGAAAACACAGATATCTAACTTCTGACAGTAAATTCAACCAAAAGTTGACTATTAAAACTTGGGAATTTAGTAGGCATTGAATTCTGTCTCTACTTTCAGCGGAAACTTTATAGCAAACAATATAAAAATATCAAATTTTATAACATTTTCTTAAAAATAATAGTTATGAAAAGAAAATGCACTTTTTCAGTTTTCAGCCTGTATTTAAAGAACTGTACAAAATATCTCATATTTTTATCCAGAAAATTGAGACAAAAATGTACAACATTTTTCTAATTTAAGCTACCCTATATATATTACCGATTCCAAGATCCCTGTACTGGGCGTCACAAAAGTGACAAGCCTGTTATATAAGAAGACTCACATAAAACTCTCAGACTCGATAACATCAATTTAGTTATATTTTTCTATCATTCTAAAATTATTCGGCTATTCGCACGTGTTACATTGCGCATATAACTTGTAATTACTGTTTTTATCTTTTAGGTGTGTGCTTGTGTAGTGCCATAAATTACATTGAAAGAATAGGATTCATAACATCGGACACCAATAAGAATAACCAAAAAATATCACATAAGACATTTTCTTAGAATTAATTCTATTGACACAAGTCCGTTACAACAAAGCTGTAACGGAAGACGGCGCCGGCGCAACAAACCCAATACTCCAAAAGCTCAAGTTCAAGTTTTTATCGACAAGTCTCAATAAGAGCATTGTGTGTGCATTAATATTTGACAATTCAATGACAATTCAGTTTTGACGTTTACCGATGTTAGTTTCTTCTGTGTAAATCTGGCTCAAGGTTATACATATTTACACGACAAAACAATGAAATTTGGACACTTATTTTAGGCATTTTTTTACCATATATATATATATATATATATATATATATATATATATATATATATATATATATATATATATATATATGGTTGTAAAATTTCTCCGGGTTCCTTTCCGCGATGAATCTGCATGGTCCTCAAAAGAACCATTTGTTTGACAACGTTTCGGTAAAATCTCATTTACCATCTTCAGGTCTTCTTACTTCTGCTTCGCGTTACTACGTTCGGCTTACTGAAAGATGTTTGTCCACTTGGTGAGTTATATACTGTGCTTCCGTTCCGGTGTGTGGTTTTCTTCGCATGGCTGCGCGTCACGGGTCTTGCGTTTAACGGTGCTGTGGGTTCTTGTGTTCTGCTTGGCCTACTCTCAGCGTTACGTATCACTGGTTTATTGATCTTCTTGTTTTTCAGGACAGGTTTCCAAGCTGTTGGTAATCTTTGGGTATCGTCACGTGTATTAAGATTTTGAGGATGTTTTTCAATTTCGATGGCTTCTCTAATTATTCTTTTTCCCTTATGCTCCATTCTTGCTAGTACCTTGGTATTATCGAAATCAATCTGGTGGCCGGTTTCCTTTACATGTTGAGCTAATGACAAGGTTTTTTCATTTTTCTGGACAGCATTCCGATGTTCTTCTTTCCGGGTTTGAATTCTTCTGTTAGTTTGTCCAATGTACGTCTTCTCACAATCTCCGCAAGGAACTTCATATACCCCTTGGTCTTCTAGAGGAATGTTTGTTTTGGCTGATGGTAGCATATTGCCAATCTTCCTGTCCGTGTTGAAGATGGTTTCTATTTTATGTTTCTTTAAAACCCTGCTTATTTTGTCGGTAGTTCCCTTGACATATGGCAGGAGAGCTTTGGCTATTGGTTTATCTTCTTCCTTCTGTTCTTTGTTTCGCCTAGGTCTTAAAGCCCTCATGATGTTGTTATCAGAGAAACCATTTTGCTGTAAGGCTAATTTAACGTTTTTAATTTCCTCTTCTTTGTGGTCGTCGTCAGAGAGTCGTTCTGACCTTGTCATTAGTGTTTTGATCACTGATTGTAGCTGCGATGGGTGGTGATGAGATTCTGCATGTAGATATCTGTTCGTGTGTGTTGGTTTCCGATATACCGTATAGCCTAGACCTCCATCTTGTTTTTCTTTATACACACATCGAGGAAAGGTAGCTGTTGGTCCTTTTCCAGTTCCATGGTGAACTTGATTTTTGGATGTCTGTTGTTCAGATGAATTAAGAATTCCTGTAATTTCTCCTCGCCATGTGTCCATATGACAAAGGTGTCATCGACATATCTCAGCCACATAGATGGTTTATATTCTGCTGCTTCTATTGCTTGTTCTTCTAATTCCTCCATGAATAGGTTGGCTATTACTGGTGACAAAGGCGATCCCATGGGTGCTCCTTCTATTTGCCTATACTTTTGGTTTTTGTAGACAAAGTAAGTGTTCTTTAGGCAATGTTTCGACAATTCCATTAGATCCTCTCTTACATGGTATTTCCTCTGGATCATGTCGAGTGCTTGTTCCACTGGAATGTTTGTAAATAAGGACACTACATCAAAACTTACTAGCAGATGTTCTGGATCCACTTTTACGTTTCTAATACGCTCGATGAAGTGGCTCGCGTTCTTGACGTAAGATTTCGCTTCTTCGGCATATGGTTGTAATTGTTTAGCCAGGAATCTTGCTAGATGTTGTAATGGAGATCCAATGGAACTCACGATGGGTCTCAAAGGCACTCCTTCTTTGTGGATTTTAGGTAATCCATAGAGTTTTGGGCACCTCGATGATTTCTCTCTTGGGATAAGTTGCAGTTGTTGTTCTTGTCTGATGTTCGACGCTTTAATTTTAGCTTTTGTGGTCTTCTCAAGGTATGTAGTAGGGTCTGTGGAGATAGGTTCGTATGCTGGGTCGGTAAGTAAAGCCATGATCTTCCTGTCGTATTCTTGAGTGTCCATTATGACGGTTGCATTTCCTTTATCAGCTGGAAGGATAAGTATCTCGGTGTTCTTTTGGAGATTACGTAGGGCTTGAGTTTCTTCTCTTGTAAGATTCTTTTTTGGCGGTTTAGCTCTTCTCAGTATTTGGGACACATCCTGTCGGATAGTTTCTGCTGCGATGTTGGTGTCCATATTCTCAATAGACGCCTCCACTCCGCATATGATGTTTTCCACTGGAATCTGTGTTGGTGTTACAGCATAGTTAAAACCTTTTGACAGCACGCTTTTTGAGGCTTCGTCAAGGGCCAATTTGGAGATATTGTAGACAATTTTATCCGTATTTGGTCCTGGCATGGTTCTTTTTTGGTAGTTGTTCTTGTTGTAGTTTTTCAAATTTCTTCTTCTGTTTGTTTCTCGTTAGTTCTGCATCGGTTTCTGCTCTAAATTCAGCGATATTGTCTAACATGGTCCATAATGTTGGGTGGAGAGTATTGTTTAGCATCAAATGGATATCGTAAAGGTCCATGTTAACTTGATTTAGTTCCCTTCTTGTATCGTGGATGGCTTCTCTGAGCAAAGCTAGGCTTGCTCTTCTTAGGATATTGTTTGTCTGGTTGTTCTTCTTGTGGAAACTTAATCTCATGCAGTGTGGTATGATGTTTTCGTCTCGGCAGCGTTCCAGGAATGTAAGATTGCACAGTAGTTTGTTTCTCTTTGATCGTAGCTTTTCAAACTTCTTGGATTTGGGTACAATATCCTCCCCGTAGAGGTTTATTATGTTAGTTCGTAGGCTTCCGCGGGTGTTATATGTGGTTGTAAAATTTCTCCGGGTTCCTTTCCGCGATGAATCTGCATGGTCCTCAAAAGAACCATTTGTTTATATATATATCTTACTATTTATTCTGCGTCCGTACATTTTAAATTTACATATCATTCAGCGTCCACCACCTTTCTACGTCCATATACGGACGCAGAAAAAACATTCGTCTTTATTACAATCGGCAATCATCGTTGGATGATGTGGTACAACAGAAATGATGTAGTTTCATACCTAGTTTAATATCTACCGAAAAAAAATTCTGTAAGTTATTTTGTGTAGCTGTACACAATTTCTGGTCGGACGCAGAAATATTAGTAATATGTAAAATAATATACATTTTAAGGTTCAGCTGTTTAACACCAGTTGGCGTTGAAGAGAGTGGCGTATATTTCCCAACTGAATAACCATTTTAATTAACTAAACCATTTTCAGATGATTGTGCGTCCACATCTTGGCAACAGTGTATTTAGTTTATTTCCGTTAGAAATGTTTTATTAATATGGAAACAAATTATTTTGTTTCATAAAGTTAGGCTGTACCCTCAGAAGAAATTGTCATATAATCCTGCTTGTCTCCACCAAATTGAACCAGTCATCTCCTTCCTCTTTTACCGCGGATAACTAATTTAACGCTTTTTTAACAGCACTTTTTCTGAGGGATTCTGAAAATTCTTCATAAATTTTAGAATTGAGGCCAATTCATATTTGGCTATTAATTTTATACTATTTATCACAACAAACAACGATAAATTTTTAATCATTGAGTAAATTTTTTGAAATTCAATTTCAATAGACTTTAGCCAGTTCCCTGGAGCTAATGTTAATATGATGTTGTTCTCTATATACACAGTGATTTCACTTTAAATACAGAAATTGCAGGAATAGATAAAATTCCAAAAAATAAGTGTGCTTTATAAACTTTTTTCCTGGGAGACGCGGTATTCGACACACAGGGTGTTAAAGTTTACAAACATGCCACTGGTTAAAGCCACGAGGTTAATATTACATTCAGCAAAAGGTAAAATTAATTGAATACGATGTAGTAAATTTCATTCAACGTCAGCGCAATATGAAGATATTACAGAAAAAATATATATTTTTTATTGTAAACTTTAATACTCTATCTCGAATACCGCTTCCCCAGGAAATAATATAGTAATATATAATTATAGAGCAAACTCTACTTATTTTTTGGCAATTAATGTGTTTCTGCAGTTTCTGTATTTAAAGTGAAATCACCCTGTATATTAAAATACCTTGCTCCTAACGCACAAATGATGGCATATTTTTTGCGATAGAAGATACTAAATCAGTCTCAAAATACTTTTGTTCCTATTTCAGGATAAACGTTTCATGTTGGGAGTAAAATATTTTGTAAACTACTGAATTTTTATTTTCTGAACAGGTTTGTTTATGTTTGAACTCCACATTAATTCGCGAGAGTTAAGATAATATGGGACATAATTGCCTTCTGAACGATCAACGTCAACTTTTGTACACAGATTTATATAAACTTTGTGAATTTGTTAGAAAATTCCCTTACTGATATTTGCTATGTTTTAGTAGCAAAAATAATGAAATAAACAAATACAAGCAATTTTTATTAGTAATTGCAATTTTTGTTGGTTATTTTTTCATGATTTCTAATTAACTATATGTTTCTTGTTTTGCTGAGTAATTGTTTTTTCAAGAAAGCTAATATTAATTTATTTCCGTCACTATTTTCGATATTCGTATTTGAAATCAAAATTTATGTCATCACAATTAGCGTTATTAAACTCCTAACATTCAGTATACAAATTTGATAATTATATTAAGTGTCAGTTTTTACCTTACGTAACACCCGAATACCTAATTATAACAAACAATACTTGTAATGGAGTAATAGTAATAATGTTATATTTTGCCCTACAGGCGTCGTTCAAAATTTGCTCTGCTTGCATGTCTTCCCCTCATTTATTCACAATCACGCAGTAGAAGTTCTATCACTTCTCTCTCTTCCCAACATACCCTACATCTTCTCTCACTTTCATCTGTCCGCCATTTATTATTTTTCCTCATTGTCTCAAATGAATCTTACTAACATTATCCTTTCCTTCTTACTTTCCCTCTTTAATTTTGTTCTTCTTTCTTGCCTTTCTATATCTGTCTCTTAGCTGTAATTCTTTTCTCATCTGTCTGCCTCCAGTTCTTAAGCGTTCTATTTCTGTGATTGCATACCCATTTCGTCGAAGTATATCTCTCTATCTGTCGCTATATTCTCTCCTCCTTCCTTCTTTTTTTCTAACCAGCACTGTTGTAGTATCTTGCAGTATTTCCTTCTATTTTCTTCGTATTTTATTGTTAGGTTTCCTGCTTTCACCCTCATTTTGTCTCTTTTGCTTTCTTCTCTTACAATGTAGCCCGGAGTTTCTCTGTCTGTTCCTAATATCCACCTTAGATACTTGTCCTGTACTTTTTCCATTTTTCAAATTCTCTCCATCACCACACCTCGGTCCCATACAACAGTATATTCCCCACTAAACTGTCGAATAATATTAGTTGTTTTTTATGTCTGAATTTTCTTTCTCTCTGTCCCCCAAACTATCCCCATTGCTTGATTTACCTTCCTTAGTTTTATATGTGCCGCAAATGTATTCCTTGAGTTAAAAACAAACCCTAAGTATTCCAAAAATCATCAGTTTTGTGTTCTCCACATTCACTTGTCTTATAATCTGTTTCATTTCGTTCTCTTCATTTGCTACTATAATGATGTCATCTACATATTATAGAGTACGCAAACCTTTCTCTTTTCCACTACTACTCCTCCTGCCTGAGCCATCCTCAATCTCTCCTCAATGTCGCCAATAAATGCTGCAAATAAGGAAGAGCTTAGTGGGCACCCCTGTCTCACTCCTTTGTTTGTATAAAATTATGTAATTTCCATCTCGTTCACTTTCACTCTATTCAACGTTGTTTTATATATATCCTTAAGTTTTCTTATCAGGTGTTTATCGACTCCTCTGTCCTTTAGGTGTTCCTACAATTTTAGTCTTTGTACATTATCACAAGCCGCATTTAGATCTACGAATAACTTTCCATTTTTCTTCTGCATTTCTTTGTTAATTAGATGATGCAATATGTATACATTGTCAATTGCACCTCTGCCCTTTCTGTACGCTGCCTGCCCATCTGGTATAATTTCTTTTTTCTTCATTCCGCCTTTAGTTTTTTGTATAGCAACTCTGTAACTTTTTGTTTCCTGGTTTGTTTGTTTTTTATAAATAGGGGAGATTATTCCTTCCCTCCAGCTTTTTGGTTTACTCTTTCCTCATTGATAATTTCACTGTTTACTACAGCGTCCGTAAATCCTGGCTTCATTTTGTATTGTGTCCTTTCCAGCACTTTTTCCTTTCCATAAATTTTTAATCTGTTCCACTATCTTCCCTATCTATTCTCTCTATTCTTTAGTTTCCATCTTCTATTTGCTCACTATTTCTTTCCTCATATTCTTCGTTTTCACTTAATAACTCTACACATAACTTATCCATTCTTCCATTTTTATCTGCTCGCTCACTTTTTCCCGCTTCTTTCTCTCTTTATTAATATAATTCCACGCTTTTGTTTTCCTTTTTATTTTCTTCACTTCTTCTTTTTCCTAACTCTGTTTCTTTTCCTTACAACTTACACTATAGCTGTTTTTCGCTTGCATATATTCCTCTTTTGAAGTTTTGTTCTGGGTCCATTTTCTCAGTTGTCCTCTGCCTTGTCGTTTCAGTTCTCTGCATTCTTTAACCCACCAGTTGTTTCTTTTATCCCTTTTCAGTATTTTCTTTTTCTCTGTTGCCCCCCTATCCATTCTGTCAAATCCCTCATCTTCTCATCGACTGTCTTTCCCTTATAGTTCATCATCTGTGTTCTTCCTCTGTACTTTACTGTTTTCTCTTTTCCCCATTTTGTTATTTCTAATTCCTCTCTTATCCTTGCTTGTCTCTCTGTTGCTCACGTTTTCCGGTCCTCTTAAAGTTATTTCCAAAGACATATGATCCGACTCCACCCTGTCTGCTATTTTAAACTTTCCACTTCCTCCCAAGCATCTTCATTGACTATTGCATAATCAACTCTCTCTCATCTTGGTCTCAGGTATGTCCAGTTTCCTTTTTCGTTTCTCTCCTTAATTTCCATTCAGTACATCCCATCCATTATCTTTTATTATTTTCTCTATTAATCTCCTCTTTTTATTATCTTTTTTATCTATTCTCCCTTTCCGACTCTTCTCTTCTTTTTGCCCTTTCTCTCATTCGACCGTTAAAATCTCCTGCTATTAACATTTTGTTCCTGCAGCGGTCATTTACTTTTTTCTTAATTTGCGACTTCAAATTTTTCATCCCTGTACTATATACCGTTATTATTATCCATGTTTTCTTTCCTATGTTTACTCTGCTACTTATCATGCTCTTGTGTTTTTCATTTCCTTATTACTTCTATTTCCTCTCGTATCCCCATTATCAACCCACCCTTCGCTCTGCCTTTCGTCTTCACTCTTTCGGCCCCTAGGAGTTCCCATTTGAAGCATTTTGGTAATATGTACTTAATTTTTTCCCACGATTTCTCTTCTACTCATGTTTCCAACATTCCCACTATGTCACCCCCTTCCACGTATTCCCAGAAGTCTGCCTTCTTATTTGTTACACCTGCTACGTTCCAATACAGTGCTCTTGTCTTTCTTCCTGATCTCTTCTTCCCTCTGTGTGTTTTTCCCATCTTTTTCCCTCAGTTTGTTCCTAAAATTACTCTCCCCCTTCTTATCCATGTAATGGATTACAACTTTTACTACTTTTACATAACAAAATGCCATCTTTTTTAAATTTAAATTTAGATCAACGTGACACGTGTACTTTAACTTTAAAGATTATGCTTATACAGTTTTAAAGAAACGTATTTATTATGCAGTAATTAGATAATTTTCAGTTAATTGCATTTTTTTCAAATGTGTTTCAGTTGGTGTGACTTCTATTGTTTGTTTTTGCGTGGATGAATAACTTGTTTTTTGTTTTTGTACTACACAGCTCGGCGATAAATAAACAACGATTTTATAAATAAACTATTATTTTATGTTTTAAATATACATTTATTTGTACAATAATTTTTTTAATATCACGTTTAACATAATTAAAGATTATCTAGAAATATCAACGTTAGGGAAATATCATGGCTGTCATGTATCAAATAAATTTGAAAAGTTCAATGTTACCAATACTTGGTTAGTGAGCAAATTAATTTCTCAAAAATTTCTATATCGCGTCGTGACAGACCCAGGAAAGAATATACTATATAAATATTAAAGCTCGAAGTTGCCGAGAAACTGGCAACTATGTCGGACGTTCAAACATTGTTACTAAGTATTATAATATACTATTGGACGCAGAAAAGATAAAAACATATAAACGTATAACGGACGCGGAAATAATAGCAAAACGAAGGGACGCAAAATCATGGCAAAGTAGAAATCTTCTATTATTGAAGGCAGCAAAAAGATTTCTGTTATATACTCATTTTCAATCATAGCACATTTAAAACGCCACCTATGTCTAAAAATATTTCACTATACTTTTCCGGACGTAGAATCGTTGTAATATGAAAAGACGCAGAAAAGATATGAAGATGTATATATATGCAGGGTGACTAGATGAAAACAAAACAGAGCCAATTTCAGGAACTGAAATTTTGATTTTAAAGTTGAAAGTTATGTACAAACAATTAGTAATGGTAAAAATGTCACTCATTCGAGTTAAGTACGCCAATGGTATAAATTTAGTATTTCTTGCGTTACATTGGTTTTTGGCGATTTGTTATCACTTTCGTAAAAAAAAAAATTGTAAAACAGATATGAATACTATACACACACAACGAACGTAAAATTAGTGGATTCTAAACTTATTTTCTAGTATTATTTGGAAGCGTTGGTTGGTAGTTTATTTAATTGTGTTTTTGAAAATTAAACACTGGTTTATTCCATTGCGGAAAGGGTAGATATCATTTCGCTTTACTTTATGAACAATAAATGTGCGAATAGAACAGCTCAGCTATTTAATGGACAACATCAAGATCGACATGTCAGGTTGAAGTATGTTCTAGTTAGTAAAAAAATTTCAAGAAACAGAACGTAGCCAATAAAAAACGAGAAATTGAAAAACATATAGTTAATGAAGCTAGTGAAGTTGCAGTTTTGGGACAAGTTCATCTTGATCCTACATTAAGTACGAGGCAGCTGGCATCTGTGTCTGGGATCAATCGAACTATCATACAAACCATTTTGAAGAAGAATAAATTCCATCAGTCGGAAGACGCTATTGACCCTGCCTTGACTGATATTATTGAAAATGTTCCAGAGTATGATGATCATTTGATTTTTCAACAGGACGGCGCTCCTCAGCATTATGCGTTAATTGTCCGTCAGTATTTGGAGCAACGTTTTCCACAGAATTGGATTGGAAGAAGAGGCAGCATTGAGTAGTCTCCACGATCACCGGATTTATCGCCCCTTGATTTTTTTTGTAAGGATACTGTAATGTATTTGAAGGAAATAAATTACTCGTCAATAATTCGGTAACAACTGTACTTCTCAAATACCATTTGGAGAGTGTGTGTTCCTCGTACAGTACTTTCCTATCTAACTTACTACTACTTTTTACATCGCCTACAACTATATAAAAACTTAACAACTAAAGACATTCGTACACCAAACTTACTAGCTAAAGTCATCCATACATTTCCACATATACAGGGTTTTCATTAATGTCCGAGACCCACGTGATCAAATTGGTTGTCACTATCAATAAATTTGATTTTCTAAAGTTGGCTGCTATGAAAATTTTCAAATCTAGGGACCTAAACTAGCTGTCAATCCAGAGGCGTTCACGGTATTTCCCTCCATTTTCTGCGCGCTGTTTTGATATTTTTATACCTGTTGCCCGTACGTTTTCCCTTGATTGTTTTTGTGATTTACCAACATTTTTACGTTTATTTACTTTACTAACAACAGTTCTTTTCAGAGCTACAGAATTTGTTTCATATTTTTAGACTTCAAGTGTTTAAAAATGCCTTTTACACCTGAACAAGATGCTTACATTTTAAAGGCACATTTTCGGAGTGCCACGCGAAATCCAGATGGAAGTTGGTCATATTCATTACAGTCATGTATTGACCAATTCATTGAAGCTTTCCCTGATATAGACGTTGATTATGACGTTTTTAGGAAGCATAAATCTATACTTCTCAAGAGATATGACGAAAAACATTGTATTTGCAAGGGGAAATCAACAGGCAGGCCAACAGTTTTAACTGAAAATACAGTTGACGATATACGACAACGTATGGAGCAGAGCCCCAAAAAATCTATCCCCCAGTTGTCTGCCCAAACAGGTATGCAGGTAGTTTTTATTTTACACACATTAAATACTTGAAACTACATTTATAATTAAATTAAAAGCCTTAAAATGAATTTCTGTGTGTATTAAACTGAAATTATTATAAGACGTTGTGAGAATTTGAGATTATATTTTATATCGTTTAAAAGTAACGTAGATTTCTGAATATTTGTTTTGTTGATAGGGTTCTCAGTGGGAACGTGTCACAAGGCTTTAAAGAAGCAATTGCACATGCACCCATACAAAGTCTCTATTGTTCAGCAGTTACATCCACCTGACTACAACAAACGAATACGGTATTGTGAATGGTTCAATGAAAATCTGAACAACAATGATTTATTGAATTTGACGTTTTTTTCTGACGAAGCATGGGTCCATCTATCAGGTTACATTAACAGCCAAAATTACAGAACGTGGGCTACAGAAAACCCACATGAATTTATTGAAACTTCACTACATCCCAATAAAATTGGTATATGGGTAGCCGTTTCAAGAAGGCGGATAATAGGACCAATTTTCTTTCGAGAAGTGATAAATGGTGAAAGGTATAGGGAGATTTTACGACAAGCGTTAGAACAAATGCATGATGACGAATTGAGGTTTGGATATTTTCAACAGGATGGAGCACCTGCCCACACAGCAGCTGAAACAATTAGATATTTAGAAGAATTTTATGGGGATCGAATTATTAGTAGGGTATTATTGTGGCCTAGTCGAACCCCTGATCTTACACCTTTAGACTACTATCTCTTTGGACGTATAAAAAATAATATTTTCAAGCAGCGAGTTCACACACTTGAAGACCTAGAAGTAGCGATTCGCCATGAAATCGAATCCATTACTCCAAATGAATTGGAACGTGTTTTCGAATGCATGAAACGGAGGGTAAATTTATGTCTAGAAAATGAAGGTGGACATTTTGAACACCTTTTATAATAAAAGCAAAACAAAATACCACTCACCAAAACACTTTTAATTGTGCGTTGAGAATGTTACTTTGTTAACAAAACGCAGCATCGGAAAAAGTAGAAGTGTTTTGGTGAGTGGTAAAATTGTTTTCTGTTTTGTATCGACATCAAACGTTCCAAACCTATCCTAAGATAAACTAAACTATTGTGACTTTTTTATATTCTCTACCTGTTAAAACTTCTTTGTTTAAATTTGAAACTGATTTTTTACCTATAACATAAAAATTTTATGGCAAGGTGTAAGCAATATGTAATAAATAAAATTTTTAATAAACATTAAATGTTCAATAATTAATTGTAAATTGTTTTTTTTTTAATTTGACTTATCAAGGTGTAAGCTGGATTTCTTCATTTAATTTCTGAGTTAATGTGTATTTCAAAATTTATACATCAAAATAAACAGCTAAAATGAAATATTTCTTAAATTACCTTTTTCTTTGAAAAAATAAAATATACTACACCACTGGTGCCATAGTGTTTTAATTTTTATCAAATACCAATTTGTGTAATGTTGGTTGCCTAATGCCGCGGTCACGTGGGTCTCGGACATTAATGAAAACCCTGTACTCACAGATACCTAAAAAGTAAAATTTATAAAACACAGCCAGCATCGCTGCAAGATTTACGTCAAAGAATTGTCGACGTCGAATCACTCCGTAAATGCTTCAGAATGTGCGCAAACTTTCGAACAAAATCTTTATTCTTATATGGAAGCGAGCGGCCATCAGTTTGAACATTTAATCAACTAAGTAGTAAGTAAGCAACTAAACATAATTTAAATTTTAAAATGTAAATTTTTTTCAAAATATTGGGCGGAATTATAAAATTTAAAGTCTGTTGTAAAGAGAATTGTAAGAGCTTTCAAAATAAATATTACTCAACCCCCAATGCCATTTAAATATTTTGGGGTGATGCTTACCCTTGCTAGGGGGTGAAAGTGGCGGAGTAAAAAATAACAGCAAACAATGTCCCCCTTTTATCTAAAATCGACAGGTCTCAGCGTTTTTCTACAATCTTGACGCAGTTCCTGAAAATGGCTTTGTTTCGCTTTCATTTGGCCGCCCTGTATATATAAAGGTGGTTAACTGTTCTGAGTCGTCAAATTCCCAGATGTTGGTTATTGTTATTTTTTTATGATTTAGAGCTACTTGGGCGCCAGCCAGCCGTTTATAGCAATAGATAGGGAAAGACCGGAT
This sequence comes from Monochamus saltuarius, assembly GCA_025584915.1. Taxonomy (NCBI): domain Eukaryota; kingdom Metazoa; phylum Arthropoda; class Insecta; order Coleoptera; family Cerambycidae; genus Monochamus; species Monochamus saltuarius. Next base: position 38,424,662 of record CM046723.1, read on the forward strand.
AAGCACTAACGATCTCAAGTTCAAAAAATAAGATTAAAAAAATGCTTGCTATGACAGCAAGAGGGAGAATCGCATTAGATTCTAATAAAAATTTAATAGATAACAAAATTTCTTAGTTTCATATTGACATTATCAGCATCAAAAAAAAACCTATAATAAGTAAGGTGAACTAATTAACATTAGTACAGCAGCTAGACTATAGGACTGTGACCAGGGAATTCAGCTCCACCCCACGGCAGGTAATTATTTATTTAATATCCTGGTTTTCAGGTAAGTGCATTAATACTGTCACAGAATTTGCCCCACTCACACCCAATTCGACGACTGTGGTACCGCGAAATGCTAAGATTGCCCCGATCGCCCCTACGCGATTCTGGTAAACAAACAAAATGCCGTGTATCGAGGCGGGACTGGAAAAATGGGGAATCGACGAGAAGCGTTCGAGTCGTTCGAGAAAATGGATCTAGAGATACTAGAAAATACCTGGAATATTCGTTTGGTCTATAAAAGAAGAATAAACGGCCGAGCTAGTTAATCTTGTATTACAGTCTTGAATTGGAGTGTTTAGAGTGATTAAGTGAAATAGTGTTTAGTTGAGCTGTAATTAGTATTCAGTAGTGTACTGAGTAGTTAACAAAGTGATTAATTAACGGATTGTTTTTCTGGCAATAGAAAAAGTCAGATTGGGAAATCCGTGACAATTTGGTGTCGGAAGTGGATTTAACTTTAAAGTTTGAAGAACTTTCGGCGAGGGGAAAACCACTGGGGTATTTTACTGTACAAGCTGTAGGTAAAGGTATTTTTTTGGGTATTTGTGGGTAATTATGGGAATTTTTTTTTATTTCCATTTATTCAGATAAGCCATATACAGGTTGTGAACGTCATATAATAAATGATACATACATATAGATTTAAAAAAAAACATAAAAAGTAAGTAACACATAATATAAATAACAACTTAACCAAACACTGAACAAATTTCTTTATAAAATTACTTAAGTTAGCTATATAACTAAATTACAAAACTACGATATTATTTTACAAAATCAAAGTATTCTTTCATACTATTTTTTCGGATTTGTTGGGTATTTTGTGTATTTTTGAGTACTATCAAGGTAATAATGGGTATTTAGTGGGTATTACGAAGGTATTTATTGGGTACTTTTGGAGAAAATTAGTGTTTTCCCGCCAATTCTTAAACACAATGGCGATGGCGCTTGCGTGTGGATAATGATATTGATCGCATAGATTATTCCGACAAAAATCCAAGTTTATCAGTGGAAAGTCCGTATTTAAAAGTAATCCTATCTAATAATAAATCAGAGAGAGTAAAAAATCTTCTTTTTGTTGGTTGCTGGGTGAAGGAAATGGAAAAATTAGTACGGATAGAATGAAACGATTTATAACAGGAAAAAGAAAATTTGCCGGGGCAAATACCGATATAGCAAAAAAAATTAGTGAACTATAGAAAGTAAGAAAATCTCAGAAAAAAACTAGAAGAAAACTTAAATCTCATTCTGAATCTGAATGTGACTCAGAAGAGTTTAGTTATAGAGTTGTTTTAGATGATTCCACTGACACAGAAGATTTTTCTTCGGAAGAAAATACCGTTGAAGAACAATTAGACAGTATGCCAGTTATTATACTTGAGGAAGAAAAATACTATGCTGTATCATATGATGAGGACTGGTTTGTGGGAAGAATAGTTAATACAGTTGATGAAGTTAAATACAGTTTCTTAAACGAGAATTAGGTTCATATGTTTGGCCCAAGCAAGACGATATTGCAAATGTTGAAAGAAAATATATATTTTATGGCCCGCTTGATCTAATCGGCACTGGTGTATATAATTTAAAAAGATATGACATAAATAAAATAAAAAAAGAATATAAATGCCTCAAAAACTCCTTAAAAAGTAAATAAAAATGGTGTCCAATATGTATCTTATTATATGTAACTATGTACTTACATTTCCAACGAACCAACATTATTTAGTTATTTTATATATTAAATATTAGAATGTGTTTATTGATTTAGGTAGACCGTATATAAGCTATATTCGTGGAGACATTGGCACCCTCTCTGCGGGTATGGTAGGGTGGAAGAATGTTGGCTTGGGTCAATGTGAGAGATTGATACCGGTTGACATTTGACTACCCCCCTAATTAATGAGGTTTTCCAGGTTTCCCTCATTCCTGCACTGAATGGTGGTTAGGGCCTACCAACGTAAGTCGTTCCTGGGTGCAAATGCGGCCTGCTTAATAATGATATGCCGCCCCCTCTCCCGCACAAGTCTTCGACTTCTGGGCTAATCCTCGTGATTAGAATGAGAGGTAGAGATACTATTATTATTTATATGAGTAAGGATTAGACCTTAGTTTATTTAACAATTCTCTGTTTTATGTTTAATACTTATATAAACGTGATGTCAGTCAATAAACTCTTCGTCACAAAAAATTACTTATCGTTAATGAAATTACTGACAATTCTATATTATTTACGTATATTGGAATAATTTCTAAGAAAATATTATGAGAGAGTATTGAAAAATTGAAGGTATAGTAAGCAAAATCGTGGGTGTAATTTATTTTTTGTTTATTAAATATCTGGGTATTTAAGGGTATTTTTGGGTACTATTCGGTATTTTTGGGTACTTAACGATATTTTTAGGTACTTGAGGATATTATTGGATAATACGCATAGGTATTCTTTGAGCATTTGTGGTTTTTGGGTATTTACTTATTTGCTGAGGTATTTTTTTGGGTATTTATGGATAATATTTTTAAAAATGGGTATTTCGTTGTCCAAATTTCAAGCAGTGGTTTACCCCTCGACTTTCGGGAACCCTGTGCGTAAGTGGGATTAAAGTGGAAGTTTGAAGAACTTTCTGGAACCCTGTACGTGGGTGGAATAAAGACGCAAGTGTGACATCACCGCACTCGTAGTGACGTAAGGAAGTGAACGGTGGTATCGCGAAGGACAATCTCGAACATTCTAGAACTTTGTACGGGAGTGAGATAAAGACCCAAGTGTGACTTATCACCACACTCGTCGTGACGTAAGGAAGTGAACGGTGGTATTCGCGAAGGACAATCTCGAACATTCTAGAACTTTGTACGGGAGTGAGACAAAGACCCAAGTGTGACATATCACCGCACTCGTCGTGACGTAAGGAAGTGAAAGGTGTTATTTGATAAGGACAATCTCGAACATTCTAGAACTTTATACGGGAGTGACACAAATACCCAAGTGTGGCATATCACCGCACTCGTTTCATTGTGAGGAAGGCAACAGTGATATCTAGAAATACATTTGTGAACATTCTAGAACATTCAAAATAGAGTGAATACATGTCACTAGAAGTCAAATCAATATGGATGCATAAATGGCAAAACTTTTAGAAATGATGCAAACAATGCAAAAGAAAATGGAAGACCAAGCGAAGACTATGCAAGATAAATTAGAAGAACGGGGACAAACAATGCAAAAGGAATTTGAACAACAGGTACAGACAATGCAAAAAAAAACTAGAGGAACAAGGACATAAAATGGAAGATCAGATACAGACAATACAACAGGAAATGAGAGCCCAGATGAAAGAAATGCAGGAGAAATTAGAAAATAAACTAGAAGAACAAGGGTATATAATGAAAAAACAGATACAGACAATACAACAGGAAATGAGAGATCGGACGAAAGAACTGCAAACAAAGTTGGAGAATACACTAGAAGAAAAACTAGAGGAGCAGTCACATAAAATGACACAAGTAGAAGAGAAACTGTTAGTACAAAAAAGGGAAATAGACGAAGAAATGAACCATGTTAGAGAAGATCTTTAACTTAAATTAGACAAGATAGCGAAGAAGGGCGTAATCAAATCAGAAGGACCTGTTTTCCGAACTCAGAAAACGAAGCCTCCTGAATTCGACGGCAAGATCGCAGCAGCTGCGGTAAACGAATGGTCTGATTGTGAAAAAGTTACTGCTCTGATGGTTGCTCTACGAGGGGAAGCTCTTGACGTCCTACAAGGAGTTCCTGCTGGGCAGCAGAATAACTACGACATTCTAAAACAGCATACGGAAATGAGATATGGTGATAAGCACCTTCAGCAAGTATACCAGGCACAATTGAAAAATCGTCACCAGCAAAGTGAAGAGAATTTACAACATTATGAGACCGATATTGCTCGACTGGTTCGATCTTAGACCAGCTCTCTATCCAAGTTTTTACCGACGGCCTAAGAGATTGTGAAATCCAGCAGGCACTACGACTCGCCAGACCTAAAACACTGAACAACGCTCTTTCGCATGCACTACTGGAATTCGAGGCAGCAAAGATGGCATCCGGTAGACATGTTAAAGTTCGGGCCATCAGCGATAACAGCGATAATATGGGAAATGGAGATCAAAACATTGAAGGAGGCCATTGATAAACTCAGCCCAACTGCCAAGCTGAAGAGAGAACCTGGTAGCCAAAGAGATAGCCCTCTTCAATGTTGGACCTGTGGGCAGACGGGACATCTGAAGAGACAGTGTAGGGCCCCAGCCGCAGATCAGCAAAAGTGCGACTCCCAGGCGGAAGTTACACAGGAAAACTAGGTTCAGCCGGTTTGACGGGGCAAAAGCCGGCTGCGTCCTCCTACCATGCCCCACGAAAAGAAGTTACGTTATCACGTCTTCAGGACTCTGACTCCTTGCTAGTAGAAGGCATTATTTTTGGTCGTATGTTTCCTATGGTAATCGACACTGGAGCGACAAAACTATTGTACGGCCGGATATTATTGGTGATTGGCGTATTAAGAACCCTGCCAAACGTTACGTCCTTACAACAGCCAATGGACAACAACTGCCAGTCAAGGGGGAATGCGAGCTTGAAGTAGAATTAGGAGACGTCAAGTTCAAACACAGAGCCCTGGTAGCAGATATATCGGACAATGTCATACTCGGACTAGACTTATTACGAGCAAAGGGGGTGAACTTAGATTTGAATGCTGGCACGCTACGGACAATGGATGAGAAAGTAGTGCTAACGACCACCACTGAGAATAACTCTGTACGGAGACTCGTTGTTAAAGATGTGGTACTACCTGCTCAGACCGAAACCTTGGTTGCTACTGTAATGGATGTGGAAATCTCTTGCAGTGTAGGAGTGGTGGAACCCAGTAATCCGGATTTGTTCAATAAATCTATAGTCACCGGCCGCACCCTGATAAAACCTGAGAAAACGACAATAGTACGAGTAGTTAACCTGAAAACCTTTCCACAGAAAATTACAAAGGGAACTGAAGTAGGAGTCTGTGAATCTGTTACCACTGTCAAAGCACACAAAGAAATCAACGAAACGGAGAAAGAACCAAATAAGACCAGCCTACCGGAATGTCTCAGGGACATCGTGGATAGGGCCAAGGCAACAGACGTGGAAGTGGAACAACTGGAAGAGTTGTTAAATGAAAGCGAAGAGGTGTTTGCACTTAAACCAGGCGACTTTGGGAGAACCAATGTAGTGAAGCATCGAATTGATACTGGTTCATCGTCTCCTATAAACCAGCCACCATGAGGACTTCCACTAGCCAAGCGAGAAGAAGTTAACAAGATGTTAATTGAGATGCAAAACCAAGGAACCACAGAGGCATCTCAGAGTCCTTGGGCTTCTCCTGTAGTCCTGGTCAAGAAGAAAGACGGCTCCACCCGATTTTGTGTGGACTACAGAAAATTAAATGACGTTATCAAGAAAGATAGTTACCCACTACCAAGAATTGACGATACTCTGGATACCTTGGCCGGTGCGCAATGGTTTTCCACTTTGGATTTGAAGAGTGGATATTGGCAAGTCGAGGTCAGCCCAGAAGACAAGGAAAAGGCAGCGTTCACTACTGCAAACGGATTGTGGCAGTTCAATGTAATGCCATTTGGCCTATGCAATGGTCCTGCCACCTTTGAACGATTGATGGAAACTGTACTTTATGGCCTGCATTGGGCGACCTGCTTGATTTACTTGGACGACGTGGTGGTGCTGGGACGCTCTTTCCAAGAACACCTGAAGAACGTGTCCGAAGTGCTCAAAAAGTTGAAAGCAGCAAACCTGAAACTGAACCCAAAGAAGTGCAGTCTGTTCCAAAAGGAGGTTAGATACCTAGGCCACATTATTACTTCAAACGGTGTGAAAACAGACCCCGAGAACACAGAGTGCATAAAGAACTGGCCGATTCCTAAAGACAAACATTAAGTTCGAAGTTTTCTCGGACTATGCACATACTACTGACGGTTTGTCCAAAGACTGTCGGACATTGCCAAGCCTCTTCATAAACTCACAGAAGACAACATCCGCTGAAAGAGGCTCTCTGCACTACCTCGATTTTGACATACCCAATACCTGGACAACCCTTTATAGTGGACACGGACGCAAGCAACATTGGAATTGGTGGAGTTCTTTCCCAAGTACAAGATGGCCAAGAGCGAGTAGTGGGCTACTTCAGCAAAGTTCTGTCAAAAGCCGAAAAGAATTACTGTGTGACTCGGAAAGAATTGCTTGTCATCCTCAAGAGCCTAGAACACTTTCATAAATACTTGTATGGTCAAGAATTCCTCTTAAGAACGGATCACGCTTCCCTTAAATGGCTGATACAGTTTAAAAACCCTGAAGGACAGATGGCCAGATGGCTGGAACGGCTGCAAGAATATCACTTTGTTATTGAACATCGGGCCGGCAGGAAACATGGAAATTCGAATAAAAGATATTACTATAGACCCCTTGCTAAAGAAGAAAGCTACAACTGAAAAAAAAAACATCGAAATCTGGTTTACGGTGCGCCAGGAAATTCAGTTTGACTATTTTGGTTTTTACAACTGGTGTGTTAATTTTGATGTGAATTGTATATTTTAAACTTTATCAGCATATGGAAAGAAATACATCAGAGCAGCAATGTGGATTTGTTGTAAAGAAATCAATAAATACCAATTTACTTTTATATACTATAGGGCATTTGAGAAAAACATCAGATTGATGTGATTTATACAGATTTTACAATTTTTTTTGACAAAGTTAAATCATGATTTACTATTGAAAAAATCGCACATACATTGTAAATTTATTTTAAACATATCTTCAGAATAGACATTTTGTTGTTAAACATAATGGAAATACTTGAAGCATCATGACAATTCTGGGGTGCCTCAGGGTTCCCACTTATGAGTCACTGTTTTTATTATTTATTGTTTACTTTATGCGGAAAAAAAATTAAACCGTTAGAAACTATGTGGCTCTACAGAGATATAGACAGTATTGTTAATTGGAGTGGAGTAATAAATTGCATTGCAACTTGAAGAAATGCCATATAATTTCTTTTACAAAAAAATAATAATTCCATTGTTTGACTGTAAGAGCTTAGCCTGAAATATAGCAATAATCTTTCTTTTGCAGACCACATCTACAAATTCTGTGAATAGAATGTTAGAATTTATTAACAAACAAATTGCAGCTTTTACAAATATTCAAACATTAAACATTCTCTATACATATATTAGTCATATCTAAATTTGAATTTGCTTCAATTGTGTGGCAAACAGAACCTCAACATTATTTAACGTCAATTGAAAAAATACAAAATAAATTTTTAAAGCATGTTTTAACCCTTAATTTTATATTGTATCTTATAGCTATCATCATAAAATATTATTTTAAGGTAAATGACTAAGGTAAGGTGTGCCACCTAGTTTACTGATCTAAATATACTCTTTTTTATATAGTTCTACTGTTAGTTAAGCCATCTATACGAATTTATGGAAACTATTCTATGATTAGCAATGGCGGTACTGTTCATCAGGTGATAGTGTCGTGTGGTAAGTTTCATTTGTTTTACAAAAATATTTTGTGGACATTTTAATGTAAAATAGTGTTAGGCATTATTTTTAGAAATATATGTAATGTTTCAATACAAGCCAGACAAATTTTTGCAATATTTTGCAGCAAAAAATAGCATGTTTATAATTATGTATTATGTACCCTTTGCCAAACTTTCAAGAAAAGAGGCTACATCTGTTTTGTATCTTATTGCCTACATTACCAAATTTATAATAAAGTGACTTACGTATGTTATGTATCCTATTGTCGATATCACCAAGTTTTTGAAATCTATCAAACAACCATCTTTTTTGATTGTACAAGAACATAAATTCTTTGATAAAAACAACAAATACTTATTTTTTATTTCAGAAAAGAAAATAAAATGATTCGAACTCGTAAAGATAAAATTATGGACCTGCTTCCTTCTCCTACATCAGATATTGACAAATCCAGTGAAGATGACGAAGAAAAAATACTTGATATCAATGATCAGCATAGCTCAATTGTAGATCAATTTGATGAAATTGTTTGGAGCAGTTCAGATACCAATATTGCTTCAGAACAAGATGAAGGACCGGGTATTGAACTAGGAATAAAAACACCAATGAAACACATGCCAGAAGATAATCTAACCCCAAAGCAGACATATGTTTTTACCCCATTGAAAACAAGATCTCATTCAAAGAAAAGTGGTCATGAAAATAAAGAAACAGGAGAAAGTCAAAATGCGAAAAAAAATACTGAAACCGAAAAATTAAGATAAACCAAAATAAAACGTACAAAAAATCTGAATTTAACATATACATGGTCCAACAAAGAATATGAGTATCCAGTAGACATACCTGACAACAGCTTTTCAATACCAAATGAAACACAGTCACCTCTGCAATATTTCAAGACATTTTTCTCTTCTGATCTTAACCAGCTTATTACGGAGAATACTAATTTATATTCTTGCCAAGAAACGGGAAAATCTATAAATATTGTTGAAAATGAGATTTGCGTCAATATATAAAATCCAAACCAAAAAAATGGGGATATAAGATATTTGTGAGAGCGAGAATTTCTGGATTAGTTTACGATTTTATCGTTTATGGCGGAGAAAACATTTATACAACACCAGAATTTTTCAGCCCAAGAAATAGGTGTGGATTTGGTGCCAAGATTGTAGTAGGTATTTGTCAGTCAATAAAAGATTGTGCTTGTACAGCTATTTATTTTGACAATTTCTTTACGTCCTTGGATCTACTATACATCCTGCGAAATCAATTTGGAATATTGGCTTTGGGTACTACTTTGGGTAAGAAGTAATAGATTACGGAACTGCAATTTGGACAAGACAAAGTATTGAAAAAAAAAGGTCGAGGCTCATTCTGTCGCAGAAGCGACAATGAAAATAAAATTACGTGCGTAAAGTGGTATGACAACAAACCAGTCTTATTAGTCAGTACATTTGTTTCTACTGAACCACTTACTACAGCTAAAAGATATGAAAAGTCACAAAAAGCAAAAGTTGATGTCCCAATATAGTGAAGCAATATAACTCTCACATGGGAGGAGTGGATCTGATGGACATGCTTGTTTCTTTATACAGAATTCCACTAAAAACACCTTGTTGGTATCTATCAATATTTGCACAATTGATAGATATATGTCTAAATAATGCCTGGTTGATATATCAACGCGACAGAAAATTATTGGCTGCTAAAGACAAAGACAAAAATCTTTGAAAGAATTTAGATATTTAGGCCCAGTTTTTGAAGTTGAAGGACAGAGTAAAAAGAAAAAAATCAGGCAAAGTTATCAATAATTCGAAAAAAATCAAACGAATGGTAGCTCCTAGACCACCACCTGATGTATGTTCTCTCCCGCACAAGTCTTCGACTTCTGGGCTAATCCTCGTGATTAGAATGAGGGGTAGAGATATTATTATTATTATAAAGTGAATCATTTTCCAATATATTCCACAAAAGGTCGATGTCGATTGTGTAAGTATGGGGAAACTCACTGGATTTGTACCAAATGCAATGCAAGACTGTGTTTAGTGAAAATTCGTAACTACTTTTACACCTTTCATAATAATAATTAGATTTTGTTTTTTTGAGCATATTTTGTAAACATTTTCAGTTTATATTTCATATTCATTGCAAATATAGACATTTAAATATACAGTGCAACCTCGATTATCCAAACTAATTATTGCAAGGTCTTGTTCAGTTAATCAATTTGTTCGGATAATTGAATTTAAAATGAAAACGCAGTTATTCTTCTAAAAACATCTTTTAATACTTCAAGTATGTATATAATATGGAAAAAAATATACATATGTATACAGTGCTTTCGAAAAGTAACGAATAAATTCACTATTTTTGAAATTGAGAAGTTTTCGAAAAAATCCCCTGGCATGTCGATTTTGTTTTTAAATAAGGAACTTTTTGACATACGACCCATATTTGAGACGTCATCGTTGTTCGAGACATGACGTCATCGAATATTTTAAATAGCAACCCCCAATTTTGACCATGCCATTTGAAAGAGCGTGTCATTCGACATATATACATCATGAAAAATTATGGTATTACCATAAATTTTTAGGAAAATGTTTGAAGATTTTAAAATTTAATTTTCACAATGTATTTTAAAGCGAGACTTGTGATTGTCTTGCCAGAATCTAGACTCTTCAATATTTTCAACTTTTCAGTCAGTTTTAAGCAAACACGTTTTCTTTTCGGCATTGTAAGTTTTATTTTTTATAGGAGTTTGTCAAACTGCACAATATAGTTACGTGCGCACACGTGTAATAAATGCGCCAGACTGATCTGGGATCTGGAATATCTGGATTCCAACCGGGCCGGCAGAGACGAAAACCCAGTCGCACACGCAAGCGCGCCAGCAAATATCGCATATCACGCAAGCTCTGCGGCCTCCCAGTTCGGATAAACGAGGCTCGTTCGGATAATGTCTTGCAATTTTTTCCATTCGGTTAAGTGGATATTCGGATAAAGGCGTGTTCGGATAATGGAGGTTGCACTGTATTCGTTTTCTCTAGTAATTCATTAGCATTGTATCTTATAAGATACAAAATATATTAGAAACATATCTTTTATTATTTTGCAATGTGTCCAATTCGTAATTTTTTTGATACTCTAAATTTTTCCACTTTTTTTACACAAATAGGTTCTAATTAATATAAACAAACAAAATACACCAATTTTTGCATAGTGGGCTAGCCAAATAAGTTTCACTTATCATGTTTTTATATAAACTTATTAATAATTTAATAAATAAACCAAGTCCCAGGACTCCGCACAAAAACTGAAAATTTTTTACTTTCAAGTATGGCATGCATGGCTGATGGTATCTTCGTTACGGAAACATGGCTTAATTTCAACATAGATTCATCGGAACTCTTTGACACAAGCAAGTACACTGTTTTTTGTAGGGATCGTGACTATATATCTAGTGGAAAGTTTGATGGGGGTGGTGTTTTGATTGCACTTTCTGGTGCATATGATGTAGTTGAGCGAACAGAATGGTCATGTGCTGGTATCTGTGAGGATCTGTGGGTGAGCGTTAAATTACATGACTCTAAACAACTTCATTTATGTTGGGCATATCGTCGCCTTCCACACAGTGTCGTAACTAACAAAAATTCAAAAAATGAGTTACGCTGCGCCCAAACTTATTTCTATTTGCCGCACGTTCCCACAGAGTGCTGTAACTGCATTGGCAAAAACTCATAAGTTATAGCAGAAAAAACGAATGGCGTATCTAACAAAATTTCATTTTTAAATCACACAAAGTGTCGTATATGCAGTTAGGTCAATTTGTGCAAACGATTCTTGTTGCAGCAGCTTTTGAGAACGTTGACGTAAGTGAAGCGTTAAACATGTCACATGTGAAATTTGGTAAGAATTTTCTGTGATCGTTGATCTTGAAATATCTCTTTGGTAGATTTTGTTACTTTTTTTAGTGCTTGTGAAAACATGAATGATAAAACAATCTTAATATCTACTAGTAAATTGTTTAGAGGCCATAATACACCTAGAATTATTACTTTTTGAAGATAATACAAGTTATTACTATCTGTTTTTAATAATTTTATAAATATTTACTTATTTTGGGCGATTTTTTTTACTCGCGAACGCTCCGTGTTTGTCCTAGAAAAATTACTAACCAATTTTTCTGTCGTCAATTTATCGATCTTTTGAATGTAAAAATACGCATTAACCTGCAGATTTGTACAAATCAAAACACCCAAACATAAATTGTTCAAATTATTGAACACTTAATCTTTCTTTGTATATTATTTAATATTTTGGCTCAAAATACATTTTACATACATTTGTACATAAATTATTGCAGGTTTCGTTTCTACTCTTAATAATAAACTTAGTAAATCAGGAAAACTTGAAAAAGATAAATAAGGCAGACCGGCGGTAAAAAATTAAATTGGACCAACATTATAGAACTAATGGTGGACAAAAAAGAACCTATGAAAATATTTTTTAAATATAGCCACCTTAATAATAATAATAATATCTCTACCCCTCATTCTAATCACAGGGATTAGTCCAGAAGTCGGAGGCTTGTGCGGGAGAGGGGGCGGCATATTATTAAGCAGGCCACATTTGCGCCCAGGAACGACTTACGTTGGTAGGCCCTAACCACTATTCAGTGCAGGAATGAGGGAAACCTGGAAAACCTCATTAATTAGGGGGGGGTAGTCAAATATCAACCGGTATCAATCTCTCACATTGACCCAAGCTAACATTATTCCACCCTACCATACCCGCAGAGAGGGTGCCAATCCACTCCACGAATATAGCTTATATACGGTCTACCGGCAGCTGGGCGCGAATCAACTCCGATTTAGTCACCTCGATTCAAGTACTGACCCCTTAAACCGCGCGACCACTGACCGACCTTGACTCAAAGTATAACTTCATTCAATTAAAACGACTGGAGGGCAAAGTAGCAAATATTAAAGTTGGTAATTTAAACAATGCTCCACTAAAGGTAACAAAGAAAACATTCGATGATCTTACTTTGCTATGTAAAGGAGATACTCCTGTTATAGGGCTTTCCGAATTCAAAAACTTTTACTACAATTTGCCTCACGAAAATTATGTATACTTATGCTATTTAGTTTAGTTATTAATTTAAAGTGTTTTATTGCCAACTGTCTTATCTGTAGAAAGTCGAAAAAAAAAAATCACAGAGACTGACGTAAGAGATAAGTTTTTCAAAAATATGGAAAACTAAAAACTATTTCAACAACTGTCACGCAAAATTAGTTTACTTGAAAAACATACTATTCCGTATATTAAATTCAGAAATTCAAATTAAACATTTTTTCGGTATTTCAAAAAAACATTACATCCATTTTCGTTTTTTCACTCTACTGTAAAATTTATAGAATGTTACTTACGACACTCTGTGTGGAAGGCGACGATATGTTCCACCGCATGCTAGTGTTGAAAATTTAAGAGCCCATTTAGACAAAGTTAATGATATTGCACTTGTTCATCATAATGACTATTTTTTAGTTGTTGGTGATTATAACTATTCAGGAGTTGATTGGAATTATAAATAAAGATGGCCGCATGTAAAGCTGTGAGTGATGAGCTCTTTGAGAAAAACTTTAAATGCTGTCCTAAACAAAAAGTAAAAATTGCAGTATGCATACACTGTGGCAATGTATTCCACAGAAGTTGTATGGAGCGTAAAAATTTTGCAATTATTGACGACTCACGGGTAATATGTTGTGAAGTAAGTAATCAAGATAACACATCTGATGACAACAAGCCAAATAAAAGATATGTGTACAATGAAGAAAATTTGATACAAAAATTACAACTGGATAATCAATTACTGAAGAAAATTATTCAGGAAAAAGAAGAAAAACAAGAAATTTTGATTGAAAACAAAGTCCTGTTAGAGGATAAAATTAAATATTTATCAGCATTAAATTCCATAGATAATGGATTTATATGCACAAAAAAACTACACAAACAATGATGAAGTAAAAACTGATCAAGCACATATTTTTTATAAGGACAAGAAGTTACAGAATGTGAACACAAAATATAAACAGTCACCATAATATGGAACCCTCTATTGCTACAACAAAAATAAGAAATTCTGGTAAGAATGATGTATGCCCTGAAAAGTTACAGATGCAAGAATTAGAGAATTCAGATTTGCAGAAATCTATCTCAAATAGTAATAAACAACAAATATCACAAAAAAATTCTAAAGTATCACAAGCAGATGTTGCCCTTGCAATAATGCAGGCACAAAGTCAAGAGAAGATGACTGAAGTTATCAATCTTGAAGATGATATTAATATGGATGCACCACCGTTGGATCAAAATCGAGCCAAATGGACAAAATTATCGAGAAAACCTAAGCGTAATATGAGAATCGTTGGTAACAACAATGAATCAACGGTTGTACAAGGAGTTCCTAAATATATAGACTTGCATGTCAGTAGAGTCAATCCTACAAATACAGTAGAAGATATGTATAGAATGTTAAAAGCTAACTTTGCCGAGGTAAAAATTGAATCTATAACTTCAAAGCAACCAAGTTTGTATTCGTCATATAAAGTAAGCATTCATGATCCTAATTTTAAAAAAGCTATGAACCCCACTTTTTGGCCCGATGGCTCATGTATTAGTCGCTCTTTTTACAAGAAACAGATATCAAGAAAAGATCCTTAATTTTTGATCCCAATATATTATTACTAAATATTAATACTATTAATGTTGATAAAATTAATTACCTCTTGACTGACATGTATGATTTCCAGAATATATTATACTTATGTATAGTTGAAATTGATGCAAATGAAGATGAACTTCTAGCTCTGCATATTGACGGATATAAATTGGTTGCATTTTACTGTAGAAGTAAAATGAAATGTGGGGGAGTTGCAATCTGGGTTAGACAAAAATTGATGTTTCACAGTTTTGCGTAGAAAAACATATTGAAGTTTGTGCAATTCAGTACAAATGTAAAACCAATATATATATTATTCTAAATTGTTATAGATCGCCATCTGGTGACACCAACATTTTCTTTGAAAAAGTGTATGAAGTGGTAGAGAGTTTGTACAGGCTAAATGTAATATTTTGTGTTTGTGGAGATTTTAATTTCGATTTGTATACTAATAGTAATTTTAATATTTTAGTCTCTATTTTATCAAGTTTTAATCTGTTTCCTGTTGTTAAGTGGCCTACACGTATTGGGAACACTAGCTGCACTATACTCGATCAAATTTTTATGAACCCTAGTGAACCAGAAGTTTGTACTGTAACTGACAACACCTATTCAGGCCACAGAACTGTTCTTCTTCAATTTATTAATGAAGGGCAACGTGACAGTACTAGATCTAATAAAAGATCATACAGTAATGCACAAATGAGTGACTTCAAATCGGCATTAGTGTATGATAACTGGGATGAACTTTATTCTATTAGAGATATGAATGTGGCATTTCAACATTTTTATGATATTTTTATGTACTATTTTAATTACTATTTCCCCAGAAAACAATTTTATGATAAATCTAAGCATAACAAGTGGTTAAATGGAAAAGTTGTTGGGTCTAGTAAAAATCTGAGGGAGTTGTTTGTTTTAACAAAAGCATATCCAGCGTTAATACCATTTTATACGGAGGCAAAGAGACTGCACAAAAATCTGGTACACACTACCAAAAAAATGTACTATCAAAACAAAATTTCCAATTCTATAAATGTTAATAAATCCACCTGGAGTGTTGTCTCAGATCTTTCAAACAAGAAAAGACAATTTGAAAATATTAGTTTAAATATAAATAATTAAATTATTACAGATCCAAATGTAGTGGCTACTTCATTTAATAATTATTTTTTAAATACGCCTAAGGAAATGGTACAACAAATTAATGTTAATGCGACAGTGGATACAGTTACGACAAGTCAACAAAACACCGCTGATAGCATCTTTCTGAAACCATCCACATTATACACATTACTAATGAATAAAATAAAACCAAAACATTCTGCTGGACCTGATGAAGTTCCACCATTTGTAATTAAACAGATTTTAAATACTATTCTTGATCCAATAACATATTTAATAAACTTATCTTTTTCTACTGGTACTTTTCCAAATTCATTGAAGGTTGGTAAAGTCACTCCGATTTACAAGAATAAAAACAGTTCACACCAAATGGATAATTATAGACCAGTGACAGTCTCAAATTAATTTCAAAAACTATTTGAATATGCATTTCATAATCGATTAAAAAATTTCCTAGAGGACCACAGTATACTTAATAATAACCAGCATGGCTATCAAAGTTCTAAATCTACTTTAACAGCTTTATATAGCTTTTATGAAACATTAATTAAATACATAGACTTAGGTGAATGTCCCGCAACAGTATTCTGCGATTTAAGCCGCGCATTTGATTGTGTTAATCATGAACAATTGCTATATAAGTTAATCCAGTATGGCATAAGAGGTAATGCACATGATTGCATATCATCGTTCCTCAAAAATCGAATGCAGTACGTACAAATTCAAAACCAAACTGAAAAAGTAATTCGAAACTATGTTTCACAACCGGTGAGAGTAAGCATGGGAGTCCCGCAAGGCTCGATCTTGGGTCCCATACTGTTTATATATATATATAAATTAGCACTGCGAGCCAAGTTGGCCCATGGCTTGATCTACCATTTTCTTCCACACTTTCCTATCTTTCGCCTTCAGTTTCCATCTGGTAATTTTGAGTGTTTCTATATCCTTTTCTACTTCCGACTTCCATCTGGCTTTTGGCCGCCCTCTTCTCTTACTTCCACTTATTGCTTTTTCCATTACTAATTTAGGCGTTCTTACTGTTCATTCTTTCTAGGTGCCCCAACCATCGCAACCTTTGTGCTTTAATAATTCCTATTATGTTTACTTCTTTGTATAGATCCTTCAGTTCGTTGTTTGTTCTTCTTACCCAATTATCTCCTACTTTCTTTCCTCCTTATATCTTCCTTAATACTTTTCTCTCCCTTACTTGTAGTCTTGTCTGATCCGCTTTGCTAAGAGTCCACGTTTCACACGCATCGTCACTACCGGTCTTATTACTGTTTTGTAAATTTTCACCTTTGCTTTTCTAGATATATTTTTATTCTTCAGTATTCTATTTAATGCTCCTAAGCACCGATTTCCTGCCATTATTCTCGCCTGGATTTCTATGTTTACAGCTGGTACCCTTGTAAATCCATTCCCTAAGTATGTAAATCTATCCACTTCTTCAAACTTATATTCTTTACCCTCTTCAGATACGACGTTCAAAAAACTTTTCCCTCTAAACTCCTTATTACTCCATTCCATAAATTTTGTTTTTTGCTCATTGATATATAGTCCCATTTTTCTGGCTTCTTCTTCCAACCTCCTTGTTACATTCTTCAGCTCTTCTCTACTTCTCGCCACAATCGCTATATCATCTGCGAACGCTAGACACTGGTGCCTTTTATTATATACAAGTCCACTTCTGTTAAGTTTTGCTTCCCTTATTGCCTTCTCTAGTATTATGCTGAACAGGATTGACGATAGTGGATCACCTTGTCTAACTCTAACCGTTTATCCTAACCATACTCTCTGTTCCTTGTAACGTTATTTTTATCATTCTAACTAATTTACTATTAATACCCATTTCGTTCAATGACTTGTATATTTCCCTCCTTTTTACTTTATCGTACGCCTGCCTAAAGTCAATAAAAAGCACCATTGTCTGTTTTTCATGCTCATAGCTTTCAGCCTGTACCTCCTTAATACAAAGATTTGGTCCACTGTACTTCTCCTGTCTAAAACCGCATTGATATTCACCTATCACCTGCTCTGCCTCCTTCTTCAACATGTTCTTTAAGTACATTGCCAATATTTTGTACGCCACGTTCAGCAGAGAAATACCCCTGTAATTTTGACATTCGCTCTTGTCTCCTTTTTTGTATATTGGGCATATTATTGCTTGTTTCCATTCGCTAGGAATCTCTTCTTTTGCCACATTTCTTCTATCAGCTTTTGCATGTGTTCCGTTAACTTCTCTCCTCCATATTTAAATAATTCTGCTGCTATTCCATCATTACCAGCGCTCTTATTGCTCTTTAATTCTCCTATTATTTCTTTAATCTGTTGTTTGCTTGGGGCAGGGTATTCCCATTCATTCTGGTTCGCTGTTATATCATAACCTTCTTCGCTTTCTGCCTCCTCGTCTCCATTTAGTAACTCGTTAAAATATTCCCCCCATCTATTCAATATTTCCGGCAACTACTACTCCCTCTTTATCCTTGAACACGGATACTTTTGCTTGACATCCTCTTTTTTCATTCCTTATTCCTTGGTATAAATTTCTGATGTGATTATTTTTATAATTTTCTTCTATCTCTCTTATCATATTTTCATTATATTTTCTTTTCTTTTCTCTTAATATTTTTTTTGTTCTTTTCCTTTGCTCTTCATATCCAATTTTGGCTGCTTCTGTTTTATCTTTTAGCATTTTTAGTCTTAATTTTCTTCTATTTTCTAGTTCTTGTTTGCAAACTTCATCAAACCACTTTCCTTTCCCCCTCTGCTTATCTTCTATGTTACAACTACTTACTGCTCTATCGATTCTTATTTTCAACCCTCGCCATTTTTCCTCTATACTATCTCCTTCTATATCTTTTTCTAATTCCCTTTTCATACTTTCTTCATATCTCTTTTGCTCTTCCTTTTTATTTAACCTAATCGGTTTCTTTGCTCTTTTTCTCTTGCTTGTTTGATTTCTAATATATGGTATTATCGATGTCATCTTTGCTCCCACTAAAAAGTGATCCGTGTCTGCGTCAGGACCTCTATATGTCCTTACTTTTTGCACTGCTTTCTCCTCTGGTTTTTCAATCAATATATGGTCTATTTGATTAACCGTTCTTCCGTCCGGAGACCTGCACGTACCTTTATAGATTTCTTTCCTTTGGAAATACTCATAATAATGAGGCTTTTTCCTTAGCAAAACCTATTAGTAATAGCCCATTTTCATTTGAAATTTCATGTTTACTATATTCACCTATTGTTGGTTTAAATATATCCTCTCTTCCTATTTTCGCATTCGCGTCTCCCAATACTATTTTCATGTCGTATTTAGGTATTTCATCATATTCTCTATCTAATTCAGAGTACAATTCTCCTTGATGTCTATGTCTTTCTCCTCTGTAGGTGCATGGAAATTTAAGAATGTCATATTTTGGTATTTTCCCATTATTCTCAGTGTACATAGTCGATCCGATACTGCTTTGAAGTTTATTATAAGTGGTCTTAAATTCTTACAAACTATAAATAACTTACCCAACTTCCTATTATTTCCTCCACTATTAAGTAAAAGATATTCATCAATTTCTGTTATATTTTGTCCCATTTGCTTTGTTTCTTGCAGGGCAACTATGTCAAATCTAATTCTATTTATTTCTTGTACAACCTGTTTCAGCTTTCCTTCCTCATATGTCACACTTACATTCCACGTCCCTACTTGTAAGTATTTTGTTACGCTACTCTTTTCTGTAAGTTTATGGCCCATTCTCAAAGTCCTTTTTCTCGCTATATTCGTCCTCTTGTGCCTGCTATTTCTTCGTTTTCCTAGTTTTTTGCGACCTGTCTTGTATTTCCTGCTTCCTCCTTTAACGCCTTTGTTTCCTCATCCCACTTAAACCACTTTCCATTAATATTTAATTTTTTGTATCCTATTTTTACCATTTTTCCATTTTTTCTTTCCTCCTTAGCTATTTCTCGTCCTAGCTGTATTCCTTTCCTCTACCGTTAAATCATCATTAATGAATATTCTCTCGTTTTAATTTCCTTTAATACCTTCTTATTTTGCATAATTTCTCTCTTATTTTCCATAGTTTCCAGTTCCACTAGCCATGATTTTAGACTTAACTTATGAACTGTTTTGACTTGTGCTTTCACTTTCACTTCCTTTTCTATGAAATTTTTCATGTCTTCTCTTAGTGTTGTCTCCTCATTTGTATCCATTTTTAATCCTGTGACAACTATATTTTTCTTTCTTTTTCCTTCTCAAACCATTTATTATTTGATTTACTTGCTTTAAATTCTCCTTTACTTCTTTGTTCTCCATTTCCAACATCATGTTATGTTTTTATCTCCTCATTCTCCCTTTGCAAGTTTTTATTTCTTTGTTAGTTTCTATCTGCTCCCTTCTTATTGTTTGTAATTCCGTTTTTAACTCTCCTATTTCCATAGTTAAATTTGTTACCATTTTTATTATTTTATCCAGTTTATTTTCCTCTTTTTTCTCTTATTTTGCCGGTGATCGATGCGTTCTTTTACTCCTTTCAAAGGGACTCCTCATATTTCCTACTTCTCTTCTTTATTCCTGCATCTGTGCTATAATCTTCGTCAGATTCCATTTTATATACTTATTCTATTCCCCTCGTATCTACCTCCTTAGCTGCGAAAAGAACTCGCCCGCCTCAACGGCTCGGAGGCGATAATTCTTATCAGCGTTTTTTTCCTTATTTTGATATTAGCACAGACCGACACTTAATATTTCTCTTACTTACGGATATATTATATCTATATTTACTATTACCCTTCGTTTTCAAACTTCACTCGCCTAATTTTCCTCTTCTTGAGCTCAGTTCTTATTCTGCTTTTCCTTTTTCCTGTCTCCCCGCGTTTTTATAGCTTGTAATGGCCCGATTTTCAGGTTTAATCACGAAGCAATATAAAACACGTCCGACTCTCACTGAGTTTAACCACCAATTTTTTTTACTGTTTATACTACATGTAAATGATAATGACGTATTTATACACAATCAAAACTATATTGCATATGCTGACGACTTCTCTATTACCATTTCTAATGAGAACAAGTCTATTTTAGAAAATGAAATGCGTTTAATGTTGAATAATGTGTGTGACTATTTTCAAAGCAAAGATCTCCTTTTTAACACAGCTAAAACAAAGATTATGAGATTTCACACTAGACAGAACAACTGTGATCCTATAAGATAACAGTAGGCAATAATGATATTAATAGTGGTACTGAACCAGTCAAGTTTTTGGGTCTACATTTTAATGAACACTTAGATTGGAAATTGCACTGTACGAATTTGATCTCTAAACTAAATTCAATTTTGTATATGTTTAGGAACCTAAGGAGTGTGTTAACTTCGAATCAGTTAATTAACGTCTATTATGCCATGGTAGAATCAAGGATAAAGATACGCAGTGATTATCTGGGGAAATTCTGTGATGGCACAAAATGTTTTTGTCATGCAAAAAAGATTATCCGGTGTATAGCTGGTGTTCCAAATAATCACACCACTTTTTGAAAGACATGGAATTTTGACATTACCAAGTTTATTTTTATTTGAAATATGTATATATTTATTTAGTAATAGGAGCAAGTATCAAAAAAGCTCACAAGTTCATTTGAAAAACACGAGACAAAAAGATAATTTGTATGCTCCTCGGGCACGACTAAAAGTTAACTTTAATTCCCATTTTTACTTAGCTCCTAGAATTTTTAATAATTTACCTGAACAAATTAGGCAAATAAATAACTTAAGAATTTTTAAAAAAGACAATTTTTATTATCAAAAACATTTTATAGTGTATCACAGTTTTCTTGTCCTTAGTTTAAGTGCCTTTTGTGTGTTAATGTAGAATTTTCTCTTCTTTTGTTTATTTTTTTTTTAGTTTGTAAGTTTGTATTAGTAAATTAGTGTAAATTTTACCGACTCTTTCTATACATTGTATTATACATGTCTACAGAAATTTGAATAAAAAAAACAAAAATATAAATTCTAACTCTTATGTTGCTTCAAATACTATAAATAATTTTGAGGAATGCCTTATTGATGGGTTCAATTTTTTTAATTTTAGTCTATATAACGGTGTTTGCAATACTAATAAAATTCTTGATTTGATATTTAGTTCGTTAAATGGTATGACAGCTACTACTGCTTTCGCACCATTAGTATCTGAAGATGTGCATCATCAATGTATTGAAATAAATTTTTCGGTAGATTTGTATAACTCTAGTTTCAGATACAAAAACTCTTTTTATAAGTTAAATTTTTTTAAAGCTGACTATGATGTTATTAATACTGAGATTTGTAATATTGATTGGGATTCTGAACTCGTTGAGTTAAATGCTGAGAATTCCGCAACTACATTTTATAATTTAGTCAATGGTATAAATTCTAGGTATGTACGAAGCAAAACGATTTGTTACAACTATCCTTTGTGGTACTCTCAGCAGACCAAAACTTTAATTAAGGAAAAGTCTAAGCTTCATACACGTTGGAAAAAATACAAAAATTATTTAGATTATCAGGAATTTTCTAGTGTTCGAAAACCGATTAAAGTTTCAATGAAAATTGATTTCAGAAATTATGTTAATAAAGTTGAGACTAATGAAGCCAATATTAAAAATTTTTGGTCTTTTGTATCAAATAGACGGCGTTGACGACTACACCTAAATTTGTGCAATTTCAGGATAACTTAGTTTCATCCGATATAGAAATTGCAAATGCTTTTTCAAAATATTTTGGGTCTGTTTTTGAATCCTCTGAGATACCTTCAGATATTCATTCATTAGAACCAGTTAATACAATAACTATTGATAATATTTCTGTTGAGGATGTTGTTAAGGAAATTAATAAAATAGATATAAGGAAAGGAGCAGGTCTCGATAGTTTACCTCCCATTTTTATAAAATCTTGCATCCATACTAATTCTGAAAAATTGAGTATTATTTACAATAACTCTCTATCTGAGGGCGTTTTTCCTTCTGTCTGAAAACAGGCACAAATTGTTCCCGTATTCAAAGGAGGTAATAAAAATTTAGTTTCTAATTATCGTCCGATTTCAATCTTGTCAATCCCAGGTAAAATATTTGAAGCTATAATATCATGTCAATTATTTTTTAATACAAAATTGTTCATTAGCGAACATCAGCACGGCTTCTTCCAGGGTCGTTCGTTTCATTGTAACAAATTTGATTCCTTTCGTGCAGACAACTCTGGAAGACATGTGCGATAGGAAGCAGATTGATGCTATGTACACCGATTTCTCGAAAGCATTTGATAAGGTTCATCATAAAATTCTTTTAGTGAAATTGCGGAATGTTGGTGTACATGGCAATCTGCTTCGGTGGATTACGTCTTATTTGCATAATAGATCGCAATGTGTTAAAATAAATAATTGTACATCTTCCTATATTAAAGTAACATCGGGTGTACCACAGGGGTCTCATTTGGAGCCACTGCTCTTTTCTTTCTTCATTCATAACATTGATATATGTTTCATACATTCTCGTTATTGCCTATATGCTGATGATTTAAAAATGTATAAAATTATCACTAATATTAATGATTGTACACATTTTCAAAAGGATCTGAGTCGATTATACAAGTATTGCAAACACAATAAATTGTTTCTCAATGTTGAGAAATGTTACTATATTACTTTTTCCAGATTAGAGGTAAACATTTTCTTTTCTTACCATTTTAATAGCGTACCACTCAACAGGGTAAATTCCGTCAAAGACTTGGGAGTTATATTGGATTCTAAGTTAACTTTTGACTGTCATGTTGAGGCAGTTGTTAGAAAAGCATATAGGAATCTTGGCTTTATAATATGAGGAATAATAAATCATTTACAAAACCTAAATCGCTTATTTCCTTATATAACTCCCTTGTACGAAGTCATCTTGAGTTTGCCTGTATAATTTGGGATCCGTTTTATGTTAAGTACATTGATAGACTTGAGAAAGTACAGATTAAATTTGTCAATATGTTAAATTTTAGATTTAATAGAAATCTTCATTATGGTTCATATGACCTCAGTTTAAATCATTATAAGTTATTGAAACTAAAATCTCGGCTTTAATATCTTACATACTATTTTTGTATAAAGTTGTTAATAATAATATTGATAGTAATTATATAGTAATAAGTAGACTTAATTTCAATGTAAAACAACAGATAACTCGCTCAACAAATGTATTTTACGTAAAGATGTATTTTAACAATTATGGTAATAGCTCTCCGATTAATTCAATGCTTAGTTCTTATAATGAGTATTTCAATCATATTGATTTGTTTTCTGATTCGCTTCCCGTTGTGAGGTGCAACGCTGCTTTTGTATTTAGTTTAGTAGTCTTTTTTTTGTTCTCTGGTGTTTTTTTGTCTATATTTTTTTTGTATATATTAAAAAGTATTTGTGCACAGAATGTTATCCAAGGTGTAATCCTATAATTGGAATTTGTTCAAAATTCTTTTGGATTACCTCTACTAATAATAAATAAGTACTTTACTATTCATACCTTTTAATGTGTCACCATTTCATACCTGTTTTCTTTAATGTTTCATGTTCCTAGTAAGTATTGGAATTTTCCCTCGTTGCATTGCTTAGATTAGCAAACTCAATAACTGTTTCTTAATTTAGATTTTTCATATTTTCACAATTCGCTAGTTAATCATTTTCTATTTAATAAATACCTATATGTACGCCTATATTGTACTTGCACTTGCTTAGTTTAGGTAGGTACATCTTGTTTTTATGAAAACTGTTACTCCATGTAATTAGGCCATTACAGCCTGTTTAGGTTTTCAATAAACAAATAAATAAAAACAGACACAATTAGAATAAATATGCAATACATGGTACATGCATATGAACACAAGGCATTGCCAGTGGCATTTGTAAATTTGGTATCAAGAATCTTACCATATTCTCAAGCAATTTGTAAAACTTGCAAGAATAAAAAAAATTGACATTTTGTTTGACTACAAAGGAAAACCCAACATCCATATTATCTATAAACAAATAGTCTATAAACCACTTGTTACATACCGACATGCTGGTGCTGACCTGCTACTAATATCCTTTCAGGAACGTTCATACTTAAATTATCCCCAATCCAGGAATTGCGGTTATCGCCGTTCAAATCTGAATTAAAACTGATTTTATCTGGTACTTTCATTTTCTGATTTATTTCTACTTTAAAATTAGCATCCGACACAAACGCATCTTCTGTGTAATGAGATGGACTTGCATTTGCAGACATTTTAGCTGAAAGTTTAAATATTTATTCAATAAGATAATAGCAAATAACATTTCTCACTTATTTTTTCAAAGAACTATTTGAATCGTAAAATAATACTAATTTAAACAATAAACATTTTAAATTAGTGTTTGACTGTTAGTACTCAGCAACTCGGTAGTCGAGTAGGTAGGCGGTACTATTTTTAGTATTTTTTAGTTTACTTCTTTACTGCACTCACTGCTGACTGCACTGCACCACAAAATATAAAGACTGCACAGTCACAAACCTAGACAAAATATAGACTGCGTCGGTTCATGATATAGGTCACGTGACAGGTGCCGCATTGAGACCTACGGTCCAGAAAATGGATATTTTATTTGCTTTATGTTGGCGGTTGTGTAAATATGATGGCTGCATTACAATATGAAATTAACTAACTTGCTGTCATTTTAAATGTCATTAAAGAATGTGACATGAATGTGACCAATCACAGTAATCAAATGAGCTTCACGCTACAATATAACCAACGTAAATTGGTATAAAAATCAAGTTTTAGCAATTTGGACCTTTTAGGGCAGCCATGAATTTGCGGTCGCCGGCAATATGACACTGCCACAGTCTATATTTTTTCTAGGTTTGTGTGCACAGTGCACTGGCACCATAGAAAATATATTATTATATTTTCTATGACTGGCACTGTCTAAGAACCCGTTTGCATGACACGGAATTAGCACGGATTGAGGACGGAACGGAATACCTTCTCGCTTCCTGATTGGTCGCGAGACAATTCCGTCTTTACCAAGGTCATTCCGTTTTGAGTTGATTCAACTTCAACTTATTGCGGAACGGCAGGTCGGAAGACTGCAAATATTTTAAAAATAAAGGAATTATTATTTATTTACGGACTGTTTATAAGGTGAAATTGTTCTTGTATCGAGTATACATGAATGTATGTGCAGCATTTCAGAGCTATATTTCTTACATTAATCAAATAAATGTGGCTTTTGTGGCTGGGTTTTTGCTAATATTTATAACTATTTAGAACACTCTTGCTTTTTGCATTTCGATGAAAATGTAAATAAAATTATGAGATGAAAATGGTGTATTCACGTTTACAAATTTAATCTTGGCAAGTTCCGTTCCGATTTTAGTTCCGTCCTATGCGAACAATGATAAGAATAAGACGGAAATTTGTTGCAGTAATTCCGTTCAGTCTTCCGTGTTATGCGAACGCGCCCTAAGTGTCTAATGACTGGGCGTATTCAGACGTGGTCTGCCCAGAGAAATGGAGTAGGGAGAACGATCGTCAACATGCGCCAACTTCCTAATGAAGCGCGCTGACATCTTCTAACCCAACTGTCAAATTTTCTACAGGGAGTGATCAATATTTTATACTTACCGGGGCTGTTTACAATTATCTCGACATTGTTTAACGCACCAAATCGTATAAAAAATTGTTAAAAATAAAACTATATTTGTAACTATTCTACAATTGATGTTAAAGTAAAAAAACTTATATTTTAAAAATTGGATTATTTTGGAAATAATTTTTTTTACGGATTGTAGTATTAATATCAATTATAAGAAAAAGCCTTCTCTCCCCTCCTTTAGCTTGAAAGTTAAAATAATTTTTTAACAATTTCTAAAAAAATGTTTATCGCTCTATGTGTAAATTAACACTATTAAAAGTATTTAGATACGCTTTTGTAAATATTACAAAAAAAATTTAGTAGATACCACTTTTCAGTTACGCCTTAAATCGGTATGTTAATAAAAAAAATATTAAACAAATTAGCTCATGACTATTTTTCAGTTACGAAAAAATGACGTAAATCTCTGTCTTGTTCTTTTATAACACAATTATGACAAATGGTGGACAGCATCTCAAAGCAAAGCACAGGAGGTAGGATGAGTGGTTAGGCTCACTTCATTCTATGACAATTGTAATTGTTCTATTTTGCAAAGCAAAATAATAAAGATTACTAGAGCTACATTAAAATTTACGTACGTCTTGTGTTTATTTTTTATTTCATTTATTTATTACCTTGGATAGGCTAGCTATGTACAAAATTAGGAAAAAGGGGAAGATTATAAAAAGAATAAATACACCTACTTTATTTATTTTCTGTCGACAATGAAGATTATTAACAAAAACCTGACTTAACTATGAATGACTGAGTGCAATATAAATGAGAACCAGTGCCGTACTCAACGTTGAATTCACGGGGGAAAAGAGCACGGCAGAGAAAACCCCGACCATAATTTAAACAAATATCTGTAATTCTGTTATAATGATAAATTAAACTATTTACAAAATATAGGTACTTAAATCCACAGTAACACACAAAATATATTACAATACCGCAGCCCTAGAAAAGCCTTAACTTTAGCTATCATGCTAATGGTAGGTCCCAAACCTATATGCGTCAGCACCTAAACAAAAAGAAAAACAACAACAGCAGTGTGGACATAACTGGTAATTTTTAGTTTTTTAACGATAGTTAATCTGCTGGTTCCGAATAGAAAAGAGGCCCAGCTAGCCCATGTCAATAAAGATTGTAATAAAAATAAAAACTTTGACATTAATTACAACTCACCAGTTAGGTTTTTCCTTAAAGTTGCTTGCTATAAAACCTTTAAACATTCTTCCAACCTGGGCAATAGGCGGTATCTACTTCTACAATTTGGATAGATCCAAAATATCTCAATATCAGTTTACCACTAGTTAATTCTCAAATAAATGATATCCACTTAACCATAATCATGTCTTCAGTAATTTTAAATAGTTTTAAGTGATTTTCGTTATACAATTATGGTCTTCTTGCATAAATACCTTATTAATGTATTTGAAATTTATTTACCTTGTTACTATTTTATATTTTCGTCTTTTTTGTGTTTTAATTATATTTTAATCCGTCGATAATGTTGATTCTTGTATAATTGATGGAGAAGGTTCTATAGTACTTGTCGAAGGTACTGATATATTGGACGACGAGAAGGTGATGTGAAATGAATCAAGGTATGCATTAGGCTTCAATAATCTTTTACCAGAAAGTTTTACAAAGTCTTCCTTTTTAAAATGCTCTGAACAAACAATTTTATTTTTCGACCAGACAAATTTTTCATTAGATTTACCCAATGCTTGCAGCCACTCTTTCTGCAAATCATCTTTTGGAAACCTGTAAAGAAGAAAAGTATTATACCGTAGTTTCAAGTTATATTAGTCTCAATTAACAACTTACGTATGAAAACTGATACCTTCACGTAAAAATTTTCTATTATTGAAACAGCCTCTCACAGCACAACTAGCCATGGTAAAATGTTTAAATTCACACTAACAGTCAATATTGAAACACAAAGATCAGAATAATTAAATTCAAATATTCACAAATCGAAAAAATATATTTATAAACACAAACAAGTCCCAGAGTAAACAAAGCTCTTTGACAGTTGGGTTAGAATATGGCTGCCCGCTTAGCGTCGGACGAGAAACCGATGCGCAGTCGTCGAAGCGCGTTCTCCCTACTCCATTTCTTTGGGTCTGCCGCTGAGAAATCCAGGCCAATTAAATGCACGCATTTAGCTGAATTCTTACTCAGCCGCTCAGCGGTTGACCTCGTCTGAATACGCCTGCTGTCTGCTCCATATATCTAATACACAAACCTAGAAAAAATATAGACTGTGCCAGGGTCAAATTGCCGGCGACCGCAAATTCATGGCTACCCTAAAAGGTCCAGAATCGCTAAAACTTGGTTTTTATGCGTTTACGTTGGTTGTATTGTAGCGTGAAGCTCATTTGTTTACTGTGATTGGTCACATTCATATCACATTATTTAATGACATTTAAAATGACAGCAAGTTAGTTAAATTCAGATTGCAATGCAGCCATCATATTTGCACAACCGCCAACATAAAGCAAATAAAATATCCATTTTCTGGACCTTAGGTCCCTAGAACACACGGCACCTGTCACGTGACCTATATCATGAACCGACGCAGTCTATATTTTTTCTAGGTTTGTGATCTAATAATACTGCTCTACACAGGCTGTCGGCTGTCTACTATACTGCACAATCTCTGGGCGCCGCCATTGTCTCACTGAAATGTACGATATCGAATGCGTTTAGCCGCATTGCGCATCCAAATAAAGGTACCAAACCTAGGAGCAGACAAAAGGAGGCACATGAAACTTAGCAAAGACATACTTCATTGGTTATGTATGTGGGTGCGAGAGAGACAACCATCTGCACGTACGATATGAATTGTGTTCTTAATTTCCCAATATTTTGTTTGTAAACACGTCATTGGCGTACAGTGTGGTTTCTTCTTTTATCTTGTATCTCGTTAGTGTTATTCTTTGTATATTTTTGTGTGTATTATTGTTGGAACATGTCATATGTTTTATGAGGGACTGTAAAATTAACCAGCATATAGCACGAAATAATTCTTCATATCCAGAATTCAATTTCATTTCAATTCACAATCAGCTAAGCCCCTACTGCTCCGCCATTGCTAGAGGCACAAAACAAAATATGGCGCGCATCATGAATAATCCATTCGCGCAGCCTTTAGCGCATTCCAGTCATCATAATATAAAATTTCATTTCAGTGCATTGTCTACTAGAAACGTCAAATTTTCTACAAGGAGTAATCAATATTTTATATACCTTTATATTTACCAGGACTATTTATAATTTAAATCAATTTTATTTTCCAGGTCTTAATGCTTTTTAAATGTTAATATAAATACCCGATGTTTTAAGGATCTACTGAAAAGAAGGAATTTAAAGCTATAAAAAGCTTAATGAAAGCATGGCGAAAATCAACTATAACAAAATCTATCTAGCCAATAGTATTGAATTGGGTTTTGGGGAACTCTTAAATCTTATTACAAAAGAGGTTCAAAATTCCACTTGCTGTCTAAGAAAACTAGAAAGAAAGCGCAAAAGCTGGATTACGCATGGTATTATTAAATCAATAAATAAAAGGGATAAAATGTATCATCAGCTATTGAATAGATTTGACAATAATTTAAAACATCGATATATATTTTATAGAAATCATTTGAGTGGCATTATAAAATCTGCTAAGGCAAATTATTATAAAAACAGAATTGCGCAAAATTCAAAAAACAATAAAGCATTGTGGGAAACGGTACAGGAATTAACTGCATCTAGAAAGGTATCAACAGATATTCAGTATGTAAACCACAACCAAGTAACAATAAAAGATAAACAAATTATAGCTAACATATTTAATAGTCATTATGTTGATGTGGGGCAGAAACTAGCTAGTAAATTTAACAATCAATCAGAAGTAAATGTAACTTCCAATCATCTTACGCATATTCAATCCATGTTTCTTAAACCAACAACAATAGCTGAAATAAATATTATACAATCACTTAAAAATAATAAATCGCCCGGCGGAGATGGCATTACTAGTGAATTATTGAAATGTGTAGCTCCATTTGTAGCTGAACCTTTGATGTATTTGTTTAATAAATGTTTTGAACAGGGTTACTTTCCCCATGCGCTAAAAACTTCTATGGTGATACCAATATTTAAATGTGGTGATCGTGCTAACGTTATTAATTATCGACCAATATCACTGATAACAACTATCTCTAAGGTCTTTGAAAAGATAATAAAAGAAAGATTATGTACCTACCTGGAGATTCATAGTATTTTATCACCTAGACAGTATGGCTTTAAAACTGGAGTTTCTACACAAGATGCAATTCTTCATTTAACTTCCAATATACAGGGTGATTCAGGTTTTAAGGCACAAACTGAAATGGGTGATAGATCTTATCATTTTAAGCAAAAAAGTTTATATAAACATGAGTCCGATCAGTAGCGGAGCTACAGGGGGTCAAAGTTTATTTATTTTTTTCTATTAATTAAAATATCTCGCTCACTTTTCAAAATATCAATTTAAAATTTGGTGTGGTTAATACTTCCTATAAGGACATCATTTCAAGCATTTTCAAGATTTTTAAAATCTACAGGGTGATACGTTTTTGGGGGTTGAGGCTTCTTTATCCCCCCCCAAACTTTTTCGTAGTACGCCTCTGACATCTTCCAGTTAGCAAATTGGGTGGCTAGTTCAATTTAAAGGTTTTTTTTGCTTTTCAATTTTGTTCGAGAAAACAACCGTTTTCGAGATAAATAAGCATATCCGTTCTAAAACATGTTAATTTTGCCTGTTTCGCTTAAATTTTATTGCATTTTTAACGAATTTTGTCCAAGAATAAAATTGTCAGAGGCGTACTACGAAAAAGTTTGGGGGGGATAAAGAAGCCTCAACCCCCAAAAACGTATCATCCTGTAGATTTTAAAAATCTTTAAAATGCTTTAAATGATGTCCTTATAGGAAGTATTAACCACACCAAATTTTAAATTGATATTTTGAAAAGTGAGCGAGATATTTTAATTAATAGAAAAAAATATATAAACTTTGACCCTCTGTAGCTCCGCTACTGATCGAGATCGGACTCATGTTTATATAAACTTTTTTGCTTAAAATGATAAGATCTATCACCCATTTCAGTTTGTGCCTTAAAACCTGAATCACCCTGTATATTCAGCTATGGATAACAATAAAAAATCCCTTAGTGTTTTTATAGATTTATCAAAAGCGTTTGACACTGTGAGCCATGATTTGTTGCTGAATTGTCTGGAAAAAGCAGGTATTAGAGGGGTGTCATTGAATCTTTTCAAGAATTATCTTAAGCATCGCTATCAGTTTGTAAAAATAAATAATTATCGAAGTGAATTACAACTGATTAAGTACGGAGTGCCCCAGGGCTCCGTTCTGGGGCCTATACTGTTTAATTTATACCTAAATGATTTATTTTGTTTAGAGACTTCGGGAGATATCATAGCATATGCTGACGATACTTGCATTTTCTACAGTGACGATGACTGGGAAACTGTTAAAAGAAAGGCTGAAAAAGATCTAGCTATAATATTTCAGTGGTTTAGCTCAATGTTGCTTACAGTAAATTACGATAAAACACGTTTTTTGCATAATTATGTTGATGTTCGTTCCTTACCTACTTTTCAGTTTTTAACTGTATCACATGATATTACTGTTAATTCAGTCACAGAATTCAAGTATCTCGGTATTATGTTGGATAATCATTTGAAATGCGACAAACATATTAAATACGTCTCTAAGAAAGTGAGATTTTTATTTCATAGGTTTAAAGTGTTGAGGGATATACTTGACCACAATTCAATTAAAATAATTTATACTTCATTAGTGCAATCAAATTTAATTTATGGAATTGTGGTTTGGTGAAATGTAAGCAAAAGTATTTTAAGAAATCTTGAAATAGTACAAAAAACAATTATTAAAATTATGTTGAAAAAAATGCGTACTTACCCTTCTGATGACCTTTTTTCTGAAGCGTGCTTGATGGACCTGCGACAACTGTATTTCTACTTTCTAACTATATACCAACATAAAAATAAAAATAAATTATAACTACCGAACATACATATGATACAAGAAACAAAAACAAAACATTTGTAACTCAAAAAAAAAATAAAGGAATAGGACAAAAAAGTCATACTTACCTTGGTCCAAAGTTATATGCTCTATTACCGGATAAAATTCAAGCCTTGAGATTTGCAACCACTTTTAAAAAAGAACTTAAAAATTTTATCTTCTCTATCTCCAGAAACGTGATTCATGATGCTGTAGAACTAAAATTAGTTAATTGCTTAGCATTTATTTGACATATCTACGTTTTTATTTTATATCCTTGTTTGTTGTCAATATTAATCATTTTTAACTGTTTAACTTATTGTGTAACTGTGTTTTAGGGTTTATATTTTATTTTATATTCTTGTTTGTTGTCAATATTAATATTTTTTAACTGTTTAACTTATTATGTAACTGTGTTTTAGATGTTTTAGCGTGTAGTTTGTACATTAGTTGTTTGTTATTTATTCATTGTATTTTAGATTAAATGTTAATTCATTTTCTACTCTCACCACGCACAGGCTATGCCTATAGTGGTTGTATTTATGTTTATTTTATGTACTTGTACTATAGTGTTGCAGTTTTTAATTGCATTGAATATTGAATAAACATATATTATTATTATTATTATTATTATAAAAAAAGCATAATTGTGATTAATACTAATATATCAACGAAAGTTCTTAACTTCGTTGAATAGGAATATATTCTATCATAATAAAACTCAGTGATGACACTGTTTTTTATTTTACTAACAATAATTTTATTGGTGAATTTACAAAACTGCAAATACTTTTCAAAATAATCTGATCAAGTTTTATTTTTTGTAAACATAAAAATTCCTATGCGATGTCAATGAATATGTGATAATACTATATGTAAAAGTTTTTTAAAACTAAACATTGTGGCGCTTTCAGGATAAAATCTGATAATCTTTCTAATACTTCTAAGTGGTTGCTCCATGTAATAATTCCAAATCATAGGAACAAACTAAAGAACTTGTCTGAAGCTATTTATTTGTGGCATAATTTTAGTTTTTCTTTAGTTTTGTTGGGTTTTTGCCACACTTCTGAAAAAATAATAAAGATTAATTAAATAAGCCCTTGCGCCAAACGGAACAGTCAAGGGTTATTTTTGAAACTAAGTTTGCCTAACCAAAAAATCTCACACTGAAAAAAGCAGATAAGTAAAAATAACAAAAATTACATCACTATCGCGCACTTCCGTGTTATTGACGTTTCGAAAAACTCTCTGTTTTCGTTCTCAAAATCGTAGTAAAAATATTGATTTCAATTATTCCCTGTAGTGGCCTATACAAATATACAGCATGAGGCCGTAAAACTATGTAAATAAATTAACTTTACAGATAATGAAAGGGAATATGTTCTTATATTCTTAAAGTTTATTACATAATAAGTACGTGTAAATTTAAAACAATCAACAGACTGAAATTATAAACTTCATAAAAGAATGGTTGGTTTCAGCGAAGTTTAAAGATAAATAAAACAATAAATTTCAATTGTTATGCACATAGATTTGTCTGTATGATATGTATATATTTTTCATATGGTATACAAACTTGTTTTATGTAATGTATTAAATATAATTTAGTTTCTTTGAATCTATTTACTATTACACATCCTTGCCATTATTAATTCTTATTGCAGTGAATTTACAGTAAGTATTTGAACTCCCAAATTTTTCAGTACTGACTGTCATTTTTGTCACAAGCAAATTGCATTTATATGTATTTTCACCAAAGACTACTTTACAATATGTTTTGTCACAGTTTCTTTATTCATTTTTGAAATTTACTCTTTACCTAACTGACCTTCTTTGAAGTGTTTCCATTTGCTTATGTAATGTTGTAATTTTGCCTATAATCATTTTAGTGTGATAGTCCAGGCACAGAATAAAGGAACTACCAGAAGCGAAAGCTAAGGCGGCGCCTTTGATCTTGGATGGTCACAAAAATTTAACCTTGAATTTGAAATTTGACGTATCTAATACTTACTACACTGAGAGAAAGTTGTATATAATATCTACAGTCTACACTAAGAAACAAGTTGACACTATATTTATTTAGTCATATTGAAGCTTTCAGCAGTATAAAATACCTACTATGTATAAAATTATTAAAAAATATAAAATACATGTATAAATTGCATTTATTGTTGTGAAAATTATATATTTTATTTAACGTGGGAGAGCATTTTCAGATACATTTGCCATACAGAAGATTTGATACTGCAATAGATGTTTTAAATAGTATAGTCACTAATATTTCCTTTATTTCAATTATGGAAGCTATTTTCATTTCAAGTATAGATTTCGGGTATGAGTACCTACTTGGTGGGCCACGCTAGATGCAGGTCAACTCAATCATTCCGCAAAGCACACAGCAATCATCTGACTTCTCTTACATCTTTTGCTTTTTCCTAGTTCCAAATTTACAAAGTTATTCTTAATTATTTTCAGAAACAAAGTATACATAAATTTAAAAAAATAATTTTCCTCTCCATTTATTTTGTTCACTTTACGTTTTAAACCTTAGTTTACTTGTGTCAAAAAATATGATTTAGGGCACCCTGGACACTAGATTCTAAGAGCACTGGTGTAAGACTCAATTGAGATCAATATTATGGGAGTTATTTTGAAACTAGTTTCAAGACACCTAAAGTTTTAATTTTGAATAAAAGTAATTTATTTTTCAATGTTTACAGAATAATAACGGAATAATAAAGAAAACACAAATATGGTTCATGAAATATATATTTATACAATACCTATTTTACATAACTATAAATTAAAAGAATTTATCACTCCAAAACACACCAAACCGACACAGCGACACACATAAACAAGAAAGCAAAGCGAGGTTGATTAATAAACCACTTGTAAAATGGCGGCGCCGCACATGCGCACTAAAATTGTGTTTTGGCGGCAGCTCTCTCCTTCGCTTCTGGTAGTTCCGTTATTCTGTGGTCCAGGGCTTTTAGATCAAAATCGACCGGAATAGCGGAAATTTTTAGGCACAGCAGATATCGAGATGCGGTTTTCTGCATTGTGTTCAGGAAGGTCCCAGCAAAAAAGTCTATATCGTCTGGTTTAGCAATTTTTAAAAAAATGCTTTTTGGGCCGGAAAACGCATTTCCCAATTGCATCATTACTTGCATCATTATAGGAACGACTGGAAACTCGGAAATCATTTCTTGGGGGTTTTCGGGGCTGCCGAACTCGATTCTGGCATTAGAATCATTGAGAATGTCAAATTTATTTAAAAATTCAAAAATTCTATTATAAACTATTCTTTCTATAATTTTAGATAGTACACTTAAAATAGATCTGTCTGTAATTTGCTGTTATCAACTTCGCCTCTTTTATGTACTGCGATTATTTTAGCTACTTTTAGAATTGAAGGAAATTTTCCACTAGTTATGGATAAATTGATTAAATATGCGATATGACAGGATACACTTGTATAAACGGATTTCAGAATTCTTACAGAAATATAGTCTGAATTGAACGTGGGCCTATTCTTTAGGCTGTTTATAACATTAATAATATCATCAGGTATTACTGGTCTAAAGAAAAACGTTTTATGAAATAAGTCAGAGACAGTACATTCAGTGGACTTACAATTGCCAAAATACTTTAAACTAATTTCAACTGCATTTGCAAAATAATTACCAAATTACTTAGCCACCTCATAGAGATCAGTTACTAAGTTTCCATCAATACGAAGAGACAAGTCTTTGACACGTTTACTCCTACTAATATCCTTGTTAACCAAATTCCAAACAGTTTTAGATTTGTTATTAGATTTAGCAATTAAATTATTATGAAAATTATACTTAGATTGCTTTAGTAGCGCTGAATATTGCATTTTGGCTGTTTTATACAAATGTTGAGAATTTTTGTCCAGAATATTTTTAGTTAACCAGTACAAATTCTTAAGGTCTGCGCTAGCTTTTCTTACCTCAGTAGTGATCCACTCACTAGAGGAACATTTAGGCGCATTAGGATTGTGCATTACTTTAGGACAAAATTTATCAAGAGTAAAACCAAAGACACTCATAAACTCATCAAAAGCCAGATCTATATCACTGAATGAATATATGTTACTAAAATCTGCGGATATCAGAGCAAAGGAAAACTGTTCGAGGTTAAGTTTAGAAAGGTCTCTGTAATAAGTTGTTTGATTTTGTGGTACAACAATCTGAGATGCTTTACCAAAGATCCTTAGGGAATACAAACAATTTGCATGTAACATTGTAATGTGTACAGCCAGGTGCCCAATACATACCCATCGTAACTAAATACCTGAAAATGTTAAATCAGAAATTAGATACTGTCCTGCAGGAAACATTTAAGTAAGTTTTCAAATAGTTACAGTTACATTTAGTAGTAGCAATAGTTAGTTAAAGCTACATTTCAATCGGTGACATTTTTGTATCCGGAAAATATTTACAAAACAATAGTTTAAAATTTTAGTTATCATGGTAGTTATATAGATACCTGTCAACATACATATTGTAAAAATTACTTACTTTTGCTATTTCTATACTTTACTAGTTCTAACTGATATCTATTTGCTATAAAAATTCTGTTTTTATTAAACTAACCTAAAATTTTCTATGCCATAGAAAACGTGTTTAGTTCATAACAATTATTAAATAAATACAAACTATGTATTAATATAATATCAAATAGTTATATTACGTACCTTTAATCTTTTGAATATATAGGAAAACAATTTTATAGTTAATTACACACACCACACTTTTGCACAACAAATACTTTGTTTGGATCGCGTCCCCTGACCTACCTCAACAAGATGGCGCTGACGACGTCACCACTAATGAACCTAATAGTGCGGTGTATTATGTGTTAAAGTGTGATATCCACGGAGTGCGTATCAGGTAGGCATAAGTGGGTGGTGGCAGAACATTGTCATCTAAAAGGACGGCATTCTACGGGTGAGTATAAACTTTTTAAAGTAAACTATTAAAGTGTTCACTCAACGTCAAACTATTTTTGGTAATTTGAACCCTTCTCAAGTGGCATGCCTATGGAATTCTGTCTCCTGCAACCCTCACCTCGTGTACTCATCTAAGTGTTGTGAATGAATCACTCTCTATTATTTTGGAACTGGGGTATAGATATCTAGATAATATACAGGGTGTCCGGTAAGTATATGGCATACTTTCGTGAGTGCATAGGGGAGGTCAAAATAACACTAGTTTGTCATATACATTTTTTTTCCTAAAGTGGCCCTTAACAGAGATACAGAGCCCCTAAGGGGTAGCCAGCAATTTCCCTTTTCCGCTCTAACTTTTGAACCAACCTGTATAATTTAATGAAATTTTTATATTTTATGTAGGCCATAAAGGCTCATAAAACCATACTACAGTAGATGTTTTATACTGTCAGGGAAGTCAGGAACGGACATGCCACCATACTCGTTGGACCAAAATTTTGACAGGTGTCATTTTATAGAGGTGAAAACTGAATTTTTAAATACTTTGGTCATTCCTCTTTAAAAAAGGTACTCTACATTTGTTTCAATAAAATTGACCGTTTTCGGAAAAAAAAAGTTTTTGTATAACACGTTAAAATATTGACTCAAAATTTATTTAATTTTCAAGTTTATTAACATACGCTATTTAAACACAATAATTAAT
Organism: Monochamus saltuarius; assembly: GCA_025584915.1. Lineage (NCBI taxonomy): Eukaryota > Metazoa > Arthropoda > Insecta > Coleoptera > Cerambycidae > Monochamus > Monochamus saltuarius. Next base: position 38,462,774 of record CM046723.1, read on the forward strand.
GGAATAACACAATAACTAATAATACATATTAAAATAATAAAATTTGTTCTTACTACATCACATTAATGCTGATATGCATCTATCTTATGGACAAGCAGTCTGCAAGTATGTTGAGACAAGAAGAATTTATTCTGATAGAATTCCAAATCGACGTTTACCACACCAAAGAACTTTTGAAAGCTTTGCCTTTTAAAAAATTTGAAAGCTTTGTTTCTTTTTGTTTACTTGAGCAAATTTTCGAAATGGGCACCCTGTACCTCCATACATTTCCATATCCTACGGATGTTTTCTCGTTGTACTTGAAACAACATCTCCGGATTGGCTCGAATTTCGTCGAAATGGTGTCTTATTCTTTCAATCAGGCCTTCCCTGGTGTGAACTGCCGTCGAATACATAAGCCTCTTTAAATTTCCCCAGAAAAAGAAATCCAATGGAGTTGTGTCGGGCGACCTTGGTGGCCATAAAATGGACCCACCTCGACCTATCCATCGACAACCAAATGTATTTGATAAGTGATGACGAACTAAATTGCTAAAATAGGGCGGTGCACCGTCATGCATAAACCACATCTGATTTCTAATTTCTAAGGGCACATTCTCTAATAAACCGTTTAAGCTTTGTTGTAAAAATTGCAAATACATGATGGCACCATTTAATGTCTTCAAAAAAGAATGGTCCTATGAGATGATTCCCAATAATCCCCGCCCATACGTTAACCATGAACCTTTGTTGGTGCTTTGTCTGTACTATTGCATGTCAATAACACATTTTTAACGTCATTAAAACGACTGGTGTTTTATTGCAGTACCTATTCTGATGTATTATTAAATTGACGTGTTACAAAAAAAAATTGTTTTTTTCGAAAACGGTCAATTTTATCGAAACAAATGTAGAGTACCTTTTTTAAAGAGGAATGACCAAAGTACATATTTAAAAATTCAGTTTTTACCTCTATAAAATGACACTTGTCAAAATTTTGGCCCAACGAGTATGGTGGTAAGTCCGTTCCTGACTTCCCTGACAGTGTAAAACATCTACTGTAGTATGGTTTTATGGGCCTTTATGGCCTATATAAAATATTAAAATTTCATTAAATTATACAGGTCGGTTCAAAAGTTAGAGCCGAAAAGGTAAATTGCTGGGTACCCCTTAGGGGCTCTGTATCTCCGTTAAGGGGCACTTTAGGAAAAAATTTTTTTATGACAAACTAGTGTTATTTTGGCCTCCCCTATACACTCACGAAAGTATGCTATATACTTACCGGACACCCTGTATATTTAGATTTGAATTTTATTTCAAGTTACTGATGATTCATGAGTATTTAACTATGTAGTAGATATTTTATGGAATATATACATATTCTTGTTAAATATTTATTGTTTATTAAGCAGCTGAAATTATATATAGTTAAAATTAGTCGTTATCCTTTCTACTTAAATTATCCAATTCTTTCAACTTTTCCTGGGCATCATCAATTTCCTTTTGTGTTACTGTAACTTCTACACCACATTCCATTTGTTCATCTCTTATAAACTGTAATACTCGTATTTTTTCCTCCAAAAATGCTGGTTGCTCACATTCTAATTGTAATTGGTAAGCAATAAGCCTTTTCTGTTTTATATCATTGCAATATTTTTGGGTTAGTTTTTGTAAAGAATCTTTTCTTGTCACTGGATGAATATCAGCAGGGGCAGGTTTGTATATAATATTTAAATTTTCAAGTAACCATTCAAATCTTTTATAGTCCCACCTCCTTAAATACTTTAAATGTTTTTTTCTTTGATCAATTAATTCCTTTAAGTTGACTTTCAACTTCTTATTTCTAGGAAACCTCTCTAGTACATCTTGCAATGCCCTTATAATACCTAAAGTTGATTAAACAGAAAAAAAAATGTTAATTGAATCATTCTTTTTAATATTTTCTGCTTATTTCATTATACTAGTAAGATGACATAATTTATTGTTAACTTAAGTTCTTGCATTGCAATTGTAATACAGGGTGCTTTCTAATTTTTTGCACAGTAAGTATCATTTCTAAAGCCATGTCATCATAACTTTAGGAGGTTGTTACTTCGGTCATTTTAAAAAAATATATCCACTTAAATATCTATGAAAATGTTAAATTATTAAAGGTAAAAAACTTACTTAATTAGTATACAAACTTGTCAACCAGTCGCACAGACACTGGGAAGTAAAAAAAGGTTCTACTTTATTCAAAAACCAAGCTATTTTTGAGTAGTTAAAAAAAGTAAAATCTAGAAAAATATATTGAAATTTTTAATATATTATGTTGTTAAAAAGAGAGAGGGGAGGGGAGAAGGGGAGAGAGAATTTCAAATCTCTACGTTAATGATTTTTTATGGTTACACTATATCTAAAATAACAAAAAAACCTTACAAAATTATTTGTAATCACTTATTTATTTTGTTTTACCAGGCATGTCGCCGGCAACAAACAGCTCTCCTGTAAATGTGTGGAAAAGGTGCAATAAAAATGTAGTTAGTGCACTGAAATGAGTGAAATGTGAGAATTGCCTCAGTTTATAATTTCATTTAAGTTGTGCTAAGTTGACTAATGGTGTTAAATTCTTTAAAGACAACAAAGTTATTTGTTGTGAAATTTTATGTGATACTGAAAATATCTTTTTCGATGCCAAGGATGCTACTGCTCACCATGAGAATAAGGTAGACAATCAAATTTTTCATTATATTTTACAACAAAAAGATATAATCATACAAGATTAAATTACCTTATTAAACAATCATATAGATCTTTTAAATAAATATATATCAGATGCCTGTAAAAAGGAACAAAAACCAAACGAGACAACTAGTGAAGGGAGGAAAAAAGTGGTTCATAAAAATGAAGCTAAAAACACTGTTGTGACTAAGAATCATGATAATTCGTCAAATGTAAATAAAGATAATTCAGTATTTGTAAATAAACAAGATACTCATTTAATGACAAAAGAGGACGTAGCGAAAGGACTCAAACAGGCAGCAACTCAATTAAAAATGAACAAGTGTATAAATTTGCCCGATGTTAATAAGCCTAGTACTTCCTTTTCTCAATCAAGGGAGGATTGGCGACAGGTGACAAGAAAAAGGCGTCAACGATCAGTTATTGTTGGCAGTAATATGGACAATGTTTCTATAAAGGGAGTCCCAAAAACTGTCGACCTACATGTTTATCGCTTAGACCCAAAAACAACAGCTGAAGATTTAACAAAATATTTAAAATCAAATTTTCCAGAGGTCAAATGTGAAGCGTTAACATCAAAACACCCAGACCTCTACACATCATATAAAGTCTCCGTTTTTGAAGGGAATTTTAAAAAAGCAATGGAGGCCCATTATTGACCCTGAGGGGCTTGTATCCAGCAGTTTTTTGCATTGCGCAAGAAGGTGAGAGAAGTAAAGGACTAAATATCGATCCTAATATTTTGTTAATAAATGCACAAAGTTTGAATTGTAATAAAATTGACCAATTATATTTAGATATATGTAATTACCTCAATCTATATTTTCTCTGTTTTACGGAATCATGGGAAAATTTGAGTCAATTTGTGCCTTATACATTAGTGAGTTTAAACTGGGCAGCTTTTTCTGCAGATCTCATATAAAAGGTGGAGGGGTTGCAATTTGGGTTAAAAATGATATTAAGCCGCATCAATTGATCTATTCAACTTTTGTATCGAAAAACATTTTGAAGTATGTGCTTTGAGTTGTAAAATTAATAATAAAAAAACTATATTAATTAACTGTTATAGATCTCCTTCCGGCGATTAGAATTTGTTTCTGGATAGATTGTATAATGTATTGAATATTTTTATTAAATCAAGTGTGTACGTTATTTTAGCTGGTGATTTTAATACAGATTCATTTAGTAACTGTAAGGAATTTAATTCTTTATTTAACTTACTAGCATGTTTTCATTTGGTTACTTTGGTGAATTGGCCAACTTGAGTGACGGATACCACCCTAAGCACGTTAGATCATATTTTTATAAATTTTAAATCTGAAGGACCCTGTTGCATATTTGATAACATAATATCGAACCATAGAACCGTGCGATTTTGATACCTAATGTAGAAGTAGAGAGAAAGTTTACAAACCTTTCCTTTTATAAAATAGTTTTAATGAAACAGCTATTGTCAATGTTTGTACTGCAATTCAAAGTGAAAACTGGGACAATCTTTACAATTTGAAACATATCAATGATGCATTTAAATTTTTTAACTCTGTGTTCTTATATTACTTTGAATGCTATTTTCCTTATCGTAAATGTTATAGCAGTGAAGCAACTGATAAAAAATGGGTTAATGACAAAGTGAAGACTTCTAGTTCATATTTAAAGAATATTTTTATATTGCAATACCCCGATTTGACACTCGTTTATAAAATAAAAAAAAAGAAACATCAACAGTTGATTATACAAACTAAAAAAACATATTATCAAAATAAGATTTTACTTTCTGACAACCAAGCTAGTGTGGCTTGGAAGGTTTTATAGGAATTAAGCAACCAAAATAAAACATTTAAGGCTATTAAACTGCATGTTGATGGAGTTTCTTATGAACAACCGGAATTAGTAGCTTCATTATTGAATGATTTTTTTGTAAATGTTCCTAAGAAAGTAATAGATATGATACCTAAAAATAAAATTAAATCACATTTCAGTCATTCTGTTAAAAATAACAATTCTATGTACTTAAACCCATATTCTGTTGAAGAAATTTGCAACTTACTGAAAAGTTACAGTTTCTACATATAGCTATTTAATAAAGCTATTATTATATTATAAACTTCAATACTCTACACCTCGAAAATTATCGGCCTTAAAACATTTATTCATTTAGGCTTTTTGGTATCAAATAATCCAAAGAACAACCTTCCAAATTTATGATATAGACCTAGAAAAAAAAAAGATATTAAGACTACTGATGCAACTACTTTTTTCCACCTTTTCCGGAATACGAAAAACTTCCTTAACAGAGTCTACCGGGTTATTCATATAATAATTTACTTCAATATTGTTTTTTGTTATATACGACATCTAAGGGCCTTAAAAATAATAAATAGATAAAATAAAAATTTGGTTTTAGGACAATTTTTCTCTATTTTAACCTGTAAATTCCAAATATAATAACTGACAAATTAGATACGCTTAAATTTGTTTTTTGAAATTGGGCACATGGATTTATGTAAACATTGTCCAAAATCGAAAATAGTCTGGTTTTCGAGTAAAACTTAAAAATCAAACTGACGACAATCATCACTTTAATGATTTTACCTCCAGCTACACTAACACAGGAGCTAGTTTTATTGGCTTTTTGCCACACTTCTACAAAAATAATAAAGATTAATTAAATAAGCCCTTGCGCCAAACAGAACAGTCTGTTGAACGGAGAAAAGTGTGTGTCAAACTGTTCAGTAAACATCGATCATTGTACAGTTGTATCAAGAAGAAGTAAGTAACAATAAAATAAAAATCATTTAACATCTCTAAGGAAGCAGATAAACAAATTTTAAACTGTCAAACTTACGTTACGTTTAATATTTTTACTATGATTTTGAGAACAAAAACAGAGTTTTTTGAAACGTCAATAATACGGAAGTGCGCGATAGTGATGTGATTTTTGTTATTTTTTACTTATCTGCTTTTTTCAGTGTGAGATTTTTTGGTTAGGCAAACTTAGTTTCAAAAATAACCCTTGACTGTTCCGTTTGGCGCAAGGGCTTATTTAATTAATTTTTATTATTTTTTCAGAAGTGTGGCAAAAACCCAATAAAACTAAAGAAAAACAAGAAATTATTTCTTTCTATTTTATTGTAGACCAGAGTGAACATTTGTACTTTCTGAACCTGTATTTGCTTCATGCTATAAACATCATTCCAAAGAAAAATGGAATACAATTACTTATGTGTCCTCATTATCGGTTACAGAAAGTATAGAATTAACACATATTTTAAATTGTGGTGAAACCATTTTTTTTAAAAACTTTCTTTTACAGTAGATACAACGATGTTAACCCTGTAGCAATTAATTGTTTCCAGATGTACAGATTACAATAACCCTGTAAGTTAGTTTTATATTTATGAAATAAATGACAAATTTACAAAAACATTGTATTTAATTATTTTTCTACGTTCATGCAAAACACATTGTTTATTGCATTCATCTGTCATTCTACTACAGCGTTTTGTGATCATGACAAACATTAACCATTATTATAATCATCACTAGAACATTTAGAACAAATAAATTTGGTATGTTCAGTACACACATTAAACAATAATTTAAATAATTGGCACTTTTCAATATATTTAATGGGCAAAATCACAAACAGTGCAGCACAATGAAATCCACTTTCCTGCATATATTTGTATCATAATTTATAACAGTTAAAACATAAAATTATTTACTATTCATAAAGACGTACATCTATTTTCTCGTAGGGACTTATTATTGGTTAAAAAATAATTACCATACTTATTTGTTGGGTTTTCTCGTATTTCCTCACATTTCCTCTTATATGTATTATTTAATATTTGCTTTAATATATATGTATATATGTGACCTGGAATCATGAAACGACCCTTTTGTGCCAAAACAAGTTTTCCAGATAAACGCGTTTAAAGATTGGGAGGTGGTGGTGAAGTGTGTGTGGTGTTAACATCATCTGTTACTCGTCAGGCTTCCCTACACGGAAAGAAGTAATCACCTCACCTAGGCAGCAGACAAGCAAAGGCTGTCAACTGGCCTCGCGTGGTGGCGTGCTCGTCAGCATTTTTCGACGTTCTTGTCCCTCCAAATAGCACCACGCGAGCCAGATGGCCATTACCATTACCAGAAGTAGCAATATCAAAACCAACCGAAACTTCAACGCCTTTGAAATCAAGAAAAGAAGAAAACGAACCAAAACTTCAACGCCTTTGAAATCAAAAGAAGAAAAAAAATGAAGAAAAGCAATCAAAACCCCAAAAAAAAAACTAATAAGACCGAAAATGTACTCCTAATCGAAAAAAAAAAAAAAAAACAACCAAGTTTTGTAATAATATTTTTTTAATAATTTTTATCCATTTCTTTTTCGTTTGTTTTTACATGCGTTTTTTAAACTTTTCACCTGTACTTTTAACGCAAATTGTAAAAAAACTAAGAAAGATAGAAAACTGCGGTTTGTTTCATTAGAAAGAGCGTTAAATTTCCTATCAGAATCACGCAAAAAGTGAAAAACGGTATTTTCACACAAAAGGGTCGTTTCATGATTCCAGGTCACATATATTTCCTTAATTATAATTCAAATTTGTTGTTTACCTGTCCATTTTGCTATTTTTACTTCTGCAGAACCGACATCAAACTCATGGCGTTTAACTTTATCCACTATTTTGTGAATAAAATATCTATTTGTATATTTTCTTGGAGCAAATTCTAATGTAAATAGTTTTTTTACATTTTCATTAGCAGTTTCTAGTTCTTTTGAATTGTTAAAATCTAATGTTAATTTCCTTTCATCTATTTTCGGAATTCCTTCCAAATCCCCACTCTGTCCAGGTTTATAGCAAGGTATTTTTTCTGGACGAACCCATTTTATTTTTAAATCGCTTTTAAAAGCAAATGTTCTTAGAAGTATATTGTTAAATTTATGATTATTTTCATTGATGAAAACTCTATTGAAGCACACGATTTTTATGACGTTCATAATAAATACGTTAATTATTGCTGAATTAACTGCTGAGTCCCCTGAATCAAAAATAAAGCATAATAAATATTAATTTATAACAGATAATAGATATACATACATATAACTAATGATTACATAAAATGAAAGGGACACATACTTTCATAAACTCAGTAAAAACTGTCAAGTGAAAATAGTTAGGTTGTGTTTACTTTGTTGCGAGTGACCATAGACTTATAGTTGTGATTGTGAATGAGAAATCTAAGAACCGTGGGGTAAGATCTCTAAACAGAGAAGGTTGTCTACAAACTACTAATGATTCTCTTGGCTAGGCCTGTCAACCAATGAATGACGTCATTGGTATAGAAATCGAAAATGTTAGATATTGCTTGCTAATATATTTTAGCCTTTATTTGCATTTTAGTAGTATGTGGCACGTGTTATTTTTTTTTTACTGGAATTCTTAGCTTCGTTCGCTAATCTAATTCCGAACCAGTTTGTGGTAACATAATTCTGAATTTTTAATAATAGTTTTGCGTTCGTGGATCACTTCGAACTGGTTCATTACTGATTCGGAATCGGTCGTGGCAGTACTGGAATTTTTGTTAAAGACGACGGGTGGGGTTCACCTTTACGAGGCTATCTAGGACTACAACAATGGGGCAGAACAAAGAGGGAAAGTCGCTCTCGGTCCCAAATCATTTATGCCACAAACAACGCCGGATTTTTGTTAATATTGCAAGTTCGGTTCGGCTGATCATGCGCAATATCAATATCATCAGCTATAACCAGAGAAATGGAGTAGGGAGAACGATCGTCAACATGCGAGAACTTCCTAATGAAGCGCGCTGACATCTTCTAACCCAACTGTCAAATTTTCTACAGGGAGTGATCAATATTTTATACTTACCGGGGCTGTTTACAATTATCTCGACATTGTTTAACGCACCAAATCGTATAAAAAATTGCTAAAAAATAAAACTATTTTTGTAGGTAACTATTCTGCAATTGATGTTAAAGTAAAAAAACTTATATTTTAAAAATTGGGTTATTTTGGAAATAATTTTTTTTACGGATTGTAATATTAATATCAATTATAAGAAAAAGCCTTCTCCCCTCTCCTTTAGCTTGAAAGTTAAAATAATTTTTTTACAATTTGTATGCAATTTGTAAAAAAATTTGTATCGCTTTGTGTTTAAATTAACACTATTAAAAGTACTTAGATACGCTTTTGTAAATATCACAAAAAAAATTTAGTAGATACCACTTTTCAGTTACGCCTGAAAGCGGTATGTTAATAAAAAAATATTAAACAAATTAGCTCATGACTATTTTTAAGTTATAAAAAAATGACGTAAATCTCTGTCTTGTCAATCAGTTCTTTTATAACACAATTTTGACAAATGGTGGACAGCATATCTCAAAGCATAGCACAGGAGGTAGGATGAGTGGTTAGGCTCACTTCGTTCTATGACAAATTTAATGGTTCTATTTTGCAAAGCAAAATAAAGATTACTAGAGCTACATTAAAATTTACGTACGTCTTGTGTTTATTTTTTATTTATTTTATTTATTAACTTACCTTGGATAGGCTAACTATGTACAAAATTAGGGAAAAGGGGAAGATTATAAAAAGAATAAATACACCTACTTTATTTATTTTCTGTCGACAATGAAGATTATTAACAAAAACCTGACTTAACTATGAATGACTGAGTGCAATATAAATGAGAACCAGAGTGCCGTACTCAGCGTTGAATTCACGGAGGAAAAGACACGGCAGAGAAAACCCTGATCATACTTCAAACAAATATCTGTAATTCTGTTGTAATGACTACACTATTACACTTACACTATTTCCAAAATATAGGTACTTAAATCCACAGTAACACACAAAAGATATTACAATACCGCAGCCCTCGAAAAGCCTTAACATTCAGCTATCATGCTAATGGTAGGTCCCAAACCTATATGCGTCAGCACCTAAACAAAAAGAAAAACAACAACAGCAGTGTGGACATAACTGGTAATTTTTAGCTTCTTAACGATAGTTAATCTGCTGGTTCCGAATAGAAAAGAGGCCCAGCTAGCCCATGTCAATAAAGATTGTAATATAAATAAAAACTTTGACATTAATTACAACTCACCAGTTAGGTTTTTCCTTAAAGTTGCTTGCTATAAAACCTTTAAACATTCTCCAAACCTGGGCAATGGGCGGTATCTACTTCTACAATTTGGATATCTCAATATCAGTTTACCACTAGTTAATTCTCAAATAAATGATATCCTCTTAACCATAATCATGTCTTCAGTAATTTTAAATAGTTTTAAGTGATTTTCGTTATACAATTATGGTCTTCTTGCTTAAATACCTTATTAATGTATTTGAAATTTATTTATCTTGTTACTATTTTACGTTTTCGTCTTTTTTGTGTTTTAATTATATTTTAATCCGTTGATAATGTTGATTCTTGTATAATTGATGGAGAAGGTTCTATAGTACTTGTCGAAAGTACTGATATATTGAATGACGAGAAGGTAATGTCAAATGAATCAATTTGAACTTTTTCTAATTTCAGTGAAGGTATGCATTAGGCTTCAATAATCTTTTACCAGAAAGTATTACAAAGTCTTTCTTTTTAAAATGCTCTGAACAAACAATTTTATTTTTCGACCAGACAAATTTTTCATTAGATTTACCCAATGCTTGTAGCCACTCTTTCTGCAAATCATCTTTAGGAAACCTGTAAAGAACAAGTATTATACCGTAGTTTCAAGTTATATTAGTCTCAATTAACAACTTACGTATGAAAACTGATACCTTCACGTAAAATTTTCTATTATTGAAACGGCCTCTCACAGCACAACTAGCCATGGTAAAATGTTTAAATTTACACTAACAGTCAATATTGAAACACAAAGATCAGAATAATTAAATTCAAATATTCACAAATCGAAAAAATATATTTATAAACACAACAAATCCCAAAGTAAACAAAGCACTTTGACAGTTGGGTTAGAATATGGCTGCCCGCTTAGCGTCGGACGAGAAACCGATGCGCAGTCGTCGAAGCGCGTTCTCCCTACTCCACTTCTCTGGCTATAACTTACGTGTATGTGAGTATGGTGGTGGCAAAAATTACGAACCAATAGATGGCACTGCAAAAATCGTGAAAAGGTGAACAACAAAACATTCACCTATATGATTTATGAGGTTGAGATGTTTGTACGTAAGATTACTCGTGTTGTCATGTGTGTTATTGTCTTTTTATTCTTTAGTGATTAAAAATTAATTTCCATTGTTTTATGTACAGCTACGTATCAAATAATATATATTTACTAACTGTTAGTTTGACATCATGACCTTTTCAGATGAGATGGTAAGATTTGTTGTATTCATTATATTAGCGATATTTTAAAACATTTGGAAGATTGGTTACAAACATTTGATTTCTATCTACCACCACCACCCTATGAAATTTCTATAGATAGTATAGAATTGAAGGTGGGACAATGGCAGTGCAGATCTACCTCCTTATAGAGCTAAGTTGTCAGAATTTTGTAAACATGTGGTTATATTAATTATTGACTAATAATGTAAAAAAACAGTATAATAAATTATTCTAACATTACACATCGAAAATTTAGAATTTATTAATTATACTGAGGTAAAACGAATATGGAGAAGAGTTTTCCACTTTAAAAGCTTTATTCTAATACATACATTATTAATAATATTAACACAGATATATTATATTAATCATGTGTATAATAACAATAATAAATTAAGTAAAATATAATTTAATATTACAGTAGTAAAACAAAAGATTTTTTTATCATTTTACAATTTAATCAAGATGACATAAAAATCAGTTTGTACACCTTTATCGTCAGAAAATGATGAAATTTTGGATTTACTTGGTTTTCGAAACTCTGGAATCCTCATTTCGAGGCGATAAAAATAATAACAATTATTTCAAAATTTAAAGTTTTTGTCTTATATTTTCAATTGCCCAAGATGGAAAATAATAGATAGTGACTAATTCACAACACAGATATGAGTACGGAAGATCGGGTAGTATGATTACCTAAGTGTACCACTTGAGAAGAGCTAAAGCACACAAAATTATCAAAAATAAGTTGACGTCGGCTGAACCTAGCACATTAACAATTTACTTTAAATGTGCCACCTGTGTCATCCTCTCTATAAACACAGATCATTGGCCGAAAAAAAAAAGATAGGACACTGAAAAATGTATGTAGTTCGCGACCAGCAACACCTGCGGCGCTGCAGTGCTTTGAAGCGGGAAATTTAATTGAGATTTATTTCTAATGTACCAACTACATTAATAAATATATTAAAAAATGCAAGATAAAAACTTAGAGCAATAGTTGTCAACAACAGATTAATAAAAATACTTGACACTCTAAGTTTTTATATTGCATTTTCTAATATATTAAAATGCGCGATTGCTCTCTCGCTCACCGGGGTGCGGAAAAGGGGCAAAGTGTCCGGGTAAAGGCTTTTTCGCGAGCCGCGGAGTGGCGAGCCGAAGGGCGCAAGCGCCCTTCGGTCCCGGATTGTCGCTTAGGCGTATTTCGGTGGGTTCTTTTTACCTTTTCGGGGCGAATTTTGCGTTTTTCCGGAGGTCCGCGGCCGCCGGTTTTCCATTTTCGCGAGGAAACGAGACAAAAGTCGAAAACCACGCCCATTATCGGAAGTCCGGAAGCCGCCCGGAGGCCGATTTCGCTCCGCGCGACGTTTTTCACGGGAGCCCGTCGGGGACGCGGGCGCGGGCGGGTCTCCTTATTTGGTCCTTTCTCCGTCGCGACGAGGCGCTCGGCGGGCCGTTTTTCGCGTTTTTCTAGGTAAATTTTCCGTTTTTCGGAGGGTCCTCGCCGGCCGTTCTCGGCGAGAGGGATGGAGATAGCGCGGGAGGAGCTTATCGCCCGGGAATCGGAGAAACGTCAGTCGGATATGGGTAGACGTCAAACTATTTCAGATTCGATATTTTCGTATTTTCCCGCATTCCTTTCCACAAAGCCGTGTCGAAACGTAAACTTTGAACCTTCTACAATGTGCCGCGTGCCTCAGATTTAGGTTTCAAATTCGATTTTATAGGGAAATTAACGAAAATTTGGGTCAATTACGCGTTCGGGGGCATTCGCGTTCGCTCGGCCGCCCGAAACGTCAAACGGGAAGCCGGACGGTGCGGTGCCGTTGACAGCTCCGGATAAAACTTGGGAACGTTCGCTAAACGGGCCGTTTGAAGACCCGCCAAGGCCAAAAAAGGTAAATTTAAAGTCTCTAGATACTTTCTGTTATGCGAGCGCTGGGTTTTGAGTTCCAATTTGTATCGAATTTTGCGTAATACCAAACAGAGACGTGGAGAAGAGCCTGGCAATATGGCGGGTCCTCACAAAACCTTCAAAATGTTACATTTTGCAAAGTAAGTACCCCTTTATTTCCATAAAGCCATATCGAAACGTAAACTTTGAACCTTCTACAATGTGTCGTGTGCCTCAGATCTGTTTTTAAAATTCGATTTTATAGTAAAATTGCGAAAATTTGCGACGTCAAATGGCGAGTGCGCGGTGACATTTCCGAATAAATCGCAGAAAATTTCGCTAAATGGGCCGACCGGAGCCCCCAAATGCCGAAAACGGTAAATCTGAAGTCTCTAGATACGTTGTGTTATGCGAGCGTTTGGTTTTGAATTCGTTTTTGTATCGAAATTTGCGAAAATCCTAAGCAAGACGGGGTCAAAATGACGTAAGCCATAGAACAGCTGTCAAATATTTCCATCCGCTATTGCTATTTGCATTGAACTTTGCATAAATAGAATGAATAGGTAGGTGGTATCAGTGAGCTAGACAATATGGCAGACCAAGACGGGGTCAAATTGACGGAAGCCATAGAACAGCTGTCAAATATTTCCATCCGCTATTGCTATTTGCATTGAACTTTGCATAAATAGAATGAATAGGTGGTATCAGTGAGCTAGACAATATGGCACACTTCAAGTCGCTTCGCTTATATACAGTGCGACTCAAAAAGCTCGATGTACGGGGTGTTACGATAAAATTGACGAGAAAAAATAAAAATTACAGATTCGAGGAAATTTTCGGTTCTTTCGCTTCGAGGGTTCTCTGACGTGCGTAGGACCGTTTTATATACAAAGTGTTGGAAAAATGTCGAACGTTAAAAATGTAAAAATTAAGGGAACTGAAATTTTTTGGTACGAAACTTCCGTCGGGGACTCTTACCGCACTAATTATCGAAAAATACGGGGTGTTTAAAAATTCGAACTGTTCCCTAAAAATCCTGGACATTCGTGGATTTAAAATTTTTTGCTTTCTGATGAAACTTTTACAATAGTTTGTAGAAAAACTGTAAAAATATATACTTTGGTATTATTATGTATATGAATACATACTTATGAAAAATACAGGGTGTAAAATAAAAACCATTCTCTACATCCACAAAATTTATGGATTTTATTTTTTTATGAAACTTTTGACGATTGTAAAAATCATACTAATGAGAAAATACAGGGTGCTTAACGAAACCAAACCATACTCTAAGAATCCTCACAATAATTCATTCAATATTTTTTCATGAAACTTTTCACAATGGTTTGTAAGAAAACTATGTATACTAATTAAAAAACTACTGGGTTAAAAACTGAACCAATATCGAAACTCCCAAAATTCATGGAAATTTTTTTTATTTATTAAACTTCCATCAAGGATTTATTATGACACTCACTAACGAAGCAAATACAGAGTGTTTAATAATAACGAACCATTCTCTAAAAATTTTCAAAATTCATGGAATTAAAAAATTCTTTTTGATGAAACTTTATACAATGTTCTGTAGGAAAAATATACTAATTATAAATACAGAGTGTTTAAAAATAACGAACCATTCTCTAAAAATTTTCAAAATTCTTGGAATTAAAAATTCTGTTTGATGAAATTTTATACAATGTTCTGTAGGAAAATATACTAATTAAGAAATACAGAGTGTTTAAAAATAACGAACCATTCTCTAAAAATCCTCAAAATTCATGGAATTAGAAAATTCTTTTGATGAAACTTTATACAATAGTTTGTAAAATCTATATTAATGAAAAATACAGGGGTTTAAAAATACTGAACTGTTCCCTAAAAATCCTGAATATTTGTGGATTTAAAATTTTTTTTTCTTTCTGATGAAACTTTTACAATAGTTTGTAAAAACTATAAAAATATATACTTTGGTATTATTATGTATATGAATACATACTTATGAAAAATACAGGGTGTAAAATAAAGAACCATTCTCTAGATCCACAAAATTTATGGAATTTATTTTTTTTATGAAACTTTTCACGATTGTAAAAATATTATACTAATGAAAATATACAGGGTGCTTAACGAAACCAAACCATACTCTAAGAATCCCCACAATAATTCATTGAATATTTTTTATTAACCTTTCACGATGGTCTCTAAGAAATATATACTAATTAAAAAACTACTGGGTGTTTAAGAAAACTGAACAAATATTGAAACTCCCAAAATTCATGGAAATTTTTTTTTATTTATTAAACTTCCATCAAGGATTTATTATGACACTCACTATCGAAGCAAATACAGAGTGTTTAATAATAACGAACCATTCTCTAAAAATTTTCAAAATTCATGGAATTAAAAAATATTTTTTTTGATGAAACTTTATACAATGTTCTGTAGGAAAATATACTAATTAAGAAATACAGAGTGTTTAAAAATAACGAACCATTCTCTAAAAATTTTCAAAATTCTTGGAATTAAAAAATTCTGTTTGATGAAATTTTATACAATGTTCTGTAGGAAAAATATACTAATTAAGAAATACAGAGTGTTTAAAAATAACGAACCATTCTCTAAAAATCCTCAAAATTCATGGAATTTGAAAATTCTTTTTGATGAAACTTTATACAATACTTTGTAAAAATCTATATTAATGAAAAAATACAGGGGTTTAAAAACCGAACTGTTCCCTAAAAATCCTGAACATTTGTGGATTAAAATTTTTTTTGCTCTCTGATGAAACTTTACAATAGTTTGTAAAAACTATAAAAATATATACTTAGGTATTATTATGTATATGAATACATACTTATGAAAAATACAGGGTGTAAAATAAAGAACCATTCTCTAGAAATCTAGAAATTTATGGAAGTTATTTTTTTATGAAACTTTTCACAATGGTCTGTAAGAAAACTATACTAATTAAAGAACTACTGGGAGTTTAAAAGACTGAACCAATATTGAAACTCCCAAAATTCATGGAAAATTTTTCAAAATCATTGAATTAAAAATTCTTTTGATGAAATTTTATACAATGTTCTGTAGGAAAAATATCGCAATAAAGAAATACAGACGATTTAAAAATAACGAACCATTCTCTAAAAATCCTCAAAATTCATGGAGTTAAAAATTCTTTTGATGAAACATTTCACATTAGTTTGTTAAAAACTATACTAATGAAAAATACAGGAGGTTTAAAAACCGAACCATTCTCTAAAAATCAACAAAATTCATGGAATTAAAAATTCTTTTGATGAAACTTTTACAATGTTCTGTAGGAAAATATACTATTGAACAAATACGGGGTGTTTAAAAACTGAACTGTTCCCTAAAAATCCTGAAAATTCGTGGATTTAAATTTTTTTGCTTTCTGATGAAACATTTTACAATAGTTTGTCAAAAACTATAAAAATATATACTTAGGTTTTATTATGTATATAAATACATACGTATGAAAAATATAGGTGTAATATAAAGAACCATTCTCTAGATCCACAAAATTTATGGAATTTTTTTTTATGAAACTTGTAAAAAATTATACTAATGAAAAATACAGGGTGTTTAGCAAAACCAAACCATTCTCTAAGAATCCTCACAATTCATAGAATATTTTCTTATGAACACAATGGTCTGTAAGGAAACTATATTAATTAAAAGACTACTGGGTGTTTAAAAATGAACCATTCTCTATAAACCTTCATGGAAGTATAATATTTTCTTGATGAAACTTTTAACAATGGTCTATATGGAAACTATTTTCATGAGAACAATACGGGGTGATTAAGAGAATCGAATCATTTTAAAAATCCAAAAAACAAGAAATTAAAAACACTTTTGGTTTATGTTGAAACTTTATAATATAGTTTGTAAAAAAACTATAAAAAATACTTAATAATGTATTATTATGTAGCTATATAAATACATACTTATGAAAAATACAGTGTGTAAAATAAAGACCAATTCTAGATCCACAAAATTTATGGAATTTAATTTTTTTATGAAACTTTACACGATTGTAACAATAATATTCTGATGAACAAATACGGGTTGTTTAACAAAACAAAACCATTCTCTAAAAATGCTCAGACTTCATTGAATATATTCTAATGTAACTTTTCACAACGGTCTGTAAGATTACTATACTAATTAAAAACTACTGGGTGTTTAAAAACCGACCGTTCTCCAGAAACCTTCATGGGAGTATAATATTCCTTTGATGAAACTTTTAACAATGGTCTATATGGAAACTATTTTAATGAAAACAATACAGGGTGTTTAAGAAAACTGAACCAATATTGAAACTCCCAATATTCATGGAATAAATTTATTTTTTTGCTTCGGATGGGTTGTCGGATGTACGAAAGACCGTTTTATATACAAAGTGTTGGAAAATGTTGAACGTTAAAAAGTCTCAAAATTAAGAGAACTGACTAATTTATTTTACTCAACTTCCATCGGAGGTCTCTAACGCACTAATTATCGAAAAATACATGGTGTTTAAAAACTAACTCCTACTAAGAAAGGTCAAGTCGGCGAATGCCGACTTGCCACCTTTCTAGTTCTAATATATTAAAATGCGCGATTGCCTCTCGCTCCCACCGGGGACGCGAAAAAGTGGCATTCTGCCGCCACAAAGGCTTTTTTCGCGAGCCGCGCGGCGGCGAGCCGAAGGGCGCGAAGCGCCCTTCGGTCCTTCGGTTGTCCGGTAGGCGTATTTTGGTTGGTTCTTTTTACTTTTTTCGGGGCGAATTTTGCGTTTTTCCGGAGGTCCGCCGGCGTTACTTTTCCAATTTCGCGAGGAAACGAGACAAAAGTCGAAAAAAACGCCCCTTATCGGAAGCCCGGAAGCCGCTCGGAGGCCGGTTTCGCCCGCGCCACGTTTTTCGGGCGAGCCTGTCGGGACGCGGCCGCGGGCGAGTCTCTTGATTTGGTCCTTTCTCCGTCGCGACGAGGCGCTCGGCGGGCCGTTTTTCGCGTTTTTCTAGGTAAATTTTCCGTTTTTCGGAGGGTCTCGCCGGCCGATCTCGGCGAGCGAGATGGATATAGCGGAGGCGGAGCTTATCGCCCGGGAATCGGAGAAACGTCAGTCGGATATGGGTAGACGTCAAACTATTTCGGATTCGATATTTTCGTATTTTCCCGCATTCATTTCCAGAAATGCATGTTGAAACGTAAACTTTGAACCTTCTACAATGTGTCGCGTGCCTCAGATTTAGGTTTAAAATTCGATTTTATAGGAAAATAGCGAAAGTTTTGGTCAATTACACGTTCGGCTGCATTCGCCTTCGCTCGGCCGTCCGAAACGTCAAACGGCTAGCCGGACGGTGCACGGCCGGTGACAGCTCCGGATAAAACGTAGGAACGTTCGCTAAACGGGCAGATCTGAGACCCGCCAAGGCCGGAAAAGGTAAATTTAAAGTCCCTAGATGCTTTCTGTTATGCGAGCGTTGGGTTTTGAATTCGAATTTGTATCGAATTTTGCGTAATACCGAACCGAGACGTGGAGAAGAGCCTGGCAATATGGCGGGTCCTCACAAAACCTTCAAAACGTTACATTTTGCAAAGTAAGTACCCCTTTATTTCCATAAAGCCATATCGAAACGTAAACTTTGAACCTTCTACAATGTGTCGTGTGCCTCAGATCTGTTTTTAAAATTCGATTTTATAGTAAAATTGCGAAAATTTGCGACGTCAAATGGCGAGTGCGCGGTGACATTTCCGAATAAATCGCAGAAAATTTCGCTAAATGGGCCGACCGGAGCCCCCAAAGGTAGAAAACGGTAAATCTGAAGTCTCTAGATACGTTGTGTTATGCGAGCGTTTGGTTTTGAATTCGTTTTTGTATCGAAATTTGCGAAAATCCTAAGCAAGACGGGGTCAAAATGACGTAAGCCATAGAACAGCTGTCAAATATTTCCATCCGCTATTGCTATTTGCATTGAACTTTGCATAAATAGAACGAATAGGTAGGTGGTATCAGTGAGCTAGACAATATGGCAGACCAAGACGGGGTCAAAATGACGGAAGCCATAGAACAGCTGTCAAATATTTCCATCCGCTATTGCTATTTGCATTGAACTTTGCATAAATAGAATGAATAGGTGGTATCAGTGAGCTAGACAATATGGCACACTTCAAGTCGCTTCGCTTATATACAGTGCGACTCAAAAAGCTCGATGTACGGGGTGTTACGATAAAAATTGACGAGAAAAATAAAAATTACAGATTCGAGGATATTTTAGGTTCTTTCTCTTCTGAGGTGTTCTGTTACGTGCGTAGGACCGTTTTATATACAAAGTGTTGGAAAAATGTCTATCGTTAATAATATGTAAAAATTAAGGAACTGAAAATTTTTTTGGTACGAAACTTCCGTCGGGGGACTCTTACCGCACTAATTATCTAAAAAAATACGTGGTGTTTAAAAATTCGAACCGTTCCTAAAAATCCTGGACATTCGTGGATTTAAAATTTTTTTGCTTTCTGATGAAACTTTTACAATAGTTTGTAGAAAAACTGTAAAAATATATACTTTGGTATTATTATGTATATGAATACATACTTATGAAAAATACAGCGTGTAAAATAAAAAACCATTCTCTACATCCACAAAATTTATGGATTTTATTTTTTATGAAACTTTTGACGATTGTAAAAAAATCATACTAATGAGAAAATACAGGGTGCTTAACGAAACCAAACCATACTCTAAGAATCCTCACAATAATTCATTGAATATTTTTCATGAAACTTTTCACAATGGTCTGTAAGAAAACTATGTATACTAATTAAAAACTACTGGGTGTTTAAAAAAACTGAACCAATATTGAAACTCCCAAAATTCATGGAAATTTTTTATTTATTAAACTTCCATCAAGGATTTATTATGACACTCACTAACAGAAGCAAATACAGAGTGTTTAATAATAACGAACCATTCTCTAAAAATCCTCAAAATTCATGGAATTAAAAATTCTTTTGATGAAACTTTATACAATGTTCTGTAGGAAAAATATACTAATTAAGAAATACAGAGGGTTTAAAGAAACCTAACCATTTCCGAAAAATCAACAAAACTCATGGAATAAAAAAATTATTTTTGATAAAACCTTATACAATGGTTTGTAAAAATCTATACTAATGAAAAAATACAGGAGGTTTAAAAAAACCTAACCATTTCCTAAAAATCAACAAAATTCATGGAATTAAAAAATTCTATTTGATGAAATTTTATACAATGTTCTGTAGGAAAAATATACTAATTAGGAAATACAGAGTGTTTAAAAATAACGAACCATTCTCTAAAATTCCTCAAAGTTCATGGAATTAGAAAATTCATTTTGATGAAACTTTGTACAATAGTTTTAAAACATCTATACTAATGAAAAATACAGGAGGTTTCAAAAAACCGAACCGTTCCCTAAAATCCTAAACATTCGTGGATTTAAATTTTTTTGCTTTCTGATGAAACTTTTACAATAGTTTGTAAAAAACTATAAAAATATATACTTTGGTATTATTATGTATATGAATACATACTTATGAAAAATACAGGGTGTAAAATAAAGAACCATTCTCTACAGCCACAAAATTTATGGAATTTAATTTTTTATTAAACTTTTCACGATTATAAAAATTATACTAATGAAAAATACAGGGTGCTTAACGAAACCAAACCATACTCTAAGAATCCCCACAATAATTCATTGAATATTTTTATGAAACTTTTCACAATGGTCTGTAAGAAAACTATACTAATTAAAAAATTCTGGGTGTTTAAGAAAACTGAACCAATATTGAAACTCCCAAAATTCATGGAAATTTTTTATTTATTAAACTTCCATCAAGGATTTATTATGACACTCATTAACAGAAGCAAATACAGAGTGTTTAATAATAACGAACCATTCTCTAAAAATCCTCAAAATTCATGGAATTAAATAATTCTTTTGATGAAACTTTATACAATGTTCTGTAGGAAAAATATACTAATTAAAAAATACAGAGTGTTTAAAAATAACGAACCATTCTCTAAAATTCCTCAAAATTCATGGAATTAAAAAATTCTTTTTGATGAAACTTTATACAATGTTCTATAGGAAAAATATCCTAATTAAGAAATACAGAGGATTTAAAAAAACCGAACCATTCTCTAAAAATCAACAAAATTCATGGAATTAAAAAATTCTTTTTGATGTTTCTTTTTACAATGTTCTGTAGGAAGAATATACCTACTATTGAACAAATACGGGGTGTTTAAAAAACCGAACTGTTCCTAAAAATCCTGAAAATTCGTGGATTTAAATTTTTTTTTTCTGATGAAACTTTTACATTAGTTTGTCAAAAAACTATAAAAATATATACTTAGGTTTTATTATGTATATAAATACATACGTATGAAAAAATACAGGGTGTAATATATAGATCCATTCTCTAGATCCACAAAATTTATGGAATTTATTTTTTTTTATGAAACTTTTCACGATTGTAAAAAAATTATACCGATGAAAAAATAAGGGGTTTTTAACAAAACAAAACCATTCTCTAAAAATCCTCTAAATTCATGGAATATTTTCTAATGAAACTTTTCACAACGGTCTGTAAGAAAACTATACTAATTAAAAAACTACTGGGTGTTTAAAAACCGACCTTTCTCTAGAAACCTTCATGGAAGTATAATATTCCTTTGATGAAACGTTTAACAATGGTCTATATGGAAACTATTTTAATGAAAACAATACAGGGTGTTTAAGAAAACTGAACCAATATTGAAACTCCCAAAATTCATGGAATAAAATTATTTGTTTTGCTTCGGATGGGTTGTCGGATGTACGAAAGACCGTTTTATATACAAAGTGTTGGAAAAATGTTGAACGGTAAAAAATCTCAAAATTAAGAGAACTGACTAATTTATTTTACTCAACTTCCATCGAGGGTCTCTTAACGCACTAATTATCGAAAAAATACATGGTGTTTAAAAAAAACTAACCCTACTCAAGAAAGGTCAAGTCGGCGAATGCCGACTTGCCACCTTTCTAGTTCTTATATATTAAAATCCGTTGTTTTTTCTCGCTCCCTCCGGGCGGGCGGAAAAGTGGGGTTTTGCCGCCACAAAGGCTTTTTTCGCGAGCCGCGCAGCGGCGAGCCGAAGGGCGCGAAGCGCCCTTCGGTCTTTCGGTTGTCCGGTAGGCGTATTTTGGTGGGTCGTTTTTACCTTTTTCGGGGCGAATTTTGCGTTTTTCCGGAGGTCCGCGGCCGCCGGTTTTCGATTTTCGCGAGGAAACGAGAACAAATTCGAAAACCACGCCCATTATAGGAAGTCCGGAAGCCGCCCGGAGGCCGATTTCGCTCCGCGCGACGTTTTTCACGGAGCCCGTCGGGGACGCGGGCGCGGGCGAGTCTCCTTATTTGGTCCTTTCTCCGTCGCGACGAGGCGCTCGGCGGGCCGTTTTTGCGTTTTTCTAGGTAAATTTTCCGTTTTTCGGAGGGTCCTCGCCGGCCGTTCTCGGCGAGAGGGATGGAGATAGCGCGGGAGGAGCTTATCGCCCGGGAATCGGAGAAACGTCAGTCGGATATGGGTAGACGTCAAACTATTTCCGATTCGATATTTTCGTATTTTCCCGCATTCCTTTCCACAAAGCCATGTCGAAACGTAAACTTTGAACCTTCTACAATGTGTCGCGTGCCTCAGATTTAGGTTTAAAATTCGATTTTATAGTGAAAATAGCGAAAGTTTTGGTCAATTACACGTTCGGCGGCATTCGCATTCGCTCGGCCGCCCGAAACGTCAAACGGCTAGCCGGACGGTGCGGTGCCGTTGACAGCTCCGGATAAAACTTGGGAACGTTCGCTAAACCGGCCGATGGGAGGCCCCCCAAAAGCCAGAAACGGTAAGTTTAAAGTCTCTAGATACTTTCTGTTATGCGAGCGCTGGGTTTTGAGTTCCAATTTGTATCGAATTTTGCGTAATACCAAACAGAGACGTGGAGAAGAGCCTGGCAATATGGCGGGTCCTCACAAAACCTTCAAAATGTTACATTTTGCAAAGTAAGTACCCCTTTATTTCCATAAAGCCATATCGAAACGTAAACTTTGAACCTTCTACAATGTGTCGTGTGCCTCAGATCTAGGTTTAAAATTCGATTTTATAGGGAAAATAGCGAAAATTTGCGACGTCAAATGGCGAGTGCGCGGTGACATTTCGAATAAATCGCAGAAAATTTCGCTAACCAGCCCGTCCGGCGCCCCCCAAAAGCCGAAAACGGTAAATCTGAAGTCTCTAGATACGTTGTGTTATGCGAGCGTTTGGTTTTGAATTCGTTTTGTATCGAAATTTGCGAAAATCCTAAGCAAGACGGGGTCAAAATGACGTAAGCCATAGAACAGCTGTCAAATATTTCCATCCGCTATTGCTATTTGCATTGAACTTTGCATAAATAGAACGAATAGGTAGGTGGTATCAGTGAGCTAGACAATATGGCAGACCAAGACGGGGTCAAAATGACGGAAGCCATAGAACAGCTGTCAAATATTTCCATCCGCTATTGCTATTTGCATTGAACTTTGCATAAATAGAATGAATAGGTGGTATCAGTGAGCTAGACAATATGGCACACTTCAAGTCGCTTCGCTTATATACAGTGCGACTCAAAAAAGCTCGATGTACGGGGTGTTACGATAAAAATTGACGAGGAAAAATAAAAATTACAGATTCGAGGAAATTTTCGGTTCTTTCGCTTCGGAGGGTTCTCTGACGTGCGTAGGACCGTTTTATATACAAAGTGTTGGAAAAATGTCGAACGTTAAAAAATGTAAAAATTAAGGAACTGAAAATTTTTTGGTACGAAACTTCCGTCGGGGACTCTTACCGCACTAATTATCGAAAAAATACGGGGTGTTTAAAAATTCGAACCGTTCCCTAAAAATCCTGGACATTCGTGGATTTAAAATTTTTTTGCTTTCTGATGAAACTTTTACAATAGTTAGTAGAAAAACTGTAAAAATATATACTTTGGTATTATTATGTATATGAATACATACTTATGAAAAAATACAGGGTGTAAAATAAAAAACCATTCTCTACATCCACAAAATTTATGGATTTTATTTTTTTTATGAAACTTTTGACGATTGTAAAAAAATCATACTAATGAGAAAATACAGGGTGCTTAACGAAACCAAACCATACTCTAAGAATCCTCACAATAATTCATTGAATATTTTTCATGAAACTTTTCACAATGGTCTGTAAGAAAACTATGTATACTAATTAAAAAACTACTGGGTGTTTAAAAAACTGAACCAATATTGAAACTCCCAAAATTCATGGAAATTTTTTTTATTTATTAAACTTCCATCAAGGATTTATTATGACACTCACTAACGAAGCAAATACAGAGTGTTTAATAATAACGAACCATTCTCTCAAAATCCTCAAAATTCATGGAATTAAAAAATTCTTTTTGATGAAACTTTATACAATGTTCTGTAGGAAAAATATACTAATTAAAAAATACAGAGTGTTTAAAAATAACGAACCATTCTCTAAAATTCCTCAAAATTCATGGAATTAAAAAATTCTTTTTGATGAAACTTTATACAATGTTCTATAGGAAAAATATCCTAATTAAGAAATACAGAGGATTTAAAAAAAACCGAACCATTCTCTAAAAATCAACAAAATTCATGGAATTAAAAAATTCTTTTTGATGAAACTTTTTACAATGTTCTGTAGGAAGAATATACTATTGAACAAATACGGGTTGTTTAAAAAAACAGAACTGTACCCTAAAAATCCTGAAAATTCGTTGATTTAAAATTTTTTTTCCGCTTTCTGATGAAACTTTTTACATTAGTTTGTCAAAAACTATAAAAATATACTTATGTTTTATTATGTATATAAATACATACTTATGAAAAAATACAGGGTGTAATATATAGATCCATTCTCTAGATCCACAAAATTTATGGAATTTATTTTTTTTTATGAAACTTTTCACGATTGTAAAAAAATTATACCGATGAAAAAAATACGGGGTGTTTAACAAAACCAAACCATTCTCTAAAAATCCTCACAATTCATGGAATATTTTCTAATGAAACTTTTCACAACGGTCTGTAAGAAAACTATACTAATTAAACTACTGGGTGTTTAAAAAACCGACCTTTCTCTAGAAACCTTCATGGAAGTATAATATTCCTTTGATGAAACGTTTAACAATGGTCTATATGGAAACTATTTTAATGAAAACAATACAGGGTGTTTAAGAAACTTGAACCAATATTGAAACTCCCAAAATTCATGGAATAAAATTATTTGTTTTGCTTCGGATGGGTTGTCGGATGTACGAAAGACCGTTTTATATACAAAGTGTTGGAAAAATGTTGAACGGTAAAAAATCTCAAAATTAAGAGAACTGACTAATTTATTTTACTCAACTTCCATCGGAGGTCTCTTAACGCACTAATTATCGAAAAAATACATGGTGTTTAAAAAAAACTAACCCTACTCAAGAAAGGTCAAGTCGGCGAATGCCGACTTGCCACCTTTCTAGTATTGCTATAAAGTTTGTGATTGAGAAAAAAAAAAGAAATATAAAAAATCAGTAGTTTATTTAAAATGTAAAACATATAATAGATATAATTGACTAATTACAACAAAATATATTGATTAAGACATAAAGGAATCGTTTTTTTTGGGAAGCACATAACTTTGTAAGTGTTATGTGTTGGGAAGAACATGCATCCGTATTTTGTTGCCCATGGAAGTACAATTTGGCACACAATAACTAGATACCATATTAAAATTGTTAATTAATCAGCACAAAGGCTCAACACTTTTTCAATTTCACCACGAGAACACTTATTACACAAATAATACCAAACACCACAAACTACAAAATTAATTGACTGATTACTGATTGACAAGGCCCCCACTGGCGCTTGTAGGGTGCTAGGTATACCAACCTAGAATAAATAAATAACTGGTTTCAGTTGTACCAACTAATGTTTGTACAGTGTCCAACCCGTGTCTATAAATTAGAATGCCGTCCTTATGGACGGCGATTGCCCACTACCACCCACTTACACCTACCTAATGCGCACTTCGCAAATATCACACTTAAGCTTTGTCCTCATGGACGCGAAATTCACGGATTTTTGCACGAATTTGTAACTTCTGTTTTAATTATTTATGGCGGGAAAATCTCAACTTTTGACAATTTCAATTTGCGAAACTGTCAAACACTACAAAAATAATTGCCTCTTTTTATTATGTGGTGTTAATAAATTTGTTTTGAGCTTCTGATAATCTACCATGGCAGTTTCACGATGAAAATGATAGAAAATGTTATAGGTAGTTGACAAAATTTGTTTTTCCACCATTAAATAAATAGTGCAAATATTTGCGAATTCCGCATTCAAAAGGACAAAAGGCTTTAGAATACATACATACATACACTATTTACTATTGGTTACGCACTGTCACTATAACGGTCACACATTAACACTTATTATAATCATATCGTACCGCTTTCCTTATGACATTCATACGTCCATGTTTCGTCAAAATTTAGTATATTCTTCGATCCAGATTCTTATTTTTTAATATTTATTCTAAATAGTTTTTTCGCCATATCACTATTTCGTCCTTTCTATCAGTATACTCTTTTCGATTTCATTTATACGGACTAAGTTTCATCTTGTAAGATATAGCAATAGATTTTTTTTTGGAAAACTCATTTTAAAAATACAATCTTCCTTCCGCGAGTTTCCATCACTTTCCGTTTCACAGCTGAACTTCTTTACCACTTTTTTATTTGCACACATATGCTATTCACGTACAATTTTGTTAATGAAATATATATTTCAGCATCACTTACACTCATATTTTGACCTCGCGCACTAAACTCTTCATACATGTCATCATCCGATATTCCCCATTTCGATCAAATCACTAACAAAATTAATTACATTCATAATTAAATTAACTAAAATATATACCCGAAATTTTGCCCGCCCGAACGATATACCCGCCCATGATAGCCTTGGAAATGAAACAGTTGGATCCGACAATTCGTCGCAGCCAATGAAATGCCAGCATCGCATACGTACTAACTGCAGCGCATGCGTACTAACTGAGCGCATGCGTAGCAGAAGCTGTGTAATCGGGTATGCTCTCAGAGATATGCGGCACACGATTTTGTAGGAAATATATAAGGCCTGCATGTATATTTCTTTGTGTTGACTGCTATAAATTGTGAGCAGGTTTATAACATTAGTCACTCTCTACAATTTTGGAAGTCTGGTATAGTATATTGTGATACTATAGCTATATTCTTTTTACCAGAAATCTCAGTTAATCTTAGTTATTCTCCATGCTGATTGGTCAATTTAGTGAGATTAACTCAGATTAGCGAATATTTCTGATAAAAAAAATATGAATATGTGTGTGTATACTAATAGTATACTGTGAGCCAGACCAGGCTGGTTCTAAACGGTGGGGGCAATTAAGGGGACCAGGACTTGGTGTGCTATATGCACATGCGTTGGTTCATATTGCCAGATATCAAACTTTCATTTTTTAAACACTTTTTTTCTAATTAATTACTAAATAAGACTTAGAACTAATTTTTAATGATAATATATATCGGTACACATGTACACATATATACAGGGTGGCCAGCTTTTTCGTGCCAAACTTTAAGGGTATGTTATTCTACGTCGAAAAATAACCGTAGTTTGCTATACAAACAATAGTCCAAAATTGCTTCGTTACGAAAATAAAGGGTGTTGAAGTTTGATCTGAAAAACAGAAAAATACATTTTTTTAAAACCGCTCGAGATAATTAAATGAAATTTGACAGGTGTCAATAGCAATGGAAGACTTAAGTTTTGCAATGCAAAGTTTTTTTTACTATCACCAATGGCGCGAGTAGCGGATCGTCAGTGGCTATTTTCCAACAAAAAAATGGTACATCCGAGGTTTTTCTAAAAATTAATGTTACTTTTGAATTCCTCGTTCAATTTGGTAGAAAGAAACTCTCTTGACTTTTTTTGTACGATGCACCGTTTAATAAATAATAAATTACATTAAAACTTTTCAAAGTGTTTTCCTTCAAATGGATTATTATTTGTTAGCTGCATACCAGATACACTTGCTGCATTACATACACATTGCATACGCCGTATATTAACAACCTTTATTTTCACAATAAATACCAAAAACTACACTAAACAAAATTATTAACAAAAATAGTTATAAAAATTATTCAAACTGGGAACCATTTTTTATTTCAATGTACAACTCGCACCTACGTACAATACATCTATTTAAATTAATTAGATGTGGTATTATTGCATTGCAACCATTTCTTATGTGAGTAATAAGTTCATCGTATGTGTTCAAGGGAGTCTCTTTTAAAAAACCCCACACAAAGAAGTCTAACACGGTAATATCCGGAAACGGCCATGAAACTGGGCCCCTCTGCCAATCCATCTGTCCGGAAAGTTATTGTTCAGCCAATTTCTAACATTTCTACCAAAATGAGCGGGACAACCGTCGAGCTGAAAAAATGAAGTCTGTCTTAAAATTATCGGTATTTCATCTCACATATTGTGATGTTCCATTTCTAAAAACTGTAAGAAGTTTTCTGCGTTTAAGCGTCGAGGTAAAAAATAGGATCCAAACAGATTGTTGTTGTAAATCCCTATCCAAATATTTACGCTGAATTCAACTTGAAAATTTCGTGGCCTAATGGCGTGAGGATTTTCATGTGACCACACATGTTGGTTATAGAAATTAACTATACCGCGACGGGTAAAGCAGGATTCGTCAGTCCACAGTATGTTGTTCAAAAAAAATCCCTGTTTTCTTGAACTGAGCGAAGGACCCACCGACAAAAAGTCACTCTTTTCTCTTCATCTCCTGGATGTAAGTCTTGAACAGGTTGTATAGGTGAAATGGACGCCTGTGATCCCTTCTGAGAGTACGAAGTACATTGGATTTAGAGGTGCGAATAATACGAGAAACTATACGGGAAATTGTTGTTGGATCTCTGTCAAACTCATTTAATATCCGTCGAGAAATTCTTCTGTGTTGTTGGTTTGGGTTGGCATATTATTTCGATCTCCATGTAAATTTCCTAAACCATTCTCCATTAATTGCTGATGAATTCTTGTGAACACATTACGACTAGGATGTGGTCTCTGCGGATATCTTCTTCTGTATTCTCTGGCGGCCGCCCTTGAGTTTCCATTAGCAAATCCATACACAAAATGGATATCCGCTATTTCTTGATTTGAAAATTTAAACGGCATTTTGATACTACTAGGTACACAGAAGACAAGTCTATTTAAGATTTGTCAAACGTTGACATGAAAACCAACGCCAACTAGTTGTTGTAAATTTGTTTATCTGGTGGTTGCAGCAAGTGTATCTGGTATGCAGCTAACAAATAATAATCCATTTGAAGGATAACACTTTGAAAAGTTTTAAAGTAATTTATTATTTATTAAACGGTGCATCGTACAAAAAAAGTCAAGAGAGTTTTTTTCTACCAAATTGAACGAGAAATTCAAAAATAACATTAATTTTTGGAAAAATCAGGGACGTACCATTTTTTTGTTGGAAAATAGCCACTGACGATCCGCTAGTCGCGCCACTGGTGACAGTAAAATAAACTTTTGCATTGCAAAACTTAAGTCTTCCATTTATATTGATACCTGTCAAATTTCATTTAATTATCTCGAGCGGTTTAAAAAAAATGTATTTTCCTGTTTTTCAGAATAAACTTCAGCACCCTGTATTTTCGTAATTAAGCAATTTTGGACTATTGTTTGTATAGTAAACTACGGTTATTTTTCGACGTAGAACATACCCTTAAAGTTTGGCACAAAAAAGCTGGTCCACCCTGTATATATTATATATTTTATTTATTTATTTATTTATTTATTCCTTCTAAAAAAATATTACAATTTTACAGGAAGGGTTCTGTAATAGACAAGAGAAAAATAATTAATCTTATATCTAACTATACATACAAATTTTGAAAAAAATCAAAACTTCAATATTGCAATTATATAATGTAAAAAAAACAGAAATTATGAACAAAAACAAAAATTGAGAGAAAAAAAATTACTCGTTTAAAATAAAAGCACGAAGTTTAAGAATACCCATTACAAACATGCACATCATCTTAGCAGTTTTGGGACTAAGGTTATCAAGTAACTCAATTAAAGCATCAAGAGAAGTTAAGTTTCTTAGATCAGGTGTTTTAAGATGTTCATATATAGGACATTTAATAAGAATATGTTCAAGTGTTTCCAACTCAAATGTATTACAAATAGTACATACTTCAGTAGGGTTAATAAAATAGGAAATACCATAAAATGCAAATTTTAAAAAATGCTTGTTTGAAAGTCGAATTTGAGCTATAATCCTTATAATATATATCGGTAAACGGAAAGTTAAATAATTTTTCGGACATCTGGTTATACTAAAATACCTATACAATATGGAGGATGTAGAATTTGTAAGAGATGATAAGTCATTATGGTAGAGTAAATTCTCGTATGTAAGTAAAAAACTATTCATCCGTTGTTTGAGATTATTCGCGGTTAGGTTCGTCCACATATCATTTGTGCCTAAGGTAGGATAGCATTGTCTAATTTGTAACACCCAGTTAAATCTGGAGTCGATTTCGATTCGATGCTAGTTAGCGGGTAGTCGTTATAGTGGAGCTCCTGCCATATTTTAAATATTTTACCTTAATTACGCTATTTTAAATTCTTGGATTGTGCGTGTGGTGCTACCTATGATTGTTCTTTAAACTGCAGTGTCCGTTTTTCTTGACCTGCTACGGTTTTTGATTACATAGCATAAGTGCAATTTAGCTAAGTATCTATATTCTACCACGTCGATTAAGCAGTCATGCCGCAAACGAGAGGTGATGGTAGTAAAGTGGACAAATCTGGATGTATTGAAGGTGTAACTGAAGGGTTTATCAACAAAATCTGTTCTACCTTTGCTTCCAAATTAACTTCAAAAATCGAAGTTATTGAAGCTAAATTAATTCGAATGGATGAGCAATTTAATGACAAGTTAAGCAAGCTAGACAAGCATGAAATTAGTGGAAAGCTTGTCCATCTTAACGAAACTATCACAACTCTTGGTAACGCAGTTTCATCTAATTGTGATAAAATCACTGAATTAAATAATAAATTTAACTCCTATGAGCAATTTGCTAAAAACAACTCACTTCGGTTCCATGGTGTTAAAGAAAATGATGTAGAAAATGTGCCTGAACTTGTGTCTTCATTTGTAAATGATATATTACATGTATCCTGTTCTATAACGGATATTGACTTTGCTTTCCGTATGGGGAAAAGGGGTTCAAATATACAAGAGCACCCTCGTCCTATTTTGGTCAGGTTCGTAAACAATTGGATGCGATCGAACGTATTTGGGGCAAGAAAAAGGTTGAAGATGTCAGGTAGGAATATTTCAATCTTCGAGGATCTCACTAGAGAAAAATATACTGCTTTGAAATCTGCAAAGGAAAAATATGGGAAGGACAAGGTCTGGACATCTGGAGGCAAAATATATTTCATAAAGGATGGCAAGAAAACGCTTTATGGCATTGATGTTTAATTTGTTGTCGCGGTAGGACTAGAATTAAATTTAAAATTGTATCGTTTGCCTTAGTAGTTTTTATTTAAGCTCTTTTTTATATTGTCTGCCTTATCGCGTTAGAATTACTTTTTCTCGCATGTTGTGGAAATATGTTTATACTTTGAATTTATTATATGCAACTATAATTTATATTTAGTTTCTATACTACGATCGTATGTCAATGGTTATTGATTATTATTATAATATTTTGTAAATAATTTATTTTGGTTTTGTTTGGTTCAGGGGCTTACTTGATGACCTTAGCTATCTCTGTATGCAAAACCATAATTTTGTGTTTTCACATTTTAATATTCAATCAATTCGTACTGGATTTGATCTATTTACAGATTTAATTGTTAGGGAAAAATACTCTGTAATTGGCTTGTCTGAAACTTGGTTAGATGCTAAAATGCAAAGTGATATTTTTAAAATTGCTGGTTATAATTTTATTAGAATAGATCGTGAGGGGAGAGGAGGTGGTGTATTATATTGAACTGTGGATTTCTATCCAATTGTGCGGTAAAAAAATTTGCCTGGGCACTTTATATAGGCCACCGCGCTATAATTTATCTGACAGTCTTGTTCAACTTGAGGATGCATTAACTAATCTCTTACCTGACTTTGATATGGTTTTATTTGGGGTAACCTTAATGTAGATTTTTGGATAAACAAAGCTTGGATTATATTGCGTTAAATAATCTATTTAATAAGTATGGTTTACAACAACATATATATCTTCGCCCACTCGTGTGACGGCAACAAGTAAGACTCTTATTGATCTTATTGTGTCTTCTAATTTAAATTTAACGATAAATACTGAGGTTATTAATATGCAAGGCATTTCGGATCATCATTTGGTTAGCGGCAAATTAGATTTAAAAATTAGTAAACAAAACCCAATATTCCGGACTTTTCGCGACTTTTCTAACTTTAATTATATTACTTTTTTACAAGATCTACATTTAATTAATTTTGATCACATTTATTATTTAAACAATGTTGATGAAATGGTTAATTACTTTAATGAAAATATCCTGTTTCTATTTGATAGACATGCACCCTACAAAACTGTAAAAATAACCAAATCTCCTGCCCCTTGGCTTACAACCAATGTTAAATTTATGATGCGATTAAGAGATAAAGCTTATTTAAAGTATAAGAAGTGTAAGTCGGAGATTAACTGGCGGGAGTACAAAGAAATAAGAAATTATGTAAATATAGCCGTTAAGTACGAAAAGAGAGGTTATCTACAACATAAATTTTTAACGGATTCAAAGAATTTCTGGAGGACATTGAAATTTCTCAATGTTCACAGTAGCTCCACAAGTGATACCTGTTTCCCTGCAAATGCCTATGAGTTCAATGATTTTTTTGTTAATAAGTTACCACCGGTAAACATTGATTTTGTCAATAATACCTATAGAGACAAAACTTTGCCTAATATTTCTGAAAAATTTTATTTTACAAATGTCTCTTCCCAAAAGGTGTTGGAGGTGCTCAGTACTATAAAATCTAACGCGCGAGGTGTAGATGATATTAATTGCAAAATGTTGAATTTAGTCATGCCTCATTTGCTTAATCATGTTACCTTTATTATTAATCAATGTTTAAAAACATCTACATTTCCTACATACTGGAAGGATGCTATAGTCCTTCCTATACCTAAACTCTCGGAACCATCTAATATATCACAGTTTCGACCGATCAGTATACTTAGTGCCTTTTCGAAAATCTTGGATAAATTCAACATCTTGTCTATTACTCAGTCCGGGTTTCGCGCTAATCATAGTACCTGTTCTGCGTTACTGCATGTGACTGATGACTTGTATAGAGCCTGTGACCAGGGTGAAACTGCTTGTCTTGTTTTGCTTGACTATAGTAAGGCATTTGATACGGTTGATCATGCCACTTTGTGTACGAAACTTAGATATTTTGGTCTTGATGCTGGTGCTGTTAACTTTTTTTGCTCCTACTTATCTGGAAGGCGCCAAAAAGTACTTTTAAATGGAATTTCTTCTTCTTTGTTAGATATAGACGCTTTATACAGCTGATTTTCCAAATGCAGTTAAACATGTAAGCACTCATCAATATGCGGATGATTTCCAATTATATTTTCACTTCCCGTTAGGACTATTGGATTCTTCAGTTCATAAAATTAATCATGATATAAATAGTATTGTATCAGTATCTCAGGCACATGGTTTGATCTTAAATGCAGCGAAAACAGTGTTACTCGTTGTTGTTAAACATAAAGACCTAATTAGTTCTGACCCTCGTTTCAAAATAATTGTGAATGGAATTGCTGTAAGTCCATCTGATTGCTGTAAAAACTTAGGGGTTTTTATTGATGAAAATCTTAGATTCACCCAGCATGTTAATTCTTTAATACAGAAATCTTATGCTAAATTACGTTCACTCTACATTCATAAGGATTATTTAACTTCAGATATTAAACTGAGGTTATGTGATTCTCTGATTCTGAGCAACCTTGCTTACTGTGACACTGTATACTGGCCAGCTATTCTTAACAAGGATAAGGAAAGCTTACAAAAAATACAAAACGCATGTATTAGATTTTCTTACAGTTTACGCAAATATGATCATATTAGTGCGAAATTTAAACAGTCTAAATGGCTTAATTTAAATGATCGTTTTAGGTTAAGAATGGCTTGTCTAGTGTATAAGATTGATAACACGAAAACACCTGGGTATTTATATGATAAACTTTTAAAAGGTAGGGATGTCCACAGTCGTTTTACGCGTCACAATAATCTCTACGTTGTGCCAAGGCATGTCTCCTCTCTCTTGCAGAGATCTTTTAGTTATAATGCTGTACTTATTTATAATAAGATACCTCAAGCAATTAAATCTTGCAATAATATTGCGACTTTTAGGAAGTTGGTCAAGTCCAGTATATATGAAAACTGAACCTGAATAAAATTGTTTACTTTTTTTTTTGGTAGATAGCTTATGTATAAACTAGCATTGATTATTTATTGTTTCAATTGTTTCAATGCAACGGACGGTTAGATGGAAGAGCAACCTTGTTGAATCTCGCCGTCTTTTCAACTCTGTCATTTGTATCTATAATCTTATTACTCAATAAAGACACTTTATTATTATTATTATTATTATTTGATAACTGTAGTTGGCGTAAGAAACATAGATAAGGATATCTCTTTTTGTCCATAACCAATATTTTATGCAGCCAATTAAGACAAGATTTCAGTATAATATATGAAAGAGCTACAACTCCAGCCTCAAGCCTTACCACGTAATCAGCCGTGTTCTTTGGAAGAAGAAGCAACCTTTTAAAGAAGCCCACCTGAATTCTTTCCAATATATCATTGTAGCGTACACCCCACACAGCCACACAATTCGTAAGTGAGTTGATACCCACTAAGCATGAAACATTACAGCATATCTGTGCAACGTTGCATACAGCTGAATTTGAGTTGAATTACGATACATAACTAATGAAAGTTGTGGAATGCTTTGAACAATGTTTCATAATATAATATTATTTAAAAATGTTGAGGGTAAATTAATTCTACAACATTTCTGCAACGGATATCTTTTCATATGGTATTATTTAGTTTTTAATCTACAGTTACTCTCAGAAATATTATGCTTCAGCTAAACGAGAGGCCAGTTTATAAATATTCTTTAAAATTGTGGAATATGCGTTTTTTATCAAAATCATGAAACGATTCAGTTAATTATATGTATATTAATAGCCGACAGATGGCGCCACTTATATCTCCCTGATACTGTGTAATCGAATTTTGGTAGGATATCTACAAGATTTGAGCTTTGGCACCACGGGCAAGGGAATAATAGTTCCCTAATTTATGCTTGGTCATAAAATCCCGAAGAAAATATACACCCTGTAGTGTATACTGTATATTTAAATTTAAAAAAAATCAATAGGTACACTCACAAAACATGGTACACTCCATTCTTACCAACATTCCAAATGCAGTGTCTGGAATGTTATAAAAGAACATTGCACTGCGACTTGTGTGCAATATTAATAGAAATTAAAATGCAATTTGCTAGTAATGTGTTCCCTTAGGAACCTTACACTGCAATGTTTCTAGCCTGCAGAATAAAGGTCCTGGGACATTGCATACAGTTAATTATAAGTCTGAGAGCAACATTACAGGTAGTACAGAAATGTTTCTATAACATTGAAGAAATTTAATTATGTTTAGTGGGTAATTATACTGTTATATAGCTGCATACGGGATTTCCAAGAATTCATTTTAGACCGCGACATAATGGAAAGAACGGATCCAATAATCTGTTTCGTTTTGGCAACTGTACATTCAGCCATTTCACGGAACAAAGCAGAAGAAACAAATGTAACTCCCAAATATGAATACTTATTTACCAATTCAATTCTTTGATTTTTAAAGAAAATGGGAGATCTAACAACCGTGTTATAACCTCCCCGAGAGAAGCATAATATTTTAGTTTTTCCGAATTAACAGTTAGATTATTTGTTGTTGTATATTCTCCAACCCACTAAACATAATTAAATTTCTTCAATGTTATAGAAACATTTCTGTACTAGCTGTAATGTTGCTCTCAGACTTATAATTAACTGTATGCAATGTCCCAGGGACCTTTATTCTGCAGGCTAGAAACATTGCAGTGTAAGGTTAAGGGAACACATTACTAGCAAATTGCATTTTAATTTCTATTAATATTGCACACAAGTCGCAGTGCAATGTTCTTTTATAACATTCCTGACACTGCATTTGGAATGTTGGTAAGAATGGAGTACCTATTGATTTTTTTTTAAATTTAAATATACAGTATACACTACAGGGTGTATATTTTCTTCGGGATTTTATGACCAAGCATAAATTAACTATTATTCCCTTGCCCGTGGTGCCAATCGTGCCAATTGCCAAAGCTCAAATCTTGTAGATATCCTACCAAAATTCGATTACACAGTATCAGGGAGATATAAGTGGCGCCATCTGTCGGCTATTAATATACATATAATTAACTGAATCGTTTCGTTTAAAGAATATTTATAAACTTTCCCGCTCTTTTAGCTTAAGCATAATATTTCTTTGAGTAACTATAGATTCAAAAAAACTAAATAATACCATATGAAAAAGATATGCAAATCCGTTGCAGAAATGTTGTAGAATTAATTTACCATCAACATTTTTAAATAATATTATATTATGAAACATTGTTCAAAGCATTCCACAACTTTCATTAGTTATGTATCGTAATTCAACTCAAATTCAGCTGTATGCAACGTTGCACAGATATGCTGTAATGTTTCATGCTTAGTGGGAAGTAAAGTAAGTTTACGAACCAAGTCTATCTGGGAATCAGCAAAAATTACTAGATCATCTGCATAAAACAACATTAGTATGTCGTTAAAATTGTCAACGTTAAGGCCAACTGCACCATTGGACCTAAAAAAGTCCTCTATATCAGCAATGAAAAGTGAGAATAAGATTGGACTAAGAGATTCGCCCTGCAAAACTCCTGTTGTGACGTCAAAAGCTCTGGAAAACTCATTTCTTGATCTTATTTTGACGTGGGCTTCACTATACAAGTTTCTTATTACCCTTATAAAAGTAGAGCTAATGCCCATATGAAACAATTTGGACCAAAGTAAAACGTGGTCAACGGAATCAAATGCTCTTTTAAAATCAATGAAAGCAGCAAAAATTTTACGGCCTTTTAGTCTCAAATGGAGATGCACAAGCGAACTAAGTACATAAACATTGTCGGTACAACTTCGATTTTTTCTAAAACCGGACTGACACTCAGGTAAAGCGTTATTTGAATCACACCAAGTCGTTATACGAGAGAGTAAAATATTAGTGAACACTTTAGCAAGACAACTAACTAATGCAATACCTCGATAATTGGAAGGATCTTCAGTAGGTCCCTTTTTATGAAGCATCATTAAAATTACATTAGACCAAGCTGTAGGAGTACTGCCTTTAGCAAGAATTTGATTATATAGAGTGCAGAGATATAACCGCCAATTCTGGGGCAAATTCTTAAGGAATTCATAAGATATTAGGTCTTCACCAGGGGATTTACCATTTTTACAACGAAAGAGAGCAGCTTCAAGTTCAGGGAGAGAAATTGATTCATCAAGAAACGGGTCTTTAGCATCAAAAAATAATGTGTTATCTAATATTCTTTCAGGGTATATATTTTCGTAAAATTGTTCCCATACAGAAACTGGAAGTGATGAAAAATTAGTATTAGTACGAATTTTTTGAAGAATCTTCCAGAATACACTCTGATCACTAGCATTGGCCCAGCTGGAAGTAACAGATCTGTCATATAAATATTTTTTTAATTTGATTAGCTTTGAATATTCCTTCTTATTGTTAATATATACACTTTTAAAATGTCCAGAAAAATTATTTGCCTTACATTGAGAAAGACTGAGCTTTAGTTTACCTTTCATAGTTTTACATTCATCATCAAACCATGGTTTGTTTGGGGAAAATAAAGTAATAGTACTATTAACGGAGTATTTTTTGATCATACCTACATTATGCGCTGTTTCGACTATAGCGTTACATAGGTTATTATAAGAACTACTAATAGTGTCAAGAAGTTGTACCCTTTGTGAATACTGCATTGATAGTTTATAACTAACCGTAAAATTGTCATTCCATTCTAAGACAAAAGTATTATTTGGTACAGGGACGGGATGAACATTTTCAATATTAATGCTAGGATATATTAGCTTCAATGAGACAGGAAAGTGGTAAGATATCGAACAATCGTTCAACACTTTTAAGTTACTAATCGTATTGAGTTGTATACTGTTGCATCAGACTAAATCAATTACACTATTACCCAGGGTACTGCAAAAGTAAATTGCGCAGGTCTGTCCTGGGTAGTTCTACCATTGAGCAAAACGAAAGAGTTATTATGCATAAATTTGAGTAAGGAATTACCTCTAACATTTACGACCTTGTCACAACTGAACCTTTGCTCAAACAAGTTTGATTCAGCAACCATTTCATAGGCAATATCACCCAGCTGAGCAACGCGACAATTAAAATCCCACCAATGATAAAAGGCAAGTGAGGATAGTTATCAAGTATTTCGGAAATTGTTGTTTGAAAAGGTCCAACATGTGAACAATGTCACACTTAGGGTTGAAATATACAATACAAGTGATAAATCTAACATTATGATCATAGCACAATAATAAAATAATCCACCAAGATGACCGATCTAATACAGTAACTTTAACACCTTTTTTTATAATCACTATTAGTCCGCCACTGCCTCTGCCACGACTCTTGTCTTTTATAGCGCTAGAATGATAGATATTGTAAGTGGACACCAAATGCGGGAGGTTTAATAAATTGCTTGTATGCCAAGTTTCACACAAACACAGAATGTCAAACCCCTTATTTATTCTAAGAAAGTCATCCAAATTTTTTAATCCCTCTACGTTCCAAAAAACAATTTCTAGTGGTTGCTACTTCGACGTCATTGCTGAATTGTCCGAGGACATGGGCTTACTCATTTTTATTTCTGCTACTGGCCTAGGGGAATTATCTTCATCTCGGTTTCTCTTATTATTTGCCACATTTCTAGTAACGATCATGGGTACATTATTAACATATTTAATAGTTAAATTCGATTCCCCATTCCTTTTGCGCGCTTCTAAGGTATCACGAAGATTAACAAGATGTTTTAGCTGAGTTGGTGTCATATCTTGCTTGAGAGTTACATTAGGGAATAATCTCTTAGATATTTTATGCTTATTGCGCAGTACAGTTATTACACTGTCTCTATTTGCCAATTTTGCTTTAAATGGTCTGGAAACATTATGATTGTTTCCAACACGGTAACCCTCTATTAAAGCTATATTTTTGTCACGGCAAACATGACTAAGAATATCATTTACAACTGCAATGTCCTGCTCGGCATCATTGTTGATAGGAAGACCGAAAACCATAAGATTACATTCGCGTCTGGTACGTTCTTGTAATTCGGCTAAATTGGATTCCAAACTTACATCCCTTAATCTGTTTTCTAGAGTTTCGATTTTGTCACGAAGAAATGCATTTTCAAGTTTCAGATCCGCGATATCCGAAGTATTAGAAGACAGCTGTGCATTTAATATATCAAAATTCGAATTGCATTTTTCCACAGACTTAGATAGAGTATTTAGTTGGTCCATAATGGCATTGAAATGAGTAATATTAAGTAAGGAGTTTTCAGGTACAGAAGACTTCGAAATGTTTGTATTTGATTGCTCTAATAAATTAAAGCAGAGCAGACAAATTTTCGCATTAGCCCGTGACTGTTCCGATGAGCTCGACGGCAAAGCCGCTGTACAAGTGTTGTGAACTATTTCGCTACATGTCGAGCAGCGGACCTCGTCCTTCGGTTTAACACCAAGATTACAAACTCTACACTGCGCATAAGGTGGCATTTCTGAATGTAGTTAAAACGGCGAAAAGAAGTCAAGGGACGATATATTGTCTTGCAAAAAAAGGTTGTGCCAACACTGCTAGGCAAACAAAAACTCAACGCAAATATAGAGTTCAACAATTCACAAACATCACCCACCTGCTCTCAATGTAAAATAAGCAAAAACCACAAAAATAACTGCAATATCAAGGAGCCAAATTCAAACGTGTGCACAGTAGAAAAGCCGACACAGAACTCGTATATATACATATATATATCGGGTGTTCCCTCTAAGACTTTCAGTGCGAATATCTCAGAAACCATCATAGCCAGTGCGACGAAATTTGGTATACAGACACTAGATGGCGCGTAGAATCTAATCTACGACAATTCTTATACAGGGTGTTCTATTTTCCAAGAAATCGATTTAATTTTGATTTCTTGCCCTGCTAAAACTTATGTTT
Organism: Monochamus saltuarius; assembly: GCA_025584915.1. NCBI lineage: Eukaryota > Metazoa > Arthropoda > Insecta > Coleoptera > Cerambycidae > Monochamus > Monochamus saltuarius. The sequence goes on from CM046723.1 coordinate 38,503,353, forward strand.
AAATTGAAATATACTTAATTATGAACACATTCTGACAAATAAACATTCTAAAATTTCAAAATTTAACAAAAAAACGCCTCCAAAAAGTACCCAAATTTCATTGTTTTGTCATGTAAAACGTGCATAGCCTTGAGCCAGGCTTAAGCTGTTTTTTTGCGACGAAATGTGTTCAACCCGGTTCAAAACATTATATTTTTGCGTTGAAACAGTGACGTCACACATGTCGCTGTTTAAACCGTGTTTAAAACGTTCACTGAGTCCGGTTTGAACTCATTAGATGCTTTGCTATTGGTCTATACAGCAGTTGCCTAAAATGTAGAGATTTGAAAATCGGTGTGATTTAAATTTTTAGATTAATATTTACAATGGTTATTTTGATACTTCTTATCCTTTTTTATTTAAAAAGGAGTTGGTTGTGGACTATTGTATGTACCTCTGCAAACTTAAACGTATTTTTAGACATCCTGAATTACATAATCCAAAAGCATAATCTAATTACTTTTCTATCTAAATTTCATAAACCTGTCACTCATATAAATATATTAGATTAGACATTTGTTTTTGGTTTGCAGTTGCTAAAATCAATGTCTATGTTTTTGTTGCAAAATTCACACATTTTCAAAATATACAGTATGCGCCAAAAGTATGGAATAAATTCAATAAAAACGAAACAATTATTTTTTGGGAAAAATCCTCGAACAGGTCGATTTTTAATTTAAAAAATACATATTTTAGAGTAAAATGCGATTTTCAAATGTTATTTGTTTTCGAGTAATGACGTCATCGATTTTTTTTTAAATGGCAACACCATATTTTTTTCTTTGATTCTGAAAGATTGTTTAATTCTCTATCAGACAGTACTAAAATTTTGCCCTCCTACATAGGAAAGTTTTCGAGTAAATGACGATTGAATGTTAGAAAACGTAAATAATATCCTTAAAAAAGTAACAATTCTGAGGTATGTAAAATAAAATACAATTGATTTGATACTTAAATTAAATGTTCGAATTGTCAAAAGTGTACATTAATAAACCACGTAATTTAGAAGAACTTCAAAATCGCATTCGGGACGAAATACGCAGACTTACCCCAGAAATCATTCATAATGTGCAAGAAGAATTTCTTCACAGACTTGCGCATTGTCAAGAAGTTGGTGGATGGCAACTCAAACATTTAATTTAAGTATAAAATTTAATCAATTGTATTTTATTTTACATACCTCAGAATTGTTACTTTTTTATGGATAAAATTTACGTTTTCTAACATTCAATCGTCATTTACTCGAAAACTTTCCCATGTAAGAGAGCAAAATTTTGGTACCGTCTGATAGAGAATTAAACGATCTTTCAGAATCAAGGAAAAAAATATGGTGTTGCCATTTAAAAAAAAACGATGACGTCATTACTCGAAAACAAATGACATTTGAAAATCGCATTTTACGCTAAAATATGTATTTTTTAAATTAAAAATCGACCTGTTTGAGAATTTTTCCCTAAAAATAATTGTTTCGTTTTTATTGAATTTATTCCATACTTTTGGCATACTGTATGTACAAAAACGTGCAGAAATAGGTATTGTTAATAATTTCTACCACTAATAATCGCTCTATTTTAATCCAAATCTAGTGTAGACAATAGTGTAAACAATAATTAAAAAGTGTGAGGGCAATATCAAAGAGAAACAAATATTTGATGACGTTACGTTTTGAAACTATACATTTTATTGGTGCAATACATTAGTGACGTCAGCATTGAATACGGTTTGAAACAGTCGATGAATACGGTTCTTCGCAAAAAGAAAAAACAGGTTTACACAGAAGAAACTAACAACGCTAAACGTCAAAACTATGAGTTGTCATTGAATTGTCAAATATTAATGGCATAATGTATTTATTGGACATAAGGAACGCTAAATAATGTATTTAATGCAATTTAAGTATGCACAATGGTGTTATTGAGACTTGTCGATAAAAATTTTGACTTCAGTTGAGGTTTTTGTAGCATCGGGGTCGATGTGCCGGCGCAGTCTACCGCTACAGCTAGGGTTACAGCGTGAATATTGTGTAACAATAGATGAGATCTGACCTATTTCTGCATTTTTAGGATTGCTTCATCAGGTGGCCTCCTTTAACTTGAGTCAAATATCTAACTATAAAGATTATTATACCAATAAATTAAAATTATTTGAAATTGAATGTCGACAGTGTCAAAATGAAATTAAATATCGACAACGTCAAACTGATTAACTGTCAATGAATATCATAACGACCTACTAAAATAAATAAAAATTAATAAAAAAAATTTACCTTTTATGTATAGTTTTTCATATATTTTCAGGTATTAACAATATTGTGTGAAACTAACTACTCAGTGGACAAAAGCCCCAACCTGCGTTGAATTACACCCACAATATCTACCCATATATTCCTTATAATTAGCTTTTGTAACATTTTTTACTGTTTAAGAAAGGTATTTTAAGCTAATATGTATCAAATCTCCTACAATTCCTATCAATGAAGTCATATGTATGTTCTCTGATACCAAACATCTAGGTATGCTAATGAACATCCACAGACAAAACTCTATTCAATAATTATCTAAAGAATTTAACCTATTTACTAACCTCTGGAGTGGGAACTCGAAATTCAACCACAATAGATGAGATCTGACCTATTTCTGCATTTTTAGGATTGCTTCATCAGGTGGCCTCCTTTAACTTGAGTCAAATATCTAACTATAAAGATTATTATACTAATAAATTTTAATTTAAAATTTAATTATACCAATAAATTTTAATTTATGTGTAATGTATAATGAAGCAATCCTAAAAATGCAGAAATAGGTCAGATCTCATCTATTGTGGTTGAATTTCGAGTTCCCACTCCAGAGGTTAGTAAATAGGTTAAATTCTTTAGATAAATATTGAATAGAGTTTTGTCTGTGGATATTCATTAGCATACCTAGATGTTCGGTATCAGAGAACAAACATATGACTTCATTGATAGGAATTGTAGGAGATTTGATACATATTAGCTTAAAATACCTTTCTTAAACAGTAAAAAAATTGTTTTTTTATGTTACTACAGTGTACACAATAATTAGGACCCGTATTTTTTTTATCACAAAATAATTTACAAAAGTGTGTAAGTACCTAAAGAATATCCCTGTTTTCCAACTGCTGTAATAATTATTGATTACTTATTTAGCAACAAATAAATTCAAACAAAACGATTTCTAAAACTTTTAATTGTAATGTGAACGTGTTTGTCATTGAAAGTCAGATCTGAACCTACCCTAGCCCCACAAAAGGAAATATTACGAAAGCATAACCTAGAAATGATTGATTCTTGTATCCACATATTTCAGCACTTTACTTATGTGTCTGATGCTCTGATGGATAAAATATGTTTAAGAAGAACTCTACATCTGTAAAACAGTAAACAATGAACTACAATTTCTGTATTTCATGATACAGAACTAAAATAAAGCAACTGGTTTTTGCTAGGAAGAATCACCTGCAAATGTACTATACCCAAATAGTCATTTAAAGCTAGATAATAATTTGTAATTATTGTTTTTATCTTTCAGTTATGTGTGTGCAGTGCCAAAAATTACATTAAAACAGACACCAGAAAGAATAAGCGAAAAATATTACGGACATTTTCTTGAAAATAATTCTAAACATGGAATGATGGAGAATATTATAAAGAAGTCTCTAACTCACTTTGAAGAGTAGGTATTCTATAAGACATTAAATTCAGTTGTCTCTCGTGGGTTTTTAAATTTCTAAACGAATAAATTTAAGAAAAATAAAGTAATTTCATAATTCTATGTACAGTATGAAAACATCTCGTCAGAATATCTTAAAAATGTTGAAAGCTATAACTGTTACAATATACACAACATAACGTAATAAGGTAGGTATCGAACAATGAAATGACAAGATTTGTTTTTAATCGTACATGCATGACCATCCCTCAGATTGAACGTTGCTCTGTAAAAGAAATTAGAATACAGTTGTCTGTCGTGGGTTTTAAAATTTCGAAACGAATAAAATTAAGAAAAATAAACTAATTTCATAATTCTATGTTCTACAGTATGAAAACATGTCGTTAGCATATCTTAAAAATGTCGAAAGTTAACTGTTGTTACAATATATACAACATAACGTAATAAGGTAGGTATCGAACAATGAAATAGCAAGATTTGTTTCTAATCGTACATGCATGACCATCCCTCAGATTGAACGTTGCTCTGTAAAAGAAATTAGAATACAAAACAGTGTTTAATATAAAACCAGATGTAATAATGTAGATACTTAATGTAATTTTATTTTATTGTTAATAAATTAAAATTTGTATTTGTTGTTTTTTGATCTACCCAAATTATTAAACAGAAATGTTTCAGAAACAATACTTATAATAATAACTAATATTTAAAGACGAAGGGTCAAGTTATACAATTTAGTCACTAATTGAAAAATAAGCCACAATATAGGTACATATTACATTTTAATTAAAATTATGCTGATTACAACTGATTCATAGCTGGGTATAATAAAATATAAAAAATCACTCGCTTAGTCCTGTGTCACATTTTTGAAAATTGTGTTCTTGTAAAATACTCTCCAAAGTGACTTCTTTTTATTATTCATCATTCCATGTATAATTCTGTTTGGTGTCCTATGTTACAAATTGTTTTGTCTCAATGTAATTTGTGTAACATACCTGAAAGATAAAAACAATAATTACAAATTATTGTCTAGCTTTAAATGACTATGCGATAGGTACCTTCTGGATTAATTAATAAAATAAAATTACATTAAGCATCTAATCTACATTATTACATCTGATTTTATATTAAACACTGTTTTGTATTCTAATTTCTTTTACAGAGCAACGTTCAATCTGAGGGATGGTCATGCATGTACGATTAGAAACAAATCTTGCTATTTCATTGTTCGATACCTACTTTATTACGTTATGTTGTATATATTGTAATAACAGTTAACTTTCAACATTTTTAAGATATGCTAACGACATGTTTTCATACTGTAGAACATAGAATTATGAAATTAGTTTATTTTTCTTAATTTTATTCGTTTCGAAATTTTAAAACCCACGACAGACAACTGAATTTAATGTCTTATAGAATAATCTTCAAAGTGACTTAGAGAGTTCTTTATAATACTATCCATCACTCTATGTTTACAATTAATTCCAAGAAAATGCCTGTGTAATATTTTTTGATTATTCTTTCTGGTGTCGGATATTATGAATCGTTTTAATGTAATGTGTGGCACTACACTCACATAACTGAAAGATAAAATCAATAATTACAAATTATTATCTAGCTTTAAATGGATATGTGTAAAGTAAGTTTGCAGGTGATTCTTCCTAGCAAAAACCAGTTGCTTTATTTTAATTCTGTATCATATGAAATACAGAAATTGTAATTCATTGTTTACTATTTTACAGATGTAGAGTTCTTCTTAAACATATTTTATCCATCACAAACATAAAATATAAAGTGCTGAAATATGTGCAAACAACAATCAATCATTTCTAGGTTATGCTTTAGTAATATTTCTCTTGGTCTGGGGTAGGTTCAGTTCTCACTTTCAACGACAAACACGTTCACATTATAATAAAAAAGTTTTAGGAATCGTTTTGTTAGAATTTATTTCTTGCTAAATAAGTAATCAATAACTACAGCAGTTGGAAAAGAGGGATATTCTTTAAGTACTTACACAATTTTGTAAATTATTTTGTGATAAAAAATACGGGTACCTAAATATTATGTACACTGTAGTAACATAAAAAATACATTTTACTGAAGTTTAATTACATTATAATGGAACAATTTAAAAATATCCACAGATATTTTACACAATATTTACGCTGTAACCGTAGCTGTAACGGATGGCGGCGCCGACACAGAGACCCGAATGCTCCAAAAGCCTCAACTCAAGTCTAAATTTTTATCGACAAGTCTCAATTACACCATTGTGTATACGTAAATTGCATTAAATACAGTATTTAGCGTTATTTATGTAAAATAAAATACGTTATGCCATTAATATTTGACAATTCAGTGACAATTCATAGTTTTGACGTTTAGCGATGTTAGTTTCTTCTGTGTAAGTCTGGCGCAAGGCTATGCACGTTTTACATTTCAAAACAATGAAATTTGGGTACTTTTTGGAGGCGTTTTTTATGTTAAATTTTGAAATTTTTGAATGTTTATTTATCAGAATGTGTTAATTAATTATATTTCAATTTAAACATAAGTTTTAGCAGGGCTGACAATCAAAAAATCACAATTAAATCGATTTCTTGGAAAATGGAACACCCTGTATAAGAATTGATGTTATCATCAGATTCTACGCGCCATTTAGTGTCTGTATACCAAATTTCGTCGCACTGGCTATGATGGCTACTGAGATATTCGCACTGAAAGTCTTAGAGGGAACACCCGATATATGTTACCGACAATATGGTACTATCCTTTAATACAACTTGTTGCAGACTATATTTACTACGCTTTTTTTTGTTTTTTTCTTGCTTTTTTTTGTGTCACAATTATCGCGCACACCACTGCAATCAAATGCAATTTTTCCGCCATTGTTTTACGAAGATATGCGAACGTGTATGTTGTTTACTGGGAACTGATGTGTTAACACATGGATCAACGTTTGTGACCAATACACTATCATACTGATGCGCGAGGTAGATGAATGCGCGTTGATGTTTTAATTCATATTTGTTCGTCTGTGCCCAGCCTTAGGTACTTACACACTTTTGTAAATTATTTTGTGATAAAAAATACGGGTCCTAATTATTATGTACACTGTAGTAACATAAAAAAACAATTTACTGAAGTTTTATTACATTATAATGGAACAATTTAAAAATATCCACAGATATTTTACACAATATTTACGCTGTAACCCTAGCTGTAGCGGTAGACTGCGCCGGCACATCGACCCCAATGCTACAAAAGCCTCAACTCAAGTCTAAATTTTTATCGACAAGTCTCAATAACACCACTGTGCATACTTAAATTGCATTAAATACATTATTTAGCGTTCCTTATGTCCAATAAAATACGTTATGCCATTAATATTTGACAATTCAATGACAATTCATAGTTTTGACGTGTAGCGATGTTAGTTTCTTCCATAGACAAACTAAAATAAGACCATTTGAAAGCATGCCAACATTGGCAACATTAATAGCAGCGCCTCCCTGCGCATCTGGGGTTGCGCGTATAGGCATTTAACGTCAAAATTGTCAAATATCAAATTACTAATTTCACAAGCAATCAACAACAAAACTGCAGACATAAAGTTTATGTTTGATTTTTTATCTCAGATTGGAGTAAATGTAAGATAAAAATAGTAATTCGTGTTATTAAAGTTTATGTTCAATGTATTATTATATTTTAGGTGTTCACATTTAAGGAATTAACATTTCAAGAATAAATTAAATTTTGTGAGTAACCTGTACGTAATATTTAAGCTGGTTACGGATGGTGAGCGATAATTATAATATAGGTATTATATCCGATATATTATAAAAGTATCGCTTGTGATTAAAAAGTACAGAACGCTAATCATTGACGCCATAATATTATAATACCTATGCGGCTTACTATGTAGGAATATATTTTTAATTACAAAAATAAAAATATATTATCACTCATCGTCCGTAACTGGCTTTAAGTACAATCTATTGCAATGAGTGCCATTAAAAGGAATTTAACAATTTATTTAGAACTGCTAACGCATTCGCAATGAAATCTACTTTCAACAGTTCCTAATCGTTCCACTCATTAATAAGAATCTAATAAAATTTCTATTCAGAACTTCCAGTATTTCAAAAACTGATTTGAGGGAGTGCCATTAGTATTGCAATAGATTGCAGTCACAAAATTTAATTACAATAAAGTTATTTATTTTGTGAAATTTTACACGTACTTAATAAAGGTTTGATTCTGAATAATTTGGAAAGTCTGGAAATTTTAAGGTTTTCCAAAGATAAGGGGTTTAACTTGCTGAACACACAAAGTCAGTTCGAATCTACGCTTACTTTTTCAGTTTTAGTATAGTCAAGTTAATTTTTATCCACCCTGTAGATTCATGGTGGCCGCAATTTATATTAGATTTGTAGTTGAGGGTTGTTTAAAATGTGTACGTTGGTTATTATTTGTAAATGGTTTTATACAAGTTTTTATAACAAAAAATAGTGTTTTTTCGGTTTCATATTTTTGTGGAATGTTGAGGTTTTTAAAATTTATTTCTATATTCTGTTAGCTTCTTGAACTGAATGACATATTATTTATTTATAATTAATGTAATATTTTATGACATATACGTTGGTATTTGATAGCTTGACAACTCTTGTTTTATTAAAATGTAAGTATTTATTTTTGTTTAATATTAATTATATCTTACCAATTTTTTAAAATTTTTAAAATTTTTTAAACTTTTAAATTTGTATTTGTAAGTCATATAATAGGGTGTTTGTTTATATTGTAGTCCTTGTAGACTTGAAGATGTAGTCTTGGTTACTACGAAACCGGTAGTCAAAATAAATTAAAGGAGTTTATGAGATTTAGACTTTTGTTTATAACACCATATTCATATAATTAACTGTTTTAAAAAGAATAATACCCAGTTCTCTCCTAATATTACGCCTGATGAGTTTAATGTATTTTTTACAAATGCAGCAGATAAATTATTAAGTAAACTACCTCCAGTAGCTCCAGATTTTACTAATTATCTGCAACGAATGGCTCCTTTGGACGTTTTTACATTTTTGGAGAAATCACCATGGGAAATCGCTCATATAATTATAAGCCTTAAAAACAAAAAAACTATGGATGTTTATGACATCAGCTCTAATATCTTAAAAAAATAATGAATCCTATTTTGGTACCACTTACCCACTTAATCAATATTTGTATTACAAATAATATATTTCCAAACTGTTTAAAGATGTCTAAGGTAGTGCCGATTTACAAAAAAGATAATATAAATGAACCATCCAATTATCGACCAATATCTATTATACCTCAAGTCGCAAAAATCTATGAAGGAGTGCTCAAGAGTCAAATTGCTAATTTTATGGAAACATACCAATTGTTCAGCTCGCAGCAATATGGATTTTGTAAAAATTTATCCACGGAATTGGCTATTGACTGTTTGACCTCTTATATAAATAACGGTTTTGAGGAGAAGAATTTTATAATTTCAATGTTCTTAGATCTAAGTAAAGCTTTTGACTGTGTGTGTCATGAGATTCTGTTGAAGAAATTATATTACTATGGTTTCACTACTGAGAGTGTTTCACTATTATCGTCGTATTTAGTTAATAGATCTCAATATGTTACTTATAATTGTTCAACATCTACAACACGGGTAATAAAACATGGAGTCCCTCAGGGTTCGGTCTTGGGCCCTTTATTATTTTTATTTTATATATATGATGATTCCCCAACATTTTCGGTCGCAACGTAAAGAGTATTTTATTTGCAGATGACACAAGTATATCTATATCCAATCCGAATTTATCCACCTTACTTAATATCATGCCTCGATCTCAATCTATTGCAAATGACTGGTTTGTTAGTAATAAACTTACTATAAATTTGTCTAAGACTGAGACAATGATATTCAGTCTTCGTTGTCCAAATGATATAACTAATCCAGATAGTGTCAAGTTCCTTGGCGTTTATTTGGATCCTAAATTATCCTGGAATCAACATACCAGTTATGTTTGCAAAAAAATTTCTAAGCATCTATATCTACTGAGAAGTTTGGTACATAAAGTGTCTCTATCTACTTTAAAAACCGCCTATCATTCTTTGATTCATTCAATTATATCATATGCGATTTCACAAGTATTCATGTATTTTCACTGCAAAGGAAAGCCATACGGATCATTTCAGGTTTGGGATTCAGAGATGATTGTAGAAATTGTTTTACACTTTTAAATATTCTTACTGTGCCTTCAACTTACATATTCCACTGCCTTATTTTCATAAAAAATAACTTGTATACATTTCAAACATAAGTGAGTACCACGACTATAATATTAGAAATAAAAATGATCTCAAAAATAGTTACTCCAGACTTCAACGGACCAGAAAAGGGACTGATTATATGGGAATTCAGTTTTTTAATAAGTTACCCCAAAATGTACGCACTTTGCACTCAAGGTTATTTAAAGCAAGAGCTAAAAATTTTTTATGCAAACATTTTTTTTATAGTTTTGACGAATATTTTAATAGTTATTTTGACGATTTTTAATAAATGTTTAGCTTTAATATTTTATTATTGATTTTATTATCTGTTATCCTGAATTTTTATATTTTTCTTTTATTCTACACCTTTGTACTTTTACATATTTTAATTAATTTAATTACCGACCATTTGTTATGTATGTAATTTTTTGCTGTATGTTTTTAGTGTGTCTAGATTTATTGTATTTTTTTTTCTCATTTGTATTAGCTCCTAAATGTAAGAATTAAATTTTTTTATGCAAACATGCTTTTTATAGTTTTGAGGAATATTTTAATAGTAATTTTGACGATTTTTAAAAAATGTTTAGCTTTAATATTTTATTATTGATTTTATTATCTGTTATCCTGAATTTTTATATTTTTTCTTTTATTCTACATCTTTGTACTTTTACATATTTTAATTAATTTAATTACCGACCATATCTGTTATGTATGTAATATTTTGCTTTATGTTTTTAGTATGTCTAGATTTATTGTATTTTTTTCTCATTTGTATTAGCTTCTATTTATTTTGTTCCTGCTTTTGACGTGTGTAAACACCTTGGTGTATGTGGCACGAAAATGAAATAAATAAATGCTTACAACATAATAAATCCTCAGCGACTTGCGTTTCAATTGCTGCTGTTTTATAGTCTCTAATATATACATCCATTTTTAATTACTCACACACAACACACTAGAGCATCATCAAGCCACAAGAAGCCAATATACATAAACGATTAAAGACAAAAATAAAAAACAAATTATTATACAAGAATGGCAGCAAACTTACTTCTTAGTTTTGACAGTGTATGACCGAGTGACTATTTTATGACTAGACTTCCGAGGCTTTATTAAAGCATTATCCGAATATTTAAGATTATTACTGTCTTTTCCTTGAGTTGTATTAGGTTCTTCCGTGTGAATAAGTCGAATTTCTTCTGCACTCTGGGTTTCACATCTTTGATAGGTTGGTGTATCAGGAGGACTCCTCCCTACGATAGATGAAGCATCCGATTCCCCTTCACTTTCTTCTAATTGCTCAGCACTATATGGTATACTATTAATAATCAACTTCTGTCCTCTTATATAAGCTGTGTTCCCTTTTTGTAAAGCCCTATTTCTATGTCTTCTAAGAATGTTATTTGTTAATTGATCTTCTTTACACAAATCTTTTGCAATGAAGATTTTACTGCCTCGCAATTAAGCATTATTTAACACTAACAACTTTTTCTGAAATGATATGAACTCAACCGCAACAGGAATTCCTTTATTATTCACATCCCTACCAACATGGTATATATCACTAATATCATTCTGACTGATATCAATTTGTAGTATATCATTAAATATTTTAAAAACAGCCTCCCATAGATCATTTCCATTAATCCCAAATATAACAACATTATTTTTTCTTAGTTTCCTTTCAGCATAAATTAGTCTATTTTTCAAATGAGTATTTTGACTTTTAAGATCCTTAATCTCATTACGTCAAGCTTCCAGAGTTGTATCCAAGTTCTCTTTAATTTCTCCAACGTGTAATTTAAGCTCAGTTCGTATGTCTGATGTCTTATTGCTTATGACTTTATTTAAATTACTTGTACTATTGTCAATGGCTTCATAAAGTGAGTTGATCAAACTTTTAATAGAAGTTTTTTGAGACTCACTAAATTCCATACTTAAGAAATATATAAAGCAGTGCGTGGCACCTTTAGTAAAAGAATTCCTATCGATCGACCTTCTGCTTATGATAAGGTTACTTATTATTGTTTGTCGAGTTATACTTCAGAATTTCTTTTTGAACACTCCAGAAAAAAAAAGAAATGACTACTAATTCACACATACATATTAACAGTTCATATAGGTAACTCTTGAAACACCACTGATTAATTAAATGTTTCTTTTTCCACACAAACTAATAACTTTTTCACTCTGCTCACAAAATAACGTTTTACAATGCTAAAGCAGCCATACACCCATTCCAGTGATGTATCACTTTCCACAAAATTTTAGAAACATTATTAATTAATTGCCATAATGCAGCCTTTGGTTAAGTTGTTTGTTTGTTTACCAGTATCGCGTAAGGGCGATCGGGGAAATCTAGCGTTTCGCGATACCGCAGTCGTCGAATTGGGTGCGAGCGGGGCAAATTCTGTGACAATAATTATCAACAGTAAAATCACAAGAGCTTTTGTTTTTATCGGATAAATTTCTCTGTAATGAAATAATTTTGCCAATCAGTAATTTTACGAGAAAAGTGACATGGATTTTGTTAAATGTCAGTCAGTTTTTCTACTTATAGGAAGAGAAATGTTGTTCATGCATAATGGTGCTCGTCCTCATTTACATTAATAAATGTTAGGCTAGGTGGGCTATCTGCATGAAAAGAATCTTTTGCGACTAAACGGTACAACTCATTAAAATTTTAGAAGAGGTGGAATTTACTTAAAAAAGTGCTAGCTTTTATCAGAAGAAAATATGACAATCAGATACCTAATACACAAAAAATATGAATATTTATTTAACTGAGCTATCTAGTTTAAGCCAATTGTGTAAGTATTTCTTGCTGAAGCCTTTTACTAATATATTTTAATATAACAAATTTAATTTTAATCATTCAACGCTTTTCCCTTTACCCACAATATCTACCCATATATTTTTATTATTAGCTTTTGTAACATTTTTTACTGTATTAGAAAGGTATTTTAAGCTAATATAAATCAAATCTCCTACAATTCCTATCAATGAAGTCATATGTATGTTCTCTGTTACCAAACATCTAGATATGCTAATGAACAATTCCACAGACAAAGCTCTATTTAATAATTATCTAAAGAAATTAATCTATCTAAATTTACTAACCTGGTTTAATGAAAACACTCTATAAATGTCTACCTTTCACTTTTGGCAGTGGGAACTCGAAAATTCAACTACAATAGATGAGATCTGATCTATTTCTGCATTTTTAGGATTGCTTCCTCAGGTGGCCTCCTTTAAGTTGAGTGAAATATCTAACTATAAAAATTATTATATAAATTAAAATTATTTGAAATTAAATATGGACAATGACAAAAGTGACATTAGCCTGTCAATTTTAAATTAAATATGACAATACCTACTTCAATAATGTTTACCCTTTATGTAATTCAACGCTGGTTGCGGCTTTAGTCCACAGAGTAGTTAGTTTCACACAATATTATTAATACCTAAAAATATATAAAAACTTTTACATAAAGAGTAAACATTATTCAAGTAGGTATTGTCATATTTGATTTAAAATTGACAGGCTAATGTCACTTTTTTTAATTTCAAATAATTTTAATTTATATAATAATTTTTATAGTTAGATATTTGACTCAACTTAAAGGAGGCCACCTAAAGAAGCAATCTTAAAAATACAGAAATAGGTCAGATCTTATCTATTGTGGTTGAATTTTCGAGTTCCCACTGCCAAAAGCAAAAGTTAGATATTTATAGAGTTTTCATTAAACCAGGTTAGTAAATTTTGATAGATTAATTTCTTTAGATAATTATTGAATAGAGCTTTGTCTGTGGAATTGTTCATTAGCATACCTAGATGTTTGGTATCAGAGAACATACATATGACTTCATTGATAGGAATTGTTAAAACACTTTTCTAATACAGTAAAAAAATAAACGGCTCTTTCATAGCTCTAGTAATATAATGAATATAAAAAATGTCTTAATTAATAATTAAGTTCTTGATCTAACATTTTTAATTATGCAGAGTTCTTCATATTATTATATGTTTAATGTTATTATTATTACACTAATTTTCCTGAATTTAAGGTTTACGTTGGTAGATAATACTACGTGTAGCCAGTACTGGCTAATAAAGAACCAAAATTTTAATGCAATTAGGTAGAGTAGAGAGATCTAAGGGAGAAAAATGTGACGGATTGGAAAAGAAAGGCAAAGAATAGAATGGAGTGGAGGAGAATAACACAGCTCTGGGCCTAAAAGGCTTGTAAACAGCTTTATATATAGGTAGAGTAGTGAAGTCAAGAAAATAGAACACTATTTTTTCTGTTCTAGCTTTTGAACTTTATTAGTTCTTCATCAGCAACTGAATTATGAAATTGTAAAGAAACCAACCATTAGAAAAACTGACATTAATAATATAGATACTTAAACTTAAAGAATAAAATCAGCCATAAAATTTACTTGCTCACATAAACATAAAAAACATTTTGCAGTGATCAAAACAATAAAACATTATTTTAAAAAAACTTATATTGAGCTGAAAGGCTGACCAGGCACCAGCAGCGTTCCTTTTTCTTGACTTCACCACTCTGCCCAATTGCATTAAAAATTTGGTATTATATATACCACTTAGATAAATTACGAACAATAAATCCACAATTAAAAATAATTGTTACTATCCAGATATAGCAAAGTCTGAAGAATAAAACATGCAGCATCTCTTCACAGCTCAATTTATGTAATATCATATCATAATTAAACCGCTTTCAAAATTAGAAACCACGTGATGAATTAAACACAGACAAGGTAAAATCACAGTTTCAAGATAGTAATACGAAGACAACCCCGCATCCTCTTACACGCTATTTAGTTGCTAATGTCTGTGCCTGATGATGTATTGTTTTAATTGTATGGTATCAAACTGAGTTGATTATAGCAACGTAGGATTTCCGCATGTTATGAGCGATAAAAATAATTATTAACTTAAACTTAATTAACATGCTCCTCAGGTTCTTTGAGGAGCATGTTAATTACGTACGTTTGTTAAAAATATATAATTTTTTATTATTTTCCAATTAAAACATTTTAGAGAAAGTATGTAGAGGCCAAAGTAGATTTATATAATATTAATTTTTAACGAGGAAAAGCAATTTAGTTTATCGAATTTTGATATAGCAACCGAACTAACTGAATTTATAATAATGATATAATACCCACCACCCTCAATCAAATATGTTTATATTTTTTGCTGGTGAGTTTCAGTTTCTATTTTTTTTATGTATATAAAACAATAAAAATGTCTCTTTCTCTCTCTTTGTATTATATTTCTAATAATTTTCGAATAATTATTCAAATCATTTCAAAAATTCAATTCATTTGATAATAAAAAACGCAGTTATTGCTAACTATTTTCTTTCAGTTTTATATTAGTTGCGTTAATACGTGAAAGAAAAAATTGTTATTAGTTTTCCATCAAATTTATTCAATATAATTCTTCCTGAAAAAAAATAACAGATATTTAAATTTGATGAAATCACCATTACAAAATGGGAGTAGTCTAAATAAATTATTATTACATATTGTTTCACTTTCTTGAACTATTATTCAGATATTTTATCCTATATCGTTGATAAACTGTTGCATGCATGTCAAATTGCCGATATTTTATAAAAAAATCATGTAATTCTCAAGCACGAGACGTGTTAGCCATTTCTTGAACAAATTATTACATTATGCTTTTCTTAATAACAACGATAATTTGTGACATTTCTGGCGGCTTACAAACGGGCAAGAACGACCTCCATCAACGACTCATTTTAAACAGCTGATACGAATTTATTGACTTAAACAACAAAAGAACATGTTATATTCTTTAAACTGGAAAGATGGAAGTTTATTATGCTTTGAATATAGTGTAACGCAAATAACCATCATTCTCTTCAAGTTGCTGACATCTGTTGATAGATTTCGGAGCTGCTGTAGGGATGAACAACAAATTACTTGCATAATAGGAATGTGGAGTTTTGTTTTTTAATATTTTTTATTTCATTTTTTCTGTATAAATAATATTAGAACAGGTGAGATATAAGTGGTCTGCTTACTTCCTGCTCGGCCTAAGCGGCTCGACTTATACTAAGCGCCCTGGGCGACGAGCCATTAAATCTGTAAATGATACTGCAGGAAACAACAACCCCGGGACTAATGCCCCGAGCGGCATTGAATTACTTCTGCAGTATCTGTATGAACAGCCAAGAACCCTTGTCGGACACACCACCAGACATTGGCCGGTTTCGGGCTTGTTAGCCCTCATCAGCATGCCATAGGTGAGATGACCGACAATTGAACTGGCTGTTCCTTCATATGTATGTTCACATATAAACTGAGTGCATCACCTGCACTTTCTTGCAGAACAGTTTGAAAATAGTATAATTTAATCTTGAATGAAGAAAGGTAGAGAATATTTGAGTGCATAATTTATAATAAATCGAGTGTGGGGGTGAACAACAATTCTGTTTTGTATGTGTAGTATACATTTCTATATTTTTTAGTAATTTTGCAAACTTTATTGAGATCGTAGGAGATTTAGTTATAAAAAATGTACAAAAATGCAAAACATACGCACAAAATCTCGGAAAATCTACAGGGTGAGTCAGTCATAATGTCATTAATTTTAACTACGTATTCGGAAGGCCTAATAAAGGCAGAAAATCGAAAAAAAAAATTTTTTACTCGACCTTTAAAAAAATACACGGATCACCCTATAAAAATCGACGTTTTCCTAATAGGCTTCAAACAAGTGCGCGAACCTTTGTTCAAGTGTTTCAATGTGTTCGCGATCGCGCCGAGAACTTGCTGGGCATCCTCAAAATGACTTAAATGTAATAGAAGCTGTTTTAAATTTAGTTAAGGAGAAACCTATAATTTCTACAAGAACCATTTCAAGGCGATTGGAGATATCTCAAAGCAAGGTCTGCAGAATATTACGCGAAAACTCGCTGCACCCGTATTATTTTCAGAAAGTTCAATCTTTAGAACCTGCTGATTTCCCCAGTCGTCTTGAATTTTGCAATTGGTTACAAAATCGAATTGTTGCTGACCCAAATTTTATTAATAAAGTGCTATGGACGGATGAGTGCAGCTTACTCGAAGTGGAATTTTAAATAGGTTAGTACCATATACTACTTAAAAAGCAATAAATTTCTAGGCTAGATGTATGTAGTTACTAATTACAAACTGAATAATTATTTTATACTTACGACTAATACTACAAATTCATATCCAATTGTAAAACGTAGTGAAAACATAATATCAAAATTATTAAAAATAAATAACCTAACATTCGAAAACATTTATTTATTATCTACATTTGTCTTTATTAAAAAATAAATCAATATTTAAGGAAAATTCATTCATGTATCTAGATAAAAAAAAAGTAAATTTTACTCCTTGTCGTTAAATAACAGTACAAAAACTAGGTAACTAGGTTATTGACCTAGTCTTGGACAGTGTTTTGTCGACAACACAAGGTTTTTTTTATTAGTTTATATTTAAACACGTTTTAAACGTTTTTTATGTAATTGTTTGCAATAATAATGACACTCTCTTAAAACAGTTTTTGAATAGAAATATCATTAAATCTCTCTTGGTAAGTGAAACAACTAATAACTAATGTTAAAAATTTAAAGCAGATTTCAATATGAATACGTCAGAAGTTCAAAATAAATTGCAAAATTCATTTTAGTGAGTGTCATTAATATTGCAAACGATAGTACCTAAATGGTTTATTACTCAGTTTATTATTAGATACGTTGAAGTTTTGTAATTTCAATATTAAATACTTTTTAAACAAACCAAGCTAATTTCTTTGCAGTCATAACAGTCACATTTGGTCGGACGAAAATCCACACGCTACTCGTCGGTTTAGCTTTCAGAGGCGATTTGTTCTCAACGTATGGGCAGGAGTTTACGGGAATCCATTTGATTGGGCCGTATTTTCTACCGGAGAAACTGAATGGACCGCGTTACTTGCAATTTTTAATAGAATTGATTGGAAAGCGTTCATTGAACATTAACATTTTAACTTATTATTGGCTGAACTGAGCAAGAAATAATATGAGATTCTAAGATAGTCAGTACAATCGTTTATTTATGATGTCTAATGCCTAGGTAGGTAGGTACTAGAAAAATATTTCAACTTGGCAACATTGCATGCGGTCGACATCGAGTTGAACTGTCAGCTGTAACCGACCAAGGCTGTGAACGGTCAGTGACAGTCTGAAAAGGGGGTTTAAATAATGATTTGGAAATATTTTTTTTCGGCGTAAATATGCATTTAGATTTTTTTTTAATCGCGTATTCGCATTATACTCATTATTCCCTATCTCCTCTTAAAATTAATGACATTATGACTGACTCACCCTGTATATTGTTCCTCAGTGTTCCTCTTACTGTACCTACTTCTGATATTTCCCTACATTATTCCCGTAGACCAGAAACTTTGTAGGCAGTGGAAAATTAAACAGAAAATCGGAAAACCGACAACTAAACACATGAAAGTATTTCTTTAGTTTTATTGGGTTTTTGCCACACTTCTGAAAAAATAAAGATTAATTAAATAAGCCCCTGCGCCAAACGGATCAGTCAAGGGTTATTTTTGAAACTAAGTTTGTCTAACCAAAAAATCTCACACTGAAAAAAGCAGATAAGTAAAAAATAAAAAAAATCACATCACTTCCGTATTATTGACGTTTCGAAAAACTCTCTGTTTTCGTTCTCAAAATAGTAGTAAAAATATTAAACGTATGTCAAGTTTGACCGTTTAAAATTTGTTTATCTGCTTCCATAGAGATGTTAAATGATTTTTATTTTATTTTTACTTACTTCTTCTTGATACAACTGTAGCCAACAATGATCAATGTTTACTGAACAGTTTGACACACACTTATCTCCGTTCAACAAAATAATCGCGGTCTGTTTTAATTTTCTTTTTGTTGCGTTATCTTCATTCTGTAAAGTTTTTGCCGAACCCCATTGAATCAAATTACCGTTTTCCTAAGTGTGTTCGCAAATTTTAGATTTTTCAAATTCTCGTCTTTTTATATAATTTTTATGTTCCTCAACTCTAACATTCATAGGCCGAGACGTTTCTCCAACATAATGTTTATTGCATTCACAAGGTATACCTACTGTAGATGCAATTTTTTGAATTTCGTATAAACTAAAACAGACGCTGTAAACACAAACTTTTGACAACATGGGACTTCTCGCATTCTGTCCCAGACAAAAGTATGTTCCTGTGTAGTCCAAGATATATCGAAGTGAATCATTATATCTGAATCTGAAAGGTTACGAGCGTACCTACTAGGAATTCAAGATATTGTTACGGAAGCTCACTTACCTTTTAGTTTGTTAATTATGTTCCTGTTTACGTTATAATTTGTAATTCTTGTGATGCCTTTATTTTGACATTTTCTGGAATAGTCAAGCGGTTCGGTATCGCCGCTGGAGAGTCAGTTTATATTGAGTAATCAAACGCGAGTGACTGACACGTCAAAGTAAAGCATTTGACAGTTGTGAATTCCGTGTTTGCAGTTGTGAATTTGTTGAAAGATATTTCTTGTCAAGAGTGACAATAAAGTTTGTCTACGTGACGTGTTTCCACGCTAAGGCAATTTCGAGGTTACAATATATATGCACTTGGAATTTGTCTTAAATTAAAGTTAAAAATCCCTTTATAATAAATCTAAAATACACTTTCATCTAAAAAAATACATAAATACAAACCATTACACCTAAAACACAACATTCCTGGCAATTAAAAGCTATATAATCTTAGCTGCAATTGTAAACAAATTGTTGATCACCCCTACATCTGACATCTTCAATGTTACAGCGCCATCTAATGGTTCGTGAATTTCGCGATTTATAATATTCTGAAGAACTTACCAAGATTAATTTCAACGATAACAATTGTTTTCAGTTCTTATAATAATGATAATGATAGTTATAATTATAATGATAATGATAATGATAATGACCTACAAAATATAAATTTCATATCAAATAATTATGAAGTGATGAAAGGGCGAAGTTCGGTTATCCACTCCAAGAATAGAAACTCGCTCTTCCACTCGCTAATGATAATGATAATGAGAATGAGAATGAGAATGAGAATGATAATGACCTACAAAATATAAATTTCATATCAAATAATTATGAAGTGATGAAAGGGCGAAGTTCGGTTATCCACTCAAAGAATAGAAACTCGCTCTTTCACTCGCTAATGATAATGAGAATGAGAATGATAATGCGAATGAGAATGAGAAGGAGACGGAGACGGAGAAGGAGAAGGAGAAGGCGAAGGGGAAGGGGAAGAAAAAGGCGAAGGGGAAGGGGAAGGAAAAGGAGAAGGAGAAGGAGAAGGAGAAGGAGAAGGAGAAGGAGAAGGAGAAGGAGAAGGAGAAGGAGAAGGAGAAGGAGAAGGAGAAGGAGAAGGAGAAGGAGAAGGAGAAGGAGAAGGAGAAGGAGAAGGAGAAGGAGAAGGAGAAGGAGAAGGAGAAGGAGAAGGAGAAGGAGAAGGAGAAGGACGCATCGCTACTTCCCTTAGGAGGGTCCATCATACCCTAAATCGGGTAGTGCTGCTCACCAGCAAGCAGCATTCTCTCGACAGGATACGGATGCTAGTGACTGCGAAAAAGTCACTAGTGAGGCGGTCGAGAAGGTTGGAGCAAAATAATTTGTTCCGTGTAAGGCCTTCTCGACTTTTTGAACAGCCTCAGCGTATTGCGGACAATCCGCTGACTGTAGATCGGGTAGAAGCCTTCTGGAGAGATCTTTATGGCCGCAGGATTCCACTTGATAGAGACACTCCAGCTCTGGCACACTTCGAGGCCCGCCGATAACCCCGGATGAAGTTCGGAGATCATTTATTAGATCGAAGAACTTCGCTGCTCCTGGTCCCGATGGGATCAGCAACTTCTGGTGGAAAAAATTCACCAGTGTCCACCGCCATTTGGCCAGAATATTCACGTCCTGGCTAAATGGAGAGCAGCAAATTCCGGTGTGGTTTGTCGAGGGCAAAACCGTGCTTATCCCTAAGAGCGGAGATTTGTCCCAGCCCAAGAACTACCGTCCAATAATCTGCCTGAATGCGTGTTACAAGGTGTTTACTCGCATCTTGTACGCGCGTGTGCGCCACGCAGGGAAGCCGGTTTATCAACGGATGTACGAGCAGCGAGGGTCCAAGAGGGGTGTAGCTGGCTGTAAGGAGAACCTGCTTATCGACAGATGTATTACGCAGAACTCCGTGCAGTACAAGCGAAACCTCTCAATGGCCTGGATAGATTACCGCAAGGCATTTGATATGACATCACATGAGCTAATAATCCACTTGCTCCAATGCCTTGCGGTGGCCGACCCCATAGTGAGATGTATTGAACAACTCATGCCGCTCTGGAGGACCCGCTTTACCATAACATCGGCTAATGCAAGGGTCCAGACAGAGCCGGTTTTGTTTAGGAGAGTGTTCCAGGAGATTCCCTGAGTCCCCTCTTGTTTTGCATCTCACTGCTGCCATTATCCGTTGCACTTCGTCGTACCCGGGGTTACAACTGCGGTACCCCAGGAGACCGAAGGCATAAGGTCACCCATTTGTTCTATATGGATGACCTTAAACTCTATGCCTCCGGAGAGAGGGATTTAAATCAGTCCCTCAGAGTGGTACGGGAGTACACGCAGACAGTTGGAATGGAGTTCGGGCTGGAAAAATGTGCACTGGTTCATCTCAAGAGAGGACGATGCGGTGCATACGGAGAGGACGCCTAGCTCATAGACGGAAGCATCTTCCACCCTCTAGATGCCGCAGAGTCGTACACCTATTTGGGTGTCCCACAGCGGGGCACTCATGAGGTGGCTACGGTAAAAAACGCTCTCCGCGGCAGGTATCGGCACCGCCTCCAACAGATCTGGTTTTCGGAGCTGTCGGGTAAGAACAAGGTGAGTGACACAAATATGCTTGCCGTTCCGATCCTTGTCTACTCCTTTGGAGCAGTGAAAGGGACACAAGGAGAGCTGAGGCAACTCAATGTAGAGACCCAAATGATGCATCTCCATCGGAGTTTGCATCCAAGATCGTCCGTTCCGCGGTCATACTTCCCAAGAAATTGGGGAGGCCGTGGACTCTTGAGTTTGGAGTGTCTCCAGGGCAGAGTGGTGTTGAAGGAGGCCTGTAAAGTCATCAGGAGCTCGGATCCCCTTCTCTGCATGGTCCAAGATCATGAAGCAGCAGGAATAGGAGCGTTTGTATATAAGGCAGCGATAAAAGCAGCCGATGAACTTGGTCTCGTGTTCGATACTGGGCGGGAAAATCCAGACTCTGTTACCGAGTGAGACCCTGCTCAGTGAAAAGCCCAAATTAAAGCTGCAGAAACACGTCATCTTCTGCAGCTACATAAGGATAAGCCAATGCATGGTCTCTTCTACCGTCATCTAGAGGAGCTTGGCTTATCTGAAAAGCTGACCTTCGCTTTTTTGATGTCATCGGGGCTGAATTCTGTGACCGAGGGGTTCATAATGGCTTGCCAAGATGGTGTAATTAAGACTCTCGTCTATCGTAGTCGTGTCTTGGGTATCGAGGTTCCTGATACCAGCTGCAGGGCCTGCCGCCAGGCGCCGGAGACGTTTATGCATCTCCTGTCGGCCTGTCCGGTATATGCGGCCACAGCGTATATCCAAAGACACGATTCAGCCTTACTGGTGTTGTATTATCATTTACGAAACTCGTATGAGATAGACGAGACGCCAGTTCTGCCTTATGCTCCGGGGGAAATAGAATCCGTTGTGGGGAATGAGAAGTGCCGAATTTATTGGAACTATTCATTCCCCACCCTCAGGCAAATTCAAGCCAATAAGCCTGATGTAGTCCTCCTCGACCACCAGCTTAGGACGATGTTTGTGATTGAGTTCTCGGCTCCCGCAGAGAACAACATCGTCCTAAAAGAGGAGGAGAAACGGAGGAAGTATCGAGATCTTCTCTCCGAGCTCCGCAGGCTGTATCCAGATCACTCTGTTAAGATTGTGGTGTTAATTATAGGCGTCCTGGGTGGAATGAGACATACGTTGATTTCTGACTTAAAGATCATACCGGCTTGCCGAAATTCGGCAGAGATCTTAGCCGGCAGAATGCAGAAGGCAATCGTTCTTGGTTCGCTATGTCTGCTCAGAACACACTATTTACGGGCGAAATGATTACTGACTCCACGGAGTGGAGAGTGGTCATTGCTTGACTCTTCAGAACATCTCCGAATGTGTCGGGGCGTAAGGTGTTACTGGAAAAAAAAATAATAATAAAGAAACGAAACGTCCAATCATCTTGAAACATGTTTTAGATAAGTACAAGCATTCCGAAGGAGTAAGTAGTGCCGCATATCGTAGAGGTTGCCCTTGGCAGTTTTTTTGTAACTCATTTTTAGTGTATTTTTTTGTTGGTCCTATCCTGATACGTTTGACTGAAAATTATGATAGTGAAATTAATTTTGCGTAAAAAGGTTACACCTATTCCATACAATGCACCGTTTTCGGTAAAAAAGCGTTTGAAAATTTCTGCACATTGAAATAAATTTTCTAATTCGATCAAGTTATCACTTACAACCTACAACTCGTCAATGAATGCCTAGGTTATGATACCTTGTTGGGTATTTGGCTAACTCTGTGGAGAAGGGAGTGGTTCAAGATGTAAATAGGGCGCCAGACAAATTTTCTCGCCAAATATATATACCTTACGAAAGTCAACTACCGAAAATTGTCAAAACTATAGTTCATTATAAAGTCAAACACAAGTACACAGAATATATTTGATTCTAAAAAATTAAACAACTTGTAAATCAAGTATATAATAATTCGTTATACTAATAAATATATTATGTGATCATTCTGAAAAATCTGTAATGGAAATAATTAAAAAGAAAACTAGCTAAACGCAAACTTTAGAGATTAGAGAAAAAGCAATATTAACATTAATTATAAACTCAAAATTCAAAGTAGACGTACGTATAGTAAGCTTTGGAACAGCGCCGCTTGAGCTCAGGCGCATGCGCATGTATAAAAAAAATAATAATAAGCATATACCACCGCAATTAACACCCTAATTTCCGCATGCCTCATATATAGTATTAGCAATTAATAGCTAAAGCAGAGTGAAGCAAAATAATAAGCAAAAAAATATATGTATTAGTAACGCAGATAATAAAAGCATTAAATTTTTATGCAAGCAATAAATCTAAACTAAATTAAGCATATTATTAGCTAATAACAAAAATACAAGCTTAGCTATATACAAATAAGCAGGAAGCAAATGTATTAAATAAATTCTGCATCCATGCAGATGCAATTATTCTTAGAAAATAGCAAAACTATCTAAGAATCTTACTATCTACTTAAACTTAGTAAAAAGCATAAAAAAGATAGAATAAAGAAAGTGGATTTTTGGACTTGCATGCTCTTCTGATTTCCCAGAAAACTGTCTCAGTCAGCTACGGATGTTGGTAGATGAGAGAAACATGGAAAACTTCCGTCAGAGTGATGTACTGGGCTGGAACTGTTGCAAGAATCACCAAAACAGGCAAAAATCACATCAGCAATCGTATTCAGCTGGTACTGCTCCGGGTGGTATCCACGTAGGTACTGAGATCCAGAACATCCTATGTCCAAGTCCAACAGAAAAGTCACACTATCAGGAACCGTCTCCAGAAGTGAGAAAATCCGTCCCAAAAAAACCCTTAGAGAAAAAAAAACTAATTACAATATAGTCTTAGTTTAAATGTGTATGTGTATAAATTACGTCACTTGCATGACGTCATCCAAAGTACTGTCAAGAATGGAAATTTAATAGAAAATTAGTTATTGGAAAATAAGTCTAATTAGTAAATATATTTTAAAAATAAAATTATTTCAAAACTCCAAAGCAATCCAGTTCCAACCTAGTTTAAAATCATTGCATAAACGATATTTTATTTTAATTTCGCAACTATATTCTTTACTGTGGATAAAAATGTACAGTCGGCAGGTTACAACATTCCCAGGTACGTTGACCACGATGACGTTTTTACTGCAAAGCACTGATTGGCGGTGGTCCCTCAGGCCACTGCTGATCTGACAAAAATCATGAACCAAGGGTTGGAACTTGAATGTGGAGGTAACGGAAGTCAGTCGGTGGCAGTGTGGAAAGTGATGAAGTTCTCCCCCTTTTTGGAATAGCAGTATCTCCCCTAGACCATGGAAGTTGGAAATAGGTAAGACCTATATTGATATTTGTACAACCTCCAGCTGGTGGCAATATTTTCTCGCCCTTATGTTTCTTGTTATTCAATAAATCATTTTGTTACTGTTTTTGTGGTGTGATTAATCTACATCTGTAGCTACCCCCTTGTGCGTAGAGATGCTACGTAACAATACCTAGAATACCAGCAGTAAAAATAATATGACAACATCGCTATTTGACGCTGGAATTTTTAGAACACTTTAAGAAAATTAGCAAAATCTTAATAGAACTATATGTAATGATCATAAAGATTATAGGAATATATATATATTGACCGTAGCCCTATTAACTTTGTATATTTTGGTTTTCAACAAGTCGGTCGTGACTACCCTTGGATTTATTTATATATATATAGACAAGAATTTTTAATCGGGTAAATCAGTCACAAAATAAAGCAGACTCTTTATCTAGTTCAAGCGAGTACTTTATTGTCTGTTCATCAGGAACTCTAAAAACGTTACATTATGAAAATATGCAGAAATTATAAAATGCAAAACCAACTTACAAAAAACGAGGTTGTTGGTGCTGCTAGATATATGCCCATAGTTTCTTCTGATCCTTGGATGCGTTTCCGGATTTCTTCGAACAACTTTTCATTGTAATTAGGAGACGAAATTCTTCTCTAAGTAAGGTTACCAATCCATCCCAAGTGCTCACTTGACTACGATAAGCAACATAAAATTGGTAAGCTCTACCAGTGAATATATCTATACCAGATTCGAGTAATGTCTCCTTATCGACATGTCTTGCTATGCGCAATTCTTCAACTCGCTCTAAGAATGAGCTTAAGGAGTGTCCTTCTCCTGAAAACTTCAAATCCCATTTATTTGGCAGGATGGGTTTCACATTACTTCGGATTGGAGAATTACTTAACGATCTTCGAGTGCTGTTGATAGCAGCTGCAAAATTACTTTGCCCTAAAAAGCTAAGTTGAGGGGGAGCATTCTGCAGTTTCTCAAAGTCTTCAGCTTTTCGATGCAACTCTTCAAGAATAGTGAGTGCCTTAGCTCGAAGTTCAGGACGTTGAGTAGCTTCTTCACTCATATTATCGAGTCGATGTAGTACGTATCCCAGTTTGGATTGATACGTCTAAAAAGGATTGCTTGTGGAAGTATCGTTGAAGTCTGCAATCGCGGCTTCTAATTCAGCCAACTTATCTTGAACTGCCTTCACATCTTCATCTACCGTGTATGGATATGGTGGATACTTCATGCTATTACCACTGGTTTCCAGTTTTCGAGCCATCGTCAACGAATGTCTCATTTCGTCAACAATTCCGATAGCAACTCCGCGTATCCTGAGCTCATAAATAAGTTCCTCTTTATTTAGCCTGTTTATTTGCATTTTGTACACCATGTTCGAAATGAAATATTAAAAGTGACTAAGTCAACGGAAATAATGTATTAATAATGTTAATCTCTAACAAAGTTAATTTCTCAGAATTATATATTTTTTCGTTTAATTTTTGTTTTACAAACGGGCCCCACGTTGGGCGCCAAAAATGTAACCTGCAACTCGTCAATGAATGACTAGGTTATGATACCTTGTTGGGTATTTGGCTAACTCTGTGGAGAAGGGAGTGGTTCAAGATGTAAATAGGGCGCCAGACCAATTTTCTCGCCAAATATATATACCCTATAAAAGTCAACTAACGACAATTGTCGAAACTATAGTTGATTATAAAGTCAAACACAAGTAAACAGTATATATTTTATTCTAAACAAGAAATTAAACAACTTGTAAATTAAGTTTATAGTAATTCGTTATACTAATAAATATATTATGTAATCATTCTGAAAAATCTGTAATGGAAATAATTAAAAAGAAAACTAGCTAACCGCAAACTTTAGAGATTAGGGAAAAAGCAATATTAACATTAATCATAAACCCAAAATTCAGAGTAGACGTACGTATAGTAAGCTTTGGAACAGCATTACTTGAGCTCAGGCGCATGTATAAAAAAAAAAATAATAAGCATATACCACCGCAATTAACACCCTAAGTCATTAAGTAGGAATGGTAAATCTCAACCCGAATTGGTGACTGCTCCTATGACCGCTATCTAATAGGTAGGCATTCACGTCAGACAGTGCCGAAGCGGTCACTGGTGTTGCTGATTACAAAAAAACTTCACTAGGGCACTTTGGGATATGCATTAGATACAAAACTACAAAAAAAATGCTGCTGGCACATGAGGACATTTTTTCGAAAAGTACTCTGGCATCGAAAGTGTTAAATGTGTATGTGCATAAATTACGTCACTTGCATGACGTCATCCAAAATACCTAGAATGCCAGCAGTAAAAATAATATGGCAACATCGCTATTTGACGCTGGAATTTTTAGAACACTTTAAGAAAATTAGCAAAATGTTAATAGAACTATATGTAATGATTACAAAGATTATAGGAATATATAAGAATTACTTACCCTAAATTAAAGGGGTTTATTCAACATGCAAACCACTTGTCTGCCGATATAGCATAGGAATATGAACCCTATTGCACCTGGTAATAAGACAGAAAAAGAAATAAACACGGGATTTTTGGAAACAATTAGCGATAGCAAACATTTATAGAAACAACTAATGATAATTTAAATTATTGAAACGTCTAAGAATTTGTCCAAGAAATTGTCTACAAATCTTACACAGCGTTGGGTCACAAATACTACCAAAGAAGATAGAATTTCATCATCATCATCATCATCATCATCATCATCATCATCATCATCATCATCATCATCATCATCATCATCATCATCATCATCATCATCATCATCATCATCATCATCATCATCATCATCATCATCATCATCATCATCATCATCATCATCATCATCATCATCATCATCATCATCATCATCATCATCATCATCATCATCATCATCATCATCATCATCATCATCATCATCATCATCATCATCATCATCATCATCATCATCATCATCATCATCATCATCATCATCATCATCATCATCATCATCATCATCATCATCATCATCATCATCATCATCATCATCATCATCATCATCATCATCATCATCATCATCATCATCATCATCATCATCATCATCATCATCATCATCATCATCATCATCATCATCATCATCATCATTATTATTATATCTAGAGAACAGTCGCGAGGGAGACCGTTTGCGGCGAGAGAGCGACACTTGCATGTGTCGAGTATCGCCTTACCGGACCGCGGGGCTCAAAACTCGGCTGACCCAATGGTACGCAGCGAACAGACGCCTCCGTTAATAATTTTGGACGAGGAGGCCTTACAAATTTTAGGCGAAGACCCAAGGCAACCGACTCAAAAGTCGGTTAGTCTACATCAGGCAATATGCTCTCGTTGGGAACATTTAATCTCCAACGGGCTTAAGGAAGATGACAAGACAGCCATTTATGCAAGGCATGCTATTCCGGAAAACTTTCTGTTATTAAATCCGCCAGAAATTAACCCTGAAATTTTCCCAACAATGACGGTGTCAAATAAAAAGCGAGATGCATATTATATTCAACTTCAGGAGCATTTGGGTAGAGGTTTATCAGCCTTGGGAGTGTCACTAGGTGTCGCGCTTGAGGAAAATTTGTCAGGTGAAATGAAAGGGAAACTCTTGGCTTCCCTGTGGGACTCAAGTAAAATTTTTACTGACACTTTTTATAAAATCACCTCAATTCGTCGAAATTTAGTAATGCAAGGTTTAAACAGGCAGATCAAGGAGATCGTGGAAAAAACTAAACCCGGAAAATTTCTATTCGGGACTGAATTGGGGGAAAAAATTAAAGCAGCCAAAGCTTTAGAAAAAACTGGAAAGGAGTTAATGACACATGCGCCTTATGCGAAAGCAGGCACGTCGTCCGGCCTTACTGGTTCGACAGGAAAAGGAGGAGGGGGGAGGGGCCAACCCTCTCAGACTAGGCCACCGCCGGGAAACAGGCAAAGGCCGTTTCGTCCAAGGAAGGAGTCGAAACGACAAGTGGCCTACAGACCTTCCAGAGAATATTATCCGAACAGAAAAAGGAAATGAACCAGGTAAATGTTCATGCAGGTCGATTAAAATTTTATCTCCCAGCATGGAAACAAGTTACTTCTAATGAAGTAATCTTATCCTGGGTTACAGGTTTCAAAATAACATTTTCTACCAAACCAGTGCAAACAAACCAACCACCAGCCCGAAAACTCGGTGTAAAGGAAAGCGACTTGCTTTCCACCGAAATACAAAAGCTGCTAAAGCTAGGTGCGGTACGAAAATGTTACGACAGCCTGTCAGACCAATTTTTATCATCTTATTTTTTAGCGGATAAGTCAAATGGTAAAAAACGGTTCATACTAAATCTTAAAAAATTAAATACTTTTGTTAAAACGCCCCATTTTAAAATGGAAGATTCCCGAACGGTGTCTAGAATCTTACAGAAAGATATGTTTATGTGCACTATAGACTTAAAAGATGCCTATTTTGTATTACCTGTTGATAAGTCACACCGAAAATACTTACGATTTTCTTTCAAAGGCATCTTGTATGAATTTACCTGTTTACCATTCGGTTTATCCTCAGCACCTTTCGTTTTCACTAAATTAATTAAGCCTGTCATAACTCATTTTCGACGTGCAGGTATTCTTTGTGTAGCATATTTAGACGATTTCCTAATTTTCGGAAATACAGTCAACGAGTGTCACCTAAACACGCAAAGAGCTTGTCACGTCTTTACGTCTCTCGGGTTTATTATTAACACCGATAAGAGCATATTACACCCAAGACAGGAGCAAAAATTCCTAGGCTTTATATTTAATAGCTGTAATTTATCAATCTCCTTACCAGCTGATAAGCGAGTTAAAATAAATAACTTGATCGACACCTTTCTTAACAGAAGAGTTTGCCACATTAGGGAGTGGGCTAAATTTATAGGCATACTAATTTCTGCATGCCCAGCTGTTAAATATGAAAATGTTCAAATTTAATTAGGTGTAATATGAACTTTGATGCAAAAATGACATTATCAAAGGTAATTGTGCCAGACTTATATTGGTGGAAGTCATCAATTTTTACCACACATAATGACATAAAAAGGGACTCCTTTTCTCTGGAGTTATTTACAGATGCATCCCTGTCAGGTTGGGGAGCATGCACACATAACCAAAGTACACACGGCTGGTGGGATGAGGCAGACTGGGAAAAACATATTAATTATCTAGAACTTAAAGCCATTCTTCTCGGTCTAAAATGTTTTGCCCATAATTATAAAAACTGTAATATTCTGATTAGAACTGACAACACCACCGCATTGGCGTACGTAAACAGAATGGGCAGCGTTCAACACGAAAACTTACATAATCTTTCAAAAGAGATATGGCAATTTTGTGAGGCCAGGAATATGTTCTTAATAGCCTCATATATCAGCTCCCAAAATAACTGGAGGGCAGATTATGAATCGCGTATATTGCCTACCGAAACAGAATGGAGTCTAAATGAATATGCCTTTAATGAAATTGTCAAAGTCTTTGGTGAACCAGAAATAGATTTGTTTGCATCAAGCATAAATCACAAATGTGAAAAATATGTATCCTGGTTGCCTGATCCTAACTCAGCCGCAATAGATGCGTTCACGTTAGACTGGAAGAACATGTTCTTCTATATTTTTGCCCCTTTTAGCATGCTACTTCGGGTCATTCAAAAAATAATTCATGATAAAGCGGAGGGAATTGTTGTAGTACCCTGGTGGCCAGCACAACCATGGTTCCCTCTGTTTTTAAAATATAAAAAATTAAATCACATAACCTTTGAACCTGACTCAAACCTACTTTCATGTCCGTTTAGGCAGAAACACCCGATGTCGGAACATCTTACCCTGGTTGCCGCAGTGTTATCAGCCAGGCATACAAACTAAAGAATGTTCCGGATCACGCCATCAACACGATCATCCAATCCATATCTCAAGCAACTATGGCACAGTATAACACAACATTTAAGTCGTGGTGGGAGTTCTGCCAAACAAACAAATACGCCGTATTCAATTCAGGGGTGGAGGAAGTCATAGATTTTCTACAAAATGTGTTAGATAAAATAAAATACTTAAACGGATTATTTCCGTTAGAAACTTTATCTCTTAGAAATTTGTCTTCTAAACTGGCTACTTTATTACTTCTTATTACAGGCCATAGAATACAGACTATTCACTCTATATGTATAGACAACTTAATAGAGACCTCGTCAAGTGTTAAAATATTAATAACCAGTAAAATTAAAACTTCTGGGATAAATGTGACGCAACCCTGCCTATATATTCCTTATTTCAAAGAAAACCCTGCGCTTTGTGTTGCCTCAATTCTCAAGTTTTATATAAATAAAACCGCAGGTTTTAGAAAACCCGACCAAAAGAAGCTTTTTCTTACTTCCCGATCACCGTATTCAACCGCGTCAAAAGAAACAATCAGCAGATGGGTTAAACAGGCAATGTGTAACGCAGGCATTAATACCTCTATATTCAAACCCCACTCGACCAGACACGCTTCCACGTCTAAGGCTTTTCTAAGTGGGGTTTCTCTTGACACAATTCGTCAGACGGCAGGTTGGTCCCAGTCGTCAAGTACCTTCGCGAGATTTTACAATCGTCCGGTTTTAGATCCAGCAGGCCAATTTGTAAAAGCTATTTTGCCTTAAGTCAAATTAAAGAGTAACAAGTTACAAAATTTGTTTTCTTCAGTAACCCTTGTTTTGGGTAGTTTAGCAATTATACAGGTATCTATATCTACTATATGATTATAACATACATGCGCACAGGTAGGACACCCATATTAGAGCCATGTATGTACTCCCTTGCGCTTTTACTTTAAACATCTACAGTTAGGTGATATCGAGGACTGGAGGGCGTTCTAAAATTAAACGATCAAACGAACTTACCTGTGAAGTTCGATCGTGATTTTAGTAGCCCTCCAGTCCGAAGATATCACCTCCCACCCTTACCCTTAGAGAGCAGCTCTATTTCCCCCTTCCAGTCGCAAGGAAGTAAGTCTAATTATTATTTAAACTAATGAGATCTAACGGTAGGCTAGGTACCGACAGGCTCGCGGGGCCAGGAAGGGGATAGACAGGGACGGCTTTCTTTAATATTATAGTGGACGAACGAGCTCCGGGAGCTACTACAGATAGGTGATATCTTCGGACTGGAGGGCTACTAAAATCACGATCGAACTTCACAGGTAAGTTCGTTTGATCGTTTAATTTTGGCCGTAAAAGTAAATCCTATTGAAAGATGATTGAAATAATCATAAACTTTCACAAGCCACCATCACATACGCCGTTGACAATTAATAGACGAAAAACAGTCTTGTCCAATGAAAAAAATCCTAGGAACATGATCTGATTGGTTAATATCTCTGCCAATCACAACCATGTATTCAATAAATTATTAAAAATATTAAGTTTATTTAGACCTATGGAATGATATAATGACCCTATATATATTTTATTATTTAAAACATGTATTTTAACTAATAAGCATATATTAATGCAATACAAATGTAAATCTCGCGAATCGAATTAAGTTTGGCAATACTGCCAGAACTCAGCTATATTTCAATACCGGCGAACAGCGCATCGACCTAAGCCCGAAATTTTAGCAAAAGAAACCTGTAAAACATAACATCGATAATTTTAAGTATCTGAATAGGCACGAAATTTGAACGTTAATAAATTCGACTACAAAGAAGCAATTAAGAAATATAGAAGTAATGTAATAGAAGATATTAATTATATGTATCTTATCTTATTATATTCAATAATAACAACAATACAACGAAGTGCGATTTTAAAACGTAACAACGTTAATACGCTTAAATTAAATAAAATTTGATGAAAAGCCTGTCAGGTTAATATTAATTGTTGTACTGAGTTAATTATCGTTGTGTAGTTGCCTAACGTGTCTAAATGTAATGTGTAATTAATTTCAAACTATTAATATTACTTATATTTTCTCCAATTTTGAAAATATGCCTCGACATAATCAGTTTTCCAACTCAGAAATGGCAGATATGATCGCTGTTTATTGTCAAAATCAGTTTAATGGAGAAGCTGCAGCAAGAAGGTACAGTTAATTGTACCATAATCGTCGTCAGCCTAATAGAAAACTGTTTCAAATATTGTTCCAACGATTAAGAGAAAATGGAAATTTTCGTGTAAAGCACACTGGAGGGCGACCACCTGCAGGAGCCATCGAAGAGGAGGAAGATGTTTTAGAAAGGGTAGAGGAAAATCCGGAAATAAGTGTGCGGCAGTTATCGGCAACTACTGGTATACCTCATACCCGGGTACATAGAATTCTACGGACTCAACAACTTTATCCATACCATCTTACAAGAGTGCAGGATTTGCTACCGCATGATCTTCTTGTAAGATTACATTTTTGTCAGTAGTTATGTAATAAACACAAGAACAACACATTTTTAAGACGAGTGCTCTTCACGGATGAAGCAACGTTCACGCGACGATGTATGCATAACACAAGGAACGCGCACTTGTGGTACGACGAAAACCCTCATGTAGCCAAGACTGCACATTTTAAATACGAATTTTCTGTTAACATCTGGTGTGGTATTATTGGAGATCATTTGTTGGGGCCGTATGAACTTCCCACTCGTTTAAATGTTATGTCCTACTTAAATTTTTTAAAAAATGTTCTGCCTATCTTATTGGAAAACATTCCTTTAATCTTGCGGGTACTTTTATGGTTTATGCACGATGGTGCTTCCGCATATTATGAGCGGAATGTGCGAAACCATTTAAATAATTACTTCCCGGGACGATGGATTGGACGTGGAAGTGATCATCTATGGCCACCGTGAAGCCCAGACCTAAACCCTTTAGATTTTTTCCTTTTGAGTTACATGAGGGACATTGTGTACCGGCGTCCCAGTAATACTCGAGAAGAATTATTAATGAAAATTAGAGCAGCGGGAAATGAAATAAGAAATAATACAGAGTTCTTTCGAGTATACCAAAATCTGAGAAAACGCATTCAGAAATGCATGGATGTCGATGGAGGACACTTTGAGAACCTTTTATAAACTGTTATGTTTGACAACGTTAAAATTAATTTGTAAGTAGTCTTATTTTTTAGTAAAATTTGCTTCAAGTATTTATTTTGGTAAATGTGAGGAAATTTTCAAACGCGTTTTTACCGAAAACGATGCATTGCCTCGACATGGAACAAGTATAACTTTTCTACGCAAAATTAATTTCTGTATCATAATTTTCAGTCAAGCGTATCAGAATAGGACCAACAAAAAAATACAATAAAAATGAGTTACAAAAAAACTGCCAAATGCGCACTCTACGATATGCGTCACTACTTACTCCTTCGCAATGCTTGTGCTTATCCAAAACACAACTGTATCAAATTTCAACATGATTGGTCGTTTCGTAAGCCCTGTAACTTCTAAACGAGAGACTTTTGGACTATGCTAAGTTTGTCTAAATCGATTCTATTTAATCATAGGAAGCTATGTTTAAGCTGGGCCCATTACTTTCGGGACACCCTGTATAGAAAGAAAGTGCAGAACATTTGTGCATAAATTTAGACTAATTAAATTAAATATATTTTTTAACAGGCTATAGGCTATACTTCTCTCAGGAGATACACCATCCATTTCAAATGCTAAATATTTCAAAAATTTTCTTTGTATCAATTCAATGTTAACTTTGTAACGTATATACAAAGGATACCAGATCACACAACCACATTTAAGTTTGGAACGAACATAAGAATAATATAATATTTTCAAAGCGTCAATGTTAGTAAAAGTCCTACAATTTCTAATAATAAATCCATACATTTTCATCGCTTCACTGATTTTCAAAGAAATATGTTGGTTGAATGTTAGCTCATGGTCAAACAGAATGCCTAGATCTTTATAAGAGTCAATGCGATCCAAAACTATGTCGTCTATTCTGTAATTATAATAACAAATACATTTTCTCATCAGTATGCCATAGGTAAGGTATCCGACGAATAATCCTAGCTGTTTATTCTGTCTAACCCGACAGAAGGGACTAAACAGCTAAGATTATTCGTCGGATACCTTACCTATGGCATACTGATGAGAGCTAATAAGCTCGAAACCGGTATATGTCTGGTGGGCTTCTGACGAATGACTCTAGCTGTTGCTATAGGTTTTCCAGGTGTAATTCAATGCTGGTCGGGGCATTAGCCCGCAGAGTAGTTGTTTCCTGGAATTCCGTGTTTGCAAAATATCGTTTCTCGCCGATCGCGATAAAGGTCGACAGCTTTCAATGGTGTCTACTGCATGTAGAACGCTTCGTGTCTGTGACATTTTCAGTCCGGCATGGAGTAGCGAATGGCCGATAGATGTAGTTAGTTCTACACCGCGTACTCATGACTCAAATCATCTATGAAAAGTAAAAAAAAGCAAAGGACCAAGGTTAGACCCCTGAGGTACCCCTGACGTTGTTAAATATCACGGATATTTAAAACCATTATAATCAACATATTGTTCTCGTTGACTAAGATAGGATGAAATAAAGTTTTGAACTGGGGTAATAAAACCAAAGTTACCCAATTTATTTAATAATACATTATGACTAATCCTATCGAAAGCTTTGGCAAAGTCAGTGTAAACTGCATCTACCTGTCCGATTGTCAAGAACTTCAAAAGAAAATTGAGCGAATACAGTTAAATTCGTCATGGTTGATCTATTATTTAAGAAGCCGTGCTGAAATGGAGTTAATTGATTATGCACAGAAAGATATATGCGGTTATACAAAACAATTTCAAACAATTTTACAAAATTGAAAAGGATGGAAATTGGTCTATAAATAATAATAAGGCTGGTATCACCGTTTTTAAAAATAGGACATACTCTGGCTATTTTCCACACATTAGAAAATTCAATACATTTCACTTCCATATTAAACAAACAACAGTGGGGTAACACTTACACGTAGACAATATTTAACAACAAATGAAGGTATCATATCAGGACCAGAAGTGATTTTTTTTTAAGTTTATTAGCAGCAGCAAGAATCTCCACCTCTGTTATTGAAAAAAAATGGATGCTGATAATATTGAAATTACTTCTTGAGGAAAAAATGATCATTAGAGACAGTAAAAACGCTTTTAAAGAACTTACCAAAGGCATTGACTATATCTTGAGGCTGATCTAGTATGATGTCGTCATAAGACATTCTCCCAGGGATTCTGCTTGTTCTATTTTTTTAATGCACAAATGATTAATATTGTTGGACATTATGAGGAATTGTAGCCTGAACCTAGTTTACATAATTTTCATATGCCACTCTGATTTTTTCTTTAAGTCCGGAAGCCAGGTCAAAATTTGGTCAGTTATTTCTTCTCAAACGATAATTAGTGAGACGCATCAGGGAGTTGTATCATAAAGCCTCGTGAACGTCAACTGCGGTTCCGTGGGTGGGATGAGCAGCGGTAGCCTCCCACGTTGGAGAAAAACATTTTTAGTCATTTCCTCCTGACTAAAAATGTATCTGATGATAGCTTATATACTACTGTGAATGAATATAAAGGTCAGCTGGCTGTACTTCGGTGGAAAGATCGTCAGCTGATACCTTGAAAGTTGTAACGCAGAAGTTAGGCGGGAGCATATAAATTATTCGGCATTACGCTCCGATATGAGTGTTCCGATTAAATCAGTATTCTGTATAGATACTTCAAAACTAATTAAAACTATATAATTGAATAACTGAAGAAATATTTAGATAAATAAATTAATCAGTTTATTTATAGTTTATTCTGTTCGATAAATAACATTCATTTAAAAAAACTAATAAAAATAACAATATAATTTAATCATTTTCGTTCTCGCTTTAGCTTGTGTCACTCCTATCTTTCTCTGATTCACTGTCAGAGCTGTCTGCCATCATGTCTTTATTAACATCTTCATCTGTACAAAAATTAAAAAATACAGGGTGTTAAAAAAGAGTGTAAAATATTTCAGGAGGTAATAGTATGAATCAAAATAAGCAGAAAAGTCTTAATGAACATGGGTCCGCAAAGTAACGGTTGCGGAGATATGGACCACTATTCGTTTTTCAAACATTTTATTTTATTAGGAATAAACCGACAAAGGAAGCTTTTAACAAACAAAAAACAAAGTTACAGAAGATGTTCAAAGTGCCCTCAGCCCATTTCCAAGCAGGCACGACATCTTCGTCTCAACGATATTCGAACTCTTTCGAAAACACCCTCCTTGGTTTGGATTTCTTGACACTTTTGATTAATCCGTAGCTGCAGCTCTTCCAGGCTATTTACAGGAGTACCATACACTAATGTCTTCAAATATCCCCAAACAAAGAAATCTAGAGGGTTCAGATCAAGCGATCTTGGAGGCCATAAAACAGGTCCGGCCCTTCCTACCCATCTATGTGGAAAAGTTTGGTGTAAATGCTCTCTAACGGCCATGGAAAAATGAGCTGGAACCACATTTGTTGCCTCTGATTCAAAGGAATGTCTTCCAAAAACTCATACAGTGTGTTCTGCAGAAAGTTGAGGTAAGCAGCGCCTGTTAATCGGTTTGGTAAAACAACAGGACCCAGAAACCTGTCACCTACAATACCCATCCAAATGTTTAATGAAAAACGTGCCTGATGTCCAGATTCTATTAGAGCATGAGGGATTTCGTCGGCTCAAATATGCGTATTGTGAAAATTAAACACTCCATTTCTTGAAAACCCGGCCTCATCAGTAAAAAGAATGTTTTGCAAGAAAACAAGAGTCTTCAGCATCATGACGTAGAAACCAGCGGCAAAAAGCCAAACGTGCTTGATGATCATTTATTGGATTTAAGGCCTGTACTCATTGCACATGGTATGGATAACGCAGTTGCTCGTGAAGGATTCTCCAAACAAGAGGACCACTAATTCCTACCTCGGATGATATTCTCCGCACACTCGTACCTGGATTCTGCTCTACCAGTGCTAGAATTTCTTCTTCTGCTGTAGGAGTGGATACCGACCTTGGTCTTCCGGATAAATGGCACTGTTTGCTCAAGGAACCGGTATCACCCAATCTTTGGTGAATTCTTCCAAACATGCGTTGTGAAGGAATCTGGCGATTTGGATAAGCGTCAACATAAAGATGTCGCGCTTCGGTGGCGTTCCCATTAGCACGACCATACATGAAATGCATGTCTGTCAATTATGCGTTAGAGTAACCAGCCATAGCGACAGAAAACTTGTGCACTGAGAACAACTGTCTGTTTATTTCACTAAACATCAACCAACTATTAAAAAAAATACACAACGTTTTTGCAAAATAAAAAAGGGGCTATAAAACATAAAACATTCCATATCTCCGCAACCGTTACTTTACGGACCCATGTTTATTGATACTTCTGCTTATTTTGGTTCATACTATTACCTCCTTAAATATTGTACACTCTTTTTTTAATACCCTGTATATTTAGATGCATATTTAATGCAACATGATCAGTGATTTTTAGTCAGAAGGAAATGACTAAAAATTTGTTTTTCTCCGAAGTGGGAGGCTACCGCTGCTCATCGCACCCACGGAACCGCAGCTGACGTTCACGAGGCTTTATAATACAACTCCCTGATGCGTCTCACTAATTATCGTTCGAGAGGAAATAACTGTCCAAATTTTGACCTGGCTCCCGGACCTTAAATTCTTCTAGGTGCAATTCATCACCCGTTTTTTTTATATATCAAATGTGCTTTAGCCTTTTTCTTAATATTTCTAATAATATCAGTATTATACCAACGAGGATATTTATTTTTAAAGAATCTATACAGTGGTACATTGTCATCAACAATCGTATACAGCTTTATGTAAAATTCGTGCACAGCCAGATTTATATCATCAAATTGCATCAGAAAAGACCAATCACATTCTAAAATGGTGTTATATAAATTAGGAAAGTTAACTTTTCTAAAATTGTAACACTTTTCATTAACATTTGGAGAAAGTTCAGGTTCTCTAACAAAAATTCTATTAAACCTCATCAGCAATGCTGGATGATATACATCTTCTGGTACAAGTGGATCACGTTCATGAACTATTTCACATGACATATTAACAACAAATCAAGTAACCTATTAGATCCATTCAATACATTATTAAATTGACGTAAATCAAAGAAACTAAAAAAATTATGTAAAATACGCGTTTTAACATTATTTTCATGGTTAACAAAACTTGGCACATTAAAATCACCTACTATTAAAACGTGTTTATTTCGTAAACAGTCCAATATGTTCAAGGTTTTCAAAGAAAATTTCAAATTGTTCAGATGAAGTTGTTGGAGGGATATACAGTTATAACGTAAAAGTATCATGAGATGCAACACTTACAAGCAACCACATCGATTGTAGGAGACGTATTATTGAGAAAAGTTAGGTCCACAGCTTCAGATTTTAAGGAGTTTTTTATACTTATCAATACTCCATGTCCACGACATAAACCAGTATTGGGAAAATTACGATAAACTTCATATTCATCGCCAAATAGTTCACTGGACCTCACATCATTATTTAGCCATGTTTCACTTAATGCAACAATTTCGTATTCACCACTGGACATTGCAGAGAAGAAAGCTTGAACTTTAGAATTAAGACCACGCACATTCTGGTAATAACAGTTTACTAACTCATAAACACTGGGCAGATTAAGTTTAAAGTAATAATTTTAGGAATTCCATTAATATATTTAATCTTCACATTTTCACCTGCACTCTTCCTGGTTTAGCTGTTCCTTAATTTGTTTGAAGTATTCAATTTGTCGGGGAGTTCGATCCATAGATACAAATACTCTACCAAAAGAAGAGTAACGTTTTAAAATATTATAGCAGCGAATAACATTCAAAACGTCAACTTCAGATTCCAATCTTATTTTAATAAGACGAACTTTGTTAGTCGCGAAACGCCCTAGCCTTATAGGCTTTATGTCATTCATAACTACATCAGGTGATACTGTCTGCAATATTTCAGAAACCGTAGTTTTATCATCTTCCTGTAACTTGGCATCTGTAGACAAATTTTGATCAGGTTCACTTAATAGTGATATGATCAAGTTGCGTTGCCCTTTATTTTATTGTTTATTTTCTTCAATAATTTCTTCGTAGTTTAATTGTGGCGGACCAGCTTTAATTTCTGATCTCATTTCATCATTTACAGATTTTAATGTCAAAATATAATCTTGTAATTTAATGATTAATGATTTAAGGTTGTTTAATTCATTTCCAAATTCTCTACATTTAATGCAAAACCAGTCATAGCCTTTGTTTGAATTTAGGACCCGCACCTCATTGAATGTAATATCCACGCATGTATTCTTGTAATTCTTTTTGCAGATACAACACTTCACCATTAGAATTGCTTCATAAGATTTATTGCAACAGCTACATATCCAAGTAGACACAGGCATAATGCAGTTATTTAATTATATTTATTAACAACAAAATAATAATTTGGTAGTACGGCTCTGCTCACAATAACAAAAAGTAATATTCACACAAAAACACCACAATGGAAGGCGATATTCCGGCGAGCCAAATGAGAGACTGCGCGTATTCATAGTCAATCTCTCAAGCTGAGTGCTGAAGGCGACTTGCCTAAGGGTATCTCAAGACTCACACTTCTACCTGTTTCATAAACAGCACTCAGCTATCCATTAGGTGAGCTGGCGAGATGCCAAATTTCTGTTGGCAACATTTACATATCCGGCAGATCTGATTGGTTGTAGTACTGACATAAATATGATTGTAAATTTTAGTGCAAGTTGCATTATTGTAATTTATGTCGAGTGGATTATCGATATAATATTTTCCAAAATTAGATAAAGCTGTGTTTATCGAATAAGAGAAACTATTATTAGTGTAATTAATAACTAATAAAAAAGATAGTTTAGATAATAAAAAATCCGTTGGTTCTACTATACCATACCGTATGCTAAATCGCGTCGCCTTGAAAAAGTACGGGTGCTGCGATTTAGCAGATGATGGTTGTACTTTAAAATTTACAAATATGAGCTTGAAACTTTCAAGGAAATTTTGTATATCTGTCTCTTATCATTTATTTAGGCACTGTGACACAAAACTTACCAAAATAAAAGAATCAGCACCTGGACTGGCTTAGCTGGCCTGCTAACTGCAGTGAAGATGGGGCAGGTTCAATATACTGTCATTTGTTTAAAAGAAGGGGCGCCACATGGTTACAACTAGCCAGTCTATCGCGAGAATCAACTCGAAAAACCATGAATCCAAGTCGCTATCCAATCGGTTGTATTTCTGGTGCAAAACTAATTCCAACAGTAGTTCTGATTAACGTTTGGTAAAGATAAAATAAATGAAAAAAAAACTCTATCAATTTTAAGTCCTATATTACAGAAGGTTGATGGTGTCAGTGGAAATAATCAATCTACATAGATTTATCATTCAGTTAATTGCAATGTAATTGTTCAGGTAAGTATTTAACAGTTTATACCTCCCTAATCATAAATATCCAGACTTATGTAAGAACTCACTAAACCAGGTATCAAATTATCAACAATGATTTTCAGTATCCCCCTGTATATAGCTATATGAGGGTTCACAACGCTTACACAAATAATAAATGTAGTATTTAATATAAATAGTGAGGAACAGTGCTGTATGTATTTGGTAAGATAAGTATTCACTTTGTAAAACAACCTTGTTAATTTTTCTTTATTGTTATATTTCAGGTCCTGTCCAGCACCGCAAATTCTCAATAGGACACTTGTGCTGAATCCAGAATTTACTATGTAAGTTACCAGTTTTATTACGTACCAAGGTGAGTTAATGAACAAAGTATGGTACTGAAAATTGATAATTAATTTACTTATCGTTTTTTTTTTACTTTTACAGGACCTGATTTGCCAAAACAAAAAAATAATAATAGGACTCTAAATAATAGATCTTTATACGTAAATTAAGAATATATATGTATGTCGATCAGACAGACTAATCAAATATTATAGAAAGTTGATCAGACAGTAGCTGTTTACACCTAACTAAAGAACTATTTACTTATTAACTAAATTTGCTTAATATCCTAAGTCTAATAATTAATAGTTTACTGTATTTCTTTCAGATTATAAAAGATTACAGTATAGACGTTCAAAATTGACTTTTATTATACCAGAAAGAGATAAAAAATAATGTAAGTTGGATATGTGACTTGCGTGATCAGGTATGCTAGCAGGTTATCCTGGCCTCCAAAGCACGTTTCAACAGGAGAATCCTGGCTAGTCCTCGCACGAGCCGCCCCTGCACCAAATGTGTAGGAAATAACAAACTGGAAACCAAAATTCTGTGGTGTTATCTCAGCCTGGTTTTGCAACGTGTTGGTTGTGAAAGGAAGATCAATTTTCCGCTCGTAAGAAAAACCCTAATATAATATTAAAAATTACTCTTGGGCCAAAATTGCACACTGCACATTTATGACAATACACAAGTCAGAGAAAAAACAAATAATCAAGAAATATACCTAAAGACATACCTTATTTGAAGGGTTTTCTAAGCCAACAATCCTGGGTTTCTGCCTAGTGATATCTAATCTAATCCCCAAGAAAAAAGGTAACTTCTCAAAAAAATACCATAACCATCGTATGTAGCACTCAAAATTACATCAGAAGTTACAAATAAATCACTCCTAGGTTTATCCTCGTTAGGATGATTAACAAAAATCAAATTCTAGGAGAGATTCACAAATATCACACACAGGATACCCATTGTAAGAAAAAAACAGACATCCAAGAAACATACCAAATGTAAAAGGAAATAAAGATTCTCTAATTGACTAAATCACGGGTAGAAACCTCTGTTCGACGTATCGCGGGTGAAGAATAATGAGGTTACTACTCGCGAGATGGTAGCGCTTGGTCACTTGTCGAAATCTACTTACCGTCATACTTAGACGCTAACGTTGTAACTTAAATAACTTAAATACCTAATAAACTGATTTTAAAATACTTAGTGAAAACTGTATGAAATTATGATAAATATAAATATGAAGTTATTAAATAGAAAAATTACCGTAACAGCACGCGATTAACTTGAACTTCATTCTCAGTTTCATAAAGATTACTTTGTGAACAATAATTAAAGCAGATCGAAACATAATCTGAATTTTAATCTATAAGCGGCCCCTCAAGGGATGTATCAGCTACACTTAAGTTGAGAGTGTGTTTTGTCGCGTTACCTCACGTGTTTGTGGTTTATGAAATACGTAAGGGACCTCAAGCTCATACCCACTCTTAAGGGCGAACTATGAATACGGGCCTTAGATTTGTGGGTTTATTAGAAGTATTACTAGTTTGGAAAGGATTACTTTTGACAAGAAATTTTGACATTTGCAAGTCGTCCAGATCGAGAGGAGAGCAATTGACGCACAAATAAAGTAACAATATGGATGAGAATCTCAGTATGTTAATGTATGTTAATTTATTTTCTACTATCTATCTATATCTACTATCTATATTATAATTTAGAAATAATATAATGGATTCATAGTTACAGCCTTCTTTCGAGTTCAGTTGACTCACTACATATGTGAATATTTTATCCAGTTCGTGTAGTCCGGGACAAGTTAAATTAAAGTTAAATAAAAGTAAATTAAGTTATATTGGGGTATCCGGAGACAACGTACAATTTACATTTTTATTATTTCTTGTTATAGGATGCCCAAGTTTAAAGGTAGAACGACTAATCGCGGAAGATAATTTAGTTCAAGCCCCAAAATTTGTTATGGAAAGACATAACAGCATAAGAGATGCTGCATAAAAATTTAATGTACTGAAAACATCAATTCATAGGCGCTTTTAGCTTTAAAAAATGGTTGCACGATTAAATCAAAATAGGAAGCAACCTTAACAAAAAATATGAGAACATTCTTGTTGATCATGTTAAGGATATGGTCAACAGATTAATGTCGTTAACCAAAAAAGATTTATAAAACTTTCGTTCGATTTGGCCGTAAATATAAAAATTGATCATAGATTTAACATCCAAAATGGGACTGCAGGAAAAGATTTTTACTATGGATTTATTAAACTTCATCCACATCTCGCTCTACGATCATCAGAAGCCACTAGCTTAGCAAGGGCTGTTGGTTTTAATAAGCCGCAAGTAAATTTGTTTTATGATAAGCTCTTATGAATACGTACAAATCTCTCCCATCGCGCATATTCAATGCTGATGAAACAGGTGTTTCTTGTGTTCCCAAAAAGGCAAGAAACAAATTGGTAAAATGT
The DNA here is from genome assembly GCA_025584915.1 of Monochamus saltuarius. Taxonomy (NCBI): domain Eukaryota; kingdom Metazoa; phylum Arthropoda; class Insecta; order Coleoptera; family Cerambycidae; genus Monochamus; species Monochamus saltuarius. The sequence goes on from CM046723.1 coordinate 38,547,955, forward strand.
CTTTTGCGGAGAGGAGGCAAAATGTAACAGTTATGGATTGTATGAATGTCACTGGAACCTTCATTCCTCCATTACTATTTTTTAAAAGACAGAGGATGAATGAGAGGTTAATGTTTAAAGCACCAAATGAAGCAGTGGGTGTCGCCCAAACCAATGGATTCTGACATGGCTAAAATGTTTTGTTAAACACCATACCCAGCCAACAAAATCTAATTCAGTTCTTTTAATTTTGGATGGCCACGGAAGTCATAAAGACCTCTAAGTAATCGTATAAGCCCGTGAAAACCATATCCACATGCTTTGTACTCCACCTCACACCACACATAAAATTCAACTTTTGGACTGGACATTTCTGAAAGCTTTTAAAACTTCACATAATGAAGCGTACAGTCTATGGATGAGGGCTCATTCTGATGCCAAGGTCATTATGATATAGCAGGTTTAATCGATCAAGCCTTTTCAAAACAGCTTGTTTATACATTGCACAAAAAGGTTTTCAGTGCACTGGAATATATCCCCTAAATAAAAACATATTTATATATTTAGATTTCCTTTCATCTATGGTAACTGATATTCCAAGTAACTCTCTGGACAATGTCGTTGATAGTTCAGCAGAAATTAATAATGGTCCTAAAGAGATTCACACTGAACAATTGAAAAAAAACTATCAGCCATAATACGCCGCCTCCTCTTCAAAAAGGTTTCCTCATGCCTAACTCTCAAACGGATGAAGTCCACATTGAACCACAGATCAGTGATAAGACACCATCACAAACTTCTCCATCTTAACCAACTAACGTAACCACCTTCTTCAGAAACCAAAGCAGCAGTCAAAATTTTGAGGAAAATTTTGCCCGTTCCAATTTGTAGTCAAAAGTGAATGGAGGTTAGGTTAGGTCAGGCAGCAGCAGTCAAAATTTTGGAGGAAATTTTGCCCGTTCCAAATTGTAGTCGAAAGCGAATGGAGGTTAGAAAATGGAAGTCCGAAACAAGTGAAATTCTAACTACAACACCTTTTAAAAATTTTGTAAAAAAACTACAGGCCCAGAGGATCAAAGAAGCTAGTAATGTTAATAAAAGAGTGAATTTTGATTACCCGAAAAAGAAAATTATAATGGCTGCTACTGAAGAAAAAAATAAAAAACGAAATTACGAAGGATAGGCAAGATGAGAAAAAAGGGAATTATTCTTGCATATATGCCACAAGATGTTTGACGAAGATTGGATTAAATGTGACAAATGTCAAAAGTGGGCGCAACAAGAATGTGCGGATCTTGATATGAGATCCCCGTATTACATATGTGATTTTTGTCAACTTTCTTCTTAATAATTTTTTTCAAAATTCTCTGTGTTCTCTAATACAATAGGCATAATTTGTTTTTTGTCCTACGCTACCCTACAAAACTAAATACTTAAAAAAAATTAACAAATGTTTAATGCTGTAAACCCCGGCATATTTTACTTTTTTTATTTTCTTCTGTATTAACATCTCAATGTACCTTTTGTATAGATTAATTATCAGTTTATATTTTCGACATTTAGTTTTTTATATGAAAAAATAAAGGCTTAAGTGTCCTGTACTACCCGACTTTCTCCTACATAAACTTAGTTACCTGTATCTCAATAAATATGGTTTGATAGAATAAATATTACCTAAACTACATGTTATACAAGTATTACACATAAATCTAATATCATAAAATAAAAAATGCTGCTTTAGATATGGTTGATTGATATTTCAAGAAGAAACTGCTGCGAAACCTTTTCTAGGCGTTACTACTGCTGCTGCAGTGCTGAAGAGGGTGACCATATAGAAATGATCGGTGCACAAAGATACAAAATATCCCCAGTAAAAATTTTTATAAGTCAGACAATTGTTGAAATATTATCATTATCTTGGATACATTAAATATACCTGCGAACGAGCGCATGGCGCTTAGTGTGTGCGTGTGTGCAAATCCAAAATGTCTTCAACAAATAAAGACAAATTCGTACAAAATACAATGTGTTACATGTGAAAATTGGTTTCATCGTGACTGTGCAAATCTTTTTATAAATCAGTTACAAGAATATAATACATCGAAAGAGAAACGATGGATCTGTCTTACCTGTGACATTCCCGCCAAAACTTCAGTTAAGAAATCTATCGTAACCATCTCTGTAGCCAATATGCAGTCACCTATAGTAAAGTCACACAATTGATTCACTAACATTAGAAAACAACTATTTAAAGCAAATTATTAAGGAACTCAGAGAGTGAAACTCTTTGCTTAAGCAAAACAAACTTTTAGAGGAAAAACTAAATGTAATGTGTCAAAACCAAGCAGGCCACGCCCATAGAAATGTAAATACCATCAGTAATCTACAATTACCAAAACATAGTTCAAACACTATACAGAAAAAAGCGCCACTTACTGTGCCTCTATCAGATAATTGTAGCAAATTTAACTTCCCCACTGATCCAAGTAGTACGCAGGGCGAACAACCGAGCAAGCCTTTGCAGGTCTCCTATGCTCAAGCAACTAAGCAGCCAGTCGCATCAGTTTCCAATACTAATAGAACAACAAGAAGAAACGTTTTTATAGGAACCGCTCATAGTGGTAATGAAGAGACATTTACAGGAAGGGATGATAAAAATAATAAAATTTGGATATTCGTTTCAAGGGTAGCTGACAAAGTTTCCGAAGACGACGTAAGAAATTACCTAGTTAAGAGAACTCAAATAGTAAAGGATGACGAACTTGTAGTTGAACATTTACCAACTAAAATTGAGCAGGAAAGACCAAATAGCAAATGTTTTAAAGTCTGTATTAGATTTGATCTCATGGACAAGGTGTATGATAAAGAATTTTGGCCAGCAAATGTGGCATTTGAACGGTTTAAGTTTAAAAACAAGAAAAGACAAATAACCAATGGTACAGTATCGGATTCTTTTTTAGGAATTTAGGAGACTGTTTCAAACAAAATAGTTCCAATAACAGTAGCAAAAATGCATATTATAAAGTAAATAAGTATAAAGAAAGTTCTCTAAATACTTACACTTAAATCTCCAAAGCCTTTCTTCTATAATAAATCATATCGAAGCTTTTCTTAAAATAAGTCCAGTTCATTACGACTATCTCTTATTCAATGAACATCGGTGTACTAGAGATCAATTAAGATATGTAAGTATTAACAATTACATCCTTGTTTCTGATTTCTGTAGATCTACCTATACTCACGGAGGTGTAGCTATATATGCTTTGACTGAGTGCAACATTTCTAATATTACCGAAATTGACGTGGTATCAGATGAATTGAATTGTGAGATTGCTGCTGTCGACTCTGGCTACTGTAAGTTAATGACAATTTATAGGTCTCCTGATGGAAGCTTTGACGTATTCTTGGAGATTCTTTCGTAAGCTTTGCAAAAGCTAATTTGTGTTAATAAAAAAATATTTGTGTCTGGTGACTTTAACGTACACTTTCAAGATAAAAAAGACAAAAAAGCCATTTTGTTGGTGAATACCTTTGAGTCTTTTGGTATGTCTCTTACTACGTTATCTAATACAAGAAACAATAACTGTTTAGATAATATGTTTACAAATATCGTTCCTCATAAATATAACATAAATATTGTTCATACATTGTTTTCCGACCATTCTGGTATTCATTTACAAACAAGTGCTAATATGAATGAAGACAAACAAATAATATTTTATCGTTCAATAACTAATAGCGGTTTAATTCAATTAAGGAATTATTTATCGATTCTAAGTTGGTTATTTGTGTATGATATTGACACAAGATTCCGAGATTTCATTGGTATAATATCACAGGCAATCAGCATTTTTTCCCTTTAAAATCTAAGTATGTTCACTCCACTGACCGAGAGGAAATTCATTGGTTTACAGATAAACTTCGGAATATGCGTGAACATTTAAGGTTTCTTCAGGATTACGTAAGAGCACATCTTCACCTAATAATAATTTAGTGTTAAAGTCTTTTAAAGCAGATTACACGAAGGAGCTACAAAAAAGTAAAAAGCAAGCCCATGACAATTATATAAAATATCATAGTAATCCAACTCAAGCAATGTGGAAAATTATCAATAATAAAAGACCGATATGTTACAAAATCGATATAACAATATATGCGGATAAATTTAATTCTTATTTTACAAATATTGCTGCAAATATAACTGAGGAATTAACCCTTACTAATGCATTATATACTGATTACATGAATTCTTTCATAGATTCAGTTATTCAAACTTAAAAAATAAAAAGGGCAAAGATGCATATGCCATGAATAGCCGGGTTTTAAAATTCATTGCATGTAGTATATTGAAGCCTATCACAGCATTAATAAATATTAGTATTTGCCAGGGTATATTTCCTGACTGCCTAAAGATCTCAAAAGTTGTACCAATCCACAAAAAAGGCAAAACTAATGATACTTCAAACTACAGACCTATATCTATGATACCAACATTTGCAAACATTTTTGAAAACGTTTTAAAAACTCAAATAATAACTTATCTTGAGAAAGAAAATTTATTTAACTCTAATCAATACGGTTTTAGAAATGAACTCTTTACAGGAGACATTATGAGACTGTCTAAAGATTATAACCTTTTTCAAAATTAACAATTAATTTAAAATGTGGGATGTAGGTTAAAATATTTTTTAGCAAACTTGCGCTCCCACGTTTTTATTTTAAATTGTTAAATGTTCTCAGAAATATTTTTATCTATACTTTCTATTTTTTGGTTCTTAGTTTTTCACTTGACTAGAACTACCTCTACTCTACGACTGCAACATTAAAAGATAAAAATACCTTTAAAAATCACTTGATCTCCTTTTAATTTAAAATTTTTAAGGGCAGCTCTTACCCTCGCTCAGGGGTTGATACTGTGGGGTTAAACATAAAATGTGATAATATAATATTTTCTTGGAAACCTAAAATATGTGCGGAAAGTTTTGTAAGAATCGGTTGAGTAGAAGTAGCCTTGCGGGGGTCCTGAATGGCTGTAAGAAAATACATTGATTCTCCTTAGAGGTAGATTCTTTACAAAAATATTGATTTCTCCAAAAGCCAATAAATTCGAAAATGCATAGAATGAAATAATATTAGGTAGAGATATCAGGTTGATTATTACCAAAAAAATGTTATAACTTTTCTCACACTCGTGACTACCCACAAAAGATAAACGAAAGTGACAAATTAAAAAAATATTTCGTATCCGCTAAGAACGGTGACCAACCAAATCACAGCGAAAATACTAAATTTGAAAACCTCAAATTAGACATCAGCAGTACATCGAATGAGGAGAGAGGATATTTTATAGGTACCAAAACTGTGGGAAAGTTTGCCAAAGTAATGAATAAGTAGTGAAGAGTTAGTATAGTATATGTTTTTGTTTTGTTTTAAAAAGGGGAACGTAACTGTCATACTGTACTTGTAATATAAATTTGTTAAAATAAAGAGCAAAATCCTACAAAACATAAATATTATATTTAATAATAAAAATGTATAATTAATCTACTGTAAAAATAATGTAATTCCTTAATATTTTCTATAATACTCGAGATAATTAATTTACTATACAATTATTCACAAGAAAATAGCGTACGCTAATGTCCTATCAGCCGAGTATTATTTTGAATATTTTAAAACATCACTAAATTTTGTTATAGTTTACCGCGAGATTATGAAAATTAGTAACCAATATTTTCAACTATTTAATTTATCTTCAACACATTTATTGTTTGTAGGAATTATTTACATTCAATTATTTTAAATTGTCATGCGACTGCTAAATTTACACAGTAAAAAGAGTTTGACAAAAACTGAAACTATTCGCCGTTCCTGATAAAATATAGTAGTATATTATGTAACAAGGTTAGAAAGACAAATTCGATACTAGTAGAAAGTAACTACTAGGATAGAATTTTAAAATACAATATCTACGAGAAAAGTAATTAATGGTTCGGTAAATTTAATCACGGAAATTATTAATTTAGGAGAAGTTATTAACTTATTAGCAAGTATAGAAAGAAATTGTGACAATTGGCGACAATCTTACCCATTTTCGGTGACAATTTGAAGGTGGCACAGTGAACCGCTTTCGAGAAAATAATTATTTTACTCTGTGGCTTCTACCTCTTTGTCGGCAATTTTACTAGTGCAATTTAGAGGCATCACACTTATCACAGTGTACCGTTTTCATGAAAACAATTATTTTTTTCTGTGGCCGCTATTCCATTTGATTTCCAACGAAAGCTTGTAAGGCGGTTTCGCAAATATAGTTAAATTGAGTACAAATTTACTAATTTTCTGTGAATATATTAAGGCGTCACAGTGAACAGTTTGCGAGAAAATAATTATATTACTCTGTGGTTGTCAGCTCTTTGTATCCCCAATGAAAAAGCGGTAAGCGGTAAGCGGTTTCACATATAACAGGGTGAACCTTAAATAACAAATATTTTAACTGCTGGTGTAATTCGTCATATAGATCAGTCTAGTGAAAGTCTAGAGTTTTTTCATATATTTTCAGGTATTAACAATATTGTGTGAAACTAACTACTCAGTGGACAAAAGCCCCAACCTGCGTTGAATTACACCCACAATATCTACCCATATATTCCTTAAAAAACAGTAAAAAAAAAATTACGGAGTTATTAATTTTTAGCTAGCTTAACCAAGCTAATGAACCATATGATTTGTTGTGAGGTTGCCATATCTTCTCTAATATAAATATGACGGTTTCCTTAACGTAATAGTAAAGTAATACGGTAATTCTATTTTAAAAATACTTGTTTGAAGCATAAGTACAGTAAAGTTGGGTATGTAGTATGATACGCAGCAATATTAACATACATTTTAACTGCTTAACTGACCTTACTATAAACGATTAAAAATGAATTTCCGCAAGTTAAATACTACCGTAAAGTATTTAGGAAGATATTACGTGATATAACTATGTCCAATGGTAAAAAATTATACATAAACGTGCACACAAGCTTACCCGTTTGTTAAAAAATTAACTATTTAATCAGTAATCTACATTTCACAAGTTAAATGCCATTGTACACTGTTAGAAAGAGACAAAAGACACAATTTCCTTAAGTTATTTTATGAATAATAACGAAAAACTATGATTTTCACACAACATATTAAATTTGTTCAAGCAAAGACATTTGTGTAACACTGGCAACACTGTGAACTACACGTTCAATCTGAAGCGCTATGACTCATAAATGTATGAAAGTCAGCGGTCCTCAACAAGTTTTCTACAGAAAAATTTCAAAATTTATTTAAAATTTAACTTTTTTATTTCTGATTTTTTTGTAAAACAACTATTAATTATGTGTTATTTGAAAATTTGAAGGCGTCACAATGAGAAAATTTTCTAGAAAATAATTATTTCTCTATGTGGTTGCTAATCGCCGCTTAACCGTCCGCAATTCTTTTTGCAATGGATAGCAGCAAGCCCTTGCACCTGCAATACCATTTCTAAATTCTGACTTGCAGTTTGTTTTACAGTCGTCAATTGCAATAGAAGTGATACCAATACTTCAAGTCGACTACACACTAAAAATTAAACAGTTTATTCAAACATTCAAACACGATTTGACAAGTGACAATAACAAACATCATAATATATAAAGTGAATGTTTCAGTATATATGTTTTGCAAGCCTGACAATCAAATATAATCAAGTAGAAGCGAAAGATGACAATTTGAATTTGAAAGTGCAGCCTAGGAATTTTTGCGTATTGTAGTAACCATACAAATCACTAAATTATTCCCCAGAATTGCAGAAAAACTGCAATAAAATTCGAGCAAGACCTATATTTGTAAAGTGCAAGAATCTTTCAGATACGCCGACTTTTGCAATACGCTACTGTTCTGAGCTTATGCCTATGTGCAAGTGACTTGCAAATTGCAGAAAGGATTGCACACTGTAAAGCGGCTTAAGCCAACGAGGATTTTCACTTATATAGTTAAATTGAGGATAATTTTACTAGTTTTATGTGAACATTTGAATATGTCAAAGCTAACAGTTTTCAAGGAAATAATTATTTCTCTGTGTGGCTGTTATCCCTTGGCTTGTAAGACGGTTTCACGTATACCTACAGGATATAAGAAAAAACAGGTTATTCCGCTAACTGCGTATTTTTGGCGGCAAAATATGACGATTTAACTCTATTTACCGATATATAAAAATACCTCCCTTAACACATACAGGGTAAACAGTTAAAGTTGAACTTTTAAAATTATGTTTTCGCTTTAATTTAATAATAACCCCTCCCCTCCCGTTTCTACGTTTGTTTTGTAAGCGATGTTTACAATAATCCTCTTAAAAATTTGGTTGATAACAGGAAGTATCTCTATAAAATTTCAAAGTGATACGTGAAAATCTGAAGAGATTATATCGAAAAAAACAATTTTAAACTCTTTTAAGAGAGGCGTTTTTGTATATAGGTAAATCGTCATATTTTACCGCCAAAAATACGTAGTTAACGTAATTATATGTTTTTTTGTTATACACTGTATGGAATTTGAGGACAATTTTACTAGTTTTCTGTGAAAATTTGAAAGTGTCACAGGGAACAGTTTTCTAAGGAAATAATTATTTCTCTATGTGGCTACTACCCCTTTTCATCCTCAACGAAGGCTAGCAAGGCCGTTTCACGTATATAGTTAAATTGAGAACAATTTTACTGTGAAAATATGAGAGTGTCACAGTGCGCAGGTTTCGACAAAAATAATTAGTTTTACTCTGTGGCTGCTATCTCATAGCTTCTCCAAGGAAGGCCATTAAGGCAGTTTATTTATGTTATCCAGAATAGCATTAGCTTTTGTAAATGTATGGCATAGCAGTCAATCATTTTCGAAGAATTAAATGTTTAATCAGCCACCATAATATAATCTTCTCATGTAGGGAAGCTATGGTAACTTCTAATAAATTTCTTCTCATCAGAATGTAAAGACTTATTTTAGTGTTTATTAAGAATTATGTTATATCCCGCCAATTTTATTAGTCATTCGTATAATACCAGACTGCAAAATGAGTGTATGGCCACGTATGGCTGTGCCGTTATGTAGGATTTCACATACACAACAATACACAATTACACACACACACAATTTCACATACAAGATTTTTTACATATTTTGGTCCGAAATTATTTAACCTATTACCTAAAAAAATAAAAATGATTAACAATAACAAAACAATAAAAAAGGAATTAAAAGAATATATAAATATCAATTACTTTAAACTTAAAGTAGTGTATGACTTAGCAAATAATAATATATAAATATTACTTACCTTCAAAATTGCCTGTCCTCCTCTTTCTCATCGTTGTTTTCTTTCATCTTATTATCGTTATTATTTTTTTATTTTTTTTTTGTTTATATTTTGATATTTAAGTATATATTATATGTTAAAGTTTATTTTGTTGAGATGAAGTATATAAAACAAGCTATGCTTAGATGGTTCATCTCAACATGATAAGTATTGATAGCCCTCAAATTATATTTATTTAATTTATTAACGTTGGATTTATTGTTATTATTATTATTAAAAGTTATTATTATTTTTTATTATAAATAAGTGAAATATAACAATTATGTAAATTTGTATTTTTCGAAAATTTGTACTGAATTGAATTGAATATAATATATCTATCTATCTATTTTCAGAATCGTCTCCACTTTTATCATCATCTTCGTCATTATGAGTCATCAATACGCCGGCTAAGGTAATGAATGGTAGCAACTCTACTGCTTCTTTACAGTATTGGAATTAAGTAAAAATAATAGTAAAGTAAAAGTACTTGTAATTTCACGCAACACTTTTGAGGCCTGTGCTTGTCCCGGTGCTCTTATGCCCATTTGTGTATAGTAATTTAATATATTCACAGGTATGGAATCCCTCAAATCTTTTGATTTCAGTCGCTTAGTTTGTCTAGAACTTGATTGAAAAGATATTTTTCAGCATCCGTGTTTTATTTCTGGTGTCTCCATTTTTGCTCGTCTGAAATCAAATTGAAGAATCCAGTTACTCAGCATTATTTTTGCAAAACTTCTCTTCCATCGTAAATGGAATGGGAATGGCAATTCCTAAATTTCATCAAGAACTTTTTATAATATTAAAAAAATTCCTTTCTCGTTATAAACATGGTTTTCGAACTCGTTCCTGAAATAAAATTAATATAAATAACATTGAAATGTACAAAACGTTGTTATTTTGTATTTGCAAGATTCGAAAAAGGGTCAAATAGTAAAGAAAAGTGCAAATAAGTGCAAAAAACTGAACCAATTCTGAAAAGCCCAATCAGTATTCATTACAAAAAATAAAAACTCGGACTGTCTTGGAACACAACTAACAGCCTGCATGTTTCTAGGAATAATATAAAACTTTGAACATTAGCACTTCTTTTAATTTATACCATTTTTACGAAATTCTATAAACATTTTTGCAACATGTATTTTCACGCATCCTTGAAAGCAAGGCTCAACTAGGGAGCAAGAGATCGCGATAAAGATCAGAGCAGCATCAACTTCTTCTATACATTTTTTTATTAGGTATTAATAATATGGGAGAAACTAACAACTAAAACGGACTAAAGCTCCTAGATGTTTAGTATCAAACAACATGCATATGACTTCATTGATAGGAATTGTAGAAAAATTGATTTAAATTAGCTGAAATACATTTATATTCAATTAAAAAAGCATCAACTTCGTCATTAACAACTAATTTTGTTGTTATTTTTTTTTAATTTTGCGATTTCCCAATTTCAAAAAACTTAATATGCTCCTCGGCACTAAAATTTCTTTTTATCGCTCATGTAGATTGTTTAACCTCAAAAAAGTTATGACGTAAAATATTCCTATATAACAATTTATAGGGCGTCTTAATTAAAATCACAGAATTTAATTCAGTTCATATTAAACCGGAAGATGCACGGAAAACTGTGTACCTAATAGTGTTTATCTACTTTTGCAAAGTATTTCACAAAATCTATAAAAAATTTGTATTGAAAAAATTATAAAGTTTTATTCTTCTAAAGTTGCAAATGTCTAATAGGCTTAAGCCAATACTGAAAATCTTTACTCATATTTTTTTTTTCTTCTGAGATCAAAAAAATTCTTTGGACAACAACGCAACATATTTTTATGTCCAATTGGCCTATTTACTGCCCTCCGTCTATAGATTGTACCAACCGATTTAAAATTTCTTTTATATTTCTAATAAAACGACAATGGACTTGTTAAGTATAGATCACCCCATATATCGTTAATAGTCACGTAAAATGTATTTTTGTAAACGTAATATGCATGGTAATTTTGATAAAATGGAATTGTTTTTATTGGCATGTTAATCCTAATAATCCTGCCTGTATTCAATCTAAACTGTTTACGAGCGACATCGAAATTAAAAACTGCCCCTCTATCTGATTTTAATTAAATTATTTGGCGAACGTGTCTGTTGACTAAAGGATTAGAGGATTTCACATTTGATGCCAGTTCCTGAATACAATTGAGGGGTGAGTGATACAGGGTGATAGATCACCACATTAGACTGTTATTAAGTCTATTCTGTTTTATTCATAATGAAATTTCGCCAGCTTGGAATACATAATTTCTTATTTATTTTTAACACCCTCTATTCATTAAACATGTAGTAGTGTTAATGCTAAACCAGATCTGTTGTATAAATATAATTTTTTATTATTTATATCAAGTATTTGTTGTTTCTGAAGTTGAAGTATTGTTAAAATTTTGCTTCTCTTTCGTTCTTTAATTTCATCTATGTAAGTATAGCTAATTATTTACAGAATAGAGCAATCTGAGCTGCATACAGTGGCGTGCAGAAAGGGCCCGCAGGGCCCGCAATGCGAGGGGGCCCCTGCTCAGCCTCGACCTCGCCTACCTCCAGCAAGCTTTTTACATAGTAATAAAATAACTATTAATTTTGTAGCGGCGGAATATGTCTATACCTTATAATTTTCCAAAATCAAATTAAATATATTTTGCCTTATCAGTACCTATTACCAAATAGTTAATAAATATGTTGCTTTACACACAAGAAAATAGTTTTTTCTACATTTAAAAAGTCTGAAATGCGATTCACATCATAATAATATTTTTAGAGTTAATGTGTTTTATTTGTTTATTTTTGTTATATTAATTTTATTTTGTGTTAGTTATAAATGTTTCATTTTGTTACAATTTTGTGTTAGTAATGTTTATTAAATAAAGTTATAATGTTATGTTCTGTAATTTTCCAAACCTATACCAGAACTCATATTGGCCATATACCTACTATCGCTGGAATTTGCTCCGTTCATGACGCTATGAAATATGAATTTTATTAATTAGAATTCTTATTCTTCAAAAAGTCGAACGAAAAAAAATAAAAATATAAAGGTGAGGTCACACCAAATTTTTTCTATCTATAAATCGAATTGAAATATCACCGCAGACAGTAGTTTCGTTGCCACCCAGTATAGGCAGTATATTAATTTTTTTGATGTAGAGGCGGCCCCTTGAAAAAAATTGCGGGGGGGGGGCAAGACCTTGGCACGCCACTGGCTGCATATGTTATAATGGAAATGGCATTTTACTCTTGAGTTATTTAAGACTACAATTTATATTTTCATTGAATAATTTTTGAGCATATCTCTATTATATTAGTAGTAAGAAATAAACTAACGTATATTTGTCATGAAACGTCCCTATTGACGAATTATATTGAAAATAATAAGGTTAATATGTGCTTTGTGCAAATACCGCTTATGAAAGTTATATAGATAATGTTGAAAACTTAGGTTCCTCTAGTTTTGGGTATAAGTGAGATACAATGTCAATTGCAACTCTAAGCCTAGGGTTAGTAGCCCATTCGGCATAAAGTGCTACAGCAGTGTAAGTACTATGGTTGCATCAGTGTGCCCTGGATGAGCCCGCCGGCAAGTAATCAAGTTGTTCTGTAGTCTATCTATCGACAATATAGACTTGTGCAACGTTAAATAAAAGTAGATTAAAATTAATTTTTATAATAATTATTATAAAAAAATATTACAGCATAAAAATTAAGTCCAGATAACCAGAATAAGGTACAAAGGTACATCTACGTAACTATAGATAGGTTTACTTGAAAAGTGTCACTTGAAATATGCGCAATTTGATAAAATTTTGCACAATAGGTCATAGCCATTAACACCTATTTACAGATCGGGAAAGGCGGATCTATTTTGCGTAATTTGGTTTCACTAATTTATAAAAGCCGACGCTTGGTTTAAAAAAAATCTTTTCCCGCCACTACCAATTTTTTAAAAGAAGTAATTAGCTGGATGATCGATTCTATTGTTATTGAATTGTGTGCAAGGCTACGAAATGTACCTGTATGTATGTAAACCGTACCGATTTGGATGGTATATCGAAGCAAGAGATATGTGCTAATACAATCTATCTATTAAGTAAAATGATATACCTAGCTATATTGTTTATTATTGTATAGGTAGGTAACGAATAGAAAAGTTAGAACGTCTGTTGTTTTTCATATTCATAATAAATGTGAGTAAAATATGAGTCTATATTTCTTACATTCTCTCTACATAACACGAAAATACTGATTAAAAAACACATAAAGTTAGATATATATTTATATTACTTTAAATAGATTGAACGTGTATACATGTGAATTAAGTACCTATATGCCGAACCGGAACGTTGCAAATAACTTAATACATTTATAAAGAACAAGAACGACGTTTATTGAATCAATGTAAGTATGCAGTACAACGGTATAATTCACACTGAAGCTAAGCTGGATCTGGAATATACAGGGCTTTCGAAAAGTAACGAATAAATTCATTATTTCGAAGTTTTTGAAAAAATCCACTGGCACGTCGATTTTGTTTTAAATAAGGCACTTTTTGACATACCACCCACATTTTTGACGTCATTGTTGTTCGAGATATGACGTCATCGACAATTTTTTTAAATAGCAACCCCCAATTTTGATCATGTCATTTGAAAGAGCGTGTCATTCTGCATAACATCATGAAAAAAATGATGGTATTACATAACAAAAATTTCAAGAAAATAATGTTTTAAAATTTAATTTTCACAATACTGATATATAATAATTATGTAAAAAATCGACTAAATTAAATGTTCAAATTGTGCACCGTTGGTTGCCTGACAGTAGCCAAGACGATTAATAAATTCTTTTTGGACATTATCAATAACTTCAGGAGGTATACGATGTATCTCGTGACGAATTCTTGCTTTCAAATCTTCTAAATTAACCGGTCCAGTAACGTATACTTTGCTTTTTAAGTATCTCCACAAGAAATAATCTAGGGGTGTCAAATCAGGAGATCTGGCTGGCCACTCAATCGGCCCCCTTCTACCTATCCAACGATTCTGGAACAGCTCATCTAAATAAGCACGGACAGGTGTTGCATAATGGGGAGGTGCACCATCTTTTTGAAAAAAAAAATGTCATTTCTTGGAAGATCTTGCCCCTCTATATCTGGAAAGTTATTAGTTCAGGAATGAAGTCGTCTCGAAGAAAATCCAAATATCTTGCACCAGTTGACGTCAAAGAAATTGGGACCCAGAATTATTCTGTCGACTATGCCGCACCACACATTTACTGTGTGATACTCCATCATCCATCGGGGATTCTCGGTAGCCCAATAATGGCAGTTTTGCCTATTGACATGGCCGTTCAAATCAAACGTAGCCTCGTCAGAAAAAAATACGTTTTTTACGAAATTATTATCATTATTGCATAGCTCTTGCATTTGCTCGCAGAATTGATTTCGCCGATCAAAGTCGTCTTCAGATAGCTCATGAACAAGGCATACCTTATAAGGATGATACTTTGCTTTTTTCATAATTTTGTGAACTGTGGACGCTGCCATATTGAAATCAGAAGCCAATTGCTTAAATGTTGTGATGATTTTTTTGTATTGCCAACAAAACATTAAGCACATCATCTACTGATTTTGACGGTCGACCAGATTTAGGAAGATCACGAACATGTCCAAAGTTACGGTATTTAGACTCAATATTGCTTACCATGCTTTGGCTAATGGAATATCGATCAGGATGAGTTTTATTGAACAATTCAACTAATTATTTTTGGGTGCGCATTCTGCCTCCAAATCCGATCGTGCAAAGAATTTCAATTCGTTCTCGTTCAGTTAATTTAAACATTTTTGTTTTGTTTATAAAATAACAAAGTTACTACTCAATAAACACTTCAAACGCACTGCTTTTGCCAAACAAAAGATAAGAACTAAAGAAATAACTCAAAAAACAAAATAAACTATCTAATAAAGTACGTAAAGTTTTTATCTGACAGCAATAAAAAACATTCTCGGTCGCTAAGGCTACTGTCAGGCATCGACCAAGGTCCTAGTGGGCGGTAGTCGCTCCTTCTGGGGTTGAGACATCTAAGGCAACGAAGTCCTCTTCTGAAAACAAGGCTCATGGGTGCTTCTTCATTTCGATGCTCAACTCGCGGAGGGTAATAAGGAAACAGCAGGGAGTCACTGTTCCTGGTGTGGTGACTGGAGATCATCGGGTATAAATGTGATTCCAGTCGTTGAATTATGTTGTCGTCGTTGGGTTTGATCTTCATACAAAAATTCTAGGTGCTATTGATTGAAACTTTTGAAAATGTAATATATTTATATGATAAAATAGTGAAGTTGCTAATGTGGATCTTGGTCAAACAATTCCAGGGTTGGATTTTATATTTGGGATATACTCTACGCTAAACTACTCAGTTCATCTAGCTGTATATCATGGTGGGTTGTGAATTATATACGTAACGATTTTTGAATTTGATGTATGGAATTTCTTTAAATTTTGGATGTAGTACAGTCGATAGTCGATTGTCTCTGTTCGTGTCGTTCCATGGGCACAGGCCTAGTATTTGGGTACATTCTTCCTTTGAAGATATCTTGTTGATTTTTAAGTAAGTAAGCTGAGGTAGGAATAGGTAGGTTTTGATTCAAGGGTACATATAAATTTTATAATTTTGACCATATGTTTTGACTGATGAGTGTAGAGTATTATTAATTTTGATGAAAGAGGTTAAGTAACTTAATTGTTCTTTTTGTTGAGTTTGTAAGTTGCATTGTTTTCTTTCTAAAATTTCGAATTTCTATTTGTTCTCTGTTTTAATTGCTCATGCGGCCAAAGAGTTCATTATATTCAGTACCAATAAGATTTAGAATTTTTCTACAAGTTAGATTTTGAATAGTGTTTGATAAGTTTAATTATTTCGGAAGAGGCCTGCCAATGGAATGTTGTCGTCACTGTCAGTAAAATCTTCATCCTTCGGCAAAGGATAAGTATCAGGAGATTTAGATTTTTTAACATGTTTTTTGTTAATTTTTTTGCTGTTTTGTTTGAATAGTAGGGCCGTTATTTCCCATAACTATGGCTTTCTTAAATTTTGGTCTTGTTTTATGTCTGTTTGCTAAATTGTCTTTTAATAGTCTTGTAGAATTTTGACTTTTTGTGGTTCAGTTTTATTTTTATTTATACGGTCTAGAATTTTTTGTTTTGTTATCTCAATTTTGTTTTGTACGTCCTCGTATAATTTTGAATAAATTTGTTTTTGTTTTTCTATAAAATTTGTGGTAATTATTCTTTCATCTATTTCTATGTTTTGGGGTGAACCTAATATTATTTCTAATGGTCTTTTTTGAGTTAATGTACGGAATTATTGTATCCAATAGTTACTAATTTAATTAAATTCTTTATTAAAAGTAGGGTTATCTAATTTCAAAGCTCTGATGGAGTCTAAAATTGTTGAATGAAAGCGTGCGACTGGACTATTAGAAATTGAATTACTGACACTAGTGAAATGTAATAGTATATCAAACAAAGAGGTTTTCAAACGAGTTTTTTACGATACTTTTTATACGACTGCAAACAGACCACAAAATCAAATTTTAATTTAAACTCAACCAACTTGAAACATTGCACCGTCTCCAGATTGTGATTGTTGTTTGATGTTGTCACCCAAATTACGCAATGTATGTTGCACACGCGTCTCCAGATTGTTGTTTGATGTTGTCACCCAAATTACGCAAAGATGACAGGCAGTAGTATAAAAAATTATTTTCTGTAGTTGACAAAATTTTGAAAATATTTTATTATTAAATTCACTGCCTTGATCACAAATTATTTTGACTTGTTTTCCGCAATGGGAGATGTAATTTAGAATAGCATTCCTACTAGGTATAGGGTAGGCTTGTCCTAATTTTGTGTTTAAAATGTGTCAAAAACAGTTAAAAATTATTGATTTTTGTCAAAGAATAGTATGTCTATATGTATAATGTCGAAAGGTTTTTAGTGGGCGTTTCCGTCTTTTGGATTGATGGATTTTGTGGGTGTCTATCATATTTTACTCGATTACATATTTCACAATTATTTATATAGGTTGTTATAGTTTCTTTCATATTAGACCAATAGTGAGTTTTTGCTAAATAATTATAAACAGTGTCAATGCCTCTGTGTACTGTATTTATTTCATGTTGTTTCATTATTAATCTGATTTGGGATTCTAGTTTTTCTACATCTTGAGTTTTTAGTGTGGAGATTCTAAATTTAATTGTATTATTAAAGAATTTTGGTATTAAACGTTCAAAACATTGTCTAGCTTTTTGATCATAAAAATATAAACAGTTTATTTCTTTTGGTTTTAGAAAGTTTCGTAATATTTTAGCTTTATTTTCGTCTGAAAGTTGAGGATTAAATACTATAAAAATTGAATTTTTATCAAAAGGTCTGGTTAGTCTGTGCCAGTAAGGTTGAACAAGGTTTGGTTTTAGGGCGATAGATATTTGATATTTAAATTGGTTTATTGGTTGATCGGTTATAGGTACCCTCGTAGGTACCTAATTCTGCTACTGGATTTTTTAGCGAGGTATGTCATGTTTTGTTGTCGTCAGGTTCTGGAATATGTAATGTTGGAGGAGAGGGTTCTGGAATGTGTAATACTGGAGGAGAGGGTTCTGGAAGTTGTCGTAAAATAGCGTTAAGTAATTCTTCGTCAATAGATGTGTTAGTTCTATCCACGTTTACTAACATAGAGAGAGTGTCGTCATCTCGAATAGGTAAGTCTAAGGCTTCAGAAGTAGAAGGTTGAAGTTGATGAATGTTAATCTCTGGAGGAAATCTGGATAATGCGTCTGCAACATTGTTTTCTTTTCCTTTAATGTATTTTACTTCGTATTCAAATTCTTCTAATTTTAGTCTCCAACGGACTAATCTAGACTGAGGGTTTTTAAGGAGAAAAGCCACTGAAGGGGTTTATGGTCTGTATTTATTATAAATTTTCTTCCATATAAATAAGGTCTAAAATATTTGGTTGCCCAAACGATTGCTAATAATTTTCAATTGTTCAATAATTTATTTCTGCCGGATTTAAAGTTCTACTCGCGGTTCCTACGTACGAAAAGGTTGATTGTGTCTGGTGAACGTAAAAATCGCTTGTTTTGGTGGTTAAAAGCTGATTCTAGTGGCTTGAAAGTGTTTAAATTTACTCATTAAATGAATATGATAAGTAATATATTCAAGTAAGTCCTTATTACAGTTACTTCATTAAATAATCTTAGAAATCCGTATATATATATGAGTAATAAGGCGACAATTATATTATATATATATATATATATATATATATATATATATATATATATATATATATATATATATATATATATATATATATATGAGTAATAAGGCGACAATTCATTGAAACTACTTTTTTTATTAAGATAAGTAGATTTGAGTCCGCAGAAATATTCTCGTTCATTCCACCACATCAATCTAATGTCAATTTACTCGCAACATGGTTGATAAAAACAAATTTCTACAAATTTTCACAGCCGCTGAATTAACTGCGCTAATTGAAAACATTGTGCAGAAAGCAAATATGGCACAAACTGATATAATTAAAAAATAAGTTACTACAAAAATTGAAAACATTGCCAAAGATCTAGTAGAAAATACGAAGAAAATTGCTGTACTTCAAAATAAAATTCAGTTCCTAGAGCGAAAAGTGCGCAAAAATAATATAATTATATTTGGCTTGGTAGTGAACGACAAAGCTAATTTGCTAATTGAAGTCCTTGACAGTTTAAATAATTTTTTGGGGATCCAGATTCAGCGACAGGATATTAATAACATATATCAACTGAATAATAAGAGAACCAACGCTATTATATTAGAATTCATATCCTTCTTGGTAAAGCAAGAGATATTTAAGAACGTTAAAAAGCTAAAGGGAACAGAAGTTGCGATAGGTAACGACACTTCTTATGAAGATAGAGCTATATATAAAACTATGGTACACCACATAAAGCAAGCTAAAGCTCAAAAACTTCCTGCACGAATTAGGGGTTTTTCTCTGGAAATTGATAATAAATTGTGTTCTGTGGAAGAGCTGAAAGAATTGGAAGAAAACGTGGAAACTTCTAGTGAAAGTGAAGAAACAGACAGTGATCATACTGGATCGCAAAGTGTGCACAGTCAAGTTCCAAGTAGTTCCTTAGTCAATTCAACCCAACAGAATCTGCTTACGAAAACTACTCAGAAGAGGAAAAGATCAAAAATCCATTATATCCCAAAAACTAGAAGCTCTAAGCAAGTTACTAAGTAACATAATTAAACTATAATATTACTAATTATAATTATTATTAATTGTATTTTTTATAGAAGTCAAATAATAATCTTTGCCACAGAACCTTGGTTTTCTAAAAATCTGGAAATTCAGGTGTGTTCGATTTTATTTTTTAAACATCGAGTTAGAAGTTTTGTTATTTTTGCAAAATTATTTATACATTTTCGATAAAATCCTACAAGTCCAAGAAATGATTTTATGTCTTTAGGTGTTTTAGGAATGGGAAATTTTTTAATTGCTTTTACTTTATCTGGGTTTGGTTTTATTCCTGAAGGGATAATATGTCCTAAAAATGTTGTTTCTCTTTTTAAAAATTCGGATTTGTCTAATTGAATTTTCAGATTTTCTTTTCTTAAGACTTCAAATACTAGTTTTAAATTTTGAATGTGTTCCTGAAGGGAAGTGCTAAAAATTACAATGTCGTCCATATATACGAGGCAAATTTTATTTTGTAAATCTTTAAGAACATTGTCCATGGCTCTTTGGAATGTGGCAGGGGAATTTTTTAGGCCAAAAGGAACTCTGAGGAATTCGTAATGTCCATTGTTAGTGTTAAAAGCGGTTTTTGGGATTGATTCTGGGGACATTTCTATTTGATGGCATCCGGATGCTAGGTCAAAGGTAGTGAAATATTGGGATCGTCCTAGTTTATCTAATATGTCTGTAATGTTTGGAATATGATATCTGTTAGTAACTGCCTTTTCGTTAACTTTTCGGTAGTCTACTACGAGTCGCCATTTTTTATTTCCGGAAGCATCTAATTTTTTGGGTACAATCCATATGGGACTGGACTAGGGTGAATCTGAAGCTCGGATAATGTTATTTTGTAATAAGGAATTTATCTGTGCCCTTACTTCTTCTTTATATACTTCTGGGTGTCGTTGTATGAACAGGAATTTCGTCTTCAGTTTTTATTTGATGTTTAACCTGATTAGTAAAAGTCAAAGGAGCGCCAGATAAATAAAAAAACATCATGATAATTTTTGCAAAGGGATATTAAATGTTGTTTTTCTTCTTTAAATAAATGTTCCGTTCTTAATAAATTTTGAATTTGTTCTTTTTTACATTTGCTTGCATTTGAAGAAATTTGGAAATTGTATAATTCGAAATTTTCTATATTTTGACAAGGAATAGGTTTTTGAAAATAAACCTTTTTATTTATTATTTTTATTCCTTGTTTCACTAGAGGGATTGAAAAGTTCTACCGGGGCATATCCGTATTCGCTGGTTGTTTTTGTTTCTCTAATTATTAAATTGTTTTAATTTTGAAACGGTATTAAAATATCGCCAAAGTTTGCTTCTACAGGGAGGTCGTTTTTAAATATTCATTTGAGGCAAGTCTTGGTAAGTCAATTATCATGTTAAATTTTTTCATGTCATGGTAGCCAATAAGTCCGTCAAAATAGTTATGGAAATTATAAGATAATACTTCTAACTTATGGAAAATTTCTGGT
Source organism: Monochamus saltuarius (assembly GCA_025584915.1). Classification (NCBI taxonomy): domain Eukaryota; kingdom Metazoa; phylum Arthropoda; class Insecta; order Coleoptera; family Cerambycidae; genus Monochamus; species Monochamus saltuarius. The sequence goes on from CM046723.1 coordinate 38,569,120, forward strand.
AAATTACAGAGGCCAAATGGGGCTCTTAGAAATCTATAAGTACCAAATATTGTACTAAAAGCACATAATCTACTAGATTCCTCATCTAATTTTATATGATAAAATTCATCCTTAATGTCAAATACACTGTAATATTTTTTATAAGCTAAAGCTGGAGCTAATTCTTCTATAGTTGGAATTGTAAATCGTTCCCTAATAATATATTTATTAAGATGCTTTGGATCTATACAAATTCTTAATGATCCATTACGTTTTTCAACAATAACTATGTTAGAGACCCATTCAACAGGTTCGTTAACTGGAATTATAATTTTATTTTTAACTAATGACTCTATAGATTCTTTAAATTTATTTTTAATTTTCATTGGTATTCTTCTAGCTGAACTAGCAAAAGGCACTGCATTTGATGATAATTTTAAATGACAAATATCAGGAAAACAGCCTAAACCTTCAAAATTTTCTTTATTGTTTTCATATAATATTGTTTTGTCATACAATCTATTGCTATCTAATGTGTCAATTCGTTTGATTAATTTAAGTTTTAAACAAGAAGCTAGTCCTAATATTGCAATACAGTCGCTTGCAACTACAATAAATTCCATTGTGTGACTAATATCAGATTTTACTTTTACTAGTATTTTACCTATTTTATTAATTTTGAAACCCCCGTAAGCTGTTAAATTAACTTGACATTTTTTTATATTGTTTTGTAAACCAATTATTTTAACATACTTATAAGGTAATATATTGACATCAGATCCTGTATCCATTTTCACTTTGACTTCCACATTTTTAATTTGAACCAAGATTTTTCAGGTAGCGGGCTTTGAACTATATCGATACGATAATAATTTGAAATTGATGATGATTCTTCTACTTCATTTACACATTCATTTAATACATTCTTGATATCAGATTCTTCATTGCATCCACTGGTATTATTTCGCTTTGCTTTACATACAGTAGAAACATGATTAAAACGGGAACACAGATTACATTTCTTTCCAAACGCTGGACAATTGCCTCGATCATGTTGTAGACCACATCGATAACACACAAATTTAGACTTGTTTTGATTTCTAATTGGGTTATTTTCACGTTTGACATTGGCGACTAATTTGTTGTTGACATTAGTTTCTGTAATAATTTTAAAATTTTCTTATGTCATTTCTGAAGTTTTACATAAATTAATAATTTTTTCCAATTAAAAATCATCTCGCAAAATGTTAGAACTATAGTAAGCATAGATAGGATGTTACTTATATGTATATATATATGACTAACTTCAGTTGTTATTAATAAATAAAAATATATAATAAAATGTCATTAATAAATGTAATAGTTTTTTAGTTGCTGCATTAAAGTGTTCTGCAGTATAAAATAATTGCTCTGCGATAATAGGGCCCAGGTGCTGCTTATACTGCGTATTAATTAGTAGAAAAAAAAAGTGAAATCATCGAGTTAAGATGAACGTAACTAATGGTGATACAAGTGTTGTATCAAGCCCGATTTATATGGGTCCCGCAGGTATGCCAGGCATAGAGAAACTTGAAGGACACACAAATTATGATAACTGGAAGTTTCAGATGCGTATGGTTTTAATAGACTATGGTTTATGGAAATGTGTGCTTGGTGAAGACAGTGATACTGAAAAAGTTCAAAAAGCCCTTGCAAAAATAAGTCTATCTGTTAAGCCAGTCTGTGTGAGTCATATTCGTAGTGCCACCACAGCTAAACAAGCTTGGGAGAGTTTAGAAAAAGCAATTCAAAGTTCCAGTCTAAGCAGACAACTTTTTCTCAAAAGAAAATTATAATATAACTCGATATGAAGATTTTGCATCAATGAACGAGTATGTAAGCGGTATATTATCACTAATTCATCAGTTAGCAGATATTAAAATACAAATCGATGACAGTGAAATTGGAATGTTACTTCTGAGTGGACTACCTCATTCTTATGAAACTTTGTTAAGTGGATATGGTGCAACCCACACGACGATAACCAGTGAGGATGTAATCAAAACTTTATTAGAAGAGGATGCTTGTCGTGGTTTACGAGAAGAATCCGCAGCTTCAGCTTTGGCTACAAAAGGTTTTAAGAACACAAATATAATTTGCCATGAGTGTGGTGTTGAGGGTCATATTAAACACAACACTTCTATTTACTCCAGCTGCCTTAGCTGCAGGTAACTTTGATAGTAATGCGTGGTACGTAGATAGTTGTGCCAGTAATCATGTTAGCCCAAAAAAATGAGTGGATGGTGAATTTTAATCCCAATGACGAGACCATTTTTTGTACTGCTGACAATAACAATCTTTCAAGCAATGGTTCTGGTGATGTTAAAACTTCATTAATTAATTCCAAAAATCAAACAAGCAGTGTTGGTACTATTACCAATGTAAAATATGCCCCAAATGCTGCTGCAAATTTACTTTCTGTTAGCCAGATCCCAGCTAAAGGTCATGTACTGATTTTTAAGGAAGATGGTTTTGAAGCTTTCCAAAATGATGAAGTTATGATTCAAGGTACCATCAAATTTACAGGATCTAAAATTGGTGGCATTTATAAGTTAGATCAACCTAAATATGAGAATGGACTTTTAAATCATAGTGTAATGCCTGTTAGTCAAATAATTACTAGCCAGACTTGACATAGACGTTTAGGACATCTCAGTAATCGTGGTGTATCATTATTGAAAAATAATCTTGCTGATAGTATAGATTTCCAGGATGAAACAACCTCTTCATGCATTCAGTGTAGTGAAGCAAAACAAACACGGAAAAGTTTCCCTAAGGGTCAAGCTAGACAAGCAAGTCAACTGTTAGAATTGATACATACCGACATTTGTGGGCCGATGTCTGAACCTAGTTGGGGAGGTTCCAGATATATTCTCATGTTTACTGATGATTTTTCACGTAAAACGTTTGGTTATTTTTTGAAAAACAAATCGGAGACTTTCATATTTTTTAAGTAGTTCAAGCAAATGGTTGAAACTCAAACTGGCTTAAAGATAAAGAGAGTAAGGTCAGACAATGGTACGGAATACTGTAATAAGGATTTTTCGTTCTTTTTTAAAAGGTACGGCATTGTCCATGAATTAACTGTACCGTACACTCCTCAGCAGAATGGCGTGCAAGAAAGATGTAATCGAACTGTAATTGAGAAAGGCAAAACTTTATTGAATGATTCTGGTTTATCTACACCATATTGGGCTGAGGCCGTATCTACAGCTATATAGTTAAAAAATAGAAGCCCTACAGCTGCTGTTAAAGGTGCTACTCCTGAATAATTATGGACTGGATCTAAGGTTGATCTTAGTCATCTTAGGAATTTTGGTTGTCGTGCATATTATCACATTCCAAAGCAGTTTAGAGGAAAGTTTGACTCCAAATCTAAACCAATGATTATGTTGGGATATTGCGAACATACTAAAGGTTATAGATTGGCTGTTCCCGACAATCCAAATAAAGTTGAGAAAGCAAGAGATGTTATGTTTCTCGAGCATATAATGCATGCTAAAGATGTTTTAAGTGAAGTGACACCAGTAGATGATAGTAATTATGTTATATATCCTAACAATCAGAAGGACAACAATATATCTGAAGTTATTAGCAGGAATGAAAATTATCAAACCTTAGAGTCTGAAGGTTCTGATAAAGAACAACGTTCCAGAAAACGAAGACAGTGAAAATATTTCATAAACTGGATCTTCTGAGCCCGAGCAGGATTTACCTTCGACTTCGTCTGGTAGAATCCGCCGTCCACCTGTTTGGTTGAAAGACTATTTGTATGAACCTGACGATGCCTGTCTACAAGCCTGCGAGTCATGTAAGGAGCCTATGTCAGTGGATGAAGCGCTTAGTTGTTTCGATAAGAACAAGTGGATTGAAGCTATGAAAATTGAACACGATTCTTTTATAAAAAATGATGTCTGGGTTTTAGTTGATCGTCCGAAAGCTACAAATGTTGTATCAAGTAAGTGGATTTTTAAATTAAAGAAAGATGATAACAATATTCGTTATAAAGCCAGATTAGTTGCAAGAGGTTTTTCGCAAGCCTATGGCATTGACGATTATGAAACGTTTTCACCTGTCGCACGTAATTCTACCTTAAAATGCTAGTGGTATTATCTGTTGAACTTGATTTATCAATAGAACATTTTGATGTAACCACCGCTTTTTTACATGGAGAGCTTGAAGAGCAAGTATACATGGAACAACCTGAGTTTTTTATAAGGAAAGGTGATGAATCCAAAGTATGTCTCTTGAAAAAGGTTGTCTATGGCCTTAAACAATCATCAAGAGCTTGGAACAAAAAGGTAAATAAAGTTCTAGAAAAGAATGGTTACAAGAGATCTAATAATGAACCCTGTTTATTTTACAAGGTTTAAGATGATTCAATAATAATTATTACTCTGTATGTAGATGACTTTTACATCTTTCATAATAATTTGAATCTAAAGAATAATCTATTTGATATTTTTAAAAATTATTTTAATATAAAAGATCTGGGCAAAACACGGAAAATTTTAGGATTGCAACATTGTGAATCAAAAGGTGTAATTTACTTAAATCAGAGACATTACATTATGGACATACTAAATAAATTTGGTTTTTCTGATGCTAAAGAAGCTTATACACCAATCGTGCCAAATGTAAAACTTAATATGTCTGAAAAAAATGCTAATGTTCCATATCAAAATGCAATTGGATGTCTAGTGTACCTTGCTGTGAATTCCAGACCAGATATTGCATATGCTGTTAGTTTTTTGAGTCAATTTAATGCTGGTCATTCATTAGAGCATTGGAGTTTGGTTAAACATGTGTTTCGTTATCTAAAATCTACAATTGACTTAGGACTAATGTTTAAGAAAAGTAATTCTACAGACATAGACGGATATGCGGATGCTACATGGGGAGATCATCAATTTGACAGAAAATCTCACACTGGCTATATTGGTGGGCCTGTTTCTTGGGAAACTCGTAAGCAGAGGACTGTCGCACTCTCATCGTCTGAGGCTGAGTACATGCATGGCTGCATCAGATGCCTGCAAGGAAGCTATATACCTACGTAGACTTATTGCAGAGATTTTACATAGACCGCTGAAGCCTATTAATCTCTATATGGATAATCAAAGTGCGACAGAAGTTGCGGAGAATCCAGTATTTCATAACCGAACAAAACATATAGACATTCGGTATCATTTCATACGTGAAGCTGTTAGATCAGGGGAAGTTGAATTGGTTTACAAACCTAGCGGTGAAATGACTGCCAATATACTTACCAAAGGTTTGGGACGAATTAAGTATGAAAAATTTGTGAAAGATATAGGTTTAGCTAAAATTTAAGTATTTTTTACTAAATACGTTTATGTTCATCCTCTTAGCTTAAGGGGGAGTGTTAGAACTATAGTAAGCATAGATAGGATGTTACTTATATGTATATATATGACTAACTTTAGTTGTTATTAATAAATAAAATATATAATAAAATGTCATTAATAAATGTAATAGTTTTTTTAGTTGCCGCATTAAAGTGTTCTGCAGTATAAAATAATTGCTCTGCGATAATACAAAAGGCGTTCTTGTAGTGATTTTGACCAGACTCCCAATGTTATTTGTGCTTTTAATAATTTATTTTCTTGATCTTCGAAATGGCATTGCTTTATAAGATATTTTTGATCAGCGAAAAAAGATTCAAAAGATTCACCTTCTTGTTGTATTCTTTTTAAAAAATGATATACATTCATTATCATATTTTCTTTTGGTAGGCAATGATTTTCTAATACTTCTAAAATTTTGTTGACTGTTTCTTCATCATCTTTCAATTTTGTGATTGATTTGTACAGTTTTAAGGCTTCTGTGCCTAGTAAGTTTTTTAATCTTGCTACTTGTATTTCTCTTGATTTTTATAAAGTTTCTGTTGCTATAAGGTATATTGTAATTTCTTCTTTGAATTCTCTGAAGTTTTCTGCTACATTTCCATTCAATTGTAGTTGTCATGGTTTATTAAATTCCATTATTCTTTCTTTCAATTGTAATGTAGGTACTTTTCGTCTTTAGTACGACTGCGCCTTGTTTAGTTATATATATATATATATATATATTGTATTTATATTTCAAAAGCTTTTATTAATTGATATATTTTATTAATAATAATTATGACTATCAATAACATATCTTAGCAACTATTACAATATTAAAAATAATAGTGGGCTTACAAAACATTATAAAATAATTATTTTCTAAAAGATCCATTTTCCGTTAATCGTCTATGAACTGTAGAAAATATTCTGCGTCCAGATTGCCTCTGATTCAGGTATCTCCTTTGTGCCACCAGTGCTTTCCCATTATAAAATCCATATACAAAATGGTTGTCGGCTAGCTCGCGATTATTAAAATTCTGCATGTTTTCTTTAGATTTTACTTAATATTCAATACAACACCGTAAAGTAAAAGCAAAAATTTGAGTTTGATAAACTGTCAAATTAATTCAATCAAACGAACCTTCGTTTGCAAGATTATGAAACAAAACCTTAAAATCGATTTTTCTTGAGAACAAAGCACGAAGTATCGAAGTAAATCAAGAGTACATTTTTCTACAAAAAAGTAATATCAATCATAGTTTGATGTTTAAATTTGAAAATATTGACGTGCAATAAATTAGGGGCGCATTTTATCCGTAAGCCCCCCCCCTGCTTGACAACTCTGACCAAAATTTTAAAAAGTTTTTATATAGTTTGTTACAACATTTCATGAGTGTACAGCATAACAAAATTCATAATTATGCGTTAACTCGTTTTGGAAACATTTTGAAAAACATGGTCTCTTGAGGCTCCTTTCAGGGGAATTCAGTTCCCTTAGGAAGCACTTTTCGACCCCTATTTATAAAAAAATATATTATTCTTGATCGTAGAATCTAGTGCTAAAGTATTGCACACTCTGTATGTATACTAATTTATGTTACTGGATTTTTTTCCAAAACCTATAAAATGTGCTGTTGAATACATAATCTAAACAATTGCTTCAATAGTTTTTGTAATTGGACTACAGCTTTAAAGCCATCATAGGTGATTATAAAAAGAGCGATTTTCACTTTTATAAATAAAATTTAAAAAAAAATCAGTCAAGCACTGAGAAACATTTAAATCTACACTTCTTTGCAAAGTCTGTATATATTTCTGAGACCTCTGAATACATAACGATATTTTGTTCAACTTAATAAAACTGCATTAATTATTTTTTATATGGCAATATAATTAAAGTGGTATTATTAAGAAAACAAACCGTGTATTCCTAATATAACATTATACAAAATTATTCTAAACAGTTAATAAAAAAACAACCTTAATAAAATATGAAAACCGTAAAAAATATGACAAACGCTTTATGTCTTTTGTTGTAACAAATCTGAAATATATTGTGGTTTGTGATCAAAGATAAGGGCGCCAGGTTCAAAATAAGCGGACAGAAGTACCACTATATAATATCAGTCGTTCCGACATGTGTCTAGTGCACTACTAAAGATTCAAAAAGTTGTTAATTCGTTCTGATAAAGGTAAAAGTCGACCTGCCCCCAAATCAGACTCTATTGTTATTGAAATTTTATGTCAAGTGACGGTGAGTACCTTACCGTCCAATCATAGGTACTTTATATTATTTTTTACAGACAGGGCTTTTGTAACCATAAAATTAGATAATAATGTAATATTAGTAAAATTTTTAGTTTGTTTAAAAATAATAAATATTGCCCTGTTAAGAATATAAGTCGTACAATCTTCTTTTATGACGTTATTTAGCTCTGGAGTTTATTTTTATATTATTTTTTCAAACCTTGTTAGTGCAAAAGATCGAATCTATCAAAAATCTAATTTCTATTTATATGACAATATATAGTCTGGCCTAATAGATCCTAATATAAAACATTAGTAATACGTTCCATAATATTTTTATTAAAAATTTACAATTTGATGCCACATCAAATCACCTAATCAGTAGTAGCAGTAGCCTCAAAATGAAGATTTTGCAGTTACAACTTCCATGTTTAACAGGGCAGAATAATGAAATTTTAACTGTTTAATTAGGTATAAGCTCAATTATACAACAGAACGTTCCAGGATAGGTGAAACGACTCTTGTAAGGTACAAAAAATTTTGGTGTAGATAAATGGCTCAGCTCTACTTGTTTCAGAAACAAAATTTGCCGTAAAGTCAATGTGCATTGAAAATTGATGTTTGATATCTCGAAAACAGGGCGGTTTACAGAAATCTTTTTTGCTTAAAAATGATAGATGATTCATCTGTGTTATAAAAAACTGCAATAAATCTATCTACAAAAAAAAAGTTCAATCCGATTTTAGCGGCAAAACACACTGTAAATAGCGCCCTGTATGTGGTATATTGTAAGTGAGCTTACGATATGATATGCCCCTCAAACAAACTATACCGAATTTCAAAGAAGTCTCTAAAACTTTTTGAAATATTGAGAAAAATCAATTTGAAAATTTTCCCTTCACTTCTTTGGTAGGGTCACATTGAATTGTCAAAATATATTTTTTTCACTATCTGTGGATATACCACTAGATCGACAAAAAATTTTTGGAAGGCTGATGTAGCTGATGGGGCTATTGTAATGACATTGTAAATTAAATTAGACATTTATAAAATAAACAGAATATGTAAAATTATAGGCAAACTTATTTATTAAATACATTGACAGTAAAATCTTTATATTTGGATAAATTAATACCAGATGCTGACATACCTAACGATAATTTTTAGATATCGATGATATAACTGGATGTTGAGGAAATATTTGCGGCTGCCAATAGTGAAATTTATGTTCGTATCATTGCACCAAAGCACCAAAGAGATGAAGGCTTCTGTGTTTTGCTTAGTTCGCTAAAATATACCAATCATCCTTCCTCGTTAGTTATGTTTAATATCTTTTTCTCTGCACCATTTTTTATAGCGACTAAATGCTTGTTCGCATTTCTTTTGTGGTTTCTAGAACACCAGAAGCTTCATTTTCAATATCTGCTCTGGCATGCTCTCATAGTATAGCCATCCTTTTCCATTTCAAAGAATAAAAAAGGATAGAAACATTCTGAGAGTGCTCTCAGAACGCTCTAGCTAACGCAGTCAATCGAAACCGGCATAAACTGTATACAGGGTTAACTATGACTAAGTACAAATATTTTAAGAGGGGATAGAAAAAATAAGAATTAACAGAATTTCCTTTCAAAAAATTTTCAAACTTATTTATAAAGCGAAAAAAATTGTTTTCGATATTATATTAAATCCTTATTTAACGCCGCCAATGCGAGAATCAGAGTATGCAACCAGCAAGCTCCGGGCATGCAACAGTCGGCCACAGTCGGTCCAGTCGAGTCGGTTCGCTGTCATGTTATAATTTAATTCCTGTGTTTACGTTGTAGTTTTGTGTTCTTCTTCAGTTTTTAGTGCCTTATTTTAATTTAAAACGTTTTATAGTTAATAAATAAAGGAATATGTGTCGGGTACAGATATTTTCCCACAATATAGTTCGCCGGTTTGTTTTTCTAGGTTATGGGACGAGACTGCCGCGGGTGTTAAACGTTTTCTGTTATCTATTAGAACCTACCTACTCATCCCTTTCTTCGATTTTGTTATAATACATAGGCATTGTACCTACGGGAAGTGTGTTTATCAGTAGTAAGTGAAAATGTAGTTTTACCAGTTTGTAACCAAATAATGAGAAACGAATGCAAAATACTGGAGCTAACTGGATTAACTGTTACCTACCTATCAGGTATTATTACTAATAAGAATGTTAATTTTTGTCGTTTCTGCATTTAGAAACACTGCAAACGACCGCATGGAAGTTGTTGACAGATGTAATGTCAACTATGGATCTAAGCCACAAGCCCTCTCAGTCGATACTCATCATAGGCGCCGACTTTCCGTAGGAAAAAGGGTTTTGCCCCATTTTTTTAATATCGAGCTAAAATTCTGGAATAACTTTTTTATTGTTTTTTAGGGCTCCCTGAGCACGTGGTTAAAATTTTTGTACTTAGTCATAGTTAACCCTGTATAATACTAATTATTATTATTATTAATAACCCCGATATTTATGGTTATCTATAACGTTGTACCTAAGCAATACGTGGGATACTACATTATTACCGCACTTATGTGATTATACGACTTCATTGTACAAACTTCACATGCGTAGGTACAGTAATAATGTCTATATCCCACTTATTACAGAAATAACTATTACCACACTATAGCAAGGTACTGAGACCAAATATGTTAACTTTTACTTGTTACTGATGACAAACTGGTCGCTTTAATGACGTGCATGCACCTGGCGTCTAAGTGCACGTTTATGTTGGAGCGGCATGCCAAGCCACGACAAAAGCCACACGCTGGGCTGCACGTCAAAGTCGAAGACAAGAGCCAGGAGGAGTGCGACAGTGTGTATGTTGAAGCGTAGCGCCAGGGACTCCTTTAGTTTTTATCGACGATAAAAACATATAAAGTACCCTGTATTAATTAAATAAGTACTATGTATCTAAATAAATGTTTCCAGTTGCATTTTCTATCTGCAACAAAAATTACTGTGTAAATCTGATAAGTGTAGTCAATACCTGCCCTAATACGATTATTTACGATGAATTTTCTAGTTAGCTTTGAAAAACAATTAAATTCGTATACAAACCATAGCATTGTTTGAATTTTTTACTAGCTGTTAGACACTGGATTTAAATTTTTACCAATACGTATTTAACAAAATAAAATATTAATAATACCTTACTCAACAATGATTTCAATTACATGTTTTACTGTAAAGAAATAAAATAAACTTGTTAACAGTAGAAGTTGTCCATGAAAAAGGAAAAATTTGACACATATTGCTATAAAAAAATATAAAATATACTACATTGTTGAAAAGTCAATGAAAAATGCTATCCAACTGTGAGATAAAACACAGGGAGTTCATTTTAAAAAACGTAACTTTGCATTATAACTCAAAAAATAAAGAGTATTTAAAAAAAAACTGCATACGCCACTGAAATCTACGTAAATAAATTAATAAATGTTTTCACAAACATTTAATATATTAACAAACAAGGAAGTTATAAAGCTTCATAGAAATTGCAAACATTAGAAACACCCTGTATCTTTTAAACAAATCGATATATCGGAATACGGTTTTCGCCATTCAATTTTCCCTAACCTCGCGTACTCATCTAAACGCTGTGAATTAATCACTCTCTATTACTTTGGACCTCGGGTATATCGACAATAGCACCGCGCGCAAATATACCTTGCTAGATTCTCTGCTTTAGCACCTGGCTCGGCTTTAGTATTTCACTATAAACACCTCTATAAGAATAAATGCATTGAATAGTCGTGGCTAGGCGTGTAGATTTTGTCGTAGCCTGGCGTGCCGCTCCAACACAAACGTGCACTAAAGGTACGGATTCGCTGGTGCGACTGCAGCTCGCGCCTGCGACTCGTTGCCGGCCAATAGGCAGTCTAAATGCTGGAGTTGATGAGAACATTCAGACTGTCTATTGGTCGGCGACGAGTCGCAGTTGCAGCCGCAGTCGCACCAGCAAATCCGTACCTTAAGGATGTCATGCGCACTGCTGGATACCATCGCCCTGGCGCCTCCGGAAGTCGTCAGAAGTTAAAAGATAAAAATATGTAGAAATCATATTTTCACGTTACTTTTATTTAAAATCCAAGTTGTATATAAAATAAAATCGAGAGTAAAATTAAAATAGTTAAAAAAACCTAATCCTAACTGCATGGGGGTGTGAGAGTGTGTAGAAACATACGCGTTTATACATTACAAGTTGGCCCACCAAAAATAAATATTTATCTACTTGTTTTTGTACCCCTGTATAGTCTTCAGTTAAGTAACTTATGTTTGAGTCAAACTTTATTTAAGTGAAGTAAATTTTATTAGTTCAAATTCATGTTATTGTACCTATATTCCTATATACGCAAATAAATTTACAATTCTAGAATTCTTTGTGCTTCACTGGTTGATATAATCGAAATTATATAGAAATTCATTGAATGTTTACAACGACTTGGTTAAATAAAATAACAAGCTCGAGTTTCTGTCAAGCACTTAAGATATTTACGGTAAAGTGATATTTTATATTAACACCCTATATCTGAAAAAGTAATCTGTTTAGGACATATGTTCGTTGTTCATAGAAACCTTTTTCCGTAAAATGATATAAAGAATCACCCCCTGCATTATTGGTACCATGGGCGAAATTAGGAGAGAGGCTTGGAGTGTTTAGCTCCCTAAAATGTCGAGTTAGCCCCCCCGCCTCCAAATACTCATAAATATTATCACATATATTTTAGAACCGAAATTAAAAAACATATTTTCACAGTCCACCCCCAGATTTGATGACCAAACGCCATTATGTTACTTAATCAACTGTACAGACTTAATTTTAATTAAGAAAATATCTACATATATTAGTTATTTATTTACTAAAATAGGTACCAATTATGTCGCAGTTGAATGATAACAGAAACGTAGGAAAATATGAGGAATGTCGATTTGTGAAAGTATCTTTCAGTCGTACAGGTGAAGATCAAGGTATCCCAACTTATCTGATTGGTAAGCCTTTGGCAACGGCATACTGTAGTACCTACCCAATTGGTTCACAGTCTTTTGTCTTATGCTTCCACCATTATGTAGGGCGGTATTAAATGTGATGACTGTTACATTTTTATCATTTAGTTATTATATATACTTATGACTGAAATGTTACCGTAGTTTTAACAGTTTAAAATAATTGGAATTATTTATTTTATTCATAAAATATAAGGTAAGTAGTTAAGTACCTACTAAATTTTAATCTAAAAGCTCAAACTAACAAAAAACAAACAGATACATAAAATGCATTAACAACTCAAAACAAATACTCAATGATCTCGTATGTCCTACGGCTTTAAATTTGTATAGTGAGTATTACATAACAATATGACTAGTAAAGTTGTTACATAGAGAGTAACCCATCTGAAAGCGGCACACCTCTGAAAACATTTTATTTGTTGGCCGATTTAAAGAATTTTTATTTTTTTCAATGATAGAACTTCAGTAACTCTACTTTGGTGCCAAACTTCAAAATGAAAATTAAATATTTAAGGAATACTTCGAAGTTTGAAAAGTGAGAAAACCGTCTGGAATTCAGTTTTGCTTGTTCAAGAAATAAAATGTGCCATGATTTCAAATCTATAAAATCCAGTAAGCCTTTCAGCAGTAGGTTCTGTTTCTGTATGAGATGCTACAAAATATTATTAAAAACAGTTTATCGGAATAAAAAACTGAGTATGTGTGGAAAATTTCAATGCCTAAGCCTACTTACTTTAACTTTTTGCCAGATTTTCAGATTTTTTTCGCTAGTTAAGTGCCCTTTGTGTATATGATACAACAAATTGTATTTAACAAACATTTCTCAGAATTTAAAATTAAGGACCTGTGCAAAATTGTAGTGTCCTATGCCTACCTTGTGAAAAATCTGAAATCAAGCAAAAAATCAAACTTGGCCAAGTCCATTGAAATTTTTCACATATACTTAAGTTTTCATTCTTTTCTTAATAACATTTTGCGTACCTTATATAGAAACAGCACTTTCCTGGATTTTGTCAATTTGAAATCATGACAAATTTTCCTTAAACAAGTAGAGCTGAATCTCTTTTACAACAGTAGTTTCATTTATTCGAGGACATTCTGAGTATTTCTAAAATTTTGGTGACACCCATTTGAAACAACAACATATAAATCCAGTGACGTAGGTCCTCATATTCGAAATAAAAAGGTCGCTAATCTTTTTTTGGATTTTTACAGTTGAAAAAAAAATGCAAAGTAGGCCTTAGGCTAGGAAATTTGGCATCAAAGTTATTCATCCTTGAAAAAAAGAAATCTTTTAAATTGGTCAACAAATAAAACTCTCAGAGATGTACCCCGCTATCAAATGGGTCACTCTGTAGGTATTTATATAAATGTGAACGTTAATCAATGTTGGTTTGGATCAAAATATTTGTCTAAATGAACTGGTATGTATTTTAAAATATAAAATATTGATGGACTTGGGTAAATGACCTTTAACAGAACCGGAGTTTACTAATGAAAATATGAAGACGTTGACACAAGATATGTTACAACACAGTAATATTAATACCAAATAGTAACGCTACAAATAAAAGCTGCGAAATTTATAAAAAGAAAGATTTAGGTACTTGATAAACTTCAAGGTTTTGACAAGGTCAGTGTTAGATTGCTTACACTTAAAATATATTTAGTGATAATACCTGATTAACTAGAACTTTCTATGTGTTTTCCAAAATTTTATATCCAGGATATTTTCCAATACGCTTTCCATTTTTTTTGTATCGTCATACTGAGCGTATATTGTCATATATACAGCGTGCCTGCAAAAAGTTAGGAAACCTATGTCTTATACAAATGTTGCTGGTTTCAGATATACAAGGCGTTCAATGTTCAGAATTTTATTTTCAAATTTCTTAATAATTTTGAAAGTTTTCAGATTATGCACATAAAAAATTGCATTCTTGTGGTTTTTGACATGACAAACAAGAATTTTTAACTAATTTTAACGTTGCTGTAGAGCGCGCTAGTTATTGATTTAATCGTGTTTTGTTTGTTTTGCTTCAGTATTATGAACAAAATGAATTGAAAATATGAATGAGTGCCTTTCGTTTCATAAAAATGTAACTCTTGTTCAATTTCGACGTCTCTGTCTGGTCCCGAGATTTGCTTATAAAACATGCAATGCATTACACCTTTAAGCAACTTTTAATCCTTAATGCGACTTGACAACTAATGTATGAACCTTTTTTGTTTGTCAATTATTGTAGAAATGTAATAAAAAATATTTACAAATTGCCAAAAAGCTATTTAAACGGATGTAATGACAGCTGTACTCTCCAAAACAGTTCACATATTTATGAAGTATATTTGCTAGACAACCGAAAATAGGAGAGGCAATCGAAGCTAGATTAATGTCAGGAAATAAATGAGTAGGAGGTCTGCAGAGAATACTGAAAAATAAACATATTTCTAGGCAAACACTGACGTACGCCAGTGAAACCTAAACGTTGAATAAAGCAGAACAAACAAGACTGGAAGTATGGGGGAGAAAAATATTGAGGACAATTTTTGGAGAAAAAGAACAGAAGAAGAGTGGATGAGAAGAACGAATGAGTAAATAAAAAGTTGATACAAAGAGGCGAGCATAGGTAGTAGCAGTGGTAAAAGCACAAGAGTTAAGATGGCTAGGGCATATTGATAGGACGCTGCATATAAAGCCACTAAAAATGGTAATGACCCGAATAATTGGGGGTAAAACGAGGAGAGGGTGACCGAAGTCAAGATGGAAAATGGAGGTGGAGAAAGAGCTACAACAACTATAATTGACAGATGAAAGGATAAAGCGCGCGGATATAATGAAATGAAAAACAGTGAACCAAACCATGGTTCGCATATACAGGGTGCGGCAGAATGGATGGGTGTTTTTGCGACGGGTATTATACGCGAACAGAGGGGAGTAGAGCGTTGCGGCTGAGATTATTCGACTCAATGGGATATGCCGTTTGTTAGTCGCAATGGTTGTCTGGACTACAGTGCCTAAATAAGTGCATTTATCTAAGCGCTGTAGTCGGCATATTTGAAATCGGACGAGTCGGTGACTGTCGTGCAGCGGCGTTTCCGCTGACATTTCAATATTGGTCGTCACGGTTCGGTCCCAAAACGTGACACGGTTCTTAGATAAGTTCAGAATTTGAGAACGACTGCATCGGCTTTCAGGAACGAGTGGTGCAGTGCATAGCGGCCAATGGACGTCACTTGTCTGATGTCATTTTCCGAACATTAATATATTTTTTTCTGATTTACGTTTTTCATTATTTAAATGGCAATATGTAAGCTTTTATTTTCCATAATAAATTGTTTTTTACTTAAACAAAAACCCGCGTTATTCCCATTTCCGGAAACAGCCATCCATTATGCCGCACCCTGTATTTATATACAGGTTGTTATAGAAGTATGTTAAGAAAATCTCGAAATCGCTGAGACAGGAGGAAACAGTCCAAGAGATAATTTTTAAGCAAAATGAACTAGGCTTTAAGAAAGCGGTACCAATTTGTCTAAAAATCAGTGACGTACAATTTTTTTTAATTAAAAATGTGTATTTAGCGGAACGAACGTGACTGATGCTAGTATACTACAATTACAATTGTATTTATGCACATAAAAGTAGCCCTTACTGTTGTGTACCAAATCTCATCTCAATATTTCTATCGGTTTTCGAGGAATGAAGTCTAAGACAGAAAATTTTAAAAAATCTGTACCTGGAAAACGAGGCATATTCTGAGCCATGTTGATATAAACTTTATTTCTTATTTTTAAACATAGAACCTGCCCCTAGATTGTTTCAACATCATTCTGTAACACCCTATATATTAGATTACAAATTCGAAACCTGTATATTATGTAAATCAGTCTAGGTACCTACAATCTTTGAGTTGTTTGTGTCTGTGGCTTGTCAGACTGGCATGGAGTAGCGATTGGCTGCTAGATAGATGATGAGCTTTGTTACTCCGCGTTAGGTATTTTATAATTTCTTCAGTAAATAGTTCGCTCTAGGCGAGTGTTGCAAATCATCATATGCTCGTTGAATAATGTACTATTTTTTTATAGTTAATCTGATTAATGCCATGAAAAATATCAGTACTTTTAACAATTCTAAAAGTAACGTTTTAACTATATCAATGATGCTTGCCATGATTATAACAATTATGTTATATTAAGTACTGCTAAGGTAAATGTTTTTGATAACTGTGGAAAAGTTCATGTATCACAAGTAGATTTTGGCCCATCTTCGTTCATTACTCAAGAAAAATAGGTTCAAGATTAAATGATTTTCATCAATAGTAGATTGTTTTGTAGTGCCACAAGTTACAGATAATCTGCCAGCTTACAGCTTGATATTAGCAGACAATTATTTCAATATAAAATATAAATGAGGGAGAGTGATATCAGAGAAGATCACATAAATTTTGAAAAAAATTATCTTCACTTTAAAACATAGTACTTGGTTATATTGTTATGGGAAAAATTGTCTTCCAATGAATCACATTTATCGATGCAATATTCACAAAATAAGTTTCATGATTTTGAATTACAAAGATTTGGTCTATTGAGAAATCAAAACATTGTACTGTCATTTTATTGTAAAGGTTCCTTGGAAAAATGATAATTGTGATTTAGGTGATTCAAAATCTAGCCGTTAAAAGCTACTTGAATTTTGAAACGCCATTTAAAAGAGACCCAAATTTTAAAAACAATTACTTTGCCTTAATTAATGAGTATAAACAATTGAGGTACATGTCTGTCAACAGTGATAACGATCTTGAAATAGTCTTATAATTAAACTTCGAGTTCGGAATTCATGAAAGAAAAGTTTGGCATCATTAGATAAGTTATAGCGGCTATTACGGACCATTGCCATCTTAAGAATAGTTATAATAGTAATAAACTAGAACAGAATCAAAAACAATACACACTTACGACATACACATTTTACGTTAGGTACTTCAATGTTTAGTAACGAGGTTTTCAGGGTAACTAAATGTGGATATAAGTAGGTATTTTTTTAATCCATCGGCACGGATCCCAGTTACAGGACGAGGTAGAAAACACTATTCAAAATATACAATGTAAACAAACAAAAAAAGGCAATAACAAGAATAAGAAAAAATATCTAAAAAATAAATCAACAATTAATAACAAAACATGGTTTAAAACACAATAAATAACTAATGCAATATAAATACATGTGTCTATACAAAATATAGATGGTTAAACAATTAAATATGTAGTAAAATTAAGTGAATGAAACAATATATCAAGTCGAACTTCATATATATGGTAATTAATAATCATTTGATAAAAAGGATGCTGTAAGAACGTTAGTATGAGGAGTTGGCAACTGCAATACAGAGTTATATCAAGAGTTTAATCTAGAAAGTCGATGTAAAATTTGAGACACCAGAAGGCGTATTCAAGAAATTGTTGAAAATTTTGTGTAAAAAGATTAAAGAGTATATAACGCGCCCCCGATCAAAATTTTCTAATATTACATTTACTAATATTTAATGGTAAATAGTTCTCTTCACACCAATGGTGTGTTTAGTTATATTGTATCTACACCAGTCAGAGATGGACTTTATTTCAATAAATAATTTAAGGTTATCACCATACATTAAACAATTAATATTTAATAGTGCAGTTAAGTCATTGATAAATAGAATAAAGAATAAGGGCCACAGTATAGATCCCTAAGGTACACCTGACAATTGCACAAATTTAATCGATTGTATGCTATTGACAAATTAAAAACGTTTTGTGAAGTATGCGCGCAACAAGGTTAAGAGAGCATCGGATACATTCACAGAATATAATTTATTAATCAATAAATTATGGTTAAGACGATCAAACGCCTTAGAAAAAAATGTTTCTTTTGATTTATAATTCTTTTGCTGTTGAGAAAGTTCATTCTTTTTTAAACGCCCATACTGTGAAAAAATATACTAGCATTAATAATACAGGGTTAACTATGACTAAGTACAAAATTTTTAACTACGTGCTCAGGGAGCCCTAAAAGACAATAAAAAATTTATTCCAGAATTTTAGCTCGATATTAAAAAAATGGGGCAAAACCCTTTCTTCCTACGGAAAGTCGGCGCCTATGATGAGTATAGACTGAGATGCCTTATGGCTTAGATACATAGTTGACATTACATCTGTCAACAACTACCATGCGGTCGTTTGCAGTATTTCCAAATGCAGAAACGACAAAAATTTACATTCTTATTAGTAATAATACCTGATAGGTAGGTAACAGTTAATCCAGTTAGCTCCAGTATTTTGCATTCGTTTTTCATTATTTGGTTACAAACTGGTAAAACTACATTTTCACTCACTACCGATAAATACACTTCCCGTAGGTACAGTTGTTAGATACAATGCCTACGTATTATAACAAAATCGAAGAAAGGGGTGGTAGGTAGGTTCTAACATATAACAGAAAACGTTTACACCCGCGGCAGTTTTCTCCCATAACCTAGAAAAACAAACCGGCGAACTATATTGTGGGAAAATATCTGTACCCGACACATATTCCTTTATTTATTAATTATAAAACGTTTTAAATTAAAATAAGGCACTAAAAACTGAAGAACACAAAACTACAACGTAAACACAGGAATTAAATTATAAATTAATTATATATATTATATATATTATTAATTATAAATATTTTAAATATTCGATCGATGTGTACATGTGTACAAGTGTGAAATTTAGCTCCGTACTTAATTGTAATATTTACTGGTTTTGCGGTGATAGTTTGAATCAAATTTTTTGGACACGATTGCATTGCCATTGCATACTGGGTTTGTGGTGTATAACTTGCAATAAGTGCATGCATACGTTAATTAATAGTGAATTTGTTACTATAAGAATCCGGCTGAACGAATAATTCAGTGTTTTTGTGAAGCATTTTTTGTGAAGCCTTTTTGTCAGCATGCCTAATAATTGCGGTGTCTGTGCCGGGCTTATCAGCCGACACAAAGACAGTGTTCGATGTTTTGACTGTAAGGTTATGTTCCACACGCAATGTTTACAAACACAATTGCCAGCTGATTTTCAAAAAATTCCCGGAGTGTTTTTTAAGTGTCTTGATTGCGTTAAATTATCCTCAGTTCCTGATAAAAATAAATCTACCTGTTTAAATTCTGATATTGCCACAATTTTGTCTACGATGGATAAAAAATTAGACGCCCTCCATGGAGATGTAAATTTGCTAAAAAATCAACAAGTTGAAGTCCAAAAGTCGTTGCAATTTTTTGGGGATAAAATTGATGATTTTAATAAAAAGATACTGGATTTTGAAGTTACAGTAAAAGTGATACCTGAAGTCGAAAAAAAGTACAACAAGTTGATGAAAAGATTGCTCATTTAACTACCGAAGTAGATTTATTGCAACAACAAGCTAGAATGAATAATATTGTTATTAATGGTCTGGTGAATGGTCTGAAAAGTCTGGTGAAAAGTTGGGAGATATCATAAATAAAATCGTGGTAATTCGTTTCAAACCTTTCATAGAGTTGCTCATCGTGACTGCAATAATAAAAATCCTCGATCCATTATTGTCAAAACTACTGGCAGGTCTAAAAAAAATGAAATAATTTCTGCAATCAAGAAGAGGAAAGGTTTACGGTGAATGATATTGGTATGTTGACTCATTCTGCGGCAAACAGTAATATTTACATTAATGAACACTTGACACCAAAAAAATCAAGCATTACTGAAGTATTCCAAAGATTTTTGCAAGAAGATCAATACAACTTGCTGGACATATGATTGTAGAATTCATCAAATAACCAGTGAATCTTCAGTAAACAAACTTCGCCCAGTTAATAACTAATTAGGTTGCAGTTTTCTTCTTCTTTTGTTAAATTTTATTTAATTCATGAACATTTCGATATATTATCAAAATACTCGGGGTTACGAACGAAAACTTCCGACTTTTATTTATCTAGTTTGTCATCTGCAGCTGATATTATTTGCTTGACAGAAACGTGGCTTCGTGACGGTATTGGTAGTGCCGAACTTTTTGATTTAAATATTTTCGATGTATACCGTAAGGACAGAAATTACTTGCTTTCTGGAAAAAGAGATGGAGGTGGAGTTCTAATAGCGGTAAATAAGAAGTTTAATTCAGTGGTCAACGTCGATTGGTGTTGCCAGGGGATATGTGAGGACTTGTGGGTGTCTGTAATGCTTAGTGAAACAGTGAAAATTAACATATGTTGTGTATACGTACCTCCTTATTCAACCGATAATAATTTAAGTGCTCATTTGAATAAAGTTTGTGAAATTGTTCGATATAGGTCTAATGATAGTTTTGTTGTGTTAGGGGATTACAATGTGCCTGGTATCAGGTGGAGGTTTTGTCCAGCCGAGGGTTGCTACATCGCGTCACAAAATACTGACCATGACCTTCTTGATACGTATGATATTTTAAATTTTAATCAGTTCAACGGGGTCTCAAATGTTAATGGTAAGTGGCTGGATCTTGTTTTTTCATCATTTAAAAATGTACGTGTTACCGCATGTTCAAATCCATTTATTGAGGAGGATTTACATCACAGATCTATTGATATTGATATAACGGTTCCACATAACCTAAACTTAAAAAAAATCTTTAACTAGTATTTATAAATTCAGACAAGCTAATTATGATATTATTAATAGAGATATTAATGACATAAATTGGGCACGAATTTTGGGTAATGTAGGTATTGATGATGCTGTGTCATTGTTTTATCAAAAAATTATTGAAATTATTTCTAATAGAGTTGGTGTTGTAAATAAGAAATACGATTATCCAATACGGTACTCCGCTAATACTGTATCGTTAATAAAAAAGAAATATGTAGTACATAAAACTTGGAAAAAATTTAGAAGGCAGTTTGATTATGTTAGACTTTCAAATATAAGAAAAATGGTGAAGCTATCTATAAAAACTGATTATGGGAAATAGGTACAGTACAGAAAATAATTTAAAAAATAATATCAAGGCTTTTTGGTCTTTTGTTTCCAACAAATCTGTTAATAAATCTGTGCCTAGTTTTGTTGTTCATAATAATACTTCTTATGATGGTGATGAAGATATATGTAATGCCTTTTCTCAATACTTTGCGACAGTATTTGAACCTTCTGATACTCAGTCAAATGTAAGACTAATGACACCCAATTTTAATAACCCAGTATCAATTCACAGTATTTTACGTGACCAAGTACTTGCTCAACTGTCTAAACTGGATATCAATAAAGGATCTGGACCGGACGGATTGCCTCCTTTATTTTTAAGTCATGCAAAGACTCTATTGTTGAACCTCTTGTATTAATTTATAATAAATCTCTTTCAGAAGGAATTTTTCCTAATATTTGGAAAAAATCAAATATTATACCAATACATAAAAATGGCGATAAGAATTTAGTGTCCAACTACCGACCAATTTCAATGTTATGTGTACCGGGTAAAATTTTAGAGGCAGTCATAACAAATGAGTTATTTTTTAGATTCAAAAATGTTATACGTGTCGAACAGCATGGATTCTTTCAGGGACGGTCGGTTACAACAAATCTTTTACCTTTTGTACAGGAAGTGTCGGAGGTCATGGACAGTAGAAAACAAGTCGATGCAGTGTATGCTGCAGTGATTTTTCTAAGGCATTTGACAAAGTTCACCATCAAACATTGCTTGTAAAACTTGAAAATCTAGGCATACACGGCAATTTACTCGGTTGGATCAAATCATATTTGACTGACAGGTATCAATGTGTGAAAATAAATAACTGTACATCAAATTATATAAATGTTACATCAGACATTCCACAGGGATCCCATCTTGGACCCTTGTTGTTTTCATTGTTTATAAATGATATTTATACCTGTTTTTCAAGTACAAAATTTTCCCTTTACGCCGACGATCTTAAAATTTATAAAGTAATTGCTACAATAGATGACTGTATAGTTTTTCAACAAGATCTTAATAATCTGGCTTCTTATTGTCAAAATAATAGATTATTTTTAAATTTCAACAAATGTTATTACATCACCTTCTCACGTTTGTTTAATAATGTAAACTTTCCATATACTATTGATGGCAATGTTCTTGAAAATGTAGATTCTATTAAGGATCTTGGTGTAATTATAGACAAGAAGTTGACCTTTGAGTCACATATTGATAGTATTGTTAAAAAAGCGTATCGTTCATTAGGTTTCATTGTACGTTCTACAGTGTCATTTAAAAACCCTTATTCAATTATTACATTGTACAATTCATTAGTCAAAAGTCATTTAGAGTTTGCAAGTATAGTTTGGAATCCTATGTACTACGTTTATATAAACAGGTTAGAAAAAATTCAGATTAAACTTATACGTCACCTTAATTATCGTTTTAATAGACATCTGCAGTTCGAAACATATGACTTTTGTATTCACCATTATAAAATGATAAAACTTTGTTCACGAAGATACATAAGCTATGTTATATTCTTACATAAGTTACTGAACAATAATGTAGATTGTAATGTCATATTGGAAAAGTTACAATTTAATGCTAGGCATTACTATGCTAGGTCTAACTCCTTGTTTTATATCAATGCCTATAACACAAATTATGCAAGTAATTCACCTATATGTCAACTTCAAAAAATATACAATTCATTCTTTTCTACCATTGATATACTCCATTTGCCACTGTCCTCTGTTAAGCGTTTAGAAACTTATACATTTTTATAATTTTGTACTTTATTTTTAGGTTAAGATTTACTTAGTTTTAAGATTGTTTTTTCTTATATTCTTTCCTTTGTACACATTAATTTGTGCTGATTATCTGTGCAACCCTGTAATTGGAATGTTAATCCATTCTGTTGGGATGCCTTGTTCTTTAAATAAATAAATAAATAAATAACATGACAGCGAACCGACTCGACTGGACCGACTGCCGACTGTGGCCGACTGTTGCATGCCGGGAGCTTGCTGGTTGCATACTCTGATTCTCGCATTGGCGGCGTTAAATAAGGATTTAATATAATATCGAAAAAAATTTTTTTTCGCTTTATAAATAAGTTTGGAAATTTTTTGAAAGGAAATTCTGTTAATTCTTATTTTTTTCTATCCCCTCTTAAAATATTTGTACTTAGTCATAGTTAACCCTGTATAATTCATGAGAAAAGTTGAAATTATACATTCTCAGGAAGTATTCATTTTAGCGATACAATCAAGTATAATTAATTAGTTTTTACATGAACATATCAAAACCCATGAATTTTGTCTAAAACATTTTTCTTTGAAGATACGTAACTTATTATGGAGAATAAATTAAATTGTAAGTACTAAGGCAACTTGGCAAGTATGGTCTATTTCTTTACGAGCACCTTGTATGTTAACTTCCACAATGATTTGCCTTTACAGGCACCCCTTAGTGCAAGCAGATGTGTTTTGGGCGGGTATTATTGTAACTTTGCGGGTGGGCATTGTTCTCCCCAAAGTACACCTTTTCTTTACACTGGGCAACAGAACATAGAAGCAAACTCGTAATTCAAATCTACTGCAAACAAAATCTGGAAGGTAGGTATCTATACTGTCCTACTTTTGCCTATGATTACCAGATATGTGCCTATCAATTTTCAGATCATTAAAGAGTTGTACAGCAAAAATTACATTACATACAAATTAATAATCTATACTTTTTAAATATTACTACTTAAAACTAGTAAATAATAAATATATTGATTAACAATATTTAATTAGATAAAATTATTTGTACTATCAGCAATATATAAATAGTTTAAGATTTTTTTTGCTAAATTGTGAGATTATATTTTTGCATTCAAGAATCAAACATAACACAAGCACACACAAAAAAAAAGTTCTGTGCCCGAGCTCCGACCTATGGTTCCCCATGTATTTTTGGCTCCCGAAACCGATCCCGGGGCCGGTATAGCCCAGACGTTCCATATTTGCGCGCTACGGTCAAAAAAATGACAAAAATTTGGCCATTCCTGGAAATAAGCGCAAAGCTTTATCTCCGTGCCATTAAAGGGTCCAAACATGAATCAGTTGTTGGATAGGACCTCACACATCACACATCCCAATTGTCACTTGAGGGCCACGAATTGGCAGAAAATTGGTCCTAAAAAATTTCAAATTGTCTGAAAAAATCATATGATTTCACCGTATTCAGGATCGAATTGATTTAAGAGGATTGTCTTCATGTAGCATTGCACAGTGAATAAAGACAATAAAAATAAAGCAAAATTTAAAAAAATATATTAAAAAAATAAAAAAAAAAGAAAGAAAGGAGCTACAATACGTCGTCAACGTCGTTAGCTTTGGGTCACGCCATAGGAAAGTAATTGTGACCTGTTCACAAATTTTTATGGAACTGCAACCCTGCTAATGACGTTGACGTAGGAAGTATTGTGGCTCCTTTCTTTCTTTTTTATTTTTTTTTTTAAATTTTTTAATTTGTTTTATTTTTTATTATTTTTTTTATTTTTCTTTATTTTTAAATTTTTTTTATGTCTATTCACTGTGCAATGCTACATGAAGACAATCCTCTTAAATCAATTCGATCCTGAATACGGTGAAATCATATGATTTTTTCTGACACTTTCAAATTTTTTAGGACCAATTTTCTGACAATTCGTGGCCCTCAAGTGACAATTGGGATGTTCGAGGTTCTATCCAACAACTGATTCATGTTTGGACCCTTCAGTGGCACGGATATAAAGCTAGAAATAGTGTTTAGTCGAGTTAATTAGTATTCAGTAGTGTACAAAGTAGTTAATAAAGATAAGTGATTAATTAACGGATTGTTTTTCTAGTAAAAGAAAAAGTCGGCTTAGGAAACCCGTGAAAATTTGGTGTGGGAAGTGGATTTAAATGGAAGTTTGAAGAACTTTCTCCAACCCTGTGCGTGGCTGAACGGTGTTATTCGAGAATGACAATCTCGAACAGTCCAGAAGTTTATACGAACGTGAAATAAAGACCTAAGTGTGACATATCACCGCACTCGTTGTGACTTAAGGAAGTCATAATCTCGAACATTCTAGAACTTTATACGGGAGTGAGACAAAGACCCAAGAGTGACATATCACCGCACTCGTCGTGGCATAAGGAAGTGAACGGTGGTATTTGCGAAAGACAATCTCGAACATTCTAGAACTCTATACGGGAGTAAAGCAAAGACCCAAGTGTGACATATCACAACACTCGCATCATTCTAAGAAAGTCAACAGTGACAGTTACAAACACATTCGTGGACATTCTAGAACATTCCAACGAAAATAGAGTAATTGCCTGTAACTAGAAGTCAAGTCAATATGGATGCACAGCTGACGAAACTGTTAGAAATGATGCAAACAATGCAAAAGAAAACAGAAGAACAAGGACAGACGATGGAAGAAAAATTTGAAGAACAAGGGCATAAAATTGAAGATCAGTCCCAGACAATGCAAGAAAAATTAGAAGAACAACGGAATAAAATTGAAGATCAGTACCAGATAATGCAAGAAAAATTAGAAGAACAAGAGCATACAATGTAAGATCAGATACAGACAATACAACAGGAAATGAGAGACCAGACGAAAGAAATGCAGGAGAAATTAGAAAAGAAACTAGAAGAACAAGGGTATATAATGAAAGATCAGATACAGACAATACAACAGCAAATGAGAGATCGGACGAAAGAACTGCAGGCAAAGTTGGAGAATACACTAGAAAAAAAGCTAGAGGAGCAGTCGCATAAAGTGGAAATGCAAGTAGAAGAGAAACTTTTAGCACAAAAAAAATAGACGATGAAATAAACCAGGTTAGAGAAGAGCTTCGACTTAAATTAAACAAGATAACAAATGTCGCCGAGAAGTGCTCTCGAGCGTAATTTCATACAATGCGCCTCGAAAAATCCATGCAACTAGTTTTGTTAAATATAGGGAAGGGTTCTGCGCGTCTATTGTCCTAGACGGTGTTTTAGGGCGTGGATTTCAGAGTTAGGAATAATAAAAAAAAAACGGAGTAGCTAAAAATCGTGACAGTGACAGGAGTACGATTTTTTGGTTTGACAGCAAAAATTTTGCTACGCATTAGTAAATTTAGAAAACTGTTGTTTGTGGTTAATTGTAGTAGAATCATTGGAAGGGTGTATAAAGCTGAGACTATTAGTAATATATTGTGTTTTTACATAATTTTGGGGTGTCATTCCACAAAAGTTAGAATTAGTGCAAAAAGAACGAAAAGGCAATTCTCTGAGTGCAGATGAACTCAAAACTGTTATATTATATAAAAGTAAAAAAAATAAAAAACAGGTGTGGGAAGCCTGGCAGACCAGTTCATGGACTTATGCGGGTAAGTGTTAAGCTATGTTCTTTGGTGGCACGCTGAAAAGACAGAAACTATAGTGTAATTAGACATTTAGTGATACAGCTCATGACTTCAAGAAAGCTTAGAAGTCGCGAAATTCCTCAACGGGAAGGTGAGGCCGAGGGTGAAGAATGGCCTCTTTCCCTAGACTCCGCCACCTTCATGGAGGAAGTTTTTCCTCATGGACAACCTCTGAGTCAACAAAAAGACTTGGAAGTTGCGTCAAAAGACTTACTAAATCTGGGTCGCGCTGACGAGGAACACCCTGAGGAAGCCGTCGTAGAAACAGAGGCTATAGTGCCTGGGGGCGGTACCTTGGATGTTGGTTCAGAGGCGAGTGGAGGACGACATGGCGCCCAACTAGCGGTGCGAAACCACGGAGAATTAGAATTAGGAGTCCGTGATCTACCTATGAGTAAGCTGAGCAAGAAAAATGAAAGGGAAGGACATATTTTAGATAAAGAAGACGAAACACAAGATAAGACACCCGTTCTGGTTTTCGGGAGAAAGAACCAGTGGCGCCCAACAACAACAATAACGAGTCAAGAAAATACAGAAGAAAGAATAGCAAAAATGTTTAGTAATATGATGAAAACATGGATGCAGGCGACATTACCTACAGAAAAGAAACCGAAAAGAATTTCGCCTACATACGAGGGAAATGAAAGTGAAGATCCAAATCATTTTATGGAAAAAATGCAACAAATATGTGAGGATGAGGGAGTACCAGAAGAGGATTGGACCAAATATGTAGCAGGACAATTGCGTGGTAACGCAAGTACATGGTACCAAAATTACAGGGTGTTTGATTGGTCTTTTTCCGAATTTAAGGAAAATTTTTTGCAACATTTTGATAACTATCATGTTCAAGGAAAATTGCAAATCGAATTGTTTTCTAAAACACAAGCTAAGGAAGATGTAACAACATTCTTTGGACGAAAATTGGCATTATATCGCAGGTTAAAATTGGGAGTAGATATAGATGTGTTGTTACCGCAATTACAGTCATTACTTAGAGCGGACTTACAGGAGAAACTGGTCGGCATGGAGTTTAATACTTTTGCAGAACTTAAACGAAAAGCTTGTATGATTGAATGCCAACTAGAAGCTATCAGAAAACAATCCACAGCTGGTCCAATGATAAATCAAGAACTATCCAGACTAGATGTACGAGCAAGACCCGCATTTTACCCATGTAGAAATTGTGGAGGTAGGCATTATCCGCGAGAATGTCCAAATAGGCCAGTAGAAGAAACTCGGCGGAATGTACCAGCATTACCACCACCAACAGCAAGCACTTCGGAAAACCAGGAAGGAGCGATGGCCAGGGAGCCCAACCGCCGTTCCGAAATATAAGATTAGGCTCATTACAAGGAAAAAATCACGGAAATGACCTACTAAAAATATCTGTGAAATATAACCAACAATATATGACAGCTTTGGTGGATACGGGGGCAACGCATTCGTTCTTAAAATCGGCATTGTACAAAGAGGATTTTCCTGAACGGGCTCGAGGAGTACGGTTGGTGGATGGGTCAACAATTGGAGCCTATGGACCAATAGACATATGTTTAAATATTAGCGAGCAAGAAGTAAACGTAGAAGTGTTTCTATTGGATGACGTAAAGGAAGATCTCATCTTAGGAATGGGATGGTTGGAAGAAGCAAATGCGGTAATAGATCTTAAACAAGGGAATGTATTTCGATGTTGAAGGAAAAGACACGTCACCTATTGGAAAAGGTCCCATATACCTATAGAAACGTTTGAAAAGATACATTTGGACGAAAACAATGTGGACATGAGATGGCGAGAATATTATGAAGATATACTTAATGAATTCCCCGATGTATTTAAAGAAGAAATTACCCAGTCCCGTACAAATTTAACGCAACATAGAATTGTTGTAAAGGACAATAAACCTTTCAAGATACGAAGATATCAATATTCGAAGGAAAAAAAGCAAGTCATACAGAATGAAGTCGAAGAGATGTTACGAGCCGGCGTGATAAGAAGAAGTCATTCGCCGTATAGCTCGCCAATAGTGTTGGTAAAAAAACCTGACGAGTCCGTGAGGTTCTGCATCGACTATCGACAATTAAACACGATCACGGAAGACGAAGTAGCTATGTTACCTACTATCCGAGACATTCTGTATGAGATTGGAGAAGCACAAATCTTTACATCCTTGGACCTTAAATCAGGATATTGGCAAGTCCCTATGGATAAGAATAGTACTAAATATACGGCATTTTCTACACCTGACGGATCAGCCTACGAGTTCGTAGTAATGCCCTTCGGGTTAAAGAATGCGCCCACTACTTTTCAGAAGATGATGACCGAAGTCCTTTCCGGGCTGATTGGAAAATTCGTGCACGTTTACTTAGACGATGTGGTCATATATTCAAAAATAGAGAAGAGCACGCAAATCATATCCGTCTGGTGTTAGAGAGACTAAGGATCCATGGACTTAGATGTAAATTAAAGAAATGTGTATTTGGAGCTGACTCAATAGAATATTTGGGATACAAAGTCACCGCAAGACAAAATGAGGTGTTAGATAAGCACCTAGAAAAAGTAAAAAATTTCAGTACCCCGAGAACCGTTAAAGAGGTTCAAAAGTTCCTAGGACTGGCGAATTGGTTACGGGAATACATCCCTAGATATGCCGAAGTAGCCGCACCCATTACAGATCTACTGGGAAAGGGGCGCTTCAAATGGACAAGAGAGGCTGATAGGGCATTTGAAACGCTAAAAGAAATATTGGCTCACCCTGAACCTCTTCGTAGGCCAGTCCCGAACCTACCGTTTATTTTACAGACTGATGCCAGTGCTATCGGCATGGGTGCGGTATTATATCAAGAAGAAGAAAATGGGGAAAGAAGGATCATTTCGTTTGCAAGCGCAAAATTCAGGAAAGCCGAGACTAGATATCACGCAAACGAGCAAGAAGTATTAGCTGTAGTGTGGGCCTGCCGTCGGTACAGACCGTTGTTGGGAGACGAAACTTTCATTTTGAGAACGGATAGTAGGGCCTTACAATGGCTGAGTAAATATCAAGATGATCGGGCCAAACTTACTCGTTATGCGTTATATTTGCAGGAATTTAAGTTTAAGGTGGAGCATTGCCCCGGAAAAGAAAATCAGTTACCAGATTATTTAAGCCGGAACCCTGCTGGAGAAGAAATGGAAGAATTAGAGGAGGATCGATTACTTCCACCGGAAGTTATAGACAGAAGAGAAGTAATGAAGAATCCGGAAATAATTTTGAATAAAATGGAAAAGAAAAAGAACCAGCGACGGCAAAAACGAGAAAAGGTTCCACCTATGTTTTTGCAGTCCATAACGCTTAAGTTAAATCAAATAGAGAACCTTCAGTTACCCCTATATGAACAGGTAGTTAAAGCACAGCAGGAGAGTCCTGAATATGCTGCTACGAAGGTTCGAATACGACGATTACAAAGTGGAGACCCGGTAGACGTACCATGGAAAAGAACCTTAAGGGATCAATATAGAGTTGACGACAACTTAGTGTGGTATACTGGGGATAACGTTCCAAGACTGGTTGTACCCTTGAATTTATGGCAAAGGGTCACTCAAGAATATCATGATAATGCTGGACATCCGGGTCGGGATGAGACTTATGACGCCATCACACGGCTTTATTTCTGGCCCTCAGTAAGAAAATATATAAAAACATATGTAAAACATTGCTTGATATGTGCATCAGTGAAAAGAGGAGGTGGTCACCAACCACACGCACCATTAAGACCAAGACCCCCAAAAAGACCGTGGCAAACCATCAGTTTAGATATAATGGGACCATATCCTATTACAAGAAAAGGAAATCGTTTCATTATTGTAGCCACTGACTTATGTTCGAAATGGATGGAAGCCCAACCTGTGGAAAGAGTCCGGCCTATGGTTATGAAAACCTTTATGAATCAACTGTGTCAAAGGTGGGGATTTCCTGCTGAGGTGATAACCGACAACGGACCTAGTTTTCGGAGTGTTCCTGGAGTAGATATCTTGAGAGACACAATATCACCCATTACACTACACCAATTTATCATCAGCGGGCAAATCCAGTCGAAAGGAGAAACCAAGAATTGAAAAAACTATTAAGAATCCATTGTAGAGAAAATGGAGAAGCCCGCTGGGATGAAAAATTAGATCAACACCTGTTCACACTCCGAAACAGAGTAAACCAGGCCACGGGAATGAAGCCCAGTGAGGTGTTATTGGGAGCACCTCTAGTAAGACCAGGTGAATGGGGGCATCCCCAAGTGAATCATCCAATCCAAAATACACCACAAGCTAGAGAAGACCGATTGAGAAGAGTTCGTAGAAGGCAGATTATATTCAATAGAAACTTATACCCTGAGCCGAGGGTAGCACAAGTACATTTCCAGCGGGGAGATCAAGTCCTCGTGAGAAACTTCCCTGAAGCTCGAACCCCATTCGGAACCCCTTGGAATGGACCTTTTCCCATAGTCGCTGTCCATAGCGAGAATATCTATGAGGTAGATAGAAATGGGTCACAATATAAAATCCATGTTGATGACATAAGACCATGGACTGGGCCGTTTCCAAATAATGAACCTGAATTAGACCCGATGCTACGAAGTGACGATCAACCTGAACGGAATCCAGACGAAATCGATGAGCCTCGTGTTGGAAATAAAACCGCCTTGACGAAACCGAGGTGCCAGCCATCGAGGAAGACGTTGAATCCGACCGAAGTCGTCGTCCCCGGCTACAAGAGAATGAAGAACCGCTAGATGAGAGGGAGGAAGAGCAGAACACAGATCTAGTTCAGCCACCAACGTGGGAGCCCAATACAGGTCGTATAAATACTTCCATATCCGAACTAGATACTGTAGTTCTATATTCCAGCCCCATTCGAGATCCCAGATGGAAAGCGGGCGTCTCGACGAGTTCTTGCTTGCCGGTCATTATGGAAGACGTGGGAGAAGACCTACCCGGGGTCATTGTCGATTCCGAAGCCCCAGGTATCGTGGGGTTATATCCTTAAGAAACATGAAGAAGAAGCTGCCGCGAAAATGTGACGAAACCCATATATCCACATTGTTCGTGCAAATTAAGTAAATTGGCCTTAAGCCAAATGCCAATGTTTTATTGCTAGGAAATTAGATATTAGTTAGAATAGGGAAATTTAGGGTAAGTAAATGGCCTTTAGGGTCAAAGTTAAAATATTTAGCGATAAGTTAGAATAGAATAGGTAAGTCTTAACCTTTATGGTTACAAAATGAAATGTTTAAGTAGAAACCCAAACAACAGTTTAAAATTCAGGGGGGTGGTGTCGCCGAGAAGTGCTCTCGAGCGTAATTTCATACAATGTGCCTCGAAAAATCCATGCAACTAGTTTTGTTAAACATAGGGAAGGGTTCTGCGCGTCTATTGTCCTAGACGGTGTTTTAGGGCGTGGATTTCAGAGTTAGGAATAATAAAAAAAAACGGAGTAGCTAAAAATCGTGACAGTGACAGGAGTACGATTTTTTGGTTTGACAGCAAAAATTTTGCTACGCATTAGTAAATTTAGAAAACTGTTGTTTGTGGTTAATTGTAGTAGAATCATTGGAAGGGTGTATAAAGCTGAGACTATTAGTAATATATTGTGTTTTTACATAATTTTGGGGTGTCATTCCACAAAAGTTAGAATTAGTGCTAAAAAGAACGAAAAGGCAATTCTCTGAGTGCAGATGAACTCAAAACTGTTATATTATATAAAAGTAAAAAAAATAAAAAACAGGTGTGGGAAGCCTGGCAGACCAGTTCATGGACTTATGCGGGTAAGTGTTAAGCTATGTTCTTTGGTGGCACGCTGAAAAGACAGAAACTATAGTGTAATTAGACATTTAGTGATACAGCTCATGACTTCAAGAAAGCTTAGAAGTCGCGAAATTCCTCAACGGGAAGGTGAGGCCGAGGGTGAAGAATGGCCTCTTTCCATAGACTCCGCCACCTTCATGGAGGAAGTTTTTCCTCATGGACAACCTCTGAGTCAACAAAAAGACTTGGAAGTTGCGTCAAAAGACTTACTAAATCTGGGTCGCGCTGACGAGGAACACCCTGAGGAAGCCGTCGTAGAAACAGAGGCTATAGTGCCTGGGGGCGGTACCTTGGATGTTGGTTCAGAGGCGAGTGGAGGACGACACAAAGGAGGGCGTAATCAAATCCGAAGGACCTGTTATCCGAACTCAAAAAACGAAGCGTCCTGAATTCGACGCAAGGTCTCCTGGAATATCTACCTGCGTCAGTTTGAAGCAGCAACTGCAGCAAACGAATAGTCTGATAGTGAGAAAGCTACTGCTTTGATACTTGCTCTACGAGGGGAAGCTCTCGACGTCCTGCAGGGAGTTCCTACTAAGCGGCAGAATGACTACGCCATTCTAAAACAGAATATAGAAATGAGATATGATGATAAGTACCTGCAGCAAGTGTACCAGGCACAATTAAAGAATCGTCAGCAACAGAGTGGAAAGAATTTACAACATTTTGAGACCGATGTTGCCCGACTACTTCGATTGGCTTATCCAACAGCTCGGTCAGAATTCTTAGAGCAGCTCTCCATTCTAGTTTTTACTAGTGGTCTAAAAGATTGCGAAACCCAGCGCAGGCACTACGACTTGCTAGACCAAAAACGTTGAACGACGCTCTTTCGCATGCACTGGAATTCAAGGCAGCAAAAATGGCATCCGGTAGACATGTTAAAGAGAGGGCGATCAGTAATAACAGCGATAGTATGGCAAATGGAGACGCTGAAGGAGATTATTGATAAACTCAGCCCAACTACTAGGCCAAAGAAAGAACAATCTGATAGTCGAAGGGATCGCTTTCTTCTATGCTAGAACTGTGGACAGACAGTGTAGGGCCCCAGTCGCGGATCAGAAAAAGCGCTACTCCCAGGCGGCAGCTGCTCAGGAAAACTAGGGTCAGCCGGCTTGATGGGGCAAAAGCCGGCTGCGTCCTCCTACCATGCCCCACGAGAAGAAATTACATTGTCACGTCTCCAGGACTCTGACTCCTTGCTAGTAGAGGGCATTATTTTTGGTCGTATTTTCCCTATGGTAATCGATACTGGAGCGGCAAGAACTATTATTTGGCAGAATATTATTGATGCTTGGCGTATTAAGAATCCTGTCAAACGTTATGTCCTCACAACAGCCAATGGACAACAATTACCAGTCAAGGAGGAATGCGAACTTGAAGTAGAATTAGGAGATGTAAAATTCAAACACAGAGTCCTGGTAGCAGATGTATCGGACAATGTCATACTCGGACTAGACTTACTACGGGAAAAGGGGGTAAACTTAGATATGAATACTGGTACGCTACGGATAATGGGTGAGGAAGTAGTGCTAACGAACACCACTGAGAATAACGCGGTAACGCTTAATCCGTTGTTTAAGAAGTTGTTGTACTACTTGCTCAGACCGAAACCTTGGTTGCCACAGTTCTGGATGGGGAAATATCAAAACAGTGTAGGAGTAGTGGAACCCAGTAATCCGGTTTTGTTCAATAAATCTATAGTCACCGGACGTACCCTGATTAAACCTGAGAAAACGACAATAGTACGGGTAGTTAACCTAAAAACTTTTCCACAGAAAATTACAAAGGGAACAAAAAGTTGAAAGCAGCAAACCTGAAATTGAACCCAAAGAAGTGCAATCAGCTTCAGAAGGAGGTTAGATACCTAGGCCACATTATTACTCCAAACGGTGTGAAAACAGACCCGGAGAAGACAGAATGTGTAAAGAAGTTTTCTCGGCCTATGCACATACTATCGACGATTCGTCCAAGGATTCACGGACATTGCCAAGCCTCATCATAAACTCACAGCAGACAACATCTCGATCGAATGGACTCCGAGATGCCAGCAAGCCTTTGAGACGCTGAAATAAGTTCTCTGCATTACCCCGATTTTGACATGCGCAATACCTGGACAACCATTTATAGTGGGCACGGACGCAAGCAACATTGGAATTGGCGGAGTTCTTTCCCAAGTACAAAATGGCTAAGAGCGAGTAGTGAGCTACTTCCGCAAAGTTATGTCAAAGGCCGAAAAGATTTACTTGCCATCGTCAAGAGCCTAGAACACTTTCATAAATACTTGTATGGCCAAGAATTGCTCCTATGAACGGATCACGCTTCCCTTAAATGGCTGCTACAGTTTAAAAATCCTGAAGGACAGATGGCCAGATGGCTGGAACGGCTGCAAGAATATCACTTTGTTGTTGAACATCGAGAAGACAGGAAACATGGAAATTCAGATGCCCTGTCCTGTCAACTGCAAACACTGTAGTAGTCTTGAAAGGAAAAAGGACATCTCATCAGTTCCTTGCAAGGTGGTAGCAGCCCAACCTGAAGACAGATAGAGTTCAGCGGCGATTCGGGAAGACCAGCAAGCTGACTGTGACATCAAGCCTTTACTAGACTGGAAAGAAGCCAACAACCGACCCTCTTGGGTTGACGTCAGTAGCAAAAGCCCAGCATTAAAGACCTATTGTGCTCAATGGAATTCCCTGGTGTTGAAATACGGTATCCTAAAAAGAGCATGGGAGAACAATGACGGAACGGAGGTCAAGAAACAAGTACTACTCCCAAGGTCCTCGGTTAAGGAAGTGTTGCAGGAAGTACAGGGTGTCCAGCGTAACGCTTCTCACTCGATTTGTGGCTTTAATGTCATAGTTACAAAAAAATGTCAAAAACAAAAATTGTGTCATTTTTATAGGTGATTCGACGTGTCTTAGAAAAAAACAATACAACATGGAATTAAAATAGTTATTTACCGAAGTTCAATTTTTTTAAATGCAACACCCTATGTATGTTTTTAAATTCTGAAAAAGCATACAATTTTGATTACATCCATATGATATACTTAAAGGAAAATGATGAATATATCTGATATATCAATACATTTCCCTTTATATCTCAGTAACCACTGGAACAATTATATAAGTATATGTATGGATGTCAGAATTGTATGCTTTTTCAGAATTTAAAAACATACATAGGGTGTTGCATTTAAAAAAATTTAACTTCGATAAATAATTGTTTTAATTCGATGTTCTATTGTTTTCTTCTAAGACACGTCGAATCATCTATAAGAATGACACAATTTTTGTATTTGACATTTTTTTGTAACTATGACATTAAAGCCACAAATCGAGTGAGAGCGTTACACTGGACACCCTGTACATGGAGGTACTGGTGGTGGACATTTCGGTATCAATAGGACACTACATAAGATTAGGAAGCGTTTCTACTGGTTGAGTTGTAGGATGGATGTAGAAGATTGGTGCTGAAAATGTTACATATGTGCAGCCAGCAAGGGACCGAAGACCCGTTTCAGAGGCAAAATGCGCCAGTACATCGTAGGAGCACCGTTCGAGAGAATTGCCATTGATATCGCTGGCCCCTTTCCGAAAACCCAAAATGGGAACCGATATCTGCTAGTAGCCATGGACGGAAGAGACCATAACCGTAGCAGAAGTGCTAGTCAACAACCTGTCCTGCAGATTTGGTGTACCCATGGAACTGCATTCAGATCAGGGCAGAAATTTTGAATCAGGTGTGTTCCAAAAGGTCTGCAAGCTTATGGGAATCCGGAAAACCAGGACCACCCCACTGCATCCCCAGTCAGATGGTATGGTGGAACGCTTCAACCCCACACCAGAAACTAATCTGAGGATGTTTGTGAACGAGAACCAGACAGACTGGGACAAGCTCATTCCACTCTTCCTGTTAGCTTACCGCTCAGCTGTCCATGAAACTACTGGGAAGACTCCCGCAAGGATCATCTTTGGATGCTTCGTCTACTAGCAGATTTGGTAGTTGGTCGTCCTGCGGAACAGCCCACAGAGCAAGACACTTATACCCATGAGCTAGAACGGAGACTAGCAGCCGTACACGACCAAGTCAAATCTCGAATGCGACTAGAGAGCATGAAGACTCGATATGACGTCCGGGCCAATACAGTCGGATACCAACAAGGTGACCTGGTGTGGATGTACAACCCCACGCGGAAGAAAGGAAAATCACCTAAATTACAGAACCGCTGGGAGGGCCCCTACACCGTTATTAAAAGAATCAATGACGTCGTTTACCGGATACAGAGGACTCCCAGGAGTAAGATGAAAGTCGTCCATCTGGAGCGTTTGTCCCCGTATAGAGGTGCATCCGATCAGGGCGATCGGTCCTAAGGAGGGGCCAGTGTCACAGAATTTGCCCCGCTCGCACCCAAATAGACGACTGTGGTATCGCGTAACGCCAAATTGCTCCGATCGCCCCTACGAGATTCTGGTAAACAAACAAATAATGCCGTGTATCGAGGCGCGATTGGAATATTGAAAATCGTCGAGAATCGTTCGAGAAATGGGTCGAGAACTGCTAGAAAATACTTGGAATATTCGTTTGGTCTATAAAAGAAGAATAAACGGCCGAGTTAGTCACTATTGAATTACAATCTTGAATGGGAGAGTTTAGTTGGAAATTTCGGAGATATCAAATAGAATTTAGAGCGATTTAGATAGTGATTAATTAAATAGTGTTTAGTTGAGTTGTAATTAGTACTCGGTAGTGTACAGTGTTAATAAATATCAGAAGAAATTAACTGTTTGTTTTTCTGGTAAAACAAAAAGTTGGGTTAGGAAATCCGTGACAATAAGTAGACATTTTCTGGCAATATCTTTTCTTGTACCATTATTTTTTATATTTGAGATCATATAATTAATTAATAATACTATTAAATTTTACAGATCATTTGAAATAAAGGGTGTTTCAATTTATTTAAATTCCATGCCATTAAGTTGCATCAAATAGATTTGAAATTTACCTTTTTTTTTTTAAATGTACCTACTAGAAAAAGATGTACACATATTTGGAAACTAAAACCTTCAGAATTGCAAATCCTTTACACCTGTTGCTTATCTTAGAGATAATTTTATTTTAGATATTATTATTATTTTGTATTATGCACCTATTTGTGTTGAAGCTTCATTTGTTTTTTTAATTCACATGTTAGCTTTATCTACATATAATTCTGTACACAATTGGATGATTCAGTCATTGTGTCACTAAGAGACCTCTTCAGGTAACTTTTAGGTACTTAACTAGTTTCAAAATAACTCCCGTAATAATGACTCGACTTGGATGCTACTTGCACCAGTTTTCACCTTCTGTGTAAAAGCTGAACACTGTACCAAAGTTTACAGAATTATTTCTGTAAACTTTGACTGTACCCACTATACAGTCACGGCAATATTAAGAGCGTCATATTCTAGAAATAGTTTTTCTACAAATAATTTTAGATATTTAAGAACTGATTAATATAGAGCTTAGCAAGTAACAGGAATGTTATCTCATGTCACCTGCGAATATGCAAAGGTACCGAAGTAAAACGAATAATAAATGTGTTAAGGTAGCCATATTTGTGGTCCAAAATAGTGAAATGTCGATGAAATTCTAAACTTTGAGATTTGAAACCCTGTTAAAGCTATTAAAAATAATTATACAATATTGGATACTAGAAAGCCTAACTTAGCTAGTGTTAATATTTATATTGCCAAAATGTAGCGATTTTATAATTAAAATATTTATTGAAAGTGTCTCTTTTTATGACATTGTTACATAAACTTCAACAATTTATTTTTCACATTTAAAAGAAAAAGTAAGAAAAATGAACACAAACCTTCCTTAAGTTCATCCTTTATATTTTTTAGCAATCAAATAAAGTGTTAACTGTTTTATAGAAAGGTAAACTTAAAATTATCTGTCAATTTTCATGTTGTTTTGATTATCGCCATATTTAAAGATAGCGTGATAACGTAATATATAGTTATCGGTATTTTTTGAGCCATAAATAGTTGAACTATTACTAGGTAGCAGCATCTGTCAAGGGTTGAAAATCTTACTGTCTTGTAGGCGACTCTGCTACATGATAACGACGCCCTTACCAACAAATTTTTAGGTACAGAAATCTTTCAAAATACGCATTGTTTTAAATTAACTTTAGATGTAAATATTGTTAAAATATTATATAGTTCTGCATTGTTCAGTTTTGGTAATAAATATCTATGTGAAAATAATGGTTAAACGCTTTTTAAAAGTTATTATTTTATTTGACGAAAATTTAAATAGTAAAAGTGGATAAATAAAACATCAAAAATTTTATTTTTATATTATTTTTGTTCTACGCGTTTTATTTTTCAATATTTCTGTACTTAAAAATACCACAAATTTTGGTATTTTATGGTGAAAAATACGGCGATCTTAACATTTTCCCAATGATGGTAGAAATGGAAATTTATCAAGTCAATGATGAATGTCAAACCTGAAAGTAAAGTGTTTTGAGATGTATGTTATGTTCAAGTTTTTAATATCGAAATATTTTATAATTTCTTTTCAGTAAAAAGTTTCCTCAGATACTGTTAATAGTCGTAGATAAAGTATAGTATTCTACTTGCATATAATGGCTGTAAATCACGGGGTTGAAGATTATGGTACGACTCAGGTACGAGCCATAGGCGAGTGTTGTAAATCACCCATCATTATATGCTCGTTGAATAATACACTATTATCCTCTACGACTGAAGAGTATGTCCATTATTTCTTCAAAAACTTATGTATAATGATGCTCATTACACTTCAGTATAATCAGAACACTTATTCATCACCATTGCTAAGCGATTTCTCGAGTGATTTTTATTTGTATTGCGGCAAATAACTGCACCTATATAAAAAATAATGATCAGTTTGTTGTCTATATCAGAAAACAACTAACTATTGGTCTATGTGGTAAGTATAAAAAATGTTTATCATAAATTGTCAAATTTGTTGAAAATCAGTGGAAATGTTTGTCGATTCAGACGAAAGCGACTTGGACTTGGAATCTATACTTCTAGAAATTAAAGATGCCGCAAAAGAAGCCTCCCTTGCTTTATTGCCCAAATTTCGAAAAAGGTACGAAACTGTTCACCAGAATTTCATCCAATGGCAGGACAAAATCATGTTGTGAGGTTAGGTATTGTACCGGTATATTTCAAATAATTATCTTAGAAATATATATAATAATAATTTTATTAATCCATAAAGATCATAAGATGATCGGATAGGATAGGTCAATACAATAATTCATACTAGAAACTTATATATCAAGTTAATAAATAAAAGTAACAATCACAGGAAATCACAGCTACTTGAAAACTCAACTCATTATAATCATTCTTCATATTATGAGATGAACAAAACAGTGTGTTTAATCACACACATACACATACACATACACACATGTATATACGTATATACACACATCAAATAAATAAATCAATACACATTAGATGTATTACAAAATTAATTAATTTCAATTGACAGTATATTAATAGACACCCTTATATCTGTTTTTACATAATATAAAAATTAAATAGGAGGCATGCTCCAACATACTCCCCTTGAAATCTTAATTACATTTAAGTTTCAAAGAAAAAATGGAAAGGAAATTAATGAAGTCCAAAAATTACAAAGCGGTAGGCAACACACAAGTTTTTGCTACAGGCCGTTGTAGATTCCTGTTGGTGTTTTTAGTGTACTACACGAGTAACTGCAACGGGTCCTGGATGAAGCTGAATAATTCTTCCTATACTCCATTTTAGTGGAGGTAGTTTATCCTCCTTGATTATGACAAGAGCATCGATTTTAAGCAGATAAGAAAACTGAAATTTCCACTTGGTTCTTGTTTGCAATTCTGACACGTATTCCTTTACCCATCTTGACCAAATGTCTTGAGCCATTTTTTGACATCTTTTGTATCTTGAGAGTTGAGTTTCATTGACGTCTGTCAAATCAGCACAGGGCACAGAAGTAAGAGGATGACCAATAAGGAAATGTCCAGGAGTCAAAGGGTTTAGATCGTTCGGATTATTTGAAAGAGGGTACATAGGTCTCGAGTTTAAGCATGCTTCTGTCATTGTCAACACAGTAGTAAATTCCTCATAAGTGAGATTGCTTTTACCGATAACACGCTTCAAATGATGTTTTACTGACCTAACACCGGCTTCCCACAAACCTCCAAAGTGTGGAGACATTGGAGGCACAAAATGCCAACTTATGCCTTCTTGACCAAGTTCAACCGCAATGAGATTTTAGGAAAGTTTGCAATTTCATATTTGCACCAACAAAGTTGGTACCATTGTCAGAGTAAATATTTAAACTTTTTCCACGTCTGGACATGAAACGATGCAAACATGCAAGAAAAGCGTCTGATTCTAAACTACTCACTAGTTCAAGGTGGGCTGCTTTTGTGGCAAAACAAATAAAAACTATTGCTGAATCACTCCATAAATAAAAATTGTTAAAGGAAATAATCAATGCAGATTTCACTTTATCAAACAGTTTGGCTAAAAGTAGAGCTGCACATAACTTTGATCTCGGCACAGTTATAGGTTTTAATGAAGCAACCCGTGATGTTGCACAAAGTAAATTAATAGTACAATTATTAAGTTTGTCTATAGTGCTAAAATAAATACAATAACCAAACGCTTGTTTTGATGCGTTTGCAAAGTTCATGAAGTTCGACTTTATTTATGTCATCGACACAAATATACCTGGGCACTTGAATATGATTTAAGTAATAAAGGCTTTTTGAAAATGTATTACACTCATTTTTTACATCCACACAAGTGCTTGGTTCCAGTGAATCTTTAATTTCCATAAAGCTTGCATAAATATTTTGGCTTGAACTATTACTGGACCAACTAATCCAAGTGGATCGAAGATTTGTGCAACTGAGGAGATTATGTCTTTTAGTAGGGGTAACATTAGAGGTCAAATCTTTAACGTTATAAAATAAAGATTTTGATTTCCATAGTAGACCTAATGAATGAGTTTCGTCATGTTTACCTATGTTTACAATAGTGTCTGGATTACAACCAACAATGTAGTTCCGTATGTCAATGCTATTAGAAATCCATTTATTTAAACTAAAACCGTAAGGTTTAAGAATTTTACAAATATCATGATATAAAACTATAAGAGAATCAATATTATCAGCGCCTGTTAAAGTATCATTGACGTAAAAGTCAGTTAATATTTTATTGTATGGATCAGGATATGAATCTTTATTTTGATATGCAGTTTCATTGAGACAACGTACAACAAGGTATGGCGCAGATGCGGTTCCATAATATGTCACTGCGTGTAGTTCATAATATTCTACTGGATCATTTTTATTTGCACGCCATAGAATTCTTTGAAGTTTTTTATCGTCTGGATGAATCCATACTTGGCGATATATTTTTAAAATTTCACCAGCTAAAACCCATTTGTATAGTCGAAAACGAGTAATAATCATGAATAAGTTTTGTTGCAGTTTACCACCGACCATCATTATATCATTAGCAGAAACACTTGTTGTTGTTTTACATGAAGCATCAATTACAACCCTCAACTTAGTTGTTAAACTATTTACTTTTGTAACAAAGTGGTGCGGTATATAATATGCATCTGTTGTATCAGTATCTGTTATTTTTGACATGTGATTTGACTGGACATATTCCTGCATAAAATTCGTGTATTG
This sequence comes from Monochamus saltuarius, assembly GCA_025584915.1. Classification (NCBI taxonomy): domain Eukaryota; kingdom Metazoa; phylum Arthropoda; class Insecta; order Coleoptera; family Cerambycidae; genus Monochamus; species Monochamus saltuarius. The sequence goes on from CM046723.1 coordinate 38,611,749, forward strand.
TTGTTGTAAGGCATTATTTTTTAATAATTTATTTTCAACTGAATATAATCGTATCACTGCAAGTTGTTTAGATTAGCCTAAAACGTTTTCTCGTTGTTTTATAGGTAAGCGTTCAACAAATCTGCCATCACTGCTGCGTTTAGAAGTAGCTTGAAAATGTTCTTCGACATTATGTTGTTCAGATGATATACGTTTGTTTATATCAATATCTTCTATTTCCCAAAATTTTGTTAATTTATTGTCGATATGTTTTGTTGAGACAAAATTACATTGCACGCGCGACTGTAAATAGTTTTTTAAATAGAAAACATAGAAACTGCGACATTAATGAAATTAATGTTGATAATTTAAATATTGTTGAGAAATCGGATATTGCAAATCATTTCAATAAGTATTATTCTAATATTGGTGAGAAAATGGCTAGACAAATTAATTAAGAAACCTGTTAAATCAGTAATAAAGAGAAATATTATTACACAATATTTTCTTTCATAATACGGATCACTATGAAGTACAATCTTGTATAAATGAGTTAAAACCAAATAAATCTCCTGGATATGATTGTATAGCAGCAGAAAAGTTAAAAATTATATCAGAATATATTAAGTTTCCTCTTGCTGAGATAGTAATTAAAATTTTTCAACAAGGATATTTTCCATCGGCATTTAAATTGGGAATTATCAAACCTCTTTTTAAAAAATGCTATAGCAAATTATTATCAAATTATCGACCTTTAACCCTAATAACAAATTTAACTAAAGTGGTAGAGAAAATTATTAAAAAAAGGATTGTTTTATATTTAGAAAATTATAAATTGCTTTCTTACTAATAATATTTATAGAGCAATTGACAACAGTAAGGCTACTATTTGTGTTTTTCTCGATTTAGCTAAGGCTTTCGAAACTGTAAACCACAAAACATTACTCTCTGTTCTCTAGAAGATTTGGGTTTTAGAGGGCTAGCTCTTAAATTAATGATAACATATTTGGAAAATAGGATTCAAAAAGTTCAAATAAATGAACATCAAAGCGGTGTATGTAAAACTAATTATGGTGTACCGCAGGGAACAGTACTTGGTCCTATTTTGTTTAGTATTTATTTAAATGGTATCTTTAAAATGTCAACGGGAAATATATCGTCATTTGAAGACGATACGGTTATACAGTATCAAGCAGACAACTGAAACGATGTGAAAAAAATTGCAGAAAAAGACTTGCAGGTACTAAAAATGTGGTTTGATGAAATGAGTTTAACTATAAATTTTGAAAAAACAAAATTCTTATCTTTTAGTTGTAAAAAAAAACAATCAGCCTTACTACAAGAAATTGGAATTTCAAATTGAGCAAGATTGCTTCTTTATTGATCATGCAACTAGTATTAGATATGGTCAAGTGATTTCCGGGCTAGTTGCCACGTCGTCGGTTTAGAACTCTTGACGTTTCGAGAGACATATCGCTCTCTTCTTCAGAAGTTACTCTGAAACTGGAGAGCTACTGGTCGTCGCACTATTTATATCACGGGTGGTCACTATGGAAGTAGAGAACAATGCCGCTCTCTCCTTCTTGGATGTGTTGGTTGAGAGAAAACTAGATGGCACTTTAGGACATCGAGTATATAGGAAGCCAACTCATACTGACAGATATTTAAATGCTGCGTCTAACCACCATCCAGCTCAGAAACAGGGGATTATAGATACCTTGGTTCATCGAGCCCGGATTATTAGTGAACCCAGACACTTAAGCCCGCATTTCATTGAGGCTGGTCCGGCCTAGGCTAGTGGCTGGAACAAGTGCAAAGGCCGCATTTCATTGAGGCTGGTCCAGCCAGGCTGGTCCTGGTCTACTGGTGACTGAGATTCTACAGCGACGTAGATACCCACGTGGTATAAAAGCAGAAATCTAATTGGTCTATATAGGATCCCGCATAGCTGGTTCCGCTTGAAAATGTAAATTATTACAAACATGGCTTGTGCCGCCTGAGCTCGAAAGCAAGCTCATCGTGTACCAGCCTGTGTGAGTGTATGACCATTTGCTATACTACATTTCAAATTTGGCTGGACCAGCCGGGCTGCACTAGCCTGGCTGGACCAGCCTCGGTGAAATGCGGGCTTTAGAGGAGGAACTGGAACACCTACGCATGGCCCTGAGAGGAAATGGCTACACGAAAAGAAATATTGAACGAGCTATCAGGAGGAGACATACGCCCAAGGAGAAAAAGGAGTACCTAGCGACGACATATCTACCTTACGTGGAAGGCTGTACAGATAAAATCGGACGTCTTTTAAAGAAAAGAAATATCAACACAGTATTCAGCACTGTGAAAAAGGTGGCGGCAGCTTTTCCGAAGACCTGCAACAAAACTCTCTCGAAACGTCAAGAGTTCTAAACCGACGACGTGGCAACCAGCCCGGAAAACACCTGATCATTAACGACAGCCACGGAAGCTTACAAACTAAATTAGTATTAGATATTTAGGGGTGGAAATTGATAATTATTCAAAATGGGATGTAAACATTACAATATTAATTAAAAAATTAAGACCAATTATCTTTTATTTTAAGAAATTAACTAACATTCTAGAAGTCTCTCATCTTAAAGCAATTTATTATGCATTAGTTGCATCTTTATTACAATACGGAATAGCAGGTTGGGGAGGGATATATAATAGTCATGTAAATCAACTTCAAATTTTACAAAAAATGGCCTTCAAAATAATATTTCAAAAAAGTAAAATGTATTCAACAGATCTTCTGTTTTCTGAGAGTAAAATATTGGATATAAGGCAAATATATTGTTATAAAGTATTATTATTGCAGCAAAAAAGTAGATATATCTTAAAAAATATTGAACACGTGCATAATACTAGATATAAATCGTAAAATAAGTTTGTTACTCAATTTATTGCAAAATACCGAACACTATGCAAAATATTACAAAAATACACATTTTTAAAAAACATGTCAAAGAATGGTTACTTAAGACTCCCAGGTCTGTAATAAATAATTTAATTAATAATTAAATTAAAATATAGGCATAGCATCAGTTATTGTTAGGATTCTCTTTTCTGTGAATTAATTATGTTAACATGTATTTATAAAGACTTTACATATAAATCAACTTATAATTTTATCTTACATATTATGCTTTACGTTTACTTATTATTGTTCTGTTAAGTTTATACAGCAAGTGTAGCACACACACCCACGCACAAATCTTAAATGATTTCAGTGGGAAGTGGTACAGCTGTTTATAACTATTCATGTTGTAATTGAATGAACTTTAGGAAAAAAAATAAACATTATTATTATTTATAAAAAAAACAAATGTTGAATTTTGTTCGAAAAAAGCAAACATTTTTAGTCCTGACCCAATGAAACTTACCTGATGATTAAGTTGGTAATGATTTTTGGATTGGCTGATGCCTGCATACGAGAGGAAATAACGAAAATCATCATCGACGATGTAGAAGATCTGAGAGTTCTCAATATCAGGTACTCCAAAAATCATTCCACCAGATCGTTCATGATATGTAAAGAAATAAATAATGGATATTTTTTGAATGTATACAGAAAATATAGAAGCTTAAATCCAAAGTCCAAAAAAATTTACATCGCCGATTGTTTATACAGTACAAACATGAAAAACGTACTGTCCAAGCTGTAGATGTATCATCAGTAATCAACACCACGATTGACGCCTGTTTCTGAAGAAACTTCTTCCCAATATTTATTCCCCGTATTAGAGCAATCTTCTTCCAAGAAGCAGCTAACTTCAACCCTCGTGCTGATTTCCGCAATTAATTTACATAACACGTCTAATTGTCTGTTTACAATTAATATCACTATTCATAAATAAGAAGATAATACTTCTCTTATTCCAATGTATTTGTATTCACTCTTGTCATGCTATTTTTGATACAGATTTAAGAACATTAAACTTTCCATTTATTTTCATGAGCTTGTAGAAAAAATTTTGTTTTTAACTCCTGCGGAAAGTGTCTTTCTTGCACTGGACTGCTTATAATAACTAAATAAATAACTATTTCCTACTGATCTTTAGCTTTATTATTACAGTTTTCATTTAAATTATCTTCAAGAATGAAACTAAAGAAATATTTTTTGTAAGGCACATATTTCGAATAAAGTTTTACCTACTTTTCAACTGTTGAAAATATTTTCGTACCAATAATTTCATTGTTTGAAAAGCGGTTAAATATCTTTTAATTAATAAGAGTCTGTATATTTATTGTTACAAATAATATATATACTTATACATAAATAGAATCATTAAATTACATGAGAAGATGCCTTTATGATTGAGTCCTTCTTATTAGATGGCAGGCTCTCACATATTTCACCATAGCGTTGTCCATTTATTGCTCAGTTCCACTACATCACCGCACAATATATAACGTGATATAAAGAACCAGTCTAGTAAATTAATACCATACATTCAAAAGTTATTTATATCTTTCGTGTGTTGGCAATATGTTACATGTATTAATCCAATAAATAAATACGACTGCCATAAATCGCACGTTCGTTCTTCCAACCAAGAAAAACCTGATATAATTTATAATCCAATTAACTGGCTCTAGAAGACCAAAAGAGAACTAATATATTTTTTTAGTAACTGACCTTTTTATATTTATAGAGTATCTCCAGAGTAACTTGCTACCCTAGGAGATACCGGAAAACTGAAACGTGCATTTATAGACTAATTTTTACAGGTATTTAAATTTTTTAATTAATTTATGTCAAAAAAAAAAACCAGTCGAGCATCCCACTATAGTTTTGTATTCTCTGCAATATAAAAATACGGTTTTAATTATCGTATTATTTAATCACTAATATTTCGGAAACAGTAAAAGATAACATGACATGTCAATGCAATGAGGAAAAAGTGGAGAATCAAGAAATTTAATAATATACTGTTTGTAAGAAAAATCAAAGTTAATATCAATATTTATGTAATAGGTACGATCCTCGATTGTTTTTTTGATTGATTTTCGCTTGATCACCTTGTTATACATAGACATAAGGCGTGAATTTAAATTTCGAAATCAATATATATCTATATAAAATTTAGTATTTTATACAACTTTCATTGTACAAGGTGAAGTTTAAGTTGGGATTTTCCTTTTAATATACCTCAAAAACCTAACTAAATTATTAAGTAACGATTTTTCGAAATCTCAAAACCAATCGAAATATAAAATAATCAAATTAGATTCCTATAGAAAACATCATAAATTCAATGTAACGGTACAGAGTGGAAGCGGCTTTCTCGCTTTCTCGCGCGGAGATCGCACACAGTAGAAGCTGTTAAAAGCAGGAAGGGACAAAAATTTATTCGATACGTCTTAGGTACTTCCTTGCAAAATATCACTGATCGTTTTAGATTCTATAATTATTACTATGTCAAAGAGAAAACAATTTGGAGTACATCCTATTAATCGCAATAGAAGAAATTATTCAGATTTCATAATTTATTTAAAATTTCAAGGAAAGTTCTTTTTGATATACAAGGATCACACATGAAGTCTTTCGCTGCATTTTAGAAATGCCGTATAATGAGAAATTGGTGTAATCTACATAAGTAAGCTATTCTATCGGAAGGAAGACTTACTTTGAGGTAAGTAATTGATTTACTTTAGTTTAAAGGTACCTACCTATTTAAGAAAATCGAATCATTGTTTTTATAATTTGTATTAATCAAGCCATATGTATTGTTGCAAGGTTGCATACAATAAATATATACATTATAAATTATTAATCTAGCTACATTTTATAACGAAAAAATACACCTGGCATAATAAAATTATTAAATGATTTTCAAATTTCACTTTTGAACGAAATTATACCAACATTATAATCAGCCACATATATCTAGCAATCTTAATAAAAATGTTTTTGGAAACTACTACATTATTAATACACAGGATGTCCGGAATATAAGTGCCGATACTAAAGGAGCAAGGAACTCTTATGAAAAAATGTCTAAAACTAATAGTTCTACGAATACAATTCAAAAATAAAAATACAACTGCAATAACATGCAAAACTATGTTACGAAATTACACACTAATTTACAACTAAGGTTAAGTAAAACCTCCTGTAACGTAATTTTGTTTTTTTACTATATTAATGAAGTAAACAATAAAGGTTTCCCAAGAAATCCTTAAAACTGTAACGTACTGCAACGTACGACAACATTGCATTCATTATCTGCTGCTACCAACCTCAAATTATTATAAGTAGTAGTGGTAGTCATTTTTCTGTACCTAGTGTTTGTTTGATATGTGCGTACATAAACAAAAATGGAACACTTTATAGTAACCATGACCAATTAATTTAAGGCGAATCTAGGAAAAACTCTCTGGTTACAAAACGTTTGTACGGTAAACGCTTTTCACAACTGTTTCACATTTTATTCTGTGTTGTGAAAAAGCTCTAAAAAACCGTTCACTCTAAGTAGGTTTATTACGTGTATTTGTATTTATTACGTAAAAACATCTGACCAAAAGCTGTTTGATCTCATATACCGTTAGTCAGAGAAAATTGTTAAATCAAATATATTTTGTTTGGTACAATTTATCATACAGCAAAATAAAGACACTCATATTTCGGACACCCTGTTTGCTTGATTACTTACCGTCTTCATTAATTTAATTACTAATCTCTCTCCAATATTTGTCCTATATAGGTAATCGAAAAACGAAGATATTACTTGTTCTTTGTTCATTTTTCTACACGAGATGACTCGCGCGTACAAATAAATTAAATTTGAATTCTGATAAAAGCGCACTAGCAGGTTTCCGGCGCCGATCTGCTTCAACCTGCTTTCATTGTGTATGTGTCTACTTAAAAGTATAATTAATAAAGTTATAATTTTCAAAGTATATAGACGCGGTTTGGCGCAGGGTCCCAGTAAGCGAGAAATCACTTCCACTGTGTCCGCTTTAGCCTGCTTTAAACTGCTGTTTTTATATTAATTTAAATATAAAGGCGCCTACAGACACACGAACAGATCCGTCGGTGTGTAGACAATATCTCTCTAAAATATCCGTCGAAGATGTATTCAGTCGCTGCTTGAATTTTTGTACGCGCGTACAAGTTGCACGTACATATCTTTCTGTGTGTAGCCAAAACGGACTTACGTATCGCGAATAATATCAGTGCGGTTCGTGGTGTCCACCCACGTGTTAACTGTTTTTAATTTAAATCATAGCTGATAGTACGAATTATTCGAAGGAATTTTTAACGAAATAGCATTGCAGATCTCTGGAATTATTTTACTTAGCGATTGAGGTGCGATGATACTAGAAAATTTAAAATCTTCATCATTCCTTCCACAGGGTAACTGATATCTCATCTCTCTCATGTGGTAATATGGCAGACCTCATGCACGTGTCTTGTTTCTGGATTAGTGGTGTTACTAAATTTAAAAGTAATACATAGCTATCTTCATCCATACCTACGGAGATAATTTCGATAATAATCCAGTTCTAAACGAAGTTCTTCCAGTAGTCCAGGTCCATAGTTAATAGTTAATATGCACACACACGCCACTGCTAATAAATTTAAATCGTGATTACTCACTGTCGCCATGTTTTTAGCAAATTGAATAGAAAATTATCAAAACGTGTGTAGGCAATTCGAATAAAACGTACATATCTCAAGAAATGTTCGTGTGTCTGTAGGCGCCTTAAAATTGCAAATTTGATAGCTTATAAGTACGTATTTGGCGCTGTCTGTACCCTAAAGGTAGGCGTCCACTAGGCGGGTCGGGCCAGGGCGGATCGCAGCGCAAAAATCCGCTTACTATACTATTATATGAATGTATGGCGGATTTTTGCAATGCAATCCGCCCCGACTTGGCGGGGCTTCATTAGAACGCCTACCTTAAGAGGTTCCACAAAATATTATCAGCACTTAAAACGCATTTAATGCTCACGATTTTTGTTTTTCTTTAGTTTTATTGGGTCAAGTTTGACAGTTTAAAATTTGATATACGTTTACAAATTTTTACTACGATTTTGAGAACGAAAACAGAGTTTTTCGAAACGTCAATAATACGAAAGTGCGCGATAGTGATGTGATTTTTGTTATTTTTTACTTATCTGCTTTTTTCAGTGTGAGATTTTTTGGTTAGGCAAACTTAGTTTCAAAAATAACCTTTGACTGTTCCGTTTCGCGCAAAGGCTTATTTAATTAATCTTTATTATTTTTTCAGAAGTGTGGCAAAAACCCAATAAAACTAAAGAAAAACTAAAATTATGCCACAAATAAATAGCTTCAGACAATATCGTCACGATTTTTCTTGTTGTTTGTCTTATTTTCAGTTTACGCACGGCAGCGGTGTTGTAAAGCACTAGGGATTTTCGATTCGACGCTCATAATTACTTTAATAACGAATTGGTTGATATGTTGCTGGTTTTATACGGAGTGTGTCACCATCCCGAACGTTTTCTATTGGGAGTTCATTCTGCAACCCGTAGATTTGCTTATCTTATTGAAAGGGCTCGAGAGATCGGAAATCATGGTGGACATGCGGGAACAAATAGAGAATGCTGCGGAAATAATTCTAGCAAAGAAATATCTTCTCAGTATGTATGTACAGAGTCGTGTATGAGGCTAGCGACGATTTGAGTGAGCAAAATCAATAACGATTATTAGCACCCAGACTGAGACGCTTGTTTTTTTATTAATACCTTCATATGTGTATACTTCAGTTGTTTTTGAAATTTCGAAAAAATATTGCTTGCAGAATTTGCTTGGTACTTTAGGTCTAATTTTCTTACCTACTTTTTTACACAGTCAAACAATATGGCAACCAAATGATAACTGATAATCTAAAATTACTCGCAAATACTTAAATTGTGTTACTTTTTCAATTTTAATATTACGTATTAATGTAAATATCTAAGTTCTTGTCTAACTATTTTTTACAATTTTTTTTGTATTACATTTAGATTTACCAGAATTTAATTCTAATTGAGTAGTAGATAACAAAATTGTTAACTCATTATTCAGCTGATAGGTGATCTCATTGTAATCCCTACCGATCTCGTTATAAGCATATCATCTGCAAATCGTTTATATAAGTAAAAAATAACAAGTGATCTAATATATTATCACATAAAGCCTCAATTTTTGCAATAATTTTGCCCTGTCTGTCTGTCTGTCCTGTCTAGTTTAAAAAACTCGTTGAAGGTTAATTCAAACACTGAACACAACCTTATTCTGACTGATTGCTTTTTTCCATTTAGCACAAATAAAATTTAGTTCTATTTTACACGAATGATTTTCACGAAATCCTTGTTGTTGTTGTTAAAAGAGGCTGGCGCCGATTACCCGCAGCACTCAGGTCAGACCCATTGTGCTGCTTACTGTAGAGTTCAAAACAGGCTGCGCGCAAAAAATAGCACTAGATTTGCTGGAATCTCTCAAACGTCTTGAGGAGACAAAAAAGCCATCCCAAGATATTTGTGTCTCTTTACTATTAAACAGACACAGTTGCAAAGGATGTAAATCGAATCCTCATCTGCATTGTCGCAAAGTCTGCACCTCGCGACATTGCTTATGCCAATTCTATGTAGGAGATCCATGACAATTCTTATGTTGCTTCTGTTAAGCATAATAGAATTTCAGTTTAAGTAAACGCATGGACACTCATTAAGTAGCCTGGCCTGACGCTGACCGGATCCAACCAATTCTTCCCTTAATGGTTTTTTGATCCAGTCATCAATGGAACTTGTGAGATAGCATTGTGGTAACCTTAAAACTGGTTTAACTCCCACAAATTGACTGCTTGAGCCTTGTCTGGTCAACAAGTTAGCCTTCTCATTGACTGTCACACCACTGTAACTCGGAACCCAGATTAACTTAACACGATTATTCCTTCCCAGCAGGGAAATAGCTCTGGTACATTCCAGAACCACACGCTCGTATAGTTGCCTGGCTCTGTGCATATTTAAATAAGCTCCTGATATTCTCTTGAAGGCAGGCAGAGATACTTCAGCCTGAAAGACCGTGGCGTGTTTTCCCATAGAGTGAAATAAATTCACTTTTGGTCTCACTTTATAGATTCTCGCTCTTCAGCGTCAGGATTACCGAGCCAAGCTTCCTTAGTCGGAAACTCTACCTTAAAGTAACCCCTAAAAACCCTCTCAATGGCAACGTTGAAAATAGTCGGCTCCCTGAAGCCAACTATCTTCGTCCTCCTGGTGAAGGGAATAAGATCTTTAGAGAGATTAACCCTAAGCCCCCGTTCTTCTTTCAAATCTTGTTTACTTTTTATAATCTAGCCGCATTTCTACCACTACTATTTATAATAATTTGAGGTTAGCAGCAGCAGGTAATGAATGCAATATTATCGTACGTTCCAGTAGGTTACAGTTTTAAGAATTTCTAAAGAAATCTTGCTTACTTTATTAATACTGATAAAAAACATAAAAAACAAATTACGTTACAGGAGCTTTTACTTAACCTTAGTTATAAATTAATTTGTAATTTCGTTACACAGTTTTGGATGTTATTGCAGTTGTATATGTATTTTTGAAATATTTTTGTAGAACTATTAGTTTTAGACACTTTTTTCATAAGTTTTGTGCTTCGATCATTTGATCAGATATACAATATATTATCGGCACTTATATTCCAGGCATCCTGTATATTAATAAAGTAGAAGTTTTCAAAAGAATTTTTTATTAAGCTGGATATATGTGGCTGATTATATGTTGGTATAATTTTGTTCATAAGTGAATTTTAATAATTTCATTGTGCCAAGTATGCCTCTTTTCGTTAGAAAATTTGGCTAAATTAATTTATTGTATGTAACTTTGCAACTATACATATGACTTCATTAATAGAAGTTTTAAAAAAAATTATGCGAATTTTCTTAAATAAGTACTTTTAAACTAAATTAAATAAATTATAAAAAATGATATAACACATATAGAGCATTTAGCTGAGGTAAAATATTTAAAGAAATGTATCACTCTAGTAACAAATAGTTAAAAAATATATACTTTTTATGCAGTGCAAGCATTGGTTTATTTCCAATAAAAACATTGTGTGGTAAACTGAAATACGTACTGAAATAAATGTATCATTCTAGTAAGAAATGTTTGAATCTAATAATAATAAATCTTCGTACTCATAAAATACTCAGCATAAAAACTATGTAAAACTTCTTAATAGTTCTCATACTTTTGAATTCTTCTTTTCGTATTTTCTGGTTTTGCCGTTGAATATTAACTAAATCTGTAAGCACTCAATGAGACTTTAATCTCTTTTTCACATTTATAAATCTATGATCATCTGATTGTTCCTAGATCGAAATTGAAGTATTTGGGCAGACACTCATACCACCGCTAAAGATTTATCTGAATTTTTAAAACCCAATTTTCCTGGAGTTATCTGTCACTCAATTCAGTCCAAACATCCTGATTTATACACTACGTATAAAGTAACAGTGATGGAGGATCAATTTGTAACAGTTATGAAACCTTAATTTTGACCCAAGGGAGCTTGCATCCAACGTTTTTTTATTTTATCTCTGTTCCCGTTCAGCACCACGGTTACAGCTTCTTTGACCTCCTGTACGCCGCCGTGATGAGTTCCCTTGAGGTGCGACTTCATCTTGGGGAATAAAAAAAAATCGCAGGGAGCAATATCGGGGCTATAGGGTGGGTGCGGCAACGTTGGAATGCCTTTTTGTCAAAAACTCTTGCATAATGAACGAGGAATTGGCTGGCGCGTTGTCGTGGTGCAAAATCCAGCCGTTCTCGGCGAGTTCGGGTCGCACACGGAAAACGCGGGCCCGCAGCAGTTCCAAGACGCCAACATAAAACTGTCCAGTCATTGTCTGGCCGGCAGGAACATATTCACGAAGAATGATGCCGTGGATATCGAAAAAAAACGATCAACCTTGCCTTAAGTGGTGACTTGGACATGCTCGTTTTCGTTGGCCGCTCTCCACTCTTTTCCACCCACTGCTGACTTTATTTACGGGTCTCGGGGGTCATACTCAAATATCCACGTCTCATCAAGTCTCTACCCTCGCTCCGAATGCGGGACAACAAATACTCGCAGATTGATTTTCGCATGTCTTTCTGTTCACAGGTGAGAACTTTTGGCACCATCTTTGCGCAAATATTTCACATATTCAAATTTTCGTGTAACATCTTGGGAACGGTTTCTTTGTTGACGTTTAACTCGTCAGACAACGCACGAATGCTTAGGCGCCGGTCAGACGTGATCAGTGCACGCAAACGGTCAACATTCGCGTCAGTACGAGAGGTGACGGGAGCTCTTTCTCGTGGATCCTCTTCTACCGATTCACGCCCCTCCTTGAACTGTTTTGCCATTTAAACACGCGTGTTTTCGACATGCACCACCTGCAATTTTCGAAGGATTTCCAAGGGTTTATCGCCAAATTTCACTAAAAATTTAATTACAACCCGTTGCTTGTAATTTGAGTCACTCATTTTCACAACGCTACTAAAAAAGTTACTTCAAAAAAATACACATAAAACACAAACCAAACGTGCTATCGACTTCAACCTTGGACTGAAACTAAAAGGAAGGTCCCCCCTCTCTAGAAAAATGTTGAGGAACGATGCAGTGTTGTCAGTTTCCGAGTTATAACTAAATTCCCGGAAGTTAATTGCCACACCTCGTATATATGCAAATATAAGGTAAATTAGTGAACTTATACTGTCCAAGATTCTTGATCATGACGGCAATGAAATTTGGACAATTAAAGTAACTCATACTAATGCTTGTTTTCAAGTTTAAATTGATATGCAATATTCCTGCATTGTACAGGATCAGATAAAATTATCCATTCAAAATTATACGTAATTGACGGCGCCGGCGTTGCTAAATATGGCATTTCTTTTTCATAGTTCAATTCCTTTCTCTTAAGAATTTTCAAGAAACATAAGTGATAACTGAATTTGATAATCTGAAATTTTCATCTTCAATTTCTCGAGAACTGATCCAAAATTAATAAACTATATGACGGTAAATCATAATTGAATGCATTTTAAAATGATGTAATACACAATATCACTTACCATTTAGGATTTTAAGGATAGAAATTTTGGAAATGAATAGGAGAGTTTTCGAGAAATTAATGGTCTTCCTTAAAACTGACGCGTCTGAGCGTATTTTTACTTTTTGCATCAAAACCAAGAAATCCTTGGTGGAAAGTTTTAGGTAGCCCACACTATATACAGGGTGTTTCAATAAGACAATGGCAATTTTGTGATCAAACATTGAAAAATAAGTAGGGTTTGATTAATAAATGTATGCCCCCTAATTTTGGATGTATTTTTTTTTAAAGCACAACATATTTCATCAAAATTTGACACAGGATTTGAAGGTACTGAACAAGGTAGTGTTATCAGTTTTTCTGTACGTAGTAGAGGCTGCTAGTTGCTAGAACTTCCACTGATATTTTATTGTAATTTTTTTAAGTTAAGGTTTTTCCATTCTAAATTTATTGATAATATGTATAGCTTTACTTTGCACAAAAAAGTGCCTTTAGTAAATTTGTTAATAATTCACCGTTTTTAAGGAAAATGCAAAAAATGTGGTAAAGTCAACAAGGCGGTCTGTGTGGTAGTATTTATCAAGTATGTATATATGTCAAAACACGAACTCTTCCATTGATATACTCGTGTCAAGAATTCAGACGTCTTACGTCACGTCACGGCTGACGTTACACATTTGTTTTTATTGTCAACGTATTTTTCGATATTTGATCGCGTTAACAACAATAATTTTTTGCAATTTAGTGCAATATATAATGCAAACTTTTAGTGTAGTATATAGTTTTATGACGATCAGGGGCACTTTCTTAAATATTTTGATCAAAATATAATGAATTATTCATTTGCTCGTATGACGTAAGTCGTCTGAATTCTTGTCGCGAGTATATATTGTATTTTGTATAACAAAAATTACGATAGGTATATTTGTTTATTATATGATTTGAATAGTAATTTGTTCTTTTAGTGAATAATGTAAACTAAGATTTTATTCTGCTCTGTTTGTCACCTACTAGATACGTAATAACAATGTAAACTTATACGGAATAGCTTCTAACTGCTGCTGTAAAACTTTCAAAACGTTCCCTTAAAGTCAACAGCATATCTGTGTTATTCACTGCTGGTATAAGTTTTCATTATTACTATGTAGTAGCGCGTAGGAAATAGAGCAAAATAAAATCTAAAACATATCTACAATATTCACTAAAATAACATATTACTATTTAAATCAGAGAATAAACAATATACCGTAATCCCAGTTGTACAAAATATGACAACAGCAGAGTTCGGGATTTGACACATACATACAAACTGAATAAATAAGTACTATTACAGAGATTACCTGGTTAACTTTACCATAGTTTTTACCCCTATTTGTATAAAATTAAGTTCTAACTTCAAAAAAGTTTCTTCTGTCAGCAGCTGCTAGCTGCTACCGCCCACTACTTTGTACAGAAAACTGATAACACCAGCATGTTCAGTACCACCAAAAACGTACCTGTGTCAAATTGTGATGAAATAAACAGGGTGATTAACAACTTAAAACACAACAAATTAAAAAATGTTGGGAATGTATGGGTCATGAAAAATGGTCAATATCGTCAAAAAATGTTTGTAAAATCCTTATAGTTTCCGAGAAAAAAAAATTAAGTTGTAGTATTTTCAACCTTAACATCGCTGGACTATTGTAGTCTCTAGCCAGGCGATTCCGAATATTAAAATGCGATTACTTATAGTATGTATTAACATTTTTGTGTTGCGAGTATTTACATTAGTTTTTCGAGTGTCAAAAATGCTTTACGTGTATAAGAACCCAGAGTTGGATATCACTAAAATGCGATGACTTATAGTAGGTATTAACATTTTTGTGATGGGATTATTTACATTAGTTTTTCGAGTGTCAAACATGGTTTACGTGTATAATAACTCGGAGTTGGATGCTTTAGCTGAACGATTTTCCGGTAAACATGTGCCAAATATAATTACTTTTACCGCAGTGTGCAATTAGTGCAACTGTAGTGCAACGCGAACGTGACAGAGGAAATTTGAAACTGAATCGCGGAAGAGATGTAGGATTAAGGTGATCACGGCGTATTGCAGCAGCGTGGCGTATCATACACGAAGCTCAATTATACCCATACTATGTACAGCGTGTCCAAGCATTAAACCAAGGGATTGGACCAGAAGGACCGGTACCATGGCCGCCACGATCTTCTGACTTTAAATCATTTGGACTTTTTTTGTGGGGATATTTAAAAAATGAAGTGTATCGCACCGACGTGGACGCACTATTGATAATTTACGCAAACGTATCATAGTTGCTGCTAATAACTTATAAGTTCAAAAACCAGAAACATTTGTATTAGTTTGTAGAAACTAGGTAAGACAGGCCCAAAATGTTGTTATTGTAACATCAGATATATCAAACTATTTTATTAATTAAAACCTCAAATTAATTATATTAATAATTAATAACTATAGTGGTAAAATATATTACGGCGTTATAAAATGTTATTTATTTATTTCCTTGAGAATTTCTTTCCATTTTTGTGCGGCCGCCGACTGCATGATTTGCCTTATCAGGTTTTACAGTGGACCAGTTTCTAGTGTCGTGCCGAAGTGTATTTTAAATCATTGTTAAACTGCTCCTTTTGATTTTTTCTTAACAAAATTGTATTTGTATGAGCCTCCTCCACGTTTTATTTTTTTAGATAAGTTTTGAATCGCCCTGTATTGTGCTTTAAAAAAATTAAATCCACAATTTGATTTTATAAAATTATCTTATTACGCGTAATCAAACCCACTTCAGCGGTGTAGAACTAATTCACATTCTATCGGCCGTTTGCTACCCATGCCGGATTGAAATACAGGCACGAAGCGCTCTACATGGTAGACACCATTGAAAGCTGTCGATCTTTATCGCGATCGGCGAACGATATTTTGCAACACAATTCCAGGAAATAGGTGTTTTGAGTCAGCATTGGAATTAGCACCTGAAATGAGCAGCAACAGCTAGAAAGTCATTCGTCAGACGCCCACTGCGACATATACCGGTTTCTGAGCTTTAGCTCTCATCAGTATGCCATAGGTGAGGTATCCGACGAATAACTAGCTGCTTTCGTCTGGCTCCTGAACCCGACAGTTATAGTTTCCAGGTGCACCACGCTGGTCGGGGCACCAGCCCGCAGAGTAGTTGTTTCCTGGAATTCCGTGTTTGCAAAATATCGTTTCTCGACGATCGCGATAAAGGTCGACAGCTTTCAATGGTGTCTACTGCATGTAGAACGCTTCGTGTCTGTGACATTTTCAGTCCGGCATGGAGTAGCGAACGGCCGATAGATGTAGTTGTTAGTTCCACACCGCAATTTCATGGTCCCTTCTGTTCTCGCCGATCGCGATAAAGGTCGACAGCTTTCAATGGTGTCTACTGCATGTAGAGCGCTTCGTGCCTGTGACATTTTCAGTCCGGCATGGAGTAGCAAACGGCCGATAGATGTAGTTAGTTCTACACCGCGTACTCATGGTCCCTTCTGTCGGGTTAGACAGACGAAAGCAGCTAGGGTTATTCGTCGAATACCTCACCTATGGCATACTGATGAGAGCTAATAAGCTCGAAACCGGTATATGTCTGGTGGGCGTCTGACGAATGACTCTAGCTGTTGCTATAGGTTTTCAGGTGTAATTCAATGCTGGTCAGGGCACTAGCCCGCAGAGTAGTTGTTTCCTGGAATTCCGTGTTTGCAAACCCCACTTATTGTTTAATATTTTATCAGCTCTAGCAATACTTACCGTCATGTCTATTTGAAACAGCAATTTCAGAATCGTATTTATGCAAAATTTTATAATTTAATGTAGGGAACATGCACAGAATATTACATGCATGTTTGAAACACCCTGTATATAAATAATGGTTTTTTAAACTCCAACAGTCTATATCTCAAAAGTCAGTGGCTTTAAATTTAAAATGGCAGTTATGAAGTAATACCCGTTATATCATGTATAATTTTTTTAAAATAATGTAATTTTTCTTTGATTTACATTCAATACTGTATATGAATATACCTACTTGGACTTCTACTTTGACCTTCCTAGGTCATTAGTTTAATAAAAGGAATTAATCGTATTTTCTGTTAGTAGATCGATTCTAAGATGTTGGCTATGACGTTAGGTATATTCATCAATCAATATTTAGAGTCAGATCATCAATAATACTAATAGTTCGGTCTTGTGAATTTAAAATGGCTTTTATGTACGAACAATACGTTCTATTATTGGTTTCGTCAGAGTGTGGGTTTGAGTTGAAATAAAAACGACTTGGCATTGTTGAACAATTAATTATCACAATGTAATGTGAATTTGAAAGAAATCAACTCTTAAGAACGATTTTATTACAAATCGTCTTAATTCTCCTCATACATAGGTATAAAAGTTATGTAAATCTAAATCATACATACAAACGTAATAGACTGTAATATTTTATAATCTAAAACAGTAGAAATTATACACACAAATTATATTTATTTATTTTGTATTTGAGTAACTTTTTCGAGAAAAAAATCAGATGATTCGATTCTTCTTGAGTCATCTATGCCCATGGCAATCTAGATGCAGAAATAAAATTAGATCTAATAAAATCAAATAGGTTAAAACATTTCTCAAATAGTCGCCCGTTAAATCCTCTCTAAAATAAAAAAATCTAAAAATATACAGGGTGTTTAAAATTTCATAGTTGGGGTCATTGAATTTCCAATAATGGAAATGTGGCAAATATTGGAAAGTTTGCATTGTAAATTATGTTCTGCGGCAAGGATTCAGACGACTTACGTTACGGCTGACATTACGTAATTGTTTTTATTTTCAACATAATTTTCGATATGTGGTCGCGTTAAAAACAATAATTTTTTGCAATTTAGTGCAATATATAGTGCAAACATTTAGTGTAGTATATAATTTTATTATTCTCAGTTGCAGTTTTATAAATATTTTGAAAATAAAATTAATTATTCGCTTGCTTGTATGCATTCCGTATCTAGAGAGCTGTGGGTGATATAACAATTTTTTTCTCTTAACTTCGGTAATGACGACAAACAACACATAACAAAGTTTGAAATAGTTATGTGCAAAATGTGGCCCAGCTTCTAAATAAAGCAACATGCCATGCAGCTCATGGCATGCATATTTAGTTTTTATTTATGTGTGCTCATAAATATCAAGCAAATACTAGGTATATATAAATGAAAATCACTAGTCACAAAACCAAACTAAGAACGATGCACAAGTATTTTGAACTAGGTTTGGGATTAACAACGCCAGGCAATTAATTGCAGTGTTGTCCCACGTTACAGTACGTTACAATGTGAACAATTCTTAGGAATTTTTCTCTTGTTTATTTCATAAAAAACAAAATATAAACAAATTACGTTAAAATAACTTTTGCTGAATCATAAGTGTTTCTTAGTTTGTAGTTATATTTTTATTATTGAAATATATTTGTACAAAAAAATCAATTTACATATTTTTTCATACGAGTTTTTTTTGTCGCTTTTAGTCAGACATACAAAGCCTCTCAATATTTATTTATTTATTTATTTATTTATTTATTTATCACATTTGGAATGCAAACAGGCTTGCCGCCCAAAACTGCATCCACTGATACAATCGTGAACATAGTGTAAGCAAAAAAATACAAAAAACTAACAGGAAATGGATACATCAGTGAAAAAATGTACAAAAATAAGTTATTTAAAGGAACTGAATATTCCTAATAAATCTTTTGAAACTGCTAAGAGTAGTACTAAAAATATCAATATTAGAGTCGACAATATAACTATTATAATTAACAGTCATTCTGTACAATGGACTATTTAGTCCAAGATTGGTATGTTGGGTTAATGAGCTAAATAAATTAGTCGTTCTCGTATTTCTAGAAGGAACATGAAAATTCAGTGAAGAAATTAAATAGGGACAGTCTAATAAATTATTCAATAATTTAAATAAAATAATAAAGTCAGCGTAAATCCTTCTTTGTTCCAAAGGGACGATATTAAACTGTTGTTTAGTAGCTGATATGTCATCAACATTATAAATACCGTTGACCCTGAGATTAAGATAACGAACAAATCTGTTCTGAAGTATTGTCACTTATATTCTGGATACCTTGCATTATATAACTATATTTAACGATTTGTCAAAAAACTATCAAAATATCAATTTATAAGTTTGTGAAGAGTAAAAATTGTTTCGATAACTGAAATAAGCAAATTATAAAAATACGTTTGTTCACTAATTTTTATTATAATAAAAAATGATAGTTCTAAGGCCATAAAAGTGCGTACTGCTTATTAAAACGCCTAAAAATTGTTTTCTTTAAAATAAAAACACCGAAACTAGTCAGGCTAGAAAACGGTACCTGCAGCGAGATGAGCCTTTGTGACACGTCACACGGCGGACCACAGTATAGGCGGAGCTCATATGGAACGCACTACCAGCTGGCGACTGGTGGCAAAACCATTTACTATGTATTCTGAACTCGGTACCTGCATCCATTATAGGCGATTCAAATGAAATTTTCCCGCGCCTCGCGTAATCAGCTGATTTATGAACAAGTCAGTCAGTTAGTACGTGGATGGTCTATGTTTACTAACCAAAATCGGTATCGATATACAGTTTATATATTTTCTCTGCCAGCACTTATTTGTTTTTCTTTTGTGATTATTTTACTTTAATTTCCTACTTTTATTTGTTGTTTGTGGTTAAGTTAGTTGACGAATAATAATGAGTCTTTGGTTGTTTGTGTGAAGTGTTTTCTTATTTAGAATGTACACCAGCAAGTAGGACAATTAGAGAGGGTAGGGCCGATTGTGAATTCTGGACATTTAATTTTGTGTGGAATAACCGAGTTTGACGGTAAATACAACATTTTTCTGTTATAAAAAAATAAGTTCTAATTATTCCAACCCATCTTTGTCGAAATTTATTTTCAACTGCAACATTTGAACGTCCCGTTTAGGAAATAGATGAAACGATATTTTTCTATATTTTGATGCTTTAGAGGTCACAGCCGTAAACACAACAAAATGTTTCATTATTACTGGGTGCTTTTTCAGCAAACTCCATTCTCGTAAATAGTTAATACAGACAAATATAAACATCACTGGTAGAAATGGTCAATTACAGGCAATTTAGTAGTTTAGTAATCTGTGAGGCAATTAAACACGGCAATGAAGTTAACAATATACTCGAATCAAGAATTCAGACGTCTTACGTCACGGTTGACGTTACACATTTGTTTTTACTGTCAACGTAATTTTCGATTTTTGGTCGCATTAAAAACAATGTGTTATTGCAATTTAGTGCAACATATGATGCAAACGTTTAGTGTAGTATATAGTTTTATTACTATCAGTTGCAGTTTCTTAAATATTTTGATAAAAATATATGGAATTGTTCATTTGTTCGTATGACGTAAGTCGTCTGAATTCTTGTCGCGAGTATAGTAGATATGCTATGTTCGTACGGCGCCAAAATCCCATGCTTTTTTTATGAAGGTTCAAATTACAAATTTTTGACCAATTTTACCCCCTCCACTTTCCTTTCCGGTCCCGCACCCGCGTCCGTTGCCCCACAGTCCGCCCCTCCACTTTCCTACAGGTCCCGCACCCGTGCCCGATGCCCTGCAGTCCACCCCGTGCAGTTCCCGCGTAGGCGTCCGGAGCGCCTGTGTGTAAATAGCCCGAGGTCTGGAGCCCTAGGCCTTTGGCCCCACCCGTGCCCTTTATATAACTATAGATTTTAATAAATTGGTATCGCAATTATTTATTATTATTAAATTAATATCGGTATTAATTATCGCAAACAACAAAATTCCTATATGGAGAAGCTCCCGTCAGGGTCCCCCATGTAGGACTCCACTCCCCAGGGCCCCTATGTAGACCTCCGGGACCCCCATTCAGCACCCACACGTATATAACATTTTTATGAATCTTAATAAGTTGATATTAATTACATTAGAACGTATTGCGCAACATTTGAGCTATGTATCAGCAGATGGCGTTGCAAGTGGAGCGCGCTACTCCGTTAGAGTGATATAATAATAATTTATTAAAACTCATATAGTTATTAAAAACAATTTCGAAATGCGAAATCCTACTACAGTAGAAATTTTTAATGTAGGACAACAACAGTATAGTGTTTTTGGTAACCACTATGAATTTGATGTAGATAAACGTCCTGTATAATATTCTACTGATAACAATAAAACTATTTGGCGTGAATACACATTATTTTAATGTAAAGTTCAATCTCATACTGTACTTAGTTTTATATACAAACAAGATTTAGTAAAATCTAATATTTACTTATGCATTAGCAATTTACGTACTATTGTGAAAACCCCCTGTATAATATTTTGCCGACAACAACAAAAACTATTTGGGGTACTTTCGATATCTTATTTTAATGAAAAAATTCAATCTCATAATATACTTAGTTCTTATAGAATTTATATTCGTTTATTAAATCTTTGTTTGGTGCGAGCTGAGATTATATTACAGACGCGGCTGATTGTGCAAATAGCTGAAACGAATGAGGGGTAATGAGCTACAAAAACCTGCCTTCCTAGACTTATCCTGGTGGGAAAGAACCCTGACTGCATACCTAGGTCCGTGGCAGATGGCTCAGACGGCTGTTGCATCGAAACCTGTGGAGAGACAACGAATGAGAATAAGAATGTCAGTATGTGTACGCTATTAATAATCAGTGTATATATAAAGTTCAATGATATAGTGAAAATTCAGGCGTATAGAGTCCCAAATTAAAAAGTTATCAAAAACGTGGTACAGGAACGGTCATAAGAAAAGAAACGGCTTTTTTCTTGTGTCTACTAATTTCTTTCCTCATCTCTAGAAGGTTTTAAATCTTCAGTCTAGCTCTTGTTCCATCCGGTTTAGCTTTACGTCCGGCTCTTTAACAGACCAGGTGACCAAGACCACACCGTTGCTGCTGTTATCCTATACAGACCAGGTGACCAAGACCACGTCGCTGCTGCTGTTATCCTTTACAGACCACCACGTCGCTGCTGTTGTTGTTGCTGTTATTTAAACCTGAAAATCAAATATAATTAGGAGAATATTTAAGGTGAAAACGGTCTTGAACCCTAAACGTTCGCAGTTTGTAAAGCGCAGGCGACAGGTAGCACAATATAGCCACAGCTGTTGATGTAGCCGAATATGTTTATTGAATTCGACAATAGTAAACACGTGGGGCAGTATGGACACACTTTAACGTTTTCAACGTGTGTTACTTGTAACAAATTCATTTTTTGACTGCGAGGCATATTTTATTTGTTGACTATAACGCCCACAGCTCAATTGCGAATAGATAAATGTCTAGGAGATGGCATCCGGAAGAGTATCGTGACATAAACGTGACATAAATGTGACAGAAATGTGACATTGTGACATAAACGTGATATAAATGTGACATCGTGACATAAACGTGACATAAATGTGACAGAAATGTGACATCGTGACATAAATGTGACATAAATAAGGGTAACGGTGACATAAATAAGGGTAACTATGATGTAAATAATGGTTACTGTAACATAAATAAGGGTAACTATGATGTAAATAAGGGTAAGTGTAACACAAATAAGGGTAACGGTGACATAAATAAGGGTAACGATGACGTAAATAAGGGTAACGATGACGTAAATAAGGGTAACGATGACGTAAATAAGGCTAACTGTAACATCCAAACCGCTTTTACACAGTAAAAGGTAATAAGAACTGCGGACCTGACACACTAACAAACATAAATCTAAAACATTTTCCTGTAACACATGTGGAAGGAAATTTACGAGACGGGACAACTTATTAATTCACAGGAAAAACAAGCATCATCAGCACCTTCATCTTCATAGTTCTCACGACTCATATCTGTTTTGTTGTAGTCGATAGGTCTGTACACATTTTTTCTGTTTGGTTCTTTCATGTCGACGAGCAGTTTACTATTATTTATCTGATGATGCCTGTTTTTCCTTTGAGTTAATAAGTTGTCCCGTCTCGTAAATTTCCTTCCACATGTGTTACTGGGAAATGTTTTAGATTTATGTTTGTTAGTGTGTCAGGTCCTCAGTTCTTATTACCTTTTTCTGTGTAAAAGCGGTTTGGATGTTACAGTTACCCTTATTTACGTCATCGTTACCCTTATTTACGTCATCGTTACCCTTATTTATGTCACCGTTACCCTTATTTATGTCACCGTTACCCTTATTTATGACACCGTTACCCTTATTTACATCACAGTTATCCTTATTTATGTTACAGTTACCCTTATTTATGTCACCGTTACTCTTATTTATGTCACATTTATGTCACGTTTATGTCACGATGTTATATTTCTGTCACATTTATGTCACGTTTATGTCATGATGTCACATTTATGTCACGTTTATGTCACGATGTCTCATTTCTGTCACATTTATGTCACGTTTATGTCACGATACTCTTCCGGATGCCATCTCCTAGACATTTATCTATTCGCAATTGAGCCGTGGGCGCTATAGTCAACAAATAAAATATGCCTCGCAGTCAAAAAATGAATTTGTTACAAGTAACACACGTTGAAAACGTTAAAGTGTGTACATACTGCCCCACGTGTTTACTATTGTCGGATTCAATAAACATATTCGGCTACATCAACAGCTGTGGCTATATTGTGCTACCTGTCGCCTGCGCTTTACAAACTGCGAACGTTTAGGGTTCAAGACCGTTTTCACCTTAAATATTCTACTAATTATACATATTTGATTTTCAGGTTTAAATAACAGCAACAACAACAGCAGCGACGTGGTGGTCTGTATAGGATAACAGCAGCAGCGACGTGGTCTTGGTCACCTGGTCTGTATAGGATAACAGCAGCAACGGTGTGGTCTTGGTCACCTGGTCTGTTAAAGAGCCGGACGTAAAGCTAAACCGGATGGAACAAGAGCTAGACTGAAGATTTAAAACCTTCTAGAGATGAGGAAAGAAATTAGTAGACACAAGGAAAAAGCCGTTTCTTTTCTTATGACCGCTCCTGTACCACGTTTTTGATAACTTTTTAATTTGGGACTCTATACGCCTGAATTTTCACTATATCATTGAACTTTATATATACACTGATTATTATTAATAGCGTACACATACTGACATTTTTCTCAATCGGTGTCTCTCCACAGGTTCCGATGCAACAGCCGTCTGAGCCATCTGCCACGGACCTGGGTATGCAGTCAGGGTTCTTTCTCACCAGGATAAGTCTGGGAAGGCAGGTTTTTGTAGCTCATTACCCCTCATTCGTTTCAGCTATTTGCACAATCAGCCGCGTCTGTAATATAATCTCAGCTCGCACCAAACAAAGATTTAATAAACGAATATAAATTCTATAAGAACTAAGTATATTATGAGATTGAATTTTTTCATTAAAATAAGGTATCGAAAGTACCCTAAATAGTTTTTGTTGTTGTCGGCAAAATATTATACAGGGAGTTTTCACAACAGTACGTAAGTTGCTAATGCATAAGTAAATATTTAGATTTTACTAAATCTTGTTTGTATATAAAACTAAGTACAGTATGAGATTGAATTTTTCATTAAAATAATGTGTATTGAGAGCACGCCAAATAGTTTTATTGTTATCGGTAGAATATTATACAGGACGTTTATCTACATCAAATTCATAGTGGTTAGCAAAAACACTATACTGTTGTTGTCCTACATTAAAAATTTCTACTGTAGTAGGATTTCCCATTTCGAAATTGTTTTTAATAACTATATGAGTTTTAATAAATTATTATTATATCACTCTAACGGAGTAGTATTCTAATGTAATTAATATCAACTTATTAAGATTCATAAAAATGTTATATACGTGTGGGTGCTGAATGGGGGTACCGGAGGCCTACATAGGGGCCCTGGGGAGTGGAGTTCTACATGGGGGACCCTGACGGGGGCTTCTCCATATAGGAATTTTGTTGTTTGCTATAATTAATACCGATATGAATTTAATAATAATAAATAATTGCGATACCAATTTATTAAAATCTATAGTTATATACAGGGCACGTGTGGGGCCAAAGGTCTAGGGCTCCAGACCTCGGGCTATTTACACACAGGTGCTCCGAAGACCTACGCGGGAACTGCACGGGGTGGGCTGCAGGGCATCGGGCGCGGGTGCGGGACCTGTAGGAAAGTGGAAGGGTGGGCTGCGGGGCAACGGGCGCGGGTACGGGACCGAAAAGGAAAGTGGAGGGGGTAAAATTGGTCAAAAATTTGCAATTTGAACCTTCATAAGAAAAAGCATGGGATTTTGGCGCCGTACGGACATAGCATATCTACTTAGCTCAAGAAATTCGCATTGCAAGAGATGTTGTTTTCCTCGAAAATCAAAAGGATAGTCTGAGCTGCAGTGAAGTTAGTTTATTTCCAGATACCAGCCAGTTCCACGACGAAGAGACGGACACAATAGGTGAAAATCAGCATCTAGTCGAGGTCCGCACCGATGAAAATGTGAACAACCCTCAAGACGAAGATGAGCCTGAGATAAGTTCAGAAGTCCAGACTATGTCTGATAGTGACAACAGTCTGACTGACAAGTCCCGAAATGCAGAGTGTAGCTGAAGGTCAGTCTCTTCCCCAACCAGGTAGATCAAGATATCCCATCAGAAATAGAAATACGAAATAATATCCAGATCATATTTTATACCAGACTGTAGCAGATTCTAAAGAACCTGAAACTATAGAACAAGCTTTAAATAGTGATAAGTATAGGGAATGGCAATCAGCCATAGATTTAGAGTTAAAATCAATGCATGATAATAATGTATGGGATTTAGTTGATAGGCCTGAGAACAGAAATGTGATTAAAAATAAGTGGGTATTTAAAATAAAAAAGGATGCAACCTGAAAAATAGTTAGGTATAAAGCACGTTTAGTAGCGAAAGGCTTTAGTCAACAATATGGAGTAGACTATACAGAAACTTTTTCTCCTGTAGTTCGTTATAATTCCATTAGAATGGTATTTGCTTTATCAGTTGAATTAAATTTAGAAATTGATCACCTTTATGTTGAAACTGCTTTTTTGCATGGAAAATTAGATAATGAAGTCATTTATATAACTCAACCAGGAGGTTGTGTTTCCAAGGGAAATGAAAACAAAGTATTTTTGTTAAAACGTGCAATTTATGGTCTTAAACAATCATCTCGTTTATGGTATAAAGCTGCACAGAAAGTCTTGACTAATTTAGATTTTAAAGAATATCAGCAGGAACCTTGTGTCTTTTTTAAGATAACAAATAATATAGCTATAATAATAGCTTTATATGTTGATGATTTTTTCTTATTCTATAATAAATTATATTAAAGAAGCAAAACTTTTAAAAATAGAATTAGCAAAACATTGTAAAATGAAAGATTTAGGACCTGCTAAGCAATTATTAAGATTAAAAATTTATACAGATAAAACTACTTTGAAAATTAGTCAAGAACATTATATTTTAAAGATACTTGAAAAGTTTGGAATGAGTAATGCAAAAGTGGTAAATAGTCCAATGGATCCAAATATTAAACTAACAAACAATGGAGAAAAAGTTGACGTACGTTATCAGCAACTTATTGGTTCATTAATGTACCTTTCTGTTACTTGTCTACCAGACATCGCATTTGCAATATCTTATTTAAGTCAATTCAATAACTGTTATACAAGCGAACATTGGCAAGCAGCAAAAAGAATATTGAGATATTTAAAAGGAACTAAGAGTGTAGGATTAGTGTATAGTAAATCCAAGCAAGTTACTAGCATATTATGAAGATTCAGATTGGGCAAATGATCTAAATGACAGAAAATCTTTTACTGGTTTTGTGTTTAAATTTGCAAATGCTGCAGTTTCCTGGAAATGTAGGAAACAGAAAACTGTAGCACTTAGTTCTACAGAAGCTGAATACATGTCATTAACAGTAGCTGGAAGAGAGGCTATTTTTCTTACAAGTTTTTTCGATGAACTTTTTGAAAATATCAAATGTAGGTAAACCAATCGAATGCAATGAGCCTACTATATTATATAATGATAATAACCACAGTAGTCACAAAATTGTCGCTAATGAGACATTACATAGACGCACTAAACATATACATGTGCGATATCATTACATTCGAGCTGGTAGATATTAACAAAATAAATCTTGTATCTTTCAACAGATAAAATGTTAGCTGATGCTTGTACTAAACCATTGCATGGACCTAAACATAAATTTTGTTGTAAAGAAATGGGTCTGCAATGATTTACGTAATTATTTAGTGTTTTTTTTTTAGACTTGATACATTAAGGGGAATTGTTGGATACTAATGAATCAAGTAGCTATAGTAATATATATTGCAGTAATACTATAATAATATATATAAAGATGGCTGATATATGTTGTAGTTATGGTAATTTCTAATGATATAAATAAAAAAGAATTTTCCATTCACATTGGCTTTTTCTTCACTGTTAATTTGAATCAACACTGCAATACTCTGCAACAGTTATAAACAAAATTGAGTTTTCGTTTTTACATTTTCTTGTGAAAATAGTGGTGTTCATTGAAATAATGAGTGATTTAGAAACAGAAAACTTGCCCCTTGAAATTGCAAAAACTGCTGCAACTGCAGTAGCTTCACTTTTACCAGATACATCGAGAACCAAGTACGAACAATTTTATAAAAGATTCACTAATTGGTGTGTATCTAAGAATATAAAATATGAAGCAAAAGAAAAGGCAGTATTAGCATTTTTTGAAGAATTATTCAAGAAGTACAAATCATCTAGTCTGAGCATTTTATTCTATGCTACGGTTTACAATCTGTATGCGACAAAATGTTAACTTCAGTAAATTCAATAATTTAATTGCTTTTCTGAAAAAGCAATCAGTG
This sequence comes from Monochamus saltuarius, assembly GCA_025584915.1. Taxonomy (NCBI): domain Eukaryota; kingdom Metazoa; phylum Arthropoda; class Insecta; order Coleoptera; family Cerambycidae; genus Monochamus; species Monochamus saltuarius. The sequence continues at coordinate 38,639,757 of CM046723.1, forward strand.
GGGTACACACAATCGACGATCATCTACTTCATTTCTAGCCAACACAGGAGCAGACCTTCTGACTATAAAACGGCATGGTGGTTGGAAGTCCAACACCGTGTGTGAAGACTATATTGATACATCTCTTGAAAGCAAGAACAAAATTGCCACAAAAGTTTTTGGAAGAGAGATGCCGTCAGTGAAGCTATTTCAAGTGCTTACAAAGACAATGTAAGCATTGTTAATACAAATACAGATCAGCTGCATTCATCTGGTATTAATCTTACGAATTGCCAAAGTTGTGTTGTGAATATTTATAACAAGTAATTCAATTTAATTTTAAGTTAAATTATCTATAAATTCTCAAATTGATAAACCTGTTGGTAAATAACCATTAAGCAGTGATCTCTTTTTTAAATATTTCACTAAAGGGGAAATGACCTACTCCACTAGTAATGTAATGATCTTCATTATTCGGCTGAAACAGTGTTAAATATATGCTGTAATGAGACTCTTATAAAGCATTTGTAGATAAAACATATTATTATCAGTCATCAATGGTCTGATTGAAATTAAACCGTCATTACATATCTGCTATAGGAAGACCAGCTACTCATACTTATTTGTCGTCTGTGCCTGACGTATAGGAAAATTTAGAAAACTCATTTCAAAAATTTCTGCCAAATGCCAAATGTACAATGCTTGTCAGCTTAAAGTCACCAGTTCCATGGTCCATTCTTTTCTAGTGCCATTTATTATACACGGTGCTAGAAAGGGACAAAACATGGAAGTGGTGACTTTAAGCTGACGACCATTGTACCTAATGTGTCTGGTCACTTTGTTATCGTCGCATAAATCATTCTAGTAGTCCGCCGTTAATATTTGCATTTGAAGTTGGGTCTGCGGTTATGAATTACGCTTAGGTATCTTTCTTCAATTCTCTAGTCTGCAGTCTATGGTCGTAGAATTTTCGAGCGTTTCCTTTTCTGTATTCTTTATGAATTTAATTTTATTATCTCTATACAAAGCTTGCAGATACGTCAAGTATCTGTTTGAGTTTGTCATTAGTCGAAGTAGTTTATTTTGAGCTCGTTGTAAGTCAAAATTGGCCTTATATATATTAACTTGTGTTGTAGCTGATAATTTCGAACGTCTGTTTATTAGGGGATACTTTAAGCATGCTACACATTGAGCCACGGAGGTATCTGTGAAAATTGTGCTTATTTCGATGTTTCCGTATGCAGTTCTCCAAAGACGTAAACAAAACTTTTGAATTTTTATATATTTTTAGGTATTAATAATATTGTGAGAAACTAACTACTCTGTGGACTAAAGCCCCAACCAGCGTTGAATTACATCCACAATATCTACCCATATTTTCTTTATTATTAGCTTCTGCAACATTTTTTACTGTATTAGAAAGGTATTTCAAGCTAATATAAATGAAATCTCCTACAACTCATATCAATGAAGTCATATGTATGCTCTCTGATACCAAACATCTAGGCATACTAATGAACAATTCCACAGACCAAGCTCTATTCAATAATTATCTAAAGAAATTAATAAATTTACTAACCTGGTTTAATGAAAACACTATTTAACTTCAGATTCGTGTTCAACGGGAAAAAATACAAAGGAAAAATACAGTCTAACTCCCAGCACACATGACTTTTTTTTATGGACCTGTGTAAACTTTTGATGTGATTTTTATCGTTTTTATGGGTTTTCTCTAAAATTTGCTGTGCGACCCCCCATTTTGACATCAGATTGGTATTTAGCGGGAAAAAATATAATAGGACCCTCAGCACACACCACTTTTTTTTGTGGACCTGTGTAATTATTGAATAGAGCTTTGTCTGTGGAATTGTTCATTAGCATACCTAGATGTTTGGTGCCAGAGAGCATACATATGACTAAAACTTCATGTTTAGATTTAAAGCAATAATGTCATCGGGAAAGGACGTGGATAGGTCCAGGAATGCACAATACCGACCTCTCGTCGTCCGAACGGCCCGGAGAACGTTCCAGAATACGAAATTATGTTTGACATTTCGCTTTTTTTAAGACATTTACACTCGGGAAGAAATGAGGAGCACTCCTCATCTCGCCCGTCAAAAGCCAAGTGCCTCGTTTTAGAAAGCGCCGTGGAAGCAAGAGGTAGGGGCTACTTTTAAGTGTCATAATACATACATTGTTAAATATCCAGATTCGTATATTAAAAAAAAGTTAAATGACAGAACCGAATAGAATTGATAATTTCATTTTGTAGAAAAGACAAAGTAGCAATGAGAAAGTAAAGTTATTAGTTTCAACAAAAATCTTTAAATAAAATCAATTTTGAAAATCAATTTTTTTCTAGATATATGTACATATATGAAGTACCTATTAGGAATGTCATCAATTTTTAAATGAGATTTCATTGAACTTTAAATTATCTAAATCTTTCCGAATACCCAATGATTATCCTTGAATTTGGAACCCAGGGTACACATTAAAAATGACTACGTAATACTTTCATTTTATTCTTCGAGTAAATATAATACAGAACGTTGGTTGTTGCAGTTTTTTGTTTAGTAATAACGAAATATACAGGATGTATGTAAACAAGTGCGAGTTGACTCGAAGTTTGAAACACTTTTTGGAGGGATAAATTTGTATTTTCTGCGTGATCCGAATATTTCTACTTGCACTAGTGACGTTCAAGCGAAAATGCCACAACCTTTTTCAATAACTGATTTTTTCCCGTGTTGATATTTATTTAGAAATCCGCCATCAATTCTGAATGGAATTGTTCTCTTCAATTTTTTTTGTAGGATGCTCCGTTTTTGAGGAAAAAATAAAACAATTAATTTCTATTGATACATTATCTAGTAGGTTGCTGTCAATATTTCTAAATAAAATACATCCATCTTGTCAAAATGTCAAATTAGCATTTTTTCATTATTTGTTTGCTATAAAATTAATGTCAATAAGTGAATAATTTTTGTCTTAAAAAAAAATGGAAAATTTTACATATTCTGAAATGACAGATATATATTTTGCCTATGGTCGAAGTAATAGGAATGCTCTGCAAGCTCGACGATTGTATGCTGAGTTGTATCAAGAACGAAGGATATCTCATCATACAATATTTGCTCGCCTTCACCAACGTTTGCGCGAAAATGGTACATTTCCGAAACGAACTGCTGACTGTAGCCACCCTCGAGAAGTACGAGCTATGCAACTAGAAGAAACAGTTCTCGATATAGTTTCGGAGTCACTTGAAATTAGCACTCGAAAAATTGCCAACATATTGAATGTAAGCAACTTCACCGTATTTAAAATTCTAAAAGAGCAGCAATTGTATCCGTTTCATATTCAACGTGTACAGGCGCTACTACCTTGAGACTTTTTACCGCGTCTAGTTCTTTGCGAATGGATTCTTCATGTGACCGCTGAAAGTACTAATTTTTAAAATGGCGTTTTGTTTACTGACGAGGCAAGTTTTTCAAGAGATTCTATACGAAATTTTCATAACAATCACTTATGGGCTGATGAAAATCTACTTAATGATTATTTAATTGGTTCATATTTCATCCCATTACGATTAAATGGCGAATCTTATCATGACTTCCTATACGCAGAGTTATCTGCTCTTCTTGCAGAAATTCCCCTTCTACTCAAACAAAATTTATGATTCATGCACGATGGTGCCTCAGCCCGTTTTAGCATTAATGTACGTCGTCAATTAGATACAGTGTATCCAAATGGTTGGATAGGTAGGGGAGGTACGCAACAATGGCCAGCTCGCTCTCTGGATTTAAATCACTTATATTTTTGCATTTGAGGATTTCTCAAGTCATTAGTTTACTCCAATCCTGTCGAAAATGTTGAAGACCTGAGGAATCGAATTACAGCCGGTTGTGAGACAATAAGAAATACAGTTGGACTATTTCAGCGAATACGACAGCTAATAAGGCGAAGAGTTGACTCTTGTCTCATTTTCAACATCTATTATGTCTGTTGCTTTGTGTTATAGTTTTGGTTTAATGTTTCTGTGTTAGATAACAAAAATTTTGAAATATTTAAGAGAAAAAAATTAAAACATTAAAATTTGAACAACCTGTACCTCGAAATCGAAGAATTTTTTTACCCACATTTATATCAACTTTTTATTTGCAAAGTTTAATTGCATTTTTGCTTTGAGCATAATAACATTAGTAAAAAGAGACCTTTAAATAAAGATTAACAAAACCTACACTAAAATATGTTTTATTTTTTTCCTTAAAAACAGTGCATTCAACGAAAAAAATTGAAGAGACCAATTTCATTCAGAATTGATGGCGGATTTATAAAAAGATATCAAAATGGAAAAAGTCAGTGGCGTACCATTTTTTTTTTATTAAATAAATTGTGGCATTCTCGTACGAAGTAGAAATATTCGGATCACCCTCGGGATCACCTCAAAAAATGCACATTTATCCCTCCAAGGCGTTTTTCAAATTTCGAGTCAATATCTTTAAAACTGAAATAATTAATAAAAATAAATAAAAAAATTAAAAAAAAACACTGTATCTCGGAAACGAAACATATTTCGACTTACGTTTACATGAACTTTTTTTCACAAAATAACTTCGACAACCACCCCCTAAAATATTTCGCACTTATTCACACACACCCTGTATATCATTGCAATATTTTAATTATTATGCTATTAAGTGATATAACAGCTACTATTATTAGAAAAAAGTTTGTGTGTCTTAAATATTTTACTTACTATGCTAATGTTATACCAGAATATTTTGATTCTTTACGTTCTTTACCCTGTGCAATAAAAGTCAGAAATGTTGAGTGTGAAAAATAGAATAAGTTTTGCGGAAAGTGCCGAGATTAAGATTTTAGCTTCAATTGTTTTCAATGCCGTTCTAACATATTTTTTTAAGATATCAATATCTACCCTTTATTTACAACAAAATTACACAAGTTTTTCAAACGTCTTCGTATTCCCATGTAGTAAAATGTCGAGAATACGTTAATTTTGTTTTTCCATAATTCCACATTATTCCGATATCAGCACTTTTATTAATTTTATTGTTCAAATACTCCCATAAATAAAAATAAGTAAAATGACAAAGCGGTGAAGAGTTAAATCCATATGTTTCTATCTATTTATTATTAAAAGTATATAAGTGACCAATTAAGATTGAAAAAAGTTACATGGAATTGGTTACTTAGAAAATTAAAATGTATTCACGTATTTCACGTAATGGCATTTCCATAAAAAAAATATTTTTAACATAATGTTGCATCTTCCTATTCATTTTCTCTCAACTTTAATTGGTTAGGTCATATTTTTACCATAAATAGGCTCTTGTCTTAATTAGACCATTGCGGATGCTTATAGGATGTTTGAGACAAATAAAAGTGCTGATTCCGGAAATAATGTTGAATTTGAAAAATGTTGGAATTGTATATATGTCCACTTTTGAATATACAATGCTTATTTATTGTTTAAAAATAAAAATTAAGTATTAATATTATTAAGATAATAGAAAGTACCTACCTAAGTATATCAAATATAGAGGCATATCGTAAATTATTATATTCCAAATTAATAATTCTCAATTATACCAACAAAACAATTTCAAATCATTTAAATTTGTCCTAGCTATAAAAATTCGGTGACAATATTCAATGTAACTTTTAATTTTTGCGAAGTAAAATTTTGAAGTAGTCAGCATCACTGTTAACTCACCTATTGAAGTATTGCCAATTAAACATTATATATAAAATAAAAGTTAATGATGAAAATTTGTGGAAAGAATACTTTGAGGACGCACAATGTTCTCCTGAAATGACCACTGAGGTAAAATTTGAATTTAATAATTAATACTTATTATTTTTGAAAATTTAAAAAATTCGGGAAATCTAGAGGAGAGTTCGATACAGTCTCATATTTTGCCAAAAAATAGTATAAGCATTGGAAACAACATATATTCCGGAAACGAAAACATTTCGGGGAGTAAGGGGGTGGCGGGGGTGTTGAAAAATTAAAAAATTGGTGAAATCTAGAGGAGAGCTTGATACAGTCTGTTATTTTGTCAAAACATAGTAATGAGCATTAGAAACAACTTATATTACGGAAACGAAAAAATTCCGGGGTATAAAGGGGTGGCGGGGGTGTTGAAAAATTATAAAATTTGTGAAACCTAGAGAAGAGTTTGATAGTCTGATATTTTGCCAAAAAATAGTAATAAGCATTAGAAACAACATATATTCCGGAAACGAAAACATTCCGGGGAGTAAAGGAGTGGCGGGGGTGTTGAAAAATAAAAAAATTCGTGAAATATAGAGGAGAGCTTGATACAGTCTGATATTTTGTCAAAACATAGTAATGAGCATTAAGACACGTTTACACGCTACGATTTACCGTACGTTTTGTCCTATAGGACAAATCCTATCATGTAAAACGGAGCGTGTAAATAGTAAAACGTACGTCTTATCGCAATGAAATGCAATCCAAGGACAAGTTGGACAACTGGCGGGCAGAGCATAGTTTTACGAGAACTGAGCTGTTTTTTTGCGACGAACTGTGTTCAACCCGGTTCAAAACATTATATTTTTGCGTTGAACTAGTGACGTCACACACGTCGCTGTTTAAACCGTATTTAAAACATTCACTGAGTCCGGTTTGAACGCTTTAGATGCTTTGCTATTGGTCTATGCAGCAGTTGTCTAAAAAGTGGAGATTTGAAAATCGGTGTGATTTAAATTTTTAGATTCATATTTAAAATTGTTGTTATTTTGACACTTCTTATTCTTGTTTATTTAAAAAGGAGTTGGTTGTGGACTATTGTGGACCCTGCAAGTTTAAACGTATTTTTAGACATCCTGAATTACATAATCCAAAAGCATAATCCAATTACTTTTCTATCGAAATGTCATAAACCTGTCACTCATATAAACATGTTAGATATTTGTTTTTGGTTTACAGCTGCTAAAATCAATATCTGTTTTTATTGCAAGATTCACACATTTTCAAAATATATGTACAAAAACATGCGGAAATAGGTATTGTTAATAATTTCTACCACTAATAATCGTTCTATTTTAATCCAAATCTAGTGTAAACAATAATTAAAAAGTGTGAGGGTGATATCAAAGAGAAACAAATATTTGATGAAGTTACGGTTTGAAACTATACATTTTCTTAATGAAATACATTACTGACGTCACCATTGAATATGTTTTGAAACACTCGATGAATACGGTTTAGCAAAAAAACAGCTCTGATCAGACAACACGGAGCGTGTAAACACATGATACGTGTAAACAGACAACCTAACCTCAGTTTAGCTACATTTGTTTTAACAAAACCAGTGTTTTTATTTAAAAAAATGTGAACATCATGTCATCGGACTTGCGGCAATGTTCCCGTGAATTTCTCATAGAATTTTATATTATTTTTAAAAATAAAGAATAGGTGTAAAGCGGTGGCGGGGGTGTTGAAAAATTATAAAATTTGTGAAACCTAGAGGAGAGTTTGATACAGTCTGATATTTTGTCAAAAAATAGTAATGAGCATTAGAAACAACTTATATCACGGAAACGAAAAAATTTCGGGGTAAAAGGGGTGGCGGGGGTGTTGAAAAATTAAATAATTCGGGAAATCCAGAGGAGAGTTTGATTTAGTCTGATATTTTGCCAAACAATAGTAATAAGCATTAGAAACAACATATATATAACGGAAACGAAAATATTTCTGGGTATAAGGGAGTGACGGGGTGTTGAAGAATTATAAAATTCGGGAAATCTAGAGGAGCGTTTGAAAAAGTCTGATATTTTGCCAAAAAATAGTAAAAAGCATTAAAAACAACATATATTACGATAACGAAAATATTTCGGGGTGTAAGGGGGTGGCGGGGTGTTGAAACACATATTAATTAATATTAAATATAAAATACAATATGGACAATTAAGGTGGGGTATATTTTTATAGACAATTTTTGTGTACCACTAATTGTTCACCTTTATTGTCTAGGACACAATTAGGACCATCTGCCTTTATAACTGGAAACGGACCTTTATACCAGGAATCGAATTTTGTTCGTGCTTCATTAGTAACAATAACCTAGTCTCCTATTTTTAAATGTATCTCTGCTGTTTTACTGTCATATCGAGACTTTCGCTCCACTTTCGCTTTCTCAAGATTTTCCCTTACCCTTTTATGAGCGAGTTGTAACCTATATCTAACTTCCTGATCATATGCGTCTATGTTATAACATGGTTTGACATCAAACCCCGACAGAAAATTGTCAAGATTTGCTTTTTTGCAAAAATTAGTTCATATGGCGTATAGTTATGGTATGAACTAGGTGTAGTGTTATAACAAAATGCATAATATTTTGCCCAATTATCCCAATCCAACTGCATGTCATTTATGTACATTCTGGTGTATTCATTAAGCACGCGATAATCACGCTCGCACGTTCCGATAGTTTGACTGTGATATGCAGTGAAAATTTTATGGTCAATTTTCATTAGCTCAAAAAGATTTTGAAAAACCTTATTTTTATATTCGGTACCCATATCTGTCCTGACCTGTTTCATGGATCCGTATATCAATATCAAATTTTCGAATATACCTTTAGCAACAGTTTTAGCTTCTTTATTTGGAATAGCAATAATGACTACATAATTTGTTAACTCACATTGTAAAGTTACTGCATATACGTTACCTTGGTTGGATTTTTTGGGGGGGACCAATTGTGTCTATACTAACAATATGAAAGGATGTTTGAGGTGTAGGTCTTAATACCATAGGTTCAGTGATTCTAACTTTAGCTTTATTTATTTGACATTTATGACATTTATTTATATAATTAGCAACATCACGCGACATGTTTTTCCATCTATAAATACCTTTAAGTTTTTTTGAGAACTCTTTTTTGTCCACAATGACCTCCTAGTAAGGGATCATCGTGAAATTTCTCAATTAATTTTGTTTTTTCTTTTCTACATGTTATTAACCTACGTTCTGCATTTACCAGCCATAATGTTTAGCTGGGACAATATTTGCTCCAAGGCGATATTGCCATTTGTAAATGGGATAGTTTTTTGCGCGCTTAGTTTTCTCTTATGCCATATCATCATCCTGAGATGTAGGCGTTACATTAAATTTTAACAAGGGCAGTTTTAAAGTGTAGGTTATATCTAAATGTTCATACACTTTAGGTTTGAGTAGTTGCGTTATTTCTGGCGTTGCTTTTGTTTCTACTGTTTTCGACATAGATCGGGTTATAGGAAGCACCTGTGCAGTATATGTTTCTTTATTTGTGTTTATATTTATTCTAGAAAGTGCATCGCCTCCTAGATTATCTTTTCCTTTAATGTATTCAATATCGAAATTGCTTCCTCTAAATCTAATCGAATTCTAGTTAACTTTGAAGACGAATTTTTCATAGAAAACAAATAAATTAATGGTCTGTGATCTACCCTAGCTAAACATTTTTGACCGTATAAGTAACAACGGAAGAAAGAAATTGCCCAGTGCAGTGAAATAAATAAACCAACAATTTAAAAGAGCTTTTACATTTCGCTTTTTGAAAATGTGCGTGAGGCATATGCGATAGGCAAATCATGTCCATTAAAATTTTTAGATAATACGGCACCACAAGCTTCATTTGATGCATCTGTTGTATAAATTGTTTTGTAAAATCTGAGTATTGCAAAATTCTTGGACTGATAAGAGAGTTTTTTCAAATTTCAAATAAATTTTGACAATCTTGAGTCTAATTGAATTGAACATTTTTCCTAGTCATCTTATTTAATGGTCGTGTAATTTCCGCATAGTGTAGAATAAATCTCCTATAATAATTGCAAAACGCTAAGAATCTTTTCACGTCGTCAGCAGTTTGAGGCACTGGATAATTATTTATTACGTTGTATTTCGAATCGTCAGGTAAAATACCTCTGTCTGTAATTTTATGACATAGACAAAAGTAACTTCTTTCCTAAAAAATTGACATTTCTCTGGATTGTTTTAAATTATAAAAATATTACGCAAATGCGTTAAGTGATGTTTTTCTGAACATCCTATAACTATTAAATCATCCATATATAAAAATACCTTTTTCAGGAGTAATGCCGACAAAATCTAGAGACATTCCTTGAAAATTGTTGGAGCTAACTGAAAGTCCAAATGATAACCTAGTAAATCTGAATGACTACACTAAATGATGTTACATCTCGTGATTGTTCATCTAATTCAATTTGATGAAATCCTGAAATCAAATCGATAACAGAGAACCATTTGGCTCTTCCTAATTGATCTAAAATATCGTCTATTCGTGGTAATGAAAATTTATCTGCTACCAATTTTTTATTTAATTGCCTAAAATCAATTACAAGTCTCCATGCTTTGTTACCATTAGCTGATTTTTTAGGTACTAAAAGGACCGGACTGTTATAATCAGACACTGATGGTTCAATAATTTCGTTATTAAGCATTTGAGCGACAAGCTTATTTATTTCTTGTTTTTTGTACCATTGGAGTTCTATAATTTTTTATATAAACAGGGGTTGGATCTGAAAGTCTCAATTTTTGTGTATAAAAATTGTTCTTTGTTATTTTGTCTGTTTTTAAGGCAAAAATATCTGAAAATTCTTGACAAAGTTCAAATACCTTATCTTTAATGAATTCTGTAATACTTATCTTTATTTAGTTGTTTTAATAAGTTATCTTGCCTATTTGATTTTTCCGTTTCGATATTAAAAATATTATAATGAGATATATCAATGGTTTGAAGTTGGATATTTTTTAAAGTTACACTTTCAAATGTTGTATTAATAATTTTGACTAAAGGATTAGTTTTTGAGATTATTGTTCTAGCCACGAATACACCTGTAACCAATTATTGATTCATTACTACAGCATCATTCGTAAGATGTAAATTATTTATTTGCCTGACAACTTCGCACCTTGTAGTAGAGTATAATGTCTTCTGCTGAACTATTATATAATATGGGTATTACTATTTGACTATAATTTACGTTACAAGTTACAAGTCCAATTGCTGTAATCAAGATTACATTTAAATTTAGTAATAAAAATCTCTGCTTAAAATTCCATCGGCGGGAACTGGAAATTTTGAATCCACGACATGCATTTGATGGATTAATTCAAAACCTTGTATTAAAATAGTAGTTTTGGTAGTACCCAAGGATTTGACAGTTCCTTGCGTTACTCCCTTTATATTACTAGAATTTGAGCTATTAATGAATTGATTTGGGTCAATATTTGTGTTTTTAATAATTTAAATATCAGCTCCAGTGTCGATAATAAATAATATCTTTCAAAAACCTGTCATTTTCGTGTAAAGCACCACAAAATTTGAAAGTGATAAATCAAAGTTAAAAATGTTTACATTTCGTCCCCCAAATGAACCTGTTGGGGGGGCGCTTCGTTTCCCAAATTTTGCTGCGTTTCGTAAAATCTTACCGAGGAGGATTTATTATGAGAATAATTATATCCTGAATTATTATATCTATAAGTTCCGCGGCTGCTTCTGTGGTCTCTGCCACGATGTACAAACCCTCGACCGTGCTGCTGTCCCCGATTATTGAATTGATTATAACCTTGAATAAATTGGCGGTTATTATAATGTCTATAATTTTTCTTAATATGAAAAATACTTGCGTAATTGCTTTGAGGACTGGTGTTGACAAATTTTGTAACAACGTCTATTACTATTAAATGTACCTGCTTCCATGACTATTCTAACTCTTTCAGTACTAGCATTTTGACTGAAGGCTTTAACTGTGGTTTCTGTAGCATAATTTTCAGCTACCCCACATGGTACACCCTCATTAATAAATGCTCTTTTCAGAGACGATGCTAGTGACTCTATTTCTGTAGCATAACCTACTGCCTTTTTAGTATTTTATTTTAAGTTCATAATTTTTGCTGTTAAAAGTCGTGAGCTGTCACCTTTTATACCTTTTTTTTAAGTATCTATTATAGCTTCTAACGTTATTTCATTAGTTATTAAATATCGCGCCTTTCCAGTTAAACGTGTCTTTACATATGCGATTGCATTATTAACATGACCTTCTGAATTTACACTTAGAAGTGATAATGAATTTACAAATGATAATAATTTTTCAGGAGCACCATCAAATTCGTTAGGCACTATTTTGCTTGCTAGGTTAAAAAATTCTACCGCTGTAAGGGGCATTTCTGCTGCTCGCCTGAATTTTCTGCTAAATCCACTAAAATATTGGGATCAATTTTTGCTATACAGGAGGATGGTATTTTATAGTTAACTTTTAATACTAAAAATGCAGTTAATATTTTATCTCTAATTTTCATAAAACGTACTCTAATTTCGATATTTTTGTTCTTCATTAAGGGAAAAACACGATAAAGCTACAGAGTAAATTTATTAAAATATGAGACTAAGTTATCTCTAATATCATGTCTTACTGATTCACTTTTAGGAACGCCTTTTTTTATAGCACGTTTGGTGTGACTGTATATTTATTGTTTTAATAATGCTAATTTAGATTGTAGTAGTTCCCAGTTATTTTGTTGCATGTGTCAATTAATAAAGTTAGTTAAATTAAGCATATAAATACGTAACCTAGGACAATTAAAATAATTTTACCATGCTTATACTAAACATGGCTTGATATATCATATTCTGCGATTCGTCAGCAATTCACTGTTACATTAATTTCTTTTAAATAACGCTTTCACTTTCCTTAGTCTCTTAAATTTTCACTTATTGTCTTTAAATTATACTTAAAAGCTAAAACAAGAGAAAAATTCAAGGCTGAGCTGCCATTGGTTGGATAACCAAATTCCTCTGGATACGTTTCTTAACTTGCTTGCCATAACCTTTGCAAATCTTCAAAGCCAGAATGATCAACAGTACTATTACTATAATGTACAACATAATTTTAACATCCATGGTAACATTGTATTCCTTTTCCTGTACAATAAAATTTGAATTTACTACTCCCGTCTCCGTTACTTCTTGGTTTGTTGATTTAGTTTGACCCATATTGCCTCCAAATAACGATTACAATACCATATCGCCTTCTTCAATAACTTTCCAATTTTATATTTTTTACCATAGGAATCTCTATATTCCTAGTGGCAGGATCGCCATGTGGTGTAATCAAAGAGTATCTAATTTCTTTACAAATTTATTGTTTGACTTACATAGTTAATCTGCTGTTTAAGTATACCCAAAAGTTAACAAGGTTGCTGTTTTATTTATTCAGCAATATTTCGTAACACTATTACTACAACTAATAACTTATTTCATACGAATCTAAGTGGGTCGGTACAATGTCCAAGCGTGTTAAGCTATACAAGATGATTGATTGCTTTGTCTTAGGACATTACAACTGTATCAAACTCTCCTCTAAATTTCCCGAATTTTATAAATCTTCAACACCCCCGCCACCGCCTTTCCGGAATTTTTTCGTTTCCGTAATATATGGCCGGTGTTCTGCAACAAGCGGTTAAGCCACATCCTTGTTGTTTAGCACAAATTAATAATATGTATTGAATAGCTTTAGAAAATACACTTTTTGATAAAAGTGTCCTATTTATTTGTTTTTTAGTTACATATAAATCCAGGTAGAACTGTTAGAAAAACTGTAGAAGACACCCTGATAAATGTTTTAAAATAAAAAAGTTCAATTTAAACAATGTGGGTTAACCGGTTGTTGCAGAACACCGTCTATATGTTGTTTCTAATGCTTAGTACTATATTTTGGCAAAATATCAGACTGTATCAAACTCTCCTCTAGATTTCCCGAATTTTTTAATTACTCAACACCGCCGCCACACCCTTACTCCCCGGAATTTTTTCGTTTCCGTAGTATATGTTGTTTGTAATGCTTATTACTATTTTTTTTTATTTTGTTTCAATCAAAACCATTACACCCGGTATAGTCAAACGGCTAAAGCTTTGAGTGAATAAAGATAGTTTACCTAACACATATTTTATTTCTACTGGAATAGTACACGTAGATGTGAGATATGGTGGAGGTACCCTGTTACCCGAGACGTAACAAGCTTAAACTTCCTAATTTTTAAATCTATTTTTTTTTTTATAAAATTAAAGATAAAGGCGCTTCATTTCCTATTTTTTAGCACCCTATACCTGTAAATCAAAATGTATCTATGACAATGAGAATATTTTGCTTAGTAGTAATTTTTTTTTATTTTTCAAAAATAAATCACAAATAAAGTTTCTCCTCTCCAGGAAGTAATCCCTGAACACACTGTATATACCTAATGTATCTAGTAAATTTTCTTTCTATGCGATAGAGTGTCACTGGCGATGCCATTCTCACTGCCACCGCCACCGCCGCCGCCGTCGTTGTACTGTTGTACTGTGGTCCCCCACAACATTGTCGTGGTCTCCATGGCGACACGTCACAGCGGGGGGCGGGGCAATCGATACTCCCCTATCCCCATCAACCATCAAATACAATGCGTGTATCAGAGGCAGCTTCTTGCGTATGGTAATGCAATGTACATATCTAGCTTAAATTATTTGGTAGTTTTCATTTTCTTTTCAAACTGCCTTAATTAGTTAGAAGCCCTTCCAAGTAAATTAAAAATCTGTTTGGACTATTTTTATAAATACGTATCTTTCATTTTATAGTTTATAATGGTTGAAGTTACAGACAAATTCGGAAAGTTCAAACGTACCTCTTCTCTGCAATAAGAACAAAATAAACAAACTCTTAGGTAGGTATGTGGCAAGACAGATAAAAATAACGTTTCCAAGATTGCAAATATCTGTTATTTGTTTAATTTTACATAGTTCGCTCCATCTTCGTTATTCACATAAACAAAGCGCAAACAAATATTTTCGGAATTCGGAACAACAGGTGGGAATACACACTCCCACAAGATAAGCACATGCAAACATTTCTCTCAATTACCACCACCGTCCAAAAATATTCTAATAAACCGGTTCACACTGCTCTTCGAGCCTAAATTTACCTCCTATTGACACTCTTCTCCTTGCTGACTAACCGAATATCGTTCACCGGCTTGTCGGCGATTTGTCAATTTGACATGCAGTAGAAGCAAAGATTTGATTTTATTTAATAGGATAATGTTCCCATTACAAATGGGAAATATAATTTATAACTATTGAAAATATTGTGACATATAACCGGCATTGTCTACCGTACAAACCTCTAATGACTTTCTTTATACGTAAAATCAATGGGAAGACATACATTTTCCGAACCTCTATAAAGGGTGTCTTGCAAGTTGTTACAATAATTTTAGGAGGTGATAGAATACGTGATTTTGAGTCGATGGAAACAAACATACCTATATACCAAGTGTTACAATACTTGTGATAATAAAATTTTTAAGATTTTTAATTTAACCGTGCTTTTCTACAATTATTGAAGTGTAGAAGAAAAACAAACAGTGTTATAACAAATATTTCTATATAATTTTTATTAGTAATGACTGAATTATTTAAATGATATTTTACCAATAAAATGCTATGCTATTGCCATGGAAACTAATTTTTTAATGGCATACTAAGCTATTTAAGTAATAGAAACATTGCTTTTCCTTTATACGCCGTAACTTTAAATTAGCTTTTAAAATGTCAATAATTGAAATAAATATTTAGCTTGTTGAATCCTCCGGTATTTTAATAACTTCAATATTTTCTAAAGGTTGCATTCTTAGCAAATGTATTTTTATTACATACTAAACGGCTGTCCTGTTTTGGCGAATGCGCTCCCTGCATATTTAAACGTGTTACCTAAGATTAATTTCCCTAATGTTTAGAATGTTTATCAAGAAACTTCTCCTAAGAACTGAAAGAGCATTGCTTAGGTAAGTTTTTAATAATATCTGAATAAATCTACACACAAAGGTTTAAATAAAATCCAAGTTTAAATTTGACTATTCGCTTTTACAAAGTAGAAAAATCATGTTTATGAAGTTCTCGTTAAATATAACAAAGCCACTTTGGATGTTATTGGTTAAATCATTTGAATAATCCATTCATTCCTAATAATATAAATATAGAAATATTGGTTATGAAAAGGTTTGTTTTTCTTCTACACTTCAATAACTGTAGAAAAGCACGGTTAAATTAAAAAGTATTAAACAATTAATTATCACAAATAGTGTTTAACATTTGGTACATAGGTATGTTTGTTTCAATCGATTCAAAATCACGTATTCTATCACCTTCTAAAATTATTGTAACGACTTGCAAGACACTCTGTATAAATACAGGGTTAACTATGACTAAGTACAAATATTTTAAGAGGGGATAGAAAAAAATAAGAATTAACAGAATTTCCTTTAAAAAAATTTCCAAACTTATTTATAAAGCGAAAAAAATGTTTTTTCGATATTATATTAAATCCTTATTTAACGCCGCCAATGCGAGAATCAGAGTATGCAACCAGCAAGCTCCCGGCATGCAACAGTCGGCCACAGTCGGCAGTCGGTCCAGTCGAGTCGGTTCGCTATCATGTTATAATTTAATTCCTGTGTTTACGTTGTAGTTTTGTGTTCTTCTTCAGTTTTTAGTGCCTTATTTTATTTTAAAACGTTTTATAATTAATAAATAAAGGAATATGTGTCGGGTACAGATATTTTCCCACAATATAATAATAATAATAATAATAATAATAATAATAATAATAATAATAATAATAATAATAATAATAATAATAATAATAATAATAATAATAATAATAATAATAATAATAATAATATCTCTACCCCTCATTCTAATCACAGGGATTAGCCCAGAAGTCGGAGACTTGTGCGGGAGAGGGGGCGGCATATTATTATTAAGCAGGCCGCATTTGCGCCCAGGAACGACTTACGTTGGTAGGCCCTAACCACTATTCAGTGCAGGAATGAGGAAAACCTGGAAAACCTCATTAATTAGGGGGGTAGTCAAATATCAACCGGCATCAATCTCTCACATTGACCCAAGCTAACATTATTCCACCCTACTATACCCACAGAGAGGTTGCCAATCTCTCCACGAATATAGCTTTTATACGGTCTACCGGCAGCTGGGCTCGAACCAACTCCGTCTAGTCACCTCGATTCAAGTACTAACGCCTTAAACCGCGCGACCACTGACCGATCGATATATAGTTCGCCGGTTTGTTTTTCTAGGTTATGGGAGAAGACTGCCGCGGGTGTAAACGTTTTCTGTTATCGTTAGAACCTACCTACCACCCCTTTCTTCGATTTTGTTATAATACATAGGCATTGTATCTAACAACTGTACCTATTGTGTTTATCAATGTAGTGTGAAAATGTAACCCCTGTATACCGGTTGTTCCCTCTAAGACTTTCAGTGCGAATATCTCAGAAACCATCATAGCCAGTGTGACCAAATTTGGTATACAGACACTAGATGGCGCGTAGAATTCGATGATGGCATTAGTTTTTATACAGGGTGTTCGGTTTTGCAGAAAATGGATTTAATTTCGATTTTTTGGTAGTCAACCTCGGCAAAATTTGTATTTAAATTGAAATATCTTTAATTATGAACACATTCTGATAAAAGAAGTCATGAAAAATTTTTATCTTGTCATGAAAAGTCCCCAAATTTCATTGTTTTGTCATGCCAAATGAGAATAGCCATGAGTCCAATTTACACACACGCAACTACCGCATGGATAGACGTCAAAACGTAAAGTGACAGAAACTGTCAAAGCAAGTATGAGTATTTTTGTAGAAATTTTATTATAAATACGTAATACCACGAGGTACCTACATTGAATGTGCGTACGTATTTGCAATAATGGTACAGTTTTGTTAAAAGAAAATGGAAGTTTGAGCAACCTTGCCTGTAATGAATACCCAGAACACAGAAAATTGTGAAACATTTGCCGTTTTTTTAATTGCATCTTCCTTACAATACAGTAATTCTTATCGGGAATTATTATTATTATTATTTTTCACCATATCACTCTCAAACTAATAAATTACGTGCAAACATTAACAGCTGTAAACAAAATATTATAATATTGTGGGAAATCATAAAAGCAATAGGGGACGATCCGTAAATCAGAAAGCTGATCGAATTTATGAACATCCTCTCCCTTGGTTCGACTTGAAGCGCGCTATCTACAATCTAAAGTTGTGGTTACTTAACCTAGAATTATTAGAAATAATAATAACGTGCCGGCAACAAGTGGTAGAAAGGCTTTAAACTCTAGAAACAATCATAAATAATGATTTAATAGGTTCCTTGAGTGAATACTTCAGTTCCAGTAGCATAAATAAAAAATCATCTGCTTCAAAAACGATTCCATATTTATCAAATCTGAGTAGAATTTGGAGACCTATTCCTACACAAATTAAGTACATTAATACAATAAAAGATGATAACATAAGGTCTTTAAGTACAACCCAACGATTAATGGTAGCTTGCCTAAGGAAAACTATAAGAGGTAAGTACAAAGCAAGAATGTCAATGTTGTAGGTAATTGCAACTTGCATTTATAAGACACTGCTCATTTACCCATATACTAGAATTATTTTTACTTAATTGCTTTCAGATGGAGAAGTTATTGGGAAATTTCTGGCTTACTTTCAAGAGCAGGGATGAGAAGGTATTTTCCAATATTTGTAGAACAGAAAGAACAAACGTAAAAATATCCACAAAAATGTTATGTCTCACCAGCATATCTTCAATAGATAGGAACCAGGAAAACAAAGTACTCTTATGGAAACAAGTTGACATACACAGTTACGTTATTCATTGGTTAAAAGATTCGATAAGATACTGAAGAAGCCAGATGCCAAGATTAGTTTCTATTCGTACGACAGATAGATGACAGAGACGAGGAAAATTTTGCTAGAAAACATTAGACTTTACGTTTTGCCATAAATAAGGACATACCTAACTTTCTGTACTTAGTTTAACTATTTAATAAAATTAAAGTGCATGGAATGTGTAAGTTAACGAGTGAACTAAATAAAAAATGTAAATAATGCAAGTATAACGGAAATTAAAGTTTATTAAATTGTTAGTAGGTAGTAAATTGATTAACTTGACCCTTCATCTTAAAGTATTCATTATTTCTTAAACATTTCTGTTTAATAATTTGCGTAGAATAAAAAACAACAAATACAGACTTTAATTTATTAACAATAAAATAAAATTACATTAAGTATCTACATTATTACATCTGGTTTTATATTAAACAGTTATTCTGTATTCTAATTTCTATTACAGAGCAACGTTCAATCTGAGGGATGTACGATTACAAACAGATCTTGCCATTTCATTGTTCGATACCAACCTTATTACATTATGTTGTGTATATTGTAACAACAGTTAGCTTTCAACATTTTTAAGATATTCTAACGAGATGTTTTCATACTGTACATAGAATTATGAAATTAGTTTATTCTTCTTAAATTTATTCGTTTAGAAATTTTAAAACCCACGACAGACAACTGAATTTAATGTCTTATAGAATATTTTTCAAAGTGAGTTAGAGACTTCTTTATAATATTATCCTTATCCATCATTCCATGTTCCGAATTATTTCCAAGAAAATGTCTGTAATATTTTTCGCTTATTCTTTCTGGTGGCAGTCTGGCACTACTCACATATAATTGAAAGATAAAAACAACAATTATAAATTATTATCTAGCTTTAAATGACTAATAGGTACCTACTGGGTATAGTACGTCTGCAGGTGATTCTTCCTAGCAAAAACCAGTTGCTTTATTTTAGTTCTGTATCATATAAAATACAAACATTGTAGTTTATTGTTTACTATTTTACAGATGTAGAGTTCTTCTTAAACATATTTTATCATTCAGGAACATGAGTAAAGTGCTGAACTGCTGAAATATGTGGACACAAGCAGAATTCAATCTCAATAATTTCTACGTTATGCTTTCGTAACATTTTTGTGGGGCTGGGGTAAGTTCCGATCTGACTTTCAACGACAAACACGTTCACATTATAATAAAAAAAGTTTTAGGAATCGTTTTGTTCGAATTTAGTTGTTGCTAAATAAGTAATCAATAATTACAGCAGTTGGAAAAGAGATATTCTTTAGGTACTTACACAATTTTGTAAATTATTTTTTGATAAAAAATACGGGTACCTAATTATTATGTACACTGTAGTAACATAAAAAAACAATTTACTGGAGTTTGATTACATTATAATGGAACAATATTCACACTGTAACCCTAGCTGTAGCGGTAGACTGCACCGACACAGCGACCCCAATGCTCCAAAAGGTTTTACATGACAATACAATGAAATTTGGGTACTTTTTGGAGGCGTTTTTTTATGTTAAATTTTGAAATTTTTGAATGTTTATTTATCAAAATGTGTTTATAATTAAGTATATTTCAATTCAAACATAAGTTTTAGCAGGACTGACGACCAAAAAATCAAAATTAAATCAATTTCTTGCAAAATGGAACACCCTGTATAAGAATTGATGTTATCATCATATTCTACGCGCCATCTAGTGTCTGTATACCAAATTCGTCGCACTGACTGTGCTGGTTTCTGAGATATTCGCACTGAAAGTCTTAGAGGGAACACCCGGTATATAAGAGCAAATAGAATGACGGAATATCTGAAAAATCATAGGTCTAGTCTATCGAAAATACCATTATGGACAAATGTTCAGATTTATGAATTTAGTATATTTGTATAACATTTATATATTATAAAAGGATTTTTTATCCATTGTCAGGATTATGCTGTATTATTCTATAAAAAAAAAGAACAAAAACGAACTGAAATTATTTAATTAGCCTCCATTAATTCACACATCTAACCCGGTATACTTATCAAGTCACTTTATAATATTATTTATAGATTTTCTCGTTCCTCTCTGCAATGTTTATTAAATTTCGGTATACCTTTTGTTTAAATAATCCATATAAATTAAAGTAAACACTAACTTTGGAGGTTTATCACTGAAAGAAGTACCAGTGAAACAGTTAGGTAGGTACTACAAATTTATGCTTTAAGTTTTATAGCACAATAAACTACAAATATAGTAAATCATATAAGGTATTGTAGTGATTAGGTTGTTGTAAATTTTAATATAATTATTATAGATTTGTTTACTGTATTTGTACTGTACTGTATAAATGAGGTAGGTATTGGAAAATTTAAAATGCGACTACAGTGCAAAATAATAATATTTATAGATGGTATTAATACAACACTTGTGGTGATCATTACCAAGATCATAGAGACGCAATTGTAGTATTATTTACTACAAATTGTATTAAAGTAGTGTGTAAAAGTGGTCGAATGCAAAAACAAAAAACGTGCTCTTTTGTTGGACCGCTAGGTTCATCATGTGGCCACAAGATGTGGTTACGTGTTATATCCTGTATAAACAGGTTGTCGGATAAGACGTCGGTTGCCTCACTTATGGCATAGTTTGCCTATTGCATACTGAGGAGAGCTAACAAGCTCTAAAGCAGTATACAGGGTGATTTTAAATAAAGTAGCAAACATGAGACCACATATTCCTTAGGTGAAAATAAACCGACTTAACTTAACATATTTATATCCCAAGTCGCTTAATAAAAAAGATACAGGGTGTCAAAGTTAAAAAACTTTCGATATTTGCAGATAACTTCTTAAAAAATCCAAATATTTACTTAAAATTTGTAAACCAGGGGTTTTTGCGGGTGAGAAATTCAAATTTGTTTCTAATTTTGACGTCACTAGTAGAGGGCGCCACCTATGGCACATCATGTTTCTTTTAAATGGCAGAACTTTTTTGCAGCTTAGTGTATTCATCTGACTATAGAAATAATTGATTATCCTACCTGTTTTATTTGAAAAAGGTATACCTTGCTAAAGTCGTTAGGAGTAACCATTTTTGAAATAATCCTATTTGAATGACGCCAGGCAAAAAATATAAACTAATAGAACGCCAGAATCCCATAAAAATAACAAAGTTTAGGTTATATTACGTTATGCGTAACATTAAAGGTAGTTCTATGTAACATGAATTAGGCACGTTTAGGTAAAGTTACAAAAATACATACATGTTATTATAATTTATGCTATTCATAAGACCTCAAATTTCCACGTTTTATTAATCTTCCATAGATATCACACAATTATGTAGCAAAAAAGTCACTATTCTACATTCTACATCTAGGTACTATGTAACTGAGCGGTATATGGCACCTTACAAACGAAAGTATCTTTGTCACCTAAAAGGAACATGTGCCCAGTTCCGTTACGTACTGGCTGAGTTGCATTAGGGTTGCCACCAAACCGTTCGGTAATAAAGATATCTGTTCCGTGTTCTGTTTAGTAAGCAAAATGTTCGATAATAATTTATACGCGAACACAGAATTATTTGGATTGGTAATAGGTGAGAAATATAAAAATCCTAACTATTTTGCCGGATACCTCTGGTTT
Source organism: Monochamus saltuarius (assembly GCA_025584915.1). Taxonomy (NCBI): domain Eukaryota; kingdom Metazoa; phylum Arthropoda; class Insecta; order Coleoptera; family Cerambycidae; genus Monochamus; species Monochamus saltuarius. The sequence goes on from CM046723.1 coordinate 38,662,184, forward strand.
CCCAATCAAAACATAACTCTAAACTACAGAAAATGTAGAAGTTGCCGTGTTCTTAACTATTTAGTACTTTAACGATGCAATACTAATCATTAATATTGTTGAATAAGTAGGCAAGTTACTACCTTTCATTTTACTAGGAATCTTTCAGGAAATAAATGGCCACTGCCCAGCTTCAAAGCGAAAAAAGTGTAGTTACAATAAAGACTAAATGATTACACCTGGCGGTAACTATGTTCAGTAAATTCAGACATCAAAACTCGATATACCCTTTGTTTATCTTCATTTACGCATCTATCTCTGGATGGTTAGGAGCTGTGAAAGTACATTCAGATTCTGTTTCACGTAATCAAAATTTATAAACAGTTAAGACAGCATTTTGACGGAAGATATCTACAGTTGACAAGTTCTCTGCTGATCAAAATCTATAATGATTTGAATGACAAAGGGGCTTTTATTGCATCCAACATCAACAGATTATGAGAAAAATGGCCCGCGTTCAAATATTACTTCCTAAGAATGGGGAAAGAAAGTTACCACAAAATAATGTGGGACAGCGTACCAAACAACCCAATGAAGGACGATATCTATACCAGAAATACACTTAATTTCATCCAAACCTAATCTAGTAGATATAAGAGCGAATGGACGACGATTTGTTGGGGTTCGAACCAACAAGGGCTTAAAATGTTGACAAAATATTTGGCCAAGAAAATTTCGTCAAAGGACTGTGAATTACGTAAAATCTTGTTTCGAGCTGGACTCATTTCCTTTGCATAGACAAGATGTCTTAGATCAAAGAAGTTGCTAACGTTACAAGGTGCTTTCAGACATTAGTAAATTGGAAATCTCATCCGTTCAAAAATGGATAAAAGATTTTGAGTGTGATATTTTCGTCAGTCTCTAAAAATCGTGCAATTTATGTATTCTATTCCCGTTAGCAATTCATACTCTGACAGAGTATTTCCCATAGCGGAAAATGCTTAGTCCAATGAGTGTAATCTCATGGACGTCAACCTTTTAAATGCTTTCTTAAAAATGAACCCATATTGTAGTAGGCCAGGTGTTTGCGGCAAAGGCAATCGAATAGTTGCCAATTGGTGTCCTTGCAGGGCTGATATAAAAATTGTTCTGCTAGATTTCACCAGACAACTAGGATTTAAGGAAGTGTTACCCGGAAAACAAAAACCTAGACACACTGTATACAGGGAATATTACATCAAGGATATAATCTAGAACTCAAATGGTGTCGATTTAACCAAACCTGCATAAACAAAACAGGTCGCAAAAAAGTTGCAGGGTGTTAAAGTTTATTTTTTTATTTCTTGCTGCTTAGTTTCTCTTCATGAAGTACAGGGCGTTCATTTTACTACAACCTTTTGTGATATTCTTCTGTAACTTTTTTGTACGTTTAAATTTTTAGACGCAATCATCAGAAATAGATAGATAATTTTATTCTACACAACAAATGTATACCTATCAAAAGTCGAAATTATGCTCGGTTATGGAGATATTATAGAAAGTACCTCATATTTTTAGGAAATAACTACGTATCAATAACATTACAGTTTCGATAAGTCACTGTCAAGTTTGTATTTTGAAAAAGTTTGTTTCTGAAAATGCTTCGTCAAAATGAATTTCCGCCAGATTAGGAGAAACTGAGAACTTTAGACCTAATTTACGAAATGGAAGGTACGTTCATAGAAGGGTACAAGACGAAGAAAAAATTTTGGGAAAATTAAAAGAAAATCCCGAAATTAGTATTCGTCTTTTGTCAGCAGTCACAGGAATAACATTTTGTGAACGATTTCTCCAGTTACATAATAGGGATCACGCCTTTCTCGAGAGAATTGTCTTTACAAATGAAGCTGTTTTTACCCATAGAGATGTTTTTAATTGGAAAAACTCTGTGGAGCGAAGAAAATCCACACGCAATAAATGAGCATCATTTGCAACACAAATTTTCAGCTAACGTCTGGTGCGGGATTATAGGAATTTTTATTTTGGGGCATATCGCTCTACCTGCAAGGTTGAACGGCCAAAATTATTTAGAATTCCTTTGGAAAGAACTTCTTGGGGCCCTTGAAGAAGTACCCATTAATACTAAACGACAAATGCGGTTCATGCACAGTTTATTATGCATACGTAGTTATTTCCAAAAAATATGGGGTATGTGTTAATAAATATTTTCTGTAATATCTTCATAACCAAGCATAATTTCCACTTTTGATAGGTATACATTTTTTATGTAGAATACAATTCTGTACCTACTTCTGATAGTCACGTGTAAAAATTTAAACGTACAAAAAAGTAACAAGAATATTCACAAAGGGTTGTATTAAACTGAATGCCCTGTATGATTTAACCTACTAGAAACATAATCACTGCATACTTCATGAAGAGAAACTAAGCAAGAGCAAATTTTGCTCAAATCGGTTAACTGGGTTCTGAGTTAAGGAGAAAACAAAAAATAAGAACAAACTTTAACATCCTATAACTTTTTTTAAGACATTTTTCGTGTAAGTAAGTTTGGTTAAATCGACACTGCTTGGGTTCTAGATTGTGTCCTTGAAGTATGTTATATTCGTTAGGTGACACTCGGTACATGTTCAGAATGTCTTTTGCTGAATGATAAATTGTACCAAGGAAAACATATTTTACAACATTTTTTTCTCTGACCAACGGTCAGGTGTTTATACATAATTACAAATATACCTAAACATAAGTGTTTTAAAGGACTTATGTTGCGTGCAAAAGCGTTTATCGTACAAAAGTGTCGTAAGCAGACAATTTTGTCCAGATTCACCATAAATTAACATGTCATGCAGCTGGTTGTTCCGTTTTTGTTTATGTGCACTAGCAAATATCAAACAAGCACAGAATAATAAATTTATTAGCCACAATACCCCTATGACCTTTAGGTTAACAGCAGCAGGTGATAGATTACAATGTTGTCGTACGTTACAGTTTTAAGGATTTACTGGGAAACTGCAATTGCGTACTTCATTAATACCAAACAAATTGCGTTATAGGAGCTCTTACTTAACCTTAGTTATACTTTAGTTTGTAATTTTGTAACACTGTTTTGCATTTTATTGCAGTTGCATTTTTATTTTTGACATTTATTTGTAGAAATACTATTCATTTTAGATATTTTTATAAGCGCTATTTTGTTGCTTTTGGTCAGATATACAAGCTCCTTTAGTATTGACACTTATATTCCGGACACTTTGTATAAACCTGATAATTAATGTTTGGTAACCGCTCAGAGAATAGATGGCAACTGTACATTGAAATTAATCCATGCATCTAATTCATAGGAAAAAGTTTTCGAACGAAATTAAATATTCCTTTATTCAGATGTTACGAAGAATAACCTGTCAAAGTTGAGTCAGTGAGTGAGTCAGTTGAGCTGGGTCAGTGCGTTAGTGCCATGTTTGTGTACGTGCCAATGGAGGTCAATTCTAACATTTTCTGTAAGAATGGTAAGATTTTATCTCATTTTGTGCCTCGCTATTTGACTGGTTATGAGTTTAGTTATATTTACTATTATTTTCTGCCTACTGTCTGTAAATAATCTACTTTAGAAGTTAAGATATTCCACTACTGAATTAAATAAAAATTATGTTTTTTAATCTCTATTTTAATTAATTTGTGTCATTTTCTTGCAAAATCAATAAAAACAAGATATGGACTGAAATATGGTATATCTTTTTTAGTAAAGTGAGAAAGGAATTGAACTATGGAAGAGAAATGCCAAATTTGGCAACGCTGTCGAAGATGAAGGTATAATTTTATCTGGATAATTTTTTCTGCTCGTGTATAATTTTATTTAATTAGTATAAGCTACTATAATTACCCAAATTTCATTGTCGTCAGGGTAACGGCTTAAAAGTATAGCTGAAATTTGTTTTTCATCTTATTTACTTGAGTATCTTGTAGATGTGGATTGTGTAATGATGATATACTTTGTATATTGTTGAATTTGACAAATTGTTGTAAAAATATTGTAACATTATTTTGTATTGTATTCATGTATATATGTATGTTTATATGTATATGTATGTATCTATGTTTGTTTCAAATATGTTTTTCTTTATCAATTGTATATACCTAGTTGGCACATGAATAGTGTTAAATTGACAAATACTAGAGCATCTTTGTACTGCTCTAAATGGATCTATCTATCTAATTTATTAAGTAACAATTTTTTAAATTTAATCCCTATTTTAATAGATGGTGTGTATTATTCTAGAGCTATAGAAATAAAACACGTTTGCTTAAACAAAAACAATGGAATAGCGGAGCAATTAACAAATTGTTATAAAAACACCTCTTTTCTGTAAAATAAAAAGTACATCAAAAATGTAACCTGAATAAAGTTTCGCCGTTAAATATTCTTGGATTGCAACATACACTGTAAAATTTGTTTTAAAATTAATCAAACAGACAATTTTGAACCTTTTCAATTTATTTTTATTTATTTACTTTTCAGTCACGAACCATAACTTTTTAATATATATATTTCCGCAATAAGTTGCATCATATACTTACAATACCAAGCATCATCTGCTGCTAACAAGATGGGAGGAGCGCACGCCACTGGCTGTCCGGTGCAGCAGTTTTCGCCACGCGTTGCCCTTCTGTATATGAAATGTGTACACGGGCTTAATGAGGGATTTTATGTGCATTACTCTTGCCTTACTGACTTTGACATCCATTCTATTCATAAGGAGATAGATTTAAATATGGTTATAGATGTGTATCTACAGCATAACTGTTTATAGTAAATATATTTTTTAATTGTCGCTCTTAATTAATAATTATTAGTAACTGATACTTTAATACAAATCATACTCATTTTATCAGAATCAATAGAATTAAATTAGATAGGCTTCATTACAAAAAAATAATAATAAACTATTTTCCGTCAAATATCAAGATGTCAGATGTCAATACAGCAAACTAAAGTCCTGTGAAATCTGTGGATATCTGGGGTGATCCCTGAAGTTTTACTTGAGCTTATTTGATTTATTTACTTTCAAAAAAAATATATATTTTGTAACCAGAAAGAATGGTTAGGTATTGTATAAGCTTACTGGTTATACAGTGTGTTGCATAAGTGTATACAAAAAATTTAGGGATTTAGTTTCCTTGGCAAATTTTAATGGGGAGTTTTATACAGGGTGTTTCAGGAGGAGATGTACATATTTCAGTATGTTATTATACGTTCAATTTTAAGCAAAAAATTTCCTATGAACTTAGGTCTGGAAACGTTTCGTTTAGGATATATAGGATGTCAAATTAAAAAAAATAATAATAACTCTCGACTACTTTCAGTTAAATTCATCAAATTTTGTATGCGAAGGTGTCTTGGGACGACAAATTCAAATTTTATACACAATTGGCTGTATCTCCAACAGGGCGCCACCAACGAGCATTAGGATAATCGAATAATCGAAAAATAATATACCAGTTTGCTAGAGATACCTTGCTTCATAAAAGTTTCTTTAGAAAAACACAGGGTGATTAAATTTTATTTAAAATTTTTAAATTTATTAAAATAAACGTACCTAATTATTAAAATTGCTCTAAACACCAAGATTGTCTGCATTGTTTCTAAAGTATGCTATTAAAGTTGAAAAAGGTTTTAATTTTTTCCCCGACGTTAAAACAGTGCATTTTATGGAAAAAAACCAAACAGCACTGGTGGGGCTAAGAAAATTTTTTATTGCATAGTTTGAGCTTGTCGTAAGTGCTAATGCCTACAAAATTTTAATTTTACATTAAAGTACCTACCTTAGACTGTTTCAAAGAAATTAATAAATTTTTAATTAAAACTTTAACACCATGTTTTTTTCATAAAGAAGCATTTTTGAAGCATGGTTCCCATAGCAACTATTTCGATGTAGAATCCCTAACGTATGGCGGTTTAAAAAAAAATCAAATATACAAGGGAATGTGATCTACTTTACGTATCTAATATTTTACCTACCGCTGCATTGAATTGATATATACCACTTAAAATCAAATACCTATCCGATTTAAAAAGCAATAAATTGGAAATAAAATATATTGTCACAGAATTTGCCCCGCTCGCACCCAATCCGACGACTGAGGTATCGCAAAATGCTAGATTGCTCCGATCGCCCCTACGCGATGCTGGTGAACAAACAAAATAATGCCGTGTATGGAGGCGGGACTGGAATATTGAGAATCGACGAGAATCGTTCGAGAAATGGGTCCAGAACTGCTAGAAAATACCTAGATTATTCGTTTGGTCTATAAAAGAAGAATAAACGGCTAGGTCAGTCAGTCTTGAATTAGAGTGTTTAGTTGGAAATTTTCTGGAGCTTCAAAGTGAAATAGTGTTTAGTTGAGTTGTAATTAGTATTCAATAGTGTACCGAGTAGTTAATAAATATCAGTAAAAATTAACTGTCTGTTTCTCTGGTAAAAGAAAAAGTCGGGTTGGGAAACCGTGACAATATGAAAAAATGCAAGGTGATCGGCATAAGAATCAACACAGAGCAGGTGTATGTGAACTGGTGCCAACGTCATTTTAAGAAAGATACGCTTACTGACCCATTTTTGTACATATTTTTAATCCTAATATGTGTTTTTAGATGCAAATCCACAATGAAAATATCTCAAAAGAATTTTTATCTCATGAAATAAAAATCTCAGGAAAATTTTAATTTCATTGTGCAAACAGGTCTGAGATACATGATATATCAGATATATTGTGAAACAATGTGTCATGAGAGTTTTATTTCACGGAATACCTAGTTTCGACGTGTAAACATGATATATTGCGAATCTCGCATGATACATTTATTTCACTCACTGCACTTGAGTTTCACTGTTGTATCGTGAGATAAACATTTGTGTTTTCTCCAAAAACGAGTTTTGCAAATGGAAAAAAGGTTGTTTTTCTATTGCAAATTTTATCCAGCAAATAACGAAAATTAGCGGCGGACATTCGAAGAAAGTTCCTGTAACATTCCTGATCTTCCCGTTCTAGTTCTTCTAATAATGTTTCCATAATATTACTGTTTTCTCTCATTTTATCCAATCTCTCATCTAATATCTGCGAGACCTTTTCGTTTTTGTACGACAAGATAATAATAACAGGCTGCAGCCTCCTTTCTAGCCCTTCTTGTTAACATTTTTTTTATAAAATCACTATACAACACAAATTTTTGTTTCTTAGTACAGAGCATTGATAACTGTGGAAACAGCGCATTCAGAAACACTTTATCTCTGAGAAAAAATTCTGAAATTGAGGGTTTCACAGAAATATCTCTTGTTCTGTGGAAACACATCTGAGATAAATTACTCATGAGACAAAAATCTCATGAGATTTTAGTCTCCTTGTGGACACTTACCTTTTGTATATACTTCTTCATTGAGACATTAATAAATGAATAGCGACTTTATTGATATTAATTACACATGTCAAATTTCATAATCATTTTAAAAAGAAGTAAATTTATAATAAATAACAATTAAAAATTTAAAAATTTTAGAGTAGAGTATCAACGTTTCAGATTTTTTTCTTGTAGATGAATCGAGTTGGGCGGTTAAAGTTAACCACTCCTGATTTTTCATTTGGTGATTTTTTCAATACTTAAATGACACCCTTGAAATCTGAAGCTTAAAATGTAAACAACGACGTCTCTGTAAGTTGTAGCACCATATTAAATATCCAGTCCGATGTCCAAAATAATTGATATCGTCCCTTCTCTTGTGCATTTTCATCATATATTTTCCTTCAAAATCTATTCATGCATATTCAAACTTCTAATGACATGGCGATTAGTGGCCCAATTAATACTTGTATTTCCCACCTTTTCATCAAATTATGGAAGTAACTAACTAATGAATATTGAGATTTCCACAAATATTTTGAAATAATTAAAATTTCACCAGTGATCAATCTGAATCAACATATCCAAGCTTTAAAAATGACGAAATTTCTTAATTGATCTTGATCCATAGCCTTACCACTACTACGTATTTTTTCTATTATTTGTTTCTGGGAATTGTCTAGCAATATAGTTGCCAACAAGTGTTCTACTCTGGTACCGTTATGGGTAACTTTTTACTGCTGGATAACAAAGTGTCTGCATTCTAATGTTCAAATGCACATACTTAAGTACGTAGCATAACTATTGCCTTAATTAATATCCATTCAAAAAGAAATCAAAATAATTTAAGTACAATAGATTGGTATACAGGGTACGCGGCGTAGACAAGCTACATCTAGCGGCCATCCGCTATTCCATGCCGAACTGACAAGTAGACACGAAGCGTTCTACATCGCAGTAGAAACTATTGAAAGCTAGCGACCTCTACCATGATTTGGCGATAACGATATGTTGCAAACACGGAACTCCAGGAAACAACTACTCTGCGGAATAATGCCCCGACCAGCATTGAAGTACACCTGGACAACATAAAGCCAACTAGTCACTCGTAAGCAGCCTTCCAGAAATATACCAGTTTTGAGCTTATTAGCTCTCATCAGTATGTCATAGGTGAGGTAACTGACGAATAATCTTAGCTGATTAAGCCTATTACTGACGCCAGTAATAGGCTTATTACTGACTTTTTGATTTCTTCTAATACACTATTAAAATCTTGTTATAATTACAGCATTTTTTTTAATAACTTAGTTTTTTAAAATTTAACAAAAGTAAAAAAGTGTTTTAAATTAAATTCTGCGCAGTATATTATCATTCTTTTTAAATTCGATCGATGGCAAAAAGTTTGGTATAGTTTTAGTGGTGATCACCCTCAGTGAACACGTTGTGGAAGAATGTTAGCTTGGGTCAATGTCCGGTCGACGTTTGACTACTCCCCCCCCCAATTAATGTGGTTTTCCAGGTTTCCCTCATTCCTTCAATCAATAGTATGGCCTACTAACGTAAATCGTTATTGGGCGCAAATGCGGCCTGCTTAATAATATATGCCGTCCCCTCTCCCGCACAAGTGAAACTAACTACTCTGCGGACTAAAACCCCCACCAGCGTTGAATTACACCCACAATATCTACCCATATATTCTTTATTATTGGCTTATGTCATTTTTTTACTGTATTGTAAAGGGATTTTAAGGTAATGCAAATTAACTATCCTACAATTGTAGGAGAAGAGAATTAATTTATACTAGCTTAAAATACCTTTACAGTACAGTAAAAAACAGGTTAAAGTGATTCAGAGATATTATTTTTTTCCAAATACCTACAGGGTGTCCGGAATATGAGTGCCGTAATTTTAAGGGCTTATACCTATATCTGACTAAAAGCAATAAAAAACTGATCCGTTTGGCGCAAGGGCTTATTTAATTAATCCTTATTTTTTTCAGAAGTGTGGCAAAAACTGAATCAAACTAAAGAAAAAAACTCTTATGACAAAAATGTCTAAAACTAATAGTTTCTCTACAAATACACTTCAAAAATAAAAATACAACTGCAATAATATGCAAAACTGTTATAAAATTACAAACTAAGGTTAAGTAAAAGCGCCTGTAACGTAATTTGTTCATAATTTGATTTTTGGATCAGTATTAATGAAGTAAACAATTGAAGTTTCTGAGAAACTCGTTAAAACCGTAACGTATTGTAAAGTTCGGCATCATTGCAGTGTCAGACTGCTGGTAATAACCTGAAAGTAATATTAGTCATAATGGTGCGTACAGTTAATGTGATTCATTTTTGTCTAGTTTTTCTTTGATGTTTAAACAAAAATGGAACAATTTATAGTAACCATAACCAGCTGCATGGCATGTTAATTTACGGCGAATCTAGGCAAAACTCTCTGGCTACGAGACGTTTGTACGGTAAACGCTTCTTACAAGAAACGTAAGTAATTTTAAACACATAACTATTATTCTATGTTGTGAAAAGAGCTCTAAGCATTTACAGTAAGTAGGTACCTATGTTTAGGTGTACCTATTTGTAATTATTATGTATAAATACATAACAATCCTAAGATAGTATGTGAGAACGTTGTCATATATTCAAGACCTATTTGCAGTCATAATTCTGTTACCGTTGGTCAGAGAAAAAAATTGTTAAGTCAAATTTGTTTGGTACAAATTAACATATGGCAAAATTAAGGCACTCATATTCCGGACACCCTGTATTTGGTCCGACTTTGAAGGCCTGTAACTTCGCCTGTGTGCAACTTTGTATACAGGTATGTTTAGTTAAACTGTTATATTTTAGGACCCCTTACATGCACCTACTCTGTGTCGGTTCTTATGTTCTTATGCAGAACATCCTGTATATTTTGAAAATTATATTTGAATTTCTAATGACGATTCAAAAAGAAAAAAATTAGCTGTATACAAATTATAAGTTTTAGCAATTCTATTAAAAGGATTCATATGAAAATTTGTATAAAATAAATATGGGTTTGAAATTATCTAATAATATATATTTAATCAACTATGTGTAGATTGATACTTTCATTTTTCGGTTTTTTATTGAACAAAAAAGTAAAAAGTCTGTCTAGATTGCAGATGTATCAAAAAGTAGATTTATAAAAGGTTTTCATATCGTGAACTTCAGTTACAGAGGCAAGAGGACAATAATTATAGACTGAAAGAAGCCATCTCTTTGTGCGGATCTGCTGGTGACATGAACCATCAGAGTAAACGGGGGCGTCCTTAACGTTCTTAGTGACATGGCAGGGGCACAATTGCTTTATATGTTTCGGAAGGAAACGGGAGCATCAAACGGCGCTGCGTCCCTCTCTACGCACAACCACTTGTAAACCAACCGATTACCGCGAGTGAAATTAAAAGCAAAATTATTTTACTTTGTCTTTACGTATAAAACTTAGTCAGGTTTTATGAACTCAATTTAATGTTACAGGCAAGAAAGCTTTACTTGTGGAAGAAATGATTTTTATATACTTATTTTTAGGTATTAATAATATTGTGTGAAACTAACTACTCTGTGGACTAAAGCCCCAGACAGCGTTGAATTACTCCCACAATATCTATCCATATATTCTTTATTATTAGCTTTTGTAACATATTTTACTTATTAGAAAGGTATTTTAAGCTAATATAAATAAAATCTCCTATAATTCCTATCAATGAAGTCATATATATGTTCTCTGATACTATACATCTAGGTAAGCTAATGAACAATTCCACAGACAAAGCTCTATTCAATAATTATCTAAAGAAATTAATCTATCTAAATTTACTAACCTGGTTTAATGAAAACACTCTATAAATATCTAACTTTCACTTTTGACAGTAGGAACTCGAAAATTCAACCACAATAGATGAGATCTGACCTATTTCTGCATTTTTAGGATTGCTTCTTCAGGTGGCCTTCTTTAAGTTGAGTCAAATATCTAACTATAAAAATTATTATATAAATTAAAATTATTTGAAATTAAATATCGACAATGACAAAAGTGACATTAGCCTGTCAATTTTAAATTAAATATGAAAATGTTTATCCTTTATGTAAAAGTTTTTATATATTTTTAGGTATTAATAATATTGTGTGAAACTAACTACTTTGTGGACTAAAGCCCCAACCAGCGTTGAATTATACCCACAATATTTACCCAAATATTCTTTATTATTAGCTTTTGTAACATTTTTTACTGCATTAGAAAGGTATTTTAAGCTAATATAAATCAGATCTCCTACAATTCCTATCAATGAATGTATGTTCTCTGACACCAAACATCTAGGTATGCTAATGAACAATTCCACAGACAAAGCTCTATTCAATAATTATCTAAAGAAATTAATCTAAATTTACTAACCTGGTTTAATGAAAACACTCTATAAATATCTAACTTTCACTTTTGATAGGAATTGTAGGAGATTTATATTAGCCTAAAATACCTTTCCAATACAGTAAAAAATGTTACAAAAGCTAATAATAAAGAATATATGGGTAGATATTGTGGGTGTAATTCAACGCTGGTTGGGGCTTTAGTCCACAGAATAGTTAGTTTCACACAATATTAATAATACCTAAACATATATAAAAACTTTTACATAAAGGGTAAACATTATTCAAGTGAACGTGAATATTGTCATAACGTAAACTGACATAGTTCTGTATATAAGATTGTTCACTTTTGTTTATAAGTACTTATGTGAAAATAATTGTTAAAATGTGGGGTTAGAATAATACAATAATGCGTGTCTAACAAATGCTTTATAAAAGTTATTCTTTATTTTAATAGTAAATGTGTATAAACAAAACACCAATTATTTTATTTTTGCTATTACTTTTGTTTTACGCGTTTTATTTTTCAAGATTTCTGTACCTAAAAACACTACAAATTTGATCATGTTACGACGAGAAATACGGTGACTTTAAGTTAAGGGGGCCGTATTCTTGAAATAGTGTTTTCTAAAAATACAAGTAATTTTAGACACTTAAGAACTGAATAATATAGAGTTTAGCCAATAACAACAATGTTATCTCATGCCACCGGTGAATATTCAAAGGTACCGAAGTAAAATCCATATAACGTCAGAAAGCGATCTATCCAGCAAATTTTTAGGTACTGAAATCTTTCAATCCTACGTATTTTTTTAAATTCAACTATAGATGTAAACATTGTTATAACATAAACTTACATAGTTCTGCATATAAGACTGTTCACTTTTGTTTATAAGTATGTGAAAACAATTGTTAAAATGTGGGGTTAAAATAGCGAAATAAAGTGTGTCATACAAATGCATTTAGAAAGTTATTATATTATTTGAAGAAAGTTTAAAGAGTAAAAGTGGATAAACAAAACATCAGTAATTTTATTTTTGATATTACTTTTGTTCTACGTGTTTTATTTTTCAAGATATCAGTACCTAAAAAACACCACAAATTTGATTACTTTACGGCGAGAAATACGGCGACCTTAAATCTACTTAGGTAATAGCTCTGATTGTGATATCCCGCGAGGTGGGTAAGTACCATCAAGTCTAAAACTAAGATATTTAACATATTCATATATCCTCTGAATGTTTTCCAAATTGTTTATATGAACCTCATATTTAGTATCCCAGATAATACCTACTACCATATTCCAATTTTGGTCTAACAAACAAGTTAAAAAGAAAATTAAGACACCTCTGTAAAGTGGAGTGAATTTCTTATAATAAAACTTAAAGTAAAGTATTGTAGGCATTAAACATTACCTGCTCAATGTGCCAGACAAAAGACAATTTTGTATCAAAAATGACGCCTAGATCTTTAAGCTGAGTGCATCTTTTTAATGAAGTATTATAAATATAGTTATATTGAATAGGAGCAATTTTCTTAGTAAAACTGAACAGTAATTTGTTAGTTTGGCATCAGGAGTGAATTTTTAACATACAGTTCTTGCTGTAAATAGTAACAGTCCTGAACAGAATCAACATATGTAAAGAGTTATCAACATATAAAAGGGCATGTGTCTGAATACTATTGAATATATCATTCATAAATATTATAAATAAAAGGGCACCAAATACCGATCCCTGTGGAACCCCTGATGTCGCTAATATCTCAATTATTAATTTATAACTCCGATACTGAACATTTAGAGTTCTATTACTTAAATATGAATTTAAAAAATCCAAAGTTGTATAATTTATGTACAAGAGACCATGATCAACCCTATCAAAGGCTTTAGATAGATCAATATATATAATGTCAGTTTGACCACACTTATTCATAGTATGTATTCATAATAAATGTATCCATAATATGTGAGTAATAAAGTAGAGGCAGTACAAGTAGCTCTCTTATTTAATTTGTTCGATTGCAAAACAATATAACTGTCAGAAACTGTACACTCTGTATATGTTTCTTCCTTATTAATAAAAATGCACATTCAAAGTTCATGTAATAAAATATAAAATTATCATACAATAGAAAAGATTGAAATTGATAGTGTCAGAGATACGCGGACGACTTTATAAATACCAGCAGAAATTCCTGGAAAACATTCCTAATACATTCACCTACGAAGTTTAAGGAAAGTGTATAATTTAATAGATCTACCGTCTACCATGTATTTATTATACAGGGTGTCCGGAAATGATGAGCAAAAAATTCAGGGGATAATTCTAGACCGAAAATAAATGTTACCTCTTTCTATAACATTTTTTCCAAAACTGATTATTAACGGAGATACAGGGTGTTATAGTTAAAATTTTATTTTCGATATTGGTAAATAACTTCTTAAGAAATCCAAATATTTATATATATATAATATATAAAATTTGTAAATCTGGAGTTCTTGGGGACGAGAAATGTCAAGAAGATCGGTGAGGTTTGATGAAACCATTTTTCAACAAAACACAAAGATTTTATCAAAGTAGGCCGATTTTTTTAAAAAATAAAATAAATTTTATTTTCGGTCTAGAATTATCCCCTGAATTTTTTGCTCATCATTTCCGGACACCCTGTATATTTTCAAAAATTATGTAAGTAGTACAATGCACATGTGTAAATAAATATATTTGAAGCTTGTTTCATATTATTTGTAAGTGGCGTTAACGACATATCGGAACGCTTTTATTATTACAGTTAGTTATTTCTTTCTCCGCAATATTCATCAATTTAAAAAGTAGCATGCAAAGAAGCGGGGAAAGACACATGTATGAATGATTTCCACTAAGGCACCTTTATCGGGAAAAACGACAACAACTGATTTATCCCGTATTAGACTTCTTCAGTATGAGTCAACAGTTATTGCCTAAGGCAATTTTGCGAGAAAGTCGCTTTGTGCGGCACATTTTGGAACCTGGTTCAACTTACAGTCTTGTGTTAGGCAATATCTTTCGAAGCAACGCTGTACAGATACACACAGGGTGTCCGGAAATTATGCGTCAAGACTTCAGGAGGTGATTCCTCACAAAAAATAGGGTCACAAAGTCCAAAAAAATTTGTTCGAAAACTCAATATTAACGGAGGTACAGGGTGTCATCAGAATTTTTTTCTTTTTAGTTTTTTTTAGATAACTTTTTTATTTCTGATTTGATTGTTTCCAAGTCTTTCCTATGTATTACTAGTGCCCTTGTAGATTTATGTTCCAAATTTGATGCAAATACTCCAGTACCAAAGGGGGTAATCTGACCTTAATATTCGATCTATGGTCCACAACTTTTTTTTTCACCGCTTTATAAATTTGAAGAGAACCATGTTAAAGAGTATTAAAAAAAGTATCTCTTGTTACAATACAATAAAATGAACCGTTTCTGAGAAAAACGACTTCAAACATTTTCATGTGTTAACACTGTTTTAAACTGATATTCACAGTTTCAACTCATCAATATAAAATTTATTCATTAACTACATTATTAAGTAACATTTTTCTTTTGTCTATGCTCTTATAATAAGTTCTCGAAATGTCCCTCCATTTTGACACACAAATTCATTCTTCTCAGAAAGTTGCGACGAACCCTGAAGAATATGCCCTCTTTTGCTCTTATTATTGCAAAACTGCCAATAATTCGTTGCCTCAGCTCTTCCACGTTATTCACAGGCCTTCTGTATACCAGTGACTTAACATAGCCCCAAAGGAAAAAATTGATCGGGTTCAAGTCGGGCGATCTGACAGCCCCCTCTATGAATCCACCACGCCCTATCCACTTCTCAGGGAAAATTTCACTGAGGTGCTCTCTCACCGTTAAACTATAATGAGGCGGTGCACCGTCATACAGTAGCCACATTGCACGTCGCACTCCAATAGGAACGTTTTCCAACAAAACTGGCAGGCATTTTGTAGAAAGTGTAGGTAAACCTCACCACCAAGCCTTTGAGGAAAGAAATGTGGCCCAACTAAATGATCTCCCACGATGCCAGTCCATACATTCACAGAAAATTTATACTAGAACCCACGTTCCACCATTAAATGAGGATTCTCGTCACACCAATAATGTTTATTATGTAGATTTATTACATCATCATGCCCGAATCGAGCATCATCCATGAAAAGAATTGAATTGATGAAATTTATGTTGCCATCATGGAGATTTATAATTGTCTAACAAAAATTCAGTCGTGAAATCGGATCTCTAGGGAGTTGGGCCTTTTGGACCTTTTGATAGTGGAATGGATGCAGGAGTTGTTCCTGCAAAATTTCATGGACTGAGCTTTGGGAATATTTTCCTGCGTTTCAATTAACCTGACGCTTATATCAGGATTATTATCAACCACATCCAAAACACCAACTTCAGCCCCAAGAGTTCAAGTTCAGTATCAAACCGCCTCGTCTTAGAAGAGCCAAACTCACCTAATCTCTGATGAACAGTACTGAACAACTGCGGTCGTGGAATTCTTCTATTTGGAAATGCATCTCGATACAAACGTTTTGCTCTTGATGCATTTCCCGCAGCTAAGCCATAATAATAATGCATGTCGCGCAGCTCCTCATTCGAATATTTATTATAATTATTATTGTTATTATTATTATTCATTTTATCAGTTTTAATCATGATACTTATTACACACAAATGATCACAATAAAATAATTCACATAAATACTATCTGTTAAAAGTAGCTTAGACAGCATTAAGTTATTGTTTTCAAAGCCTCATGTCACACTGGTCATCCATGGCCCACAACTTGTGGGCCATGGATCAAAGAATAAGGTCGTCAGGTTAGGCCCTTTGGCACTGGAATATTTTCATCATATTTGGAACATAAATCTACAAGGGCACTAGTAATACATAGGAAAGATTTGGAAAAAATCAAATCACAAGTAAAAAGTTATCTAAGAAAAACTAAAAAAAAAAATTTTTTTGACACCCTGTATCTCCGTTAATATTGAGTTTTAGAAAAATTGTTATAGGACTTTGTGACCTTAATTTCTTGTGAGGATGCACCTCCTGAAGTCTTGACGCATAATTTCCAAACACCCTGTATACATTACTGAGTTAGACGTTAGCTAGACTGTCCCATGAACGTGTTCATTTAGTCTGGACCGCAACTGATGCAATCCACGGCAGTCTCTGACTAAATAACACATACCTATATACATTTCCAGAGCCACAACCAGAGTTTCATGGTCATCTCGAAAATTTGACCCCACAAAATCACAAAAGAGTGTCCTCGTCCTCGATAATGTACCATACCATAATGTGGACATTGATAAATGTAGTAATTTTCGATCTACAAAGGCGATTGAGATGCTACAACTGACTATATATTCAAAATTTATTCATATAGGTATTAAAACAAATAAATAAGCTACAGCTTAAATCTTTTGAAAAAATATATAAATAAATAAAAAATATATAAACATAAATAAATATAAATTTTATTTAATGTGGGTACTACATTTTAAGACTGTAGTTGAACCTCATCACATTTTTTTTTTTTTCAGAAAAAAATATTGATTTTAACTTCAAAATTATTAAAAATTATTATAGGGAATATTTATATAATTATTTATATTTAATATGTAGTGATGAATGACATCATATATTTAATTTATAAAATGGATTCAGGTTCAGAAATTAATTATCTGAATCATATAGTGATAACAGTATATGTATAGTAACTAGTCTTAATATCTTGATAATGCATCTATACGCATTTTCATACAATTATTCTTCGCAGCTCCTCCTCCTTATTACATAATGTAGTATACAATAGCCCTGTCCGCACAGCAGTTCGAAACCGTTTCCAATCGTCCGACGCACGTGCAGTTTATTTATAATGCCTCCATAATATTGAAAATCCATTGTTTTAGTTGGAATGCGCATGCTTCGGACGATTAGAAATAATTGTGCGAACAAAGCATAATATTACTCCACAACGGTACAAGAGACCCAAAGTGCCAAAACTCTATGAATCAGCATGCGTTACTTAACATATACCTACCTGGGTCATGTCATTACAATTTTGTATTTCTAGCGAACAAGATTGTCTTATGTGCTCCGTACTTTTGACAAAGGTGTACTAAACGAATATTAAGAATAGTATATAGTGTACAAGTGACAGTGAAAGTGAAATGTGAAATGAAAGTGTAAGAAGATTTCAGATCATCTAGTGGTAGTAACGGAAAATCTACAGAATGACGAAATGCATTAAAAGCATTATGTCAAATGTGGAAGTAAGGTAACCCTAGCAATAGCTAAAACATTGTTGCACCGGTGGATTCATATTATCTGTCGCTCTTATGCCGAATATTATTCTTACTGTAGTTATACTGTTTATGCTGTGGCTCACAAGTTGAAAGAAATTAAACATTTGTTATCAGCCTATTATTAAACCCAATACCCAGAAAACGTCATTATATTGTCTTGTGCAAACGACTCCACATCGCGTGAGTTATTATGTCAGTGAAAAGAAGTGTTAGTGACGTGTCAAGAGACAACGGAGACAGAAGGCTGTTGAACTACAAAGAAAACTGGAGGAAATGGAGATAGAAACATAGTTTCTTGAGAAGATTCTGATTCAGGTAGAAGTAACTTTTCTAAAGTAGATTTTACACAGCAGGGGCCCAATGAATCTTTATGATTAAACATTCTGCTGTTTTTTAGGGGCACTTAAACGTGTAAGTTGCCCAATGAATCTGTATGATTAAAAATGCTGCTTTTTAGGTCGATATATACAGCAGAGGGCACTTATATAAGTGGTCCATCTTATCCTTTGTTTCAACATTTTGCTGGTGCAAGTATTTGACCCCGAAACTAGTCGTCAAAAATATGTATACATTTAAAATATTGTGAAATTTAGCCTTTGTGTTTTTTGAAAACCTTAATTATGATGTTTTTAGGCCAGGATATATAAGGGGAGGGCAAAATAGGAGGTAATAGTATGAACCAAAATAAGCAGAAAAGTAATAGTTGGTTGATGTTTAGTGAAATAAACAGTACGTATTTGACAGTTGTTCTCAGTGCACAAGTTTTCTTTCGCTATGGCTGGTTACTCTAACGCAGAATTAACAGACATGTATTTCATGTATGGTCGTGCTAATGGGAACGCCACCGAAGCGCGACGTCTTTATGTTGACGCTTATCCAAATCGCCAGATTCCTTCACAACGCATGTTTGGAAGAATTCACCAAAGATTGCGTGATACCGGTTCCTTGAGAAAACAGTGCAATTTATCCGGAAGACCAAGGTCGGTATCCACTCCTAGAGCAGAAGAAGAAATTCTAGTACTGGTAGAGCAGAATCCAGGTACAAGTGTGCGGAGAATATAAGCCGAGGTAGGAATTAGTGGTCCTCTTGTTTGGAGAATCCTTCACAAGCAACTGCTTTATCCATACTATGTGCAACGAGTACATGCAGGTCTTAAATCCAATAAATGATCATCAAGCACGTTTGGTTTTCTGCCGCTGGTTTCTACGTCATGATGCTGAAGACCCTCGTTTTCTTGCCAAACATTCTTTTTACTGATGAGGCCGGATTCACAAGAAATAGAGTGTTTAATTTTCACAATACGCATATTTGGGCCGACGAAAATCCTCATGCTCTGATAGAATCTGAATATCAGGCACGTTTTTCATTAAACATTTGGATGGGTATCGTAGGTGACAGGTTTCTAGGTCCTGTTGTTTTACCAAACCGATTAACAGGCGCTGCTTACCTCAACTTTCTGCAGAACACACTGTATGAGTTTTTGGAAGACATTGCTTTGAATCAGAGGCAACAAATGTGGTTCCAGTATGATGGTGCTTCAGCTCCATTTTTCCATGGCCGTTAGAGAGCATTTACACCAAACTTTTCCACATAGATGGGTAGGAAGGGCCGGTCCTGTTTTATAGCCTCCAAGATCGCCTGATCTAAACCATCTAGATTTCTTTTTTTGGGGATATTTGAAGACATTAGTGTATGGTACTCCTGTAAATAGCCTGCAAGAGCTGCAACTACGAATTAATCAAAAGTGTCAAGAAATCCAAACCAAGGAGGGTGTTTTCGAAAGACTTCGAATATCGTTGAGACGAAGATGTCGTGCCTGCTTGGAAATGGACGTAGGGCACTTTTAACATCTTCTGTAACTTTGTTTTTTGTTTATTAAAAGCTTCCTTTGTCGGTTTATGTACAGCACTTAGACGTGTACCTAAGTAGCTCATTGAATCTTTATGATTCAAAAAGTTCTGCTGATTTTTAAACTTGAATATACAACATAGTGGTTTACCACATTAAAGAGGTCATACTGCTGAAGCTCATAAGCCACCATCAGAAAATATTGATTTTGTTATTAACGAGACTGAGGTTTTGATTGCGCAAATAGCAGATAAACAACCATAAGACTTAATGAGGATTTGTTTGCGTTAGACCATCAAAATGATACAAATCAGGGTGGTGCAATGATACCGGGTATCGCTACTCGAGACATCTAAATGGAATGAAATTTGAGGAAAAACAATTGGCAGAAAAATATCGTCCAACTATAAATGCCCTGATTTCTCTTATCCTAAATGAAGAAATTGCAAATGCATTAAAGGAGGACAAGCTCAGGAAAGGCAAATATCTTCAAAAACTTGCGAATGGTTTATTTTAATTGCTCTATACAGATCAACTAACTCTTCCAGTCAGACAAAACGAAAGAGTCTCCCCGTGTGGTAAATTTGGCAAATTCAGCTAGATATTCCATTGTTGTCTGTCATTAGACTTCACTACACTGTAAATTTTTAATTAATTCAAAGTTGTTAACTTAAAAGACTCCAAGTTATATATAACAGCTTCTCGAAAAGGGTGCCATATCTACGAGTAAATGTGTTTATTCCCAAGGCAAATTTTTGTCATCCTATTGTTTAGTTCCAGAATCAACGGAAGATTCACAGGCACACAAAAAAAAGTTCTGTGCCCGAGCACCGACCTATGGTTCCTCATGTATTTTTGGCTCCCGAAACCGCTCCCGGGGTCGGTATAGCCCAGACGTTCCATATCTGCGCGTTACGGTCAAAAACATGACCAAAATATGGCCATTACCTGGAAATAAGCGCAAAGCTTTATCTCCGTGCCATTGAAGGGTCCAAACATGAATCAGTTGTTGGATAGGACCTCGCACATCCCAATTGTCACTTGAGGGCCACGAATTGACAGAAAATTGGTCCCTAAAAATTTCAAATTTTCAGAAAAAATCATATGATTTCACCGTATTCAGGATCGAATTGATTTAAGAGGATTGTCTTCATATAGCATTGCACAGTGAACAAAGACAAAAAAATAAAATAAAATTAAAAAAATAAAAAAGGAAGGAGCTACGTCAACGTCGTTAGCCATAGGAAAGTAATTCTGACCTGTTCACAAATTTTTATCGAATTGCAACCCTGCTAATGACGTTGACGTAGGAAGTATTGTGGCTCTTTATTTCTTTTTTAATTTTTTTATTTTTTTATTTTTCTTAATTTTTTAAATTTTTATGTCTATACCGACCCCGGGATTGGTTTCAGAAGCCAAAAATACATGGGGAACCATAGGTCGGAGCTCGGGCACAGAACTTTTTTTTATTTTTGTGTGGCTGTGTATCGATTTTATTAAATCTGAAAAAAAAATGTTATTGACGATTCATATTTCAACTTTGAGAATTTTAGATCGGTACGTACATTAATTACTTGAAACTGTTTTAGGGCTCAAATAGATCTTGAGAGTGTTACTTTACTTACCAATCAATTATGAATCAAGAAAAAGTTTGCATTTTGAATATAACAATATACTACATCAATTTAATGTCCTGCCGCTTGGTTTCAATATTTGTCCATACGTTTTCACACAGTTACTACTAATGCTATAATGGGACATTTGAGATCGATGGGCTATCAGTATTTTTTCTAAATGATATCTTACTGTTAGGTACTTCTTACAGTTACTGTAGGGGGAACATAAAAAGTTGCAGCCTTCGGTAGGCTTAGGATTTACAGTACATTTAGATAAAAGTATTTTAATGCCATTAAATTTAATAACGTTCTTGGGCTTCACTTTCGATTTTAATGATTACAAATTTTGTCTACCGGTAGATAGAAAAAAAATAATAACTTTAACCTAAAACGGTTTAAACAGAAAACTGAACGTAAGGTTAAAGAATTTGCAGATTTAATCGGTCAATTAATGGCCGGTTGTTAAGCTATTAACTATTAACTCCTGGTTATATTTAAAAAATTTCGAAAGAGTAAGTTTTAGTCGTCAAATAAAAGCTATGCGAGATGTTAATTCCTAGTTATTTGCCTGACTGATTTTAACTGATGGATTGATAACCTGCCACCTAGCACTCAGCAAAAACGTCGTTTTTGTATGGAAATATTTACCGATGCTTCTCCAACTGCTCGGGGTGCACATTGTGGTAAAGTAAAACTCATGGATTTTGGTACAAGGATGAGCAAATAAATCATATAAATATTTTGAAAATAATGGTGGTATTTAATAGATTAAAATAATTTTCCAAAGACTATCGAGACTGGAACATTCTGCGTAGAGATAATAAAACTGATGAGATTTGTAGAAAAATGTGGCGATAGGGTGAGGAAAGAAACAGTAAAATTTTTGCCTCTTATATAAGATCTAAGGAAAATAAAATTGCTGATTCAGAATTTCGTATCTTAAAAAAGAATCGGAATACTCTTTGTCTAGGAAATATACCAATAATAATTTCTGATTAATTTTGGGATTGTTTTTGTGCTAGAAAATCCAAATCTGCAATGGTATCCAGTTTTTAATAAATTTATTGTTGGCGAAACGTTTACTTTCTGGCCTAGTAGAACCTTAGTCTTATCTCCTTTTAGGTTATCGCATCCAAACCACCGCCACGTTACCCTGGCTATAGGGAAGTTGCATTCGGGTTAAAAGGAATACCCAACGAAGGACTTCAATATATTCTGACACCAATATCTGAGAAAACTTCGGTTTTCACCTTTAGGACATTATAATTTTAAAAAATCTTTAATAAATAAATATTATTCGTATAATGCTATTCATACATATAGATGGGCTTTATCCTTTATTATAGACTGTCCTGATAAAAAAAAAAAACCTTACTTAATGGGTTCTCAGAGATATTTATAATGCCAAACCTCCTACACCTAAGAATTCTTATACATGGAACGTTTCATATCTTTAGAAACTTTAACATACAAAACGGTAATGCGGATTACTTTAACTTAGTATCACATATTACAAATGATCTCTTTGATCAAACTGAAGAGTATTGTAATTAAAAACGACTCAATTTAAATTCGTATCCCGAATAAAATAAAAACATTCAGTAAGGATAATCTTCAACAGTTCCAAGTTCTCTGCCCAAAGACAGTAAGAATTGTACATAATTTTCAAAAAGTTGGTGCCTTAAAATTAATTACAAATCTCTAGAACGCGAGAATGGGACGTGGCCAGGGGCTATGTCACGTGTGTTGACACAATAGAAAAAATATTTAATATGTTAATAACGTTGTACTTTATTCCCTTAATTTCTGTAATCATGGACATATCCTTCTGGTAGATTGTCAGAATCAGCTTACTAAATTCAACTTCAATTGAACATATTAGGTATACTAAAATATTTACAACATTGCAACGAAACAACATAGCACATTTTAATGTGATCGGATATTAGTATGTTAGCGGCAGATGTCCTAGTTTAGAGTTGCGTGAAGTGTCGTCACAAGCGGGAGCACCGTTTTTGAGACTAGCACTAATTTCAACTTCTTATATCTCGAAAACGCAAAAATTAAATCATATGAAATTTTAAGGGATAATAAGAGTATCGTGTACTATACAAAAACGCATAAAACCATATAAAAGAAATTTGACGGAACAAGTCTATTTTGGATTCATGGAAGCAAGGAAGTATATACTTCAGAATGTTTGGGAGTAACTTCACACTTTACTTCCGTATAATGAAGTTTCAACAGATCGACTAATTCCATAGATGTTCTCGGATCCAACCGGTATATACGTACGAGTAGGTTCATTAATCTTGGAACTCCTTTTATTGTAGACGACTCTTTATTACTGCCAACTATTGCCGCTTGCTCTTAGTTTTAACGTTTTTCTTGACTACTTTTACGAAATTGTCACTATTTTGTAAAGACGACTAAGGTTGTTCATTAACTACATCTTTAAGTTTATATATTATATTTGTCACCTTTAGTCTGGATTTCTAGAAAGAAGTAGAGCTGTTGGCATACTTCTTTCGTTTTGATTTGAAGATTTACCGTCGTTGTTTATATTTTCGTTCGAAAATGATTTAAGCCACTTACGGCGGTGAGCGGTAATATAATATACAGGGTGATTCAGGTTTAATCTTGATAACTTCAGGAATCGATAGAA
This sequence comes from Monochamus saltuarius, assembly GCA_025584915.1. Lineage (NCBI taxonomy): Eukaryota > Metazoa > Arthropoda > Insecta > Coleoptera > Cerambycidae > Monochamus > Monochamus saltuarius. The sequence goes on from CM046723.1 coordinate 38,686,435, forward strand.
CAGGTTAAAATAATGTTCATTTGTGATATAAACTTATTTCCTAAAACACATCGTTTCTGAGAAAGAGGGCGTTGAAGTAGGAATTTTTTTCTCGTTTTTCCCTCATAACTTTTGAACCACTTATCCGATTTAAGTGAAATTCGGAACACAAACACTCCTTATGATCTTACATAAGCTTCTTAAGTTTGAACTACCTACCCCTCTTAGAAGTGTATTTTGTATGCTACCCCCCTCTTTACTTCAAAACTACAAAAAAAATATATTAATTTCAATAAAACATCTACACACCACTTTGACCTGATTAATTTCGAAAAATATTTTTAGTCTCCTGTTTTTTTTTGACGTTTGGTCTTGTTTCTGAGATATTCAAAGAAATTGGTGACAGTGTAGCGCACCAGCCGCGTAAATTTCATTTAACGTTATAACAACCCATGAAAACAAAACTCAGTGATTTGTGTAAACAGACGTTTGTGAAAATCATTGTCAAAAGTATTATTTAAAGAGCATTTTTAGTGCTAAGAAAAAATGCCAAGAACGTTTACAAATGCTGAACATGCCGATATACATTATGTTTATGGTTTCTGTGACGGAAATTCCAACACATCAGTTTGAGAGTACCGAACACGCTTCCCTAATAGAAGAATTCCAAGTACACAAGTTTTTGTAGATGTACATCGTCGATTTTCGGAATATGGTTAGCGCCGCACCAGCCGCGTAAATTTCATTTAACGTTATAGCAACCCACGAAAACAAAACTCAGTGATTTGTGTAAACTGACATTTAGGGCGCCGTGATAGCCGAGGTGGCTGGGAGACGACTTCTTGTGGAACCAGTCTGGATCGGCTATTTCGGTGTAGGTTCGAATCCCATTGTAGTACCATAGATGTTTGTGCTCGTCGAGAGATGCACAATAAGTCTATAGGCTGCAGTGCTTCTGGGGACACTGTCGGACGGCTCTCAAAAACATTGTCAAAAGTATTATTTAAACAGTGTTCTTAGTGTTAAGAACCACAGTATCAATTGTTGAATGGGCGATCAAGTCATTTGAACCATTCAAATCCTCTGGCAAAGACGGCATATTTCCAGCTCTAATGCAACATGGACTGGAAATTATAAAGGTGCACCTTGTCAAGCTATTCAGAGCCAGCTTGGCATGGAATTACATTCCATCCAGCTGATCAGTTACTAGGGTGGTCTATATACCTAAGATAGGTAGGAAGGATTTAAGCCCTAAAGCATTCAGGCCAATTAGCCTGACATCTTTTCTGTTGAAAAGTCAGGAAAAGGCGTTGGATGAGTACGTTAGGGGGGGAACACTTAGTGTGAACCCGCTTAGTGTTCATCAGTATGCCTATCAGACCAGAAAATCGACAGAACTTGCACTACATAACCTTGTCGGGAAAATCACCCAATCCTTTCAGGAGAAGGGTATTGCGGTGGTGGCTGCATTCCTAGACATTGAAGGAGCATTTAACAATGCACTACCAGTGTCCCTCTATACAGCAGTAGCTGCTAGGGGAATCGAATCTACCATATGTGGCTGGATACGAGCAATGCTGGTGCCGAACCGGACCGTAACGACAACCCTGCAGGGGGAGGAGTTCAGGTTCAGGGCTGCAAGGGTCTGTCCGCAGGGTGGGGTTCTTTCTCCCCTGCTATGGTCACTCCTTGTGGACGACCTGCTCGCCATACTTTCTGCATGGGAGGTCGAGGTCCAGGCATATGCTGATGATCTGGTCATACTGGTAAGAGGCATAAATGAAGATAGTATATCAACTATTCTTCAGGAAGTTTTAAGTGGGGTACTTGACTGGTGTGAGAGGGAGCAGATGTCTGTGAATCCTCACAAAACAGTGATTGTTCCCTTCACAAAGAAAAGCAAACTGGTCGACTTAAGACCCCCCATTTTACGGGGAGAGACAATACCATTTGCAGAGGAAGCAAAATATCTGGGAGTTGTTCTAGATAAAACGCTTAACTGGAACTCTCATATGGATAAAGTCATCCACAAGGCCAGAATGTCGTTATGGACGTGTCGACGAATTTGTGGAAAGTCTTGGGGCGTAGGTCCTAAACAACTATACTGGCTGTATGTGATGGTTATCAGACCCATGATCACATACGGCTCAATAGTTTGGTGGTCCAAAGGTCTTCAAAGGATAGCCAAAATAAAACTCTCGGGTTTGCAGAGACAAGCTAGTCCGGCGATAACTGGTGCAATCAGTACCACACCGTCAGCGGCTCCGGAAGTCCTCCTGGACCTACCACCTCTCCACATACTGTTGGAGAGAGAAGCCAGGTGGGCAATATACAGAATAAAGCAAGCGGCTATTTGCATGCCGAAGGCTAACATAATAGAGCGTAGTGGAGTGCTGGAGGACATAGAAGAACACAGCAAAAATCAACTATAAACTGCTTTTCGAGATCCTCTTTCCTCGGAGGGAGGAGTGGGAGCGAGGTGAAACTAACCTCCTGAAGGCAGATAGTTGCTGGTACACTGATGGCTCTAAGACCCCAGAGGGGGTTGGAGCTGGAGTGTATAGTTGCAACTCAAACACCAGGCTATCCGTAAGCCTGGGTAAATATGCGACTATATTTCAGGCTGAAATTCATGCCATCGAACTGTGTGTGGGGAAGCTGGAAAAGCTTAGACTGAAACGCAGGTCGATAAAAATCTTTTCTGATAGCCAAGGAACTGTCAAAAGGCTCTGGAGCGGTTAGGTACAAGCAACAGAGTAACCCTGGTTTGGATACCTGGTCATGCGGGTATCCAGGGAAACGAGGCAGCGGACTCGTTAGCAAGGCGGGGTGCCTCTTCCAGCTTTATAGGTCCGGAATCGGCTCTTGGCTTAGCTTCGGCTACTGCCAAAGCAGTCATCGCGACCTGGGCGGAGGAAAAGATAAGGGAGTACTGGCGAGATCTGCCAAGATTAGCTCATTCGAAGGCGTTCATACGAGGCACTTCGACAAAGAGAGCTAAAAGTTAAATAGGCTTGACCTAAAAACTCTGGTTGGCCTATATACAGGGCACTGCCGGTTAAGAAGTCACATGCACAAGTTGGGGCTGGCTGAGGAGGCCGAGTGCCGATTGTGTTTAGAAAGTGACGAATCGGCAGAACATATTTTATGTCACTGTCCGGCTGGGGAACGGATCAGATTTTCTATATTTGGCAAAGTGCATCTCTTGCTAGAAGATCTGGATAAAATCTCACCCAACAAGGTTATCGGCTTCATAAAGAGGCTAAACCTGTTGGGTGAAGTATAACAACTATGTGAGCCACAATAGACCACAGGGTCGCAGTGGAGGGCCAGCTTTTGGACCACTCACGTAGAACTAACTAACTAACTAACTAGTGTTAAGAAAAAATGCCAATAACCACAAACATAAATTTAGTAACAACTACTTATTATAAGATTTACAACAAACTTATCAACTACTAAAAAAATTACAATAATTGTTCAAAGTGCATTCCTCCAGCCTCAATACAATTTTGGCATCGACGAACTAGTGTATTAACCGCAGCTGCTATCTGAACAGGATTGTTTTTTATGTCATCACAAGCATGTCTTATCCTTTGGATCAATTCCTCACGGGTATGTACTGGCGTATCATACACAATTGCTTTTAGATGGCCCCAAACGAAATAATCCAGAGGATTCAGATCTGGCGAGCGCGGAGGCCAAGCCACTGGTCCCTCGCAAGGAATATTTGGATGGTTGTTGGGTTGCCGTCCAATCCATCGACGAGGATAATTCTCATCCAACCACTGCCGTACTTGCCTTCCGTAATGTGCAGGGACACCCTCCAACTGCATCCAGTTCCCTTAGCGTTAATTTTTGAGGACATGGTCAAGCACGTCGGGGAGAGAGTTTTGCAGAAACTCACAAAATAAATCTCCATTTAAACGAGGAGGCAAAATATGCGGCCCACAGAGGTTATTACTTAAAACACCTATCCACACATTTACACTAAACTGTTGCTGAAATGAAGATTGTCTGACACATCGAGGATTGATTTCACTTCAAACGTGAATGTTGTGGTAATTCACAATTCCAGATTTTGTAAAATTAGATTCGTCGGTCCATAAAACCTTATGCAGAAATTGTGGATTAATTTCTGTTGAATCTAAAACCCATCTACAAAATTTAAACGTTTTTCAGTATCTCCTGGCAACAAACCTTGAAATGGTTGGAGATGGAAAGCCCTTTGATGATCTTGTTTGAGTGCTCTCAGTACTTTTGATTGAGATAAATGGAGTTGCCGAGCTTCTCGGCGTGTGCTTAAAGTTCTATCGATATCAAAAAAATTAAGAATTCGCTGATTATTTCTTGGCGGTACATTACGATTATGATCATTGTAGCGGCGCAAACCATATTCCGAAAATCGACGATGTACATCTACAAAAACTTGTGTACTTGGAATTCTTCTATTAGGGAAGCGTGTTCGGTACTCTCGAACTGATGCGTTGGAATTTCCGTCACAGAAACCATAAACATAATGTATATCGGCATGTTCAGCATTTGTAAACGCTCTTGGCATTTTTTCATAGCACTAAAAATGCTCTTTAAATAATACTTTTGACAATGATTTTCACAAACGTCAGTTTACACCTATAACGTTAAATGAAATTTACGCGGCTGGTGCGCTACACTGTCATCAATTTCTTTGAATATCTCAGAAACAAGACCAAATGTCGAAAAAAAAAACAAGAGACGAAATACACTTCTAAGGGGGGTAGGTAGTTCAAACTTAAGAAGCTTATGTAAGATCATAAGGAGTGTTTGTGTTCCGAATTTCACTTAAATCGGATAAGTGGTTCCAAAGTTATGAGGGAAAAACGAGAAAAAAATTCCTACTTCAACGTCCTCTTTCTCGGAAACGATGCGTTTTAGGAAATAAGTTTATATCACAAATGAACGTTATTTTAACCTGTTCCATCGATTTCTGAAGTTATCAAGATTAAACCTGAATCACCCTGTATATTACAGGTGTGACAATACCAACGATTTGTCAGCAACGGTTTTTCAAATTATGATATTTATTTATCGTGCACAACCCGCTAAATTATCAACGTCTATATATCCAAATGGTCTAATAAACATATTAATATACTCTTTCATATATTGTAGACAAAAATAAAGGGCGACAGCCACCCTATCAAAATAATATACAGGGTGTCCGGTAAGTATATGGCATACTTTCGTGAGTGTATAGGGGAGGTCAACACTAGTTTGTGCCCCTTAACGGAGATACATAGCCCCTAAAGGGTACCCAGCGATTTACCTTTTCGGCTCTAACTTTTAAACCGACCTGTACAATTTAATGAAATTTTAATATTTTATGTATGCCATAAAGGGTCATAAAACCATTAGATGTTTTATCAGGGAAGTCAGGAACGGACTTGCCACCATACTCGTTGGGCCAAAATTTTGACAGGTGTTATTTTATAAAGGTGAAAACTGAATTTTTAAATACTTTGGTCATTCCTCTTTAAAAAAGGTACTCTACATTTGATAAAATTGACCGTTTTCGAAAAAAAAAGTTTTTGTATAACACGTTAAAACATTGACTCTAAATTTATTTAATTATCAAGTTTATTAACATACGCTATTGAAACACAATAACTAACAACACGTATTAAAATAATAAAATTTGTTATTACTACATCAGATTAATGCTGATATGCATCTAACTTATGAACAAGCACTCTGCAAGTATGTTGAGACAAGAAGAATTTATTCTGATACAATTCCAAATCGACGTATACCGCACCGAAGAACTTTTGAAAGCTTTGCTTCTAAAAAAATTTTAAAGCTTTACTTCTTTTTGTTTATTTGAGATTTTCGAAATGGGCACCCTGTACCTCTATACAGGGTGTCTCATAATTAGCTGACAACCCTGAACAGGCCGATTCTATGATTGTATGTATTTTGCGTGTGTAACTTTTTCATCTTTGACTTTTTAACAAATTGGATAGCAAAATCTGTTTCACGTTAAAAAGGTACTCTTGTTTCAAATTGTTATCTTCAACGGTTTCTGAAAAAATCGCTCTTGAATTAATCCCACTTTGGTCAATTTCATAGTAATTTAAACAAAAAATAATAATAATTTAATACGTAATCAGTAATACACATTATTGATGTAGAACAATTATGATATGATTTGTTTATGGCTTTTGCGATGGTAATGCTGTGCGGCAGAACGCGAGCACGGAAGAAGGTTTACAAACAGAAGGTTGACATCAAGGAGGACATTCCTCACTGTATTCCGCAATTTAGCTGCAACCGACACTTTTCGAAGGGATGATAACAGACAACAAGCTATTTTAAAAACTGTTCAAAAAACCCTCCACATTCTCTGATACAAAGTCTTGCCCTATGTGTAACACTTCTCGAAGCTATTAAGATGCTAAAATGGTTTTGACGAATTTCATTGGCTGCATCATTGATACGCTGCAGCAATTCCTCACGGGTATCGACTTCGGTGGCGTAAACTTTTTGATTTAGATATCCCCAGAAAAAGAAGTCCAGCGGGGTTAGGTCGGGAGAACGCGGCGACCAAGCTACCGGTACGTGCCTCCCTATCCAGCGTCCAGCGAAATTTTTGTTTAGAAAATTTAGAGCATTGCGACCACTATGTGCCGGGGCTTCATCGTGTTGAAAAACATGTTACGTCGTAAATTTAGAGGCAGATCATCGAGAATTTGGGGAAGATTTTCTTGAAGTAAGTTTAAATAAAGATTTGAATTGAGACGTTGTGGAATTTCAATAGGTCCAATCAGAGTGTCGTGAATTATTCCCGCCCATAAATTTATGGAAAACCGTTGCTGGAAGTTTGTTCTCCGTACAACATGTGGGTTCTCTTCTTCCTAATAATGAAAATTATGAAAATTTAATTTTCCATTTCGGGTAAAAGTAGCTTCGTCACACCACAAAATTTTGGAAGCTTGCTCGTTGTCCAGCGACAAAATTGCATACGTGGCGCAAAATCTTCTGGTATCAAGCCATGTACACGTCGATAGTGATAGGCATGTAGACCTTGTCGCTTTAATATTCTTCAAACCTGAAATATTAGTAGCACATCTAATCAAGTTTGTTAAGGAAATCTTTAAGATATGTAGTACCGTTGGCCGAGGAACATTTATTTGCTTTGAAATATTCGGTATACTAGTCGTAGGATCTTGTTCAATAGCGTCAAGAACCTCCGCTTCCCTATTAATCCTGGGACGTCCTTGACCCGGTGCCTTTCGAAATGTGGCGGTTGCAGCTAAGTTGCGGCATACCATAGGGAATGATCTCCTTGATGGCAGCCTTCGATTTGGAAACCTTCTCCCGTACTCGCGTTCTGCCGCTGCAGCATTACCATCGCAAAAGCCATAAATAAATATCATATCAACTAACTCTTGTCTCGTAAACTCTTCCATTTTTTTCGCTTAGAACTATTAAATTGGCAATCGGGTTGACAATACTTTTACATAAGAATACCTTGATAATTTTGTTTAAATTACTATGAAATTGGCCAAAGTGGGATTAATTCAAGAGCGATTTTCTCAGAAACCGTTAAAGATAACGATTTGAAACAAGAGTACCTTTTTAACGTAAAACAGTTCGGGAAAAAGGAATTTGCTGTCCATTTTGTCAAAAAGTCAAAGATGAAAAAGTTATACACGCAAAATGCCAATACTTACTTATTCTACGGATGTTTTCTCGTTGTACTTGAAACAACATCTCAGGATTGGCTCGAATTTCGTCGAAATGGTATCTTATTCTTTCATCAGGTTTTCCCTGGTGTGAACTGCCGTCGAATACATAAGCCTCTTTAAATTTCCCCATAAAAAATCCAATGGAGTTAAGTCGGGTGACATTGGTGGCCATAAAATTGGGCCACCTCGACCTATTCATCGACAACCAAATGTATTTGATAAGTGCTGATTTCTAATTTCTAAGGGCACAATCTCTAATAAATCATTTAAGCTTTGTTGTAGAAATTGCAAATACCTGGTACCATTTAACCTGTCTTCAAAAAATAACGGTCCAATAGATGATTCCCAATAATCCCCGCCCATACGTTAACCATGAACCTTTGTTGGTGCTTTGTCTGTACTATTGCATGAGGATTTTCTTCATGCCAGATATGCAAATTGTGGCAATTTATTACTCCGTCTCGGGTAAAACCGGCTTCATCCATGAACAAATCAATATTCGTAAAATTTGGATTTTGCTTAAATCGTTGTAAAAATTAATTTGCGTAATTGACTTGCAGGATAATCAGCAGGAGACATAGCATGTACCTTTTGGATGTAATGCGGATGTAGCAGTTGTTCTCGAAGGGTCTCACGAACGGCCCACTTTGTCGCATGAACTTGGACCGACAGCTTTCTTACACTATTAGAGGGATTTTCAGAAATCTCATCCAGAATTTCCTTCTCTGAGGGTTCCTTGCTCTTCTTGGAGGCCCTTCTCCACCACGATGCGGCAAAAAACTTCCTAAAATGGATTAGCAGAAGATTAGTATCATATAGCATCTCTTTTTATGTTACTTGAAATGTTACCTCTTTCTCGCAAGCTACGATCAACTCTTTCAAAAATTCTTCGGTGCGGTAAACGTCTATTTGTAAACGTATCAGAATAAATTCTTCTTGCGTCAACAGAATTGCAGAGTGCTTGTCCATAAATTAGTTGCATGTCAGCATATTCGCTGTAGGAATAATGCTCCATTTTAGTCTTGTGTGCTCAATCAATCTGACAATTGTGACAAGTGTTGTCAATAACACATTTTTAACGTCATAAAACCGACTGGTGTTTTATTGCAGTACCTATTCTGATATATTATTTCAATGACGTTTTATACAAAAACTTTTTTTTTCGAAAGCGGTCAAGTATTTAAAAATTCAGTTTTTAGCTCTATAAAATTTTGGCCCAACGACTTGCCAGTGTAAAACATCTACTGTAGTATAGTTTTATGACCCTTTATGGCCTACATAAAACATTAAAATTTCATTAAATTATACAGGTCGGTTCCAAAGTTAGAGCCGAAAAGGTAAATCGCTGGGTACCCTTTAGGGGTTCTGTATCTCCGATAAGGGGCACTTTAGGAAAAAAAATAATGACAAACTAGTGTTAATTTGACCTCCCCTATATACTCACGAAAGTATGCCCTATACTTACTTACCGGACACCCTGTATATCTAAATTAAAATAATTTGACCATGTCTGTTAAATTTTTCAGCGATTATACTTACTAGGTACTATATACTGAATACAACATATAGGCCACCACATATCTCCAGCCCGTATTAAGGGCAACAACCGCCCCAGAACGAAAAATAGACACGAAGAATGATTTTGATGGTGTCTGTTAAATTTTTCACCGTGTTTATATTTATTAAGCGCTACTTATTATTATCTATACACCACCATATATCTCCGGCCCATACTAAGGACGGCAGCCGCCCAAGAACGAAAAATAGACATAAAGAATGATTTTGAAGGTGTCTGTTAAATGTTTCACCGTGATTTTCTTTGCCTATTTTTTTCTGTAATTTTGTAATTTAACTTAATTAAATATTATTATTATTATATTATTATTATTATATTTTTAAGCCCTACTTATTACTATCTATACACAACCACATATCTCCGGCCCGTACTAAGGGCAGCAGCCGCCCCAGAATAAAAAAATAGACATGAAAAATTATTTTGAAGGTGTCTGTTAAATTTTTCACCGTGATTATATTTATTAAACCCTATTTATTACTATCTATACACCACCACATATCTCCAGCCCGTACTAAGGGCCGCAGCCGCTCCTGAACGAAAAATATACATAAAAACTGATTTTGAAGATGTGCGCTACTTATTACTCCTAATAAACCAACACATATCTCCGGCTCGTATTAAGGGCAGCAGTAGTCCCAGAACGAAAAATAGACGTGAAGAATGATTTTGAAGGTGTCTGTTAAATTTTTCACTGTTATTATATTTATTAAGCGCTACTTATTACTACCTATACAGCCTCTCCGGATTGAAAAAAAAACATGACAAATATTTCTGATGATGTCGTTAAATTATTCAGGGTGATTATACTTATTGCGTGCTACTTATAACAACCTATACCGCTTTACACATTTTTTGCCGCCCCAGAATGAAGAACACATATGAAAAATGATGTCTGATGATGTATTATTATCTATGTTAAGTTAAATTTAGCGTGTAGTGTGATGAGAAATTTATTTTCAGGAAAATATAGTATATGTTCATTTAGCTATTCTATTTATGTAGTTACCTTGCTATTCTTTATTTTAGATATCTGATTTATAATTTTTTTATGCATGATGTCGCATAACTTGCAGCTATTTATAAAATGTACATGACATGTTTTATGAAACATTCGGTTGCAAAAATTACATTTAGAATAGTGTTCATTTTGTACAATCATACCGCATTTGAGGCACTTTTCTTTCATATCATTGAACAAATTAGAAGCATTTTTTGTAATTTCGCTCTCTATATTTTTATGTCTTTCGGAACTATTAGTGACGTATTTATAACTTACTGACTTAAGAAGTACGTTACGTATACACCGCAGTTGTAAGTATCGTTTTGTAGGATATGCGGGATGTTTGTAGCCGTACAGTTTATATTAAAGGTTAAGGTACGGATTCGCTGGGGCGACTGCGGCTGCGACTGCGACTGCGACTCGTCGCCGACCAATATACAGTCTGAATGTTCTCATCAACTCCAGCATTTAGACTGCCTATTGGTCGACAACGAGTTGCAGTCGCGAGCCGCAGCCGCAGTCGCACCAGCGAATCCGTACCTTTAGATAGATTTTTTTATGTTTTATATATTTTCTATAAATGTTATTATCGAAGTTTTAAATTCGTCGGTATCTCTTCGATTTTCACCTCGTGGATCTAAGTAAATTATGGTTTGAATAGTAAAATCAACAATGTCGAGGCACCAGTGATTTCTATCTCTTAATATTGGTAAGACCAATACGGTATCCGGAAGTATTGTAGGCATGTGTTAGATATATTTCCGCATAGGTTTGATCTACAGTAAACTAAAAATACCTTTTGTGGCCATACGTCTTTAAAACGCAATGTAAACAGCAAATTGGAGCAAAATCTGTCAACCATTTTTTTACCACTAATACTATTAAAGTAATCATATTTTATTTACGACCAGAACGCAGACTCGTAGTTGAAAATAACGTAGTGATTGTAATCTTCACATTTAGCATAATAGTCAACGTTGGTCACCAAGCCATAATCAAGTAGTGGTTGCTCCAGTTTACTGTGCAAGTGAGTTATTTCATCTTTCCACAAAACGATCTCGATGGCGCAACTTGGATATTTCCGATTTACTATTTCCGGCAAAAAGTAAAATATATAAAACTCATATATGGATTTTGCCATTTTGTGTTGCAAAAAATGGTTAAATTCTTTCAATGTTAATTCCTTCATGAGTCCAAATTACACCAGTGCCGTTTCGTAATGTATAATACTCCTTGAACCTGATAAAAATAATAATCATGGTCCTTAATCAGATTTCCATTTTGATCAACATAGTTTAATTTTTCTTGTTTAAATGCTTCCGCAGGATTCAAATTCCGTATTTTAAATGGATATTTAACTTCGATAACACCATCCCGTTCAACTAAAGCATCTGGAGAACAAGCTATGTATGATGCTTCCTTATCTAAAATAATGCCGCGATAGTGTATTATCACTTTTCTATTGAAATCCATATAACTGTTTTTTCATATTTCACTCCATGTTTCTTCGGAATCGTTTGTCGTTTGTCGCTATATGTATGAGTTCTTTTACATTTTCAAGAAATAATTTACTGTTATTTAAATTTTTGCAAATATATCCGAAATTGAATGCTGTTACGCGTTTCTTGCGTTCTTCATACCAACGCCTAGATTGGCTTTGTTTTACTGTCGAGATATTTAAGAGCTCCCTTTCATTCTCATTTAAATTATTTTTTTTCCAAAAATTCTAAACATTTCAGTTTCACCATTTGCATGCCTACTTTCTCGATAGGAACCATCCGCGGTTGTTCTAAACCGCTTGATGAGACGTTGTCATCATATTGGGGGACCGTCAGTTAATAATTTAACAGACATCATTATTTTGCATGTTTTTTTTTTTCACTCTGGAGAGGCTGCCCCTTAGTATAGGCCGGCGATATGTGACGGTGTATAGGTAGTAATAAGTAGCGCTTAATAAATATAATCACGGTGAAAAATTTAACAGACACCTTCAAAATCATTCTTCACGTCTATTGTTCGTTCTGGGGCGGTTGCTGCTCTTAATACGAACGGGAAATATGTGTTGGTATATTGGGAGTAATAAGTAGCGCTGAATAAATATAATCACGGTGAAAAATTTAACAGACACCTTCAAAATCATTTTCTATGTATTTTTTCATTCGTGGGCGGCTGCCGCCCTTAGTACGGGCCGGACATGTGTGGTGGTGTATAGATAGTAATAAGTAGGGCTTAATAAATATAATCACGGCGAAAAATTTAACATACACCTTCAAAATAATTATTTTTTTTTTTCGTTCTGGGGCGGCTGCTACCCTTAGTACGGGCCGGAGATGTGTGGTGGGGTATAGATAGTAATAAGTAAGAATTAATAAATATAATCACGGTTAAAAATTTAACAGAGACCTTCAAAATAATTTTTTATGTATTTTTCCGTTCGTGGGCGGCTGCCGCCCCTAGTACGGGCCGGAGATGTGTGGCGGTGTATATATAGTAATAAGTAGGGCTTCATAAATATAATCACGGTGAAAAAGTTACCAGACACCTTCAAAATAATTTTTCATGTCTATTTTTCGTTCTGAGGCGGCTGCTGCCCTTAGTACAGGCCGTAGATATGTGGTGGTGTATAGAAAGTAATAAATAGAGCTTCATAAATATAGGCACGGCGAAAAATTTAACAGACACCTTCAAAATCATTCTTCGTATCTATTTTTCGTTCTGGGGCGGCTGCTGCCCTTAGTACGGGCCGAAGCTATGTGGTGGTGTATATATATTAATAAGTAGGGCTTAATAAACATAATCACGGTGAAAAATTTAACAGACACCTTCAAAATCATGTTTTATGTATTTTTCCATTCATGGGCGGCTGTCGCCCTTAGTACGGGCTGGAGATATGTGTTGGTGTATAGATAGTAATAAGTAGGGTTTAATAAATATAATCACGGTGAAAAATTTAACACACACCTTCAAAATCATTTTTTTAAATTTTTCTATTCGTGGGCGGCTGCCGCCCTTAGTACGGGCCGGAGATATGTGTTGGTATATTGGTAGTAATAAGTAGCGCTGAATAAATATAACCACGGTGAAACATTGAACAGACACCTTAAACAAGGAAATTACCAAAGATACCAGCCCAAACATTTAATTTTTCTAGGTGTTGAGTGGAATATCCTTGGATTGGAGTCTACTCACTAACGGCAATTATGGCGGTTGACGGTGTCATTTAGCAAAAAGCTGCACTCATCGGAAAAACAAATGTTGAAAAGAAAATTTGGATTATGCATCACCCGTTGAGACATGATCTCGCAAAATTGTACCCGGCGGTCAAAGTTATCTTTGTGAAGTTCATGGATTGTAATGTTTTAAAATTCTTTGTACACTACCTCGCCTTACACCGCTTACAGAAGCCAATTGCCTATGATCTAAAGCAACGTGTCCCAGAACTGCAACCTCCACAGCTTCATTACGTAGAGGACGTTCATTGTTTCGCTTTTTATTGGCCACAGATCCCGTCTCCCGGAATTTTTTTACTAACTCCAAGACAATTTTGCGATAGACGGGTTTATTGGCATGTCGTTCAGTAAACAACTGAGCTGCTCTCAAGGCACATTCCTTATTTTTATAAAATAATTCAATTATTTCCACCCTCTCTTGCGTCGAATAAACCATTTTTAATTATTTTGTATTCAATGCGAAACAGCCACTAACACCACTTTACGACAAAATCGCTTACTGAAAAATGATCTCTTATCTATACCATCTTTTGTAGAATTTGTGAAAGAAATAACTGCAAAAAATCTAACACGTTGGAGTAAGTAATGAGAATAGTTCACGTAAAACAATTTATTATTGAATGGAAGCTGCTGGTCAATGTTTAGACGCTTCTTTAACTTTAATAATTTTCAAATTAATAGCGAACTCGATATCAAATTTTAATTAGAGAATAATTTGTAGAGATAAAGGAAATTTTGTATGTGTTAAGTTCTGCACCCTGTATATTTTTAAAAAATGGGTTGATTTTAAAAAGGGACCCATGACTGTGTAGAGAATCAACAGAGCAGTTAGAACCATCTCATTCATGTAAACAACATCAACGGGTTTTTGTGTTTTTCCAAAAAAAAAAAAAAATTCCTTGCGGCTATGGGCTCTCTTACGTTTTCGTTTTTCGTTGAGCCATCCTGTATATTATTTTGATAGGGCGGCTGGCGTCAGTGGCGTACCTGGGGGGGTCCGCACCGGGCGGCTCATATTTTGGGGCGGCATTTTTTATATTTAGTTTTAGTTGTAAAAAACAACTTGTTCACTACATAAGTTTACTATTCGATTTCTACTATATGATTTCGAATATTTTTCCTCGTCAAGTCAATGTAGAGGTGAAAATATTATCTCTAAAAATTTTGCTCGAATACAGAGATCAATGGTGCTGACGTCGAGCAGAAGGAGAAAAAATATGTGGGGAACATTCACGAGACGTGGAGCTATCCTTAGAACAAGAAATACGAAGAGAAATGTTTTTATCTATGGATGGAGTTCTAAAGGAAATAAAAGAACGCTTTGATCAGTTGCATGTCCTTGCAAGAAAATATTTGTACTATGTGTAAAGAATAATACTCCAAGTTGGTAACAACAATATTTTAATTATCACTTTTAGAAATTCTACACTTCGACTAACAACTATAATACTTTATCAACAGCTCAACAGGCTTAACAATCATCAACTGACTTATATCCTTGTCGAAAACCCCGTAACACCTATCGTTAGTATTTGCTAGCCACGTCAGCAACCTTAGCGTCAGCAATCTTGTGTAACATTGGGCCATCCTCTCTCTCTAGTCTGACCTCAGACTCCAGGTATTCATCTGCAAATGATATATACAAATTAGCTAAATTTATACCTCATTATAAAAAGAAATTCGACCTAGGCCGCTTTGCTTATTAAATAAGCAAGGTGACCACTAATTAACATTATAACTGCATTCACCTTTATCATGTTATAAGTTAAAATCATTAGATGCTTAGTCTAGGTTGGTACCTTCTTGATATGTACCTTCCCCAAACTCCACATTACTTAAGTGCATAGTTTGGCATTGGTACCTCTTAGTATGTATCTGTGCAAAACTTCACATCACTTCAGTGCCTAGGTTTGCTTTGGTACCTCTTAGTATGTACCTTTGCTAAACCCCGCATTACTTCAGTGCCTAGGTTTGCTTTGCTACCTCTTAGTACGTATCTTTGCTAAACCCCGCATTACTTCAGTGCCTAGGTTTGCTTTGGTTAACAGGGTTTGCAGGGTTAACTATGACTTAGTACAAATATTTTAAGATGAGATAGAGAAAAATAAGAATTAACGGAATTATCTATCAAAAAATTTCCACTTATTATAAAGCGAAAAAAAATTGTTTTAAATTATTAAATCCTTATTAATTTATCGCCGTCACTGGCCTTCTGTCAGCCGCGAGGTTAGGTATATTCTGTCAAAGTCAAAGGTGTCAAACGTAGTGATAGGTCACCCCGTTGACACGTGTATAAGTTTACGCTGCTTTGAATGAAAAAAAAATATTTACAAAATGTAGATTATTATTTAATAAAAACACAAGATGGTAGCACACGGAGCCAGCACCTACCTTACTAATATTTATTTGCAGGATTGATATTTGGAGAGATTTTAAAAGTGTTATCATTTTCTGTTTTCTTACTTGTTTAAATTAAAACCTGCCATTGCAAAGATTTTTGTACTTGCTGGGGACCTCTCCTTCTCTCGACCGTTTTTTTTATTTAAAGCGAGGTACCTACTATGTACACAAATACATAAAAACACTGCCACATGTTTACCGCCATTACATTATAACAGTTGTTCAATGTGGTCCAAAAAGTATTCAGCATAATATTTTGTGTACTTGGAAAACGTCTTTGCTATTATGCTGCCACACGATAATATGCACTTGTCACACTTCCATAAATCAGTACCTTATCCGTCATCTAGGCATTTGACTACGACATGTTTGTAAATATGCGCAAAATTAAATTTGCGAAAAGCAAATGCTGAAAAATTATTTCAAACTAATGAGAGTACCGTAACTGTAATATTTTTTTACATCTGCAGACGACATCTGTAGGCCACTAATGCAAGGTGCACTTCACGGCGATAAATTGTTAAACTTCTTGTGTTGTTGGGGAATTAAATTCTGCTAATACTAATAATTTCAACAATATTAACAGTAATCGACAATGTTTGCATAAAATAATTAGTAATAATTTAAATTATAACATTCCATGATGTTTACAGTGTTCTGTAAAAATGTTTCATAGACCCTTATAATATAACTAACTTCACATGTTCTTTAAGATTTGGAGAGTATGCAAATATAAATTCAGTATTCTAGGTTATGTTATTTTAAAACAGTTAAGTGACTTATTTTAAACGTTTTATAGTAATTAAATAAAGTTTTTTATGTCGGATACGTTAATGGATAATTATGATGAATCTGCAAGGAGTGAAAATGTAGTTTTGGCAGTGTGCAACGAAAGAATAAAGAACGAATACAAAGTACTGCAGCTAACCGGATTAACTGTTATCTATCAGGTACGTAGGCATTATTAATAATAATAATAATAATGTTTATTTTCATCGTTTCTACACTTGACAATGCTGCAAAAAACGACCGCACAGTAGTTGACATATCTATCTATCCTTGAAAAGAGGGTTCTGCCCCTTTTTTAAATATTGAGCTAGAAATTCGAAATAATTTTTTTTATTGTTTTTTAGACCTCCCTGAGCACGTGGTTAAAATTTTTGTATTTAATCATAGTTAACCCTGTATACTTTATTCAAGGTACTAAGACTGTAGCTGTGTACTTGTTACCTAATTGATATCGGTATTGTTATATTTATCAAAATTATAATCAACCAAGGAGGTAAATAAATGGAGACGAAAATAACAATTCAGTTGTTCGATAACATATTTATCACTCAAGAAACATTGTAAATCATTTCATAATCAATACAATCCACTTTTGTAATTTTATATCACCAAAAATACATGCATTGATTCACAATTGAGTTATTCATTGCAACTTCAATAAATACAAGAGAAAATAAAGGAGCACCTCTGTCCCAGGTCAAGATATTATCTAGCAGAAATCGAGTGCCCCCACACTGTTTTATAATTGATTATTGAGCATTTTGATCTAAGGTGACTCGGTGGTACATGCATTTCAGGAACACCTTGTATTTCAGCTGACATTATCTTATTCTTTTTACTAATTTAACGTTTTTTTTTTATATATATATATATATATATAAAACAAGGGGATGCTTTATAGTGATTCATTAAATGCCAAACATAAATAAATATAATGTCCCCTCACTGTTGGTTAATCGTTTGTCCTATTACTCCATGAATTATTGGGTGTGTGAAGTCAAGGAGCGTGCGATCCGCGTGATTGTGTATGTATTATTGCGGAGGGTGGCGCCAAAGACTTCTTCCGAACCATTACACCCTCAGTGCTACCCTTAGAAAATGCACTGTGCTCCCACAAACATATGTGACAAACGCTCCCATCAATAAGTCATGTGATAAATGATAAATTATATGTTCTATTTGGTAAGTTATGAGTATTAGAAATATAATAAAGAGAGTTTGGGATGTTCCTTCGTTTTTTATTGTTCTATATTTTTAATTATAAATATAGATAGAAAATGTTGTTAAGTATATACCATTTCATATTCCCTTAATTAAAATTTATGTTGATGATATGATTATGGCCATACCTAAATATGAATGTGAAAACATTGGTCATTATTTTAACAGTTTTTATGAAAATCTAAAATTCACTGTCGAAAAAGAAAATAATGGATGTATTCCGTTTTTAGATATCTTACTAATTAGAAATCAAAATAAGGTTATTTCGAACTTTTTTGAAAAAGATATAAATTCTGGCAGATTGTTAAATTACTATTCTAAATATCCATTAAAACAAACATTAAGTATTACGAAATGTTTTAAAAATAAGATAATTAAATTAAGTCATGAGAATTTTATTAATGATAATTTGAAAAAGTTTAAAAAAGACTTGTTAATAATGATTATCTACCTAAACTATGTAATATGATTCTTAATAATAATAATACGACCGAAAATATTAGACAAAATAATATGAATGAAGTTAAAAAGTTTTATAAAATTTCATATGTTAAAGGACTCTGAAAAATTAAAAAAGGAATTAAGTAACGATAATACACAGATTGTTTTCTATCACAGTAGGCAACTTATATGATTCTATGAAAGATAAATTAGATTTAAATTATCAGTCTGATGTAGTATATAAGATACCTTGAAACGATTGCAATAAAATATATATAGGACAAACAAAACAAAATTTAAAAACAAGGTTATATGAGCACCAATTGTCATGCAAAGAAAAACATAAATATAAAAATGAAAAGACGGCATTGGCTGCACATCATTTTGATGAGAATCATGTTTTTAATTTTAATGATAGTATTTTAGACCGAGAAATAAATTATAACAAAAGGCTCATTAGCGAAATGGTGTGCATTCGGGCACATAGTCATTTAACTGTAAATAAAAAAACTGATACTGATAATTTAAGCATTGTTTACAGTAATATTATAAGAAATTATATTAATAAGTAAGAAAAGGTAGCAAAAAAGGAAATACATACTTACATTAGTGTGATAGAAATTTGTTTCCTCGGGACATTCGTATTTGGTGTAGTTCTAAACAGAAAATTGATTTATATGTTAGACTGTTGCTCTATAAAATTTAAATATTATTAATAGCCTGTTTTGAAAATATGGTTTTTTCCCCATATTAATATTACCAATTTTTATAAAAGTTTGACAATAAACTTATGTTTGTTTCTTGAATAAATAAAATTAGGTAAGGATGCTCTTGTATAAGTGTACTTAGTAGATATAGATTTTATTTTGGTAGTTATATATATGTAGGTTATGGTGTATTTTGATTGAATTTTAAATTTTATTGTGTATTGAATTGATTGTTTTTATATAATTGGTTTAAGCGATGATATGATAGGTTTTATTGTTTTTAGTCCTGAAGCAGTTTTTAAATAAAAACCGAAACGTCGCCTTTATTTTAAAAATCCAATAGTATTTGATTATCCTATACTGACAAATTGTACAGAATTATAGACCATTAAGAATATTAGAAGTTCGGAATAAATATCCATCATATTAAAATTTAGAATATATAATTACTTTTATACTCGTACATAAATTATATTCAGAATGATTCATTATCGTTATCATACCCATCATTGTCCATTGTTATTGCAATAATTGCCCATAATATTATTACAGTTTTAGTTTACTGTACGTATTATATTCTAATTCAAATTATTTCTAACATTTTTAATAAAATCTCATCAAATAAAGTTATTACAATGTAATTCATGTTGTACTGCACGAAGTGGAAAAATTTAACAATTTTAATTTTGAGAAGCCATTTTTCACAAGAAATACTAATCAAAATAATTACATTACCATAGATATGTAAGTTGCACTGTATAGGGTGGTCTAGAACTGATAGTTGGCTGACATTACACGAAAATGGAATAAGCAAATAGAAAAACACGAGTCTTTGTTCAATGATGTCTATCTAATTCAATACTGACCGGGAAAATCCAGACTGTCACCAAGCCGTAACTTGCTCAGTTAAAAATTAAACATGCCTACATAAGGCCAGGCACGGCCTCTTCTATCGTCATCTAGAGGTGCTTGGCTTATCTGACAAGCTGACCTTCGCCATTTTGAATGGTTTACCAAGATGGTCGACGTCGTGTCTTGGGTATCGAGGTACCTGATACCAGCTGCAGGGCTTGCCGGAGACGCTTATGCATCTCCTGTCTGCCTGTCATGCGGCCACAGCATATATCCGAAGATATGATTTAGTCTACGGGTGTTGTACTATCATTTGCGACACTCGTACGAGATACAGGAGACGCTAGTGCTGCCTTATGCTCCCAGCGATATAGAATCCGTTGTGGGGAATGAGAAGTGTTAAATTTATGGGAACTACTCATTCCTCACCCCCACGCAGATTCAGTTAATAAGCCGTGTAGTCTTCCTCGACCACCATCTTAGGACGATGTTTGTGATTGAGTTCTCGGCTCCAGCGGAGAACAACATTGTTCTAAAAGAGGAGGAGAAACGGAGGAAGTATCGAGATCTTTACTCCGAGCTCCGCAGGTTCTATCCAGACCACTCTATTAAGACACTGCTTCCTGAATTAAAGATCATACCGGCTTGCCGAAATTTGGTAGAGATCTTAGCTGGCAGAAGGTAATCGTCCTTGGTTCGCTAAGTCTACTGAGAACACACGATTTACGGGCTCAATGATAATTGACTCCACGGAGTGTGAATAATAATGGATGATGCAGTCCTAATTTCTATGATGTAGCAGTATGAAAAATTGAACGATTTACATCCTCAATATTCAAATGTACAAAGGAGACAAAATATATGAGATGACATTGGGAAAATAATGAAGCAGACAGGTACGAGCTCAGGAAAAATTGCAGCACACCCTCAGCGCCGCCATTTTTCTTTGTATCAATACCAGCACTTTCATTTATGAGGCAGCTGCCGTAGCTCCCGCCCAGATCGACGCTACATATAATATTATAGACTGCACCACTACGTATAGCATCCTTCTTTTTTCCTCTCCAGGCCCTTCGACATTTGGCATTAATCTGCATAATTCGTTTACGGTTTTCTCGGCTTTTTCTAATATGTGGTCCAAAAGATACCGCCTAGGTGGATATCCAAGTATCTCACCTATCTACTATTATGTATCCCAACGTACCCAAAATTTAGAGTAATTTACTTTTCTCTACTCCCATATCTCAGGAGAATGACCTCTTTATTATGTACCATATCTAATCCGTTCTCTTTCAGTCAATAGCACACGATTCACAAAGCCTTATATTTTAATCCAGTAATTATTCTGTCCGTAATTACAGTTACTAGATCATTGGCATACCACACTACTCTGATCCAACTGGGATATCTATATTAAGTACTCCGTTATACATCACAGTCCAGAACGTCACAGATCAATCTCTGAGAATCCAAAGAAATTTTCTTTTTTTTTATCCTTCTCCGTGTAAATAACACGCTCCGACAGGTAGTCCTTGACTATATTTATAAGATATGCAGATACTCTCTTACTCTCCAAAGCTGCTAGTATTCTTCCCCAGTCTGCTATATTGAGGAAATTCCTTACATCTATCAATATTCCCAAACATCATGTCTTAGGAGAGCTCAGGTTAGTCCCACCTCTTTGATAGCCTCGACTGTTGACTGACCCTTCCTGAAACCATGTTGGTGTTCGGATATTCCTCCCATCTCTTCCAGTTCTTGTATTAATGTCGTCACTATTAGTTGCTCGTACAATTTCCTAATTGAATCTACTAAGGAGAAGAGGGCTATAGGAAGATGCTGTAGTGGATCTTTTCTCGGTTTCTCAATTAGGAAATGATTTGCATTCTTCAAGGATGCAGGAATCCGGCCGATGGACCATTCCATTCAACACCTCTAGCATGTAATCTCCCGTTACCTTTACGGCCTCCGATAATACTTCATCTCGCGCTGGAGCCTTTCCTATTTTCAGCTTTTGCACCGTAGCTCTTCTCTTGTCACGCGGTGTATAACTAACTACATCTATCGGCCGCTCGCTACTCCATGCCGGACTGAAAATGTCACAGGCACGAAGCGTTCTACATGCAGTAGACACCATTGAAAGCTGTCGACCTTTATCGCGATCGGCGAGAAACGATATTTTGCAAACACGGAATTCCAGGAAACAACTACTCTGCGGGCTAATGCCCCGACCAGCATTGAATTACACCTGGAAAACCTATAGCACCAGCTAGAGTCATTCGTCAGACGCCCACCAGACATATACCGGTTTCGAGCTTATTAGCTCTCATCAGTATGCCATAGGTGAGGTATCCGACGAATAATCCTAGCTGCTTTCGTCTGTCTAACCCGACAGAAGGGACCATGAGTACGCGGTGTAGAACTAACTACATCTATCGGCCATTCGCTACTCCATGCCGGACTGAAAATGTCACAGACACGAAGCGTTCTACATGCAGTAGACACCATTGAAAGCTGTCGACCTTTATCGCGATCGGCGAGAAACGATATTTTGCAAACACGGAATTCCAGGAAACAACTACTCTGCGGGCTAATGCCCCAACCAGCATTGGAAAACCTATAGCAACAGCTAGAGTCATTCGTCAGACGCCCACCAGACATATACCGGTTTCGAGCTTATTAGCTCTCATCGGTATGCCATAGGTGAGGTATCCGACGAATAATCCTAGCTGCTTTCGTCTGTCTAACCCGACAGGAGGGACCATGAGTACGCGGTGTAGAACTAACTACATCTATCGGCCGCTCGCTACTCCATGCCGGACTGAAAATGTCACAGACACAAAGCGTTCTACATGCAGTAGACACCATTGAAAGCTGTCGACCTTTATCGCGATCGGCGAGAAACGATATTTTGCAAACACGGAATTCCAGGAAACAACTACTCTGCGGGCTAATGCCCCGACCAGCATTGAATTACACCTGAAAAACCTATAGCAACAGCTAGAGTCATTCGTCAGACGCCCACCAGACATATACCGGTTTCGAGCTTATTAGCTCTCATCAGTATGCCATAGGTGAGGTATCCGACGAATAATCCTAGCTGCTTTCGTCTGTCTAACCCGACAGAAGGGACCATGAGTACGCGGTGTAGAACTAACTACATCTATCGGCCGCTCGCTACTCCATGCCGGACTGAAAATGTCACAGGCACGAAGCGTTCTTCATGCAGTAGACACCATTGAAAGCTGTCGACCTTTATCGCGATCGGCGAGAAACGATATTTTGCAAACACGGAATTCCAGGAAACAACTAGACTTATTAGCTCTCATCAGTATGCCAATGTCTGGTGGGCGTCTGACGAATGACTCTAGCTGTTGCTATAGGTTTTCCAGGTGTAATTCAATGCTGGTCGGGGCATTAGCCCGCAGAGTTGTTGTTTCCTGGAATTCCGTGTTTGCAAAATATCTTCTCTTGTCAATTCATTCTAGATCCTCTCTTGGCCAATAAGGAACAACCCCGACCCCTACATCAGTGATTTGAAAATCTCCAGTCAGGACAATTCCGTTGCCCCTTTTTAGAAGCATATCTTCAGCTAAGTTATGAACAAACTCCTCAAACACATGCTTGTGGACATTTAGATTGAAATGTAGCAGCTATTTGTGTCCTCTATTTGGACTCAAACATATCCGTCACCTGCTCCTGTTGCGCTGATCCCCGACTAAGGATTTAATGCTTGCATCCAACCTTGTATCATTGTACCATCTGCTTCTTTTCACTGCAGCTTTATTCGGTTCGCTTGTCAATATATATTGTACCTCCTGTTCTATGGCAGAGGCCCACGCCAAGTTCATAGCCGCTCTACTCCTATTCACATTTATTTGTAAAGGGCGCATAATATCAAATTACCAGACAGGATATATACAATTTTTAGTAATATTAAAGAAAGAAAATTAAATAGCTTAAACATTAATTACTTGTAATAAAAATAATTAAAGGGAATAATTTTATCACCTTGTATAATAAAGTTACAGGGTAGGTAATAGGCATAATTTTGTAATACATCGCAAATAAATACTATTGTTTGTTCTCATAGTAGCAATTCGAATTGTACCATCAGAGCCAGGATGAAGGTTATCATTTATTGCTAAGGGTCATTGTAATAACAGTATATAATCTTGGATTACTACAATTATCATTATAACGCTAGGTGAGAGGCTTGGATAATTCCTTGTTTGACCTACTTGCATTGTAAAAAGATAATCCAATCTCCAACGATTCCAAAAGTGAGTTATTATTGGGTATAACAGCTTGTAGCGATCCAAATTATTTTATTTCAGTATTAGGCGAATCTATTGCAGGAAAATAATTTTATGGTGTACTACAATTTTTAGCAGAAGAAACTAAAACAATAAAAGAAAACGTATTCATAGTAGATTCAGGATCGTCTTCTCATAATATGGTAAATGGCAAGGAACTCTACTTTTGAACATATTAATCCAGATATTGACAGAAACAGAAAAAAAGGATCAAGCGTTCAAAGCAGAAGGAAGCGAATCAGTGGAAAATAAAAATTGTATATTAGAAAACGTACAGTTGGTGCCAGAACTTGCAATTTGTACTCGTATTATCACTAAGTGCAATAACAGAAAGATGATACAGTCACATTTAAGAAGAACAAAGCGTACATAACAAAACTACCTATAGTGCAAGGCGAAAAAGGAGAAAGTGAATTATGTTAACATGGACAATTAAAATTCGTACAGGGAAAAGTATATTATTGGCACAGAAAACTTGGTTAATTAAAGATAAGAAATTTACAAAAACTAATAAGCGGCGATTTAGCAAGCAGTATTGACATCACTAAAAAGGACTGTGAAAACTTTGAAGTATCATGTGAGATTTCTTTAAATTCAAAACAAGTAAGATTACCATTTGACAGTGAAAGAAAATGTGCCTCAAGACCACATCCTTCATACGGATCTAGCTGGCCATATATGAATCTATAGATCCACCAAGCTGAGATGGTGAAAACTATATTCAGACAATGCTAGACGACTATAGTTTACTTAATGAAAAATAAAAATTAATTGTGTGAATATCCCGAAGGATATGTTGAACAAATGGAGGTTTTTAAGTGTCAAAAAAAGGAGTGATAATGGAGGTGACTATAAAAATAATGAATGAGATAATGAGAGAAACTAATGGAGCAGAAAAAAAGGAATTATAATAGACATGACGATACCTTACACTCCCCAAAAAATAAAAAAGCTGAGAGGCTGAATCATACACTTTAGAAAAAGTCAGGGCATTAATATTGGACTCTGGATTGTCATTCTGGGGTAAATCTATACGTACAGTAGCATATCTTCTAAATATAAATCTTTCTGATGCAGTAGAAAAAACTCTTAGTGAATTGTGGACTAATGTAAAACCATATTTATTCAACTTAAAGTTATTTTGAAGTGAAGTTTTTGTCAAGTGAAATTAGAATATTTAAAAAAATTAAAAGTGTTCAGAAAAACTTATTTTGTTGGTTATGGATTAAAGGGATATAGACTATGGAATAAAAATAACAATAAAATAGTTGTAAGAAGAGATGTAGTGTGTAAGCCCTCCTTAGTTGTTATTTAAGAGAATTACAAAACCCAGCAGCTCTAAATCGGAGATCGCAGGGTTGAGCTCGTTTTTCTTGTTACTATTTTTTTTATATGATTGTTTGGCCAATATTATATAAACAGATATTATATGAGCGCCAGACGATTTGTTTAAATCGACAAAAACAAAAATAAAATAAAAAATATAGTGAAGGCAATAATTGGCACTTATGCACAAAATCCTCACTGTTCAAATTACATAAATCTATTTAAATATAAATATATACCACAAATAAATAAATGACAAACAATAATAATAATGTAGCACTTCCTCAATAAATAAATATAGTTTTAGTAAGTATAAATCGAAAAATATGATTAGTTTAATTATTAAGGATGTGTTCCTGTATATAGAAAGCTTTCTACTTTTTCTTAAATTTAATACAAAAATTATTTTAGTTAAGTAAGTTAATAAAAAATATTTTCCGGTAGGTTATTCTCAAAATTAATAAATAGCTTTAGTAGTAATCAGATAAACAATAATAATACAAATACACATGTATACTAGTTTCCACGTGATCTGAGGATCCAGGAGGCGTATAACTATATATGACGTAAGTACTTACAGAGGTGAGTTTTTATTTAATAATATTTTCTTTCAGGTTTGAGAATCCGGGGATACTTCTCCGCCATGAAAGCAACCAAACCAACCATCTGCCAGGCAATGTTATATTCTAGGTGGATTGTTACGAGCTACGACAGTTTTCCAGCCGAAAATCAGACATGGATGTTCAGAAATTCTCCCACAGAAATAACGGGGCAGCAGCAATAGCAGTAACTAGAGATAAATCTTGAAATGCCTTTGTGAAAATGATTGACTTTATTAACTATTACGTTAACATAAAAGCCTAAACATATTTTGAAAAAGTTGTTCAGAAGGGCAAATTATTATGCAAAATTTAAAAATAATCGGTCAGCTTTAATAATGGTTTTATCAAACCTCGCCGATCTTCTTGAAGTTTTGCACGTCTCCATAATTTACGATCCTGAACATCTTTTTCAAGTAACATTTTGCTATATTTTCAGCATAAAAGGCACTTTACCTGAAACCAAAACAGTTTTTACTCGGTGCACTCGGAGTATTTCAAATATGATTATTTAAAAAATGGTTACGCCTACCGACTTCAGCAAGGTATACCCTTTTCAAATAAAACAGGTAGGAGAATCGATTGTTTCGATAGTCAAATGGATGCATTAAGATGCAAAAATAGTTCTGCCATTTACAAGAAACATGGTGTGCCACAAGTGGCGCCCTCTACTAGTGACGTCAAAATTAGAAACATATTTGAATTTCTCGTCTGCAAAAACCCCCGATTTAGAAATTTTATGTAAATATTTGGCCTTCTTAAAAAGTTATTTACAAATAAGGTCACCAAAAAAACTGTTGAGCTCTTGGATCATCCTCGCCACCAAAACACAATATTTCGCAGCGCAATGTCATCTGACGAAAGACTTGCAGTTCGCTTAAGGTAAGCAAATTGAGTTTGTTGATAAGCGAGAGTATCTGACAGTAGTTCAGCGGTACATTCACAACATTAACTGGTTGAATATTTCTAACACTTTGAAACCAATCCCTGACTTTTGTGGGGACAGAACACTGAACTAGCGCGGTCAAGCATAGAATGTGCAGGCCATCGGCACGACCTACAGTGACGGTCGTTGCAGGTGCCGGTCGATGCTGGTGATGGTCTAGTGAGCGATGCTGCACTACATGGGAACCTTCATGAACCGGCTTTGCAGGTTCGTGATGTACACGTCCGTGCTGGTCTGTGCAGGCACAATGTGCGTGATCTTTTATTCAGGTCTTAAAGGTCTAAAATTATAATAATTATATTATTATTATTAATTATTATATTATAATATTAATAACCGATTTCTACATTATGTCGTAGTAGAATTATGTAGTTATGTATACTAATAATTATTATTATTGTTTACCTCGACAGTTGTAGGTTAAACGTTGTACGCAATATGTATACTCTTATGTGATTATATAAACGCCATATGTGTAATGTTTATCTCACTCATGGGCGTTATGAAAGGAAAAAGAAAATGCACGATTTTCAGCCGCTATTTCAGGAAATTGAAAAACATAAAAATACGCAACTTTTTTCAAATTTAAGCCACCCGGTATCGTTTGAGAGGTCCCTGTACTAGGCGTCGTAAAAGTGACTACCCTGTATATACTTATTTTGGTGTTCTTACTTCATCAGTCATGAAAGCGGAAAAATATCTGTTTGTCTAAATTTGAATACAAAGATGAAATTAATATGACATTTAATAATAAAACGCCAGACAGATGGAAAATCATTTTGCCTATGCCTATCTACTCTACAGTTCATAGTGTATTTGTTTCCTGCAATACTATAAAATAAATGTAGTTAATATTGGTTTAAAACGTTTACTATGGGCTAATAAAAATGATAATATTGTTACGGAAGCTCACCTACCTTTTTAGTTTGTTAATTAGGTTCCTGTTTGTTTTAGAAATTATAATTTTTGTAATACCTTTATTTTGGCGTTATCTAGAATAGTCCAGGCTATATTCTATTTTATTCTTGACACGTTCTCGATGCCGCGGAAACTTCGAGAATCCTAAAAACCTATATAACCGGATCGGTTTTGCTGACACAGTCAGTTATATGGAGCAGTCGAAAGCGAATGAATGAAACGTCAAAGTAAAGCATTTGACAGTTGTGAATTTGTTGAATGATATTTCTTTTGATTCAAGAATGACAATAAACTTTGTTTGTCTACGTGACGTGTTTCTACGCTAACCCAAGATAGAGGTATATTGTAATATTAAATCTAGATGCCCCACTACCATCCCTAGAAAACTTAAATTAAAACAACTTACATCAAAATGCAGGGTGAACCTTAAATAAGTACAAATATTTTAACCAACAGTACAGTTCACTGTGTAGAACACATAATTTACAAAAAAAAGTATGAATAAAAAAGTCAAATTTTAAATAAATTTCGTGATTTTTAAATCGAAAACTTGTTGAGAAATGCTGATCTGACTCCAATACTAATATGAAACATGGTGGATGTATATTCCACAGCAATGCAGTGTGACTAATGTCTTGGAATAGGCTTCAACAAACTTAACTAGAATTTCAAACAATTTTTTTTAGACATGTCAAAGAATGATTGAAATATGTTTATGAAATGTTAATGGCCACCTCCTCCTCTTTGCCATTCTTATACCTCCAATAAATTGAAAATTTAAACTTACAATCACAGTTATCCAGAATTTGGTCATTATCCATTTTTTACTACACTCCAACTGATTTATCACAATAAATACTATCGTTATCGCTATCACTGGTTATCAGTGCTTAACAGATATGATTTTAGCATGTCAACCTACTTTTTCACTGTTTGAATAATGCACCATAGTTTACTTAATCACACTGTATTTTACCAAAAATGTTAATTAAATACACAAGACGGTTTAATTACGTTTTATACATTAGTGTCGCAACTCTTAAAACAAATGCGTCAAGCAGTGCATTACTTAAGGAAACCATTAGCTTAGTTCGGTTTCAGAATATGCAAAAGTATCTCATATTAACTTTCAATGTACGTGTATTGAAAGTATCAAATCCCTTTCCAAAAATATTACATGTTTTGTTTCCACTTGTACCTTGCCTTTGCCACAGCTTATTCCTTTGTCCTGAACCAGTCCACTGGTATCAACATAACCTTTTCGTCGACCTCGCTGACTGTGACTATCAACCCCAGAGGATAAGGCTGATGCCGGATATTTCGCCTACTGCCCGTGACACCTACCTGTTACCTGTGTCTACGACACCAGCTTTTTTTTTGCATGCGATCGACACTACTTTTAAATATTTTACTTTGCCTTCTCTTAATATTGAACGTATACAGCCAGCTGGTTATTTTGTTATTACATCTTTTGTGTTTATTTTTAAAACCTGTTTCACTCATTAAGAAACTACGAACATGAAGTACGAACATGAAAACTATTAGTGAAATTAGGTAGTAACGTTATTATTATTTTCTTTAATGTCATTATTTATCTTTATGTTCTGTAGAAAGTATAAATATAGAAAAATAACACAACAATAATATATGCTGATCAAATTGCTATAAGAATTAGGATGAACATATAATCGATCGCTGACAAAATTGTCAACAATGTCTTGTGGATTGTCTAAATCTTTATTATTTTACATAAGCATCGATGGTATAGACGAAACATTCATCTTCGCATTTAGAAAAGACCAGAATTTCTTAGAGTTGTTCTTTAGATCATATTCAAGAGACTGGAGATTAGAATTATTCAATTGTGACTACTTGAAATATTAACAATATTTAACATTTTTTCTGTTATCTATCACAAACTGCAATTTTTCTCATGGCATACTTTGAAAATATTATTCTTCTATGAATGGAAGCTGCATTCTATCCATATTCAATAAGAGTATATTGTGCATGTAAAAACATGAAATTATCACATTTTCGATTAAAAAAACTAGAAAACTACATCTAAAAAAAATTAAGGTGAACTTTATCCTCTATCAACCTTTTTTCGGCCTGTCCTAGTGCAAATTTTAAGATGTTTTTTTTATCGCATATTGTATCAAAAAGTCAGCAACAAAGTTTCATGATTTAATATGTCACCGGTTTTATGTTGTTTGATAAAAACCATTTTCCGAGTCACTCCTTTCAGAGGTAGGAGTTGTTGAGAAAAATCTATACTAAGATTTTCGTCATCTTTTAACTTGTTATATCTGCACTGAAATTAATACTTATTTTAACTTACTGAATACTTATTTTAACACCTTGCACCATAAAAGAAAACTTGAACGCTTTCGTTGTAAATTTTAAACTTATCTTATAAGGGCCAATATTCTTTAAGGGTGCCGTATTCCTGAAATAGTGTTTTCTACAAATACAAATAATTTTAGACCTTTAAGACCTGAATAAAAGATCACGCACATTGTGCCTGCACAGACCAGCACGGACGTGTACATCACGAACCTGCAAAGCCGGTTCATGAAGGTTCCCATGTAGTGAAGCATCGCTCACTAGATCAGCACCAGCATCGACCGGCACCTGCAACAACCGTCACTGTAGGTCGTGCCGATGGCCTGCACATTCTATGCTTGACCGCGCTAGTTCAGTGTTCTGTCCCCAGAAAAGTCAGGGATTGGTTTCAAAGTGTTCAACCAGTTAATGTTGTGAATGTACCGCTGAACTACTGTCAGATACTCTTGCGTATCAACAACCTCAATTTGCTTACCTTAAGCGAACTGCAAGTCTTTCGTCAGATGACATTGCGCTAAATCGGGGGTTTTTGCAGACGAGAAATTCAAATATGTTTCTAATTTTGACGTCACTAGTAGAGGGCGCCACTTGTGGCACACCATGTTTCTTGTAAATGGCAGAACTATTTTTGCATCTTAATGCATCCATCTGACTATCGAAACAATCGATTCTCGTACCTGTTTTATTTGAAAAGGGTATACCTTGCTGAAGTCGGTAAGCGTAACCATTTTTTAAATAATCATATTTGAAATGCTCAGTGCACCGAGTAAAAACTGTTTTGGTTTCAGGTAAAGTGCCTTTTATGCTGAAAATATAGCAAAATGTTACTTGAAAAAGATGTAAATTATGGAGACGTGCAAAATTTCAAGATTGGCGAGGTTTGATAAAACCATTATCAAAGCTGACCGATTATTTTTAAATTTTGCACATCTCCATAATTTGCCCTTCTGAACAACTTTTTCAAGTAATATTTTGCTGTATTTTCAGTAGAAAAAGCACTTTAACTTAAACGATAACAGTTTTCAATCGGTGTACTGAATATTTCAAATAAGATTATATCGAAAACTGTTACCCCTAACGACTTCAATAAGATATACCTTTTTCAGATATAACAGGAGAATCGATTGTTTTAATAGTTAGATGAATACACTAAGCAGCAGAAAAGTTCTGTCATGTGCCACAAGTGGCGCCCTCTACAAGTGACGTCAAAATCAGAAACATATTTGAATTTATCGTCCGTAAAAACCCTCGATTTACAAATTCTATGTAAATATTTGGATTTCTTAAGAAGTTACTTACAAATATCGAAAATATAATTTTAACTATAACACCCTGTAACTCCGTTAATAATCAGTTTTTGGAAAAAATGTTACAGAAAGAGGTAGCATTTATTTTCGGTCTAGAATTATCCCCTGTCTGTTTTGCTCATCATTTTCGGAAACCTTGTATATGATTAACTTTGTCAAATGCTTTGCTAAAATCCATATATAGTACATCGATATGTCCCTGATGATCGATATTCTTACAAATGTATTGAGAAATGCAGGCTAAGTTTGATAAACATGAACGTTTATTAATGAAACATGACTGAGATAAAATATTTTTTGTTGAAGAAAAAATATATTCATAAAGTAGTAAATCGAATATGTAACGACAGAAAGCGATCTAATCAACGCATTTTTATAAATCTTTGAAAATACGTATTTAAAATGTAAATATTGTTATAACATAAACTTTTGTAAAAATAATTGTTACAATGTGAGGTTGGCATATCAAAATAATGTGTGTCCTACAAAGTTTTTATTTTATTTGACGAGGATTTAAATAGTAAATGCATATAAACAAAACATCAAGAATTGTATTTTTGATATTAATTTTGTTCTATGCATTTTCTTTTTCGAGATTTCTGTACCAAATTTGATAATTTTACAACGAGAAATACGGCGACCTTGACTATATAAAACCTCCACCAATAGAGAGTTATTGGACGTCACATATGGTTAAGCAGTATTAAGTTTCTCTTATGCTAACATCATATGTGCTGTTTCATTAAGACAACAGTATTAAGGATAGTGCTTGACCATATTTATGCATGATTAACGTCGAACAATCCCTTATTTGTTGGATCGATCATACCCGTTGTGATATTCTTCTATCCTAAAACAAAAATAAAAGGTGTTTCGCTTTTTGAATTAGTTTCCGTTGCATGTTTGAAGTAACCTCATCCTCATTTTTTCAAAATATTGTCATACTCTTTTTCTGATTCACCACTGAACTATACTTTTGTGGACAAAATAAGAGAAAGCAGTATTTAAATAAAGTCGTCCTGAATACTCAGTATTAAAGGGATTTCCAATAACTCCAATTACAAACCATTTATAATTCGGATTACACGCATGCGTACTAAATGATGATCTCTGCCTCTGCCTCGAGATGTGTTAACATATGAACATTTTGTAATTGTTCCTTAAAATTCATCGCTCTAGTATCATTCTTTAGTTGTTTTTTCTACATTAGAAAAAAAATGTATTTAATATTTACAAACTTTAAACAAGCAACTCATTGTGCTAAACTAATTACAGCAGTGACAGGCAATATCTTGTTGTAAGATTTACTTTTAGATGAGCAATGCACAGCTTTATTAATAATATCACCATCAATTTGGAAATGTAAAATTGTATTTAATTAATATTTACCTGTTAAAAGTTTTAATTAATTTGTTTTGTAACTATCATTTAATGTCTATATAAGATGACACCAGCCAAGTTTCATTAATCTAAAGACAGAAACATTTGCAGATATATTTATAAATGTAATATTTTTAAAACTTGATCACCGAAAAAAACCGAAGATTTTAATTTCTTTTTTTATTGAGGATTTTGAACCTAAAACAATCTACGGAATGACATCCTGAAGTTGTGATATAAACAAAATACGCAGTAGGCATACTAGAAACACAGCTTATATTATTGAAAAGAAATAAAGACAATTTATTATTTTTTTATTATGTTCTAGGTTTATGTCTTACATTCGTAATATTAACAAATTGTGACATTATAGCGAAATATAGCCTACCTATATTTATTTGCTCTGATACATTTTTTTGACTTAGAGCAAACATTTGTTGAGATATAAGCTGGGATTACTGCTGGCAAAAGCAATTAATAAGAGCGAGGAGTTGAGCATTTTCATAAGCTACTTGACAATTGGTTTGACATGCTTAAGCAGGTGTCTAGAAAAAGTTTAAAGGCGTCAAGAGTAAGCCTCATAAATTTTAAGCAAGGATATTACCATAATCTTTACATATGTTTATATTTAAACCTTCCATTGTATTATGATTAGGTCTATTTTAATATTAACAGGGTATCTGTAACTTAAAGCGCCCAAAATGTGATAAAGATTTTAGTACGCTTAAAACACAGTATTATGTTAACAATGTTTTATAGAAATGCTAATTTTTCGTTTCCTGTACAGAATAATACATTATGCAAAGGTGAACAAAATAATATAAATTTATATCAGACATTAAATGCAGCAGTTTTAATCAGTTTATTGATTTCGATATATGTGCAATAATTTACCCTTATTTTTCTATGTCAATGATTATTTAATTTGAATATGTGTAATTGGTTGATAAACTATGGTTTATTTTAGATATAAAAACTGCATAGTATTGTAACGTTAATAATGTCCTTTTCCATTCAAAATATTACTAGTCAGCAATTTTACATTTAAATAGTTATTGTAAACCATGGCTTTGCTATTATTACTAACGTTTCTATAACGTGCAATGCATCATCATAATTTGTTATTTTATATTAAAAAAGTATAAAATAAACCGATTTACTTTTTAAACATAATGTTTATTCTTCGATTTTTTAAAGCTGCAAATGTATTATGATGTTGTTATAAAATGGATAGAAGTTCATTTAATAATCCTTTCTCATTTAAAATTTTTGTCAGATTTGTAAGTCTAGTTTCTGTCCTTGAGTTACACATAAAAGTTTGAACTCTTTTTTGGATAAGAAAAGCTTTGTATTGTAATGATATTTCCAACGAAACACAAACGTGATCATAAAATAGAAACATTTTGACGAATTCATCTATTGATTTTTATAAATTATGCAATAAATATAAACAATGCATTTTTATCTAAAAACAAACAAAACATTTTTAAAATCGAAATATAAATTACAAAATTTATATTAGATCAAAAATAATTTCAAACAGTATGCACAACCGTCATCTGGTGAACCGTCACTGTAATGTACATAATGTTTGTTACAGGTTCAGTTAAATATATATCGAAATGAATAAGTTTGATTGGCTGAAAATAAATTCCGTGGTGCTTACTGCGTTCTAGCATATACATATTTCGGTAGTTGCGTCTCAGGAATAAGACGAAGCTTCTTTTGTTTTATGTAAATATAATTAACCTATCTGTCACGAAAGAAAGTTAGATTTCTGAGGGTAGCTATCCAGATGATCAGTGTAAGCAGTTGAGCAATTTCCGAGTTGGATGCCACGTTGCCAGTTCTGTTAGCTTGACGTTTCTTGACAATATTGTCGCTTTTTTCTTCATAACGAATTCTGAAACTGGAGATTATGTTCTCTGCTCGCTGTCTATATAGGTTTTTCTCTATTTCTATGACCCTAAAAAGTCTTGATCAGAATCTTCCCTCTTTTACCAGAATCTTGGTTTCTCTTAAGTCTATAGTGTCTGCAACCGCCGATTTCTCAAAGTTATTGTTCTTGAAGTGACTCTTCTGCTCATTCAACTGTAGACATCTTAACTCTGGAATGTGTTACTTCTGCTGTTGGTCTTAGGAAATGCTGCTTTTATCCTCTTCTAAGTGCTATAACCTGTATAATGTATTCTCAAAGGGCGCCCTATTTTGTCCGTACATCCGTGTATGTGGGTCGTTGCTCGATAGGTTTTCTTTTCTTTCATCTTCGGGGTCTTCTTAATGGCTTGTTTGATATTCCTTTTCGTATATCTATTTCCTTTGAGAGCCGTTCGTAAATGGTGTAGTTCTTCTTCTCGGTATTCTGTTCAGCATGATGATGAGACTCGGCATTCAAATATCTGTCAGTATACCACCCATACTCTTGCTAAATCTACTAAATTATCATCAAAGACTACGATGAAGTTTTCTTAATGCTTCTCAATGCCCAAGAAGTATTCCCAATGCTTCTTGATCTAAACACTCGTAACTCCATAATACTGTGCATTTTTTGTGAGAGGATTTCAAATTTGTATTTCATAAAATCAAATGTAATGCAATGGATATCCGGAAAACTGGCCATCGATATTCATTTGGTAGGTAGAGAGCATCAGCTGAAGAAAAACTAGATGAGAAATAAACTGGACTGGAGGCTGAACTGGCTTATTATAACATAATTGGATGGTGGGTGCGTTGTTTGATTTCTATATACAGGGTGGCCAGATGAAAACGAAACAGAGCCATTTTCAGGAACTGCATCAAGATTGTAGAAAAACGCTCAGATCCGCCGATTTTAGATTAAAGGGGGATATTCTTTGCTGGTATTTTTGATTCCGCCACTTTCACCCCACAAGCAAGGGTAAGTTGAGTAATATTTATTTTGAAAGCTCTTACAATTCTCTTTACAAAATACATTTAGTCTAGGAACTTCATGAGGATGATTATGACCGCCGTTTGCAATTTTGCGAAATAATGAGTGAGCGAACAGGGAACGATCCACAGTTCCTTTTTAACATCTGTTTTTCTGATGAATGCAGTTTTTTCTTGAACGGGACGGTAAATCGTCACAATTACCGCTATTGGTCAGATTTAAACCCAAGAGTTTTTCGCGAGGTGCATACACAACAACCGGAAAAATTAAATGTATGGGCTGGAATTTTCAGTGACCGGCTGGTGGGTCTTTTTTTCTACCTGATAATTTGACTGGCCAAATGTATTTGCAATTACTGGAAGGTGCTATTGACCCTGCCTTGACTGATATTATAGATTATGATGAAGATCATTTGATTTTTCAACAGGACGGTGTTCCTCCGCATTATGCGTTAATTGTCCATCAGTAGTTGGACCAACGTTTTCCACGGAATTGGATTGGGAGAAGAGGCAGCATTGAGTGGCCTCCACGATCACCGGATTTAACGCCCCTTGATTTTTTTTTGGAATACCTTAAAAGTAAAATCTATAAAACACAGCCAGCGTCGCTGCAAGATTTGCGTTATAGAATCGTCGACGAATGCCGTCGAATCACTCTGGAAATGCTTCAGAATGTGCGCGAACGATTCGAATAAAATATTTATTCTTGTATGGAAGCGGGCGGTCATCAGTTTGAACATTTAATCAACTAAGTAGTAAGAAAGCAATTAAACATAATTTAAATTTTAAAACGTAATTTTTTTTTTCAAAATATTGGGCGGAATTATAAAATTTAAAGTCTGTTGTAAAAAGAATTGTAGGAGCTCTCAAAATAAATATTACTCAACCCCCAATGCCATTTAAATGTTTTGGGGTGATGTTTACCCTTGCTTGGGGGTGAAAGTGGCGGAGTCAAAAATACCAGCAAAGAATGCCCCCCTTTAATCTAAAATCGACGGGTCTAAGCATTTTTCTACCATTTTGACGCAGTTCCTGAAAATGGCTGTTTTGTTCTCATCTGGCCACCCTTTATGTGAATAACAAAGACGAAATGAATAAAATAAAATCAAGTAAATAGACAACTCTACAGCCTAGCAACGTTGAATGTGTTTTTGTCTCTTATTGACTCTGTACTCATGGTTTTTCACGTTCTCTAGTGAATTTTCCACCGTTCTTTATAGTAAAAGAATTACAATTGGGCGAAGACCCTGAGTGATTTTATTATTAGTTTTTTTTTTATATTAAATTACTTTTAAAATCACCCTGTATCATTTAAATTTTGTAGATTTGTATAAATAACTTTTAGAAAACAATTGCTATCTATCGATATTTGCTTAGCAGCAGGAATATGCTAAATTATTTTATTAAATTACTTAGTAATGCTGTTTTAAATTTAATTTTAAATTTACTATTACAAGGTGTCCCATAACTTGGGCCAGAGAGCAACCGGAGATAGTAGACATAAAAATATGTCATTTGAGCCAAACTTGCCTAAGTAATATGTTACTATTTAAAGAATTGTACAGTGTTGAAAATTAAAATAAATTTTAGAAAAATGATTTTAAAACAGTTGAAGATATCGAATTCAAAATTGGTATAATTAGGTTTTTGGGAGCGAGAAATACGAATTTGGCATTAGTTTCAAGATATTTCCTAAAGGGCGCTTGCCTACGTGCTTTGTGTTGAGTTAATTCACCAATACTTTTTTTACCTGTACAGTTAATAGAATTTATAAAATAAACTATAAAAGCGCCAACATTTTCACGTAAAACAGGAACTCTTGATCGATCTGGAGCCGTTTTCCAGATTTTCACGATTGAATGTGTCATTGCACATTATGTCGATGGCTAAAAAATATTGAATTTACAAGTGTGCCTTGAATGTTGACAAAATTTGTTACAGTGAAAACTGTCAGTGTCAGTATTTTTGTGTAATATATAATACTCAAGCGGCAACCATTAGGAGATGACAGTCATTCTGGACGACGTCAACATCGCCCGACGAGTGTCATGTTATAGTGGTTTTAAAGATTTCACCGCCTGTACTGTTATTTGATCTACAGGATGTCCCGAAGTGAATACAACATAGAGCAAGTGTAGATTCCTGTCGACAAAATAATGACATATAGCCAAACCTACCATGTAGATGGTTAAAAAGATATAGAGTGCCAAAATTAAAATTTTATATTCAATATTTGTAAATATTTTCATACATTTTTTAGGTCGCCGGGTTTTGGGGACGAGTAATTCAATTCTGTTTATAATTTTGACGTTGCTTGTTGAGGGCGCCACTTATGGCACATCATGCTTCTCTTAAATGTCAGAACTTTTTTGCGACTTAGTGTATACATCTGATAGTCGATTCTTCTACCTTCTTTATGTGAAAAAGGTGTCCCTGGTTCAAGTCTTTAGGAGTAACCGTTTTTGAAATAACCGACTAAAAACTGATTTGGTTTCAGGTTAAGTGCCCTTTTCGCTGAAAATACAGCAAGAAAGGTTACTCAAAATAATAAATGATTGATGTTCAAAATTTCACGATTTTTAGTAAGGCTTGATGAAACCGTTATCTTCAGATTTTCAACAATGATTTCATCAAAGACTGATAGCGACTAATTACTTAGGTGCCTGATTACAGGTGACGAAACCTGAGTTTACGGTTATGAGGTGACGTTAATCATCGCAATAGAAAAGCAGACGTTCTCCGATACTAAAGAGAAACAAGCTCAAATGTTAATGTCATATTGACTGTTATGATTATATCTAAGAGTGTTGCTTATTCTGTACTTCTTCCACAAGGTCAGAAAATCACATATTTTTATTTTTAAGTTTCCAAACATGAAAGTGTTCTTAGAAACCTGAACTTGAAATTTGAACTAATTTGGCATTTGCTATAAGCGAATTTTGTACATAAAAAATATATGACAATTTTTTGTCAATTCCATATTCGTATATTTGATTCCTGTCGACTTTTCTTTGTCTTTATGATTTAATAATAATAACAATAATAATGTGGTTTCCAAATAAAAGAAGCTGAGTTTTAGATTCATTTAAAATTAATCTGTGAGAAAGCGACACTTCGACTATTGTTTTGAGATCTGAATAAATACAGCAAGCATCTGCAACACTATCTATATGGTCAAGACAAAAGTATAGTTGTGTATCATCTGCATATTGATGAATCCTGCAATAATTCAGAGATGAATTAAAATCTGCTGTATACACAGAGAAGAGAATAGGTCCGAGTATACTTGAACTGAGGAACTCCAATATTGAATAGATCTAAAGGTAGAATTTTTATTTTTAGAAACCACGCGTTGCCGACGGTTCATCAAATAATTACTAAAGAATGAATATGCAATTTGGCTAACACAAAAGAAACTAAGCTCCTTCAGCAAAATTTGATGACTAAAGTCGAGGAATATTAAAGAGGTAAAGAGCTTGAAATATAACGTCTGTAACACACTGTAATTCAATTCATTCATTGATGCTGGTGAGTGCCCTGTTGGGATTTTCTGTGATCTCAGCAGAGCATTCGACTGTGTCGATCATAACAATTTAATTCACATTTTAAGTAATAACGGGGTAAGGGGTAAGTCTGTGAATTGGGTAACATCGTTTCTTGAAGATCGGAGCCAGTATGTAAATATCAGCCATCAGAGTAAGAACACCATACATACGTACAAGTCAGATGCTGTCGACATAAATATAGGAGTACCCCAGGGTTCCGTTCTGAGCTCTGTACTTTTTCTCTTATACATTAATAATATTACTAATCTCAATGATGAAGCACACTTTGTTCTTTACGCAGATGATACGTCTCTGTTAGTATCAGAAAAATCGTGCATTAATTTAAAACATAGTTGTGAACTTGTTATTTCCGATTTAATTAAATGGTTTAACAGTTTATCGTTATATTTTAACTCTGACAAAACACAACTTGTCAGATTTCACACAGCACAAAAACACATTGATAGTATCATATTGAATGTTAATGACAGCACTGTATTTGTTGTACAAAATAATACATTTTGTAAATTTTTGGGCATTTACTTGGACTCATGTTTGAACTGGAAAGCACATTGTGAATTTTTATCGTCTAAATTAGTTTCCCTCAGTTATCCTATTCCATTAAACGCGTTCTTGACCAGAATCATTTACTTAAATTATATTATGCCCAAGTGGAAAGTCGTCTTAGGTATGGCATTGTTTTTTGGGGTGATTCTACTCTTTCTCGTGACGTCTTTGTAGCCCTAAAAAGGATACTGCGTTGCATTGCTGGAGTCCCTAGCACACATTCATGTGCAAATATTTTTAAAAAATTGAAACTTCTTACCTTACGTTTGTATATTTATGAGATATGCCTGTTTGTTTTTAATAATAGATCACAATTTTTTTCAAATTCTAATATTCATAATAAAAATACTAGGACTAAAGAGGACTTACATCTTCCTTTCTCCAGAGTAAATATTACTTACAATGCGCCAAGTCGTATTGGAGCCAAAATTTTTAATCAGCTCCCAGTTTGCATAAAAACAATTCATACCGTAAAAGAGTTTAAACATGAACTTAAATTATATTTGACGGAACAATGTCTTTACAGTACCACAGATTTCTTTAAATGAATTTGTGCTATATTATTTATTTATTTTTGTGTGTGAGGGTGTGTGTTTGTTATATTGATTTATTTTATTATACACTTTTTGTATATTATATATGTATTTAGCTGTAATGTTTGTAATTTTACATTGTACTTATAATGTCTTATGAGAATAAAATATTTTTGTCGTTTTGACTTTTTGTAACGTTTAGCAAGGCTGTTGTTGTACTATGCATCGCCCTAAAGCCCAACTGTATTGGCGGAAGTATATTATTAACCTTGAGGTGTTCATTTAACTGCTCCCTCACAACAGTTCCCAAAACCTGAGAAACTGCCGGCAGGATACTGATTAGCCGATAATCTGAGAGACGTATAGGATTGGATTTTTTCGGAACCGTTATAATTTGGGAATCTTTCCATGCTGCCGGAAAAGATCCAGTAGACAGGCACGTATTTCAAATGAAGCAAAAATATTTACTCAAGGTAGGGAATAAGTATTCCAGTATTCTTTTATTAATTCCATCTGCCCCTTTAGCCTGCGTTTTTATGTTGTTAATAATTTTTTCAATTGTAATTTCAGAAACCAAATTAAATGTATGTAATGTTCTAAATTCAGGAGAGGGATTATCATATTTTTGTAATAATATATTGTCACATCCTTTGCTATCAATTTCAGGCACAGCATTAACCAGGAAATCACTAAAAGCTTGTGAGTCATTATTGTGAATACTTTTTTGTTGCTAGTAACATTTAAGTATTTTAACGTTTTCCAAAAATCTTTCGGATTAGTTCTAAATTTAAATTGAAGAAATGCTCTTTTTTCTGCCCTAACAGCACGGTTAACTAAATTCTGCAAGTCTTTGTACTCGTTACAAGACGCAACAGTTTTAAGACGTCTGTATTTACAGTAAACCGCATTTTTCAGTTTGATCATCCTCTTTAACGTCGGAGGCAGCCACGGGGCTGGCTTCTTTGTAACTCGAACCGTTTCTTGTGGAGCGTGTAAATCGAAAATCTCTAAAACATTATTGTTCCAAAACTCTACCATTAGGTCCACCGTCTCTAACAAATACAAAGCCTCCCAGTGTATCAAATTTAAATTATTAATAAATGTATTATATTGCATATTTGAAAAATCTCTGTATGTAACCAGCTTAGGTACCTGCTTAACATGCTTAATGTCTAAGTCACATATAACCATGGAGTGATGCGACACCGGTTCCATATCAAGAACATTTGTGCTAATAACAATATCAATATCAGAAATAATCAACAAATCAATTAATGTCTGGGAGTTAGACAACTTATGCGTAGATTCCCCAATTATCTGTTTTAAATTATATTTAGAAAGCAAGCTATCGAATTTACGAAATTTTGCGTCATTCTTATCTAATCTTTACGTTAAAATCTCCACCAACTAGAATATAGTCAAACTGAGGAATAAAATTCACAAAAATATCTTCTAAGTGATCTAAGCAATAAGAAAAATTTCCTGAAAGCGGTCTATGTACAGTACCCAAACATATTCTCTTACCAGCTACCTTAACACATACCCACAAGCTTTCCAACAGACTGCCCGGAATCTCTAGACACTCCAGCATATTATATTTTATACTATGCTTTATAAAAAATGCCACTCGTCCACCTCTCTTAGGCAAGGCGCGCACTGAAGTGGTCAGCAAGTGGCGTGGAAGTGACGTGGTAGTGGCGTGGTAGTGGAATGGTGCGTGGTGAACATTTGGCGTGGCGATGGAATAGCGGCGGAGTGGTATGAAAGTGATTTAAAGCGCATTGAAGTGGCAAACAGCGTATGTTGTTACCGATTTGTCAGTTAAAATGTCGTCCTCAGAGGATGAAGATGCTTTTTTATTTGTACAACTTGCTAACTTAAATGCTAAAAATCAGGAGAATAAGAAAAAAAACTATTGGGTTCATCCTCTCTGGAAAAAAAAATAAAAAATTTGCAATTTTTAACATTTATAAAAATGATTATAACTAGTATGACCAAAAATTTAAAATTTTTATCGAATGAAGAAAGTGACATTTTGCAAGTTACTGACAAAACTACGACCTATCCTTCAAAAAAAGGATACAAACTTCAGGAATTGTATTTCTCCCGAAGAAAGACTTCTAGTAACATTGCGGTAAGTATATAATAACAAATATTAATGGACATATATTTATTAACTAAATACAAACTTATTTTCAAAAGAATATTCATTATTTGGTAAGTGTCTCCTAAAAATTATTTTGATAACCATACTGAATATTTGGTAATAATGGATCTTGTGTGGGTAGTGGATGTCCTGTCGAAAACGAAATGTCTTGAAAAGATGGTTGCGAATCAGCTGTCTCAACGTTACTAAATGCTGTAGAGGGACGGCTAGAATGCGTGCTGTGTGCACCAAGCGATGAATAACTTTCAGATGTTGGGGAGAAGAGAGGCGCAGTAGTATGAGATACTATTGGCTCGTCCAAGATTTCACCGGCAAGATTGAGGACTCCTACTTTATATTTTCTTTTCTGCTTGTCATTTTTTTAAGTCAGGTAATAGACTCAACAAAAATTGTATATCGGCATCATCACTGGTTAAAGCAGGTGGTTTATACTGTGCTTGCTTTTTTTTTCAAAATACTCGAAAGCAGATTTGTTAACGTCTTCCAAAGTTACTTGATTCTTAATAGATTTACTTATTTTAGGTTTACGACTATTTTCAATTACTACTGACGAATTGGATAGACTTCTCTTTTTGTTTTCCTTGCTTTGGATTA
The DNA here is from genome assembly GCA_025584915.1 of Monochamus saltuarius. Lineage (NCBI taxonomy): Eukaryota > Metazoa > Arthropoda > Insecta > Coleoptera > Cerambycidae > Monochamus > Monochamus saltuarius. The sequence goes on from CM046723.1 coordinate 38,729,805, forward strand.
AGAGAATCGTTTTCCAAACTATTGTGTTGAGATAAAAGTACATCTGATACATCCTGGTTGACTTCTTCAGTAAACGACTGTTCATCATCATCACTATCGTGTTTTCTTCCTTGGTTGTTTTTGTAATTTCCAACTTCATTTGAACTTTCTAATTCTTCGGGTTCAAGCTCTTCAGTCTCTTGGTCTTCCGTAAACGTTGCTTCAACATTACCTTTGGATTGGCGGGATTTTGTAAACGGTAGAACACAAAGATATGTACTCCGATAGATAGTATGGGCGTTTCACTGATGCTCCAGATCCAGATGGCACGTATGTCTTTAAATGTTTTGTATAGCTTCCACGTAGATTCTTCCATCTTTTTTTGCAGTCTGCAATGGTAGCTGCAAAAAAAAACACATTATTAAGATATTAATAAATAGTGTAGTAATAGATTACTTAATTATTGTCTTTCTTTTCAGGTATTTCGCAACCGGTTGCAATCTAAAGGCACTATCATGTTATTTTTTGAGAGGTCATACTACTATTAGGGAAATAATTGCGACAACTTCAGAAGTAATTTGGAAAGTTCTACAACCAGCTTACCTTCCTAACCCTACCAAAGAATCATGGTTACAATCGGCTCGAAGATACTGGGAACTATGGAACCTACCAAATTGTGTAGGGAGTATAGACGGGAAACACATTAGGATCAAACGTCCACCAAAATCAGGTTCCGAATTTATTAATTACAAAGGGTATTTTTCCATTGTTTTGATGGCTGTATCAGATGCAGATGGATGTTTCTTGACCATTGATGTAGGAGAGTATGGGCGAAACAGCGACGGGAGGGCATTAAAAGAAAGTAATTTTGGAAAGAAATTAGTCAACGGCACTCTAGATTTACCAGAACCATCTCCATTACCAGGACAAGACACAAATTTTCCATTTTATTTTGCTGCAGACGAAGCTTTCCCATTGATGTGTACTATTATGAAGCCCTACCTAAAAGAGGCTTAACCAATAGGAAAAGGGTGTTCAATGGTAGGTTATCAAGAGGTCGCAAATCAGTTGAGTGTTCGTTTGGAAAGATGTCATCCAAGTTTAGAATTTTACACACAACAATTGCTCTTAATATAAATACAGTGGACACTATTGTTCAAGCAGTATGCGTACTGCATAATTTTATTAAAAGAGGAAGGTGTATTTTCGTCGCGAGGCAAGAAAGGAAACGATGATGACATAGAAGTAGAAGAACAGCAACATAATCCGAGACTCTCAACTCAAAAAAGAGCCACCAATCCAGCAATTGCTACACGGGAGAAACTCTGCGATTTTTCTTTACAGTGGACGGCTCACTTAAGGGTCAAAAACGATTTTGTGTATGAAGACAAAACATTTTAGTTACATACAGTGTGACCCATTTCAAATGGAACAAGCCTGTAAAAATGGTAATTATTATCCGATTTATTTCGGGTTTATTTCAAAAGATGGAGCAGTAAAAACTTTATTCTGGCACAAAATATTAAAATTAATTTTTTGTTTTCAAGGCCTACTTAGAATTTTTTTCTCGGTGAATTTTTACAAAAACTGTTTAGCGATTTTTTTTATTTCAAATCTAACTACGGCACTGGATTTAGCATCCCTTAAAACGGTTTTATGCCAAGTTTCATTTTCCACCTAATTATTGCTAACCGTTAATTATAAGTTTTTATATTTAATGCGATTAATTAAAAGCGTAAAATTAATTAATAAAATTTTTAATTCATTCTTCATAGCCAACTTGTATTTTTTTTAAATTGCTATAAAAGTTTTTAATAAAATGAAGCCTGTATTTTTTTTACAGAAGTGTGGCAAAAACCCAACAAAACTAAAGAAAAATTAAATATTTATTTATGAAACTTGGCATAAAACCGTTTTACGGGATGTTAAACCCAGTTCCGTAGTTAGATTTGAAATAAAAAAATCGCTAAAACAGTTTTTGTAAAATTTCACCGTTAAAAAAATTCGAAGTAGACCTTGGAAACAAAAAACAAATTTTAATATTTTGTGCCAGAATAGAGTTTTTACTGCTTCATCTTTTGGAAAAAAACCCGAAATAAATCGGATAATAATTATCATTTTTACAGGCTTGTTTCCATTTGAAATGGGTCACACTGTATACAGTGTCCCAAAAAAAAAACAAAATGTTTTTCAATTTTGTCCTACACACAATAGGTATCAGAACACTGGAGAATCAAAACTAACTATATAATGCCTTTTAATATATATTTTTAAGAAACCAAATCTTTTATTACTTACCTCCTTCTCCAATGTCGTTCGCAATTTTGGCCCAGGCCCGCTCTTGCGCATGGCTCATGTGATAATCTTCCCGCGTATTGTCATACAAACAGGGAAATGCCTCTACAACGCTTACAAATTTTATGTTGAATTCGTGGTCGTCTCGCATGTTTTTAAAAATTCACAAAAATGCAGTTGCAATACACGATACCACGTCGTTACCGCCCGCTTGCCACTCGAAAATTAAACTTGTTCGAGATTAGTGGCACCAGACTGGCATCACACCACCTGCAAAGTACCACGCCACCGCTACTCCGTTTTGATACGCGCGTCTTCATATGTTTACATAGGTTTTAATGATTCCACCTGCCACTTGGTCACCACGCCACTACCACGCCACTTGCTGACCACTTCAGTGCGCGCCTTTTCTTGGGACTGGCATCACGCCACCTGCAAAATACCACGCCACCGCTACTCCGCTTTGATACGCGCGTCTTCATATGTTTACATAGGCTTTAACGATTCCACCTGCCACTTGGTCACCACGCCACTACCACGCCACTTGCTGACCACTTCAGTGCGCGCCTTGCCTAAAGCAAGGCGCGCACTGAAGTGGTGTGCAAGTGACATGGCAGTGGCGTGGTGACCAAGTGGCAGGTGGAGGTTTGTTTTAGCAGCAGCACTATCAGAAATGTCCGTCCAACTATTTATTGCGTCAAATTCAATGGTAACGCGTTCTCAACTTAACTGGTCGAATATTTCTCACAGTTTCCAAACCGTTTTGAACTGCTACAAAACAAGCCTATGTAAACATATGAAGACGCGAGTATCAGAACGGAGTAGTGGTGGCGTGGTATTTTGCAGGTGGTGTGATGCCAGTCTGGTGCCACTAATCTCGAACAAGTTTAATTTTCGAGTGGCAAGCGACCGGTGACGACGTGGCATTGTGCATTGCAACTGCATATTTCTTGTGAATTTTAAAACTAAGAACATGCGAGACGGCCACAAATTTACCATAAATTCCTGAAGTTTGTATCCTTTGAAGCATAGGTCGTAGTTTTGTCAGTAACCTGCAAAATGTCACTTTCTTCATTTGATAGAAAAGTTTAAATTTTTAGTAGTCCAAGTTTAAATCCTTTTTATAAACGTTAAAAATTTAAACATTTTTATTTTTTTTCCTGAGAAGGTGAACCCAATAGTGTTTTTTATTATTCTCCTGATTTTTAGTAATTTTTAGGCACAGCAGATATCGAGATGCGGTTTTCTGCATTGCGTTCAGGAAGGTCCCAGGAAAAATCGTCTGGTTTAGTTTATTTTTTGAAAAATGCCTTCTGGGCCGGAAAATGCATTACACCGTTATAGGAACGACTGGAAACTCGGGAAAATCGCTCGGAAATCGTTACTCGGAGGTTTTCGGGGCTGTCGAACTTGATTCTGGCATTAGAATTACCCGGGGATGCACGGGGGTGGCTCTGTGGGTGTGCGCGGGGTGACTCTGTAGGGGTGCGCGGGGGGTGAATTGGGGAAATGGAAGCGTGCATAAAAATCGCTCCAAACTTGTTACTCGGGGTTTTCGGGATGCCGAATTCAATTCTGGCATTGGAATTATCTGGGGGCGGCTCTGCGGGGTATCCAGGGGGTCACTCTGGGTGGGAAATTGCATAGTCCATGGGAAGCGCTCCAAACTCGTTACTCGGGGGGTTTTCGGGGATGCCGAATTCAATTCTAGCATTAGATTTTCCCGGGGCGCTCGGGGTGGCTCTGTGGGTTTGTAGGGTATGATTGGGGGAAATGAATATTTGTTATTTGAATAAAGTATTATTTTCATAATTTGTGATTTTTCACTTTCTCCTTTACCATTTCCCACAGAGCCACCCCCGAGCGTCCCAGGGGAACTCTAATGCTAGAATTGAATTCGGCATTCCCGAAAACCCCCGAGTAACGAGTTTGGAGTGCTTCCCATGGACTATGCAATTTTGCCCCCAGAATGACACCCCGGATAACCCCGCAGAGCCGCCCCAAGCGCCCCCAGGTAATTCCAGTACCAGAATTGAATTCGGCATCCCCAAAAACCCCCGAGTAACGAGTTTGGAGCGATTTTCATACACGCTGCCATTTCTCCCCCAATTCAACCCCCGCGCACCCCATCAGAGCCACCCCCGTGCATCTCCAGGTAATTCTAATGCCAGAATCCATTTCAGCAGCCTCTAAAACCCGCGAGTAACGATTTCCGAGCGATTTTTCCGAGTTTCCAGTCGTTCCTATAATGGTGTAATTTCCGGTGCATTTTCCGGCCCATAAGGCATTTTTCAAAAATGGCTAAACCAGACGATATAGACTTTTTTCCTGGGACCTTCCTGAACACAATGCAGAAAACCGCATCTCGATATCTGCTGTGCCTAAAAATTTCCGCTATTTTTCTTAACTTACCTGGACTAATATGTTTACATAGGTTTAAATGGTTCCACCTGCCACTTGGTCATCACGCCACTGCCACGTCACTTGGCAAGGCGCGCACTGAAGTGGTGTGCAAGTGACATGGCAGTGGCGTGGTGACCAAGTGGCAGGTGGAATCATTAAAACCTATGTAAATATATGAAGACGCGCGTATCAGAATGGAGTAGTGGTGGCGTGGTTTTTTGCAGGTGGTGTGATGCCAGTCTGGCGCCACTAATCTCGAACAAGTTTAATTTTCGAGTGGCAAGCGGTCGGTGACGACGTGGCATTGTGCATTTCAACTGCATTTTTCTTGTGAATTTTAAAACTAAAAACATGGGAGACGGTCACGAATTTAACAAAAATTCCTGAAGTTTGTATCCTTTTTTTGAAGCATAGGTCGTAGTTTTGTCAGTAACCTGCAAAATGTCACTTTCTTCATTTGATAGAAAAGTTTAATTTTTTGATCATCCAAGTTCAAATCCTTCTTATAAACGTTAAAAATTACAATTTTTTTTTTCAGAGAAGATGAACCCAATAGTGTTTTTTCTTCTTCTCCTGATTTTTAGTATTTAGGTTAGCAAGTTGTACAAATAAAGGCCATCTTCATCCTCTGAGGACGACATTTTTACTGACAAATCTTGCCACTGCAGTGCGCTTTAAATCACTTTCATGCCACTTCGCCGCTATTCCATCGCCACGCCAAATGTTCACCATCCCCATACCACGCACCATTCCAATACCTCACCACTACCACACTACTTCAGTGCGCGCCTTGCCTAATGATTCCACCTGCCACTTGGTCATCACGTCACTGCCACGCCACTTGCTGACCAAGTGGCAGGTGGATTCATTAGGTTTGTTTTAGCAGCAACACTATCAGAAATGTCCGTCCAACTATTTATTGCGTCAAATTCAATGGTAACGCATTCTCAACTTAACTGGTCGAATATTTCTCACAGTTTCAAAACCGTTTTGAACTGCTGCAAAAACAAGCCTATTAAAGTCTATGTAAACATATGAAGACGCGAGTATCAGAACGGAGTAGTGGTGGCGTGGTATTTTGCAGGTGGTGTGATGCCAGTCTGGTGCCACTAATCTCGAACAAGTTTAATTTTCGAGTGGCAAGCGGCCGGTGACGACGTGGCATTGTGCATTGCAACTGCATATTTCTTGTGAATTTTAAAACTAAAAACATGCAAGACGGCCACGAATTTACCATAAATTCCTGAAGTTTGTATCCTTTTTTGAAGCACGGGTCGTAGTTTTGTCAGTAACCTGCAAAATGTCACTTTCTTTAAAAAATTTTATTTTTTTTCCTAAGAAGATGAACCCAATAGGGTTTTTTTTATTATTCTCCTGATTTTTAGCAATTTTTAGGCACAGCAGATATCGAGATGCGGTTTTCTGCATTGTGTTCAGGAAGGTCACAGGAAAAAAGTCTATATCGTCTGGTTTAGCCATTTTTTGAAAAATGCCTTCTGGGCCGGAAAATGCATTACACCGTTATAGGAACGACTGGAAACTCGGAAAAATCGCTCGGAAATCGTTACTCGGAGCTGCCGAACTCGATTCTGGCATTAGAATTACCCGGGGATGCACGGGGGTGGCTCTGGGGGGGTGAATTGGGGGAGAAATGGCAGTGTTCGTGAAAATCGCTCCAAACTTGTTACTTGGGGGTTTTCGGGGATACTGAGTTAAATTCTGACATTGGAATTACCCGGGGCGCTCGGGGCGGCTTTGCGGGGGTATCCGGGGTCATTCTGGGGGGGGGGAATTGCATAGTCTATGGGAAGCGCTCCAAACTCGTTACTCCGGGGTTTTCGAGGATGCCGAATTCAATTCTAGCATTAGATTTTTCCGGGGGCGCTCGGGGTGGCACTGTGGGGTTGTCTGGGGGTGATTGGGGGGAAATGAATATTTGTTATTTGAATAAAGTATTATTTTCATAATTTGTGATTTTTCACTTTCTCCTTTACCATTTCCCACAGAGCCACCCCCGAGCGCCCCCGGGGAAGTCTAATGCCAGAATTGAATTCGGCATCCCCGAAAACCCCCGAGTAACGAGTTTGGAGCGCTTCCATGGACTATGCAATTTCCCCCCAGAATGACCCCCTGATACCCCGCGGAGCCGCCCCCGAGCGCCCCCGGATAATTCCAATGCCGGAATTGAATTTGGCATCCCCGAAAACCCCCAAGTAACGAGTTTGGAGCGATTTTCATGCACGCTGCCATTTCTCCCCGCGCACTCCCACAGACCCACCCCGTGCATCCCCAAGTAATTCTAATGCCAGAATCAAGTTCGGCAGCCCCAAAAACCCCCAAGTAACGATCTCCGAGCGATTTTTCCGAGTTTCCAGTCGTTCCTATAATGGTGTAATGCATTTTCCGGCCCATAAGGCATTTTTCAAAAAATGGCTAAACCAGACGATATAGACTTTTTTCCTGGGACCTTCCTGAACACAATGCAGAAAACCGCATCTCGATATCTGCTGTGCCTAAAAATTTCCGCTATTTTTCCTAACTTCCCTGGACTAATATGTTTACATAGGTTTTAATGGTTCCACCTGCCACTTGGTCACCACGCCACTACCACGTCACTTGCACACCACTTCAGTGCGCGCCTTGCCTTACCCCGGTCCTTACGTATTAAGTGATAGTCATCAATTCTGACACTATAATCAGGAATAAACTCATTCAGCCACGTTTCTGATAAGCCCACAATATCCAAGGAGTTGTCCACTACATATTCCGAAAACAAATCAAAATTTGTAAAAATTGACCCAACATTAAAATGGCAGAAATTTAACTTATTATGCATTACAGAAAATAAGTGTATTGTGAGTGTCCTTAGTTTATACATTGATACAATATAGCAGTAGAGATCTCTAATTTAATATATAATGTTTAACATCATAAACTCATCATTAAAAAGAAGTAAATAAAAAACATTGCATTGCAATATTATAATAGTAACGATTAGCAAACAGAAGATATCATTATGATTTATTTATGTTTATGTTTTTATTCTAAAAAAAAAACAGAACAGTAAGTGATACTAACATTCCAACCTAAAAATAAACATAATAAAAAACAAAAAAACATTCAACTGTAAAAACTAGTGCTTGATAATATAAAACACGAAAAAAGTAGGAACCAATCTTTATAGTATGATCCTATCGAACAAGCCTAGGTCTCCTTCCGAATTTATTGTGAACGACTTCTTATCTTTTTCACTCCTAACGAAAATCTTGCCGCTGCGTGACCACGCATTTTTCGCACCCACTTTCTTCTTTGCCTCCTTCAGTAGTTGGAATCTCTGCTTGGTATGATCCTCAAAGATGGATATTTGACCACGCTTCAAGCGCTTTTTTGCTTGCAACACTTCTACGCATTTTGTACGCTTTACAAAATTGACAAGCATGGTACGAGGAAAATCATTTGGATTATTAAGGCGACCAATACTGTAAACATAACTAAAGTCATATGGATATGGACACTGCAAGCGACGCCCAGCTGTGTGGAAAAAAGGTCGAAAACCTTGGAAACGGTTGTTTCGTCATCAGGTTTCTCTGTCATACCATTAATTCTTAAATTATTGAGCTTGCTGGATTGCTTTAACATATCGATTTTCTCATTAAATAAAGCAATATTATTTTCATTGGCTTTCGATACTCGATTTGCTTGCACAGATAATTCATTCAACTCGTTCAGTTTTTCATAAATAGTAGTGAATTTCTTTTCCATTGAATGTTCTAATCTCTCCATAAATTCGGTACATACTTTCGAAATTAACTCTTCTGTTGTTAATTCGGTAACTTTGCCTTTATTTCTATTACTCATTGTTGAAAACTTTATCGACGAGGTATAACTGTACCAAATTCCTTAAATAGCAGCAATCTAATGCCAATACATATACACCAGTTTTCCAGCCTCTGGAACAACACACCAGTAATCTAACAACATGCACTACACCCTTAGAGCAACATAAAGCTAGGGCACCGAAAATTAGAAATGTTCAAAGCTATCTGCACCAACAATTAGCCAGCAAACAAGGAACACTCCAGACCACGTCTACTCGCTGTACGCCATCGAAATTTTGTCACAGTTGAGAAGATAAAATAAAAACTGCTAAATAAACTACAGAGGATTTCGAAAGACATAATTTTCTACATGCTTTCAAAAGTGGAAACACCTTTAAAATTGACAGACTTATAGTATGTCAACATATTATTTACATTTCTTGTGGTCAAACTCGTGTAATTTCAGTTCTTCAGTAAGTGCCACATGTTTTTCAATAATTTAATAATAGTGTCTCATGTTAGATTGTAATTTTCTCATTACATACAAAAGTTGAGACAATTTTTATTCTCATTGTTTGTCATAGAATTACTTTCCACAGATATACCGATCTTTGCTATTCTATTTAATTGTCTCTATAATAATTTACAGATTATCCATCCTACGTTCTATGAACAGAAAACACATAATGCTTTCCTTGAAACCTCCATTTTACTAACACAAAGGTTTATGTTACATGTTTTTCAATAGAATTTTAGAATTTATTAATGTATACAAAGTTATATGGTATATAGAATATTGTCTTATACTTTTTAAGCCAAAACTGCAGCGCACATGAAACTTGCAAAGCAATAAGGCTTGCTACAGACTATGCGTGAATTCGCAATTCGTAATGCGCGATGCGTGGTTTGTGATTAATTCGTGAATAGTGTGTAGGGTCTTGTTTGTTTAAAATTCAACCACAAAAACCCTACACATCATGCACGAATTCCATACAAATCATCATCGTACATCACAAATTGCGAATTCACGCATAGGCCGTAGCAAGCAAGTGGGAATAGATGCGCCATGAGAAATGGTGTCAATATCGTAAAAATTTTTTTTATAAAATCCTGAAGTTCTAGTAGTTTCTACATTTACATTGCTGGGCTACTGAAGTCTCTAGCCAGACGATTTCAAATATCCAATTACTTATCGTATTAACCTTTTGTTAATGCAGGCACTCCACCTATACTAGGTTGTCACCCATCCAGAAAAACGTCATCTCTTAAAAATTAATTTACGCACACTTCCCTGTACCGAGTTACACAGAATCGGTTTCTAAAATTTCCATCCACTGTATCATATTTTAATTTTTTTCACCTCTCAAACGGGCAGTCGAACATTATCCCTTCTTTTATGAAAATACACTTTAATTATATCACTTAATTGTTATAAACATATTTGTAGCATCGCCGACCAAGTATCTTAAGTGTAGATGTGGATGACTCTGTTACACAGAATGTCGATTTGCCGCACACCTGAAATAGTATATCAGATACTCTATCTCAAAAGTAGTTTACCCACGTCATAATGTGTGGATGGAAATGTGTGGATAACTTCACACAAACAGTTTATTTTACTAGTTTTTCCTAGAAGGGAGTTACGTACTTATTAACCTTATACCAATAGGGCCTATGCAAATATCTGTTTATTTTCTTTCTCTAAAATAAAGTTGAATGTTTTTCTTTTAATAAAAAATTGATATCCTACCTTTTCTAATACCTCAAATTTCAAACCTGTTTTTCTCAGATGATGTCTATGACGAACAATATAAAGAAATTTGGTATATAAAGATATATTGGAACATCCGATTTATTTTCGCAATCTTAATCTCTTATGTAAAGAGCTGTTTACTTCATCATCAAGATGGCGACTGTTGAGGCTTCGTCTCAAATAGTTTCAGAGTTAAATACATTACATAAACGTGATTTAATATATATAATTGTGAATTGGAAATTACCTAGTGACTATAGTGGGGGTAGTGAAATCTTGAAAAATTATTTGGAGAAAAAAGATCATCTTGAGGATACAAAAAGTGCGCAATATCCCTGCATCAAAACCGCCTGCATCACTACTAGTGCAGAACTGAAAATTGCTAAATCAGAAGCAACTACAATAAAGCGACTATCATATGAGTTAGAGCGCTCTGTGGAAAATCTCAATTTCATTGTAAAACTTCTTAAAGAAGAACGTGAAAGTAAGGTTAGTAATGCCTTGACATACAACGCATATGCAACAAGTGGGCCCGAGCTCCAGTGGAAGAGGCTCCGCTAACGATATTTCAAGCCTCGAACGTGTCCCCAGGAGTGGGGCTGTTTCAGTGGGACTCCAAAAAACTTGTAGACCTGCGTCTAGATATTCTGTTGAGCGTGGCGATGTTGTGCCTGCCGGTACCGCAAACACTGGTGGTCGACTAGAAGACATGGCTAAAGTACAGCAGGAACGTTCTGACGCTAGTCAGAAGATACGTAAAACAAATTTGATAATTGAATCGTCTGTTGCTGATGGCGCTAATGAATTTAATGCTGCTGAACGACGTGGTTGGATACATGTCGCCAAATGTAGGCGTGGTTCCACAACAGATAGACTAAAGAAATTTCTACAAACAAAATTTCCCAAGAACGAATTTGACATTGAAATGGTGACTAAATATGAATCCGGTAATGTGTCCTTTAAGGTTGGTTTAGACTATAAACTACTAGACTTAGTTATGGTAAGTGATTTCTGGTCGAGTGGAATTCAGGTGAAGCCATTTCGTTTTCAAAAAAGGCGATTCTCATCGCAAACTCACTCCTTTATGTAAGCTAAAAGTATTACACATCAATATACAAAGTATGCAATCAAAAATCAGTCAGTTGGAAGTACTGTTAAATAACGAAGTACCAGACATTTTAGTTATTACAGAACATTGGTTACTGAGAGAACAAATACGTTCAATTAAAGTAAATTCATACAGTCATATCATCTTTTTGCCGCACTATGCCTTATGGTGGTGTGTGCATTTTTGCTAGAAATGATGAATCGTTGGAAATTAGCGCTATCGATTCAAGTGGCCTGAGTAAGGAAAGTAATGCTGAATTTGCCTGTGCAGTCTTGTCAATGAGTGACTTAAATATTGCAGTTATAGGTGTTTACCACCCACCGGAAAGTAACCGAGAAGCTATTGATAGCTTTTTAAATCGATTTAGTGATGTACTCGAGATCCTTAGTGGCAAATTTGGCAAACTACTAGTAGTAGGAGATTTTAATTTTAACCTATTAAATGACAATGACGCTTGCGTGTATTTGTGTCATGCTACACGCATACTTCGACCACAGCGTGTTTGCATCAAGCAGTGTTCCAGGTGGGAAAAGTTCAGTGCATGAGAATAATTTCAAAGAAGCATGAGGTTTGGAGAAAAAAGCATGAGATGGCTTAATTTATCAAAAAACACCTCTTGACACAGCTTAATTTTTAATTACTTTTGTAATGCCATTTTTATTTCATGAAAAAGCATTATGTTCTGCTATTTTATCATAATATTACATTGTAAGTAGGTAGTTACAGGTACTTACTTAAAAGTTATTAACCACGTAACCTTTCTAATTTATTTTATTGTTAGGCCGGGCGAACGTTGAGGCGCAGTTGACGTGACGCAGGGTGACTCACGGGTCGTAAAATATGTTGTTTCCAGAAAATGTAGGTACCCTTACGGAATAGAGTTAAGAATCACTGCAATACAGCGTGAATACAGCACACACACCGCATATCCGTAGACTGTCATACCCGTTTATGTATTCATTGCTAATTAAGAGAGCAGTCTACAATAAAGGACATTTCAAGTACCCAAATATTGTAGATACCTACCTCTATCTATTCAATTTTGCCCTCGATTTTGCCTTTATTTCTCGTTAGGTCTTTGTTTTGGTTGATTTCAAAGAGTAATTTTAATAATTTTATTATTTCTTTTTGTGTCTATTAAAAAGCATGAGATTTTGTAATCAAAATATGAGAGCATGAGATTTCCTCGGAATGCATGAGATCTGACAACACTGGCATCAGTTGACCGGACAGTTAGATTTGCAATGACGAATTGGCGTTGGCGATACGGAACCGATTACCGTAGTAGTGGGGAATGCTAGACCAATGCACGTCGCCGCCCCTCTTAAAGTTCGTACCTTCCCTGGAATGAAGCGGCAATTTCTACTTTCTCTGTAAAGATCCGCAATTTCCGAATCTGTATAAATATATATCATATGGATGTAATCAGAATTGTATACTTTTTCAGAATTTAAAAAAATACATAGGGTGTTGCATTTAAAAAAATTGAACTTCGGTAAATAATTGTTTTAATTCGATGTTCTATTGTTTTTTTGTATTTAACCTTTTTTTGTAACTATGACATTAAAGCCACAAATCGAGTGTGAGCCTTACGCTGGACATCCTGTACATACCAGACTGCAGAATTCATTATACAATCTGTTAAAATGGAAAATAAAAAAGCTAATGTTGTATGAGGAAATTTTAGTCACGAAAATATATCAAATTTCAAAGACGTGTTAAAAAATGAGCATTGGTCTGATATGTTTGAAATTAATGATTTTAATACTTGTTTTAATTCGTTTTATGATAATTTTTTATATCATTATTATTTTCTTTATCGTTATCGTTATCGTTATCGGTATCGGTATCGTTATCGTTATCGTTATCGTTATCGTTATCGTTATCGTTATCGTTATCGGTATCGGTATCGGTATCGGTGAGGTTTTCGTTTAACCAAGTATCTCTTTTACATTAGAATATTCTATGGTGGCGATTTTAAAAATAACTAACTTGTGTATTTTGAATTATAATTTCATTTATATTACAAATTTTAGTATATTAGTAAAATATCCGACAATATGTGGTTCTTAAATCATTGCAAAGAAGTATTACAGCATAGAAAATAAATTAAGTAACTAAGTGTTAAAAGTGCTATATATATTCCTTCATAAGCGTGTATGAGTTCTCAAGCTTTGATCTCGAAATACACTTAGTGCCTGCTGGGCGGATAAGGGATGTTATTGGGGGAGGAGTGATAACATCGCAGGAAAACAGAAAATAAATAATAACGATCATACATTTTATTTTGTCCCTAACATGGAGTGTATAGGGAATTTTAGATTTAATTTAGAACACATGTTATTCCTACATGGGTTATATTATATAATAAAGGCTACTGCAGTAATTGGTAAAACAACTCTTCAAAATTAATAAAGAAGGAATGTTTTCATATTATTTTTTCGTAAAATAATATTAATTTTTAAGAACGCTATTTTATTTGTGGTAAATTATCAAAACAAAAACCGGCAGAACTATATAATAGAAATAATATTTAGGATGTGCGTTAGTGGATTAAATATATTTCTGTTTCATATAAATGCAGTCACTTTTACTTAATTTACTTTACAAACTAATTTCAAATTGTACTCTTTAATACTAAATATTATGGTATGTTGCTGAAGAAATCTAAAGGACGGTATTTTAACGATCACAAAAGTATAGCTTGTGACGGAAGTAATTACGGTAGCACATTTTGTATTCATGGGAAAGTAGATAGTAGTAAATAAGTTTCATAGTGCCATATATTTTAAATTATTAGATGTAACCGCGTGATAAAATTGTAGGTTTAAGGCTTTCTTACTTCTGAGGGTAGTTATTGTAATGGGAGTTATGGGCGCTTGTCGGTGCAATGAGTTAGTGACATGTAAAAAAATTCACGTACAAGTTGAGGCAACAGAAGCCTCAACTTGTACGCCTTGCGGGAGCCACTCAAGCAGATTAAGTTCCAGTTGGTTGCATGTTAACCATAAGTCACCCTGTTTTTAATAACTGTAAAGTTAATTTTTATGTAAACCAATGTTATGAATGTTATTGTAGTTTGATAATTCGCAGTATGACAGTAGAATGCGTATTAATCACTACTTGTCCACCCGTTCCCATAGAAATAACTTGAGAGCTAATAAGCTGGAAAGCGGTATGTATCTTGTGGTCTGCTCACAAGTGGCTTTAGCTGTTTGCTATAGGTTTTCCAGTAACGTAATGTACTTCAATGTTGGTCGGGGCATTAGCCCACAGAGTGTTTCCTGAATTCCGTGTTGGCAACATATCGTTATCGCCGACTTGCGATAGAGGTCGCTAGCTTTTGTCTTATTAAATAACTATTGTGATCGACCTATTGCTTAACTCAACAATATACTAAGTTTGTCTTATTGAAACTGGCAGAACTTAAATAGTCTGTAACAGGAGTGGACCGTTAGTAATACAAGTATCTAGAATACTCGTAATGACGACTTTTAATCGAGCTTTTTTGTTACATTACCCTATAACGAATTTGTTTCAACCTTTTTATGCTTATTGTATAATCAATAAAGAAATATTTATGTATCTTCAGCATCTTCAGAGCCTTAATTTTTAAGTCGTCGAAAACATATCAACTTTAGCTTAGAGCCATGGCGAACTACAATTATATTTTTATGGTACAAAATCAAAGAAGTATTATTAGCACTATTTAGAGAAGAAATACACTGAGACACGGATGCACCAATTTTTAGTAGATGTCCAGTATCTAGTAGTTAAATACTTACAATCGATTTTCCATAACTTTGGCAGTAACATACGAAGTTAAAGAAAGTGTCTCAAATAGTTCGCTTGTGTCAAATAAAATTCTTTACCATTTAAAACGACCACGAAGGCGCCGATGATGCCGACAACGGCGACCACGACGACGACGACAACA
The DNA here is from genome assembly GCA_025584915.1 of Monochamus saltuarius. NCBI lineage: Eukaryota > Metazoa > Arthropoda > Insecta > Coleoptera > Cerambycidae > Monochamus > Monochamus saltuarius. The sequence continues at coordinate 38,745,098 of CM046723.1, forward strand.
ACGAAAACTATAACGATAACAATAATGATAACTGATTACGATAACAGTAACAATAACACTATCACTCTCACTATTAATAGCAGTAGCATTACAACTACTGCTACCACTACCACTACCACCACCAATGCCACACAATAACAAAGAAAGGACTAACCTACTATGTTAAAGCAACCAGAGAGAGAAAACCACGTCCAAAATTGCCAGTGTGAGAAAATGTCTACTGGCTTGGTTTTATATAGTTTGCTTTTTCTCCCTTATTGACATAAATACAGGGTGTTAAAAAAAATTATAAAATATTTAAGGAGATAATAGTATGAACCAAAATAAGCAGAAAAGTCTCAATATATATGGGCCCGCAAAGTAACGGTTGCGGAGATATGAAATGTTTTATGTTTTTAGCTCCTTTTTTTATTTTGCAAAAACGTTGTGTATTTTCTTAGTATAGTTGGTTGATGTTTAGTGAAATAAACATGGAGTGTTTAATTTTCACAATACGCATATTTGGGCCGACTAAAATCCTCATGCTCTAATAGAATCTGAACATCAGGCACGTTTTTCATTAAACATTTGGATGGGTATTGTAGGTGACAGATTTCTAGGTCCTGTTGTTTTACCAAACCGATTAACAGGCGCTGCTTACCTCAACTTTCTGCAAAACACACTTTATGAGTTTTTGGAAGACATTCCTTAGAATCAGGGGCAACAAATGTGGTTCCAGCATGATGGTGCTCCAGCTCATTTTTCCATGGCCGTTAGAGAGCATTTACACCAAACTGAAGACATTAGTATATGGTACTCCTGTAAATAGCCTGAAAAAGCTGCAGCTACGGATTAATCAAAAGTCTCAAGAAATCCAAACCAAGGAGGGTGTTTTCGAAAGAGTTCGAATATCGTTGAGACAAAGATGTCGTGCCTGCTTGGAAATGGATGGAGGGCACTTTGAACATCTTCTGTAACTTTGTTTTTTGTTTGTTAAAAGCTTCCTTTGTCGGTTTATTACTAATAAATTTTTTTTTTGAAAAACGAATAGTGGTCCATATTTCCGCAACCGTTACTTTGCGAATCCATGTTTATTAAGACTTTTCTGCTTATTTTGGTTCATACTATTACCTCCTGAAATATTTTACACTCTTTTTTTAACATCCTGTATAAATAGAACAGGATAGGACAGTGGTATTTAATAAGGTGGTCCACTATTCACTTCATAATATTTTGAATAAAGCGTTATTGTTACAGATAATTATAAAACAAAATCATACAGTAAACTTCCCACGAAGGATCAACATAAGACTGAAATTTCTGAGACAAATTATCTAGATAGTAGACCATATCCGAGTCAACTATATGAAAACGACTAAAGTCTAGTTACTCAACTGGTTAAAAAGATTAAAATTAATTTTTACCAGTGATATGGAAGCGCATTTAATAATTTGAAAACGTTTGACCAACAGAGATACTAATAGCGGGCCTGCCCCCACAAAGCCTAGTCCGAGACAACAATGACAGAAGAAATAATCCCAGCTAAGGCTAGGGATGTGCACTTTAATTCTGTTACTGGCAGCGGCCAGTTACTGAGATCATGGCAACAACCCGAAACATCACTATATATCAGACAACATTATTTATTAATTTTACAAGGATGAACAACTTAAAATGTTCCCTAATTAATATATTTGTTAACTGTAAACAATTCTATAATATTTGTGGAATAGTTTGATTTTGGAATAATTCCATTACTTTTTATTATTTGAGGATAATGAGAAAATGCTATATTTACAAGTTAATATGTAATTGTTTTATTTAGCCCCCTACTGGTATCCACAAAATTACGATAATGTCCAAATAAAAGAAGAAACGTTTGTTGAATAATAATTATGAGTAGTATCAGTGACCTAAATTTGTTAAATTACGAATATTTATCATAAGTCGTTTAAGGCAGTATCTATTAAACTAGATACTTTATATAGAAAATGTTAAGGTAGCGAAGTGGTTGACATAAAATTAATTTCGATGGTTTATACAAAACGTTCTAAACGAATTGAAAAATACTATACCAATATATATGTCGTAGTCATTGGGTGTAATTCGTCATTTCACGGAAAGCCTAGTCATTGGCTGTATTGCCGGCAAAGGCTGTAATGAAATGAATATTCCTTTGATTGACTGAAATTTTACGTCATTTCACGGATTGCCTGTTTAATTTTCGTCAAAGTAAATGGTTAATCGATTACACATTACGGCGCTAGACGGATTTTTGTCATTTGCTGAATATTGAAATGTAATACTACCTGTAGAAAAATGCAAAATAGAAAGTAAACAAAATATTTTTATTGGAACAATGCAAACATATATTTTAAATCATATACCAAATGGTGAGTAGTAGTAGTTGAGTAATATATCAAAATCTCTTTTAGATGAAAATAAAAAAAATATTCTAGACTTAACGTAAGTGAAAATGGCTCTCTACAGTCAGACTCGAATAGTTGTAGGTACATATGTATACACTTATTATTATATACAGGGTGGGCACGCGATAATCCCTCCCCCTATTTTTCTCCGTCATTAGTCGAGAACAAAATAAATATAGCATATTCCAGATGTATATAGGTTTAACTTTTATTTTATTTAAAGAAACGCTTTGTACACCGTCAACTTAACTTTTCAAAAATATATTATACATGATACTTATCTTTTAATGTTTTCGAGATATTACATGTTTATTGTTAATATGCAACATCATATAACTCATGATATATGATATCATTTTTAAATGAAAGATATAAAGTTAAGCATTTTAATTGGGAATTAGGTTTTAATGTAAAGTAAAATTTAGTAAAGTTATCAGCTTTGCATTCAAAAAGAAGGTCATATTGAACCATTCTTATAAAAAAAATTTCTTATACCTTTAAAACTTTTAAAAATATATCAGTTATATGATGTTGCATATTAACAATTAACATATAATAGATCGAAACCCGTAAAAGATAAGTGTTATGTATAATTAACGTGACCATACGTCCTGTTTTGAACGGGACTGTCCCGTTTTTGGATAATCAGTCCCGTTGTCCCCGGACACGGCTGCGGGACGTTAAAATGTCCCGTTTTTATAATATGAGCAAATCATGTTGACAATAAATAGCAACACGACGAAGTCGCTAATTCCTTGGCTCCGAGCTTTGCCGCCGCGACACGAACCATCGTTACCACCTCCTTCCTCCTACCCATATTCACTGTCACCGGACCTGTTTTATGGCCTCCAAGATCGCCTGATCTGAACCCTCTAGATTTCTTTGTTTGGGGATATTTGAAAACATTAGTGTATGGTACTCCTTTAAATAGCTTGGAAGAGCTGCAGCTACGGATTAATCAAAAGTGTCAAGAAATCCAAACGAAAGAGGGTGTTTTCCAAAGAGTTCGAATATCGTTGAGACAAAGAGGTCGTGCATGCTTGGAAATGGACGGAGGGCACTTTGAACATCTTCTGTAACTTTGTTTGTTAAAAGCTTACTTTGTCGGTTTATTCCTAATAAAATAAAATGTTTGAAAAACGAATAGTGGTCCATATCTCCGCAACCGTTACTTTGCAGACCCATGTTTATTAAAACTTTTCTGCTTATTTTGGTCCATACTATTACCTCCTGAAATATTTTATACTCTTTTTTTTAACACCCTGTATAAAGCCATATAAACATTTTATAAAAATGTGCTTATTTCCAACTTATAAATAAAAATTACGTAAAAATGCGTTTTTATTTTAGACCGGTGCTGTAATATTTGTTCGGGAAAAATATGACAATTCACTTAAAACAATGTATTTATGTTATCCCTTCAAACCTCCCCCATTCTACAGCAACCGCAAAATGGCTAATAGTACAACGCCTTACATAGCATGAAAATAGTAGGTGTCCCGTTCTGACGACAAAAATAAATGGTCACGTTATGTATAATATATCTGAAAAGATAAATTAGTGGTCTTTTCAATGGCGTAAAAATATAGTGTTCCATTTAAAAAAACAATTCAAACAATAATGGAGAACAAGGGGAGGGAGGGCAATTTGCACGTGATCACTTTGTACATAGTACGATCACTCTGTACATATGGTTATTCATTTACAATAAAAAAGTAGAATTATTAGTTATTACGGCCCGAAATTCTACACAACATAATTTAGCAAATGACTAAACAAACGTCCGTCAAACGCTGTAACGTGTAATCGTTTAATCTTTTACTCTGTTTGACGACAATGAAACAGGCAATCCCTGAAATGACGACAAACTTCAGTCAATCAAAGGAATATTCATTTGATTACAGCCTTTGCCGGCAATACAGCCAATGACTAGGCTTTCCGTGAAATGACGAATTACGCCCAATGACTACGATACATTATACATTATATGATGTACGATGAAAGCCTACTAGCCTCAATACAAATTTTTGTTAGAGTAAATCATTAGATACTGAAAATCTCCGATTGAGAATAACAAAAGGGTGTAAAATTATTAGGGGGCAAATTTTCACCGAGTTAATACACATTTGTTAAAAAGTCTTATTAAACGCATTGAAAAAATAGAGTAGGTAACACTGAAAATCATTTTTAGTTTTTTATTGTTTGTTAACTGTAAGTATTCAAAGTTTCTGTTAAAAATTGTAATAATAACTTAGGGTCAAGAAAAAGAGTTATGGCGATTTGCTTTAATTAGCACAACAGAGCTTAATCTACGCAGTGCATGTATCAAATGAGGCTGATAGCATTTATACAAACGATGTTTTGTATTGCTATTTACATATCCCCAAAAGAAAAAATCTACTGATCTGGCGGGCCATTCCTTAGATCCTCTTCTGCCAATTCACCGATGAGGAACCACGTCATCTAAGTAGCAGCGAACATCGATGGCATAGTGCGGCGGTGCACCGCGTTGTTGTAACCAAATTCTGTCATTGGGCAAATCTGGTTCTTCTTCATTGGGGAGTACAACCAAGGAAGAAACTAAATCAAATTGAAGAAAATCTAAATATCTTGCGCCATCTAAATCTCCTTCAAAGAAATATGGCCCCAAAATTCGATTATCAACAATTTCGGCCGAAACATTGACCTTCTGGGGACGCTGAGTGTGTGCTTCCATCGTCCAGTGTGGACAATTCTATTTATTAGCGGTGCCACTCAGATAAAAAAACGCCTCGTCCGAGAAAATTATGCGTTTGGCAAAATCCGGATCTGCCTGACATTCTTCCATCATCAATTCGCAAAACTCTGTCCGTCTGTCGAAATCGTCGTCGGACAATTCTTGCACAAAGTGAAATTTGTAGGGATGGTACTTGCTTTTGTGAAGAAATCTACCCAACGTGCTTTTACTCACACCTAAATCATCTGCTAAGACTCTCATAGTGGAATGAGGGTTTTCATGAAGGGTCAAAAGGACTTGTAACTGCACATATTCATTTAGTATACTTGGTCGACCAGATCTGAACAGATCTTTAACGTGACCATGGTTTCGAAACTTTGTTTCAGTTCGGCTTACAGTGGATCGATTTATTGGTGGACGATTCGGATGTGTTTTATTAAACAAAACACAAACTTCCTCATTCGAGTTCGAACTCTATCACCATCATCATGACAATTTCAATCCGTTTCATTTCAATTAGATTTTTACAAAATGGAAACAAGTTAATTCATTAAAAAATACTTATTACTTTAAGAAAGAACTAGTTAAAATGGATTCACTCGTACAACCTTAGCAAACTGTTTAAAATTGATTGCCTGTAAAAAATTCACGAGCACGTCTATCAGACAGATAAAATTAAAAAAGCATGAAAGAAATTATGACAAAATCTTTGGCATCTGTAAATAATTTGGATATTGTTGCCCACCCTGTAACAATTAGGAGCAACTTGTGATATATTTTTAGAAATAGCTCAGCTATAGGCAGCGGACGAAATTGTGGACAGTGACTAATAGATAATATAAAAACACTATTACTATTAAGCGTATAATATTTTTATAAGAGATTACACATTATTTACCTCATTATTACTGTGCCGCTTTCTATGCACAACGATACTATACTCACATGTACCCCACCACGATAAAGACTCAGTCAAACTGAAGCCCGATGTATTCTCTATCTCTGTTTATTGCATTGTGGAAAACAATATTTTGGTGTGTGTAAACCGTGAGCGTTAGCACATGGCTTTGCCGAGGTTAGAACGCCATTAGAATATGCGTACGTTGGGGGATTTGCTACTATTCGCGGGGTGTTATTTATATAGTTATATTAAATTATAAAAATAAATTATTGCAACCGTGAAGTTAACAAATAACAGTTAAAAATGGATCAAAGTGCCAGTTCTAGTAAAAGGTCTGTTAGTAATCGACATAACCTATGTAACGGACAATTGATAATAATAAAAAACGTATACGAAGGAATTCGAGCGCGAAACTCTAACAAATGTAAGTGATGCTGTTCAAGTGTCAGTTTCTAGTGTATATCGTGCTATAAAAAAGAGTGTGAAAGTAAATCCAAAGAAGAAAAAATAGAAGTCCATGATGACGTAAAATACGCCATTCGCAGGAAAATTCATGGATTCTCAATGAAATACCGACGATAAAAAAATCAATCTACGATAGCTGAAGATGAGGACATGCCTCAATTTTCTGACAAAGTTCTTAGAAGAACAATGTATGACATGAAGTTTCGATTTTTTAAATGAAATCGGAAAAGTATGCTCGTTGAAAAAGATGAAATTGTAGTATGGCGAAGAGAATATTTAGAAAAACTAGAAGAGAATTTCGTGCATCGGGCAAAAAGATATATTACATGGATGAAACATGGGTAAACGAAGGTTATACGGTATCAAAAGTTTGGCAGGACGGTAACGTTCGAAGTAAAAGAGAAGCATTTTTAGATGGATTTTCTACAGGATTAAAGGCGCCTTCTGGAAAAGGACGTAGGTTAATAATAACACATATTGGAAGCGATTCGGGATTTTTAGAAAATGGTTTGCATGTTTTTGAATCACGTAGGATGGGAGATTACCGTAAAGATATGAACAGTATTTGAAAAATGGTTTGAATATTTATATAGTGAAGTGGATGTGACACCGAAGTGAACGTGTGGTCATTTTAATAAATAATGAACATACATTGATAGTGAAATTGGTTATGATTCTGATGTAATGCGTACTAATTTAGTGATAATGATAATTTTCGTGTAAAACAATTACCTATATGAAATGTATAAATAGTCAACATCTTGTGGCGGCATGAGCCGGGTAGTGGTGGTCATCGATGCGTTTTATAGGATATATTTACAATTCTGGTAAGAATCTTTTCAGTTTGTCTTGATAAAGCTTCTAAATTAACTTAGGTACACCGATATATAAGATAAAAACTTTAAATTTTGACTTATTATTTTTTATTATCTAACGCCTCGAAATTGGTAAAAACCGTTATATCACTGTTTCTATTCTAAAAATAATGAATGTTATGTAATGCAATTATTTTTGTTATTTTTGTATATTTTTTATATCTGATCGCATTCAAATTTAGTACGCCTATGAAATGTTGCTCCCCACACGCTTCGCCCGTCGCGCTTGTCCACAAGCTAGCGTTTAGTCACTGTCCACAATTTCGTCCGCTCACTAGAGGGTAACCCGGAAATTGGACAAAAATGTGGCTCCATTAAAAAAATGTGCTGACGTCATTATTCAAAGGTAGGTCACCGTGTATATTAAATTATTATTCGATTTATGATTCTAGAATAGTTCTAAATTCAGTGGCATTTTCAGCTTACTGTCGCTTGGTGGCTCTTATTGAATGAATGAAATGCTCAGTTATTTTGAAGAATTCTAGAACAGTTGGCTATCGGAACCAAAATAAGCCTAGTGTTGATCCATTTCTACAGGGTGGTCTAGTTTCTGATGCGGAAACTTGAGAGACCCATAAAGAATCAAAGAATAATATGAGTTTGCCAAATAAACGATATTCGAGAAATTCGTTAGGAAAATACAAGATGTTCAATGAAATTTTGTAGACGTTAATTATCATTAATGGAGCATATTTTGCAATGAAAAATATTATTTTTAGTTTTGCCGGTGGTGTCTGTACTAGCACATTACTGGATATTTCTAAAGAAAAATTTGGTACGCCACTACATTTTCATAAAATAAAAATTAATTTTGGATTCTTCATTTAATTTGGAAAATTAGTTTTTCTGATTCGGTGAAAATGCCTGAATGTACATGGGTGTTTCACATTTTTTTTGATAATATAATATAATAATAATATATGATATAATAATATAATAATAATATAATATTTAATCAATCAAACAAATAGCAACAAAGATACATTTTTTACAAAAAGAAACATAAAAATGAGTCAGGGAAATACTAGTAGACATATTCTTACATATTACATTACATGGTTTATAACGTATTCATCAGTATTATTCAAAGCATAGCACTAATTTTGTAAATATCGTAATATAGCCAAATAGGTAGATATACTCTCTAATTTAATTCACTAAATAAACAATACTATATGACAACAAAAAACATTTACCACATAAATCACGCAGATGATTTGACTGTGGCAAATAGGAAAAAAAATTATTATGTTAATTTCCTAAGTAGGAGAGAAATAGTCATGTCTAAAAACAAGAATATACGCTATACCTCATCAAAAATTTTATTAATTAATTCATAGTTTTTTTTTCACCCACACTTTAGCAAATTTCATATACACAGCATATGATCTATAACCAAACGTTTTCAACTGCAATGGTAAATTATTATGTAAATATCTTTCTTGACAAATATAAGAAATTTCTTTGCCCTAATCTTTTTTTCATAAACGGAACTTGCTAATTTAGGTTATCCATATATCTAGTACAATGATTATGATATATTACAGGACTGGGTTTTGTTTTAGATAAATATTTTAATAATTGTATGACATACAGCTCTCTAAACGTATTTTTTGACTTCCTTTGTAAAGCCTGTAAGTTGAATAATATTTTGACTTTTCTTAAATTATTCTCATAATTAAATTTTGCAAAACACGTGTATGTTTTATTATGGAATCATATGCAGCACCCCAAGCAATAGATCCATACGTAACTAACGATTGAACTAGAGCAAAGTATGCCCTTCGAAGCAGTGAGAAATTTAAAACATTTATTAATATATTAAAAGTATATGTTAACTTTCTCAATCTATTACAAACAGCAAACACTTGCTCTTCCCATCTTAAGTTGCAATCAATAATTATGCCCAAATATTTCACCGAAATTGAATTTTCTATTTCAACAGAACATTGACAGTCAATCCTCATTTGACTGCTTGACTCATGCATTAACAGTTTTTTTAAAAAAAGGTTGTCCAGCAGAATCTGAAGAAAAAGTTAAAAACTTACTTTTTCCATAATTTAATTTTAATGAATTGCCGTCCAACTACGTTTTAATTTTCTGTAGGCAAACTTCAGAGCTTTCTTCTTTCGCCAAAATGTTTTGTTATCAGCAATAAATGTTTATAAAATGGTGACATATGATCATTGATATAGACCTTCCTTTCATTGGATGTTCCTTTAAACATAACATACTTTTTTGCCATAAATTCGTCCTTCTTCTCCTTAAACAGAAATTTAACAATTATTGGATCGGAATTACTTTTATGTTTCTGTTTTTTTATTAATTACTCTATAAGCAGATTGGTACTACTTCATGAATTTCAAGGATAATACTCAATTCCTTTGCCATATTCAATACCATTCCTTCACAATTCTCGTTATGTAATTGTGTCATTCCATTTAGCTCAATATTACAGGAACGACTGTAAATCATCAATAATTTTATTTTTGGCCAAGTTTTCTTCTTCTAAATTTTGTATTTTTTTGGACATACTTGTTATTAAAACATTGTTTTCTTTAATGGATGAAGTCAGTGTATCATATTGTTCACTGACAAACTTAGAACTAGATTTAGTAACTTGGATTTCCTTTTTAATACTATCGAAATCTTGCAATTTCTGTAAAATAGTATTAAACATTTTTATATCATATATTTCCGCTTTGAGACTTTTTTTTGCCGTTTTCTTCTTTTCCTCTATTGTTACACCCGGTCTTGTTACTCGACCAAACTGAATGCAACTTTGCCATTGCCAAGCTTTTTTTTCTGAACATAATTTTTTTTAAGATTCTTTATTTATGGAACAATCAAAGTGGAAGCTACCACGGCATTCTCCTGAAAAAGGGCATATCCTTTATTTACAATATCTTGCTCACAACTTTTACAAATAAGCGGCATAACGTTTTCAAGTACTGACCTGTTGCCAACACCAGTAAACACGTAGAAATATGGTAATTAAGTAATTTACAGCTTCTATCTACTGCTACTTAAAAATACTAAATACCCAAATCAATATCAGTTACATACACCACTTATAGTTCATAAATTCACATTATTAATATGTAAGATATCATTTAAAATCACATCAGAGAACGAGCTATCGTAAGACACGAGTCTCTACTACTTGGTACTCGGTACGATAATGAATTTTGGGAAATTATATACAATTATAAGTTTACTGACCTGTCTATTTTTATAATAGCTTATCATATTATATTGAGAGAAATACACTTACCATCTACTGGCACAATTTAAGTGGCTTGTTTCCTCAAATAAAGTGGATATATTATTTGCCAGTTTCTAAACGGCTCATACCATAAGGTTCAAATTTCGATGTCGATGTTGCATGATTGTGTCATCACTGATATAAATTCACGTTCAAATTAGCTGAAGAGATGAATGTCATCCCCGACAACGTGCAAATTAGTTTCGCTTAAATTACTCATCCTGGGTGATTCTTCAGTTAATAAAAATTCAGTCAAATTTATTGTCTCCTAGAGTTTACATATTAATTTTGGCTAAACAACCAGTGCTTTCAATCTTAAATTATAGTGCCGCATACTTTTTTCCCCAATTAAAAGACGTGTTGAATCAAATTGACTGAGTTGATGGTAGAAATTGAGTAATTGGGTTATTTTCTTCCAGAACTTACATAATATTATTGACTCACCATGTTAGAGAACGTACTTATAATTTTTGGCTAAACAACTCATCCTTTCAGGTTCGAATTATAGTCTTACATTCTTTCTCGATTAGAAAAACTAGAGAGTCAAATTTACTGACCCTACAAAAAAGGGGTAGTTAGTTTGTTATTCTGTTATTTGTCTATTGTTTTTGGCTTAAAGGACTTAAATCAGTCGTTAAAATTAAATTAAAATAATAAGAATTTAAGAATGAAATTCATAATACTGCCATGTTCAAATTGTGGTCTTCCCCTACTTGATAAAAATTGACAGCTACATTTAATGGATCAATTTCTAGAAATGACGTAGGGTACCATCCCTGAAGAGTACATATTATATTTGGCTAAACGATTCATCTTGTTAGGTTTAAATTATCGTATCGAATACCATCTCCACAAGAAAATAATGTAGATGGGCCATCATTCTATAGATGTTACGTATTACTTTTAGCTAAAGGAGTAATCCAAGTTCAAATTATAGTCTCGCATACTTTGCTTAATTAAAAAAGTCAAATTGACTGGTCTAATGAATAAAACTGGGTAGTTAGGCTATCAATTTGAAGAGGGATATCTATTATTAATGGCTAAACGACTTGAAATAAAGGCTAAGTCAAATCGTTAGTTAGATTGTTATTATTAGTCTCGAGAACTTATGTATAATTTCTTGTTAAATGGTACACCATTTTAGGTTCAATTTAACAGTTCAAGTTTAGAAATTAACGATTTTCTTGGTTTAACCATATTGTGTAGTACCAGCGTTCATTTTACGGCTCGTGTCTGATGCACCTAACAAGTCACTGTTACATACCAGATTAGTCTAAACCATATTTGTGCAGTTAGGTAATTGTGTGAAAACAGTCATATTTTTGGCGCCCATGTGGGACCACATACTGTAGGAATCCACTTAGTTAAATATTATTTTGTCATATCTGTACTGCTGAATGAATATCACCCTGTATAGAATATTATATATGCATTAGCTAGAGGGGCGACTGGAAATGAAGCAATAATACACACGGGAACGCTGAGCGAGATTCGGCGAATAATAGTTGAGTTTTAAGACTTCGGCAGGTTAGCTGTTCTAATTTTACAGGTCAGTAACTTGTTTTTGTATATTGTATTTAAAGATTGAATGTCATTGTGTTCCTTTTATTATATTATTGTCTGTGCAATATCTTATTACAGTTTCATTATATTTTATTATAATTTGGAGGTAAAACAGTACTTGTTGATTTATTGTTGAAATTATATGTCTAACTTTAGTTTGAGTCGAAGTTATGCTGTTGTAAATGGTATTGTAAGTTATTATTATTCATCTATGACTACTGCTTTATTACTTGAATTAGCGGTTCGCTTGTCAGATGTTTGGAAGAGCCTTGGTGATTCTATTAATATTTTCTCCCGTGACTGGACAAACATTCATTAAAAACATATGACGCATGAGATGTTTGATTCAACCCCTCAACTACTAGCTGGGTAGCCTCCCGTATGGAACCTCAGTACTTTGTGTGATGTTTGTTCAACCCCTCAACTATTAGCTGGGTAGCCTCCCGTATGGGACCTCAGTACCTTGTAAGATGTTTGTCCAACCCCTCAACTACTAGCTGGGTAGCCTCCCGTATGGGACCTCAGTACCTTCTGACGCAAGGCGGCTAACTAACCCAGAACACTCTTCAGTTTTGTATGTAGAATTATGATTACATTACCGTGTATTCAAGTATTGAAGTACAGTTACATTTTTATTATTGTCATAATTATTATTACCATTGCAATAGCGACAGCGATTCTTTGAATGGTGATCGGGGTTTTCTCTGTCGTGCTCTTTCCCCCCCATGAATTCAAGGCTGAGTACGGCACTGATAGGTGGTTAGGTAGGCGATTACACCATTGACAGAAAACTAATAAATGAGGTGTATTTAATAATTTGTTTTGTTTTATTTAAAACTACTCAAATCTCCCTAATTTCGTAAATATGTAGCACATTCGAGGTAAGTTAATAAATAATATCAATAGACACAACGTAGGTAAATCATTTCGATTATTGGCCAAATACTTCCTCTTCCAACAATTTTGAACGAACCTGGGTATTTTTTCATATATTTTCAGGTATTAACAATATTGTGTGAAACTAACTACTCAGTGGACAAAAGCCCCAACCTGCGTTGAATTACACCCACAATATCTACCCATATAGGTATTCCTTATTATTAGCTTTTGTAACATTTTTTTTTACTGTTTAAGAAAGGTATTTTAAGCTAATATGTATCAAATCTCCTACAATTCCTATCAATGAAGTCATATGTATGTTCTCTGATACCAAACATCTAGGTATGCTAATGAACAACTCTATTCAATAATTATCTAAAGAATTTATTCTATTTACTAACCTGATATACTCTATATATGGAGTGGGAACTCGAAATTCAACCACAATAGATGAGATCTGACCTATTTCTGCATTTTTAGGATTGCTTCATCAGGTGGCCTCCTTTAACTTGAGTCAAATATCTAACTATAAAAATTATTATACCAATAAATTAAAATTATTTGAAATGTCAAAATGAAATTAAATGTTGACAGCGTCAAACTGATTAACTGTCAAGTATCATAACGACGTACTAAAATAAATAAAAAATTTACCTTTTTTGCATAGTTCTTTCATATATTTTCAGGTATTAACAATATTGTGTGAAACTAACTACTCAGTGGACAAAAGCCCCAACCTGCGTTGAATTACACCCACAATATCTACCCATATATTCCTTATTATTAGCTTTTGTAACATTTTTTTACTGTTTAAGAAAGGTATTTTAAGCTAATATGTAATTGTAGGAGATTTGATACAGCCTATAAAAAAATTGTAATATTTATGATATAATGGGGTTAATATCTCCAATGAAGATATATGACGTTTTCGGGAACATTTTATTTTAGTATATCTGTACATAGTATTATTTCAAATGGTTAATAAAATTATAAAATCCAACTTCACTTATCTAGTTACGTACCTATATGAAAATGTATACAAAATAACATAAAGCAGACGTTCTTTTAACCTGGTTAATATTAAAAGTCTTGTATACAAAATAAGTATATTGCAATCGACACACATAAAATGTGTGGGTGCAACACCTGGAATAAGCTTACCATACACGTTCACATCTGCTTTAGATTTTTATTTATAATATAATCTTTTATAATCAAAACTTGTGAAAGATACACATTGCTTAATCTTCAGGTATGTGTATATTTACATATTTTGTATTTATTTGATATAAGCCCTATCGAACCTGTTCTTAATTAAGGTTTAGAAAGGATTGTATTACTTTTAATTTTTGTTAATAAAACGGATAATAATAATTATTATTACTAAATGAGGAGTGTCAAAAATTAGATGCACAGGGTGATCGATTTGACAGGAAAAATGAGTTTTTCTGGAAAACGGTAGAAAAAAATAAATTATTTTAAAAAGTATTTCCCTGTTACTTTCTTTTATTAGAAGTTTGAGTAGAAACTATAGAAATTATTTTTACGAAGTTAGGCGTTGCGGCGCTTCAAAAATATTTCTTTCAACAACATAGGTACATGTTTTATTAGATCGCTGCAAAGATCAAGCAGCAGTTTTTTTGACTTATTTTTTAAGGTTCTCTAACTTTTAAGCATCTCTAATCAACACTAATGTCGCATATCATCAGTAATTAATTTTTTTTATATCAATTTAGTCTTAGTTAATTCCAAATCCCTATCGCATCTGAAAATATTATAAATGTTAGTATCTAGTAATTCTCCATCCAAGATGTACTCACTCAACCATGTGTAGACAGCAACAATGATATCATAGTGTTCATCAACAGAATTGTTATAAAAATTATTAGTTTTAGTCCTTAAGCCTCTACAATTCTGAAAATAGTTAATAATTTCCTCCTAAACACCTACTAATTTAAAAACAAATTACAGACAAAAAGAAAAGCAGGTGAATATAATAAAAACAAGCATAGTTAACTGTGACGAAAAATTTCATAAATCGCAATAAGAAGCAGTAACGCTCAAAGATAGAAAGAAAATAAAAATAATAGCATTAATACCAAAATAAACAATACAATAATACCAAAATAACTACATCTTAAAGAACTATATTATATATTAATATTTATTCTTAATTGGTATCTACTTATTGCTTATTAATAGAAATTTGCATACGTAAATATAGGTTCTATGAAAAAATTTTTGATTTTTCAGGATAACAGACAATTTTAATACCTATTCAAATAATAGAAAAAATAACAAATTAAAAATAAGCAAACAATGTAAAATTATATTGCTTCATCCCTGTGGCTAACGGATGGAGTTTCATTTTTATCCCTTGTATCCAGATTTCGACCTTGCTCTTCTGAAGTTACAATAATTTTTCTTCTTCAAGTCAAGTCAAGTTAAAAGTATCTTCTTCAAATTAATGCATACTCTGTAGAGGAATTTCTAGGATACAAGTGATTATAAAAGTTCTGTTTCTTTTTCTTGTGTTCATATACGTTTATTTATATCTTATCTTATATATTATATATGTGTGTTTATATCCTGATGACGTTTTCTCAATGTGTATTTTGTTTTAATGTGATTTTAACGACTGTTTGTTTTTTTACTATGTATGTTATGTAATTTACTTATACTATATGTATGTATGTATTTTATAGACGAATCCTTATAGCATTGTATTGCTCCAAAATGGATAATAAACGATCTATCTATCTATCTATCTATCTATCTTCTATTTACATATTATAAAATAAATAAATTTTGCCATTTTTTATCCAACATGCTGCACTAACTTCCTTCGCCACCTTATAGATTTTGAAATTTTTTACAGACAGCATCTCAGTCATAAAAATTTGTGTTAGCTTCCTCTTTGTATAAAAAAACAAAGTCTCTTATCCAACGATGCACAAATACTACCACTAGCGGCCTCGGTTTTTTGGAATTCTTAGTTTCTTGTCCCAAGCGATAGCAATTACTGAGGTCCTGTTTTTCGATGTGTATTGACAACTTATTTGAAACAATATCAATAGCATTTTGCAGTAATATATCAATACCATAATTTTCACTTTCTTTAACATCATGCATTAATAAAGCATTATTATTTAAATTTAGCTTTTCAGTATTATCGGAAAGTTCATGTGTTTTCAACTTTAACTGATTTACTGCAGTTTTTAAATGATAACCTGGTTTCTACAGTAGCCTCAAATTTTGCAAACTTTTGTTGCAACTCACTTAAAACACTGGAACTCACTGAAGTAGTTGTTAAAGTTAATGGTTTACAAAATTCTTTCATCTCATATAAGCCACTTTGCACTGCGAGTTCTTTAGTTCTTTAATGTTTTTCGCCATTTTACTTAACAATTGTTGCTCACTAATATACTATACACGGCAGAATATCTGAACACTTATATGTTCTTCAATACATAAAGTACTTTAACCACAGTTCATCAGAGCTATTTTACCGTGCTCACTTGTCCACCGCCATATTGACTATCTCAGTATATGCAGTTAAAATTGTGTAGGTATACAACCGTATTGTCACATAATACGTGACCCATAGAATGAAAGTTCGGCGCTTCCACCAAATGTCACGTAATGTGTTACTGTCCTGCACTGAACGTCCCATCTTTATTGGCGACAGTACGGCACCTCCGCCGAATATGCCACATACACCTTTAAACATATAAATAATATCTGTATTATACTCTTACTCGCTGGGCTTCTGCGAGAGTTAAAGTAAATCAACCTTTTAATATAAATACAAATTTATTAAAACAAACCATGTCCTATGTCCAATCAGATTTTAATTTAAGACGTAATAAAAATTACTGTGCACCATTTTAAATTTTGAAAATTACTCTTCATCTTTCTAAGATCCTTTTTATTGACAATATATACCTGTGTTCTCTATTTTGAATGATGAGTATAAATCTATATTTTGTTTATAATCTAAATGATGTTCCTATGCAACATTATTAAATACAGGACACAACAAAAAAGCATGTCATCCTGCATATTTTTGGCGGCAAAATATGACGATTTGGTCTTACTTACCTATATAGAAAAATGCCTCTCTTAAAAGGATGTAAAGTTGAAATTTAAAAATTGTTTTTTTTTCATATCAGTTTGAAATTTTGTGGAGATACTTTCTTATTAACCAAATCCGCAAGGGTATTATTGTAAACGATACATAAGAGTCATGAGTAGTCCGAGTGTGCTGGTGTGCTCTCAGTGCACTGCGGCTATACGGACAAATGCATATAAAGTTCAATGTAAAAGTGCAAACTATGGTATCATAGAGATTGTGCCAACCTGACAATTGAAGATATACATTTATATAATAAAGAAGGTAACTCTGAGAGTGGAAAAAATGGTTTTGTGTTAGTTGTGAGAAAGCTACTGAATTAAAAATGTCACCATCCATTAAGGACAGTGAAATGGCAATTCAAGAAAATAATTTTTGAAACGTTTAATCAAAGAGCTGGAAGAAAAATCTTTTGCTGGTTCAAAACAAACAACTGTTGGAGCAAAAAGTGGGAGATTTGGAACAGAGATTAGAAGCAATAAATACCAAAGGCGCGAACAAAAGGGAATCTTGGTAAAAACAAAATCAACACGTCGATCCTAGTAATATTGCTATTGAAACACAGACGACGCAGGCTAGCTCTCAATCAACAATTCAAAATAATCCCTCCTCACCAAAATACAGTCAAGTACTGTTAAAACCTAAACCACAA
This sequence comes from Monochamus saltuarius, assembly GCA_025584915.1. Lineage (NCBI taxonomy): Eukaryota > Metazoa > Arthropoda > Insecta > Coleoptera > Cerambycidae > Monochamus > Monochamus saltuarius. The sequence continues at coordinate 38,762,954 of CM046723.1, forward strand.
TCAGCAAATACAAATGTTTCAAGATCGGACCAGTATAAAAGCGAACTAATAAACGCAAACAAATAAATGTAGGGACTGCAGACTCAGTAAATTTGGAAACCGATTTTACAGGGAAAGAAGATAACAATAAAAAGGTATGGTTATTTATATCCCGAGTAAAGGACCATGTCACTGAGGAGAAAATAAAAGGTTACATAAAAACTAAAGCAAATATAATACAGGACGATGAGGTGATTGTAAAACGAATAAAAACAAAATATGATGATATTAGGAAAGATTGCCAATGTTTTCAAGTCGGTATAAAATTTGATTTAAAAGAAAAGGTTTATGAGGAAAATTTCTGACCTCAGAAAGTTGCTTTTAGGAGATTTGACTTTGATATAACTAAACGTTTAGGTGAAAGCCAGGATTTTCACTAAATACAAAAATAATAAAACTAAACAAAATCAAATCAAAGTCACTCAAGAAAAAACGTCTTGATTTTGTAAATAAAAGAACTACACTAAATGGTTTTACAGTTTTTCACCAAAATATTCAAAGCATCAAAAACAAAATAGGTGAATTAAGTCTGGTAATTAAATCTATGAATAAGAAACCTTTATTTATCTGCCTAACCGAGCACTGGTGTCTTGGTCATGAAAGTCATGCAATGACCCTCGAGGGCTATGACCTAATCTCCATCTACTGTAGAGAAAGATCGATGTTTGGACATGGAGGGTCCTGTGTTTATGTTCAAAATGATGTGGAAGTTGACGAACTCGAAAATTTGCGACTAAATAGTGTAGAAGGTATCGTTGAATGTTCATCTGTAATATGTAAGTCGATGAAAACTCTTATTATGTGTATATATAGGCCTCCAAGATATGACAAAGAATCCTTGGATATATTTTTAAATCTGTTTCTGACAATCTAGAAATAATCCAAACAAACTATAAATGTTTTCAAGTTATCTTATGTGGAGATTTCAATATACATTTTGAGGGTAAGGATAATGACAATACAAAAGGTTTTTATTACTACTATTATGTTTTAATTTACGTCAGACTATTTCTGAGCCAACAAGGGTTACCAAAACTACAACATCATTACTGGACAATATTTTTATTAATTGTGACAATCCATACACAGGGGAAGTAGTTAGCACAGCTTTATCAGACCACAAAGGGCAACTTTTAGACGTTGAGATACAGGACACATTTGCAATTATTAATAATAAAAAAATAATTAAAAAAAGATTTTTCTCAGAAGTTAAAATGCAACACTTCAAATGCGAATTTCAGCTTTTAAATTGGAACGATGTTTTTTCTTGCTCTGATCCAAACATTTCTTATGAATTATTTATATGTAAAATCAAGAGTCTAATTAATATACTGTTCCCATTTAAATCTATACAGGTAAAAAACAAATCTAACGTTTGGATAACAACAGGTATTAAAATATCGAGCAAGAGAAAACGTGTTCTATATACGCAGCAATTACAAGGAATAATTACTAAAGATTTTTATAAAAAGTACTGTAGGATATTAAGAAATGTTATATGTGAAGCTAAGAAGATGTCAAATACTCATTTTATTAATTCGGCAAGAAATAAAGGTAAAGCAATGTGGGACTTAGTAAAAAAATTCACAAATTCTAAAAAAGATAGTAAAGATTCCATATTACAGCACATTAACACTGAAGAAAAAAACAAGACAGTAGTATTGAATAATATAAATAGACATTTTATAAATCTGTGCCCGAAATTAGAACCAATTGTGCAATATAAATCTGTAACTGGTGTTGAGCCTAGCATATTTTTGGAACCTACTTGTCCAAATGAGGTGTATAATGTGGTGATGGGGTTAAAGAATACAAACTCTGTAGGTGATGATGAAATTCCTGTAAAACTTCTGAAATTTGTTGGTGCTGAGATTTCGTATCCTCTATCTCATATTATAAATTTGTCCTTGGTAAATGGTATTTTTCCGGAGAATTTAAAAGTATCGTACATAAAATCGATATACAAAAAAGGATGTAGAGATGACATTTCCAACTACAGACCTATAGCATTACTTTCCAACATTAGTAAGATATTTGAAAAAATTATTTATATTAGATTAATACATTTCTTAGAAACACATTTTTTGTTAGCAGACACGCAAAATGGATTTAGAAAAAAGAAATCAACCATTAGAGCAGTTTATCAAGCCCTGTTAAAAGTTATAGAAGGACTGAATAATAAACGTAAAACAGTAGCTGTTTCTTTGGATTTGTCTAAAGCGTTCGATTGTGTCGATCATGACATATTATTAACAAAAATTTCAGAATATGGCATAAGAGGTGTTTCAAAAAATCTTATAGCGTCATATCTTCACGGTCGAATGCAATGTGTTACAGAGGTGGATATATCAGGAAAGTTGCTAAAATCAGAAAAATGTTAATACAAAGAGGTGTACCTCAGGGATCCATAGTGGGACCTTTGCTGTATATCATCTATACTAATGATTTGCCGCTACGAATCAATGAATATATAGTACAGTATGCTGATGATAGCACAATAATTTTTGACAAAATTGACCCAAACAGCATTCAAAATACTATTGATAGGTCTTTAGAAACATTGCATAATTATTTCGCATCACTAAACTTACAACTAAACAAAGATAAGACTCAGATAATATCATTTTCAAGGACAAATACTAGTGAATTACCATCTATTAATATACCAAATATGCCAACACCTGTAAATAATTTATTATTTCTTGGTATAAGAATTGACTCGCGCCTGGATTGGAGATCTCATATTGATTTCTTAGAGCTGAACATGTCTAGATATTGTTATGCTTTGAAAACATTGTCTCAAAATATTGGTTCCGATGCTGCTTTTACCGCATATTACGCATATATTCAATCTAAAATTAGGTACGGAATAATTTTTGGGAATCTCTTCTGATGCAAAGCGAATTTTTGTTTTGCAGAAGAGGTGTCTTCGAAATATTCTAAATATGAAACAAAGGGAATCCTGTCGAAGTGTTTTTGTCTCTGCAAAAGTACTCACGTTGATAAGTTTATACATATATGAAGCTGTAATGTTTGTGATTGAAAATAATTGTTTCTTTGAAAACTATAAGAAACAACATATATACCCTACAAGGAATAAAGCTGCGCTAACACCTGACTTATCTTTATGTGCATATATTCAGAGAAATATACCTTTTTCTATAATAAAAGTTTTTAATAAATTGCCTATTATTGTTAGAACCTTACCTCTCAAAATTCTCAAAATAAAATTAAAATCACTTTTGATAGAAAGGGCTTATTATACTGTGGATGAATATTTCGATGATGACTTAAACATAAATTATTTCTAAACTGTATTTATATCGCCAGAAACTAGTAACATAACATTTCATGTGACGGTTATTTTTTCTGCGTGATACGAATTATATTATTTGTATTCGCTTTTTGATAACATGTTATATGTATGAGAAATTGTTTTACTGTGCTTTTGTCTTTTTTTAGCTTTTTTCTATTTTATTTATCTACATAGTTTTAAATTAATTTTAATATCAATTTTTTTTAGCTTTTTACCATTGTCTAGTTCTTAGGTTTATTTGACTTGTTCAACGCTCGTTTTTGAGCATTTTGTATGTTATATGCATCTGAACTAAATATATTCTATCTATCTATCTATAAAATGTAGAAACGGGGGGAAAGAGTTATTTTATCCCCTCATTTTATTCTGACGCACGCCTATGGACGATTTTTTATAATGTAGAATTTTGTTTAGAATATTTTATTATTCTTAATAGTTTTTCGTAAAACTTTAAATTTTCGAGATAAATTCAATGTTTGAGCATGGAACATTAGAAATAGTCGCATCAAAATACATATGCACTTATAACATTTTTAAATTTCAAATTACAAATAGTCGCTTCAAATTAGCATGAAAAATGTGAAAATGGACAACTTTTTGCGGAGAAGTCCGATTGAGGTGCGGTTTTCTGCAAAATGTTCAGGGAATTGTTTATAACAAAAGGTACATCTAACCTCTGTACGCTCGCAAATTTTTAATTGTTTATTTAACAAATGATCCATTTTGTTGAGCAAATGTCACACGATTCAACGAAAGTGTCTGGAAAATGTTCTCTCGAAGGTTTTCGAGGTCCCTCTTTATCACTTTGGTGTTAGCTTTATTATTTATTGCTAAATTGTTGTAACTGGGCTAATTAACAAATTAAAAACTCCACCCCCAAAATCACTAGAGAACCGGAATTTTTCCAGGATTTCTGGCTTATTAAGGCAAACCATCGGCACAAGATTTTTGCAAATATAATTGTTTATTGTTCGATTGTTGCAATCTCGCTAATTAACAAATTAATAACTCTACTCCGCAATTGTTGGAAACCCAGTTTTTTTTGCAATAACTCTGAGATCATGGGGAGAACCATCGGCATAAGGTTGTTGCACGTAATTGTTTATTTTCCAATTGTTGCGACCTGGCTAATTAACAAATTAATAAGTTAACGCCCGAAATCAGTAAAAACAGATTTTTGCAATAACTCTAGGATGATGAGAAGAAGCATTGCCACAAAGTAATTGCAAATATAATTGTTTATTGTTCGATTGTTGCAAGTTGCAACCTCGCTAATTAACAAATTAATAACTCTTCTCCCGGAATCGTTAGAAAATCGGATTTTTTTTGCAATAATTCTGGGATCAATTGTACAATAAACAATTATATTTGCAAAAATCTTGTGCCGATGGTTCGGAAATCCCGGAAAAAATTTTTCATGTCTCTAGTGATTCCGGGAGTAGAGTTATTAATTTGTTAATTAGCCGGGTTGCAAAAATAGAAAAATGAACAATTTCGTGCAACAACCTAGTGGGAGAACCATGGTTCTCCCCATGATCCCAAAATTATTGCAAAAAAAATACAATTTTCTAACGATTCCAGGAGAAGAGTTATTAATCTGTTAATTAGCGAGGTTGCAACAATCGAGCAATAAACAATTATATTTGCAAAAATCGTGTGCCGATGGTTTGCCTTAATAAGGCAGAAATTCAGAAAAAAATCCGGTTCTCTAGTGATTTCGAGGGTAGAATTTTTAATTTGTTAATTAGCTCAGTTACAACAATTTATCAATAAATAATAAAGCTAACACTAAAGTGATAAAGAGGGACCTCAAAAACCCCCAAGAGAACATTTTCCAGACTTTTCGTTGAATCGTGTGCCATATGTTCAACAAAAATGGGTCATTTGTTAAATAAACAATTAAAAATTTGCGAGCGTACAGAGGTTAGATGTACCTTTTGTTATAAACAACTCCCTGAACATTTTGCAGAAAACCGCATCTCAATCGGACCTCTCCGCAAAAAGTTGCAAGTGAAATGCTAGTTTGACGCGACTAAAAGGAACTATTTTTAATGTTATAAAGTGTTCGAACTTATTTTATAAAAAGGGTGTCGCAACGTAGGGCTTGCCAGATGTACCATTTTTACATAAAGAATATGTTTTTTTATCAATATAAATTTGTTTATTAAGGAAAACAGAGATTTAAGAACCATATTAGTTATTAAACAGATTTACACTAAATGCATTAGATAATATTATAACCATAACCATAACCGATTTATAAGGATAACGATAACAATAATACCAATACCAATATCAATAGCCACAGCAATAGCCATTGCAATAGGAATAGCAGTAGCAATAGCAATAACGTTAACGTTGTTGTTGTTGTCAACGTTAACCATAACCTTAACCTCAACGTTAACGTTAACTAACAGCAACATTAACAGTAACAGCCTATATGTAGAGTTTTAAAAATTTTAATTCCATTTTTTATACAGGGTGTATATGATGCTTTTATTTTGATGTATGATAAATTTCACCAAATGAAATATAATTGACTTAACAATTTTTTTCTGTGGTCAACGGTATTAGAGTTACGCCATCAAACAAGTTTTGAATATGTGATAACGTCACACACCTACCATGTCTAGTGTTTCTATATAACAGTGACAACTTACCGTGAATGATTTCCATTGAGCTTGTCTCACAATACAGAATAAAGTTTAAAGTAATTAACTGTTCAAAATGATTGCCGTTGCTTGTGGAAAATGTTCACCATACAACACAACGTTTCGTAGTGTAAATTTACATGTCATGCATCTCATGGTTGCTGAAAGGTTCCACTTTTGTTTATGTACGCTCACAAACATCAAACACTTAATAATAACTGAAACATGTGCAATAGTAGTTCGAGGTTAACACTTAACAACTACAGGGCAGGTAATGGGTTGTATGTTACAATGTTTAAGATTTTTGGGAAAGATTCTATAGTTTGCTTCATTAATACGCATACAAAAAAACAAATTACCTATGTACAAACGAATTACGTTAAAAGAGCTTTTGCTTAGTCTTAATTGTATCTAAGTTTGCAATTTCATAACACAGTTTTGTGGTTTAGAGTAATTCTATTTTATATTTGAAACGTATTTGTAAAAAAAATATTCGATTTAGACATTTTTTCATAAGAGATTTTTGTTACTTTTGGACAGATATAGAAGAAGATATAGTACAGAATTCTGTACACCCTGTATAAACTCTGTCATTATTCAGTATTCACGACAATTTGGAAGATTTCAAACATAATATCGACAAATAAAATACGTACAGCAAAAGTAATATCCAAAACAAAATCCGTGATGTTTTTTTATCCACTTTACTGTTTAAATTATCCTCAAATAAAATAATAACTTTTAAAAAAGTGTTTGTAAGACACACATTATTTTGTTATTTTAACCCCACATTTTAACAATTATTTTCACATACTTATAAACAAAAGTGAATAATTTTATATGCAGAACTATGTAAGTTTATGTTATAAGAATATTCAAATCTGCAGTTAAATTTACAAAAAAAACAAAACGTATTTTGAAAGATTTCTGTACCTAAAAATTTGTTGGTTAGACCACTTTCCGTAGTTATTTGCTAAGTTCTATATTATTCAGTTCTTAAATATCTAAAATTATTTATATTTGTAGAAAACACTATTTTAAGAATACACCCTTAAATAAAAAACTTTATTCTTAACTCTTTTCCATCAGCACGATTTTACTAAGCGTTATTTAATTAAAAATATGTTCTATGCCTATGGCATCCAAGAATTTATCAGTGCAACTACATTGAAATAAAATTTAATTTTGCTCTTTTTCCTTTTCTTGTAATATACCTATGACTTTTTAATGTTAATGTTAACAGTGTCGTGAAAACGCAGAATTTGCATTCATTTTTTTTTCTTACTTTGAACACTCAAATTAAAATTAATCAGTCAATGCTGAAACACTGTGTTTATCTTATTTAACACCTGCAATTTTAGCGGTATAATGCTTCTGAGTAAATTTATTTGTAATAGCATTAATTTTCATTATGTGATAAAAAAATTTGCAGCAAATATTATTTTGTTTCCGAGATCTATAAAAATAAGTTTTATTTTTAGAATGATAGTTCGGTACCTACTGTTGCGTCCGCGCAAAAAAAAATTTTAATTATTATTATTATTATTATTATTATTATTATTATTATTATTATTATTATTATTATTATTATTATTATTATTATTATTTTTTTTTTTTTTTTTTTCCAGTAAACACCTTCCGAGGCTCCGACACATTCGGAGATGTTCTGGAGAGTCAAGCAATGACTCTCACTCCGTGGAGTCAGTAATCATTGCGCCCGTAAATCGTGTGTTCTGAGCAGACGTAGCGAACCAAGGACGATTGCCTTCTGCATTCTGCCGGCTAAGATCTCTGCCGAATTTCGACAAGCCGGTATGATCTTTAAGTCAGAAAGCAACGTATGTCTCATTCCACCCAGGACGCCTATAATTAGCACCACAATCTTAACAGAGTGGTCTGGATACAGCCTGCGGAGCTCGGAGAGAAGATCTCGATATTTCCTCCGTTTTTCCTCCTCTTTTAGGACGATGTTGTTCTCTGGGAGCCAAGAACTCAATCACAAACATCGTCTTAAGCTGGTGGTCGAGGAGGACTACATCAGGCTTATTGGCTTGGATTTGCCTGAGGGTGGGGAATGAATAGTTCCAATAAATTCGGCACTTCTCATTCCCCACTACGGATTCTATATCCCCCGGAGCATAAGGCAGCACTGGCGTCTCGTCTATCTCATACGAGTGTCGTAAATGATAATACAACAACCGTAAGGCTGAATCGTGTCTTTGGATATACGCTGTGTGCATATACCGGACAGGCAGACAGGAGATGCATAAGCGTCTCCGGCGCTTGGCGGCAGGCCCTGCAGCTGGTATCAGGAACCTCGATACCCAAGACACGACTACGATAGACGAGTGTGTTAATTACACCATCTTGGCAAGCCATTATGAATCCCTCGGTCTCAGAGTTCAGCCCCGCTGACAAAGGTCAGCCTTTCAGATAAGCCAAGCCCCTCTAGATGACGGTAGAAGAGACCATGCATTGGCTTATCCTTATGTAGCTGCAGAAGATGACGCGTTTCTGCAGCTTTAATTAGGGCTTTTAACTGAGCAGGATCCGACTCGGTGACAGAGTCTGGATTTTCCCGCTCAGTATCGAACACGAGACCAAGTTCATCGGCTGCTCTTCTCGCTGCCTTATACACAAACGCTCCTATCCCTGCTGCTTCATGGTCTTGGACCATGCAGAGAATGGGATCCGAGCTCCTGATGACTTTGCAGGCCTCCTCCAAAACCACTCTGCCCTGGAGACACTCCAAACTCAAGAGTCCACGGCCTCCCCGATTTCTTGGGAAGTATAGCCGCGGAACGGACGATCTTGGATGCAAACTCCGATGGAGATGCATCATTTTACGGGTCCCTACATCGAGTTGCCTCAGCTCTTCTTGTGTCCATTTCACTACTCCAAAGGAGTAGAGAAGGATCGGAACGGCAAGCATATTTGTGGCACTCACCTTGTTCTTACCCGACAGCTCCGAAGACCAGATCTGTCGGAGGCGGTGCCGATACCTGCCGCGGAGAGCGTTTTTCACCGTTGCCACCTCATGAGTGCCCCGCTGTGGGACACCCAAATAGGTGTACGACTCTCCGGCATCTAGATAGTGAAAGATGCTTCCGTCTATGAGCTGGGCGTCCTCTCCGTATGGACCGCATCGTCCTCTCTTGAGATGAACCAGTGCACATTTGTCCAGCCCGAACTCCATCCCAACCGCCTGCGTGTACTCATGTACCACTCTGAGGGACTGATTTAAATCCCTCTCTCCGGAGGCGTAGAGTTTAAGGTCATCCATATAGAACAAATGGGTGACCTTATGCCTCCGGTCTCCTGGGGTACCGCAGTTGTAACCCCGGGTACGACGAAGTGCAACGGATAATGGCAGCAGTGAGATGCAAAACAAGAGGGGACTCAGGGAAAATTATTATTATTATTATTATTATTATTATTATTATTATTATTATTATTATTATTATTATTATTATTATTATTATTATTATTATTATTATTATTATTATTATTATTATTATTATTATTATTATTATTATTATTATTATTATTATTATTATTATTATTATTATTATTATTATTATTATTATTATTATTATTATTATTATTATTATTATTATTATTATTATTATTATTATTATTATTATTATTATTATTATTATTATTATTATTATTATTATTATTATTATTATTATTATTATTATTATTATTATTATTATTATTATTATTATTATTATTATTATTATTATTATTATTATTATTATTATTATTATTATTATTATTATTATTATTATTATTATTATTATTATTATTATTATTATTATTATTATTATTATTATTATTATTATTATTATTATTATTATTATTATTATTATTATTATTATTATTATTATTATTATTATTATTATTATTATTATTATTATTATTATTATTATTATTATTATTATTATTATTATTATTATTATTATTATTATTATTATTATTATTATTATTATTATTATTATTATTATTATTATTATTATTATTATTATTATTATTATTATTATTATTATTATTATTATTATTATTATTATTATTATTATTATTATTATTATTATTATTATTATTATTATTATTATTATTATTATTATTATTATTATTATTATTATTATTATTATTATTATTATTATTATTATTATTATTATTATTATTATTATTATTATTATTATTATTATTATTATTATTATTATTATTATTATTATTATTATTATTATTATTATTATTATTATTATTATTATTATTATTATTATTATTATTATTATTATTATTATTATTATTATTATTATTATTATTATTATTATTATTATTATTATTATTATTATTATTATTATTATTATTATTATTATTATTATTATTATTATTATTATTATTATTATTATTATTATTATTATTATTATTATTATTATTATTATTATTATTATTATTATTATTATTATTATTATTATTATTATTATTATTATTATTATTATTATTATTATTATTATTATTATTATTATTATTATTATTATTATTATTATTATTATTATTATTATTATTATTATTATTATTATTATTATTATTATTATTATTATTATTATTATTATTATTATTATTATTATTATTATTATTATTATTATTATTATTATTATTATTATTATTATTATTATTATTATTATTATTATTATTATTATTATTATTATTATTATTATTATTATTATTATTATTATTATTATTATTATTATTATTATTATTATTATTATTATTATTATTATTATTATTATTATTATTATTATTATTATTATTATTATTATTATTATTATTATTATTATTATTATTATTATTATTATTATTATTATTATTATTATTATTATTATTATTATTATTATTATTATTATTATTATTATTATTATTATTATTATTATTATTATTATTATTATTATTATTATTATTATTATTATTATTATTATTATTATTATTATTATTATTATTATTATTATTATTATTATTATTATTATTATTATTATTAAATCTTCATAAAGGGAGACACTGATCATGCGGATAACTTCCGTCCCATAGCCATCGTACCTTACTTTTCCAAAATTTTTGAAATTATTATCAAGGAAAGGCTTCTTAGTTACTTTGAAAAGTTTAAATTGTTATCCCCTTCTCAGTTTGGGTTCAGGAAGAATTATTCAACAACCAGAGCTTTGCTCACTGTTCTTGATAGTGTGGTGGATGGTTTTGATAACGGAGTTACAACTGACGCCACCTTTGTGATTTGTCTAAAGCATTCGACTGTGTTAATGCTGGCATACTGCTGCAAAACTAGAATTTTATGGGATCCGTGGAAAGGAATTAAAACTATTCCATTCTTATTTAACTAATAGGAAGCAGTATGTCAGCATTGGCAACAGGGACTCTTCACTTTGCCTATTGACAATGGCGTTCCGCAGGGATCAGTCTTAGGACCATTGTTGTTTTTAATTTATGTAAATGATCTGCCAGTAAATATGAATTGTCTCTGTATTCTGTTTGCTGATGATACGTCGTTGTTAACAAGGGGTGGTGCGGTTCCCAGCGAAACTTGTTTGAAATTGGCTAAACAATGGTTCTCTGCTAATAAGCTGAAACTTAATGTCTCAAAACGCAGCACTTAACTTTCACCTGTGATAAATTGGCAGACAGATCTGTCACTGCAAAGCTATTGGGCCTTACGTTCGACCCCAGTTTAACATGGTCTCCTCATATCGACAGTCTCTGCTCAAGACTTTCGTCACAAATATTTGCTATGAGACAATTGAGGCTTTTGTTGATGATAATGTTATGAGGATAGCGTATCTTTCACTTTTCCATAGCCATTTGACTTACGGTATTGTGTTGTGGGGTAGTGCTAGTTCTGCTTATAGAGCATTCATACTGCAGAAGGCCGCTGTGCGCCTCGTAGCTGCGGTAACCTATTGTGCTCCCAGCAGAGACATATTTAAAAAATATAGGATTTTGCCCTTGCCATGTATATATCTCCTAGAATCTCTATCTTTGATTCATAATAATTTTCAGAACTTTAAGACGCACTCTGATATTCATAATTATGATACCAGGCAAGGGCCTAATTTGATTGTGCCATTCTCGCGCATAAATGCATCGAAGCATAATAAGTTGCCGCTAAATTTATACAATCTTGTTTGTAATCATTTCAAAGATAGGAATGTTAAAGGCATGCCTCCTAGCACGTTTCACAGATTTTTAAAAACTTTCTTATTGGATCAGTGTTTCCCTTCTATTGAGGATTTTATTACTTATCTCTTTTAATTTATAACTGCATTGTTTGGTGTTTTGTATCTGTTCTACCACACTATAATATTTATAGTATATTATTTCATCGTACATATATTTACTTTCTTTAGTTGTGACAATAAATGTACTGTAATGTATATAATGCTGTCAATAAACTACTCTAAACTCTAAACTCTAAACTCTATTATTATTATTATTATTATTATTATTATTATTATTATTATTATTATTATTATTATTATTATTATTATTATTATTATTATTATTATTATTATTATTATTATTATTATTATTATTATTATTATTATTATTATTATTATTATTATTATTATTATTATTATTATTATTATTATTATTATTATTATTATTATTATTATTATTATTATTATTATTATTATTATTATTATTATTATTATTATTATTATTATTATTATTATTATTATTATTATTATTATTATTATTATTATTATTATTATTATTATTATTATTATTATTATTATTATTATTATTATTATTATTATTATTATTATTATTATTATTATTATTATTATTATTATTATTATTATTATTATTATTATTATTATTATTATTATTATTATTATTATTATTATTATTATTATTATTATTATTATTATTATTATTATTATTATTATTATTATTATTATTATTATTATTATTATTATTATTATTATTATTATTATTATTATTATTATTATTATTATTATTATTATTATTATTATTATTATTATTATTATTATTATTATTATTATTATTATTATTATTATTATTATTATTATTATTATTATTATTATTATTATTATTATTATTATTATTATTATTATTATTATTATTATTATTATTATTATTATTATTATTATTATTATTATTATTATTATTATTATTATTATTATTATTATTATTATTATTATTATTATTATTATTATTATTATTATTATTATTATTATTATTATTATTATTATTATTATTATTATTATTATTATTATTATTATTATTATTATTATTATTATTATTATTATTATTATTATTATTATTATTATTATTATTATTATTATTATTATTATTATTATTATTATTATTATTATTATTATTATTATTATTATTATTATTATTATTATTATTATTATTATTATTATTATTATTATTATTATTATTATTATTATTATTATTATTATTATTATTATTATTATTATTATTATTATTATTATTATTATTATTATTATTATTATTATTATTATTATTATTATTATTATTATTATTATTATTATTATTATTATTATTATTATTATTATTATTATTATTATTATTATTATTATTATTATTATTATTATTATTATTATTATTATTATTATTATTATTATTATTATTATTATTATTATTATTATTATTATTATTATTATTATTATTATTATTATTATTATTATTATTATTATTATTATTATTATTATTATTATTATTATTATTATTATTATTATTATTATTATTATTATTATTATTATTATTATTATTATTATTATTATTATTATTATTGTTAAAGAAAATTTTTAAGTTATCTAGATAATAAAGCTATTATTTCCTCAGCTCAATTTGGTTTTCGGAAAAATTATCCACTGTTAAAGCTCTGCAAACTTTAATTGATTACATAGTTGAAGGATTAGATGATAGACTTCCTACTCAAGCAGTTTTATGCGATCTATCTAAAGCTTTTGACTGCGTAGATACAGAGATCCTTTTAAAAAATTAGAACATTATGGCTTACGCGGAAATGTTTTGAATCTATTTAGATCTTACCTAACAAATAGATCACAATATGTTAGTATTGGCGGTGCTGTTTCGGATCTTCAACCTATCACCCGTGGCGTACCTCAGGGCTCCGTTTTAGGACCATTGTTATTTTTGGTTTATATTAATGACCTTCCGGCGTCTTTGGATTGTTGTCGATGTATCCTATTTGCGGATGATACAACTTTGCTGGCCAGGGGTGATGAAAGCCGTATTAAGGAGGGATTCGAGAGAGTAAAAAATTGGTTTAATGCGAATAAGCTGAAACTGAATGAATTAAAAACTAAAAATATGCTTTTTAGTGCAGATAGGTGGGTTGAAAGATCCGAACCGGTACGGTTACTCGGTGTCACACTGGATACTGGTCTGTGTTGGTCGGCGCACATTAATAACCTGTGTTCTGGGCTTTCTAAAGGAATATTTGTAATGCGCCAACTTAGATCATGTTTGGACAACAATTCGATGAGGACGGTTTATTACGCACTAATTCATAGTTTATTGTCGTATGGTATCATTCTTTGGGGTCATTCGTCAAAATCATACAGAATTTTTTCATTGCAAAAGCCGCTGTGAGAGTCATGGAGTCAGCACCATACAGTACGCACTGTAGACCGTTGTTCAAGAAGCATGGTATTCTGCCCTTTCCTTGTGTTCTTGTTTTAGAAGTTTTATTATTTATTCACAAAAATTTAAGTAATTTTCTGTCTCATTCAGATATACATGATTATAATACAAGGTTGAGGGAGAATCTTGTGCCACTTTATTCAAGGTTGAGAATGACTCAGTGTAACAAACTGAATCTAAATCTTTACAATAAATTTATGAGTTGTCATAACCATATTAATGTCAAATCATTGTCAGTAAACTGTTTTCACAAATTAGCAAAACGTTTTCTTCTTGAACAATGCTTCTACAGTGTAAATGAGTTCTATACTTTCGCAGATTAGATTTCTAGTAATCTTGATAACTCTGTATTTATTTCTATTACAATTTGCACATTTTAACTATATATATTTTTTGTTGTGCTGTTGTTAAGTGTTTCTTTTCTTTTTTTTAATCTAAGTGACTATTGGCCGGGTGCTACATCATATATTTTTACTCTATGTTTATTATATTTTTAATGATTTTAATTCTGTGACATAAATGTACTTGGATATATATTGTCAATAAAGCTATCTATTATTATTATTATTATTATTATTATTATTATTATTATTATTATTATTATTATTATTATTATTATTATTATTATTATTATTATTATTATTATTATTATTATTATTATTATTATTATTATTATTATTATTATTATTATTATTATTATTATTATTATTATTATTATTATTATTATTATTATTATTATTATTATTATTATTATTATTATTATTATTATTATTATTATTATTATTATTATTATTATTATTATTATTATTATTATTATTATTATTATTATTATTATTATTATTATTATTATTATTATTATTATTATTATTATTATTATTATTATTATTATTATTATTATTATTATTATTATTATTATTATTATTATTATTATTATTATTATTATTATTATTATTATTATTATTATTATTATTATTATTATTATTATTATTATTATTATTATTATTATTATTATTATTATTATTATTATTATTATTATTATTATTATTATTATTATTATTATTATTATTATTATTATTATTATTATTATTATTATTATTATTATTATTATTATTATTATTATTATTATTATTATTATTATTATTATTATTATTATTATTATTATTATTATTATTATTATTATTATTATTATTATTATTATTATTATTATTATTATTATTATTATTATTATTATTATTATTATTATTATTATTATTATTATTATTATTATTATTATTATTATTATTATTATTATTATTATTATTATTATTATTATTATTATTATTATTATTATTATTATTATTATTATTATTATTATTATTATTATTATTATTATTATTATTATTATTATTATTATTATTATTATTATTATTATTATTATTATTATTATTATTATTATTATTATTATTATTATTATTATTATTATTATTATTATTATTATTATTATTATTATTATTATTATTATTATTATTATTATTATTATTATTATTATTATTATTATTATTATTATTATTATTATTATTATTATTATTATTATTATTATTATTATTATTATTATTATTATTATTATTATTATTATTATTATTATTATTATTATTATTATTATTATTATTATTATTATTATTATTATTATTATTATTATTATTATTATTATTATTATTATTATTATTATTATTATTATTATTATTATTATTATTATTATTATTATTATTATTATTATTATTATTATTATTATTATTATTATTATTATTATTATTATTATTATTATTATTATTATTATTATTATTATTATTATTATTATTATTATTATTATTATTATTATTATTATTATTATTATTATTATTATTATTATTATTATTATTATTATTATTATTATTATTATTATTATTATTATTATTATTATTATTATTATTATTATTATTATTATTATTATTATTATTATTATTATTATTATTATTATTAATATTATTATTATTATTATTATTATTATTATTATTATTATTATTATTATTATTATTATTATTATTATTATTATTATTATTATTATTATTATTATTATTATTATTATTATTATTATTATTATTATTATTATTATTATTATTATTATTATTATTATTATTATTATTATTATTATTATTATTATTATTATTATTATTATTATTATTATTATTATTATTATTATTATTATTATTATTATTATTATTATTATTATTATTATTATTATTATTATTATTATTATTATTATTATTATTATTATTATTATTATTATTATTATTATTATTATTATTATTATTATTATTATTATTATTATTATTATTATTATTATTATTATTATTATTATTATTATTATTATTATTATTATTATTATTATTATTATTATTATTATTATTATTATTATTATTATTATTATTATTATTATTATTATTATTATTATTATTATCATTATTATTATTATTATTATTATTATTATTATTATATAGATATTAAGTAGGTATTTTTGTATAATTAATATTATAAATATGTGTTAACAACTCTATTGAGAAATTTGTTGTGTCGGCAGTTTTATTATCGCGGTTTCTTATAAGTAATACTTTTTTTACCAAATATTTTTTTCGCGAAGAAAGGTTGCAAGCGGCACTTCGAAAATCGATTCGCGACGATACACATCGCTAGTGAATTTTCGGTATAACATAATTCAAGAAAGAAGACGGATTAGTTAAAACCATTTTACCACCGTCTATTGCACCAACAGAGCTGCATTGGTAAGTCGTTCTGCAATCCGTCGTTCTTTATTTGTTTTATTTAATCATTTTTACATGCATACAGTTTGCTAAACTATTACTATATAAAAACTAATTGTTACGTTCTTAAAAAAAGTGAAGTTAAATAAAATATATAATAATAATTATTGCTAGGACGCAATTTGTCAAAACGATCAGATTATAAACTGGATTCTCTATTAAAAGTAGAATAACAAATCAAACATCACAGCATAGTGGTCTGGACAGTGTCTGAGAAAATACAGAACTGCATTCCCATACATCACGACCAACTTGTTCTCTGTAAATAATGTGCGGAATCTGTTCATAAAATAGTACCTCTTCTGCATTGTTCACAAGTTATATATAAAAACCTATTTTACATATCAGCATGTTACAATATTTTCTGGTTGGTACAAATATAGTTTTAACCTAATTATCAACGCTTTGCAATTAATTTTCAAAAAACATAATTCCCATTGCGAACATAATAATTTATTTGCTAAGTAGGTATACACGTTTAGGATAAAAATGAGCTTAGTAAAATGTTTAGACCTTAGGAGATACAGGTCTCCTAAATATCTGGAATAGTGGCTGTAATTTGAAAACAAAAACAAAGTATATTATTCAACTTTTTACTTTCTCAGCAGTGTCAACATTTTCATCATTAGTAAAATTATTATTTGCTACAATTTTTCCCAAGTTATCGTAGAAAATTCAATTTTTAAGTAGCAGTTCTATGGAAGCACTGCTAAAGTCAAAAAAAGATCTAATGACAGAAATTAGCATGACAACCGCTTTCTTAAATAATTTTTAGTTGCAGTGGTGTAAATTGTAATGCGAATGATAATGAATTTTATTTTTTTTTTATTCATACCCCTGGTGGTGACGGTATCTGTCTGTGTTTTAAGTGCTGTCTCATGAATACTTGCTATCAAGGGTATAAGTGTTTCAAAAAATTTTAACTCGTTGTGTATTTGTGTTCTAAGTTTATAGTGACTTGACTGTAATAATAGCAGCTGTTCTTTTCACTGCTTGTGTGGATTTGGACATTTCATTCAGTGTCGCCATTGATATCTTGCTAATCAACAAACTGTTTTTGTCCTTTTTATATTTTACGGAGCGAACCTATTCCACCAAAGGTTGCATAGGTACTGTGATTTGATTTAATATATAAATATGTCTAAAAATAATTCTAAATCGTCAACCTCTAATAAGTGTAAAAGATGTAAAAGCTCCGTTCAGACTGGCCTCAAATGTATCGTCTGCGGCACGGTGTCACACAAAAGCTGCTTAAATGTATTAAAGGCCGTAGAATTTATTGATGATGAAACAGTAAATTGTTGTACTGACATTCCATGTAACAAAAACACTGACACTACATCCATCAATGGAGAACAGGATGACTTATCTCCAATATTGGAGAATTTTTTACTTAATGTTAACGAATTGAAGATTAGACACCTGGAAGAACTAATAAAGCAAAAGGATTTGACTATACAGAACCAAACAATTGCTATTAATTCATTGCAGCAGCAAGTGTCTTATCTTAATAAAGAGCTAAAGGCAAAAAGTAACCAACCCGACATTAAATTTCCATCCACTGCCAACTTACCTGTAATTGAAAAGGACCCATCGAACCAGTCCAACTTTTTGAGTGGTGCCAAGTCAAAGAATATTGCCTCGAATATTACTCCTGCTGCTGTGTCCCAAGCCGTGCACCTAGCCCAAGCTCACAAAGTCTGCAATGACGTCGTGCACTTAAACGGCGATGTACAGGACCGCTCACAGATAAATGGACAAAGTGTAAATATTGGAGGTGATAAGTTGCAGAAGCATAAAGAAAATCGACTTAGACCCAGAAACAGTCGTAGCATACTAGTTGGTAGCGGAGTTAATTTGGAAGCCTGTCCCTTTAAGGCTGCATCATTGGTGAGACTGAAACATTTTCATGCGACAAATTTTGACATCGGCGTGGATGAGGAGGAACTCTGTCTTTATTTGAAAAACTTTGCTCCGAATGTTTCAGTGAAGAAACTTGTGTCTCGAAATCCCGATAGATACTCCTCTTTTAAAATTAGCGTTCCCCATGATGAGGCTGACAACATACAGGTTCCTGACATTTGGCCGAACAAGGTTATGCTTAATCATTTTTTTCTTTCGAAAAGACCTTCTAACTGAAAATAAGCATGACTTAGATTTAAGCTTGACTACGTGTTCTGTGTTGCACATTAATATTCAAAGTATTGCCAATAAAGTTGATATGTTAAATGTTTTTCTCAGTGAGAATAAATATGATATTTTTTGCATTTCCGAACATTGGCTTAACCAAAATAATTTGAATAAAATTAAATTGTATAACTATGACCTTGTGTCTGGTTTTTGCAGGTCAAATATGAATCATGGTGGGGTTGCTATCTATGCCTCTAACAGATTAAAGTTAAAATTGATTGATGTCAGTAGTTTTTGTGTACAGCAGCATGCCGAGTTCTGCGGCGCAGAACTTAAGTTTGCAAATTGTGCCATTATCTCTACATATAGATCATCTAGCCATGGCGATATAACAATTTTTAAAGAGAATCTCTCTAGTTTAATTGATTATTTGTCAACTAGATATAAACATTTTGTTGTGATTGGTGATATAAATGTGGATTTGATGGGTGGCACAGAGCATGCTAGGGAGATATTAAACATTCTTACAATGTATGGTGCTAAACATTATATAAATTCTCCAACTAGAGTTACTGCTACTGCTAGCTCTTGCCTTGATAACATTATTTGTAATTTGTCCCCTGAGGATGTTGTAACAGGAGTCTTTGATCCTCACATTTCTGACCATTCTGCTGTATTCATTGTCATAAAAGAGGTACATAAGAAACCGTGCTCTTCGGATAGGGTTGACTCAAGATGTTTTAATAAAAGAATGTCGATAAATTTGTTAATAGTATTGGAAGTTTTGATTGGTCTCATGTAGCTGATTTTAACACGGATGAGTTAGCGAAATTACTGCTGGATCAGTTATGTGTTCAACTTGACAAATATCTTCCAGTTAAGAACATTAAAAAGAGAACGAGTGGTGTTCATTGGTTTACTGAAAGACTCCGGAAATTGCGTTCTGAACTGCATGCGTGTAGGAAAAAATTTGATATTTCTAAATCCCCTACTGACTGGTCACATTACGTTGATCTGCGTGGAGGTTATAAGCGAGCGCTGAAGGAGGAAAAATTTCAGTATTATACAAATTCAATTTTTACCTCTGATAATAAAACCAAAACCTTATGGAGTATGGTTAAGCGAGAGCTTCCTTCAAACTCCGGCTCGGTTACGTCCGCTCTATCCCCTAATGATTTTAATATTTTTTTCGTTTCAATATCTGAGGCTATAGCTGGGACCATTACTGTTCCTAATATAGATCCTTGTGTCTTTTTGCGTAATGTGCCCAGTCCTTCTGGATCATTTTTCATGTCATCTGTTTTAGAAACTGACGTCAGGCAAGCTATTTTGAAATTAAAAAATTCAGGAAGTTCTGATTATTACGACCTAAACAGTTGTGTGATCAAGGCTTCGATAGATATTATTTCTAAGCCCCTTGCGGTATTATTTAATAAGTGCATTGTCGACGGTAGATGGCCGGATGACTTTAAAATATCTAGAATTGTTCCTGTGTTCAAGAAAGGGGATGTGGATGCTCTTGATAATTATAGACCGGTTGCTATTGTACCAATTTTGTCAAAGATTTTTGAGATCATAATCAAAGATCAACTTATAGTTTATTTGGATAGAAAATCTGTTATTTCTTCGGACCAATTCGGTTTTCGAAAAAATTTTTCCACTACTAGTGCGCTCCTCACTGTGATTGATTTTATAGTTGAAGGGTTGGACAATGGATTTCCTACACATGCGGTTTTCTGTGATTTGACTAAGGCGTTCGACTGTGTCCATACCGAAATACTTTTGAAGAAACTGGAACATTATGGAGTACGTGGAAATGTTTTGAATTTGTTTAAATCGTACTTAACAAACAGGTTTCAATATGTCAGTGTAAACGGTGCGGTTTCGGATTTGCAACCTATATCTTGTGGTGTGCCTCAAGGGTCCGTCTTGGGGCCGTTATTATTTTTATTATATATCAACGACCTTCCTGGGTCCTTAGATTATTTTCGATGTGTTCTTTTTGCAGACGATACAACCTTACTAACTAATGGTGATACGTGTCAAATTGAAGTAGCCCTTGGCAAGGCCAAGGACTGGTTCAATGGAAACAAACTAAAGTTAAATGAAGCAAAGACAAAAAATATGATATTTAGTTCTGATAGATGGGTTGTAAAGTCCGAACCGGTTAGACTTCTCGGTATTACGTTGGATACTGGTCTGTGTTGGTCAGCGCACATTGACAGCCTATGTTCAAAACTTTCTTCAAGTATATTCGCAATGCGTCAACTTAGATCCTGTTTAAATAATGATGCGATGAGGGCGGTTTATTATGCTTTAACTCACAGTCTATTGACATATGGTATAATTCTTTGGGGTGGTTCACCAAAATCGAATAAAATTTTCGTGTTGCAGAAGGCTGCTGTGAGAATCATAGACTCTGCACCTTACGGTTCACACTGTAGACCGTTGTTTAAAAAGTATGGTATTATACCTCTTCCTTGTGTTTACATTTTAGAAACATTATTGCACATACACAAGAATTTACCAAGTTTTGTATCTCATTCAGACCGACATGGTTATAGCACACGGTGGAGAGAGAACCTAGTATCATCATACTCTAGATTAAAAATGACGAACAATAATAAAATTGATATAGATCTTTATAATAAATTTATGAGCTTTCATTGTTCTGTTAATATCAAGGTTATGTCCATGCATTCTTTTCATAAGCTAGCTAAAAGTTTTCTAGTTGAACAATGTTTCTACAGTGTGCATGAGTATTTGACCTTTACTGTCTGACCTGTACTGTTACCTATTTATTTGTGTTGTATTTTTATCTGTGTATTTGTAAAGTGTTTTTTTTATAGTTTTAATGTTTTTGATAGTTTTAATGTTTTTTTTTAACTCTAACGACAATGATCGTGTTTTTATTATCACATCTATATATTCTTGTATCCTGACATAAATGTACTATGTATATATTGTCAATAAACTATTCTATTATTATTATTATTATTATTATTATTATTATTATTATTATTATTATTATTATTATTATTATTATATTATTATTATTATTATTATTATTATTATTATTATTATTATTATTATTATTATTATTATTATTATTATTATTATTATTATTATTATTATTATTATTATTATTATTATTATTATTATTATTATTATTATTATTATTATTATTATTATTATTATTATTATTATTATTATTATTATTATTATTATTATTATTATTATTATTATTATTATTATTATTATTATTATTATTATTATTATTATTATTATTATTATTATTATTATTATTATTATTATTATTATTATTATTATTATTATTATTATTATTATTATTATTATTATTATTATTATTATTATTATTATTATTATTATTATTATTATTATTATTATTATTATTATTATTATTATTATTATTATTATTATTATTATTATTATTATTATTATTATTATTATTATTATTATTATTATTATTATTATTATTATTATTATTATTATTATTATTATTATTATTATTATTATTATTATTATTATTATTATTATTATTATTATTATTATTATTATTATTATTATTATTATTATTATTATTATTATTATTATTATTATTATTATTATTATTATTATTATTATTATTATTATTATTATTATTATTATTATTATTATTATTATTATTATTATTATTATTATTATTATTATTATTATTATTATTATTATTATTATTATTATTATTATTATTATTATTATTATTATTATTATTATTATTATTATTATTATTATTATTATTATTATTATTATTATTATTATTATTATTATTATTATTATTATTATTATTATTATTATTATTATTATTATTATTATTATTATTATTATTATTATTATTATTATTATTATTATTATTATTATTATTATTATTATTATTATTATTATTATTATTATTATTATTATTATTATTATTATTATTATTATTATTATTATTATTATTATTATTATTATTATTATTATTATTATTATTATTATTATTATTATTATTATTATTATTATTATTATTATTATTATTATTATCATTATTATTATTATTATTATTATTATTATTATTATATAGATATTAAGTAGGTATTTTTGTATAATTAATATTATAAATATGTGTTAACAACTCTATTGAGAAATTTGTTGTGTCGGCAGTTTTATTATCGCGGTTTCTTATAATACTTTTTGTGCCAAATATTTTTTTCGCGAAGAAAGGTTGCAAGTGGCACTTCGAAAATCGATTCGCGACGATACACATCGCTAGTGAATTTTCGGTATAACATAACTCAAGAAAGAAGACGGATTAGTTAAAACCATTTTACCACCGTCTATTGCACCAACAGAGCTGCATTGGTAAGTCGTTTTGCACTCCGTCGTTCTTTATTTGTTTTATTTAATCAATTTTTTTTATCATTCGCATACAGTTTGCTAAACTACTACTATATAAAAACTCATTGTTACGTTCTTAAAAAAAAAAGTTAAATAAAATATATAATAATATAATTATTGCTAGGACGCAATTTGTCAAAACGATCAGATTATAAACTGGATTCTCTATTAAAAGTAGAATAACAAATCAAACATCACAGCATAGTGGTCTGGACAGTGTCTGAGAAAATACAGAACTGCATTCCCATACATCACGACCAACTTGTTCTCTGTAAATAATGTGCGGAATCTGTTCATAAAATAGTACCTCTTCTGCATTGTTCACAAGTTATATATAAAAACCTATTTTACATATCAGCATGTTAAAATATTTTCTGGTTGGTACAAATATAGTTTTAACCTAATTATAACGCTTTGCAATTAATTTTCAAAAAACATAATTCCCATTGCGAACATAATAAATTATTTGCTAAGTAGGTATACACGTTTAGCATAAAAATGAGCTTAGTAAAATGTTTAGACCTTAGGAGATACAGGTCTCCTAAATATCTGGAATAGTGGCTGTAATTTGAAAACAAAAAAAGTATATTATTCAACTTTTTACTTTCTCAGCAGTGTCAACATTTTCATCATTAGTAAAATTATTATTTGCTACAATTTTTCCCAAGTTATCGTAGAAAATTCAATTTTTAAGTAGCAGTTCTATGGAAGCACTGCTAAAGTCAAAAAAAGATCTAATGACAGAAATTAGCTTGACAACCGCCTTCTTAAATAATTTTTAGTTGCAGTGGTGTAAATTGTAATGCGAATGATAATGAATTTTATTTTTTTGCTAATAAACGGTTACTTTTAAAGAGAAAGAGTAAGAGAAGTAAAAGGTTTAAAATAAACTAGGCTCTCTGATACCTATATATTTTTGAATATTCAATTTTTGTTAAACAAATAAGTTGTAGAAAAAAGTAACTTAGCTTATTTTGATCCCCTCCAAAGAACGGGTTGGTTTTCAAATTAATATTCTTTTGAAAACTGTGAAGGGCTATACAGGGTGTCTTGCAAGTTGCTACAATAATTTTACGAAGTGATACAATACTTGATTTTGAGTCGATTGAAATAAACATACCTATATACCAAGTGTTACAATATTTGTGATAATTAATTTTTCAATATTTTTTAATTTAATCGTGCTTTTCTACAATTATTGAAGTGTAGAAGAAAAACAAACCTTTTTATAGCAAATATTTCGACAAGTAGAACTGATGAAATATTGAATTGTGCATCAGAATCACAGATTATCTGCATATAGTAAACATTGATAAAGAAGCTGTTAGGAAGCTGTTTAACTGAAAATGTTGGCATGAGAAAATTGTGTTTAAAAATAGTGATGAGACTCCATAGTCATTTGAGCAAGCTATAAGAAAATGAAATTATCGAAAATCTAGCACTTTAACAGTTTACTTTAAAACGTGTATACTCACCCGTCCTTTTAGACGACAATGGTCCACCACCACCCACTTGCACTTATCTGGCACTCCACGGATATCACACTTTAACACATACAGAGTCTTCATAAATGATTACAAGCCACGTGACCAGGACTGTGATTATCGAAGAGCAACTCGTATGCGAATAGATTTCTTATACTCGCAACAAGAATTCAGACGACTTATGTCATACAAATAAATGAATAATTCATAATATTTTCATCAAAATATTTAAGAAACTGCAACTGATAGTAATAAAACTATATACTACACTAAAAGTTTGAAAGAATTGCTCTGCGATTGATTTGCCAATCTCGGCCCTGCCCTGATCACGTGGCTTGTAATCATTTATGAAGGCACTGTATAATACACTACACGATATATACACATTGTCAGTATAACGATTATACATTAACTCTTATCGTCGGCTGTTATAGGGTGTATTATACATTTACAACCACATCACCAGGATCCATATGTGACAAAACAGTAACACATTTTTTGTCACTGTACGGCTTTCATTTGTCCATGTTTCTTCAGTGTAATATATTTTTCGATTCAGATTTCGAGCTTCTAATATATTTTTTAAATAGTTTCTTCACCATATCACTATTGCGGGTTCTTCTATCAGCGCACTCTTTCGATTTCGGAAACATACAAAACGGAAATTTTCTGTTTTGCAGTTGAATGTTGTCCTATGCCACTCTGTACCGCACAATCTGCACTACTCACGGACACTCTTGTTAATTGACAACATTCACACTCATATTTTGGCCTCGCGCCCTAATACTTTCATCCTTTCTTCTTTTATGATCCGATGTTGCTCATTGTTAGATTAGGGCATTAACGATTTTGATAAAACACTGTGGAGCTTGAATTATTACAATCCCAATTAAATTAACGAAAAGAAATGCTCTGACTTTTCCCGCACGTACGCCTTTAGCAGCTGTGCAGATAGAATATGTGTATCCGAGTTAACGCAGTCGAATTAACATGACGGCGTCATTACCAATTCATTCTGATATGTGTATGCGTATTTGCTGCAGCAGAAGCTGTGTAATCGGGTATCCTCTGCGAGGTATACAGAACATACAGGGTGATTCAGAACTTTTCCAAAAAAAATACACATTTGGGCCCGTATTACCCAGTTTCTACGAACTAACACAATTTTTTCTTATTCTTGTCCTAGTCCAAGATCTAACCGCAAAGTAGTTTCACCCAAAAGTTGATAGAACGAATCGTTTCATGTATGTCGTTCTACGAATTGACTAGGTTGGCTAATCAAAGCCGGATTCTAGAGGCATTAATAATGCATTAAAAATATTAATTATGAAAGTGAAATTGGTTTTAATAAAATAAATAATGTACCATTTGGAAATTGACAACCGGATAAGTAAAAATGTATAAAGTTGGCACCTCATAGGAGGTTCTCAATATTGGTTGTTTAAATATTAATCTTTATATTGTTGGCGTACAACTTCATCCCCTGTTTAATGAAAAAAATATATACGAATCGAAATCTGTGAATATATGCCGAAACTTGCCGCTGTGAGGTCAAGGCAGCGGCGCAATGCAACGCAAAATCACATGCAAAAAACATTATTTTGTTGTTATTAAATGATTTGTAAGTCCGCCGACAAAATCATGTTTCTTTCAAACAATGGCGCTAAGACAAAATTATAATCTCGTGATTTTAAATTAATTTCTTGTACTTATTTAATTTTAACGTTTGATTTTTGTATTTGCCTCTTTTATGGTGGTGGGTTGCTTGGGCTTGGGTTCCCAAGATGGCTGGGCCCCCAGCTGTGCGGGGGTATACTTCATGCCCCTGGGTCAAGGACAGGCTCAGACCGATTTTGGATATACTCGTATTATCCATATTATGTTAATTAAAGAAAAAACACTTTTTACACAATTCTAGATCACAATTACAACTGGTGGAAATTGTAGGTGCCTGGACAGTAATGTTTACTATATGAGATTTAAGGAGATAATGCGAACGAACTATGAGGTCACGGTCTAGATCCATCGCAGGCCGTCCCAGTCTCGTTCTCGTCTAGTGAATAATCTTCTAATGGTTTTATATGTACAGGTTTGCACTAGTAAGTCGGGAGCTGGATCCGCTTGCGTCGTAGTCTTGCTGAAACCTTTTTGAAAAATTTCGACCAGTTGCGTCAAATAAAAGACACCTAAATACTACAATAGAACAAGTCGGAAGCGCATAGCAAACGACATATGTAATTGATTTTGTAAGTCCGTGATCAGTTCCGCATAGAGCGGTCCACAAAGTATAATAAACTATATAGAGCAGTATCTTTATTACTATAGCACGTGAAAATTGTTTAGGGACAAGTCCATCCACTGCAAGCGCTGCTGTAGTACTTTAAGTAGATGTAGTGTGTATTTATGAGTTACTTACTGAGATTCAACTTACTTGTAACTTGGCAACGTTTTAATTATGAATTTACTGTGACTGATTTTGATTTTGACAAGTCTATTTATTTAATATATTTATTATCTTATTATATATCATTATATCCATTCTATGAGGTTTATTACTGAAGAAATGAATTCTGAAGACCATTAGAGGAACCAGGAACATGAAGAATAATTTAAAATTTGTATTAAAAATAAGGTGATACTATACTATGTACTAAGTACCAATATTGTATTCAATGTTGTGTACCATATTATGTAAGTTCTTGTTTAAAAATAAATAATTTATTAAATATTTTATTATAATTATTATTAGGTAGGTATATGTAGTATGTACAAAACATTATATCTTACTGATAATGTATATTATCATTCTATTAAATGAAATATTCTCAAATAAAGAGCTAAAATTTAAAAAAAATAGTTCACAGTCCATCCACCAGGAGCGCTGAAACTTTTATACAAACTCGATCCTAGAGATTCAACTCTATCTAGTTTATACTTTGTAGAGCGGTCTACAATGCGCCTAGACCGCGACCTCAGAGTGCGTTCTCTCCTTTATAGCGGGTTTACACATGCATGGATTTAGTGGTGCCAGTAAAATAAAATTGCATATTATGTAAACCTCTACTGGCGTGCGTTTTAATCAGTGCACGCACGAATGAAGAAAGTTAGAGCGTTCCAACTTTTCTATGCGCCAGTACGACTCATCAGCTTGTGCAAAAAAAAATGCAAATGTAAACCCATTTATGCACGCCAGTATTTACGCACTATTTTACCAGATCAGGTTTTGTTTAGTATTTGATTTTACGTTCGTCTGTAATATTATACCAACGGAGATTCCCAAATTCAAGGCTTCCAAGTGCCTCAGTTTTTATTACCATTCACAGACGATTTGCAGAGTATGGATTTGTTAAACGAAATGATAGACATTAACCAAAATGTACGAGACGGCAATCGAGCACTCCGGTTGCTGTCCAATAATGATTTGAGTACAAGAAAAGCTGCTGTTCAGCTTCAAATATCTCAAACCAAACTATTTAAAACCCTGAAACATGACCACCGTAAAGCTTTTCACCATAAGCCAGTACCAAATTTACTGCCGAGGAACGCCGAAAAAAGAATTAATTTCTGCAGATGGGTTTTAGAATCTTATGAAAAGGACAATGAGAAGTGCGTCCCTCGTCATTCCAGAATGAATTTGGTTACAATATTTTGTTAGGTTTATTTTAGAACACCATTTGCGAACCCTACTTTTTGCCTCCAAGATTAAACGCTAATCTTTTTCATGATTTTCCTGAAAATTATTTTCAAAACTTGCGAGGCATACATTTGATAACGTGCCACTAAATTTACAAAATAGTTAGGTGCAGTTAGACGCAGCTTCTCCTCATTATGGCCGACAAATTGCGAATGGTTGCAAGAAAACTATAACCAATGTTGGTAAGATGGTTGCCAACAAAATATAATGACCGAAAAATTCCTTGTCCAGGATAAGTAAGATGGCCATCCCGTTCTCCTGACCTAAACTCTAAACTATTTGCCTGAGGAAATCTAAAAGATAAAGTGTATAGTGCGCCCGTGCAAACGCGAGATGAACTAAGACAGAGAATAATAGAACATTGTAATAATCATGTAATAGTGAGTTCTTCCATTAATAGTTTAATTAAGCGATGTGATAAATATATCGAAACGGAGGGACTACATTTTGAGCAGCTCCTGTAAATTTAGTAAATATTATTACATTACGTAATTTGTTAATGTAATCTTGTAAAATTAAATAATTTATTTTTTTAACTACTAGATACTAGTAGTATCTGTCGCCTCATTTTTAAGGTAATTTCGATCCACTTGAAAGTATTGAACACATTTAGAAAATTTCAAATTCTTGGCTTGCTGCAAAATAAAGTAAAAATAATATAATAATAAACAATGTTTGTGCTAATTTTCAAATCTTTATCATTACAATTAAGATCATTAATTAAAAAATTCAGTTTTGTTCAAAATTTTTGATACCCTGTATCTCGGAAACTAAGCATTTCCCGACTCATATTTATATGACCTTATTTTCTTACATAAAAAAGTTCTAGCACCTGGTAAAGTTTGGTCCCTGCAATTTGGGACATCCTATATGTAGGTATCTTTTTGTTATACAGAAATTCTATGTAGACTGCCTATTCGACAGATAATTAATCACATTATTTAGTATACCTACCTCCCATTTCGAACTTAAAAGAGCCTTTTGACTACGATGGCGGTTAAATAAAATTTTGCATCAATTTAAGAGCTTCATGGCCCAGGTGTGGACGAAACACGTGGATGACTATTTTTCTGAACATTCCAAACATGATTGGTATCTCAAAACAACATTATTCCTAATTTTAATTTAGACAGCAAGGTTTAACCGCTTCCTGGAGGTATCTATACCTTATGTGGGTCGGAATAGTCAGGCAAAATACCATAAAAATCATTTAAGACAACAAAAGATATATACAACAATTTATCATTTGTGAGATGCAGCTGTAATATATTTATTAATATACATTTTAGAGATTTTATCACTTATTATCTTTAGGTAGATAAACATCTTTATTTTAATTATATATAATGTTGACATTAAAACTTAGATATTGTTTTACCTTTCTATTAATATTCTTAAATTGGGAAGAGATAATGCATTAGACGGTAATAAACTTATAATAAAATTGCACATTTGTGTTTTTTTTTAAATTGACATTTTTATTAACATTATATTGTGAAACATCTTAAATAACAATATTTGTTTCAATATCAATCGAAATTAGCGAATAAATTTAATTCAAAATTATTTTTTCAACATCGAAAATTAAGCATTCTTCAATTCTTCTGGCAATTAAGATTTTTTTTCGATATTCTATCAAATATATCTCAAATGTTCCTTCTTGCTGTTTTGTTAGGAAATAAATAACTAATCTTATATACAGGGTGTCCGGAAAAGACGTGTACAACGGAAGACCACAGACTCCTGGGTTCAAAATAAACCGATTTAGCCCAATTTACCTATTTCCAAAATTGCTTCGTTTCGCCGCTAGGGAGCGCCAAAGCCCGCGAAAATTTTTTGTTTATTCCGAATATCTCGAAAACGACTTGATCGATGTTAACCATTTTTGGGCTACGCATTTATAAGTCTAACCGACACTTTTTGACATTATTTAAAATCTTTTGCAGTTATTAGAAATATAAGAAAAATCATGTATCATGCAAATATAAGCACAAATTTTTTTAACTCCCTGTACAATTACTCTCAGTTTTTTTCTTTTAGTAGTTGACTTTATTTAGAAACTTTTTTTACACTTTCAGAATTTTGAACAGATGAGTAGTTTAGGCAGAAAAAATATTTTTCGTATGTCAACAATATCAGCATTCGTTCTGCAACAAATAACGAAGTACCAGAAGTAGGCTCTGATATTTTAAGTATCAGTTGTATGTCAAATCTAATCAGCTACTGAAGTTAGTCTCTCGATTTATTATTTTTGCTCAATTACTTAGTTACTTTAGATCTTACTTTATTGTTGTTGTTATTGTTGTGGTTGTTTATGTTCCTCATTTTTCAATATTTCATCATGGATACGTATACATATTCCGAACAAGTAGATATGGTTTTGGTTTATGGAGTTTGTCAAGACGGCCGCAAAAGTGTTAGGGTCTACATGGACAGATTCCCTCATCGACGAGTGTCAAATCATCAAACTTTTGCCAACATCGAAAGGCGACTTTGCGAATTTGGTTCTTTACACCAAATTAATACAGTTCAAGGGCGTCAACGTACCACGAAAGGTGAAGGAACAAATCCTAGATAAGATAGAAGAGAACCCAAAAATTAGTGCAAGACGCATTGAACAAGAAATAGGGATACCAAAAACCATAGTTCATGATGTTTTGAAGGAGCAGTTACTACATCTGTACCACAGTCAATCGGTTCATGACCGGTTCATGAACCCTGAAAAACGTTTAGCATTTTGTAATTTTATACAAGAATAAAGAACCCATGATATCAATTTCAGCAAAAACATTTTATTTACAGATGAAGCATATTTTGCTAGGTCAGGAATTATTAATAACCATAACAAACACGTTTATACTGATGAAAACCACACTGTACTGAAATAAGACATTTTCAATATGAATTCAGAGTGGACGTGGAATTATAGACAACTTTATTATTGGCCCGGTTGTGTTTCCACATCGATTAAATGGGGTCAACTATTTAAATACAGCAAGTATTACCTAATTTATTGGACGATTTACCGTTACTACTTCGTCGTAACATGTGGTTTATGCACGATGGTGCACCCCCCCATTTTACAATACCCGTTAGTCAGTATTTACATAATCTGTATCCTAACAGGCGGATTAGAAGAGAAAAAGATGCTCCTATAAAATGGCCACCTCGAGCACCAGACTTACCTCCTTGCGATTATTTTTTGTAAAGTATATGCCTACGCAGTTAATAATAAAGAGGATTTTTTTAGGCGAATCCAAGACGCAGTTAACATTTTACGAGGTAATCCAGTAATCATGGAGAGCACTACAACTTCGTAAAACGGATTACTTATTGCGTACGAGAAAACGGGTCACTGAGCATTTATTGTAAAGAGATCATAACTTTTTTTATTTGCTGTATTAATCTTATTATCTCGTATTTATTAAATAAAATATAAATGAGTTTTGGAATTTTCGTTATTTGTTGCAGAACGAATGCTGATATTGTTGACATACGAAAAATATTTTTTCTACCTAAACTACTCATCTATTCAAAATTCTGAAAGTATAAAAAAGTTTCTAAATAAAGTCAACTACTAATAGAAAAACTGAGAATGATTATACAGGGGATTAAGAAAATATGTGCTTATATTTGCATGATACATGATTTTTCTTATATTTCTAATGACTGCAAAAGATTTTAAATAATGTCAAAAAGTGTCGGTTAGACTAATAACTGCGTAGCCCAAAAATGGTTAACATCGATCAAGTCGTTTTCGAGATATTCGAAATAAACAAAAATTTTTCGCGAACTTTGGCGCTCCCTAGCGGCGAAACAAAGCAATTTTGGAAATAAGTAAATTGGGCTAAATCGTCTTATTTTGAACCCAGGAGTCTGTGGTCTTCCGTTGTACACGTCTTTTCCGGACACCCTGTATAGAATGTCCGGAAACCAAACCAAGAAACAAAGACACTAAATTCTAGAGATGATTTCATATCGATTTGACATAAATCGTCTTATCCAAACCTTCTAAAGGAGGCCAGGGCCCTTTGGCATTGTTTTTATTTTAATTGTTATATCACTGTTTATCTAGAAGGATCAAAGTTAAATTATCTCTCTCTTATACGGCAGCCTTTTTTAATGTAAATTTGACCTTTTATTGTAACCATAGATGATAGATGTTACATTTGGGAGGTCAACTTATATTTGTAATTATATTTCTTTATCTTCGACTTTTTGGAATTTTTAATATCAAAATCGAAACTTTAAAGTATTCTAGAGAGAACTGGCACAAATTATAATAAAACGCCGGTTAACAAAAACAAAGTTTAATTTACTAAAATATACTCTACATGGCGGCTATTACTTTCAATACATAAAGTGATTTATTTCTCTAACCTTTAATCTAATCTTCTCTAAGAATAGCCGTACCTCCATTAGGAAGCAAGTTATACTTTCATAAAATTCTATTAAGTTATTATCTGCAACAAATAATTCCTCTTTCAGAAATTTTAAGATAGTTAATTATAATATTAATAAATCTGATGGAGAATATACTTAAAGGGTCAACCTATTTCAAAATAAAATTTATGGTTAGACACTTTTAAGGATAAAATTGTAAATACGAGTACCTACGAGTATAATAGAAATGTATACCCCAAAAAAGAATGTAAATGGTAAATTGCCTCTTTAGTTGCAATAATGCTACTTTAATCTGCTAATTATGTACGTATTTATTTAATATGTAACAATATATATAATCAACTGCTGAACAGGTTTTAGAAATATACATTCTGAGGGTATAGGTATCGTCGTTTTTTTGTTAAAAAATGTGCTCATAATTTATGTATGTATTCACATATCATTTTTAATAAAAAAATTGTATTAACGTGTTTTTCAACCATTTCTCTCTTTTCAAACATTTCAATGCAAATACAGCAACTAATTATAGATCCGTAATACCAATACTAATAATAGGAACCAACAACGAAATCAACATATAGGCGGCTCAGGGGTACTGATAGTGGTACGCACCCACAGAGCCTAATCCGAGAACAATATAGGCAGGTCAAAGCAGCTAATATTAGGGATGTGCACAGTATTTCTGTTACTGGCAGTGACCAGTTACCTAGGCCACGGTATAATAAACCGAAAACCATTAAGCATAGATCAAACCGCCCGTGAAAGCCTTTAAATTACTGTAAGTACTCATTTGACTACAATTTTAATCAATCCATTTGAAATAAGTTTCTGTAGGAATGTTTGACAGTAAAATGTTATTTTTCGTTCATGCAAAAACAAAACTTTATTGAACTATATTTAGTGGAAAAAGTGGTTCTTTATTGCACTAGTGCAATAAAATGTTTATTGCATTCATCTGTCATTCTACTACAGCGTTTTGTCATCATGACAAACATAAACGTTCAAATCGACGTCACATTTTCCTAGACTTAGTGTCATCTAAATATCATTTTTTGGTTTTTGCATGAACTTAGAAAAAATATTGTATGCAATTCGTACAAAAAGTGCTTACTGCACTCGACGTGTTGTCCTACTCGGCCTGACGGCCTCGTTGGACAATTTCACGTCGCGTGCAATAAACACTTACCTTTTTGTACTTATTGCATAAATAACTATTAACACACACAGATTTATATTGTTGCAAAATGTTTAGGATATTAAGTTGCGTCTTCACTCAGTCGACACTACCGATAGATGCAGTCTATATACCTTGTGATGATTTACATTAAAGTGTAGTCGAATTGAATAAGTGTGGACATGCATTCAACGTTCGACGTTCAACATTAGTCACTGTACATACACACGAATTATACATGTACCCCTTTTAATACCATATATATATTTTGCTTATATTTTATTTCTTTGCTGCAACATATAGTTACCATATTAGTCATTTTATCTTCTGCTTAGACCTGCATTTATTTCTTTATATATAGAGTTCCAGATCCAGCTGTGCTTTAGTGTGAACTATACCTCTGTACCGCTTACTTTGAATAAACGTCGTTCGATTCTTTAAGTTATTTACAACGTTCTCGTTCGGTACATACTTAATTGACGCAGTCGGTAGGATCTACAAACAAGTGTCTGAATTTTCGTAAGTGAGTGAGTGAAATCCTTGGTGTACTCCTGTACTTTGTTGAAGATCCAAGACCCGTCCAGATCTCAGGTGAAATTTATTGAAAGCGGAACTTCAAGTGGTTGGTCAACTTGACGCCGAGATTCCTGGACCGTCGACGACGATTCAAAGTAAATCTCCTTTTGTATTTTTCCACTCCTTTCCTCGCTAAGTTGATATAAACTGATTTTTTATATACTTGTGTAGCGAAAAGACATTTTGATTTACACTTGGCTGTGTATAATCAAAATTAGTTAGGATTAGATTTTTAAAAAAGTGATTAACTAATTTTAATTGTTCTGAATTCTTGAGTCAACTCTCTACGATTAGAGTGACTGCTTTCAGACAATTTTATTATTTTTTCTCTGTCCAAAGCGTTTCTTTTGTTGAGTGGCTATTAGAACAAATTTGTTTATGAGGTAACTCGACTGAAATTGAAGTGTTTGTTCAGATGCCAAAGGATATTAATTCTCAAGCTAGATTACGAGTACAAAATCCATATCAGGTCCCTGTCGGTGTTGGACCCTCCGTAAATCAAAACGAGATAGATAGTTTAGTAAACCAGTTAACAAGGACATTTA
Source organism: Monochamus saltuarius (assembly GCA_025584915.1). Taxonomy (NCBI): domain Eukaryota; kingdom Metazoa; phylum Arthropoda; class Insecta; order Coleoptera; family Cerambycidae; genus Monochamus; species Monochamus saltuarius. The sequence goes on from CM046723.1 coordinate 38,798,968, forward strand.
ATAATAGTGAAAATATGACTACCAATTCTAATATTAACGAAGCTAAAGCTTTCCTAGATGTGATACCGCGACGCGATATCTTTTGTAAACCGAGAACTAAAATTTAACCAGTATAAAGAACAACTTAGAATAATCTTAGAATGTCTTATTCGCAATCGCTGTCAGTCCCACCTAAAATTCCCCAACTTAACCATAATCCCAATATGAATTTTAAATCTAACCAAAATTTTAAATCAAATTTTTAAAATCAAAATTTCTCAAAACCAACACTTTCACCAAGAATTCCAAATTTTAATCAAAATTATAACCGAAATCAACAAGCTTCGGGGACATATCAAATTTATAGACCAAATAATCGCACTCCGATGTCAGGAGTTCAATCATTTGTAAATCAAACTCACAATACAAGAAGTAATCCATTTTCCATATTTGGGTGATCCTAGGGATCACATTTAGCGGACTATAGTATGCTCAAATTTAACCTGGAACATTGCGATAACATTTAATGGACTGTGTAATTTGTTTTGCATATAAAAGCTCTATTGAACTTAGTGAACATAGTACGCTCATAATATGCCATGTCAATGGCGATTTTTTTCAAAAACATTAGAAATTTGTTTTCGTAAATCTGACAAACCCAATTCTTCCAAAATCTTAAATGCACAAATCTTCGCTAATAACTTTTCTACAAAACAGTGAATTGGCTTAAATAAGAAATACAATGATACACATGTAGGAGACTCTAAAAAACGTACAATGGAATCTAAAAAGAATCAAAGGAATAATGAATACCTATAAGAAAAATTGTTTTAATCTTTTCATTTAATATCAAAGCCTCCTGAGCGAACCAAAACATATTTCCGATTTCAGCAACTGTTACAGGAATGTTTAAGGTTAAATTTGAAAACATTGCATTCACTAAGTGTTGTTTTTTGTATGGTTTATAGAAAACTGTTTTTTTCGTGAAATTCTGTTCTTATAGCTTTATTATAAAACATCGGCAATCCGGGTCATAAGGATAATGTTAAAAATAAAATTAAGAACAGTTTATACTTTTTAAAAATGAAATTTTTAAAATCTATTATGAAATGGCGTTATGCTCTGTTTTTTTTATGCGGATCTGGTACCGGATAAATTTTAATTAGAGAAAAATGTTTGTATAAGCCAAAATAATTAACATCTCAGAATATTTACATATAAAAAGAGTAATTTTAATTTGCACCCCTGATTACATCATTGTGTTTTATTATTGTTGCTGCATAATTGAGTAGAATGTGTTGAAATGCGAATAGCTATATTTTATACGAAATAATTTTTCTTTTAATATACAGGGTTTTTCAAAACCACATGACATGGCAATATTGCTATGACTGATACAACAATAAAAAATAAGTGGAGTTTGCTTAATAAAGATAAGTTTAGAAAATTGAATTTAGGATGTACTTACTTTTTTAAAGCTCAACAAAGATATTTCATCAAAATTTAACGTTTTTTGATGGTGTCAAACATGGTGGTGTTAACAGTTTTTCTGTACAAAGTAGAGAATTCTAGTTGCTAGAACTTCCGCTGATATTTTATTCTGTAACTTGTTAGTGATGTTCTTGAAGATTAAATGAAGGATTCAGGATGGAAAAAAAACTCTTTTATTAATAAAAAGCAATATTACAAGTTACATGTGTGCCTGGTATGTGAGCAACTGAACGCCGTGCGTTATTAATTATGCGCTTTTATAAGCTCTTTTTTTACTGTTTAAGAAAGGTATTTTAAGCTAATATGTATCAAATCTCCTACAGTTCCTATCAATGAAGTCATATGCATGCTCTCTGATACCAAACATCTAGGTATGCTAATGAACACCCACAGACAAAACTCTATTCAATAATTATCTAAAGAATTTATTCTATTTACTAACCTGATATACTCTATACAGGGTGAGTCAGTCATAATGTCATTAATTTTAACCACGTATTCGGAAGGCCTAATAAAGGCAGAAAATCGAAAAAATTTTTACTCGACCTTTAAAAAATAAACAAATCACCCTATAAAAATCGGTAACACGACGCTCCTGGTACGCTCAAACTTTCTGATGTTGCAGCCATATGATAACCTAATTCCGATGGAAGGCATCGTTGCCACATGTTTACATATATAACGTCGTCTAACACTTCAGCGTGCCTATTATTCAAATTTGCCACCATTTAGTCGCACTTTCGCATTTCCCGCATTTCTTTCCCCCCAAATTTAGAGATCACACCACACATTTAGAGGGGGGATGGAGAGAATACGAGCAGTAGTTTGTTTATTTCGGTCGTGTATTGGTCGTAAATTCACATCACAATGCCTAATTTTACTAATTCAGAATATGCGGAAATGCTAGTTTTATACGGGGAATGTTTACGAAATGCGAATGCCGCTGCTGTCGAATACCGGAGACGTTTCCCTAATAGGCTTCACCCAAGTGCGCGAACCTTTGTCCAAGTGTTTCAATGTGTTCGCGATACGGGATGTGTTAAACTCGAAATGGAATTTTAAATAGGTTAGTACCATATACTACTTAAAAAGCAATACATTTCTAGGCTAGATGTATGTAAATGCTAATTACAAACTGAATAATTATATTATACTTACGACTAATACTACAAATTCATATTCAATTGTAAAACGTAGTGAAAACGTAATATCAAAATTATTAAAAATAAATAACCTAACATTCGAAAACATTTATTTATTATCTACATTTGTCTTAAAAAATAAATCAATATTTAAGGAAAATTCATTCATGTATCTAGATAAAAAAGTTAATTTTACTCCTTGTCGTTAAATAACAGTACAAAACTAGGTAACTAGGTTATTGACCTAGTCTTGAACAGTGTTTTGTCGACAACACAGGTTTTTATTACTTTGTATTTAAACACGTTAAACGTTTTTTATGTAATGTAAGTACCTAAATGGTTTATTACTCAGTTTATTATTAGATACGTTGGAGTTTTGTAATTTCAATATTAAATACTTTTTAAACAAACCAAGCATTTGGTCGGACGAAAATCCACACGCTACTCGTCGGTTTAGCTTTCAGAGGCGATTTGTTCTCAACGTATGGGCAGGAGTTTACGGGAATCATTTGATTGGGCCGTATTTTCTACCGGAGAACCTGAATGGACCGCGTTACTTGCAATTTTTAATAAAATTGATTGGAAAGCGTTCATTGAACATTAACATTTTAAATTATTATTGGCTGAACTGAGCAAGAAATAATATGAGATTCTAAAATAGTCAGTACAATCGTTTATTTATGATGTCTAATGCCTAGGTAGGTAGGTACTAGAAAAATATTTCAACTTGGCAACATTGCATCAGGTCGACATCGAGTTGAACTGTCAGCTGTAACCGACCAAGGCTGTGAACGGTCAGTGACAGTCTGAAAAGGGGGTTTAAATAATGATTATTATACTCATTATTCCTTATCTCCTCTTAAAATTAATGACATTATGACTGACTCACCCTGTATATGGGTGGGAACTCGAAATTCAACCACAATAGATGAGATCTGACCTATTTCTGCATTTTTAGGATTGCTTCATCAGGTGGTTGAATTTCGAGTTCCCACTCCATATATAGAGTATATCAGGTTAGTAAATACAATAAATTCTTTAGATAATTATTGAATAGAGTTTTGTCTGTGGGTGTTCATTAGCATACCTAGATGTTTGGTATCAGAGAGCATGCATATGACTTCATTGATAGGAATTGTAGGAGATTTGATACATATTAGCTTAAAATACCTTTCTAAAACAGTAAAAAAATGTTACAAAAGCTAATAATAAGGAATATATGGGTAGATATTGTGGGTGTAATTCAACGCAGGTTGGGGCTTTTGTCCACTGAGTAGTTAGTACAAATACTGCAGGTGTAATTCAATGCCGGTCGGGGCATTAGCCCGCGGAGTAGTTGTTTCCTGCAGTATCATTTATATGAGTAGTTAGTTTCACACAATATTGTTAATACCTGAAAATATATGAGAAAATTTATAAGCTCTGTTATCTAAACCAGCCACATAGGTTTTCTAGGAATATAGTCCCGTCAAAGTCTGAAAATTAAGCGAAAACATCGTTTCTGTCGTCTTGATTTTCATTAGTATTAGTGGTTGGTTTAGATTTAGAAAACCATAATAGAAAGTGATTAACTGACTTAATTTTAAACATATATCTACAAACTTTATATAAAATAAAAGGTATTATTAATATTACTATAGCAATAAGTATAACTGTAAAAAAAAAATAAAGGTTTTACTGTTAACAATTAATTCCCTTGGTTGAATTGTGAAAACTGGTTATCTCCGGGAACATGAATGGTATGAGAAGCATGATCCGGGTGCCATCCTGTAATGGTGGGTAGGTGAAATGGTCCTCCTTGGACTGGGAACTCGTCGTTAGTCTGGTTTATTCCTTGCACTACGATACTAAAATGCTCGGGAATTTGTACCAGGCTTGGTACCGTAATATCGGTGAATCCATTGGGTCGACATTTTTGGACTACTCGTACTGTTTGGGCTGGCAGAACAATGACATAGGCATTGTCGACTGGTTCTACCAAAGTTGTTTGTAGATTAATTGATGTTAACGGGCAACTGGATACTTCCATGTTTCCACGTAGTATTTCGGGTACGCAGTCTCTCTGGGTTAACCATTGATTGATATGGGTCACACAATAATCATCGATCATGTGACAGTTGTCTTCTTGGTAATGATGAGTAGTAGAATTTATTAGAATACAAGGTAGTAAGGTATGATTGTGGTATTATTGATAGGAATTGGGAATAAATGAAAGAAGTCGAATACATCTTTTTCAAAAACAGGAAAATGAATTGAAATCATTATATTATCACCGTGATACTTTAGTTTTGTGTGTAGATATTTATAATATTCTTGTACAACGTGAAAATCTAAAATTTGATCGTTATATATATTTTTAATTATTTTAATTTGTTTCTAATAATTCATTAATTGGTGTTATTAGTATTATTAATTATAGTATAGTATAGTATTAGTATATTAATTAGTATTACATAAGTTAATGTGGTTAATCCTGCAAAGGTAATATAATTTTGAATATTATCTATGTTCTATTAATAAATTACAATCTATTAATAACATTTAGAATCTGCTGTACACTCAAACAACTAATCGTATCAACTACTTGTGAGAGTTTAATAATGTCTTTCTTAACTATTTTATTGTTAGAATTCAATTTTTTAAATAGACTTGTAGTTAAATTCATAACATTTTTTTTAATAGATACGAAATTTGTGAAATTATGATACATTGATTGTTGGTTCTTATCTAAGATTGCTAATGTTTTATCATATCTTTGACCGTCCTCATCAGTAAGGGTGCCAAAAAACCATCCTTGTGTCGTGTTAATTTTTATTAGTAATTTGTCTACTTGGTTTCATAATTTTTTTGTGAAATGTTCCTTTATTTATGTCTAATTTGTCTAATTTATCTAACAATGGTTTAGTTTGTTGATAAATAGCATGCGTTTTATTACGGGTATTATCCTAAATGTATACGTTATTAGTTTCATCTATATGAATTTCTGGGGGATATGTTCTATTTTTATTACTCTTTGTTAAATCTCTTGCTCTTACATTATTTTCGTGAATTAATTGTTGTATAACATTAGTGTTTTCTACATGTTTAGTCAAATAATCTGATACAATTTGAGATTCGGTTATTTCAGCAGGTGTTGAATAATTTAGAGTACCTTTAATTATTTGAAAGGGTGTAAATTTAGTAGAATTGTGAATACTATTGTTATAACCAATTAAAGCATATATCATTAAGTTGGTTATTGGTCTCATTTTTTGTTCACTTCTTAATATGCGTAAAGTCTCTATTAGACTAGAATGTAGTCTCTCTATTAGAATTTGGGTTTCTAACTGTAGTATAATGCAAATTAATTTTACGTAATGCACAAAAATTTTCAAACAGTCTATTTTTAAATTCGGTTCCTGAATCACAGGTAATTTGTACCGGGATACCATAATGGGATATAAATATCAATAGATTATCTATTATATCTACAGCATTAGTGGTAGTGGGGTAGGCTTGAGCAAATTTGGAAAAACTGTCAATGATAGTGAAGAATTTTACTTTCTCTATTTGAAAAGTATCTATATAAATATGACTAAAAGGTTTATCGCCTATTGGTGTATTTTTAAATATTATCTTATGAGGTCGTCTTTCATATTTATTCTTTTGACAAGTTGTGCACAGATTAATATAATCGCTTATGTCGGTTTTCAATGTAGGCCAATAATACTTTTGGGTAAGGGTTTCATTTACACCTCTGTGTATGGTTTTACTTTTGTGGTGATACTGTATTTTTAGTTTTTGCTCATCTTTTTTTTAACGTCCTTCAAAAATAAAATGCACCTTATAAACTTAAAAGATTTTGCTAGAAAGTTAACTTGAATTGTCTGTGTGAATGTACTTAAGAATTCTACTGGTAATATACCATATGTAGCGTTAGGTTTTAAATAATCTTTAAAAAAATTTAATAAATCTATTTCAAAATTTCGTGTCCTAAGTGTAACATTATATCGCTTTTTATTATCGAAAGGTTGCTCGATTCGAACGATCGAATTTATTGCGCCATCGCTGACATGGATGTTTATTTGGTTTTTAAATGTATTTAATGCCTTTTCTGATATAGGAATTTCTAATATTGGATTTTCTTGTGCCGTATGAACTGTGTCATTAGTATCAATGGAAATGGTTGATTGTACTAGAATATCAGGTATGATATTGATTGTGGAATTATTTATTGTTTTGTTACTTTGATTTACAGTTGAAGTCGATCGTATATTTTGAGGATTATTTGATGAGTTTATTTGAGTAGCATTAGTTAAGGTGAAAAGTCTGCTAAATTATTTTCTGTAGCATCATAATTATTTATAATTGATTGATTGTCTGAATCGATTTTCACTCTAGAAAGTGCATCAGCTACAATATTTGTTTTACCTTTAATATACTGAATTTCATCGTAATTAAATTCTTGCATTTTTATTTTCCAACGTAAAAGACGTGAATATGGTTCTTTTATACTAGCTAACCATTTAAGTGGTTTATGGTCTGTTTGAATAGTACATTTATTGCCAAATAAATAGCATTTCCAATAATTACAAAAATATACAATTGCTGCCAATTCTTTCTCTATAACAGAATAGTTAATTTCAGATTTATTTAAGTGTTCTCCTGCCGTAACATATTGGCTTACCATTCTGTGATAAAACAGCACCGATAGCGAAGTTTGATGCATCTGTAGTTAATATAAATGGTTTCGTAAAATCGGAATATGCCAAAATTGGTTCATTTATTAAATAATTTTTTAATGTTTCGAAACTTTGTTTATATTCTTTATTATCAACATCAATTTTAGAATTCTTTTTCAGGCAAGAAGTCGAGGGTTTAGCTATTTTAGCCTAATTTTGATTGAATTTTCGATAATAACCTGTCAAACCTAGAAAAGATTTTATTTATTTGGTAGTTTCAGGAATAGAGAATTTTTGTATTACTGAAATTTTGTTTGGATTTGGTTTTACTCTTTTGCCGGAAATTATATGACCTAAATATTCTGCTTCACGTTTAAGGAATTCTGTTTTATCCAATTGTATTTTGAGGTTTTATTCTCTTAATGTAATGAAAATTTTTTTAGAGCTACGAGGTGCTCTTGTAATGATACCGAATAAACAATTATATCGTCTAAATAACCCATACAAATATTACTGTTAATATGATCTCTAAGAATGTGATCCATAAGTCTCTGGCATTCTTTAACCCAAAGGGCATTCTAAGGAACTCATAATGACCTCGGTCACAAGTAAAAGCTGTTTTCTCAATAGAGTCTTTATGCATTGCTATTTGGTGGTAACCTGAAGCCAAGTCTATAGTAGTGAAATATTGACTTTTTCCTAATTTTGATAAAGTTGCGTCTATGTCGGGTAATGGGTATTTGTCATCGATTGTCTTCGTGTTTAATGCGCTATAGTCAATTACCATACGATATTTAACTTTACCAGAGACATCCGGTTTTTTACTAACAATCCAAATTGGATATGCATAAGGACTTTGAGAAGGCCTTATTATATCGTCTCCTAAATATTGGTCAATAGTTTGTTTAATTACCTCTTTATGTATATGGGGATATTTGTATATATGTGGATGAGTCGGTATCTCGTCAGTAGTTCTAATATAATGCTGAACTTTGTCGGTTACTGTTAATTTCTTGTCTGGCTTATAAAATATGTCTATAAACTGATTACAAAGTTTCAATAATTTAGTTTTTTCTTCCGAATTTAAATGATTGGTTTTATAGACGATTTTAAATCTGATATTCGTTTAAAATCGGGTACATCATTATTTTCTAACACTTGTTCCATCGAAAATATTTCATGATTAATATTATCAAATTTTTGACAGGATATTTCTGAATCAATATGGAATGTTTGAGGCGAGTTTGATTCATTTTGTATTTCTACATAAGCTTGCCAATTTTTAGCTGTTTTACACAACTATTAATCAAAACATTATTTTCTGAAATTTATTTACGAATATTCCTTAATAGTTACTGGTACTTTCTCTATTCTAATTTCCTTTGAATTTAATACAATGTTATAAAATGAATTATTATTTACTTGCCTATAATGAAAAGGTAACGCAAACTTGTTTCCAATTAATTGTTGATTTTAAAATCGATATTTAAATTCAGATCTCTGAGAAAATTAATTCCTATAACTCCATCGAAATAGTCATGAAAGTTATAAGCTACATATTCCGAACAGTATTCAATATAATTTGAAATTGAAATTCTAAGTTGTTCATTAATATGTGAATTTTTTGTTATTAACCAAAATAATGGAATATGAGCTATGCCTTTAGCTTCAACTAAACCACCAGCTGTTTTAATTTGTGTTGATTTATTAATTATAGAATTTGGAAAATAATATTCTATTATATCAGGTTTCAATATATTTAGACTACACCCTGTATCAATTAATAATTTAATTTCTGGTTCGCTTTGTGTTGCCCTAATTAGAATGTATGGTAGTGGTGTTTGAAAGTTAGTATTTATTTCCGCTATGGTAATATCAGTTGTTGATGGGCTTGGGAAAAATCCAGCGATTCGAATTCTTGTAAGTTGTTATCTACAAGGTATTCGTTATCAGTGTCTAGTCTTTCATCTTGCATATTATGATGTTCGTGGTTGTTACAGTAGTTGTCAGGATATTCAGTTTCTACATTGTAAGATCGGTCGTTCTCATAGTCGTCGGTGAAATTTGATAAGGTCATATTACTCTCCGTGTTCTGAACTTCATTAATGTTGTACAAATGATAAGGTTGCACATTCTTTTTAAGTGTAACCGTGGGATTTCTAGTACTTGTTGACATAGGTTGAAGATTATTTTTTGAAATATTCGTAGGAATTTGACTCACACCTGACATAGGAGTTGGTTTTGGGTAAATTTGAGAAGAATTTTGTCTGGGTTGCCAAACATTTGTTGGTCTGCTAAGAACTCGTGAGTTTGTCGGAAATTGACTGATAAATTGATTTTGATTTTGGGGTCTTTGATAATTTACCTACTGGGTTAAACTGTCTTACTGGAATTGGTTTTGTGCCTAATGGTATTTATGATAGAATTTTGTGGTAAATTTGCTCTAGGTACGGGTTGTTTGAAGTTATTTTGAGGTTGAAGAAATAAATCAAAATTTTGATCCTCTTGAACTAAGGCCATCGCATGTTCAAGATTTGTGGGTTTTTGAACAATAATTTTATCACGTAAGCGTATATCTAAATGTTTTACAAATATTTTTACTGCCAAATCATTGTATTGTCCCACAGCAATTTGTTTAGTATTTGTGTCCATTTCTGTACTGGATAAAGTTTTTAATTTTAATGCTAATTTGGACCTAATTAGTTGTAATCTTTTAGCAAAATTTTGATAAGATTCGTTTTTTTGTAACGAACAAGTCATAAGGGTTTGTTCTAAAACATCAAGATTTAAACGTTCCCCGTATACATTGCATAATTCCTCTTTAATTAAAGGCCACGTATTTAACTCTGTACGAGATCCAATAATTAATAACGCATTTCCTTTTAGTTTTCCTAAAATTGCTTGATAAATAAATTGATTGAATTCAGTGTTAGTTCGTGTATAGCATTTGTCGTGAAAATTATCGCAAGCTGAGATAAAAATTTCCAACAGATCTTTATTACCGTCATATTTGGGAATTGTTTCTAAAATTAATCTAACTAAAGTTTAACTTGGTTCGGTAGTCATGTTCACAAGTCTACTAAAAAATCGAAATTTGACTAAATAGCAACTTAATGAGTCTAGTGAATATTGTAAACTTTAAGATTGATTTGTTTCAATGACTGAATTTCTCCTTAACTAGGTATTACTGATCAATAATGATTTTAATACTTGATATGATCTTAAAAAAAAGATTTATCACAATGTTAAAACTAAGTTATCCTAAGATGATCTCGATGGGATTTCAAAGGATAGGAGTGCAATATTTTCACTCACTTTTGGCACGGTTCGCAGTCGGGTCTCAATCTGCCTACTCTCGAACTTTGGCTAACCTTGCTACTAGGGTGTCGTGAAAATGATTACGAATATAAAGGATGAATTCTAAAAATTCTTACTCGTCAATAGTTGAACTTGAAGACTTTGATCCTTGGGTGGTTGCTGCCCAACGTACCAACGTACCAGGTAGATGGTGGGTCGTACTTGTAGACTCGGGATATTGGATAAATCGTTGAAACGAAAACTGATCAATAAATTGATTGCTTCCAAATATCCTACCGACTGCGCCAGTGATGTTCTTGAAGATTAAATGAAGGATTCATGATGAAAAAAAACTCTTTTATTAATAAAAAGCAAGATTACAAGTTACGTGTGTGCCCAGTATGTGAGCAACTGAACGCCGTACGTTCTTAATTATGCGCTTTTATAAGCTCTGTTATCTAAACCAGCCACATAGCTTTTCTAGGAATATAATGTGTTCCATTATAAATTACGTTATTATGTAGAACTTCATTTTACACGCTTTTAATAAATTTGTTAATAATGCACCGTTTTCGATGAAAATGCAAAAAACTGCGCTAAAGTCAACCAGACGATCTCTGTAATGGTAGATATTTATTTATCAAGTATAAATTCCCGTATGTTGTTTATTCTGTAGTTTGATTAGTAATTTATTCTTTTAATAAGTATTGTAAACTCTTTTGTGTAGTGAAATTATACAATTTACTTAGTATGAAAAAGTTGCAGAATACAATGTCGGCATAAGCAACTAACACCCTCTACTTTTGTACAAAAAAAATATATAACACGAGCGTGTTCGGCACCACAAAAAACGTACCTGTGTTAAATTTTGATGAAATATGTTATGCTTTAAAAAATTTACTTCCTATACATCTAAAATTTGATTTTATAAAATTGCTTGTGCATATTAAAAATGAGTGGCTGTGGGATATAGGTACGTATATTAAGCAAATCTCACAAATTTTTTTCAATATTTTATCAGCTTTAGCAATACTGCCATGCCATTTTGAAATACCCTGTAGGTATAATAAATATTGATTACAAATATCGTCATCTCTAATTATATTAATTTGATTGTTGATGTTAGGACTTACATAAAGATTCAACTGTTTTTTTTTATTATAAAATAAATATAACTGATAAATTCCAGCAAAAATACTGTTTTAACTTTATAATTCGTCTCGTTTAACCTTTTCCCACATTCGGCGAAGCGATAGATAAAAACCTACTACTGTTTTGTCCTTTTATGACACGAAATTGCACTTTTTTTAGGATGAGTTAAAGTGGACATAAAATTAAATTTGTTACCCAACAGGCATCATCGACATTGTAAAACATTTAATAGTATTACTTTTTAGACACAGAACTGTTTTAATATTTCATAAACTTGACCCATTAAAATAAAGTAACTTGCGCCTTTTGTTGGAAAAAAATTATACTAACACTGGTGCTTCATTATAAATACAAACATAAACTTTGTAAGTCTGCATTATACATGAATCAACATCCTTGATAAATGTAATGTGCTTGTGTATTAAAATGCAGGTCTACTGTAATATTATTAGTCTATTCACACTTTATTATTAATAACAGTTTACGTTTACACAATAAATAAGAAAGATCAAATAACAATATAGGAATAAACTTTGCCTATTATTTTGTACTAAAAAAACATATTAATGATTATTTTTATTGCTACCCTAGTTTGAGATAGTGTGACCAATGTATTAGAGAGACCAGCAAGAACACGCCTGTATGTATGTTAAAGTTGGACACAATTGCGCAAAAATTTGACTGACGTTTTTATGAAAATTGTCAATTGGCGAAAATCATAAAGTGACTGACATCTTTTGATAGATTTCGGAACTGCTATAAGGGTGAACAACAAATTGGTGGTCCATTATTTACTGCGACGAAAAAGAAAATATTACCAATTATTGATAACAAATGCATATAGTCAAATTGCGCCACCAATGAATGTAGTAAACTTGAAGCACATCCCAAATTTCTTAACTGAACCTGTACCCCTTCATGGCCTATTCGAAGATCGGATAATGGTTGGATCACCACATGATGAATATTTTTCAATGGTGTTTTATTCTTGGTTCATAGAAAACGAAATTGGCAGTTACATAACAGTTTTTCTTAATGTTGTGAGCCTATTCTTTTATTTGACGATGCCATTAAGTGAATTTTGCAGTGACAAAAATATGGAACTTATTGTACTATACCCCAATTGAACCCACTTAATGCAACTGATGGATGTAGCCTTATTTCATCCCCTCAAATCAGCGTAGAAAAAAGAAGATTACAAGTGAAGAATTTAATTTAAAATTATTATTAGTATTATTAGTACACGTTTCAAAAGAGACAATTCCCCCTCCCTTCTTAAACAAAGTTTTTGAGTCAAGCTGTATAGTTAGCATATTAAAACATGGGTCTAGATCATGTGGGCTTACCTATTTAACCCAGATGCTATTACTTTAAAACGAAACATGATGGAGAACATAGAAACCCGATTATTTTAGATAAGGAGGCAAAACTGTAATTTATTGATGACTATATTCATATTAAAAAGGTATAAAAATGGTTTTAAACTCTGGTGATACATGTTTAGGAGACATTAAAGACACTAGTTTATTTTACTTTTACCGTAATATTCAAAATCTACATTTAGACGAAACACAAGATTAACATAGAGATCAAATTGAGAAAATTTAACACCAGATGATGAAAACTACATTGTTACCGAAAAAGAAATCACTGCTCTCGAAGAACAAGATAGAAACAGCTGTAAGCGAATTGAATAAATTAAGACCCGAAAACAATATGATATATAATAATGAAGTGTACAAGTGACACTTCCAACAACACCCAAACCAACAGCAACAAATTTTCCAGACGATTTTGCGTCTTTCTTTAAAGAACTTTTATTTTGACCAAAGTTGAAATGAAAAAACAGAAAAGATACCATCAACGACAACGTGCCAAAACAGGAGAGGATATGGCAGGAAAGAAGGAAGATCCAGAAGCAAATTCAACAAGAAGCAATTACAATATTAGAGCAAATAATTGAGAATGTAAACCATACAAGATAAAAAAGCTAAAGAAAATAGAAGTAACTGGTATTGAGTCATTTGCGGAAAAATAGCAGTAGCAGACATTATTTGTTGCATGAAGTCCGAAAAAGCTAAAAAATCTATTGCAGCACTTGTAAAAAAATAACCTTTACGCATAAACTTGGAAAATTATTGCTGATGAGAAATAATGACAAATAGTGAAAAAAAATGTAGTAAAATATTTTTAGCTGTAGATGTATCAGGTGAAATTTTTTGTTTATAAAGACAATATGATTGGTATCTATGGCTGATGTAACAAACACCCGCAAAAGTTAATTCGAAGCGAAATATCCCTTGGAAATAAAGCTTGTACTCGCTGCATATGAAATGGATAGAGTAAGTTGTGCATTAATGTCCACGAAACTGTAGATTGTGATATTGCGCTTTTTAACGCCATTTAAAATAGCCACATAATCAGCCTAGGTCTAATGGTTCCCCTATGTTGCCCAGGCCTCAGTCACGATGTGCCAGTTTCCACCCCCTGAAATCCATCGCTAGTGGCTCAAAATTTATAAGGATTATAGTTAGGACCTTTAGAATTGTGAATAAGTGAAAATGTGCTTCCCGGCGAATTATGGACGATACTGAATTTTCCATCAATTTATCTAGATTTCATCCCCTGGAACCCATCCGCAGTTGGTCAAAATTTATGTGGATAATGCTTAGAACCTCTCTAAAGGTCTAATAAGCGAAAATATGCTCCGCGGCTGATTATGGGAGATACTGAATGTTCTTTGAATTTTCCATCAGTTCACTCTCGATTTCACCCCTCATGTTCACAATATGGAATATATTTAATAACATTGTGTTCTGGAAAGTATTCATTTTTAACATTTCTTGTTGTTTAGATATCCCCTATGTTTGTTTACAAATTGTTAAAACATTTACTTTTAAATTGTGTGTGAATTTTACTCTCTTATTTTCCGTTTAGTTATAATGTAATATTTGTATTCTGATAATGCTCAAGCGCCTTATTTTTATAGTTCGCACATCTTGGTACGTACCTCTATCACCATTCGGGTAAGTTGGTAGATTTTGACAGCTATTTTCTGCTGGTTTCACACCGGTAACATATGATATTTCCATAACAAAGATATAATATTTGGTGGCCGAAGGCGGCTGTGTTTAATTCACTGCTCTCTATAAGTGTTTCTTTTCGAAGTCTTCTTGTAAATTCAAAGTGTAAATTTGTACGTATGCATAAGGGACGTGCATTATTGTCGATGGTTTATTGTGTGCACTCTTAAGCAGGATTAAACTGTTGTGTTTTTCAATTTTAAAGTTTATTTAATTTA
The DNA here is from genome assembly GCA_025584915.1 of Monochamus saltuarius. Lineage (NCBI taxonomy): Eukaryota > Metazoa > Arthropoda > Insecta > Coleoptera > Cerambycidae > Monochamus > Monochamus saltuarius. The sequence goes on from CM046723.1 coordinate 38,813,991, forward strand.
CGTTGGAGCTGATTGCCATATATTTGGGTCGCCGCCAGTGGCGGCGTGTTCCTCTGCCATGTCGGGTTGTTCAAAATGCAAATTAGACAAAAACGAAGGAGTGGTTGGATGCGAAGGAACATGTAAGAGATGGTTTCATTTTTCATGTATTGGTCTTAATAATGTCGAGTTTAATATGTTAAGCAAGAGCCATAATTTGTTCTTTCTCTGTGACTCCTGCAAGAAAAAGTGTTCCATATTGGAAAATAATACTGCAAAGGAGTATACAGCTAATCTCGCACGTGTTAATGAGGGTTTTGGTAAATTGTGTTCTTCCGTTGATCAAAAATTAAAGGAAAAACTAACCGAGTTTTCCGATCTCTTCAATAAATTCAAATCTGAAATTGTAGCCCAGTTTGTGAATGAAATCCAAAGCACCATACAAACTAATTTAGTGGATGTTATTGCTCCAAAAATCGATGAGCTTAAGCCAAAAATCGACCGAATATCGGAACAGGGAAATACGGAAGCCAGTTATTCCAGTATAACTAAGAAACAGCCATCCCTTGTTGTTGAGCCTAAAATTAAGCAGGATCATGCGACAACAAAATCAGATTTTTCATATATTTTCAGGAATTAACAATATTGTGTGAAACTAACTACTCAGTGGACAAAAGCCCCAACCTGCGTTGAATTACACCCACAATATCTACCCATATATTCCTTATTATTAGCTTTTGTAACATTTTTTATTGTTTAAGAAAGGTATTTTAAGCTAATATGTATCAAATCTCCTACAATTCCTATCAATGAAGTCATATGTATGTTCTCTGATACCAAACATCTAGGTATGCTAATGAACATCCACAGACAAAACTCTATACAATAATTATCTAAAAAATTTAATATATTTACTAACCTCTGGAGTGGGAACTCGAAATTCAACCACAATAATTGAGATCTCACTTATTTCTGCGTTTTATAAAGGATCGCTTCATCAGGTGGCCTCCTTTAGTCAAATATCTAACTATAAAAATGATTATATCAATAAATTAAAATTATTTGAAATTGAATGTCAAAATGAAATATCGACAACGTCAAACTGATTAACTGTCAATGAATATCATAACAACCTACTAAAATAAATAAAAATTAATAAAAATTTTACCTTTTATGTATAGTTTTTCATATATTTTCAGGTATTAACAATATTGTGTGAAACTAACTACTCAGTGGACAAAAGCCCCAACCTGCGTTGAATTACACCCACAATATCTACCCATATATTCCTTATTATTAGCTTTTGTAACATTTTTACTGTTTAAGAAAGGTATTTTAAGCTAATATGTATCAAATCTCCTACAATTCCTATCAATGAAGTCATATGTATGTTCTCTGATACCAAACATCTAGGTATGCTAATGAACATCCACAGACAAAACTCTATACAATAATTATCTAAAAAATTTAATATATTTACTAACCTCTGGAGTGGGAACTCGAAATTCAACCACAATAATTGAGATCTCACTTATTTCTGCGTTTTATAAAGGATCGCTTCATCAGGTGGCCTCCTTTAGTCAAATATCTAACTATAAAAATGATTATATCAATAAATTAAAATTATTTGAAATTGAATGTCAAAATGAAATATCGACAACGTCAAACTGATTAACTGTCAATGAATATCATAACAACCTACTAAAATAAATAAAAATTAATAAAAAATTTTACCTTTTATGTATAGTTTGTTTTTTTTTCTTTTTTTTTTCTTTTTTTTCATATATTTTCAGGTATTAACAATATTGTGTGAAACTAACTACTCAGTGGACAAAAGCCCCAACCTGCGTTGAATTACACCCACAATATCTACCCATATATTCCTTATTATTAGCTTTTGTATGTTTAAGAAAGGTATTTTAAGCTAATATGTATCAAATCTCCTACAATTCCTATCAATGAAGTCATATGTATGTTCTCTGATACCAAACATCTAGGTATGCTAATGAACATCCACAGACAAAACTCTATACAATAATTATCTAAAAAATTTAATATATTTACTAACCTCTGGAGTGGGAACTCGAAATTCAACCACAATAATTGAGATCTCACTTATTTCTGCGTTTTATAAAGGATCGCTTCATCAGGTGGCCTCCTTTAGTCAAATATCTAACTATAAAAATGATTATATCAATAAATTAAAATTATTTGAAATTGAATGTCAAAATGAAATATCGACAACGTCAAACTGATTAACTGTCAATGAATATCATAACAACCTACTAAAATAAATAAAAATTAATTAAAAATGTTTACCTTTTATGTATAGTTTTTTCATATATTTTCAGGTATTAACAATATTGTGTGAAACTAACTACTCAGTGGACAAAAGAGATTTGATACATATTAGCTTAAAATACCTTTCTTAAACAGTAAAAAATGTTACAAAAGCTAATAATAAGGAATATATGGGTAGATATTGTGGGTGTAATTCAACGCAGGTTGGGGCTTTTGTCCACTGAGTAGTTAGTTTCACACAATATTGTTAATACCTGAAAATATATGATAAAAAAAAAACTATACATAAAAGGTAAAAATTTTTTTATTAATTTTTATTTATTTTAGTAGGTTGTTATGATATTCATTGACAGTTAATCAGTTTGACGTTGTCGATATTTCATTTTGACATTCAATTTCAAATAATTTTAATTTATTGATATAATCATTTTTATAGTTAGATATTTGACTAAAGGAGGCCACCTGATGAAGCGATCCTTTATAAAACGCAGAAATAAGTGAGATCTCAATTATTGTGGTTGAATTTCGAGTTCCCACTCCAGAGGTTAGTAAATATATTAAATTTTAGATAATTATTGTATAGAGTTTTGTCTGTGGATGTTCATTAGCATACCTAGATGTTTGGTATCAGAGAACATACATATGACTTCATTGATAGGAATTGTAGGAGATTTGATACATATTAGCTTAAAATACCTTTCTTAAACAGTAAAAAACAAAATCAGACATGATAAAAACTGTAAATCCTGTCGAAACCAGCGTAAATATTACAAAAGTAAAGGGAGTGCGTGATGGTGGTCTGCTCGTTAGTTGTGGGAGCTCTGAAGATTATAATAAGTTTAAACGAATTGTGGATGACAAATTGAGTGATAGCTATACCATAAAAGAAGTTCCAGTTTTAAATCCAAGAATCAAGATAGTAGGATTATCCGAGAAGTTAGAGGATGATGTCTTTATTAACTATGTAAGAACCCAAAATAAAAGTATTATTCACGAAAACAGTGTTCTTAAGGTAATATCTTATACGCAATCAAAAAATAGCAGGGTTTATCATGCCGTGATTCAAACAGATGTAACTACGTATAATAAGTTGTTAGATAACGGAAAGATATATGTTGGCTACGACTACTGCAGTGTTTTTGACGCAATTGAGTTACGTAGATGTTATAAATGTTGTGGATATCACCATTTGGCGAAGCGGTGTACATCTAGTGTTGATATTTGCCCACTGTGTGCTAAAAATCATAAACTCGAAGAATGTCCCAGACCAAAGTCTTACTCTTGCATTAACTGCCTTAATTTTAATAAAAGCAATAAAGACCCCGTTAGCGCAGACCATGCCGCTTGGGACAAAACCTGTCATGTTTATAGTATGTCTTTAAAAAAATTTAAAGATAACATCATATCAGCTCAATAGCAATTACCTTTTTCTGAATTGAATAGTCAGAAATACGAATCCTCTGCCGCTCGTCAGCCTACTTTTAACTTATACTACCTAATTATTCGAGGAGCTCGCACAAAAACAACCGATTTGTTCATTAACTGTTCTGTTTCACATTATGATATCATTGCGCTCACTGAAACCTGGCTAAATGATGGGTTTTATAATGATGAATTAGTTAATACTACTCGTTATGATGTTTTCCGCTCAGACCGTAATTTTGTTGAAACCAGCACTAGTAAAGGTGGAGGTGTTCTATTGGCAATTGATAGAAAATATAATGCTTGCCTATTTGATCACAAATTGAGTTGTAATCTTTTGATGGTTTGTTTTCTATTGATATCGTCTGTATAAAAGTTAAAATTAACAATCGCAGTTTATATATATTTGTAATCTACATACCTCCGAAAGTAACATCAGAAACCTATGAAACGCTTTTTCATGCTTTCGAATGCATGCATATGATTTATGATTCGGATATAATAATGGTAGGCGACTTTAATTTACCTAATTACATTCAAAATACTTCCACTTCATAAAATCCTTCACTTATCTCTTTGAATAATTTTATAAATTTTTATGATCTTCGTCAATGCAACGATATTTTAAACCACAACAACAGAGTGCTTGATCTAATTCTTTCTAATTTGAAGTGTTCTGTGCTCCATGCTTCTGAACTGCTCTTACCTGAGGACTTGCATCATCCAGCTTTAATATCTGACTTTTTTGTTCAGCGTGACGTGAGGGGAGGGTGTGGAATAGTTAGTTCAGATTTCAACTTCAGAAAGGCGGATTTTCCTGCGTTGTATCAGGAGATATCTTTAATTGACTGGTCTATCCTAAAGCAATTTGCTTGTGTCAACGATCTCGTTTTGAAGTTCTATGAAATTTTAAATTCGGTTTTAGCGAAGCACGTACCCAAAAAAATAGTTTCTAATAAAACATATCCGCCCTGGTTCAACAAAGATCTGATTATGTGCATAAAAGAAAAGAATAAGGCCTGGCATAAATATCGCTCCACCTTAAATAATGAAGATCACAATTTATTTAAGCGACTTCGGTTATCCGTAAAAAATAATAGTAGGTTAGCTTATAATGCATATATTGTTAATATCGAAAGTGAAATAAAATATAATCCAAACAAATTTTGGTCATTTATTAATTCAAAAAAGAGTCAAAACAACATTCCTAATATCATGAAATATAATAATATTATTTTAAATGATTCCAAACAAGTTGCCGATAGTTTTGCCGACTTCTTTGCTTCTTCGTTCATAACTTCTCAAAACTATAACCCTACAGATGACATTTGTAGCAACACTAATACGCTCTCTAATATAGTATTTTCCTCTGAAGAGGTGCTTAATGCCATAAAGCAGTTAAAACCAAAAATGACCATGGGACCGGATCTCATACCGGCGTTTCTGATTAGAGACTGTGCTTCTGTTCTGTTAGAACCTCTTCATGTTTTGTTTAACTTAATATTATCTACACATACATTCCCCGATTGTTGGAAAATTTCTAGAATCTGTCCTGTTTACAAAAAGATGATAAAAATGACGTCACGAATTATCGGCCTATTACGATATTATGCAACTTCAGTAAAGTTTTTGAAATTGCTTTATATAATGTATTATCATTCCATTTTAAAAACATTTTACCAGAACAGCATGGCTTTGTAGAGGGACGATCAACAGTCACTAATTTAGTATGTTTGACACAGTACATTAATGAGACCATTGATCGGGGTGGTCAAGTAGACGTCATTTACACAGACTTCTCGAAGGCATTTGACCGTCTTGACCACGGGTTACTATTATGTAGATTAAATACTGCAGGGGTGTGTTCCTCATTGATGAGACTTATGACCTCGTATCTTACTGGTAGAACGCAGTTTGTTCAAATTTCAGGAGTCAAGTCCACTGAAATTTCCCAGACCTCAGGAGTTCCTCAGGGTTCTGTCCTGGGACCTCTAATGTTTACACTTTTCATTAACGACATGGTTTCTGATTTAAATGTGCGTTATTTGTTGTACGCTGATGACCTGAAGATATTTTGTTCGGTAGATAATGAACTTGATGCTCTTAATTTGCAGCAAAATTTGGATTTAGTAAAATCTTGGTGCACTGTTAATAGACTAACTCTGAACGCCTCAAAGTGTAATTTGATGACTTTTAGTCGGCAGATGAATAAAATTTTGTATGACTATGTACTTGATGGGTTTGTCCTTCAGCGGCCTGAGCTAGTTAAAGACTTGGGAGTATATTTTGAACCCAAGCTCTCCTTTGCTAAACATACTGAAAACGTGCTGAAAGCCGCTTATAAAAATATGGGTTTTATTGTTCGAAATATGATGAATTTCCAAAATTCTGATACACTGATCTTATTATTTAATACATTCGTTAGATCTAAGCTTGAGTATGCATCCTTGGTTTGGGCACCGCTCTATGCAAATAGTATAATGTCAATTGAAAAGTACAACGCCGATTTTTTAAATCAGCTGCATTTGTGCTGGATGGCCATTACCCGCCGAGAGGTGTTCCACAAGTGGCATATTATGAAAGATTTAATATGGGCAGTCTACTGAACAGGCGCAAAATGGCATCTGTGGTGTTTTTGTATAAAATTTTGAGCAATATAATAAAATGCGAGGACTTATTAGGAATGATAAGTTTCCATATCCCTATAGCAAGTACGCGACAACAACACCTCTTACATATGAAAAATTATCGTACTAATCTATATAGAGCCTCCCAGTTTTTCAAATGGTTAGTAGTTACACCGAAATTGAGTCACGGTTGGATATTCTCTGCACGACTGTTAATCAGATAAAGAGTTTATATAATGCACCTGCTTGATTTAGATTTTTATATATAGCTTTTATTATAACATATTTAGTATTTTGACATATTTATTATTTTAACATATTATTGACTTGGTTAGGTTTTAATATACGCTTCTTTCTGATATGTATAATTTACCTACTTGCTTTTATCTGTTGCTTTTAATGTTTGAACATATCCATCTTTTTAACATACTATTTTAATACATTAGTTATTTGTTTTGTTTGTTTGTTTGTTCAAGTAGGTACAGACATGTTTGTAATTTACTTTTATTGTTCAAGTTTTATGCGGCTTTTTGTTTCTGTAATTGCTTTATTTTTTGTACTATTTTGTTTCTTCCCTTATCCTGTAACTGGGCAACTTGCTCGTTGGATATTGTACTGATAAATAAATAAATAAATAAATAAATAAATAACAAAGATTCTATTACGTTAACTCTTAAGATGACCATTGGTCCACTACCTTAATTCTTTCTCAATTACTAAGTTTAAATATCGAGGGTGATGCCCGTATGTACCTTGAAATTAATAGATAATTTGGTATGAAATTTTCTTACCGAATCTTCCATGAGCTTAAATTAATAACCAGACATTTTCCCCGTTCGTGAATATTTTAAAACGTGCGGCTCGCGATAATTTTCAAATTATAACAATGAAAAAAATTTCAGAAATAATTTAAGCACTAGGAATAGTGAAAATTCCATGAAAAACATTCATATTCTGTTGCTTCTACATATGCAGGAATATATCAAATTGTAAAGATCTGGTACCCAATTGTTTATAATAAGTAAAGTATCATTTTTATTGTTTTCAATTAATTAATGTAATTAATTATTGTAACAAATGAGATCTAATTTAGTTCCAATTTGAATTACCTAATATTTAATTATTAAGATTTTTTACATCTTCGGTAAAGTGACATTTTACCGGACTAGTATGTATAACATTCAAATGAATATTGTAATGTTTGACGTTATATATTGATAGTAGGAAAACATATTTTATAATGTTCTCAAGTAGAAAATAAAAATATACAGGCTGATTCAGAACCTCTCTAAAAAATGAATTGATGTACAGGGGACACTGACAAATACAATTTTGTTAAAAAAAATGACAAAGGGCAGTTCGAAGATGATGAAATATACACTTCTGCACGGCACTGGAATCTGGTCCACTGTAAAATCTGATAAGGCGGCAAATCATGCCATCGGCGACCGGATAAAAAATGGAAAGAAATTCCCAAGCAAAGAAATACACCTATTTTATACAGCAAATTCAACTGATTTTGCCGCTATTGTTATTAATTATTAGTAAAATTAATTTGTGGTTTTAATTAATAAAATAGTTTGACATACCTGCTGTAGCAACAAAATTTTGGGCCCGTCTGACCCAGTTTCTAAAAACTAACACACATGTTTCTGTTTCTTGTTTGTTTTGAACTCGTAAGTTATTGACAGCAGCTATGATACGTTTGCGTAAATCATCAATAGTAGGTATCCACTTCGGTGCGATACACAATTCAATTTTTAAATATCCCTACAAAAAGAAGTCCAAATGATTTAAAGTCAGGAGATCATGGCGGCCATGGTACCGGTCTTCCTAGTCCAATCCTATGGTATTAATGCTTAACGCCATACATGGTGCGGATATAATTGAGCCTCCTGCCGCCACACTGCTGGTATACGATGTGGACGCCTCCATCTCTTCCACGATTAGATTTCAAATTTCCCTCGCGTTACACTCACTGCACACCGCGGTAGTAAGTAGCTGCATTTGGCACATATTTACCGTTCTGCTAAATCATTTTCACATCACCATAAAGTAATCGGATTTCAATATTTGGAATCGCCTGGCTAGAGATTACAGTAGCCCAGCGATCTAAAGGTTGAAAAATTACACCTGCAATAATAGTTTTCCCGAAAATTATAAGGATTTTACAAAAAAAAAATACGATATTTATTCTATTTTTTATGACGCACCTATTCCCAAGTTTTTTTAGATAAGTTCTGAATCACCCTGTATAAATAAAATTTTGCGTTGGTGAAGTTCGTATTTATAGACGTCTAGCTAACCGAGTAAACGATGTTGTGATTTACAATGCAGTTGCATAATGTGGACTGCTCTGCAATCGATCAGGTTAATTAGAAACTGAACCACACAGTGCCCCCCGTGGCGGTTCCACCCAACCCCTGCGGCTTTTGTGGCCCCCACTGCCCCACTGTACTAAACCAGAACCACGTACACTGCCCAGCACGCGTCCCTCTGTAATTAGCTGAATATGTTAATATTTCTACATTCCTATCATTGTTTGCATCCATTTTATTTCTACCATTTATTATTTATTACTAATGTTCACCCTTCTACGAAACACTTGTTTTAATGGTTTGCTTGGAGAGTATATAAAAAACTTTCTGGCTACAAAATATTAACGATACATCTGCTTAGAAACTAGTAAAAATATAGGTACTACACGAAATAATCAAGATGAAATAAACAGAATGAAATAACTTCTAAATGGATATTTTATATAAAATTTCTGTAATTTACAAAAATCTATAACTATAGAAAACTAAAATCTGTGTTTGTTAGTAAGATTATTAATACGGCCTGTTAATACATTATTCTTTGTTAGGAAAATTTAAAGTAAATGTGGTAGATTTTTTTGCAATTAATGAGCCTTGTGTACCTGTTTGCGAAATTGTATTTAGATTGTGCAAATTTCATTTAAAACAATAGTTTTTTAGGATTTAACAAGAGTAAAAAAAGTGTTTTAAATTAAATTCTGCGCAGGATATTATCATTCTGTTTAAATTCGATCAATTGAAAAAAGTTTGGTATAATTTTAGGGGTGACTTACCCTCAATGAACACGTTGTAGTGTTTCAATTTGCTGGAACTCATAGTCAAAGAAGACCAATAATAAACCTAAATCATGTACCACATTTAGTTATCCCAAATTAACGTAATTCAGATATATGTAGTTTTTTTCGAAATATTTGGCCCCACTTTGAAGGCTTGTAACTTCGCCTGTGTGCAACTTTGTAAATAAGTATGTTTGAGTAAATTGCAATATATTGAGTCCTACATGCACCTGCTCTGTGTCGGTTTTTATGCTGAACACCCTGTATACTGTAATTTCTTTTATGATCTATTTCGCAAAAAATACAACCATAATTATATGTACAATATAATCGAATACATTTTTTATTAGTAAAGTAATGAAAGTCTTAGTAATGATAGGGTAAATTATAAGTAAGTCTACGTTATGTTGTATAAAAACTTAATATATATCTAATATTTAATATTGCCAAATTATTAATGCAAACATACATGGTTTAAGTAGTATAGTAAAGTATATTTTATACAGTACCATCATTCAGTTATAATACTGTCACAGAATTTGCCCCACTCACACCCAATTCAACGACTGTGGTACCACGAAATGCTAAGATTGTCCCGATCGCCCCTACAGGATTCACTAAACAAACAAAATGCCGTGGATCGAGACGGGACTGGAAAAATGGGGAATTGACGAGAAGCATTCGAGTCGTTCGGGAAAATGGATCTAGAAATACTAGAAAATACCTGGAATATTCGGTTGGTCTATAAAAGAAGAATAAACGGCCGAGTTAGTCAGTCTTGTATTACAGTCTTGAATTGAAGTGATTAGTTGGAGAGATCAAAGCGATTTAGATAGTGACTAATTAAATAAGGGTTTAGTTGAGTTGTAATTAGTATCCAGTAGTATACAGAGTAGTTAATAAAGATCAGTGATTAATTAACGGATTGTTTTTCTGGCAGTAAGAAAAAGACGGATTAGGAAATCCGTGACAATTTGGTGTCGGAAGTGGATTTAAGTGGAAGTTTGAAGAACTTTCTGGAACCCTGTGCATGGGTGGAATAAAGACCCAAGTGTGACATATCGTAGCACTCGTCGTGACTTAAGGCAGTGAACGGTGTTATTTGCGAAATAAAATCTCGAACATTCTAGAACTTTATACCGAAGTGAGGCAAAGACCCAAGTGTGGCATATCACTGCACTCGCTTCATTGTGAGAAAGGCAACGGTGATATCTAGAAATACAGTCGTGGACATTCTAGAACTTTCCGAAGAAAATAGAGTGAATGCCTGTAACTAGAAGTCAAACCAATATGGATGCACAACTGGCAAAACTGTTAGAAATGATGCAAACGATGCAAGAAAAAATGGAAGACCAAGCGAAGACAATGCAAGAAAAATTTGAAGAACAAGGGCATACAATGAAAGGTCAGATACAGACAATGCAACAGGAAATGAGAGACCAGACGAAGACAATGCAAGAAAAATTTGAAGAACAAGGGCATAAAATTGAAGATCAGTCCCAAACGATGCAGGCGAAATTAGAAAAGAAATTAGAAGAACAGGGACAGACGATGCAAAAGAAATTCTTCAGGTGTATAAAATGACAGACCAGATACAGACAATACAACAGGAAATGAGAGATCAGACAAAATAAATGCAGACGAAGTTGGAAAAACTAGAGGAGCAGTCACATAAAGTGAAAACACAAGTAGAAGAGAAACTGTTAGCACAAAAATAGGAAATACACGAATAAATAAACCAGGTTAGAGAAGAGCTTCGACATAAATTAGACAAGATAACAAAGGAGGGCGTAATCAAATCAGAACCTGTTATCCGAACTCAGAAAACGGAGCATCCTGAATTCGACGGCAAGGTCTCTTGGAACGTGTATCTGCGTCAGTTCGAAGCGGCAGCTACGTCAAACGAATGGTCTGATTGTAAAAAGGCTACTGCTCTAATAGTTGCTCTCCGAGGGGAAGACTCTTGACGTCTTACAAGAAGTTCCTGCTGGGCAGCAGAATAACTACATTTTAAAACAGCATATGGAAATGAGATATGGGGATAAGCACCTGCAGCAAGTGTACCAGGCATAATTGAAAAATCGTCACCAAAAAAGTGGAGAGAAATTACAACATTTTGAGACCGATGTTGCCCGACTGGTTTGATTTGCTTATCCGTGAACCCCGTCCGAATTCTTAGACCATCTCTTCATCCAAGTTTTTACCGATGGTCTTAGAGATTGTGAAATCCAGCAGGCACTGCGACTCGCTAGACCTAAAACTTTGAATGACGCCCTCTCACATGCACTAGAATTCGAGGCAGCCAAGATGGCATCTGGTAGACATGTTAAAATTCATGCCATCAGTGATAACAGCGATAATATGGGAAATGGAGACATAATCAAAACATTGAAGGAGGTCATTGATAAACTCAGCCCAACTACCAGACCAAAGAAAGAACAATCTGATAGTCGAAGGGATCGCCTTCTTCAATGCTGGAACTGTGGACAGAGAGGACATCTAAAGAGACAGTGTAGGGCCCCAGTAGCGGATCAGCAAAAGCGCGACTCCCAAGCGACATCTGCACAGGAAAACTAGAGTCAGCCGGCTTGACGGGGCAAAAGCCGGCTGCGTCCTCCTACCATGCCCCACGAGAAATTACGTTATCACGTCTCCAGGACTCTGACTCCTTGTTAGTAGACGGCATTATTTTTGGTCGTATGTTCCCTATGGTAATCGACACTGGAGCGACAAGAACTATAGTACGGCCGGATATTATTGGTGATTGGCGTATTAAGAACAATGCCAAACGTTATGTCCTTACAACAGCCAATGGGCAACAGCCAGTCAAGGGGGAATGTGAGCTTGAAGTAGAATTAGGAGACGTTCAGACACAGAGCCCTGGTAGCAGATATATTGGACAATGTCATACTCGGACTAGACTTATTACGAGCAAAGGGGATGAACTTAGATTTGAATGCTGGCACGCTACGGATAACGGGTAAGAAAGTAGTGCTAACGACCACCACTAAGAATAACGCTGTACGGAGACTCGTTGTTAAAGAAGATGTACTACCTGCTCAGACCGAAGCCTTGGTTGCCACTGTAATGGATGGGGAAATATCAGTGTATGAGTGGTAGAACCCAGTAATCCGGATGTGTTCAATAAATCTATAGTCACCGGCCGCACCCTGGTTAAACCTGAGAAGAAGACAATAGTACGGGTAGTTAACCTGAAAATCTTTCCACAGAAAATTACAAAGGGAACTGAAGTAGGAGTCTGTGAACTTGTTACCATGGTCAGAACACTCAAAGAAAACAACGAAATGGAGAATAAACCAAATTAGACCAGTCTACCAGAATGTCTAAGGGACATCGTGGATAGGGCCAAGGAAAGATTAACAGAGGTGGAGGTGGAACAACTGGAAGAGCTGCTAAGTGAAAATGAAAATGTGTTTGCACTTAAACCAGGCGACTTTGGGAGAAACAATGTAGTGAAGCATCGAATCGATACTGGTTCATCGTCTCCTATAAAGCAGCTATCACGAGGACTTCCACTAGCCAAGCGAGTCGAAGTTAACAAGATGTTAATTGAGATGCAAAACCAACGCACCATAGAGCCATCTCAGAGTTCTTAGGCTTCTCCTGTAGTCCTGGTCAAGAAGAAAGACGGCTCCACCCTATTTTGTGTGGACTACAGAAAATGAAATGATGTCACCAAGAAAGACAGTTACCCATTACCGAGGATTGACGATACTCTGGACACCTTGGCTGATGCGCAATGGTTTTCCACTTTGGATTTAAAAAGTGGATATTGGCAAGTCGAGGTCAGCCCAGAAGTCAAGAGAAAGACAGCGTTCACTACCGGAAATGGATTGTGGCAGTTCAATGTAATGCCATTTGGTCTATGTAATGCCCCTGCCACTTTTGAACGACTGATGGAAACTGTACATAGTCTGCATTGGGAGACCTGCTTGATTTACTTTGACGACGTGGTGGTGCTGGGGAGCTCTTTCCAGGAGCATCTGAAGAACGTGTCCGAAGTGTTCGAGAAGTTGAAAGCAGCGAACCTGAAGTTGAACCCGAAGAAGTGCAGTCTGTTCCAAAAGGAGGTTAGATACCTAGGCCACATTATTACTCCAAACGGTGTGAAAACAGACCCTTAGAAGACAGAGTGTATAAAGAACTGATAGTTAAGTTCGAAGTTTTCTCGGCCTATGCACATACTACCGACGGTTTGTCCAAGGATTCTCTGACATTGCCAAGCCTTTTCATAAACTGACAGAAGACAACATCCCGTTCGAATGGACTCGAGATGCCAGCAAGTCTTTAAGACGCTGAAAGAGGCTCTCTGCACTACCCCGATTTTGACATACCCAATACCTCGACAACCATTTATAGTGGACACGGACGCAAGCAACATTGAAATTGGCGGAGTTTTTTCCCAAGTACAAGATGGCCAAGAGCGAGTAGTGGGCTACTTCAGCAAAGTTCTATCGAAAGCTGAAAATAACTATTGTGTGACTCGGAAAGAATTGCTTGCAATCGTCAAGAGTTTAGAACATTTTCATAAATACCTGTATGGCCAAAAATTCCTCCTAAGAACGGATCACGCTTCCCTTAAATGGCTGCTAGAGTTTAAAAACCCTGAGGGACAGATGGCCAGATGGCTGCAACGGCTGCAAGAATATCACTTTGTTGGCACATCTAGCCGGCAGGAAACATAAAAATGCAGATGCCCTTTCTAGGAGACCCTGTCCTGTCAACTGCAAACACTATAGTAGTATTGAAAGAAAAGAGAACATCTCATCAGTTTCTTGCAAGGTGGTAGCAGCCCAACCTGACGACCGATGGAGTTCAGCGGCGATTCGAGAAGACCAGAAAGCTGACTGTGACATCAAGCTTTTACTAGACTGGAAACAAGCCAACAATCGACCCTCTTGGGCTGAAGTCAGTTGTAAAAGTCCAGCATTAAAGAGCTATTGGGCTCAATGGAATTCCCTAGTGTTGGAAGACGGTGTCCTAAATAGAGCATCGGAGAACAATGACGGAGCGGAGGTCAAGAAACAAGTACTACTCCCGAGGTCCCGGGTCAAGGAAGTGCTGCAGGAAGTAATAATAATAATAATAACAATAATATCTCTACCCCCCATTTTAATCATGAGGATTAGCCCAGAAGTCGAAGACTTGTGCGGGAGAGGGGGCGGCATATTATTATTAAGCAGGCCGCATTTGCGCCCAGGAACGACTTACGTTGGTAGGCCCTAACCACCATTCAGTGCAGGAATGAGGGAAACCTGGAAAACTTCATTAATTAGAGGGGTAGTTAAATGCCAACCTCAATCTCAATCTCTCACATTGACCGAAGTCAACATTCTTCCACCCTACGATACCCGCAGAGAGGGTGCCAATCTCTCCACAAATATAGCTTATATACGGTCTACCGGCTGCAGGGGTCGAACCCACAGCGATCCAGTCACCTCGATTCAAGTACTGACGCCTTAAACCGCGCGACCACTGACCGAAGTACATGGAGGTACTGGGGGTGGACATTTCGGTATCAATAGGACTCTACAGAAGATTAGGGAGCGTTTCTACTGGTTGAGCTGTAGGACGGATGTAGAAGATTGGTGCCGAAAATGTGACATATGTGCAGCCAGCAAGGGACCGAAGACCCGTTCCAGAGGCAAAATGCGTCAGTACATCGTAGGAGCACCGTTTGAGAGGATTGCCATTGATATCGCTGGCCCCTTTCCGAAAACCCAAAGTGGAAACCGATATCTGCTAGTAGCCATGGACTACTTCAGCAAATGGCCGGAAGTATACTCCCTTCCCAATCAAGAGACCACAACCGTAGCGGAAGCGCTAGTCAACAACCTGTTCTGCAGATTTGGTGTACCCATGGAACTATATTCAGATCAGGGCACAAATTTCGAATCAGGTGTGTTCCGAAAGATCTGCGAGCTAATGAGAATCCGGAAAACCAGAACCACTCCACTGCATCTCCAGTCAAATGGTATGGTGGAACGCTTCAACGCCACACTAGAAACCAATCTGAGGATGTTTGTGAACGAAAACCAGACAGACTGGGACAAGCTCATTCCACTCTTCCTGTTAGCTTACCGCTCAGCTGTCCATGAAACTACTGGGAAGGATCATCTTTGGAAGAGAGCTTTGCCTTCCAGCAGATTTGGTATTTGGTCGTCTTGCGGAACAGCCCACAGAGCCAGACACTTATACCTATGAGCTAGAACGAAAACTAGCAGCCGTACACGACCAAGTCAGATCTCGAATGCGACTAGAGAGCGATCGCATGAAGACTCGATACGACGTCCGGGCCAATACAGTCGGATTCCAACAAGGTGACTTGATGTGGCTGTAAAACCCCACACGGAAGAAAGGAAAATCGCCTAAACTACAGAACCGTTGGGAGGGCCCCTACACCGTCATTAAAAGAATCAGTGTCGTCTACCGGATACAGAGGACTCTCAGGAGTTAGATGAAGATCGTCCATCTGGAGCGTCTGTCTCCGTATATAGGTGCATCCGATCGGGACGATCGATCCTGAGGAGGGGGCAGTGTCACAGAATTTACCCCACTCACACCCAATTCAACGACTGTCGTACCGCGAAATGCTAAGATTGCCCCGATCGCCCCTACACGACTCTGTTAAACAAACAAAATGCCGTGGATCGAGACGGGACTGGAAAAATTGGGAATCGACGAGAAGCATTCGAGTCGTTCAAAAAAATGGATCTAGATATACTAGAAAATACCAGGAATATTTGTTTGGTCTATAAAAGAAGAATAAACGGCCGACTTAGTCAGTCTTGTATTACAGTCTTGAATTGAAGTGATTAGTTGAAGAGATCAAAGCGATTTAGATAGTGACTAATTAAATAAGGGTTTAGTTGAGTTGTAATTAGTATCCAGTAGTGTACAGAGTAGTTAATAAAGATCAGTGATTAATTAACGGATTGTTTTTCTGGCAATAAAAAAGACGGGTTAGGAAATCCGTCACAATACATAGTAAATAAGCAAATTTAAGAACTTTTATTGCATATTCATAAGAATCTACGTTTTTCTACGTTCATGCAAAAAACAAAACCTTATTGAACTATATTTAGTGAAAAAAGTGGTTGTTTATTGCACTAGTTCCTTAACAAGGTTTGTAACACGTTATAGTTATTTATGCAACAAGTACAAAGGGTAAGTGTCGAGTGCAATAAGCACATTTTGCACGAGTTGCATACAATATTTTTCTACGTTCATGCAAAAACCAAAAAATGTTATTTAGATGACACAAAGTCTAGGAAAGTGTGACATCGAGTTGAACGTTTATGTTTGTCATGATGACAAAACGCTGTAGTAGAATGACATAAATGCAATAAACAATTTATTGCACTAGTGCAATAAAGAACCACTTTTTCCACTAAATATAGTTCAATAAAGTTTTGTTTTTTGCATGAACGTAGAAAAAGTATATTAATAAAGGTATAACAACTGGGAAAATATGTTCCACGAATACGGAAGTCTGAACGGATGTTACGCGGAAGACGAGCGACAAGTAACTGCCGTGGTTTTTCACCGGACCTCTCGAGGACGGTCTCGGGGGCTGGTTAATCTCTGACCATCTCTTTATTTGATTATAATTGGGCTCAGGTCAGAGGGTACTTTAATGGTTTTATTGACATTGATTTGTTTATTGCTTTAATGCAAATGTCATTAAATTGTAATTGTAGCGATCACAGATGTAGGTCGGTGACCTCTACACCGTGTATTAGCAGTGTAGTCTACAAGACAGTAAGATTTTAAACCCTTGATATATACTGCTATCTAGTAATAGCTAAACTATTTAAGATACAAAAAATACCGCTAACTGTACTCGTATATTACGTACGAAGCCGTCTCCAATTTTTTTTAGATTCAGACTTAAACTGAATTGAAACCTTTGTGTCTGAATTCAGACTTTAATTTTCAATAGTATCTACAGTGCAGTGGGTCGCTTTCTGCTTCTAGCTTTATTGAGGCCCAGCATTGAGTAACCAGTGTGTACTAAATGTAGACACTACATACTACGCCTCGCGTGCTTATATTTTCCGTCGGTAATAACAGAACATGAACAGCAAACTGATATATGTCTGATGGCACCACTTACGACTAACCGTAGTTGTTTGCTGTATATAGTCAGGGCATTGGTCCATAGAGTAGTTTTCCTAAAATTTCGCTAAAATATGGCAATGGTTGGGGCTTTTAATAGTAGATACTCTCAGCTTTGAGTAGCTGTACTCATGTTCTGTTATCTATTATGACATATTGTGAACTAACCAATTCGAAACCAGTACACAAATAGTGGTACCGCTGACGACTAACTGCAACGTTATTTAGACTAGTACTTAAATAATATTGTTCATGACAATGGTACAATCAAATTTAATTAGAAAATTGGTGTTATGGGTCTAAGGAAATTAATTGGACTAAATCATTTCCCAAACAAGTACAGTTGGACCTTAAATCGTCTCTAGAATCAAAAACAGGGTTATACAGGGTGTTGTAAAAATGTATAGTTGATGACAAATATCGTAAAGTTTCATTTTCTCCTTTAAATCTCAATTCTCTATCCAGAAAGCTCTGAGTGCTACGACATGTCCCATAATTTCGTTAGCAGTGTAACTTCAGAGATTAAAGTGTGCATTCAGAACTTGTAACCTACAACTCGTCAAGTAATAACTAGGTCATGATACCTTGTTGAGTATTTGGCTAACTCTGTGGAGACGGGAGTGGTTCAAGATGTAATTAGATATATATACCCTACAAAAGTATTATAATATGGATCAGAAAACATTTGAAAATCGAAGAGAAATCTTTTGCAACATAGAAATTTTGATTTTAAAACCCAGTTACAAATGATGACTACAAACAGCTGAAATTTTATGCATGAAGATCAAATTTTTACATTTCAATAAGAAACAATGCATAAGAAATTGTTGTATCTCTTTCGTCCTATCAGAGAATCGTTTCGATTACTTAACATTCTAATTAGCAGTAAATTTATTATGCACTAGAGATTGATGACAATTTATTTGTCAAGCTGGGACATAACAGTAGTGTGATAGGTGATTGTAACTGAAGCCACCATTAATTTTTAAATTTCACCGTTTGGCTTAAGTATAAATAAGAAATGCTTGATTTGCTAGCATAATTTTTCAATTGTATTGCTTTGAATAAGTGAAGACTAAGTATTAGTAGCTAATAAGCCTCCCATGTGGCATCAATTTAGAAAATCAACAAATGATCCTCCCTTTTTTCAGTTAATATTTCTTCGGGAGTAGTAATTACACTAATCTAATAACTATCCTCGTTATTAGTGAGCTTCCACACGCCCACTAAACGAGGTACGGTCGACCGTCTCGACCAACATTCCACCCAGCGATGGATAAATTGAAACGCTACAGAGACCATAAATAATCTCCGAAATTCAGACACGATCCTTCTCATTATAATAAATATAGGACCCGTCTCAAACCATAAATTCATTAGTTTGGGAAAGATTTTAATTTTAATAAAATATTTATAGTCTGTTATTTGTTAAGCCCGAAGAGGAATTAAGAATTATAATATTTCACATTGCGATGTGTATTTTACATCAAATGAATGTTATTTGGCCACTAAAATATTATTAAAGGATATAATTCAGGTGCCTACAACTGTTCTAATAAGAACTACAATTAAGTCAAATAAAGATATAAGTTCCAGTTACTTAATAATAATTCGTCATCAGCATTGTAGTATCTATTTATGCTTTACTAATTTTGGAGACATTTCATATCCTAGTTATATATACAGGGTGTCCGGAAAAGACGTGTACAACGGAAGACCACAGACTCCTGGGTTAAAAATAAGCCCATTTAGCCCAATTTACTTATTTCCAAAATTGCTTCGTTTCGCCGCTAGGGAGCGCCAAAGTTCGCGAAAAATTTTTGTTTATTCCGAATATCTCGAAAACGACTTGATCGATGTTAACCATTTTTGGGCTACGCAGTTATAAGTCTAAACGACACATTTTAACATTATTTAAAATCTTTTGCAGTCATTAGAAATATAAGAAAAATCATGTATCATGCAAATATAAGCACATATTTTTTTAAACCCCTGTACAATTACTCTCAGTTTTTTCTATTAGTAGTTGATTTTATTTAGAAACTTTTTTTACACTTTCAGAATTTTGAACAGATGAATAGTTTAGGCAGAAAAAATATTTTTCGTATGTCAACAATATCAGCATTCGTTCTGCAACAAATAACGAAGTACCAGAAGTAGGCTCTGATATTTTAAGTATCAGTCGTATGTCAAATCTAATCAGCTACTGAAGTTAGTCTCTCGATTTATTCTTCTTGCTCAATTACTTAGTTACTTTAGATCTTACTTTATTTGTGGTTGTTATTGTTGTGTTTGTTTATGTTCCTCATTTTTCAATATTTCATCATGGATAAGTATACATATTCCGAACAAGTATATATGCTTTTGGTTTATGGAGTTTGTCAAGATAATGGCCGCAAAAGTGTTATGGTCTACATGGACAGATTCCCTCATCTACGAGTGTCAAATCATCAAACTTTTGCCAACATCGAAAGGCGACTTCGCCCAAACCCAAAAATTAGTGCAAGGCGCATTGGACAAGAAATAGGGATACCAAAAACCATAGTTCATGATGTTTTGAAGGAGCAGTTACTACGTCCGTACCAGATTCAATCGGTTCATGACCTGTTCAGGAACCCATTGACCCTGAAAAACGTTTAGCATTTTGTAATTTTATACAAAATCAAAGAGCCCATGATATCAATTACAGCAAAAACATTTTATTTACAGATGAAGCATATTTTGCTAGGTCGGGAATTATTAATAACCATAACAAACACGTTTATACTGATGCATATCCACACTGTACTGAAATAAGACATTTTCAATATGAATTTAGAGTAAACGTGTGGACGGGAATTATAGACAACTTTATTATTGGCCCGGTTGTGTTTCCACATCGATTAAACTATTTAAATTTTTTACAGTAAGTATTACCTAATTTATTGGACGATTTGCCGTTACTACTTCGTCGTAACATGTGGTTTATGCACGATGGTGCACCCCCCATTTTACAATACCCGCTAGTCAGTATTTACATAATCTGTATCCTAACAGGCGGATTGGAAGAGAAAACGATGCTCCTATAAAATGGCCACCTCGAGCACCAGACTTACCTCCTTGCGATTATTTCTTGTAAAGTATATGCCTACGCAGTTAATAATAAAGAGGAATTTTTTAGGCGAATCTAAGACGCAGTTAACATTTTACGAGGTAATCCAGTAATCATGGAGAGCACTACAACTTCGTAAAACCGTAAAACGGATTACTTATTGCGTACGAGAAAACGGTGGTCACTGAGCATTTATTGTAAAGAGATCATAACTTTTTTTTATTTGCTATATTAATCTTATTATCTCGTATTTATTAAATAAAATATAAATGAGTTTTGGAATTTTTGTTATTTGTTGCAGAACGAATGCTGATATTGTTGACATACGAAAAATATTTTTCTGCCTAAACTACTCATCTATTCAAAATTCTGAAAGTATAAAAAAAGTTTATAAATAAAGTCAGCTACTAATAGAAAAAAACTGAGAATAATTATACAGGGGGTTAAAAAAATATGTGCTTATATTTGCATGATACATGATTTTTCTTATATTTCTAATTACTGCAAAAGATTTTAAAGGATGTCAAAAAGTGTCGGTTAGACTTATAACTGCGTAGCCCAAAAATGGTTAAAATCGATCAAGTCGTTTTCGAGATATTCGGAATAAACAAAAATTTTTCGCGAACTTTGGCGCTCCCTAGCGGCAAAACGAAGCAATTTTGGAAATAAGTAAATTCGGCTAAATCGGCTTATTTTGAACCCAGGAGTTTGTGGTCTTCCGTTGTACACGTCTTTTCCGGACACCCTGTATAATATGTGTTTTATAAATGAAGCAATTGATAAGAATTTTGTAACTAAGTTAAAGTTAGTAAACGAGATAAGTATTCACATTGTTCTATTTAATTTCAACCACTTTCATGATAAGGCTAGATTTAATTATTGTCAAAGTAATCAATTTATTGTGTTTTTTTAATACTCATTAGGTACCTACCTATAAATTTTTGAAAACAATATGCGGATATAAGATTACGAAAAATTATACCAGTGAAATAATCTTGAAGAGGTCGACTAATATTTTTAAAAACTAGTATTTCATTGGATCTTTTTCGTTTTTTTTTCGCCATTGGCATAATTACATTTATGAAGTTCCATTGACTGAAAAACAGTCAATATTTTGGTGAAAAGAACCACTATTTTCATTTAAAATTTAAAGACATTCATCATAATAGAGGGTGTCTCGAAATTGGGAAGCAATATTCCAAGTCTTCTATGCTGAAAAGATTAATTTTTCTTCATATAAATGTGTCCAAAAATTCTTTATAGCCACTTAAAGGGGCCAGTCTGATGATTTTTCTAAATAACTCCGAAACCAGTTGAGATACATTTAGGTTTACGTCAACGCATTAGGTATAAAGAGTTGAATCAATAACGTAAGTAAGTAAGTAAGAGAATTTTTAAAACTCTATTTTCTCATTGCTATATTTTCTCTTCTACAAAATACTATTATCATTATTAAGACAAAAAATGTACAATCACTTTCGTTTGTCGTTTTTCATCTGTGGGTGAGCACCTTTAGAAAAACTGAAGTTTCGCGAAGGAAAACGTTATTTTGTGACATTGAAAGCCTACAGATAAATTATGTACATTCGCTTGCAATAATAATGACACTCTTTAAAATTAATTTCGCGATATCTTTTGAACTGCTGACGTATTTATGATAAAATCTACTTTCAACTTTTAACATTAGTTCTTAGCTGTTTCACTCACCAATAGAGATTTAATAAAATTTCTACTGAGATCTTCCAGAAGTTCAAAAACTGTTTTGAGAGATTGTCATTATTATTGCAAAAGCATGTACATATGAATTAAACACTGTGACTTATGGACCAACCGCAGCTTCATTTATGGCTGAAAGATGTTTTAAGCAACTGGCAAAATAGTATACAGTCAAATTTGTTTCATATATTTGATACTTTTATATGGACGATCTCTTCTCTGGAATACAGCAACTGAAACTGCAACTGCAACTGTAAGGGCAACAAACCTTCACCAGATACAGATTTTGGGCTATTGAAACTGCACACTCTAGATTTGATTTGGTCACGATAATCGGATAACATCGAGTAAAATTTGTAAAAACAGTTTGACTCTTATTTAAAAATAGCTTATTAAGTAGAAACCAATTATTGTTAAATATAGATAACTTATTCTGAATATCATTAATAGATTGTATTATATTATTTCTTGCACATATGTAGCTGTTATCATCTACATACATACTCGTAAATAGCTCAAAGTCCCAGGACAGAGTCTTGTGGGACTCCAGAATGAATTTTTAATTTATCTGATTTCATATTATCTATTTCAACGAACTGAAATCTATTGTCAAGATAACTACCAATAAGTTTATTAATAGTTTCTCTCAAATCATAAACATTCAGTTTTGCCAACAGAATTTTATGATCAACTAGATCAAAGACCTTACTCAAGTCCATAAAAAAACCAACTGTTTTTTACCAGCATCTAAATTATCACACAATTGATCCAGAAAACCCTATATTGCTGTCTCTGTGCTTCTTGAATTCCTAAATCCGTGTTGGAAATCATGCAATATATCATAACTTGATATAAACGATACAATTCTAGAGCAGATAACCTCCAATATTTTAGAAACCGTGGATAAAAGAGATGCAGGTCTATAGTTTTCTACTTTAGTACGCTCATTGTTTTTATATAGGGGCTTAATTTTTGAAGATTTTAATATATCTGGGAATATTCCTTGAGATAATGACAAATTCACTATATATGTTAATGGTCGCACTATACAGTCAATGCCACATTTTTGAATATTAGAAGTAATGCCGTCTTCACCTGAAGAATTTGATTTTTTTAGGTTCCTAACTATATTGTATATTTCAGTTTCAATTGTGGGCTGAACAAAGAGTGTAGAATATGTTTTATTCAAATTAAAAATTGTATACTCTAAATTATCATTTAAACTTGCATTGACTTTTTTGACACGCCATTAAAATACGGATACAGTTTCTTTCTTATTCTCTATAATTGAATCTTCATTTTTATATTGACAATAACAATATGATCTTTATTTTTGTTATATATATTATTATTTGACAGGCTGCTTTTGATTTATTTTAGATTCCAAATATATTTTGTCATTATATCTCTTTTTGCATTTATTATGACAGATCTATAGACCTGTTTGTATTCTTCAGGGTCCTCTGAATGTATCATAGTTTTGTAGAGCATTTTTAAATTCTGGTTTTAAACATATAGGTATTCATTTCGTGATCCAAGGCTTTTAGAGCATATTTTATTAACAGTCACTTTTTGTTTAACAAATGAAATACATAGTACCTACTGAATAACATCAACAAATCGGTTAAACCCTTCATTCACATTTTCAGTCTCATAAACATCACTCCATAGTTCTCTACTAAGTTATGATGAAAATACGTTAAAATCATGTTCACTAGAAACTTTATGATATTCTTTTATATCAGTGATATTTAGTGAAATATCAAATAGCATGAATGATCCGCCAAACCATTATGTTTCACCACGCAACTAACATTCTTAATTCTACAATAATTCTCCACATTACAACATATATAAATCTATGTCACTGGACGAATTTTTATAAATTCTTGTAGGTTCATTAATTAACAACTTAATATTATATGACAGCAGTATATCTAAGTTTATCTTTTGCGGCCAGTGCTTCTAACTGATCAATATTAAAATCTCCGCAGAGAACTATAGGTAAATTACGTTTACATATTATATTTGACAAATTTTCTAATTTCATAAAAACAAATTACCAGATGGTGACCTATAAATAACTATCACAATAATACTCATATCAACCACCCTCAACTCAATACCGCATACTTCAAATGTTTTCTCAGTAGAATATTTATATAAATCGTCAATTCTCGTATGCTATTTTTATGTTTTACAAAAAATTGCTGTACCTCCATTTTTGAATATAGATCTACAATATATGCTACATACATTATAATTATCTATGCTAATACCGTATAGTTCTAATTGTTTAAGCTAATGCTGAAGTAATACAGAATATATTTATATTATGAGAGATCAATAATACTTATCAATATGCTCAATTTTATTTTTTATGCAATGTATATTTTGATACATTATGGATAAATGCCAAGTGCCTGCATCTTTTACTTCAGTATTACTTAATTGCTATATATTTTGATTATTTTTTATTCTTTGTTTAAATGACTATACCTTTCTTAAATAAACAGGACATTTTATATGAAAAATAGTGTGTTCAAGTTTAGCTTAAACTTATTGTTAACTTGAATATAATTACAACATTTATAATTGTCACTTATACAGTCAGCAGTTTTATGATCTATACTTGCACATTTAAAGCATATCTTTCTTCTTTCTTGCATGATTTTGCTTTATGAACATAGTCTTCACACTTGTCTTATATATTAGTCTAAGAGCCAGTGGCCGACAACCTATAAGTAAATGATTATACCTGAAATGTTGCACAGTGACTCTCTTATACCTATCATTCATGATGTGGGAACTCGCTAAGCCCGGCGAGGCCGACTCAAGAGTTACTCAGGTGCGAGAAGTATGAAAATGTAACCAACTTCGTTATTAAATTAAGAAAGCTGCCGTTTGAAAATTTTAAAATATACAATTATTATTATATAAAAATAACAAAGGCAGACGATTACCGTGCTTCTAAGGTCATGGCAGACACTTGTGAAATTGGCAAAAATTATAAATTTCAAAAGTATTTGATTAAATCTGATTTTTGACGTTAAAAAACTGTCAGAAATGTCAAGCATTGTAATCGACATCACCAAATCTCAGAACCTGTGCCAGAAATAGAGGTTATTTGTTACTTATATTATTTTAATATGAAAAGGTGCTAAATATAATAAATAATAAAAATAAATGCCTATTTTGTTAGATCTGAAATTTTTAAAATATTCTAACGGCAGCTTTGTTAATTTAATAACGAAGTTGGTTAAATTTTCATACCTCTCGCACCTGAGTAACAGTTGGGTCGGCCTCGCCGGGCTTAGCGAGTCATCACCTCATGAGTGATAGGTATAAGAGACTCACTGTGCAAAATTTCAGGTATTATCATTTACTTATAGGTTGCCGGCCACTGGCTCTTAGACTATATATAAAATTCTCGTGTCAGTGCACAGATTAAATATATATAAATAAAAAAAAATCACAGTGTTAGACGCCATACTCCTCGGAAACGGCTAGACCGATTTTTATGAAGTTTTATATGTATATTCGGTAGATCTGAGAACCGGTCGTAATCTATTTTTCATACCCCTAAATGATAAGGGTGGTCCACCCCAAACATTTTTTTTTATTTTTTGGAGAAATTTTTTTATTTTTATTTTTTTATGATGTGGCATTAAAAAATATCTTATTTTTTAATAGCCATTTTAGTAATTTAATCATTTTTAACCCTGGTAGATAACTGATCGATTATCACTAGATCAGTTATCCCCGCCAGGCGTCTACCGGTGTCACTTCTCACCACAAACCTAGAAAAAATATAGACAGCGTCGGTTCATGATATAGGTCACGTGACAGGTGCCGCGTTTTCTAGGGACCTAAGATCCAGAAAATTGATATTTTATTTGCTTTATGTTGGCGGTTATGCAAATATGATAGCTGCATTGCAATATGAAATTAACTAACTTGCTGTCATTTTAAATGTCATTAAAGAATGTGACATGAATGTGACCAATCACAGTAAACAAATGAGATTCACGCTACAATACAACCAACGTAAATTGGCATAAAAACTAAGTTTTAGTGATTCTGGATCTTTTAGGGCAGCCATGAATTAGCGGTGGCCGGCAATATGACACTGGCAGTCTATATTTTTTCTAGGTTTTTGCTTCTCACCCAGTAAACAGCACGGAGTAGGGATGAGAACGAAGCCGACTACCAAAATATTCACTAGAAATAATTTATATAGCAAAACAACGTTTGCCGGGTCACCTATACTCTGTTTTTAAACTAAGAGGAGCAAATGCCAAAGACAAATTTACACTGCAAAATTTACTAAAAACTACCCTAGATAGCATCAGACTATCAAGTATACACTCACTGCAAGTGTTTAACCTCAATTTGAGTACAATAAGCTTTCATTACTTTTAAATGGGGTTATTAAGTACCTATTTAAAATAATGTGCAATGAATAAGTATCTAATTCTAGGTTTATTTAACTTTTGTATATATATTTTTAAAGTAGATAGGTAGGTAGGTACTACCTACATAACATTGAAAAACTGAATATGAATGAAATAATTTATTACGAACCGAACATATATAAATTATTGATTCCAGTTTTCACTTTTAAAATTTTTTGTTATTGATTAAAATTTTTACAATTAGCATTGCAGTAATCATATAATGGTGTTTTTGTTACTTTGAATTGTTGCACTTCTACGAACTACTTTTATTAAGTTACCGGATAATTGCCAAATAACTGATAACTGAACTTCGTTCGTAATATATCTGCAGGTGTTCAAAGTAACAAAATAAGTTTTTATAATTTATTTTATTCTTCATTACTTCATCCAAACATGTAACAATCCCAGGTAGTCCACCACAGTGTTTGAAAGTAGACACCCTTCCAGTAGATTTATACTGTTTTATGGCTCGATATACTGTTGATTTTGCAACACCTAAAAAAGTATAATGTGTAATATAATTCAACAGTAGATAATGTTAATATAAATTTACCTAATGTCATCGCTATTTTGGATACAAGTTGGACAGTTTTAAGAGTAGGTTCATCATCTAGGCTTTTCTTGTACAAATTCAATATTGCTTGTTTTTCTGTCAGAGATAAATGTCCCAAACTGAGTTGTTTTCGTTTCCTTGGGGTCGACGGCGATGTAATTCCCGCGCCTGCTTTACATCATCCATATCAAATGGACAATTGGAAAAAATGAATGACAAACAATATAATAAGTTGTATAGTTCTGATAAGAACTGATTTATACGTAACTGAGATAATAAATAGATAGAAAAACAGGTAAAAACACAATGACAACGAACTGATGACAACTAACAAGCAAAATGTCAACAAATGCCAAAATGTAAAATTTATTAGCAGTGTAAAGTAGGTTCGAAATGAACCAATAAGAAACCAACATTTTGGCGCGCAATATTCAAAACGCTCCTCTTAGTTGAAAAATAGAGTATAGTAACATCTAAAAATGGTACATAATTATATTTCGCAATTTCGTCTCGAATTATAAATTTAACTACTTGTAGTTTGCACTTTTCAAACTCACCCGGTACGTACTTTAAAGACACAAAACCCTTATCTCTGTTACCACACATTCCCAACACGCTCTTACTATCATTGTATTTTTCGTACTGGCCCGGCTACGACGTGAAATAAGAGAGACAGAGTGAAAAAGTGTTTATTGGTGTCGGAAATAGTGCGAAATAGGAAATCTCGCAGGAAAACATGGTTGAAGTTGCAATATAACGCTTCTGCCACCGTTATTATATGACACACTGTTGTAAAAATGAATGGGCATAAAAGTGAAAATCTGAAGATGAAATTTAGAAAAATGCTCAAGTTCTTCAAGTATGTAGATTTTCCGTTTTTCTTTTTCAGAAATCAGTCAATGGAAGTATTATTTTCTGGTGTTTGAGGTTCACATGAATTCTCACATAACACGAAAGAACGTTCCACAGAACTTTAATTTGCAGTCACATGACTTGCATATACTTCTAACTCCCTCTACATACTCATCAGGGGCAGTTTATAGAAGGATATATATATATTCCTCTCTGGTGTTCGAGGTTCACATGAACTCTCATATAACACGAAAGTACGTTCCACATATGTGTGAACTTTAATTCGCAGTCACATGACTTGCATATACTTTCTAACTCCTGTACATATGTATCCGGACATGCAAGTAAGTAAATAATTAAAGGGTTAATCTACTGAGTAAATGTAAAATTATATATGAGTTATAATATCCCCAAATGTTAAATAGAAGGAATCAATAATGCAATAAGTAAATAGAACTGACAGTTTTGTCAAGTTCGCAAGTTTTGCTCCAACAGTTTTTAATAATTACTGTACCGATAAAAATATAAAATAGGAGTATTCTCATAAAAGTTTTTAAAACTATTAATAAACATATAATATAGGGTGAATCAAGAAAAGTAGATATGACTCATATAGCTAATAATAAAAGCTAATATTACACACAACACACATAATTTTAATTAACCTTCAATATCTTTATAATGAAATGTATAGAGTTATACATACATTTAGATACAACGTCTAATGGACTGTTGTTACTGTTGTTTATAGATGAATACATATTCATATTTTCTATACACATATCGATTAGATTCAACCTCATAGGACGACTTCCACATGGAGGAGTTCCAAAGCAAAATCTGAGGTGTAGGGACACACCTGGATTAAGTGCTGATGTAATGGTAATAATAAAGTGAGGACCCAAGTAAATCTGAAGTAGGTAAACAATAGTGAAACTGCTAGATAGAAGTTATTAACCAACTTTTGGAGACAGGAGGTGAATTTATTTCTTCATATTTGCTATCAAAAAGAGTGTGGGACTTTTAGGTTTATAATCGTTAAATCCCCACCCCAGATTAGAGGGTTATCACTCTATATTGAATTTTACTTATACAGAGGTTTTAAAAATAAAATAAATACAATATTAAAAATAAATCCTAAAGCAATGATCTCAAGAACGCATAGTGTTAATTAACATCTATAAAACAGAAACATTAATGTAACTGTTTGGCTAGCAGTGACATCTTGGTCTTGATTTTGTCTTGGTCCCGCAAGACAAGACTAGACTTGGCAAGAAATATTGCTAGAAGGTCTGGGGTGAAATTTAAATGAACGTTAGTTGAAATAAATAAATAAATAAGTGACTAAATAAACACACATTGCATTTCTAATATAGGCATATTCTTTATTTAAAAGAATTAAGCATATAAAATTAAAATTCAAGGTGCTTAGGTGTAGCTCTGCTGAATACAACTAATTATAGTGCCAGTTGACTGAAAGAGCTCCGATTTGGCACGCCTATCTCGTTAATTGCTTATTATTATTTATTATGTAAAACTAGCCGTTTCTATATTTTATAACGTTTACCAATCGACCAATATCTGAGCTAAGTAAGTTCCGAGCGGCACCATGTCCGACCGAAAGTAACTACCACTGTTATTAGATTGGTAATAAAGTTTCATGTTTCTGATTTCTATGCAAAAGTCTCACAAGAATCATGCAAAATTGCGAGACCTTTCGCAAGACAATATAAAAGACATAATATTGAAAAATCAAGCAAGCACAAGGCTTTATAGAAACTTTTGTTTTCTTCTGCTAGACAAGACAAGGTTTTTCAAATTTTTGCATGACTTGCATATACTTTCTAACTCCCTGTACATATGTATCCGGACATGCAAGTAAGTAAATAATTAAAGGGTTAATCTACTGAGTAAATGTAAAATTATATATGAGTTATAATATCCCCAAATGTTAAATAGAAGGAATCAATAATGCAATAAGTAAATAGAACTGACAGTTTTGTCAAGTTCGCAAGTTTTTTGCTCCAACAGTTTTTAATAATTACTGTACCGATAAAAATATAAAATAGGAGTATTCTCATAAAAGTTTTTAAAACTATTAATAAACATATAATATAGGGTGAATCAAGAAAAGTAGATATGACTCATATAGCTAATAATAAAAGCTAATATTACACACAACACACATAATTTTAATTAACCTTCAATATCTTTATAATGAAATGTATAGAGTTATACATACATTTAGATACAACGTCTAATGGACTGTTGTTACTGTTGTTTATAGATGAATACATATTCATATTTTCTATACACATATCGATTAGATTCAACCTCATAGGACGACTTCCACATGGAGGAGTTCCAAAGCAAAATCTGAGGTGTAGGGACACACCTGGATTAAGTGCTGATGTAATGGTAATAATAAAGTGAGGACCCAAGTAAATCTGAAGTAGGTAAACAATAGTGAAACTGCTAGATAGAAGTTATTAACCAACTTTTGGAGACAGGAGGTGAATTTATTTCTTCATATTTGCTATCAAAAAGAGTGTGGGACTTTTAGGTTTATAATCGTTAAATCCCCACCCCAGATTAGAGGGTTATCACTCTATATTGAATTTTACTTATACAGAGGTTTTAAAAATAAAATAAATACAATATTAAAAATAAATCCTAAAGCAATGATCTCAAGAACGCATAGTGTTATATAACATCTATAAAACAGAAACATTAATGTAACTGTTTGGCTAGCAGTGACATCTTGGTCTTGATTTTGTCTTGGTCCCGCAAGACAAGACTAGACTTGGCAAGAAATATTGCTAGAAGGTCTGGGGTGAAATTTAAATGAACGTTAGTTGAAATAAATAAATAAATAAGTGACTAAATAAACACACATTGCATTTCTAATGTAGGCATATTCTTTATTTAAAAGAATTAAGCATATAAAATTAAAATTCAAGGTGCTTAGGTGTAGCTCTGCTGAATACAACTAATTATAGTGCCAGTTGACTGAAAGAGCTCCGATTTGGCACGCCTATCTCGTCCATTGCTTATTATTATTTATTATGTAAAACTAGCCGTTTCTATATTTTATAACGTTTACCAATCGACCAATATCTGAGCTAAGTAAGTTCCGAGCGGCACCATGTCCGACCGAAAGTAACTACCACTGTTATTAGATTGGTAATAAAGTTTCATGTTTCTGATTTCTATGCAAAAGTCTCACAAGAATCATGCAAATTTGCGAGACCTTTCGCAAGACAATATAAAAGACATAATGTTGAAAAATCAGCAAGCACAAGGCTTTATAGAAACTTTTGTTTTCTTCTGCAAGACAAGACAAGGTTTTTCAAATTTTTGCAACAATTTTTGTCTCCCATCCAACACTACTTTTCGCCTCTGTACGGCACCTTATGTGTTTACGGACATGCTTAATACCTTTATTATAACCTTTAAGGTCTTAGGTACAATTACTTGCACATAATATTTAAATGATATTTTAATAAATGGAAAATATCAAACAGAATGTTTATTTTATAACGATAAAAATATTAATAAAAATAGTCAAGCTTTGCTTGTACCTAACCGGGACTGTAAGGTCTAAGCTTTATTTATAATACAAATAACTTTACACTCCCTTGACAGAAAGAGAGGACATTTCAAAGAATATATAAAAAATAAAATGAATAAATAAAATAAAAAATTTGAAATCACACCTGCTGTAAAATTAGAGAGTGGTTAGGTTTTGGAGGAACGTTAGTTGCAGCTCGTTCTGCAGTAATGTTCTGGATGGAAGGTATACAAAGACCTTCGAAAGAGAAAATATTTTGCTCTTAAATATATAATAGAGGATATTTCGATAAATATATACGTAGGTATCTCAAATATAACGAATAACTTTTTATGGAGAGAAAAAAAAAGATAAAATCCTATATTCAACTCTAGAAATCTATTTAGATGCCTCCCTTGTAGGGGGAGAGCAGGAGGTGAAGACAACATGGGCTTTACATATTGTCCTAAGAATTATTAACAGTTTTCAATGCTCAAAAATCATTTTCAAAAAATGTTAGTTATTGCAAATCGATAACACAATTGCTATTTCTTGTAATAACCTGATGGGGACTGTGTACTGTGTGTAGACAGATAAAGAAATATGGGAATGGTGTGAAATAAGAAAAATAGGGATATATGCATTCTACATCAATATACTGAGAGATATCGAACAATAAAAAAGTTTGCTAATATAATCTTGATCATCGTTGAATATTCTGTTAGTACTGCAATGCATGTACCAAGAATAATTTATTTATTTGCCCGATTTTATTACATTCAGTCGGAGTTTTGCTAAAACAATAGACTCTCAGGTTGAATAGACGTATTTTCTATCACTACTTTTACTAAAGGTAACTAGATAACTTAATGAGTAGGTAAATGACTACTTATTAACGGTTAAAGTAGGTGCGTAGTAGGATATAGATATATATGTATATGCATATATATAAATAATAATAATAATTTACCTGTAGCTGAAAGGCTTCAAGCTGTGAAATGTGTAACAAAGCTATATTTGGTTAGCGCGTCGTGGGTAATCTTTACATATGCACGAATGCATAGCCATTTTATGCTTAACATTACAACAGGAAGAACGGACTGGACAAGACCTTAATAAATATATTATTACCAATATAGGTAATATCTATCTCGTGGCTAATCTTTACAAATGCGCGAATGCATAGCCATTTTATGCTTAACATTACAACAGGAAGAACGGACTGGACAAGACCTTAATAAATATATTATTACCAATATAGGTAATATCTATCTCGTGGCTAATCTTTACAAATGCGCGAATGCATAGCCATTTTATGCTCAACATTACAACAGGAAGAACGGATGGACAAGACCTTAAAAAATATATTATTACCAATATAGGTAATATAACCAACAATATTTATTTTGTGATATGTATACATTATGCGAAGTAAGTTATATAAAAAGCAATAATATATACATGATACATGAGAGAGTGTGAATAGGGCATGTGACAGTGTTCATTAGCCATCAACGTTAACGAATTTTTGTTTGCTATTAACAAAAACTAAAATTGAAGGGCGAGTGGTAGTCGAGTTTGTTCAAACTGTAGGTATCTTCCATATACCATGCCATTGAGTTATATATAACTTATATAATCAATGATGGTAACTTCTTTACAGTAAAATGAAAATTTGGAGACAAAGGATAAATGAACTAGAATTCATAATAGTAGCTATACAGTTACTGACTAAAGTTACCTAGGATGAAAGACTGTCAGCTGTTTTTGCTAGTGTCAAAAGTTGCAAAAACTACTATAATAAAATAATGGGTCCCAGTTGAGTCTATTTAATGCAGATATTTTGCTGGGATTAAACAATGTCTATTAAAGGCTAAAACATATTTCCTTTAGTGTACCCGGAAAAACAAATAAATATAAAATAATAAAATACATGACAGTATTTCGGTGTTTAAGAATAGAAACCGAACGTTCAAACGGGTTTTTGGAAATATTATGTAACATGTTCAAACAGCCTGAAATAGACGTGTTTGCAATGCACAAAAAAAAAAAAAAAAAAATATATAATAAATAATAATAAATAAAAAAGATATCGTAGAAATGAAATCCCCTCATTCCATTATTGTGGATGCATTTACTGTCACACGGAATCAATATATATTTTATGCATTAATATATAACTAAAAATGCAGGTAGACGCTAAATATAAATATATTTTTGATATATAATATATGGGTATGTATATTTGCAAACACGGAATTCCAGGAAACAACTACTCTGCGGGCTAATGCCCCGACCAGCATTGAATTACACCTGGAAAACCTATAGCAACAGCTAGAGTCAGTATATTTGTGTATATACATAAAGCAGTATAAAAATGTTTTAATTACCAAAAGAACGATAACTGGTCAATATGTAAGATGCAGGATATAAAGTTTCTGTCTGCACACTAGATCGCCTATAATTCTTTCAACATCTACAAGTAGTTAAATTTATAATTCGAGACGAAATTGCGAAATATAATTAGTAGATCAATCGA
Organism: Monochamus saltuarius; assembly: GCA_025584915.1. Classification (NCBI taxonomy): domain Eukaryota; kingdom Metazoa; phylum Arthropoda; class Insecta; order Coleoptera; family Cerambycidae; genus Monochamus; species Monochamus saltuarius. Next base: position 38,848,311 of record CM046723.1, read on the forward strand.
CTTACCTGTAAGGAAGTTTGATCATAATTATATGAGCAATTTCGTCGAAGAATTATAAATTCCCGCCCAAAATTCCCACCCTAGGCGATCTAGATAGGAAAATACAATGATAGTAAGAGCGTGTTGGGAATGTGTGGTAACAGAGATAAGGGGTTTTTGTCTTTAAAGTACGTACCGGGTGAGTTTGAAAAGTGCAAACTACAAGTAGTTAAATTTATAATTCTTCGACGAAATTGCTCATATAATTATGATCAAACTTCCTTACAGGTAAGTCGATTGATCTACTAATTATACACTCTACATATAGACCATCCGATACTTATTTTTTCATGATCTAACATTAGTGCTGATAAAGGATCGCATTCAACAATTGCCATATACTTGGATTTCATTTGTTTAATAGTCTTTACTTTAAAAAAAATAATTTTCATTGTTTAGGAAAGCATTTTGCTTCAATATACAAATTTCTAACATTTCTGCATTCATATCTTCATCCAGGTCAACAATTTTTACATGAGGATTTTTCTGTTCACTGTCATAGTTCTTCTTTAACTTCTTCTCAGCTTCTGTTCTTATTTTTTTAACTTCTTTACTTTTACATTTTATTAAGACTCCACCTCCTCTAGTATCCTTCATTTGAGTAATGCCTACTTCAAGTTTTGCAGGATTTAAGGTTTTCTTTACAAGTTCCTTTGTTACTTTACTTTCTTGTACTTTTTTGGGTTTAACAATAACAACTTCACCAGTAGCCCTACACAACTTTTATTTTTGACTAGATATTCATTACTTGCCACTCTATCATTCAATGATTTATTTAAAATTTTACAAATATTATCAATTTTCTTGTTTAGATCATTTTTAAATTCATTGATTTCTAGTTCTACTTCATAGAATTTTTCAAATGCAAACATGCAGTTTTCACAAAACCACTTTGTATTTTTATTTTTATTAAGAAATTTAGCTTCATCATTTACATTTTAGATATTCCATTACAGTTCACTGAAATACTGTTATTTATTTTTAATTTACCTTTGTAACATTCGTCTCCCATGTCCAAAAGATATAAATCCTCAATAAGTATTAAACTTGACTAAATAAACGTATGGTGCAAGTGATAGAAATCACAACTCATTTATCTCAATTGTAAAAGAAACAATTCCGTTTTCTTTTACATTATTGTTTTTATATTCTCGATGCTAATATACTGCTACTATTAATTAATTAATAATGCACTTATAACTTACAGTATCAGTCCAGTAATATGCAAATCACTCAATTTATACAGGGTTAACTATGACTTAGTACAAATATTTTAAGAGGGGATAGGAAAATAAGAATTAACGGAATCACCCTTCAAAAAAATTCCAAACTTATTTATAAAGCCAAAAAAAATTTTTTTCGATATTATTTTAAATCCTTATTTAACGCCGCCAATGCTTGTTGGTTGCATACTCTACATTTCTACAAGCATGCAACAGTCGCTCATTAGTCAGTGCACTGTCATGTCATAATAATTGAATTTCTGTGTTTACGTTGTAATTTTGTGTTCTTCTGCAGTTTTAAGTGCCTTATTTTAATTTTTAAACGTTTTATAGTTATTAAATAAAGATATTTGTGTTGGGTGCAGATAATTTCCTACAATATAGTTCGCCGGTTTGGTTTTCTAGGTTATGGGATGGATGGTATGGGTTACTCCCGCGCTTTCGTTCGATTTTGGTATAATAAATAGGAATCTAATCTATCTAATTGTACCTACGGGAAGTGTCTTTTATCGGTAGTGGGTGGCTGTAATGAGCGAATATGTAGTTCTACCAGTTTATAACGAAATAATAAAAAACGGATGCAAAATACTTGGGGCTAAGTGGATTAACTGTTACCTTTCTATAAGGTATTATTACTATTAAGAATGTTAATTTTCGTTTCTACATTTAGAAATGCTGCAAAAAACGACGATGGTAGTAGATATTGTTGACAGCTGTAAGTTTTATCTATGGGTCTAAGTCATCTCAGTCGATTCTTATCATAGGCGCCGAGTTTCCGTAGGAAAAAAGGGTTTTGCCCCATTTTTTAAATATCGAGCTAAAATTCTGGAATAATTGTTGAATAATTGTCTTTTAGGCCTTCCTGAGCACGTGGTTAAAATTTTTGTACTTAGTCATAGTTAACCCTGTATATTACCAAAATGTTCAAAATTAAAATTCGCAAAATTACTTGAATTCAATACAAAACAGCATAGAAGCCAACGACATTCGTACGCTCTCTCGATTGGATACCCATTAAGAGTTAAAATAAAAGGAATTGTCGGAACCGCAACTATTTTGACTTAATAAGTAAATTTCCTTTTTTTACTTAATCTTCAGCGTACAAGAGCTTATTGTTTGCATTTTAAAAATAATTTCTAAAATATTCAAAATGTATTGGAACATTAACTATAAAGGACTTCAGGTTGATAAATAGCAAACATACTTTTTATAAGTACCTAATCTTTAACTAGTATATGTTCATGTTTGCGAAAACCGCAAGTCTCTTTCTTTAAAACTGAAGTAGCTGAAATGTATTCACTGTACAATATTTAGAATACCTATTAGTCGCCAAAGAATTAATCGGAACAAGCGTTTTTGTTTATCATTGTCTATTAAACAAATTAAGAAACAGTATGACATTTTCAATTATAGTCGTAGTAAGACTAATAATTAAGAATGTTCCTACTCATTTTTTCTTTTAATTTTGAATTATATCTGGTTATTTTGTTTATACTTATATTATACAAAATTCGACAGTAATATCCAGTTTTCAAATTAATTATTTGACTTTCCACTTCGACAAATTATGTATTCTGGCAAATAGATAAAATGACAATTTTAAAAAAATATTTTTACAAATCGCGTAATCACATCAGTTCCATTGGCATATATTTATAATCTTATAGTGATCCAAAAGTTAAAATGTTTCTGTTTAAAATCAGATAAAATGAAACACACTACAAAAAGTGAATGACAAAGATTTAACAGAGGTTCATTTGTAGTAACCCAACTGAATGAAACAAATAGTACATAACATATTCATTGAGAGAAGTTTTAAAACATATTTTTAAAATATGACAATGTTGTTGGCCATCCGAGACTTTGGAATGCTGCCTGGCGTCTGGGTGAGTCTAAACAACGTGCACCTCTGCTATCTAAAGTTGATCAAACGTTGGTTTGTATATATATATATGCTTATATTATAAGCTCACAAAACAAATCGAATACCCGTATATATAAGGTATTTCAGGACATTGGGATTTTTTCTCATAAATTGCTGTATATAGCGAGAAAAAAGAAATTTGGTATAAATACATAATATTAGATATTGAACAAAACTGTTACCGTCATTTACCTAATATTTGACTCATTTTTGCCAAGGTAATGTTTAGTTAATTCTGAAATTTCATTTCAAGTTGCAACAATTTTATATATTTTTTGTCCACTATTTAAAAATACCTAAAACTATTTCAGAGATCTTTAAAACCTTTAGAAGAGACATTTCTTTTACTCATTATTTAATGGAATAATGAAATATTATATGATCCGATTTAACAAAATGGTTTAATAAGAATAAAAGAGGTATATTTTTCCTATTCTTATTTCCTTAAGGGCGTCGTATTCTTGAAATAGTGTTTTGTACAAATATAAATAGTTTAAGATATTTAAGAACTGAATAATACAGATCTTAACAAATAACAGGAATGTTATCTCATGTCACCTGCGAATAATCAAATGTACCAAAGTAAAACAAACGACTTTGTTTTGAATTAGTGGCATACAAGTCAATTTGATGATTTTCAAAAGTTTGGTTATATCACAATGAAGATTTAGGGACAACTTTTTCTTGTCCTGTGTCGTAGAATACACCCCCCAAGTTTGATGGCGATTTTTTGTTACACCTCGTATCATATTCAATGATCCTCTCATTAAATGCGTTTTATCCTTTCGTAATTAGTTAAAAACTATAAATTTTATATTAATTACAATCGACCAATCAAAATGATCACTACAAAAATACTTTAATAAAGTGAATAATTCAAAGTAATTATTTTATTTCATTATTTTTATACTTACTTTATCATTATTATAACTTACGTAGGCACTTCCTATTAGTATAAGAGACTCTTTTTATCCAGAATATGTTTGTGTTGCTGGTTATCTAATACAAGAGATGTCGTGTAAATCGCTAGTTAATAAAAATCTCAAATATAAAAGGCCATATATAGCAAGGGCTCGCTACGTGTATAATAAATAGCAGATATTTCAGCCGAAAATTAGGTCCTCCATCTTTATTGCCTGCCAACAGAACGGATAAAAAACTGATATAAGTTTGAGAGCGTATTGTCCAGACGCGATTCCCGCTGCGAGGAGATGTTCTTGTGGAGGCGGGGAATAAAAGAGGATGGCAGGAATGATTCACTGATACCAACAAAATAATATTGTACACATGAAGTATGGTTTTGGGAGTTTTAAACTTATTACAACTCTTCGATTCTATAATCCGAGGAGCCAAATATTAATTTGGTTACTTGTTTGTCAGACACTGGTTTTATTCGAACGAGATAATTTACTACTGTTAATGTTTTTAAGTATGCAACACATTTATCTGTATGTAAAATAAAATAATTCTCAATTCATACTACAAAATTATCAATGAACCTACACAACTTTTTAATAATTATATTTTATTATAGATATCTATATCTATTAAACATTTAAATAACAATCATTATATTAATTTTTTCATATATTTTCAGGTATTAACAATATTGTGTGAAACTAACTACTCAGTGGACAAAAGCCCCAACCTGCGTTGAATTACACCCACAATATCTACCCATATATTCCTTATTATTAGCTTTTGTAACATTTTTAAACAGTAAAACATTATATTAATGTTATTAAAATATAACTTCTTTACCCAGATTTAGGATTTGTATACATAATTATTAATAGTATATTAAAAAAGTTTAGAAAAGCAAAGGATATAACTTTTGAGCACGAGCGGGCGGGCGAGTAAATTAAAAGCTATATAATATGTGTCATAAATATGATTGTATATGAGGCGTCTAGATGCAAAGTGCGCCAAGTTACAAAATGTAAAGAAATATCCTTTAAATTTTTCTTACTACTAGTACAAAATATCTACAAAGTGAGATAAAATTTATGGTCATAATGCGACATTTTCAAGGTTAAATCCAGCACAGAAATATTTGTTCATATTCAAAATATCGCCAAGTCCACCGACGTTCAAATTCAGTCATCCAAGTCACATGCAGCCAATAATATGCTAAAGTCTGAATCACGTGACTTGTAGACGACGTGATGCGCGCCGCAACTAATAGCGTTTTAGTTATGTTTATGATAGGCAGCAAGAATGGACGAGTGTTCTATACAAATTTGTAAAACGGGTCCAGAAACCAGTAGAAAAAGGGTTACTCTAAAAAAAAACATAAAAGAATGTAAGAAAAACAAAAGAGGTAATAAAAGTTACTTTAATTCTTTTGCATGTTTTAGCTACACTAAAATTTTTTAGATACTCTGCAAAGAGCCTTCCAAAATACCCTAATTGCAACCATGAAAAAGAAACGATAAAATGTAAAACTTTAAGAATGGCAGATATTAAATTCTTCCATGAGTTGTTTTATTCGCATAAGGATAAAATCAAACAGAACACTATGATTTTTAAATACTGTTTACCAAGCAAACCGAAAAGACAGCGTTTGAGAGATAATTCACGAGGAAAAAAAATCAAACCGTTAAATATAAAAAGGCAGGCAATTAGAGTTTGTAGAAATACTTTTCTTGGAATTTTAGACATTAAAGAAGACAGAATAACGAGACTATTAAAAAAAATCCAAGGGGATGTTCCCAAAGAAATTCGCGGCGGTGATAGAGTTGGTGTCAAAAATGATAGAAAAAATAAGCAATATCAAAATTTATTGAAAGTCTTAGTTGTACAGAATCCCATTATTGCAGAAGCCGAACAAATGCTAGAGTATACCTCAACTGTGAATTGAATATGAGAAAACTGTACAAGTGCTACATGGAATCCGTTACTGACGAATTAAAAGTCAAAGAATGTTTTTTTTAGAAACTACGTAACCAGAAGCTACAATCTGGGATTTGGTAGTCCTCAAACTGATATTTGTTCAGAATGCATTAATATGAACTAAAACGAGAAACATACGCACAAACGAACTGAACTAATGATTAAGCACAGGGTACATAAACTGACAAAAACGTTTTATTCAATGTTAAGCGAATCCAGTGATGGTGGTGGTCCCAGTGGTGAAAATTGTCAGATTCAAGCGCATATTTTTCACAACAGTACAACCTTTATAATTTCACCATCGTTCGAGGCTCTTTGCATTCCAATCTGTCTCCAAAAAATGTAACTTCGTTTTTATGGACAGACATGGATCTTCCTAAAAATTCCAGTGTTATCTCGAAATTTTTTCAAAGCCTCCTGGATGGTAGTGGAAAACCCAAGTCATGTTTTTTACTGATTTTTTACTCACCCTGTGTGTTAATCAAGCAATGGTATAGTAGGTGCTTACACTCTATATGAAAGATGCTTCTTTTGTGAGAATTTTGTTTTTTTATTCATTGATTTATTTCCAAAATTGTCCAAATTACAGCTTTTTTTGCTCAAGTCTTGCAACTTTCTTAATTTATCGAGAAAGTTTTCTAGTGAAATAAAGATACGATTTTCACGAAACACTTTTATTAAACGTACCTAATATTATAAACTGGGATGAATACCGTGTATTGCCTCCCCTAACAACTCTGAGGGTTTCTAATCTACGCGGCATACTGGAAATTAGGTTTCTTATCCTTTCCATTGGTATACGATCCCATTCTTCAACTAATGCATCTGCCATTTCTGCGAGAGTTCTGGAGACCTCTCGCGAGAGCGTATTCTTCTCCCTAATTCATCTCACAAATACTCTATAGCGTTCATATCGGGGCTTTTCGCAGGCCACTGTAATGTGATAATACCCGTAGCTTTTAAAAAGTTCCGCACTATTGCTGCAGTGTGTGGCCGGGCATTATCGTGCATCAATATAAAATTATTACCCATTAACTCTGCACATACTGCTTTAAAATTTGTATATTTGGGCTGTCAGCGACCGCCTCACCGGAAAAACATGTCTTTCCATTCATTGAAATCCATGCCCACACCATAACCGACTCACCATTAAAACTTTGGCATTCTGCTATTAAATTCTTAATAAATCTTTCACCAGTCCTCCTCCACACTTTTTCTTCTATCAACCATATTAAGACAAAACCTTGACTCATTCGTAAACAAGACATTCGACCATGCAGGAATATTCCAGCTTCCATAATTTTCGGGTAATAATTTAGGACCTTTTTGCAGGTCTTCTAGCTTTTAAATTAACTTCTTTTAGACGTCTACATACCGTCTGCTTACTTAGTGCGACACCACGAATTTGCCGAATTCCTTGTTGAACATTTACCGCAGTATTTGTGGATTCCGTAAAAATTCGCAATCTCAAGAAGCGATCATCTCTTGGGGAACTGAGTGTATTTTTATAGATTCTATGTATTATATAGTCCTAACAATCTAGAGCATAGTGGTCTATGGTATGGCATCCATGGTAGCGGGAGTCTGTTAGGTTGGTTCCTAGATAAATCAAGTTGGTTTGACAGTAATAAGTTACAGGAAATAAAAAAGCAATCTACTAAAGCTGTTTTAATGAATACAATTACTTCCCAATTGTAAATAAATAGTACTCGTGGACGATTGCGCCAGTTCAGATATTTACAAAATGCTGCCAGAACCCTTGTCCTTTGATACAGACGTCGCTCGCAATTGGAAGAGATTTATACAAAAATTCGACCTTTTTATGGAAGCCTCAAGCTTGTGTGAAAAACCAGAAAAGAGGAATGTTGCAACATTTCTAAACTTGATTGGTGATGAAGGGATAGAGTTGTTTAACACGTTTACGATTATTGAAGAAGAAAAGACGCTAGAAGTCATAAAAAGTAAATTTGAAGAGTACCGTTCGCCTAAGGAGAACATAATATTTGAAAGATTAATTTTAACAGTGTAGTACAAAAAGAAGGACAATCCTTTGATAGTTTCTTGACAGAGTTGAGAAAAACAGTAAAAACCACAGAGTATTCACACTACAGTCTGATGAAATGGTTGGAGACAGAGTTGTGATGGACATTCCAGATAAAACAGTGCAAGAAAGGTTGTTACGAGAACCCAACCTTACACTAACTAATGCGATATATAATTATTGTAGATCATCTGAAGCTAATAAATCTTAGTCCAAAGTGTGACAGAATGAAGTTGCAGTAAGTGCTATGAAATACAAAGAGTCCTATAATGCTAACAAAGTGTTATGCAAGTTTTGTGGATACAAATACAGTAAGAAAGGCAAATGCCCTGCTTTTGGCAAAATTTGTACGCATTGTCAAGGAAAAAATCACTTTGCAAATGTTTGCAAACGAGAAGCCAAAGAGAAAGAGCAGTCGAATCAGAAGACAGAAAAGAAGAAAATACACTAGGTAACGGAGGAGAATACAGAAGATGATGCAGAGAGTTTGTCTGAGAATTAGTTCTTCATCCACACAGTTCGTCCGATTAAGCTGGAAAGAGGACCACTAAGGAAAGAAAATAGAAATCCGAAGGAGTGAACCCAAAGAATATGTCTTGGAGGTAAATAAATCTTATTTAAATTGGATACGGATGCAGAAGTAAGCATGATGCTTATTTATGTAGTTGATAGTTTAAATGCTAAGTCTAAAATGAAAGATACCAAGGTTATACTTGTATCATATGGTAGTCAAGTTTTAAAATAAAGTTTCTTGATGAAATAATCTTATTGTAAAGCAAATTAAAATACAGTAAATGTAAATTTTGTAGTAGTAGACTCAAATGATCAATTAGCATTGTTAGGTTTACAAGATTGCATCAGCTTGAATCTAATGAAAAGATTAGCTAGTACTAGTGCAAATGTGTTAACTTTAGAAAGTATTTTTAGAGATTATGCTAAGGTTTAGGGTGAACACCACATAACCCTAAAGCCTAATATAATTCCTCATATTCAACCACTTATAAGAATACCTCATGCACTTTACTATCGTTTAAAAACTAAATTAAGTCAGTTAGAATCGCAAGACATTATTCGTAAAGTGATAAACCGACTGCATGGCTAAATCCATTAGTTATTTTTGAAAAGAGGAATTCTGATTTATGTCTTTGTCTAGATCCAAAATTTTTGAATCAGTGTAAACAAAGAGAGCATTTTCTATACCAACTTCAGAGGAAGTAGCTGCTATATTAAATGGCAAATCATTTTTCACAGTCTTAGATATGAAAGATGGTTGTTTTCAATTTAAAATTGATAATAAAAGTGCAGATTATTGTACATTTGGAACATCATTTGGTAGATACCAATTTTGTCGATTGCCTTTTGGATTATGCTCAGCACCGGAGGTATTTCAAAAGAAAAATTATGAAATTTTTGGCAATTTAGAAGGAGTTGGCTTATATTTTGATTATTACGGGGTCTACTGAAGCTGAACATGACAATAATCTAAAGTTGATACTTGAACGAGCTCTCAAGTATAACATTAAATTTAACAAGAAGAAACTGCAATTTAAGTCAAAATATGTCAAGTACAGAGCCTTCATAAATGATTAAAAACCACGTGACCTACGCGCATATGCAACCAACATTGCACAGTTTAAAGAAGGTGCATAAAAATCCTAAAAATCAGTGGATGTCAGTGGTGTGGATGAAGGGATTACTGATTTAAATAAATTTGTTTTCGAAATTGAGTACATAATGAAATTTAATACATTAAATTTAATATTACATAGTTACTGACGTAAAGAATATTTATTTGTTTCGTTTGAAATGTTTTTAACCTTATTAGAGAGAAAACTACCAATCTTCTCTTGTTAATGAACAAATTGAAATTTTATGAAAACAGTGTATAATGTGAACACAACTGATTTTTATTGTATTGCAGGGTAAAAGAAACATATTTTACTGTATAAAGATTTATTTACAATATTTGGGATAAAAGCATTACATATTGTAGTGTTAAAAATAAATTATTTGTGCATTTCTTATTTATCTTTGCTTGGGTATTTTGCCACTTGAATAAAAATTAACAAATTAAAATAATTACATGTTGTGTTCAAAATGGTGCCCTTCACTTGCTATGCATAAATTTACCCTCCTGTGCATATTTTCAAACACATTTTGTAGCTGTTCTTCTGTGATGTTGTTGATTTCTCGAATAATTGCCGCTTCTAATTCTTCGATAGTGTGTATCGCTGTCTTAAATATAGTGTTTTTCAAATGTCCAAACAAAAATAATCCAACGGAGTTAAATCCGGAGACCTGGCTGGCCACAAACCTGCACTAATCAGTCGATTGCCATAAAATTGCTCTAAATATTGAATTGTTGCTCTTGCAGTGTGTGCAGTTGCTCCATCTTGCTGAAAGTAACCTACTTGCAGCTCGTCATCATGCAACTGTTCTAAAAATGGCTCTAAAATAAGGGTTCGATACCTTTCTGCATTTATAGTTTCATAGAAGAATATGGGCCCTACTATACGTCTTCTTGATATCGCTGTCCAAACACCAACTTTTACGGGATGTAAACTGGTTTCTACAAATGTATGAGGATTTTCTGCAGCCCAGGTTCTATAATTTTGGCTATTTACATAACCAGATATATGAAACCATGCTTCGTCAGTGAAAAATGATAAGTTCAATAAGTTACGATTCATGTTTTCTTGAAACCATTCACAATAATGTAATCGTCTTCCATAGTCAACGGGAAGTAATTCTTGCACAACAGTTACCTTGTATGGGTGTAAATGCAACCGTTTTTTTAAAGCCTTGTGGTATGTTCCAACTGAAAGTTCTAAAAATATAAATTTTTGCTTGTTAACTATTCGATACCGGTTTCAAATAAAAATTTCAAAATTGATATATTTTAGAGATGCAATCTAAATGAATTTATGAATATTTACATCAACTTAATAAAAAAATCCTGTCTGAGCAGACAATTTTGATATGGATTTTGTAGGACTTTGAGTTATTCGTTGCTGTATATTATCAACGACATCTTCTGTCAGTACAGTTGGTCTGCCTGTAGATTTTCCTTTGCAAATGCATTGTTTATTTTCAAATCGTTTGACGATAGTGCACTTTCGGTATGAGAATGTGTCATAGTCAATATTTGCGATTGGGAACTCGGCCGTAAATTGATCAATGCAAGATTGTATGGAGTATGTCCACATCCCGTCTTCATTTCTAGTCCCACTTCGAAAATGAGCCATTAAAATAAAGGCATCTTGCTCAACAGTAAAAGGCATACTATTCTGAACTGAAATAAGAATATTATTAACCTTAAAATTTTCTTTCTGTTACAACTTACCAGTAATACGACGAAGTACGAAAAGTTTAGCTATGAAAACAACTGATTAGTTTGAAATATGTATGATTTATTAATAATGCAAAGGAAAACAATAAGACACTAGAAAATCGCAAGGATATAATAAATCAATAACGGGCGGGAAGACGAACGCTACTGAAAAATACATAAATGCCAATTTTACGTCACACGTCATAAAGATTCGTTTACAATGAATAATGCGAAACGTTTGTGTCATACGCGAGATGGTGCGATCGCCGATTGGTTGAATAAAATGTCAAGAATAAATTGCACCAATCACAGCCGTTGAAATCACAGCCGCGTAATATTGTGTTTTAATGTAACCTTGGTCTTATTCTTTTGGAACTAATAAATTTGAAACAATTTAATCGCCAACACCAAGAAAATAAAATAACCGTTTCAAACAAAATTACTGGTCACGTGGTTTTAATCATTTATGAAGGCTCTGTATATGGGTCAAATATATTCAAAAGATGGCATTCAAGCCAAGCCAAGAAAGACCTTGTTAAAGCTATAGTAGATATGCCTTTACCTACTAGTAAAACAGATTTGTTAAGAATTCTAGGAATGGCAAATTTGTGCCTAATATGTCTAAAGTAACTGCTCCTTTAATAAATTTAACAAGACATGTTGCATGGGAATGGTCTAAATCACATAACAAGTCATTAAAACAACTCAAACATTTGTTAATAACAGCTCCTGTTCTGATCTTTTCAAATTCATCAAAAATATTTGAAATAGAAGCGGATGCCTCTAAAAGTGGCCTTGGAGCTTGTTTACTTCAAGATGGTTATCCAGTTGCTTTTGCTTCTAGAAGCATGACTTCTGCAGAACAAAACTATGCTATTTGCTTTGCAGCAGAAAATTTTAATTTCTTCACTTATGGGTTAGCAAATGTTCCTGTAAAAAGGGATCACAAACCTTTAGTTGCAATTTTTAAAAAAGTCTTGCTAATGTTAGTCCGAGATTACAGCGAATAAAGCTTAGTAATCTAGAGTACAGTAGTCTATGGTATGGCATCCCTTGTAGCGGGAGTCTGTCAGGTTGGTTCCTAGATAAATCAGGTTGGTTTGACAGAAGTTAGTTATAGGAAATAAAAAAGCAATCTAGTAAAGCTGCTTGTTTTAATGTATACAATTACTTTCCAAATCACTCCAGAATAATACAATATTCGTTAAGTAAAACTGCTTTTCTTACAAAATTTGTTGATAAGCAAATAGTGATAGATATAAAAGCATTACAGTTAGAAATTTAAAATATTTCGTAGTAGGTAGGTACTTGTTATAAAAATGAGTATTGCTACTGAAAACAATTTAGAAAATTGTTCTGAAGACATTTTAAATGCCGCTCTAGAAACATTTTCGAGCTTATTTCCCTTAAAATCCAAGGAAAAATACGAGAAGATATATGAAATATTTTTTAAGTGGAGGATAACGTATGAAGAACTGGTGAAAGTGTAATGCATATTTTTTGAGAAGGTAAGCTATTTTTATACATATTTTAGTGTTTTTCATACAATGTCTTTAGCTATTTTAGGCAAAATCTCTTAAGGCATCCAGTTTATTGTCCACATATTCCTTGTTGAAAAGTCTATCCAAAAAACTAAAATATGGATATATCAGTCATATCACAATATAGAAATCTACTTGCTTTTTTGAAAACATATACTATACGTCTGCTAAATCGCGTCGTCTTTGTAATAGTTGTCTGTCGAATAACCTGATATTATGTAATCTACTGTCTACGACTCCAATGTTAGTTTTACGAAACACATAATATTATATTAGGCCCTAAATGTCAGAATTTGACATATTCTATAATATTGACACTGTAATAGCTTATCTTTTAATTGTATCTACTTATCTAATTTGGTTTATTTAAAAATTATGTATTTTATATCTAGGTACTATTTTAAAACTTTAAAATATGCGACTTTCTTGTATACTCAACGTGATTCTGTCCACATATTGTATATAGTTAGTACCTAAATAAAATACCTACACAATTGCTACTCACATTCACCATGACAAACAATACCACAAAGTATAAACAACAATACTTAATTATTTTAAGTTGCATCAATTTATAAATTTACAAATAACGCGTTAACAGAAACGTATACTTCAACGTATGATTCACGTTTGTCATAATTTTTAAGAAACATCGAATTACTGATGCAAACAACTGGCAACTATAACATATTATGTACTGTAGAGTCACTGCAAACGGGCAGTGGAACAGACTATAGATAAAAAATGAATTAGTGGCACCTCAAGATCATTCAGGAATGATAATCATAATAGTTTTCAGGAAGAACAAGTAAAATTGAATAAATTTCGTGTTGTTAACTTTTCAAATCTTGGATAATTATACTTTTAATATATATATAACAATGTTTCAAATATTTAAATAAACAATTTTTAAACTGTTTTTTATTACCAGTGACACTACTATATAGTAGGTAAAGTGACATTTCAATATGGTAAAGTGCCACTTTAGTAAACGATTTTGAATTTAGTAAAATAGCATATTAGTAGTATTAGTAGTTTTCGCATAGTAATAATGTGATAAAATATATTTTGTTGCCTGTATAATTATACAACATAAATTATTTATTATATACATTTTTCTATTTTTTATTAATTTATTCAACGTAATTATATATTTATCTATTATCTTCATAAATGTATAAATACATACAGAGTGCCCGGAATATAAGTGCTGATACTAAAGAAGCTTGAATATCTGACCAAAACCAACAAAAAACTCTCGCGAAAAAAATGTCTAAAACAAATAGTTTTTCTACAAATAGGTACATTCAATGCAAAAGAGCTGTAAGAAAACCATTCACAGTAAGTATGTTTGTGTATTTCTAATTATTATGTACAAATACTACAACGAGCAATCCTGACATTGTATGTGAGCGATGTTGTGACATATTCAAGATGTTTTTTTTTGTCATAATTTTGTTACCGTTGGCCAGAGAAAAAAAAATAAGTAAAATATGTTTTGTTTGGTACAATTTATCATTCAGCAAAATAAGGGCACTCATAATCCGGGCACCCTGTATATATCATTTTATTTCCAATGAATTTTGACAAGTGATTAAATGATTTACATAAATTGTAGAAAATCTATTAAAATAACAGATCAAAAGTAATTTAAAAATAATTGTGTACACTTTACAATAAATACAAATAGAGACAACTAATTTATTAAAGACTACATTAATAAACTCTGATCTTAGAATAAGAATTTAACAAGCTTGTGTTTTACACTTGTATAATCATTTATTTATGCAATCTGCTTTGAAAAATAAACATGTGTCAAGTGTTGACACAAGAATGCGATGGAAGCGGGGCTGTCGCGTGCGGACCATTTGAGGATGTCAGAAAGATCAGATGAAAACACGAAGGAAATACTCATCATGATAATCACAATTTAAATAACAACGTAGCTCTTTTTAAAATTTTGCTCTAGGAATTTTAATAGGGTTATAAGTTAATGATTGATTCAGTACAATGAAGTTTAAAATCACTAATGGATCCTTTAATTTATGCATTGTAATTTTCTGTAATTGTTTTCTGTTCAACATTTTTTATGACTATATGTCCCAAATCTAATTTATTTTAATAGATGATTGTTTATTAATAAACGTTACAGTAATATTTCTCGTGATTTTAGTTAATTCTAAATAAAGACCGGAATAATATAATAATTCTTTTAAATCTACACAATAAAGCTATACATCAAATTTCATTCCGCCTGTGACAAAATAATTTGAAAGTAATAATTGAAAGAGTTAGAAGTAGAACGGTCTGAATAAAAATTTTTGATTAAAAATTTAAATCAATAGAACTAGTCTAGTGGAATAATTAGATAGTTATCTTAATTTACTGCTTTAAGTCTATTAACAATTAACAGCATGCCTTGAATGAAAGGGGTCGCGTAGCTTTAAGGAAATAACACAATTGATTTAATATACACCGTGTATTTTAAATCCGTATCATAAATTAATTGATTGGATCGAAAGGCCTACTGATTTCCAAAAGAAAATACGTTAATGTTTTTCAAAAATATCACATTTTTTCAATACTCTCTGATATTTTTTGACGAAACTTAAAATTATACAGGGTGATTTTAAATAAAGTAGCAAAAATGAGACCACGGAATCCTTAGATGAAAGTGAATCGATTTAACTAAACATACCTATATCACAGCTTAAATAACAATCAGCTCACAGACTCTACGGCGGCACCTTTGAAGTATTAAAACGTGAAAATTTGTCCTTGAAGCTTGTTCTCTCTCTGTCTTTTGGGATACAAGTCAGGACCGGATTAAAAATTGTTGCCCAATTTAGAAAGTGTTTTAACTGCACTGTGTACCTACTTGAATTTCAAAATATTTTTGTTTTTGTTTTACTAAAATATAGATATAGGAAATGTTACCTAAATTTGGGAGCTTGATTAATATAAATACCACACCTACGTGGATCCATTATTAACATAAAATGTACAATTACTTTTCAAAGTACGTATAGGTAATTTATTAACATTACGTTGCTAATGACTAAAAAAGAAAACAAAACAAAAGTGAAACTTATTAAATTAAAATTTGAAACAAAAATGTTTTCATTGTGTTCAACTTTCTGCCGTACTCTATATAATACCTGGATTATTTTCCAAGACATTAGTTTGGCATAAAACCATATCCTGAAGAATGTTTATGTTAAGGGTGACTAGCATGGGCAGGGAATAGGTATGATCTGAAAAATATTTAGAACTGTCCTCAAGTGAAGGAAATAATGTAGGAACTGCATTTTTATTCAACCGATTGGGAAAATGATTCGTAAACATCCTGGGTTCAAAATGATCCTCACACACCCGACTACTGTTATCCACACACGGCACAAACATGTCCTCCTTCTTTCACTCATCATGATAAATAACAATAAACACAAAGTAACACAAATAGAACACAAGACGGCCCTGGCCCTATGTGAAAGGTTGTATCCCAATATGGCGGCATGCGCGAAGATCTGCGCGAGACGTTCCCGGTCATAGGAGTCTGTGAGCTGATTGTTATTTAAGCTGTGCCTATATCCCAAGACGCATAATAACAAAGATACAGGGTGTCAAAATTAAAATTTTATTTTCGATATTTGTAGATAACTTCTTAAAAAATCCAAATATTTACATAAAATTTGTAAATAGAGGGTTTATGCGGGCGAGAAATTCAAATTTGTTTCTAATTTTGACGTCACTAGTAGAGGGCGCCACTTGTGGCACACCATGTTTCTTTTAAATGGCAGAACTTTTTTGCAGCTTAGTGTATCCATCTGACTATCGAAACAATCGATTCTCTTACCTGTTTTATTTGAAAAAGGTATACCGTGCTGAAGTCGGTAAGAGTAACCATTTTTGAAATAATCCTATTTGAAATGCTCAGTGCACCGAGTAAAAACTGTTTTGGTTTCAGGTAAAGTGCCTTTTTTGCTGAAAATATAGCAAAATGTTACTTGAAAAAGTTGTTCAGAATGGTAAATTATGGAACCATTTTTCAACAAGATACAAAGATTTTATGAAAGCAAGCCGATCTTTTTGAAATTTTGCACGCTCCTATAATTTACCGTTCTGAACAACTTTTTCACGTAATATTTTGCTGTATTTTCAGTACAAAAGGCACTTTATCTGAAACGATAACAGTTTTCAATCGGTGTACTGAATATTTTAAATAGGATTATTTCGAAAACTGTTACTCCTAACAACTTCAACCAACCTAACTTTTTCAGGCATAACACGTAGGAGAATCAACTGTTCCAATAATCAGATGGATACACTAAACAGCAAAAAAGTTCTGCCATTCGATAGAAACATGATGTGCCACAAGTGGCGCCCTCTAGTAGTGATGTCAAAATTAGAAACAAATTTGAATTTCTCGCCCTCAAAAACCCCTGATTTACAAATTTTATGTAAATATTTGCATTTTTTGAAAAGTTATCTACAAATATCCAAAAATAAAATGAGTAAGTACAAAACTTTAAAGACGTAAATTGATTTACGCGGTGACGTAACCTGTGACATTGGCTGAACATACCTAACCTCACGGTTGACAAAAGGCCAGTAACGGCGATAAATAAGGGTTTAATATAGTTTTGAAAAAAATTTGGAAATTTTTTAATCAACGATTCCGTTAATTCTTATTTTTTCCTATCCGCTCTTAAAATATTTGTACTTAGTAATAGTTAACTCTGTATGTAAACCTATCAACCAGTGACGAAGATTCAAGGAAGTTTAAACCCTCAGAAAAATTAAGTCACTAATTTTCAGAATTCAGAAACATTAATAAGTTCATTTAATTTTCTGATAATATTTCTAATAAAAAAGTTCTAATACATATGTGATGGTTTTGAATAGTGCTGTTCTTGTTATTTGTTACTTAACGTCATATCAACATAGCAGGTGATTCAATTATTATTCAACAAATATGTTCAATTTACCTTTCAAAGAGTTTAATTATGTATGCCAATTTATATATGGAAGATCTAATAGCTAAAAATCTATATCAAGAAACATTTCCAAACTGAAAAGTTCCAAGAGTCTTGCAGAAAATGGATCATTTTCACATCAGCAAAGATGCGGGCATCCCATTCCATCAGAACACCAGAATTGAAAAGTCTATATTAGTAGAGATCGAAGATAATCCTTAGACAAGCACAAGAAACATTGCATCTAATATTTAAGTGAGACACAGAACAATTTGGAAAATTTTAACAAGTAATTCTTCCTCGTGGTTTTCTCCGCCGAATAGAATGCCTATGGATGCAAAATATATTAAGCCAAAATCATTATCTTTTAGTCTGATAATATTTACAGATGAGTGCAACTTTTCAAGAGATGCTATTTTAAATTACTATAATAAGCACTTTTATGCAGTTGAAAATCCCCACATAATAATTCAAAGTACGAACCAGTAGGTATCAGTTTTCAGTAAATATTTGGGTAGGCATTTTATGTGATTTCTTAATTGGCCCTGTTTTGTACCGACATTTATATAAAATTCTTACAACATCAGATAAATAAACTCTTAAGAGATGTTTTAAAGATAATATTTTTTTATGCACGATGGAGTGCCATGTTGTTCCAGTAGATTTGCCAGTAACTGATTGAATGAAAATGTTTCCAACCGATGGATTTAGCGAAATGGATCCTACCTTTGACCTGTTTCATATCCTGACTTAAATCCGCCTGATATATTTTTATGGGGCCATTTCAAATCCACTGTTAGTGAAACAGCAATAACAATATAGTATAATAAAAAAACTTCTCTTTAAATATATTGTTGACGTGGGCTAAGGTCTCAGTTGTAGTAGGAGATTCTGGAGAGGTCTACAGTCCATTAAAAATAGTGTGCGGTAGAGCAGGATGTGGGCGAAGCTCGTCCGAGACTTGGACAGGTATACCAGGTTATCAAGTAGCTGATTCTTGAAATAATTGGATAGGGACAGCGATAGGTAAGTAAAAAAAGTTCATTCTTATTAAAACACAACCAAGTTACGAAGGGAATATCCGTATTGGTTATAATTTTGTATTTACGTCTAAGGCCAGTGGTCGAGCGGTTTAAGGTGTCAGGACTTAAATCGATGTGGGCGGTCTGCCAGGCGTTTGAATCCCGAGACCTGTAGAACGTAGATCAGCTATACTTGCGGATAGGGTTAGCACCCTCTCTGTGGGTATGGTAGAGTGGAAGAATGTTGGCTTGGGTCAATGCGAGAGATTTATCCCGCGTGACGTTTGACCTTGAATGTCCGTAGAGCAATACGTACGCGAATTAGATCCTTTTATCATTCTTTTTACAACGGTAATTAAGAGAGACAGAACCATGTAATTCCCAGTCGAATTCATTCCACTGCATTTGGATCGGTCAGTGGTCGCGCGGTTTAAGGCGTCAGTACTTGAATCGAGGTGACTAGATCGCTGTGTGGTACGACCCCCGCCGCCGGTAGACCGTATATAAGCTATATTCGTGGAGAGATTGTCACCTTCTCTGCGGGTATGGTAGGGTGGAAGAATGTTGGCTAGGGTCAATGTGAGAGGTTTTCCAGGTTTTCTTCATTCCTGCACTGAATGGTGGTTAGGGTCTACCAACGTAAGTCGTTCCTGGGCGCAAATGCGGCCTGCTTAATAATAATATGCCGCCCCCTCTCCCGCACAAGTCTTCGACTTCTGGGCTAATCCTCGCGATTAGACTGAGGGGTAGAGATATTATTATTATTATTATTATTATTATTATTATTATTATTATTATTATTATTATTATTATTATTATTATTATTATTATTATTATTATTATTATTATTATTATTATTATTATTATTATTATTATTATTATTATTATTATTATTATTATTATTATTATTATTATTATTATTATTATTATTATTATTATTATTATTATTATTATTATTATTATTATTATTATTATTATTATTATTATTATTATTATTATTATTATTATTATTATTATTATTATTATTATTATTATTATTATTATTTATTATTATTATTATTATTATTATTATTATTATTATTATTATTATTATTATTATTATTATTATTATTATTATTATTATTATTATTATTATTATTATTATTATTATTATTATTATTATTATTATTATTATTATTATTATTATTATTATTATTATTATTATTATTATTATTATTATTATTATTATTATTATTATTATTATTATTATTATTATTATTATTATTATTATTATTATTATTATTATTATTATTATTATTATTATTATTATTATTATTATTATTATTATTATTATTATTATTATTATTATTATTATTATTATTATTATTATTATTATTATTATTATTATTATTATTATTATTATTATTATTATTATTATTATTATTATTATTATTATTATTATTATTATTATTATTATTATTATTATTATTATTATTATTATTATTATTATTATTATTATTATTATTATTATTATTATTATTATTATTATTATTATTATTATTATTATTATTATTATTATTATTATTATTATTATTATTATTATTATTATTATTATTATTATTATTATTATTATTATTATTATTATTATTATTATTATTATTATTATTATTATTATTATTATTATTATTATTATTATTATTATTATTATTATTATTATTATTATTATTATTATTATTATTATTATTATTATTATTATTATTATTATTATTATTATTATTATTATTATTATTATTATTATTGTTATTATTATTATTATTATTATTATTATTATTATTATTATTATTATTATTATTATTATTATTATTATTATTATTATTATTATTATTATTATTATTATTATTATTATTATTATTATTATTATTATTATTATTATTATTATTATTATTATTATTATTATTATTATTATTATTATTATTATTATTATTATTATTATTATTATTATTATTATTATTATTATTATTATTATTATTATTATTATTATTATTATTATTATTATTATTATTATTATTATTATTATTATTATTATTATTATTATTATTATTATTATTATTATTATTATTATTATTATTATTATTATTATTATTATTATTATTATTATTATTATTATTATTATTATTATTATTATTATTATTATTATTATTATTATTATTATTATTATTATTATTATTATTATTATTATTATTATTATTATTATTATTATTATTATTATTATTATTATTATTATTATTATTATTATTATTATTATTATTATTTATTATTTATTATTATTAGTCGAGTTGACTTGTGGCATGTTAAACGTGTTTTCACTGCTCCCTTTAAAATTCATTTTATTATAGTGGAAAACGTTCATTTTTAATTTGTTTTATATTAGCGATATGCTAATCTGTTGTGCCAGTATAAATAATAGTGATTGTTTAGTGTGATAGTCTAGAATTGACTGCATTCTGCTATCTCCATAGTTTTTATTTCGTGACTGTTTACTGTTTTTAATCCTTTTGGACGGACGTCAGTAAACTGGTCTGGTGTTTTCAGTTGGCTGATTTGGACTTTAACAATTATTGTAAGTTCTTAGATTGTCTATTCTCCTTTAATATGTCTAAGAATGTTAGTAATTTGCCACCGAACAAATGCAAGAGATGCAAAAACTCTGTTCAATCAGGTTTGAAATGTGTTACATGTGGCGTGATCTCCCATAAAAGTTGCTTGAATGCATTGAAATTTGTAAAATTTATCGACGATACAACGGTCAATTGCTGTGTTGAAAGCTTCAATGGTCCCGTACCTACGGTAGACTCCCATAGCATAGATGAAGCGAAAACTGTCAGTGGGGTTGACACCTCACTTACTAATGTTTATGAAATTAAAATCAAATACCTAGAGGAACTTTTATGTCAAAGGATGTGATTATATCAACCCAATCCATCGCTATAAATTCCTTGCAAGAGCAACTTGCCCAACTTAAACGCGATGTAAAATTGTGCGATGACAATACTAGTGAAATCGTGGCTATGGAGACTACTGCTAACCCTCACAGCAGTAACACCACGCGAAGGAAAAATAAACATGTGTCTCCATTGAATTCTGCTCAAGGCGGTGCAACTTCTTCAACAATTACACCGTCTGCTCTTTCTTATGCTATTCACTCAGCTCAGACTCATAACGTATGCAAAAATGTTATTAATTTAAATGATGATCAGCCAATAACCAATGAGCGAGTTAAACAAGGTGCATCAAATCCAAGTATTCGTAGAGGACCTAGAAATATTCTTGTGGGAGACTCTAAAAGTTTCCTGAAAACTTTACACTTAAATCTGCAACAACCATTTCGTTGAAACACTTCCATACGACCAATTGGGACCCTAATACTAGTGACGAAGTTCTATCAGCCTATTTGAGCGAAATTGTACCTGGTATCAAGGTTGAAAAGCTTAACTCACGTAATCCTGATGTGTATGCCTCCTTTAAAGTCTCTGTTCCTGTGGATAAAGCCCATTTCATCATGAAGCCGGAGATTTGGCCTACTGGTGTGGCTGTAAATCAGTTTTCGAAGAAACCTAACACTATTCGCTTCGCAAATGGATGTAAATGAGTGTTTTGCGATTTCACCCTCAGATTGCTCCATCTTACATTTGAACATTCAAAGTATTACTAACAAAATTGATCATTTACGACTTCTGCTATCCGAAACTCAAGTAAATTTTCTCTGTATTTCCGAACATTGGTTAACAGAGGCTTGCCTAAATGCAGTTAAATTTGATGATTATTCCTTAGTATCATACTTTTGTCGCGATAAGTCTCACGGAGGGGTTGCTATATTTTCCAAAACTCATACAACCTATAAATCAATTGATTTGAAATCTTTTTCAGTTCCTGTTCATGCAGAGTTCTGTGGATGTGAGGTCGCATATTCTCATACTGTTTTGATTGCTTTGTATAGATCTTCTAGTAATGGAGATTTTTCAGTTTTTAAGCATTGCTTGTTGAATCTGTTGTATCATCTTAATAGTAAATATAAGCACATTGTAATAGTGGGTGACTTTAATATAGAATTTAATAGAGACACTGATCAGACTAGACAGCTTTTGAATATTTTAAACTCTTATGGGTTGTCTCACAAAATTAACGTCCCCACTAGAGTTACCACTACTACTGCTTCTTGTCTGGATAATGTTATAACTAACATAGATGATAGCAGGTTGAAAGTCTCAAATTTCGATCCGGATCTATCTGACCATTTTTCTCAGTACATTACCATACAGGGTTCTCTCTTAAGTGCTGACCAACATGCTACCGAACATCTGAGGGTAGTTACACAGAGCGGTTTAAACAAATTACATGATAAATTGGCTACTGTAGATTGGGAGGATTTGAATTTTGACAGACTGGACAGCAATTGTGTCGCTTCCTCCATTTTGGGCTGTATAAGATCTAATGTTCAGTTATGTTTTCCTTTTCGTAAAGTCAAAAGAAACAATGGGTTCGGTGTTAAATGGTACAATAGTCGGTTACGCGCTATGAAACGACATGTTTTTGAATTAAAAAAATAGCTATAAAAACTAAAATAGAACATGATTGGGTAACTTATAAATTGGCTCGTAATTCTTATAACCGTGAAGTGAGAGAAGAGAAAAAGGCGTCGTTCTCTAATATGATTTTGAATTCGCGCAATAAACCGAAAGCTTGTTGGAAAGTCATTAATTCCGAACGTATTAGCAAATGTAAGCCGGTCCAATCTTCCATTTCTTCTGATGAATTTAACAGATTTTTGCTAATATATCTGAAACCATAATTAATTCCATTGCGCCTGCTAATAACAATTCAGCCTTCTATTTGAATAAAGTCCCAAAACCAGTTTCTTCATTTTTATGTCGGCAATTCTTGAAGAGGAGGTGATTGATGCCTGTAAACTTTTGAAGGATTCACCGAGTATGGATTATTACAGTATGAATAGCAAAATTGTTAAATCTATTTTGCCACATATTAGTGCGCCTCTTGCTGTTCTGTTCAACAAATGCATTTTAGAAGGCTGTTGGCCCGATGATTTTAAAATTTCAAAAGTTATTCCATTGTTCAAAAGGCGACAGAGATGAACCCGACAACTATAGGCCTATTGCTATAATACCGGTTTTATCTAAAATATTTGAAATTATATTGAAAAATAAACTTACTTCTTATCTGGAATCGAGGCAATTGCTGTCTAGAGTTCAATACGGGTTTAGGAAAAATAGGTCAACATTGAGTGCCATTGCTGATTTTATTGAACTGATTGTAGATGGTTTGGACAAGAGGCGCACACCAACAGCTGTGATGTGTGATCTAACCAAAGCTTTCGACTGTGTGTCCAGTGAGATTCTAATTCAAAAGTTGGAATTTTACGGAATAAGAGCAAAAGAGTTGTGTTTGTTTAAATCTTATCTGACAAATAGGAGGCAGTGTGTTGTCTGTGACGACAAAGACTCCTCTGTCCTTTCTGTGGAGAATGGAGTACCTCAGGGTTCGGTCCTAGGTCCGATACTATTTCTCGTCTATATAAATGATCTTCCTCATGCCATTGTAGATCGATGCCTTCTATTTGCCGATGATACTACCATTCTGTCGACCGGCGACTCCTGTTGGATGCGGACAATTTGAGTCAGGCTAAAGATTGGTTTCGAGCTAACCATTTTAAACTGAATGATGCAAAAACTCGGAAAATATGTTTTACTGCCGATAAATGGGCACCCGACTCAATACCAGTAAAATTTTTGGGAATGACTTTCGATACGCATCTTAACTGGAAGTCGCACGTTGACAGCTTGGGCTCAAAGATTTCTTCTCAGATTTTTGTATTGCGTCAGCTAAAGCCCTCTCTTTTGCCCAGTGTGCTTCGAATGGTTTACTTTTCTCTAATACATAGTCATCTGAGCTACGGTGTTGTTTTCTGGGGCAACTCAACCAATGTTAGCAGAGTTTTAGTTTACAAAGATGGCCATTCGCATCCTTACTAATGCACCACCAGGTAGCCATTGCCAGCCTCTTTTCAAGGAGCTGAAAATTCTGCCTCTGCCGTGTATGTATATATTGGAATCTCTGATTCGCATTCATTCCAACCTTTCTGATTTTCAAACTTATTCGGGCAACCACTCTTACAGTACAAGACGTGCAGATGATTTGGTTCCTTTACGTTCCAGAATTAAAACCACATCAAATAATAAGCTTGACCTCAAGCTGTACAACATACTTGCAAACCGCTTTATAAATTATAACTTTAGGTCTATGAATGCGATTCAGTTTAAGATTTTTGTTAAGCGATACCTTGAAAATGCTTGCTTTTACAGCCTGCAAGAGTATATTGATGGCTAATACATTTACTTTGCTTTTACTTTTAGTTTTAATTTCTTGTGACTATACATGTACATTGTATATAAAATGGCCAATAAACTACTACTCTACTCTACTCTATTATTATTATTATTATTATTATTATTATTATTATTATTATTATTATTATTATTATTATTATTATTATTATTATTATTATTATTATTATTATTATTATTATTATTATTATTATTATTATTATTATTATTATTATTATTATTATTATTATTATTATTATTATTATTATTATTATTATTATTATTATTATTATTATTATTATTATTATTATTATTATTATTATTATTATTATTATTATTATTATTATTATTATTATTATTATTATTATTATTATTATTATTATTATTATTATTATTATTATTATTATTATTATTATTATTATTATTATTATTATTATTATTATTATTATTATTATTATTATTATTATTATTATTATTATTATTATTATTATTATTATTATTATTATTATTATTATTATTATTATTATTATTATTATTATTATTATTATTATTATTATTATTATTATTATTATTATTATTATTATTATTATTATTATTATTATTATTATTATTATTATTATTATTATTATTATTATTATTATTATTATTATTATTATTATTATTATTATTATTATTATTATTATTATTATTATTATTATTATTATTATTATTATTATTATTATTATTATTATTATTATTATTATTATTATTATTATTATTATTATTATTATTATTATTATTATTATTATTATTATTATTATTATTATTATTATTATTATTATTATTATTATTATTATTATTATTATTATTATTTATTATTATTATTATTATTATTATTATTATTATTATTATTATTATTATTTATTATTATTATTATTATTATTATTATTATTATTATTATTATTATTATTATTATTATTATTATTATTATTATTATTATTATTATTATTATTATTATTATTATTATTATTATTATTATTATTATTATTATCCCCATTATTAGCCCAATGGTATCCGTGTAAATCAGTTTTTCTGGCAAGAAGTTACACCAGCCCTCCCCAAGCTAGAGACACTGCCCAAGAGCTACTGTGATTGGTTTATTAGATAAGTACACAATTCTACATTTAAACACCCAAAGTTTGGTGAATAAACTAGATCAACTGCGTCAGCTTTTATCTCAAAATAAATATAGTATAGTTTGTTTTTCTGAGCACTGGCTGGATAATAACTCTATTGGCTGTGTTAAGTTGGAAAATTATTCGCTTGTATCGTACTATTGTCGCAATACATCACATGGCGGAGTTGCAATTTTGCTCAAACTAAAATTAAGTATAAAGCCATTGACTTAAGTAAATTTTCAATTCCAGTGCACGCTGAGTTTTGTGGCACTGAAATCTTTAACTCACATATTGTTCTTGTGTCTGTATACAGATCATCCAGTACGGGTGATTTTGCAGCTTTCAAAGCTTGTTTTACTCGTCTGGTAGATTATTTGCACCATAAATATAAGTATATTATCATTATGGGTGATTTGAATGTGGAATTGACGAGTGACACCTTGATTGTAAGGCAATTTCTTGATGTATTAGCCACATATGGTTTGAGCTTTAAAATTACTGCTCCCACTCGTGTTACTCCCACATCAGCAACATGTATAGATAATGTTATAACAAATATTGACGATAGTATATTAGAAGTAGGTAACTTTGATCCAGATATATCGGATCATCATGCACAATACATTTCTTTACTAGGCCATCAACAAGATAGCGCACATAACATTAGTTCTAATCGAAGGTGTATTACTGCAAAGGGTTTGGATTTGTTATCAAGTATGTTTTCAATGATATCTTGGGATGAGTTGGATATTGCCCTCTCGGATAGCAATAGTATTGCCTCATTTCTTACTAACTCTATAAAGACTAACATTGACATTTGTTTTCCACTTCACAAAGCTAAAACAGCAACGCTCACAAAATTAGATGGTATAATAATACATTACGAACTATGAGAAACAATGTTTTCGCCTTAAAAAAAACAGCCCTAAATTCTAAATTGGAATATGACTGGCATGTTTACAAAACTGCCCGTAAAACGTACCAGCGTGCAATATCTAGCGAAAAAAAGAAAGCTTATTCTGAGGCCATTATTAATTCAACCAATAAACCGAAAATGTGCTGGAATATTATTGACTCCGAGAGGGTGAGTAAATCTAAACCTGTTAGTTCATCCATCTCCCCAGAAGACTTTAATCATTATTTTGCAAATATATCTGATACCATAGTAAATTCACTGGCTCGTTCGAAGAATGATGCTATCCATTATATGAATCAAAAACCTAAACCAGTCTTTTCATTTTTATGTCAACCATTTTAGAGGCGGATGTACAAAATGCTATTATCTCATTAAAAAATTCGCCTACATTTGATTATTATGGTATTAATAGTAAAATTTTGAAATCTATAATTCCATATTTAATTTATCCTCTCACAACCTTGTTTAATAAATGTTTATCAGAGGGCATTGGCCTGACGTTTTTAAGATTACTAAAATCATTCCAATGTATAAAAGGAGACACGGACTGTACCGACAATTACAGGCCTATCTCCATAGTGCCAGTCTTGTCAAAAGTTTTTGAACTCATTATTAAAGAAAAGTTGACATCTTATCTCGAATCTAAACACTTGCTGGATGCAGTTCAATATGGCTTTCGAAAATCAAAATCTACAATAGGTGCAATTGCCGATATTTTGGGTACAGTTGTTGATGGTCTGGCTGCAGGTCATTCAACTGATGCAGTTATGTGCGATTTAACTAAGGCATTCGACTCTGTTTCAATAGATATACTTATTTCCAAACTCGAATATTATGGTATAAGATCCCTAGAGTTGGATCTATTTGTTTCTTATCTGACGAACAGGAGGCAGTACGTTAGTTGCGGCGGGGTTGATTCTAACCTATTACCGACAACATATGGTGTACCTCAAGGTTCTATTTTGGGACCGACTCTGTTTCTCATCTATATAAATGATCTTCCCCGTGCGATTGATGGACACTGTGTTTTGTTCGCCGATGACACAACGATTTTGTCGGCACAACCTATATCACAACCTTTATTACAGGCTAAAGACTGGTTCTTGGCAAATTACCTCAAATTAAACGAATCAAAACTCAACGTGTTTGTTTCACTTCCGATAAATGGGCTGTCAAAACTCCATCAGTTAAATTGCTAGGTTTAATGCTAGATTCACACCTAGATTGGAAATCGCATGTCGAATATTTAAGCTCAAAACTATCGACCCAAATATTTGTATTACGGCAGCTAAGATATTGTATATCTCAAAATGTGCTTGTATCCACTTATTATTCTCTAGTGAGTAGTCATTTAAGCTACGGTATAGTCTTTTGGGGTAATTCTGTCAATGTAGGTAGAATCTTCAGCATGCAAAAAGCCGCAGTACGAATACTTAGTAATGTTCCACCTGGTACTCATTGTCGACAAATATTTAAAGATCTGAAGATTCTACCGTTACCATGTATGTATATTCTGGAAACATTATCTTGTATTCATCTCAATTTAAATACTTTTAGTACTCATTCTGGCAATCACAGATATAACACTAGGCATATGAAT
Organism: Monochamus saltuarius; assembly: GCA_025584915.1. Classification (NCBI taxonomy): domain Eukaryota; kingdom Metazoa; phylum Arthropoda; class Insecta; order Coleoptera; family Cerambycidae; genus Monochamus; species Monochamus saltuarius. The sequence continues at coordinate 38,877,350 of CM046723.1, forward strand.
GACCTGATAACATCTTTTTGTAGAACTAGGACGATAAAAAAAAATAGGTTAGATTTGAGACTCTACAATGTTCTGGTAAATCGTTTTACTCATTGTGATGTAAAAATGATGAATATAAATTCGTTCAAAACCTTCACCAAGAACTATTTGTTGGAACATTGTTTTTATAGTGTTGAAGAGTTCCTGCATGACTGAAATGTATCATGTTTAATCTGGATATTTTGTTACCAGACTTTCTGACATCACATGTACTGTTGTATATAAATGTTGTCAATAAACACCATGAGTATGAGTATGAGTATTATTATTATTATTATTATTATTATTATTATTATTATTATTATTATTATTATTATTATTATTATTATTATTATTATTATTATTATTATTATTATTATTATTATTATTATTATTATTATTATTATTATTATTATTATTATTATTATTATTATTATTATTATTATTATTATTATTATTATTATTATTATTATTATTATTATTATTATTATTATTATTATTATTATTATTATTATTATTATTATTATTATTATTATTATTATTATTATTATTATTATTATTATTATTATTATTATTATTATTATTATTATTATTATTATTATTATTATTATTATTATTATTATTATTATTATTATTATTATTATTATTATTATTATTATTATTATTATTATTATTATTATTATTATTATTATTATTATTATTATTATTATTATTATTATTATTATTATTATTATTATTATTATTATTATTATTATTATTATTATTATTATTATTATTATTATTATTATTATTATTATTATTATTATTATTATTATTATTATTATTATTATTATTATTATTATTATTATTATTATTATTATTATTATTATTATTATTATTATTATTATTATTATTATTATTATTATTATTATTATTATTATTATTATTATTATTATTATTATTATTATTATTATTATTATTATTATTATTATTATTATTATTATTATTATTATTATTATTATTATTATTATTATTATTATTATTATTATTATTATTATTATTATTATTATTATTATTATTATTATTATTATTATTATTATTATTATTATTATTATTATTATTATTATTATTATTATTATTATTATTATTATTATTATTATTATTATTATTATTATTATTATTATTATTATTATTATTATTATTATTATTATTATTATTATTATTATTATTATTATTATTATTATTATTATTATTATTATTATTATTATTATTATTATTATTATTATTATTATTATTATTATTATTATTATTATTATTATTATTATTATTATTATTATTATTATTATTATTATTATTATTATTATTATTATTATTATTATTATTATTATTATTATTATTATTATTATTATTATTATTATTATTATTATTATTATTATTATTATTATTATTATTATTATTATTATTATTATTATTATTATTATTATTATTATTATTATTATTATTATTATTATTATTATTATTATTATTATTATTATTATTATTATTATTATTATTATTATTATTATTATTATTATTATTATTATTATTATTATTATTATTATTATTATTATTATTATTATTATTATTATTATTATTATTATTATTATTATTATTATTATTATTATTATTATTATTATTATTATTATTATTATTATTATTATTATTATTATTATTATTATTATTATTATTATTATTATTATTATTATTATTATTATTATTATTATTATTATTATTATTATTATTATTATTATTATTATTATTATTATTATTATTATTATTATTATTATTATTATTATTATTATTATTATTATTATTATTATTATTATTATTATTATTATTATTATTATTATGATGCAGCAGAACCGAATACACATTGTCAGCCAATTTTAAAAAGTTGCAAATTTTACCCTCCCATGTATCTATATTCTTGAGAGTTTAAGGAACATTCATCAGAATTTGAATAATTACCCTTTGCATGGTGATTTTCACAATTACAATACAAGAAATGCAGATAGATTGTTACCGCAGTTTTCCAGAATTAGGATGACGAAGATGAATAAACCTCAAGTACAAATTTATAACAATTTTGTTAATTACCATGCAGCAAAAAATGTAATGCAAATGAGCTTCATGGCGTTTAATTCCTTTGCTAAAAAGTTTTTAACTGAAAACTGTTTTTACAGTATCAATGAATTTATGAAATTCACTAGTCCTAGTTAATTATGTAGCACCTACTATTTTTATAACCACTTTTGACTATTAATACTATTTTAACTACTAACCATTAATTTTTGAACTACCTACTAACACCTATTGTAACTTTTGTTTTATTTTATGTTCATGATATATAAATATGTGACCCATGTACAACATTTGTATAAATGGTCAATAAATGAGTATGAGTATGAGTTATTATTATTATTATTATTATTATTATTATTATTATTATTATTATTATCATTATCATTATCATTATCATTATCATTATCATTATTATTATTATTATTATTATTATTATTATTATTATTATTATTATTATTATTATTATTATTATTATTATTATTATTATTATTATTATTATTATTATTATTATTATTATTATTATTATTATTATTATTATTATTATTATTATTATTATTATTATTATTATTATTATTATTATTATTATTATTATTATTATTATTATTATTATTATTATTATTATTATTATTATTATTATTATTATTATTATTATTATTATTATTATTATTATTATTATTATTATTATTATTATTATTATTATTATTATTATTATTATTATTATTATTATTATTATTATTATTATTATTATTATTATTATTATTATTATTATTATTATTATTATTATTATTATTATTATTATTATTATTATTATTATTATTATTATTATTATTATTATTATTATTATTATTATTATTATTATTATTATTATTATTATTATTATTATTATTATTATTATTATTATTATTATTATTATTATTATTATTATTATTATTATTATTATTATTATTATTATTATTATTATTATTATTATTATTATTATTATTATTATTATTATTATTATTATTATTATTATTATTATTATTATTATTATTATTATTATTATTATTATTATTATTATTATTATTATTATTATTATTATTATTATTATTATTATTATTATTATTATTATTATTATTATTATTATTATTATTATTATTATTATTATTATTATTATTATTATTATTATTATTATTATTATTATTATTATTATTATTATTATTATTATTATTATTATTATTATTATTATTATTATTATTATTATTATTATTATTATTATTATTATTATTATTATTATTATTATTATTATTATTATTATTATTATTATTATTATTATTATTATTATTATTATTATTATTATTATTATTATTATTATTATTATTATTATTATTATTATTATTATTATTATTATTATTATTATTATTATTATTATTATTATTATTATTATTATTATTATTATTATTATTATTATTATTATTATTATTATTATTATTATTATTATTATTATTATTATTATTCAGGCATAATTATAATACCAGGCGGCGGTGGAATCTTGTCCCTACATTTTCTAGACTTAGGATGACTCAACTTAATAAAATTGATCTCAATCTATACAATAAATTTATAAATTATCATAGCCATATTGATGTGAAAGCAATGACTTACAACTCCTTTTATAGGTTGGCTAAACATTTCTTTATTAATCACTGCTTTTATAGTATAGATGAGTATTTTCAAGTCACATAAGTATTTTTTATATGTTTGCTGTGTGTCATGTATTCTGTTGTTTGTGTTCTATTATATACATTTATTTATTATTTTACTTTTGACTGCCAGTTTTAAACTGGTGACTATATATTTTTTTAATGAATTATTGTATTGACATAAATAGTATTATTTATATGTTTGTTGTGTCATGAATTCTGTTGTTTGTGTTCTATTATACAAATTTATTTATTATTTTACTTCTTGACTGTCAGTTTGAAACTGGTGACTATATATATTTTTTTAATGAATTATTGTATTGACATAAATAGTATTGTTTATATGTTTATTGTGTGCCTTAAAATCTGTTGTGTGTGTTTTATTATACAAATTTATTTTTATTTTTACTTAATTGCCATATTTAGACTGGTGACTATATTTTTCTCTAATGAATTATTGTATGACATAAATGTACTGAAGTATGTATTATTATATATATATTATTATTATTATTATTATTATTATTATTATTATTATATTATTATTATTATTATTATTATTATTATTATTATTATTATTATTATTATTATTATTATTATTATTATTATTATTATTATTATTATTATTATTATTATTATTATTATTATTATTATTATTATTATTATTATTATTATTATTATTATTATTATTATTATATTATTATTATTATTATTATTATTATTATTATTATTATTATTATTATTATTATTATTATTATTATTATTATTATTATTATTATTATTATTATTATTATTATTATTATTATTATTATTATTATTATTATTATTATTATTATTATTATTATTATTATTATTATTATTATTATTATTATTATTATTATTATTATTATTATTATTATTATTATTATTATTATTATTATTATTATTATTATTATTATTATTATTATTATTATTATTATTATTATTATTATTATTATTATTATTATTATTATTATTATTATTATTATTATTATTATTATTATTATTATTATTATTATTATTATTATTATTTTTTTTCCAGTAAACACCTTCCGAGGCTCCGACACATTCGGAGATGTTCTGGAGAGTCAAGCAATGACAACTCTCCACTCCGTCGAGTCAGTAATAATTGCGCCCGTAAATCGTGTGTTCTGAGCAGACGTAGCGAACCAAGGACGATTGACTTCTGCATTCTGCCGGCTAAGATCTCTGCCGAATTTCGACAAGCCGGTATGATCTTTAAGTCAGAAAGCAACGTATGTCTCATTCCACCCAGGACGCCTATAATTAGCACCACAATCTTAACAGAGTGGTCTGTATACAGCCTGCGGAGCTCGGAGAGAAGATCTCGATACTTTCTCCGTTTTTCCTCCTCTTTTAGGACGATGTTGTTCTCTGCGGGAGCCGAGAACTCAATCACAAACATCGTCCTAAGCTGGTGGTCGAGGAGGACTACATCAGGCTTATTGGCTTGGATTTGCCTGAGGGTGGGGAATGAATAGTTCCAATACATTCGGCACTTCTCATTCCCCACTACGGATTCTATATCCCCCGGAGCATAATGCAGCACTGGCGTCTCGTCTATCTCATACGAGTGTCGTAAATGATAATACAACACCCGTAAGGCTGAATCGTGTCTTTGGATATACGCTGTGGCCGCATATACCGGACAGGCAGACAGGAGATGCATAAGCGTCTCCGGCGCTTGGCGGCAGGCCCTGCAGCTGGTATCAGGAACCTCGATACCCAAGACACGACTACGATAGACGAGTGTGTTCATTACACCATCTTGGCAAGCCATTATGAATCCCTCGGTCTCAGAGTTCAGCCCCGCTGACCTCAAAAAAGCAAAGGTCAGCCTTTCAGATAAGCCAAGCCCCTCTAGATGACGGTAGAAGAGACCATGCATTGGCTTATCCTTATGTAGCTGCAGAAGATGACGCGTTTCTATTATTGTTATTATTATTATTATTACTATTACTATTACTATTACTATTACTATTACTATTACTATTACTATTACTATTACTATTACTATTACTATTACTATTACTATTACTATTACTATTACTATTACTATTACTATTACTATTACTACTACTAGTACTACTACTAGTACTATTACTATTACTATTACTATTACCATTACCATTACCATTATTATTATTATTATTATTATTATTATTCGAGAATCGAGGCCGAGTAGAATGAAGAGGTAGAAATATCATTATTATTATTACCTTGTTATTGAACAGTGGTTGTCTGACATCGATACACGGCTACTACTGGAAATTATAATACAATTTATATTTTTATAAGAATCAGTCTATGCTCTGAATGCTAGGTATCTCTACTGTTCGATGGTGGAGTCTGTAACAGCATATTGATTGAAAAAGGGTGTCAGTGTCGCTAAGAGACTTAGGGTGTATTCCGAAATTCTAATATTTTAACCACGGTTAAGGTTTACCGTTCCGTAAATCAACTGGCCTGAAAAATATACAGATTATAGTACGTGGTTAACTGAAAAAGGTAACGTTTGGTAGCAACCATAGGAACCACTTATAATCTTTGGTTCTTAGCGTTTTGAGGTTATGTGATGCTAATTACCTCTATTACTACTATTAACTAACTATTACCACTAATAGTTCAGTAATTTGTGATTACCACTCAATACAGAGTAGAACTAATAAATATTCTGTACTCATTCAGAATATCCGTTTGAAAACCCTTTTCAGCACACTTTTTAGTTTTTAACACGTTTTTAGGTTAGTTTGGGTAGAGATTATAAAATAACCGGTTCCAATAGTGTTTCGTAATTCAATCACAAATTTCAGTTACGAGACAATACCAAAACCGTGGGTCTGGTGAGACCCGTCAAATTACGGAATACAGCCTTAGTACAACTCCGGTAATTCAAATATCCGCTAATCAGGAATTGTGGTAAATCGAATTTCATCTCATTTTTTGATAATGGAAAATAATTACATCATATTTTGATAATTCAAAAGGCATGAACAAACTATCATGCGTAACATGAAACTTACCACAAATATAAAGTAATTAATTTTCCTAGGACATTGATAACGTAGGTACGAGATAATTTGACAATTGAGCAGCCAGACGCCGGTGGCGGAGAGTTATTGCCAAGCAACGTGCTTCAAACATTTGACATAAAATTAAGAGGCATTTGTTAATGTCAGAGGTACTGGGTCAGAAATTTTTAACTAAATGTTTCGTAGGAATTTGTAGTGGATTTGGAGTAATGCTCAATAGGGTAGTGAATGGTAAAATTACCACAGTCTCTAGTCAGACTATTTCCAATATCCGATTACTACATTAGTTTTTCAAATATCAAAAATGACTTACATCTATAGCAACTCGTAGTTGGTGGATGTCATTTTAATTTATGACGCTGTGAAAATGCTTTAGCAGAACAATTTCCTGGTAAACATGTTCCAATTGCAGCCAATTTTACAACGGTGTGCAGTGAGTGCAAGTTTAGTGCAACCGCTGGCGTGACACAGGAAATTTGCAACCGAACCGTGAAAGAGATGAAGGTCCAGGGGTCCATGGCATATTGCAACAGTGTGACGTATCATACACGAGGGTCAATTACTTATATCCGTATCAAGCATTAATTGGACGAGGAAGACCGGTACCACGGCCGCCACGATCTCCTGACTAAATCATTTGGACTTATTTTTGTGGAGATATTTAAAAAATGAAATGTATCGCACCGAAGTGGATATCTACTATTGATGATTTACGCAAACGTATCATAACTGCTGCCAATAACTTACGAGTTCAAAACGGACAAGAATTGAAACATTTGGGTTAGTTTGTAGAAACTTTAACATCAGGTATGTCAAACTATTTATTAATTATAATAATAATAATATCTCTACCCCTCATTCTAATCACAGGGATTAGCCCAGAAGTCGGAGACTTGTGCGGGAGAGGGGGCGGCATATTATTATTAAGCAGGCCGCATTTGCGCCCAGGAACGACTTACGTTGGTAGGCCCTAACCACTATTCAGTGCAGAAATGAGGGAAACCTGGAAAACCTCATTAATTAGGGGGGTGGTCAAATATCAACCGGCATCAATCTCTCACATTGACCCAAGCTAACATTATTCCACCCTACCATACCCACAGAGAGGGTGCCAATCCTCTCCACGAATATAGCTTATATACAGTCTACCGGCAGCTGGGCTCGAACCAACTCCGTCTAGTCACCTCGATTCAAGTACTAATGCCTTAAACCGCGCGACCACTGACCGACCATTAACAATTAAACAATTAAAACCACAAATTAATTTTATTAATAATTAATAACAATAGCGGCAAAATCAGTTGAATTTGCTGCATAAAATAGATGTTACAAAATGTTATTTATTTCTTTCCTTGGGAATTTCTTTCCATTTTTCTGTCCGGTCGCCGATTGCATGCTTTGCCGCCTTATTAGGTTTTACAGTAGACCAGTTTCCAGTGCCGTGCAGAAGTGTATTTTTAAGTCATTTTCGAACAGCCCCTTTTGATTTTATTTAACAAAATTGTATACAAAGGGTCCCCTGTGCAATCAAAATTTTGTTTAGATAAGTTCTAAATCACCCTGTATAAAATGAATAAGGATAAAATTAATGTTTTTCCTTCTAACACTTGGCGTGTCATCTACTTTTGCTGAGAAAGTCTTGTTGACAGTAATAACATTAAATATTTTTTTGAAGCATTAATAACTGGTCAAATTAACTTATGTTTCTTTTTCTTGCACCTTTGGCATGTACTTTAATACACATATTTTCAATATATCAATGTCCTTAGATTGTTTATCTATTTTTTTATATATTAATGTGGACACATACATTCTTTATCCGGGTTTATAATGTAGGTAATAAGAAAATATACCTCATCTTAAAACGTATGACAGAAGTGTTGCATATAAGTATATAGTTCAAAATCTATACCATAGTGGAAATGCATTTTATTTTTTTATATATTAGACATATTTCTGTCAAATTAATATGTTGTCTTATTTAATAGGCACATAATTTTAGTTTACAATTTATCGTGGGTCATATTTGAATATATATTAAGGAACTCGTTTCTTCTCCACTCGATTACCTGTCCCATTCTATACATATTTCCATGTGTTTAGAATGTAAAGAATGTGAGCATCGTTTAGAACCATATTAATAATCCAAGTCATGTCAAGGCGCCAGACCCTAGCAATAATTTAGAAAATTTCAGAAAAAAATATGGTCAAAATACTTATTTATATTCATAAATGTGAAACTTTGGAACTATGTAAAAACTTACATATTGGCGATGTCGATAACATCACAATGAATTCAAAAGCATACGATATATATTTAAATTTGTTAAACAACGCTTTTCTAAGCTGCTTGGAAGATGTAAGCCATTCATAATTTTTCAAAATAAAACTAGGTATATATTATGAATTTGTTGTGCAAATTATGTACTCCCAAACAGACTATGATTTTGCTTTCTTATAATAATCTATTTGTTTTTTTAAAGATGCATTCTTAAAATAAAATTTATATAAATTAATAGTGCCTACATACCTAGTGACTAATTTTAAATAAATCATATTTAAAATACCATTTTCATAATTATTTTTATTTTAAAATGTACCCATTTGGATATGATATAATCAAATCCCTATTAAAGCCTCTTAAATATTTTAATTCTTAAGCAAATTGTTATTGAAGTCATTTGATATAAAAAATAACTTCAGGATTGATATTACAATAATTAGGCATGTTACATTTAGACAGCTTGTTGGTAAGATTTTTTTAAATTCAAAACAATGGTTGCTTCTCTGAAATTTACATACATATTTTAGTTCTTGCCACTTTTAGAAAATATCTATATATCTATTTATTTATATTTGTAATAATTTTCGCACAAAAGCAGAAAAGCAGTTTATTATGTTGAATGGTTGAAATGCCTTTGGCGTCGATTGCAGATAACGCAGCTGACTTATCGACACAGGCTTACACGATTTATTCGTTTCTATAGGAAATGGCATCAGCTGATATGCTATTATGATTGTGAACACAAGTAGTTTAGGCAAGTTCGTTGTTATTCTATCAGTAAATATTATATTTTTTACGATCTAAGTTAAGTTATAAACTGTGTTATTTAGATTACGCAAGAAAGTGCGTAAATTTCAACACGTAAACATAATCAAAAAATGCATAAAATTCCGTCAAGAAATACACCGCTTCCGATTATAATACCTACTTAATTAAATGTATTTTTTGAAAAATAAATACCTAATATAAAACATTTTTATAAAAGTTGATATAACAAAACCTACAACTAGTTATTCACTTTATAAAATGTTAATTTTGTCTTTATTCTCAGTTCCCCTATAAAAGTATAAAATATAACTGTTAGGCATAAACGGGAAAATAAGGCAAATAAAAGAATAATAGTGTCAATAAAAAAAAACGGAATCATATAATTTATTCAAAATTTAAACGTTTTATAGTTATTAAATAAAGGAATATGTGTCGGGTACATATACCTACTTTCGAATACTATAGTTTGCCGGTTTGTTTTTCTAGGTTATGGGACAAGGCTACCGCGTGCAGTAAATGTTTTCTATTACCTATCTATTAGTACCACCTATTTCTTTCATGGGATGTATTTATAATAAATAGGCATTTTATCTAACTGTACTTACGGGAAGTGTGTTTTATCGGTAGTGAGTAGCTAATAAGTGAAAATGTAGTTTTGCCAGTTTGTAACGAAATAATGAAAAACGAATGCAAAATACTGGAGCTGACTGGATTAACTGTTACATATCTATCAGGTATTATTACTAATAAGAATGTTAATTTTTGTCGTTTCTGCATTTAGAAACGCTGCAAAAAGACGACCGCATGATAGTTGACATTATTGACAGATGTAAGCTTTATCTATGGATCTAAGCCATCTCAGTCGATGCTTATCATAGGCGTCGACTTTCCATAGACAAAAAAGGTTTTGCCCCATTTTTTAAATATCAAGCTAAAATTCTGGAATAATTTTTTTATTGTTTTCTAGGTCTCGCTGAGCACGTGGTTAAAATTTTTGTATTTAGTCATAGTTAACCCTGTATATATATTGACATTTTGTTTGACAGTATTAAATATTTTAATTATTTTTAATCCTTGAATTTTTAATGGTCTATATGTAAACAAAAACAATCAAAAACAATATGTTGTGGCAGTTGATCCCCATTTCTACCTTCAAATTATTGATAGTTTGGTGTGATATTTTCTTATCGAATAGCCCTCGAGCTTAAATTAATAACCGGAAAATATTCCACGTTAATTAATATTTAAAAAAAAAATTCTAAATATTCATAACCGCAAAAAAATTTCCGGAAATAATTTAAACACTAGGGATATTATAAGCGATAATTCCGAATTATACTTATCATTACCCGTTTTACTTATATATACTTCTGAGAGTAAAAGCAAATAAAAAAGTAGTTGTATATTGACACACACACACAAAATAAAACTGATGAATTTGCATTTCAGTTACAATATCTACTTTATTCTCAAATTAAGAGGAGTAAGCGAAGAAGTCATATATACATAGAGAAAAGTAACTATATTATTTTGGAGCATTTTCATTTTGGGATTTTTCCAATGAAAAGGCATCTCAGTTTCCACCATCAGGATTATCTCGTTCACGTGCCATTATACAAGTGTAACGGTACCTAGAAGAACCGCTTTTGAAAAAGATCCATTTGATTGGTAGAAATGTCGAGCATATTACTACCCTTACCTTAGTGAAGTGTTCAAATTACATTTTGGAACAGTGGCTACATCAGTTCCGTGGGAACAAGTATTTTCAAGCACAGGACAAATAATATCTGACCGTCGCGTCGGACTCATGTATCCTCCAAGCGTGTGAAACAAATAATTTTTATTAATCGCAATACTGAATAATGACTAATGCTAAATAATTAGTTATACGGAGGTTACACACTTACAGTATGTATTTTTCATTTAATAATAGTTGTAGTTAATGCCTGTTATTGTTACCATTCTGTTTATTTTTTATGTTTAAAAATGAATCTACGTTACCGTTTTAACAGTTTTTGATATACTTATTCGAAATTAAATAATTATATACGCATACATCAGTCTATTTAAAAATTTATATTTTTTAACTACCTACCTGTATAAATACAGACCACAGCAAATTTGTCATTATTATTACAATTTAATATATTTATTTCCGAGTACCCATATCAATCATTATTTGTATTCTGTTAATAAAGTTTTTTTTATAATACTATCCAAACATGTTATTTTCCGATTGCTCGTAACTTACAAGTTAAAAAGTATCACCAATATAGTATGTTCAACTATTACTGCATTACAGTCAACTAACCTTTACCTGTCCGCTTGTCCTTAATGTATCAGAAGTACATTTATAGTGTCTTCCGGAATCTCCTGAAAGCACTGTCAGCACTAATTTTGCGTTCCGAAAATAGATTTTGGTAAATGGAATTTGGTTAACTACCTCTTTTCTTTAGTTACAAATTAAACATTTTTGGTATTTCAGAAACATGAAGGGTTTGCGAGTAATTGATGTGTTAGAAAATTATCAATACGAATTGAAAGTTGAACAATATGAACGGGCCGAATCAGGTACGTACGATAATAAAAAAAAATGGAATATACCACTGTGCAAGTAATTACAAATAGTTCAATATTGTAACCTCGAAATTACCTTAGCGTGGAAACACGTCACGTAGACAAACAAGCTTTATTGTCACGCTTGATTACACAAGAAATATTCTTCAAACCAATTTCACAACTGCCAACGCTTTACTTTGATATTTCTGTCACTCGCGTTTGGCTGCTCGATATAAACTGACTCTAGCGGCGAAAATGATCCGCTTATATAGGTTTTTAGAGTTCTGGAAGTTTCTGCGATCTCGAGAACGTGTCGAGAAACAAATACAGGGTTAACTATGACTTAGTACAAATATTTTAAGAGGGGATAGGGAAAAATAAGAATTAACGGAATCACCCTTCCAAACTTATTTATAAAGCCAAAAAAATTTTTTTTCAAAACTTATCAAATCCCTATTTATCGCCGTCACTGATCTGTCAGCCGCGAGGTTAGGTATAATCTGCCAAAGTCAAAGATGTCAAACATAGTGACAGGTCACCGCATTGACACGTGTATCAGTTAAAGCCGTTTTGAGAGAAAAAAAAATGCAAAATGTAGATTATTATTTAATGATTTAATGAGAAATACGGTATGGTAGCACAGAGAGGCAGCACCTATCTTACTAATATTTATTTCCAGCATTGATACTTGGAGAGATTTGAAGATTATTTAGTCATCTGTTTTCTTACTTGTTTAAATTAAAACTTGCAAAGATTTTTGTACTTGCTGTGAACCTCTCCTTCCCTCGATCGTTCTTTTTGTGCTAAAGCGAGGTACCTACTTGGTTTGGCGTTCTTGACCAGGTCTATTACTTACGTGGGGAAAAAGCACAGAGGATAACAACAAAATACACGCAAATGTACACAAATACGTGCCGTGCAGTTTACCGCCACGGCATAAAACAGCAGTTCGATATAGTTCAAAAAGTATTCAGCATAATATTTTGTATACTCGGGAAACGTGTTTGACGCTGTCGCACGATAATATGCATTTGTCACACTCCCATAAATCAGCACCTTATCCGTCATCTAGGCATTTGAATACGACATGTTTGTAAATACACATAAAATACGCGAAAAATTAAATTTTCGAAAAACAAGTACCTACTGAAATATTATTTCAAACTAATCAGACCGTAACGACTACGATTAATATCTACAGACAACATCTGTAGGCTACTAATGCAAGGTGCACTCTTCTTCTTCTTCTTTTTATGGCCTACTCACGGTACATAAACAAGGAGAAGAAGAATAATTTTTAAACTTCATGTGTTGTTGTGTAATTAAATTCTGTTAATATTAATAGTAGCAACAATATTAACAGTACTCGACGATGTTTGCATATAATAATTAGTAATACTTTAAACTATAACATCTCAAGATGTTTACCGTGTTCTGTAAAAATGACCCTTAGATTATAACTAACTTCGCGTTTCTGCATGGTTTGGAGCATGGAAAGTAGGCAACTAGCAATGCAATATTCATAACCTAGAACTTACTGTTACTTTAAATCAGTTAAGTGACTAATTTTAAACGTGTTATAGTAATTAAATAAAGTATTTTATGTCGGATATGTTAGTGGATAATTATGATGAATCTGCACGGAATGAAAATGTAGTTTTGGCAGTGTGCAACGACACAACGAAGGTTCAATACAAAATACTTCAGCTGGATTAGCTGTTATCTATCAGGTACTTAGACATTATTATTATTAATAAAAATGTTTATTTTTGTCGTTTCTACACTTGACAATGTTGATAAAAACGACCGCATGGTATTTGACATATCTAGACATGTCGGATGATGATTAATTGTCATAGGCGCCGATTTTCCGTAGGAAAAGAGGGTTTTGCCCCATGGATCCACAGAAAAAAGATGGATCCTTCAAGCCGTTAAAATTTATCTGTCTCTTATAAGATTATGATCCATTAAGCTCCTTTCCTTCTTGTATATTTCCTGGCTGAGACCCTGACAGTAGTTGCTGGACTCTCTTCCGCGGCGACTGTTGCTCTTGGCCTCAATACCGAGGCTGTGTGACACGAAGCCGCAAATAGAGATAGGCATGCTACTTGTCATTCTCTTGTGTTCGTGTCCTTTGCCCTTTCTTCTTATTCCATCTTGTTTTTAAGTTGCCCTGCGCTGATGAAGGGCACAAACCCAGAAACAACGTTGTCCGCAGTTGCTTCGTTGTTCCCTCCATCTTTTTTCTCTGGATCCATCAAGCCGTTAAAATCCATCTGTTTCTTATAAGATTATGATCCATTCAGCTCCTTTCCTTCTTGTTAACATTAATTGCATCACAGTTTAATACACATAATAATGAAATATCACGAAAATTACATAACCCAGAAGTCAATTTATGCAGGAAGTGAAGAAAATAAAAACTAAAAAAAGTGGTGCAGGAACAGATGAAGTTTATATATCTAATTGGCCATCTATAAATGACACTGCTAGACAGAATGCGAACATTACTTGTTGGAGATGTGGAGCTATAGGCCACACGAGGTTTACATGTCGAGGACCATTCCGTTTATTCTGTTCTCGATGTGGACGAGAAGGAGTACAGACTATACACTGCCGATGTGTCAACCAGAGCCAGCCCACACAGGGAAACGCCGCGCCGTCGGGATTGGAACTCAACGAGGCCAGACCAGCGCCCGACAGTAAAGGCCTCCGAATCGTTGCCGAATTACACACCATTGACTAGTACTAATACGAGTAACTGGTCCAATAACCGCATCCGATTAAACATAGACCTTTATCAGCGATATTTTATTGCTTTAGTAGATACAGGGTCAGAATGATCGTACATTAGTCCCGTGGTTGCAGAATATTGCAAATAGATGAGAAATGTACCATCACTGACCATAGACTGTGTATTGAGAATGGATTTTCTCACCGAGTATAATTTCACCATCGATATAGGAACCAAACAGATTACTATAAACCCTAAGACAGGCAGGGTATATCCTACGTTAACCATAGAACCGGTTACTCCTCCATCTTCATGTTTAACCGAACTTCAGCAAAATGAAGTTATCGATGTCATAGAAGATATTATCTTATGCCCGTGGTATACAAGAAAATTTCGAGAGGTTGAACAAAATCCTGACAAAAATTCCGATTACTGTATAAAAGATGGCAAACTATACAGACACTTCTTCGACAGATATGATTTCACAGAACCTGAACTGGCTGATCCTTGGAAGCTGTGTATTCCTACACCAAAACGATCTGAGATTTTGCAAGGAGACCAGCAATATAAATACTCATAGTTACAACCACCAGGGAAAATGCAACCACGTCTTCAAGGAGGACCTTGGCACACTGTTAGCACCGATTTAATTGGCCCTTTACCCCGTTCTACGTCTGGAAACCGATATATTGTAGTTTTTCAGGACAAGTTCACTAAATGGATAGAATTCCAGCCGTTACGAAAATCTACCTCCACTGCAGTAAGTAGAACATTGCATAAAATAATTATCGCTCGATTTGGATGTCCAGGTGGAGGGTGTTAATCAGATAACGGGGTACAATATAAAAACCGTGAAATGCGTAAGTTCTTAACCGACTTTGGAATCCGCCAACTATTTTCTCCACCGTATACGCCGCAAACAAATTCCGTCGAAAGAGCAAATAAAGTCATAGAAACAATGATAGCTCAGTTTTGTGAAAATGACCAAAGGAAATGGAACCGATATTTGCCTGATTTTATGTTAGCCATCAATACTGCACGTCATGAGTTCACAGGATTCTCACTGGCGTGCCTCAATTTCGGACAAGAATTAGAGGTGCCAAAGAGTATTTTCCGAGAAGTCCAGACCGAGGAACCTGTCAATGAAAATGAAGCCAGTAAAAGAGAACGTTCCGATCGTTTGAACAAGTTGAGAGACGTTTTCGAACTCGTACAAATTAATTTAGGACGAGCTTTTAGTTCACAGAAAAAGCACTACGACTTACGTCGAAGAGAATGGACCTGCCACTTAGGTGACCGAGTCATGAAGAGAGAGCATGTTTTATCCTCCGCTGTACGAGGATTTGCCGCTAAATTAGTACCGAAATATTCAGATCCATACTTGATCACAAAAGTAAGATCACCGGTGGTATTCGATCTAAAGAATGAGCAAACGGGGCGTAAATTTAGACGAATTCACATCAAAGACCTTAAACCAGCGTATTATGTTATCTTTTGTTACAGATATGGAACCAAAAACGCCCACTACGATTCGTTTGTTAGAACTGCTTGGCCCCAGTCTGGAGGTGTTGCACCTATATGCATCGCCACTACCCGACACTCCTAGCCCGGTGACACCACCACCACCCATAGTGAGTCCGCTACCGGCCACACCACTACCACTCACTCCTGGGCGGTGGATACCTTCGCCAGCAAAGCCACCGACGCCACCTCAAGGAACACTGCCTGTTCGTATTCCAAGGTGGAGACTAAGACCGCCAGGCATTCCTGGACACCAGCGATATCGGCTGCGTCTGATCACCCCGGAAGGGGCGAAATGGCTGACCGTTCCACGGCGAGAGGAGGAATCCTCCGTGTTAGGGATCATAAGACTAACATGATGTGATAGCCTAGTATTTTCCTGTGTATATATTTTTACGAAGAGAGGGGGAATGTAACGAACCTATTTTATTTTATTTTGCTCACACTGTACTTTAATTGTTTGGCGCACGCGGTACCTAAAATTGCTTAGCGTATCGCGATTTTTGCACACGACACTACCTACTGTTCTGTATAAAAGCCGGCGAAATTGCCTTTACCAGCAGTGCTTAATAGGCTAGGCTCTCCGCGGCACTCAATCTTCCTCTACTCCAGGGTGCTTAGCAGGTTCCTTCCGCGGCACTCTACCTTCCTCTGGGTATCCTGAGCGTTTAGCAGGTAATCTCCGCGGCGCTCGAGGTCTTGCCCGTATTCCGTCGACTCCGAGCGTTTAGCAGGTAATCTCCGCGGCGCCCGAGGTCTTGCCCGTATTCCGTCGACTCCGAGTGGTTAGCAGGTAATCTCCGCGGCGCTCGAGGTCTAGCCCGTATTCCGTCGACTCCGAGTATTTAGCAGGTGTTACTCCGTGGTACTCGACGTCGTCTCCGTGGTCTTCGACACTGGGTGTTTAGCAGGCTCTTTCCGCGACACTCAGCGTCTGCACCGTACTATCGCTCTATTTGTTATTTTGTAATTTTGTATTATTATTTCAGGAATTATTTTATTTATGTTGGGGAATTATTATTATTATTAGTCGTTTACAGAGTGACATTTTATTTTATGAAATAAATATTTTATTTTGGATACCGAGTCTTATAATATTCCTGAACCTTGGACATAACTTCTCCACCGAGTGAACCTGGACTGATTAAAGTACGTCACACATTATTTTACATATAATTTGCTGTCATTCCCACAACAGTTTAAAACTAAATACGTATTTTCTTTTTACAGCAAAATAAAAAATATATACATATACTTCAAATGAAAAAAAAAACAACAGGCAGATTCATACTAATTCAACATAATGAAAAAATTAAAAGAATAGATAGAATGAAGGATTAATTGGAAAAATATCAATATCAAGACATCTACTAAGCTGGCCAAAACAAAATGGAGAAAAAAAATGTGTAACCAACATACTATTTTGACAAGAATGAATTTTTATTTTTATTATGATACTAGAGGGTAGTTCAATAGTTTTTAATTAGCTTATAAATAATACAGAATTCCACATAGGTATTGTTTATTTTTAATATACAATTTTGCACAAATAATAGGTAAATAGGGTGTTCAACGAGAGTGGAAAGAAATAATATTTATGAAATAAGACACACAAATTGATGCAAAATCAAATTTAAGAAAAAAAAACTAGCGACAGTAATTACTGTTAATGTTTCTATATTGTTTGATACACACTATTCAAACAACTTGATTAATTACATGTAGTTATTGATCTTACAGTTTCTGGGAGAATGCACATGCAAGTCTAATGTTATAACATTTTTAGATGGCACTGTATTTTGGACTTTTTAAATATTAAAAAATAATCTGGGAAACTATAGATTTTAGTTAATATTTTATTTGAGGAGAATTTAAATAAAGTAAAGTAAAAGTGGATAAACAAAACATCTAAGATTTTATTTTGGATATAACTTTTGTTCTACGTGTTTTATTTTTCGAGATTTCTGTACCTAAAAACACCACAAATTTGATAAGTTTACGGCGTGAAATATATCTCATTTAAAATTTTAAAATATTTTTTGGTATCACAGATAAAAAACAGTGATAAATATTATATTCTTAATTGGAAAATATTCATAATATTTAATCGCTTTCTCTCAGCACTTCTTCTCATTGCATTAATTTGCTGATTTTGTTCTGGTTCCGGATTGTTTAATAAAAGTGGAGCTATAAAATTGTTAAAGTCTATACAAATCTTGTGGAATATACAGCATGACATAACGGAACATATGGAATTAAATCCGTTCATTTCATGTCTAACCTATCTAACAGACTTCTAAAGTTTTAAAAAGCCAATTGCCCTTTCAACGGCCATTCTTGTCGATGATAAACAGTTTTTTTGCAAAGGATTAAGATGGCCATTATCTTTAAACGGAACTAGTAGATGATTATAATAATAATAATAATAATAACTGCCCTACGTAACAATGAATGAATTTTCTTCTATGATCACATACTAAAATATTGGTTTAAGTAACTAGGATATAAACGTATTTTATACCTATATTTTCAAAATGTACCTGCAGTTGCATAGAATAAAAGTTTTCCTGTTTATATAAACATTTGCGTTTTCTTTAGGTGGACATATCAATTACTTTAGGGAACCCTAACATGCCTTCAAATATTTGAGCACTAACTAAAGCTTGCTGATGATTTGGTCGTCTAATAAAAGTTGAGTTTAATTTAATAAGTGATCTAATAACCCTTCTTACAGTTCGTATAGCTGTAGCTCTCCCTATATTAAAGCGATCAAATACGGACCTGTATTTAAAATATATAAGCATTGAATTGTCACAATGACTCTATAGTTATATGAAAATCTCAGAAGTTGCAATACTGAAACAATTTATCATTTATTACCTACCTCTAAGAATCAGGTGTACTAACTGTCCAGTGTGAAATGGAATTATGTTTCCAGGTTTATTGTTTCACGTCCTTGCCTTCTTTCAGAACACGATTTTTTTTGTACATCAAGTAATATCAATTCCAGTATATATTTGAAAGTTTATCGATTCATGCCAAACAGTTTTTACTTCGTTATATTTTAAAAATGTCTATAAATATAAAAGTATGTGCAAACCGAAAATGAGATTTAAATTCATCATCAGCATACAAACGTATGACATTCTCAATAACATTATTTATTCTAGGTCTCGCAACATTTATGGACTCTTGTTTTGTAACATAATTAATTAAAATGTCATCGTCTTCATCCTCATCTTCAGAACTTGAAGAGTCCAACAGATTGATAATACATTGATAAATGTACAATTTTACACCATTCATATTCATAGTCATATCTGAAACTAAATTAAACTGTTGAGTGAATAGTCATTACTCAACGATTAAACTTAACCTAAATTTCTCCCTTCCCTGATATTGCTGACAATGCTGAGGCAGTTGTTCCGGTTTCAACTTCTGCAATGCTCAATGTTAATTACGGAACAGCTTGATATCAAGAATTACAGCACAGCACGGATAGCCGTTTCAGCCTATTTCGGTGCAGTCTTAGTTAAAAGTTTTAATAACTGTAGCTACACAGTTCAGATGCTCCAGCAAAAAATTTAAGTCACTGTTGTAGCCACAGTTAGATATTTCACTGGTGACTGGTTTTCTGAAAACTTGATTTAATAATAAAATAATGTTTATTATCGGAAAAAAAATTACAACTGACAAAATAAGCTGCTACAATTGAATTGTTTATCTGTCCTCTATTTTATACAAGTTTTTTGCTGGACACGTATATTTTTACCTAAGTACTACTAGTGATTTTTTTCCTCAGTGTATACCACCATAAAGTATGTCGTCCTCAAAAAAAGTTGACGGGTGTGAGCGTCTTTTAGTTTTTGCATCAAAACGAACAAAAGTTGGATAGCAAGTTTTCGGTGGTCCACACTGTATTACGTGTATCGCGCAATGAATACAGATGTATCGAAGTACTTGCAGATAATAAGGAATGATATACGATGCAAAAATAAGATCCGTTAACTGATCAAGATATTATAATTAAGCACGGCTATTGTAGTTCAATGCAAGTAAATATGCAGCGGTCCTCCCACGCATGATATGATAATGAAGAGACTGTAATTAATTACAGAAAGCGTGAAACGGACGCACCTGTAACCATAGACAGACATATTTACACCTTGAAGGCAAGTACTGCCGAAAAACTCTTATTAATTAACTAAGTGATACATTACGACGACAGTTTTGAGAACTGGGAATAAGAGAACTAAATACAATTTTTTTTCACTTGCTAATGACAGAAGCTTTGCTTGTATTTGATATTTCTGGGCCTGTTTAGGAACAATAAAGCGTTTCGTGACCCTGAATTAGGACTTTTCTACCATTCAGAGAATTACAATAGGAAAACTTGAAATTCAAATAATGGTTAATATCAGTACAATTATTTAGATACTTAATTCTTTTTTATTTTATGTATTGTATGTCATGGACATTGCAACTATTTGGTCACTATGCATAATATAAGTATTATACATTATAACTAAAACACTGCATAAATATTTATAAATTTATCACATTCACCTGCGTCATTTTCTTTGAGCAGCATGACAGAAAAATAATTTCTGATGTCATTATAGTTAAATAAATATGGATTGAATTAGGTTCGGTTAAATCAGTATACATTAAAATATCATATTGTGTATACCCAAGATTGAAAATAGTAGATTGACAAATTTATAACACTTATGGGTTGGAGATGAGTGTTGCAGGCAGTGGCGTTGCCACGGGGGGGGGGGTCAGAACCCCCCATGGGTTGGGTTGGTTGGGTCATATAGGTAATGGCTCACTACAAACCTGCAATATTCGCCAAGATTTAGCAACGCGACCAGTGAACTAGATCTCCTACGGCAACCTTACATTTGGGTTCACCTGCAGGTAAGTTCAAATTTTATTTTTATCATTTTTGTAACAAATATTGTTCGTACCTGTTTATTATTTACATGTTTATGATGATATTGTTTTTTTTATTAACTTTTCATTGTTTCAATTTATTAAAAATTATTTATGTTTTTTATTAAAAAAATCTAGTTTGAAATACTTTGTTTACTAACCCCCCCCCCCCTCCATGTCAAATTTTTTGCTACGCCACTGGTTGCAGAGGACATGATTATGGAATCATAAGCGTGCTAGTTGAAGGGTTCAAAGAATACAAAATTACCAAAAATATGTTGACGTTGAAACTTAGCACATAACTTTTAAAAGTTATCTCACTCACCCGTGTGATTTTCTTCACAATTGTAGAATGCTCACCTTATGGACGGTGGTGGCCGCCACTCACTTACACTACCTGATGCACACTCAGATATCACAAATACATTACTGGTTGCTAGCACTGCTATTATAACGGTCACAAATTAACACTTACATTGAACTACTATTGCCGATTCGTTGATATTTGTCGGAAGGTCATTTTTAAAGTCGTAAAATAAACAAATTTTAAACTGTCAAACTTGACATACGTTTAATATTTACTACTACATATTTTGAAAACGAAAACAGAGAGTTTTTCGAAACGTCAATAATACGGAAGTGCGCGATAGTGATGTAATTTTTGTTATTTTTTACTTATCTGCTTTTTTCAGTGTTAGATTTTTTGGTTAGGCAAACTTAGTTTCAAAAATAACCCTTGACTGTTCCGTTTGGCGCAAGGGCTTATTTAATTAATCTTTATTATTTTTCAGAAGTGTGGCAAAAACCCAATAAAACTAAAGAAAAACTAAAATTATGCCACAAATAAATAGCTTCAGACAATATTGCCTAACCTTATCGGTTTGGTCGATAAATCAGAT
Source organism: Monochamus saltuarius (assembly GCA_025584915.1). NCBI lineage: Eukaryota > Metazoa > Arthropoda > Insecta > Coleoptera > Cerambycidae > Monochamus > Monochamus saltuarius. Next base: position 38,899,918 of record CM046723.1, read on the forward strand.
CCAGATTCAGGTAACACAAAATTTAATGCTTTGGTCACTTGTTGCTGATCTTTCATTATGATCTGTGGACAAACTTTCGGGCATACCATAAGATTCTTCTTGAGAGCATTCCTATCCAAAATCTCTTGAATAATAGCCTCAAAATCAACAACAGAATTACATTCACATACAGATGCTGTCTTAATTGATTTAAGATTCTCAATGTAGAGACATGGTCAAAGCAAAACCAATTCAAATTTTGCAAACACGGAATTCCAGGAAACAACTACTCTGCGGGCTAATGCCCCGACCAGCATTGAATTACACCTGGAAAACCTATAGCAACAGCTAGAGTCATTCGTCAGACGCCCACCAGACATATACCGGTTTCGAGCTTATTAGCTCTCATCAGTATGCCATAGGTCAGGTATCCGACGAATAATGCTAGCTGCTTTCGTCTGTCTAACCCGACAGAAAGCACCATGAGTACGCGGTGTAGAACCAACTACATCTATCGGCCGTTCGCTACTCCATGCCGGACTGAAAATGTCACAGGCACAAAGCGTTCTACATGCAGTAGACACCATTGAAAGCTGTCGACCTTTATCGCGATCGGCGAGAAACAATATTTTGCAAACACGGAATTCCAGGAAACAACTACTCTGCGGGCTAATGCCCCGACCAGCATTGAATTACACCTGGAAAACCTATAGCAACAGCTATTCCGTGTTTGCAAAATATCGTTTCTCGCCGATCGCGATAAAGGTCGACAGCTTTCAATGGTGTCTACTGCATGTAGAACGCTTTGTGCCTGTGACATTTTCAGTCCGGCATGGAGTAGCGAACGGCCGATAGATGTAGTTAGTTCTACACCGCGTACTCATGGTCCTTTCTGTCGGGTTAGACAGACGAAAGCAGCTAGGATTATTCGTCAGATACCTCACCTATGGCATACTGATGAGAGCTAATAAGCTCGAAACCGGTATATGTCTGGTGGGCGTCTGACGAATGATTCTAGCTGTTGCTATAGGTTTTCCAGGTGTAATTCAATGCTGGTCGGGGCATTAGCCCGCAGAGTAGTTGTTTCCTGGAATTCCGTGTTTGCAAAATATCGTTTCTCGCCGATCGCGATAAAGGTCGACAGCTTTCAATGGTGTCTACTGCATGTAGAACGCTTCGTGCCTGTGACATTTTCAGTCCGGCATGGAGTAGCGAACGGCCGATAGATGTAGTTAGTCCTACACCGCGTACTCAATTCAAATTTTTCTTGGACTTGAGACTTCTTAGTTCAACGACAGTTAGATCTACATATAAATGAAGATAATTTGCTTTACATACACAGCACGTAATAATTTTATGATCCTCACAGGCTTTTTTGCAGCATGAACATATAAACTGCGGCATGTTGTTGGTTCTAATAAAAACTAAAGCTGGCAGCTGGCTGGCTGTGTGTATACAATTGAGAAACTTAGTAAAGGTGGTGCGCTGGTGCGACTGCGGCTGCGACTGCGACTCGTCGCCGATCAATAGACAGTGAATGTTTTCATCAACTCCAGCATTTAGACTGTCTACGAGTCGCAGTCGCGAGCCGCAGCCGCAGTCGCACCAGCAAATCCGTACCTTAAGATAACCAGTCGATGGAAAACAAATAAAAATAATGAACTTGCCAGATTATAAAGAATTGGATACAAAAAACAGGCAGAACACAAGATACCACTTATTTACTTCACACTACTATACGAAAGATAATTTAATTTGAAAATTTCCAAGACACAATCGTCTTTGAAACTGAGAGAGCAAAATACATGTATGGCACACTGTTGCCATCAACACTTATCACACTTACACACTTACTTATCGATGAGGTGAAATTTAGTTGCTTGACCTATTAGGGTAGGCTAGAGTTACAGAGTCGGCTTCAAAATTTACATAACTTTAAACTCAGTTATCTTGGTTGTTAAAAAACATTTATTAAAACAATTTTGTAAAATGTCTACAGCCATCAGTTAAAATTAATACCCCACCCTGTATAGTTACTAATAATTTTTCTTTAATCTTCTTTTTGTTCATAATTTGTCTGAGAATTAAATATGATTTTCAGTTTCATAATAAATTGAGAATAATTAAAAAACATTAATCTATACATTTATTAAAAAACAAAATGTATTGATTTTATGAAAACTAAATTTCATTTACTACACAATTGTATGTAGATCATATTTTCTTTAAAACACCGTATTGTATAACAATGTTAAACTGTATTAATGCAACGCCATCAAAGTACTCGAAGAATTTTATATTTTTTATTTATACTCAAGAAGTCTTATTAAAATATGAAATAAGGCACTACTACACATACCATTCAATATTTTATGCTAATCTGGAATGTTTAAGTAGTACACATGATTACTATTAAAATAAAAATGTAGAAATTAAGAATTTCGAGGCAGGCCTTACCGGCGCCATTTCTCTCATTTTTTTTATATCTACAACAATATTTATTGAGCTACATCATAATAAAGTAAAACCAAATTAAACAACCTATACCTATCTACTAAAGTGGAAGGCTATAAAAATCCGAGGAATGTTGTAGCTTCACGTTTTCTTTATATTCTACAGATCTACCTTACATTTTATTAGTATTGTGTGTTTAGCTACCATACCTTATCATATGATTAATTTTATAGCAGACCATTTTATCAAAAGATAATTACTTGCTCATCTGAACACGCGAGAAAACGTTGCTATATGGAAATTTTGATTGATATGGAAATACTTTTTAAAATATTAACAGCTGAAAGTTAATACTTTCCTCGAAATGTAATTTATATGTACATACAGTGTGTCTACTTTTATTTGCGTATAAATGCTTTATTGTTCAATATAACAAATATTTTTTGGTTTTAAAGTGAACTGAAAACTTCGCCTGCTGATCCTACCACAGCTTTTAAGATGCCAATCCAAGGCATGCTAGGATTTTTTATACCCTCGTAATATCGCTTAACTGTTTGAAATTCACTATCAACGGCGTTTCATACTCAATCAATCCATCTGAACTTTGCACACTTTGTAATCAGCACAGATTGGAAACGTTAGAACATATTCTTATAGAGTGCCCTGTTTATGCCAGTTTAAAGCCTACTGAATTAGAAAACTTAACTCTGTGTTTATGCTCGATAACTTATCGCTTAGTACAGCTAAATTGTTGGCTAGTTTTGTAATAAGTTTATTGAAACCTCGTTCATTTGTCTGATATTTTATTATTGTAAATCTTGTCCTCGTTGCCGAAACACTCATACAGTTTGTTTGTCTGGTTGTTTTTTATTGTGTAATTTGTCTTATATCATTACTTTACAACGCGGAAACTCTTCCTATAAATTTGTATTTTGTACTTTTTTTTTGAAGGAATAAAGTTTTTTTTATTATTTATTATTATTATTATAAACACTTAGCAATTTTTTTATTTAAAATCTGATAAGGTGGTGTTAATCAAGATATCTCAATACTCTTGTGTATGAAATTTGGACAAAAGCTATACAGGGTATTTTCTTATACAGATCTCAAAGTTTCATTTGTGTACAAATGCGTAAAAACTATATATTCTTCTATAATTCAACAAATATATATTTCTTTAAATGGCTCAAATATTCTTTTGTTTTAAATGGTATCGAAAACCGCCCTTTCTGATCCTACAACGGCTTTTAAGATGGTGATGCAAACCTGCCATGATTTTTATTTTACCCCCAAATTCAATACAAAGGCTTAATGATTATTTTATTTTAACAGTTTCAAAGTTGAACAAAATAATGATGTGAACGATACTAAATCAAATTTATTTTTCAGTTCCATAGTTTTTTGTGTCCAGAAATAATATTCCTGTCTTTTACACTTATAACCCTTTTTTAATGTGACTAGAACCTTCGTTTTTCTTGTTTTGTGTTTATTAAAAAAAAAACAAATATTGGTATTATCTAAGTCTGGTGTAAATAACGGCAATTATCATTTAAAAAATATATCCAAAATTAGATGAGTCCGTTTGATATACAGAGTTAACTATGACTAAGTACAAAAATTTTAACTACGTGCTCAAGGAGGTCTAAAAGACAATAAAAAAATTATTTTGGAATTCTAGCTCGAAGTTTAAAAAATGGGGCAAAACCCTCTTTTCCTACGGGAAGTCGGCGCCTATGACATTCAATCATCGTCCATATGTCAACTACCATGCGGTCGTTTTTTCAACATTGTCAAGTGTAGAAAGGACGAAAATACACATTTTTATTAATAGTAATAATGTCTAAGTACCTGATAGATAGCAGCTAATCCGGTTAGCTGCAGTATTTTGTATTCGTTCTTCGTTGCAGACTACTTCCCGAACTATATTTTCACTCCTTGCAGATACATCATAATTATCCACTAACATATCCGACATAAAATACTTTATTTAATTACTATAACACGTTTAAAATTAGTAATTTAGCTGATTTAAAGTAACAGTAAGTTCTAGGTTATGAATACTGCATTGCTAGTTGCCTACTTTCCATGCTACAAACCACAGTCTCCAAACCATGCAGAAAACGCGAAGTTAGTTATAATCTAAGGGCCATTTTTACAGAACACTGTAAGCATCTTGGGATGTTATAGTTTAAAATATTACTAATTATTTTATGCAAACATCGTCGATTACTGTTAATATTGTTGCTATTATTAGTATTAACAGAATTTAATTACACAACAACGCAAGAAGTTTAAAAATATATCGTCGTGAGTGCACCTTGCATTAGTGGCCTACAGATGTCGTCAGATGTCGTCTGTAGATGTTAAATGGTAGTAAGTATACGGTTACGGTACTCTGATTTGAAATACGTTTTCAGTACTTGTTTTTCGCAAATTTAATTTTTCGCGTATTTTTTGTGTATTTACAAACATGTCGTATTCAAATGCCTAGATGACGGATAAGGTGCTGATTTATGGGAGTGTGACAAGTGCATATTATCGTGCGACAGCGTCAAAGACGTTTCCCGAGTATACAAAATATTACGCTGAATACTTTTACAGTTGTTTTATGCGGTGGCGGTAAACGTATGGCAGGGTTTTTATGTATTTGTGTACATTTACATGTATTTTGTTGTTATCCTTTGTACTTTTACCGACGTAAGTAATCGACCTGAGCAAGAGCGCCAAACCAAGTAGGTACCTCGATTTACACAAAAAGAACGATCGAGGGAAGGAGAGATCCACAGCGAGTACAAAAATCTTTGCATGTTTTAATCTAAACAAGTAAGAAAATAGAAGATGATTCAACATTCTTAAAATCCCTTCAAATATCAATCCTGGAAATAAATATTAGTCAGGTAGGTGCTGCCTCTGTGCTACCGTATTTCCCATTAAATCATTAAATAATAATCTACATTTTGTAAAGATTTTGTTTTCTTTCAAAGCGGCTGAAACTGATACACGTTTCAATGCGATGACCTGTCACTCATGTTTGACACCTTTTTTGGCTTTATAAATAAGTTTGGAATTTTTTTGAACGGTGATTCCGTTGATTTTTATTTTTCCCTATCCCCTCTCAAAATATTTGTACTAAGTCATAGTTAACCCTGTATAGTGATTTTCTGGGTTGTTATGCCGTGACTTCTGTAAATGGCCGCTGCCAGTAATATAATTAAAGTGCACATACCTAGCTACTCTATATCTGTAAAATAGTAAACAATGTACTACAATTTCTGTATTTTATAAGATACATAACTAAAATAAAGCAACTGGTTTTTGCTAGGAAGAATCATCTGAAAATTTACTACACCCAGAAAGTACCTATCACATAGTCACTTAAAGCTAGATAGCAATTTGTAATTATTGTTTTTATCTTTCAGGTATGTGTGTCTAGTGCCACAAATGTCATTGAAACAAAACGATTCATAACATCAGACACCAAAAAGAAAAAGCAAAAGAGGTAACACCCAGTATAGTGATTTTCCGGGATGTTATACCGTGACCTCCGTAACTGGTCAGTAACAGAATTATAGTGCACATCCCTAGCTTTAGTTAGGATTCTTTGAGCTGCCCTTATAGTTCTAGGGCTGACTCGTTGTGGGCACACGCGTTATCGATATTTATGGGCCCACCCATATTTTGATTTCGGTTCCTGTTGTTCTCGGGCTAGGCTCTGTGGAGAGGGGGGCGTAGCAGGCGTAATACCAACAACTTGAATGCCATATAAAACAAATAATTATTTAAGATAATCCAGTAATGAATATACTACAATATATACACTTTTTTTATCTAGAAAAAATAAACGAATTGCAATTAGGTAAAAAAATTTATTCTTAAGATATGACTAACAATAATAATTAAAAATACTACAAAAAAAAACAAAGTGACAATAAAGTGATCATTACTTAGTTTAGAGATGAAGTAGACTAGGTAACAGCAAAAAAAATGTTGTAAAAAGTCAATGAGACGCCAATTAAATTAAAATGCAATATCTTAGTAGTTTTACAATGTTTCACCGTATCCCTTTCGTTATTTAGCGTTTGTGACACCGAGCAAGATCGAAAAAAGAAAGTCACCCAAAATTAAGATCGGTTTCTAATCCTTTCATCCTTATGTAATCGTGTCCTAGTCCTAACAGTAAATGGTATTGGTCTCAGGTCGATTCTTAGACTTGATGTTAAAAGGATAACTTGAGAGCTAGGAATACGTACGAAAGCCTGTTTTAGCAGGGCATCACAAAATAAGCACTTTAAATTTTCCATTGAGCATTGATAGGTAACTTCCATACTGGTCTAAGTAATTTTCACCGATGAGTTAAAATTCCACCTTATACGTTGTGACGACCAAGTACGTGTTTACACACGTCCTGGCAAAAGTGGCAAACACTATTCTGTCTCTGCATTACGGAAGCACTAAACCTTTTTTGTCTTAAATGGTCTACGTAAACCAGAAGACAAGTATTTTTCAGAACAGAAAAGTTATGTTTACTTAACTTTGAAAATTGTTAAATTGGAGATAAAAGTGCAGTAAAATGTTAATTTGGAAAAAAATTATTTTTTATTATTTTGTTTTGAGACTTACTCTCATTATAGTGACTACAAGAAATATGAGCATCTACATAATTTGAAGATGAGCCGTTTTGTGCAGAAAACGTTGGAACGACCTCTTTGCGTAATCTATTGCGCGAATCGTTAGAGAACATATTATTTTCAAAATGTATTTGACATACTTTGTATGAACTATTACCAATCCTGAGCAGCATTTCTAATAAATTTTCTAAACTCTCTATTAGAAGCCACTGCATAGAACTTTGCTCTAAAATAAAAATTTGTATTTGTGAAAAATATAAATATGTACATTTTAAACTTCATTCCAATGTTATACTTAAGAAATAAGTTAATAGGTAAGGCAATAACAGTAAAATATCATTTATATGTAGTTTGTACAGTATATTATAGATTACTTATTACTTATTTATGTCTTTAGGAAATTTAAAGAAACTTAAATTACTATTTATAGATGATATGTTTAAACATCTAACTGCTGCGCAGCGACTCGTTCCCCGATCAGACTCAAAATATTGCTTTAATACGGCTCTGTATAACCGATGTTCGCTCTCCCAGAGTTGGATGTAAACTGAGGTTTCTGCAGCTTGAAATGGATGCGCGACTTATTATTTCGGCCCAAGTGTTACCAAACCAAATTTGGTATACAGACACTAGATGGCGTGTAGAATCTGATGATGACATCAATTCTTATACAGGGTATTCCATTTTTCAGAAAATCGATTTAATTTTGATTTTTTGTTAGTCAAGCCAATTAGGATTCTTTGACCTGCCCTTATAGTTCTAGGGCTAGACTCGTTGGGGGCAGACCCGTTATCGATATCTCTGGGCCCACCCATATAATGATTTCGATTCCTGTTGTTGGTATTACGCCTGCTACGCCCCCCTCTCCACAGAGCCTAGCCCGAGAACAACAGGAACCGAAATCAAAATATGGGTGGGCCCATAAATATCGATAACGCGTGTGCCCACAACGAGTCAGCCCTAGAACTATAAGGGCAGGTCAAAGAATCCTAATTAAAGCTAGGGATGTGCAGTATAATTCTGTTACTGACCAGTTACGGAGGTCACGGTATAACATCCCGGAAAATCACTATACTGGGTGTTACCTCTTTTGCTTTTTCTTTTTGGTGTCTGATGTTATGAATCGTTTTGTTTCAATGACATTTGTGGCACTAGACACACATACCTGAAAGATAAAAACAATAATTACAAATTGCTATCTAGCTTTAAGTGACTATGTGATAGGTACTTTCTGGGTGTAGTAAATTTTCAGATGATTCTTCCTAGCAAAAACCAGTTGCTTTATTTTAGTTATGTATCTTATAAAATACAGAAATTGTAGTACATTGTTTACTATTTTACAGATATAGAGTAGCTAGGTATGTGCACTTTAATTATATTACTGGCAGCGGCCATTTACAGAAGTCACGGCATAACAACCCAGAAAATCACTATACAGGGTTAACTATGACTTAGTACAAATATTTTGAGAGGGGATAGGGAAAAATAAAAATCAACGGAATCACCGTTCAAAAAAATTCCAAACTTATTTATAAAGCCAAAAAAGGTGTCAAACATGAGTGACAGGTCATCGCATTGAAACGTGTATCAGTTTCAGCTGCTTTGAAAGAAAACAAAATCTTTACAAAATGTAGATTATTATTTAATGATTTAATGGGAAATACGGTAGCACAGAGGCAGCACCTACCTGACTAATATTTATTTCCAGGATTGATATTTGAAGGGATTTTAAGAATGTTGAATCATCTTCTATTTTCTTACTTGTTTAGATTAAAACATGCAAAGATTTTTGTACTCGCTGTGGATCTCTCCTTCCCTCGATCGTTCTTTTTGTGTAAATCGAGGTACCTACTTGGTTTGGCGCTCTTGCTCAGGTCGATTACTTACGTCGGTAAAAGTACAAAGGATAACAACAAAATACATGTAAATGTACACAAATACATAAAAACCCTGCCATACGTTTACCGCCACCGCATAAAACAACTGTTCGATGTAGTTCAAAAAGTATTCAGCATAATATTTTGTATACTCGGGAAACGTCTTTGACGCTGTCGCACGATAATATGCACTTGTCACACTCCCATAAATCAGCACCTTATCCGTCATCTAGGCATTTGAATACGACATGTTTGTAAATACACAAAAAATACGCGAAAAATTAAATTTGCGAAAAACAAGTACTGAAAACGTATTTCAAATCAGAGTACCGTAACCGTATACTTACTACCATTTAACATCTACAGACGACATCTGACGACTCGAAAACGGTGCATTTTATCGAAGCCGGACAAGAATACCTTTTCAATGTGAAACACGATAGATTTTGTTCCTGTGGTTCAATGGTAAAAATAATTTCTACAAAAAGTTAGGGCTGAAAATAACCTAAGCCGACCCTGTTTAATACACTTCTGAATAAATTGTCTAAATTTCGCTTAAAATTTCGAATTCAGCATAAAAATGTCACTTATTGATCCAAACTTAATTACTTTATCTCGAATCGTTTCGATAATATTAAACAAAAGCCATCTTCAGGGCCGACTTTTTAAAAGGATCTAGCTCGCTTAGGGTTCATTTCTCGACATATGTTTATACGAAATTTAATTATCATTTTTTGACGTCGAATCACTCCCTGAAACATTTTCTCATAATTTCCGGACATCCTGTATAAGTATATGCAAAATATTTTTTGCATAATCTCCTGATAGATACAAACAGGTATAAGTCTAAAATAACTAAACTCTTGTTTGATACAAAAAAATATTAAATTAATGAATTCCTGAAATATTATTTATATCTACTTGCTTCTGTTGCACACTGTATTCTTAAGGATTTTTAAGGTAAACTAAAAAATACATCTAAAAATTAAATAAATCAACTGTGTAATTTCTTATTCAAATATTCTAACATGTATAACGCGATGTATTTTTTCACAGTATAGATAATGAATGGTCGGTCTTGCTAGGTAGAAGTATAAGAAGATGGAGATCAAGGATATATATGAATGAATCAAGTCCAAGATCAAATTTGCAGGACTTAGGCAAGAATAATGTTGTTATTTGGAAGCGATTCATGTAAAGTTTATTTACGACACTATTTTTCTTTCAACACGTGCCGCCATTGATTTTCACTATAAACCAAAACAAGATATAAATTATCATGTATCCTACATCTAGCCGTAAAGCAAATGCTAGTTGTAAATTTATATTGTATTTTGGTTTTATTTGTTATACTTTAATTGAATAGTTACTAATCGTATGTAAATTATGATTAAATATATTTCTAATATAATAACTTTTAATCCCTAATACTTTGATTTAGCTGATTGAAATTTTACCGATAAGAAATAGTAAACGAAAAGATTTATTTAGACAAAATATAAAAACTATATTTTAAGAGAATAATCAAAATATTATAGACGTTAAATTACCGAATTCTGGCAGTCATTCTATGGGATTTAAGTTTGATAAACAAATACTGGATATAACTCGCAGTTGCATAAATTTCTTTCTATGATCACAAAAAATGCCATGATTTTGAGCATTTATATAGACATAAAAGAATGTAAAATATGTTATCTGACAATTGCGAGATGAACAATATACGTAAACTTTTGAAGCACATGCTTATTTATCATAAAGACATTCACTAATAAAACGAACATTCATATAATCTAGATTTTTATTACTTTAGATATTCATTAGTGCGAATTTAAATCGTCCTTAACAATTCTCCTGTTCTGCCGTTCATCAGTTGTATTCAACAATACTTCATAATTTTGGTGAACAGTATCTAAAGTGCACATTCTTTATGGAAATAAAGGCACCATCGATTGTGCTGAAAATTGAGTAAGATGTTCTTTGCGACTGTAATAAAAAAAATTGTTATAGGCACAGATCCAAAAATGGCTAGATTTTGAACTATAGAAAGCAGTAACATGTAAGTCAGTAATTGCAGTAGTCAGGTGAGAGTAACTCTAATAAACTGTTTCATCTTCATTTCCACTATATCCCTTACTCCCACCTAACTCCCCTGTGCACCACTCTATCAAAAGTAACTTCTTCCATACCTTCTCCTCCTCTCTCGAAAGTTGCTGATAATACAGGAACAGCGTCAAGTTTAATGTAACCTTGTTCTCCCTTCAATCCTTTCACAGCATTCCTTACGCTCCTTCCACATCCCCCTCATTTTTCCTCTTACTCACCTTCTCACTAGTCCTATCAACCCTTCTGGCACACCTCCTCGTCGTCCACCCCCATTAAGCAAAAACATAACTTAATGGCTACTGCGATTATTAGCACTCACATCAGAACTCTATAAGAAATGTGCATGATATTTGCTTTTAACTTATTCACTGTCAAATTGTTACTGATTGTCTTTAATATAAATTGCATCTTAAGAATTAAACTTTAAAATTATGGATTTAATAATTTCCAAATATTTATCATAATACGAAATGTTTGAGTACTCTGATTTTGCAAAAACTGTTTCATATCGCTAGCAGACAAGTTAGAGGTAATGCATACAAAAGAATAACAATTTCGGTTGACACCTGGAATGGGAGGTACTCTACATGATAACATTTACAGATGTTTTATATTTATATAAATTATAAATTATCAAAATCATATTTCATAGCTAGTATTTTCCTCACGTACATTTTTATTTTTTTATTTGATTACTAGAAGGTTTAAGATACATTGAGATGCTTTCCAAAACATCTATTCAATAAATCTCGAACCTGTTCGAAAGTCGGGACTTACCAAGCAAGCAATTCAAAGCATGAATACGTCCTTATGGTGATGGCTGCAGTAGGTATTTTTGAATTACATATTTTGTATTAGTATGAAATTTGGACCTGCACCATAAAATGCAGGGACAATATATTCTTCTAATCTATTATCGATGTAACATTGAGCATTTAGGCTTTTTTCATCACAAGGTCGGTTTCTTCTTCGAGATTTATTCCACTTCAAACTATTAAAGAGCCATGTCAAACTCAAAATCACTGGTTGGCCAAAAGTATGAAGACCATAGACTAGGTGGGCCGCAAAACCTAATCTTAAAGAAGACAAACTACTGAAAATCTTAACGAAAAAAAGTACTATTATGTTAGATTAGAAGTATATTTATTAAATTTTCAATAAAAAGGACATTACAAAAACTTACAAACATTAACTTCTTTTGCCAGATATTTGACATCTTTTGTCTTTAATTAAGTTGTCTATTTGTGGCGTGAATTTATCGGCGGAAATAACTTTTAAAACTGCGTCCAAGTGTGCGTCCGTCAATCGCGATCTTGCGGGAGATTTGTTTCCTTTCATCAAAGAAAATAATTGTTCACACTTATAGGTACTTCCAAACATTGACAGGATTTTACAGGCAAATTTTCTCATTTCTTGGTATTGAAAAGGCAAGTACTTATAAAATTCAGAATGTACTAACACTATCAATTTTTCTTTTAAATGGGTTTGACACTGAATCTCAATCACTTCCATCTGCAAGTGAGGGGGAACTTTATCAATATCGATAGTAAAAAGACCAGTAAATAAAGAAAAATTGTTTTCTTGGGACTTAAAATCGTGAAAACGCTTTTCAAATTCTGACAGAAGGCTTCCCATTTTCTCTGTATACATTTTGTATGATATTGGGCCACTTGTACTTTCCTGATACGCCTTGCAAGTCGGAAAATGTGACAGATTATCCACCGCTAACTGGTTTTTCCACAGCATCATCTTACACTTGAAAGCTTTAACATGATCATGCATATCTGTTATAACTTGACGTGGTCCTTGCAATTTCGTATTTAAGTCCGACAAGTGTTTTGTGATGTCTACCATAAATGAAAGATCTTGTAAAAGGTACGTCAGATAATAAGCTGACATCTTGTTCTTTCACTTCCATGAAAAGGCGTATTTCTTCTTTCTAACACGAAAGCCATCGCACTTCTGCATAATAAGGTAAACCAGTGTACTCACTTTCTAAATCACGTAAAAACGCAGAAAACTGTCGCTGATTCAAGCCACGTGACCTTATGAAGTTTATCATTTTTCACTGACTTTAAAACGCTTTCCAACTTGATCACTTTTGAGCATAAAACTTCTTGGTGGATTATGCAATGAACATGATGAAAATCTGGTTTGTCACTGCCCGTTTCTCTGATCTTTGTTTGTAATATTTTAATGAAGCCATTATTTACTCCAGTCATTGAAGGAGCTCCGTCTGTTGCAACGGAACACAGTTTTGACAAATCTAAATTGTACTTTTGCAGAAGTCCATAAACAGCATTGAAAATATCCTCCCCAGTTGTTGTATCATGCAATGGTACTAATTCCAGTAATTCTTCATAAACGTTGATATCTCTATCAACAGCACGAAGAAAAATAGCGAGTTGCGCCACACCACACACATCTGTACTTTCGTCACAGGCAATAGAAAATGCAATGAAAGAGTCTGATTTTGTTTTTATCTGTTCGCTTATATTGGCAGCCAACTCGGTAACTCTTTCAGCGACAGTATTCCGGGACAAGGATATATTTTGAAAAGCCTTCACGCTCCCGGGACTTACAAGGCACTCTTTTATAAATTCACCTTCAACAAATGGTTTTGAGTGTTTTGCGATCAACTCCGACAGTACGTAGCTCGCTTGAACGGCAGATTCATTTTCTTGCTTTAGACGTGTAAACATAAGCTGTTGATCTTTTAACCGTGATTTTAACTCTTTTAACTTTTCGTTTCTAATCATGCCTGTATACTTGTCAAACTTAGTTTTATGACTATCATAGTGACGTTTTATATTATATAATTTTGGGACACCGACTGTACTGTTACAAATCAAGCAAATAATTTTGTCTTTCACTTCACAGCAAAAACTCTAATTCCCACTTTTCTTGAAAGATACGATGCTCATCTCCAAGTTTCCTCTTACTTCCACTTGGTTTTGAAACAGACATGTTAAAAACTTTATCCGAAATAAATAACAATAAGTACTGTTACGTGTTGTAACAATAAGTACGCAACTAAACTCGCAATTCTATCGCAACTGACTCATAACTGACTGAACAACTGAACTCAATCGAGCGGTATTGGCTTATATACGGATTGTGATTTCTCGACAGTTCTTTCCAGAATGTAACAGTACTTTATTTTCGGTTTTTAACAGGCTCGCGGGCCGCATTACATGGCTGTTTTCAAAATTGATTCGGGGCCGCAGGAAAATGCTCAGTGGGCCGCATGCGGCCCGCGGGCCGCATGGTTGACATGGCTGGACTTTAGTGGCTCTTTAATGGTTTGAAGTAGAATAAATCTCGAAGAAGAAACCGACCTTGTGATGAAAAAGTCTAAATGCTCAATGTTACATCGATAATAGATTAGAAGAATATATTGTCCCTGCATTTTATGGTGCAGGTCCAAATTTCATACTGATACAAAATATGTAATTCAAAAATACCTACTGCAGCCATCACCATAAGGACGTATTCATGCTTTGAATTGCTTGGTAAGTCCCGACTTTCGAACAGGTTCGAGATTTATTGAATAGATGTTTTGGAAAGCATCTCAATGTATCTTAAACCTTCTAGTAATCAAATATAAAATAAAATGTACGTGAGGAAAATACTAGCTATGAAATATGATTTTGATAATTTATAATTTATATAAATATAAAACATCTGTAAATGTTATCATGTAGAGTACCTCCCATTCCAGGTGTCAACCGAAATTGTTATTCTTTTGTATGCATTACCTCTAACTTGTCTGCTAGCGATATGACAGTTTTTGCAAAATCAGAGTACTCAAACATTTCGTATTATGATAAATATTTGGAAATTATTAAATCCATAATTTTAAAGTTTAATTCTTAAGATGCAATTTATATTAAAGACAATCAGTAACAATTTGACAGTGAATAAGTTAAAAGCAAATATCATGCACATTTCTTATAGAGTTCTGATGTGAGTGCTAATAATCGCAGTAGCCATTAAGTTATGTTTTTGCTTAATGGGGGTGGACGACGAGGAGGTGTGCCAGAAGGGTTGATAGGACTAGTGAGAAGGTGAGTAAGAGGAAAAATGAGGGGATGTGGAAGGAGCGTAAGGAATGCTGTGAAAGGATTGAAGGAGAACAAGGTTACATTAAACTTGACGCTGTTCCTGTATTATCAGCAACTTTCGAGAGAGGAGGAGAAGGTATGGAAGAAGTTACTTTTGATAGAGTGGTGCACAGGGGAGTTAGGTGGGAGTAAGGGATATAGTGGAAATGAAGATGAAACAGTTTATTAGAGTTACTCTCACCTGACTACTGCAATTACTGACTTACATGTTACTGCTTTCTATAGTTCAAAATCTAGCCATTTTTGGATCTGTGCCTATGACAATTTTTTTTTATTACAGTCACAAAGAACATCTTACTCAATTTTCAGCACAATCGATGGTGCCTTTATTTCCATAAAGAATGTGCACTTTAGATACTGTTCACCAAAATTATGAAGTATTGTTGAATACAACTGATGAACGGCAGAACAGGAGAATTGTTAAGGACGATTTAAATTCGCACTAATGAATATCTAAAGTAATAAAAATCTAGATTATATGAATGTTCGTTTTATTAGTGAATGTCTTTATGATAAATAAGCATGTGGCTTCAAAAGTTTACGTATATTGTTCATCTCGCAATTGTCAGATAACATATTTTACATTCTTTTTATGTCTATATAAATGCTCAAAATCATGGCATTTTTTGTGATCATAGAAAGAAATTTATGCAACTGCGAGTTATATCCAGTATTTGTTTATCAAACTTAAATCCCATAGAATGACTGCCAGAATTCGGTAATTTAACGTCTATAATATTTTGATTATTCTCTTAAAATATAGTTTTTATATTTTGTCTAAATAAATCTTTTCGTTTACTATTTCTTATCGGTAAAATTTCAATCAGCTAAATCAAAGTATTAGGGATTAAAAGTTATTATATTAGAAATATATTTAATCATAATTTACATACGATTAGTAACTATTCAATTAAAGTATAACAAATAAAACCAAAATACAATATAAATTTACAACTAGCATTTGCTTTACGGCTAGATGTAGGATACATGATAATTTATATCTTGTTTTGGTTTATAGTGAAAATCAATGGCGGCACGTGTTGAAAGAAAAAATAGTGTCGTAAATAAACTTTACATGAATCGCTTCCAAATAACAACATTATTCTTGCCTAAGTCCTGCAAATTTGATCTTGGACTTGATTCATACATATATATCCTTAATCTCCATCTTCTTATACTTCTACCTAGCAAGACCGACCATTCATTATACTG
Organism: Monochamus saltuarius; assembly: GCA_025584915.1. Taxonomy (NCBI): domain Eukaryota; kingdom Metazoa; phylum Arthropoda; class Insecta; order Coleoptera; family Cerambycidae; genus Monochamus; species Monochamus saltuarius. The sequence continues at coordinate 38,916,298 of CM046723.1, forward strand.
TGAAAAAATACATCGTGTTATGTTAGAATATTTGCATAAGAAATTACACAGTTGATTTATTTAATTGTATTTTTTAGTTTACCTTAAAAATTCTTAAGAATACAGTGTGCAACAGAAGCAAGTATAAATATTTCAGGAATTCATTAATTTATTCTTTTTTTTATCAAACAAGAGTTTAGTTATTTTAGACTTATACCTGTTTGTATATATCAGGAGATTATGCAAAAAATATTTTGCAGATACTTATACAGGATGTCCGGAAATTATGAGCAAATATTTCAGGGAGTGATTCGACGTCAAAAAATGAGAAGAAAACTTCGTATAATCATATGTCGAGAAATGGACCATAAGCGAGCTAGATCCTTTTAAGCCTGAAGATGGCTTCTGTTTAATATTATCGAAACGATTCGAAATAAAGTAATTAAGTTTGGATCAATAATATGCTGAATTCGAAATTTTACGCGAAATTTAGACAATTTATTCAGAAGTGTATTAAACAGGATCGGCTTAGGTTATTTTCAGCCCTAACTTTTTTGTAGAAATTATTTTTACCATTGAACCACAGGAACAAAATCTATCGTGTTTCACATTGAAAAGGTATTCTTGTCCGGCTTCGATAAAATGCACCGTTTTCGAGTAAATAGGATTTAAAATGGTACCTACATAGGTACATATTGGTATGTAACGGAAAAAATATTTAATGAGCATATTTGATTGTTACCAGATAATATAATAATAATAATAATAATAATAATAATAATAATAATAATAATAATAATAATAATAATAATAATAATAATAATAATAATAATAATAATAATAATAATAATAATAATAATAATAATAATAATAATAATAATAATAATAATAATAATAATAATAATAATAATAATAATAATAATAATAATAATAATAATAATAATAATAATAATAATAATAATAATAATAATAATAATAATAATAATAATAATAATAATAAGTTAATAATAATAATAATAATAATAATAATAATAATAATAATAATAATAATAATAATAATAATAATAATAATAATTCGCTACGTCTGCTCAGAACACACGGGCGCATTTAATAATAATAATAATAATAATAATAATAATAATAATAATAATAATAATAATAATAATAATAATAATAATAATAATAATAATAATAATAATAATAATAATAATAATAATAATAATAATAATAATAATAATAATAATAATAATAATAATAATAATAATAATAATAATAATAATAATAATAATAATAATAATAATAATATCTCTACCCCTTATTCTAATCACGAGGATTAGCCCAGAAGTCGAAGACTTGTGCGGGAGAGGGGGCGGCATATTATTATTAAGCAGGCCGCATTTGCGCCCAGGAACGACTTACGTTGGTAGGCCCTAACCACAATTCAGTGCAGGAATGAGAGAAACCTGGAAAACCTCATTAATTAGGGGGGTAGTCGAATGCCAACCGGTATCAATCTCTCACATTGAACCAAGTCAACATTCTTCCACCCTACCATACCCGTAGAGAGGGTGCCAATCTCTTCACGAATATAGCTTATATACGGTCTACCGGCTGCAGGGGTCGAACCCACAGCGATCCAGTCACCTTGATTCAAGTACTGACGCCTTAAACCGCGCGACCACTGACCGATATACCAAGTTTCATTAAAAGAGGATGGAGGGAACTATTTTTGACGCATTAGGATTGTTCGTTGGGACAAACAAAGCAGTAATAATAATTTAAGAATACGGTGTCCTTAAACAGTCGCCGCACATCAAATTAGAATTAAACAGTCGCCGCGGATCATAAGGTGTGACGTCATTGCCTCCTACATCTTCTTGGTATTCGTCCGCCTCGAATTCGGGCAACGCTCTTTCTATGTTAAATTAAAACAGATTATTAAAAGCTAACTACTTTTAAAATTCACAATATGCTATTTAAAAGCATATTCGTTTAATCTAATGATGATAGATTTGATAACGAAGATGAACTGTTTTAATACAAATCACCAATTTGTAAGTGCTGAAATGAGAGGTGTAAAAATGCAATGGTAAGGTAAAATGAAACCGTTAATAGCAGCTAGGTTTTTCAAATAATGTAGATAGGTAGATATGTTAACAAAATTAATAATGGTATGTTTTGGTTTCTAAAAAAGAGTTTTATATAGATACCCATAACAAAACAAATGTTGTTGTGTTATATAGGTACCTACCTATTAGCCAGCCTTTTTAAATTTTAGTTAATTTAAAGTTTGGTTACTAATTGTACAGTGTGTAAACAAACCTTGTCTGCCATATAACAGCATCATACAGATTCGCAAATTGCGGATCTTTACAGAGAAAGTAGACATTGCCGCTTCATCCAATTGAAGGCACGAAGTTTTAAAGGCGCGGCGACGTGCATTGGTCTAGCATTCCCCACTACTACGGTAATCGGTTCCGTATCGCCAACGCCATTTCGCCATTGCAAATCTAACTGTCCGCAGAGATTATAAATACAATGTCCGGTCAACTGATGCCAGTGTTGTCACGTCTCATGCTTTTGCACGAGATCTCATGCATTCCGAGGAAATCTCATTTCTCATATTTTGATTACAAAATCTCATGCTTTTTAATAGACACAAAAAGAAATAGTAAAATTATTAAAATGACTCTTTGAAATCTACCAAAACAAAGACCTAACGAGAAATAAAGGCAAAATCGAGGGCAAAATTGAATAGATAGTGGTAGGTATCTACGAGTACAATATTTGGGTACTTGAAATGTCCTTTATTGTAGACTGCTCTCTTAATAATTAGCAATGAATACATAAACGGGTATGACAGTCTACGGATATGCGGTGTGTGTGCTGTATTCACGCTGTATTGTTTAACTCTATTCCGTAAGAGGACCTACATTTTCTGGAAACAACAGATTTTACGACCCGTGAGTCACCCTACGTCACGTCAACTGCGCCTCAACTTTCGCTCTCCCTAACAATAAAATAAATTAGAAAGATTACGTGGTTAATAACTTTTAAGTAAGTACCTGTAAGTACCTACTTACATTGTAATATTATGATAAAATAGCAGAACATAATGCTTTTTAATGAAATAAAAATGGCATTACAAAAATAATTAAAAATTAAGCTGTGTCAAGAGGTGCTTTTTGATAAATTAAGCCATCTCATGCTTTTTTCTCCAAACCTCATGCTTCTTTGAAATTATTCTCATGCACTGAATTTTTCCCACCTGGCAACACTGCTTGATGTGAACACGCTATGGTGGAAGTATGCGTGTAGCATGACACAAATACACGCAAGCGGCAAAACATAATTAACCTTCAAGATCCTCACTTTCCAAATCTGTATAAGAAATGTGTCAAAAGTCAAATAAGGGTTTTTTACTTCACTTTATTTAGATAATACACTCAGATACTTTAATTAATATTCACACAACATTAGGAATGCAATGAAATTGTAGAATTTTCATTGTGAACATGACTTATACAGTAGGTAATTATAATTTGTACATTTAATTTCCCTAATTTTGGCATAAATGGTTTTTAATAATTTTCTATCAAATTTATTTTTAACTTATGGATTGTATGTTTATTATTTTCGTAAAGTTACGAATACATATACCATTTTATTTCTATTTGATTTTAGTGATTTGTTTAAATAACTTACATAAATTGTATGAAATAATATGACAAAATTGTGCAAAATTGGAATTTTAATTTCTATATTGTCGAATAAGGTAATTTAACATAAATTGTTTGCACAATTTATACCTATTTACCTTTGTTTTGGTAATTTACGTAAACAGTATTATACAAAAATTACCTCTAATTACTTCTGTGTTACTGACTACAATTCTATAACTTGTCTTCTGACCTTGACTGATTTCTACCATTGACAGATAAAGGTTCCTGAATGTAGGCGCAGTGTACAAGGAGTAAATATTTGGATATCTGCTATTACATTACTTTAGTCGGGTTTCAAAATAGTAGAAAGTGACTCCTGTTATAAACCCGATTACAATTTATAGCAGTCAACACAAAGAGATATACGAGTGGTAGTAAATTCTTTGTGTAAAATTATGTGTTCTGCATACCTCTCACAGCATGTCCGAAATACACAGCTCCTGTCGCGCATGCGTATGCACGACATGAAAATGCACAATTTCTATTGGTAATGACTAATGACGACGGATCCATCTGTTCCATCTGCAGCGCTTACATGTATGTGCGCGTAGGAAAATTTCGGGTATATCTTTCCTTCTAATTGCGACTGTAATTTATTTATTAGTGATTTTGCGTTTGTGTTCTTAAGAGTTGACTAATTCAAGCTCTACAGCGTGTTCTCAAAATAGTAAACGCCCTAATTTAAAACGTAAGAAATATCGGATGATAAAAAATGTATGACCGGATGAAAGAGTTAGAACTCGAGACCAAAATATGATGTGATGCGGTTGAAATATGTAACTCATCAACTCGTATCTGTAGTGTATATTGTGCAGTAAAGAGTGGCAAAGAAAAATAATCAACTGCGAAACGAAAAATTCTGAAAACTCGCAAGTAATATGGCGAAGAAACTATTTAAGACAAATATTAGAAGGTCGAAATCTGAATCAAAGAATATATTAGACCCATGAAACATAGATAAACGAAGCCCATAGAATTTTCGACTGAATAAAAGTCACCTTCTCGAAGAGGGCACATATTGGAAGTACAAAACAATTGTTGGAGCAGGGTTTACTTGTTTTTGAAACACAACGAACAGGAGATTATAACGATATGCATAGTGAATTATTTAAAAATGGTTTTAATCTATTTTACCACATATGGAACTTGGTGCTGTGGTTAGATAATGCACCCTATCTCAGCCGACCATAAGTGTTAATGTGTCACTGTTATAGTAATAGTGGCCGTAACCAGTAGTGTATGTACAGTGTACTGCATTATTATATGTGCTAAAGTGTGATATCCGCGGAGTGCGCGTTAGGTATGTGTAAGTGTGTGGTGGCGGGCCATCGCCAAAGTAGTAAAGTTTACTCAACGTCAACTTCTTTTGGTAATTTTATGTTTTTTGAACCATTCTCAAATGGCACGTTTATGGATTTTCTCTCCTGCAACCCTCACCCCCCGCAATGCTCTAAAAGCTGTGAATTAAGCACTTTACACTATTTTGTAGATGTTGTACTCTATGAAAAGTACACAACAAGAAATTGACTCTACATGCTACTATTTTGGAAGTACCTAGTAAAATAATAATAATAGTGTAAAATTTTACATGATGTATTCGTAGAAATGTTGACTGTCAAAATATTTACAAGAATCTTAAAGGGTAAAATCTAGAATTTTAATTATTTGGACAAATGTACACCAATATAAGTAATTTACCAAATCGAGTTTAAGATTTAAACGAGAGCAGGTAAATCTGTTATGATCACGTGACTAGTGAACACTTGTTGTAGTTGTTTATTACAATTCATACGAGAACGAGTCTCAATTCGCCTTCATAGTGTTAACGGTTAAAAATAAATCAAATTGTATAATTTATTGTGTAATAGTGAATGTCGGTGCCTGTGATATATTTCTTTTTGTGGATGATATCATAGGAAGCGATATGATTAAACTAATAATGGAAAACGACAAAACAAATATGGTTAAATGTAGGAAAACTTATGAGAAATACATACACCTACATAGTTGTACCAGTCATTACGATATATACGAGGTATAAAGTTTATTACAAGAATTGGAAATAAAAAAGTTATTCAAATATCATCTTTTGGAATAATTTAAACAAATAAATGTCAAAAAGCATACCTAGGGGCATTTGCAATTGTTTATTTTAAGGAGAGTCCAAAAGGAGAGTCCTAGAACTTCTGTATAATGTATTTCTTTTAATTATAATAAATCTTCCACCTACATATCAACATATGATGGAAAGAACATCCTGTACATTTTGATTAAAATTTACACCAGGCGGTGTAGTTTTTAACGACACCACATATAGTAACTAATTTACACTATTGCAAGTAAATTCTACCAAATATTTGTTAAAATACATTACTCAAGAAGCATTTTTGTAAAATTTACCAAATCGTGAAGTGATAAAATTAACTCTTTTTCCGTGAAGACTTCCCTGGACCAAAAATAGTATAACCGTGTAAAATTTTATCCCTTTGTATTTGTAAAGAATAAATTAGAGGAATGAGGTTTTCATAATCTTATTGAAAATAATAGTACCTATAACTCTCGTCAAGAATTCAGACGTCTCACGTCATAACTGACGTTACGCAATTGTTTTTGTTGTCAACGTAATTTTCGACATTTAGTCGCATTAAAAACTATCAATGTTTGTAATTTAGTGCAATATAAAATGCAAACTTTTAGTGTAGTATCTAGTTTTATTACTCTCAGTTGCAATTACGTAAATATTTTGATGAAAATGAATTATTCATTTGTTCGTATGACTTAAGTTGTCTGAATTCTTGTCGCGAGTATATCTACGTATGTAATAATTTGTACAAGCGATAAGGGGGTGAAATAAACTAGCCCTTCCATATTTTGTCTCAAAAGTTTTTTATACTTTTATATTACTTAATCGAAATGAAATTTTGAGATACCTAACTTCGTCTACTCAGAGTTCTAGTTTTTGCGAAAAAAGTTAGAATAATGTAAAATACGATATCGTCAACTTTTGAACTTTTGTGCAATTTACTATTAGTAGGCTGCTGTCACTAAAATTAATTTTCGGTAGATGTCAAACAATTACAATAACGATATTTTGCAAACACGGAATTCCAGGAAACAACTACTCTGCGGGCTAATGCCCCGACCAGCATTGAATTACACCTGGAAAACCTATAGCAACAGCTAGAGTCATTCGTCAGAAGTCCACCAGACATATACCGGTTTCGAGCTTATTAGCTCTCATCAGTATGCCATAGGTAAGGTATCCGACGATACTACGCTTCAGTCCGACATGGAGTAGCGAATGGCCGATAGATGTAGTTAGTTCTACACCGCGTACTCATGGTCCCTTCTGTCGGGTTAGACAGACTAAACAGCTAGGATTATTCGTTCGATTATTCAAAACTGAAACTCCAAATATTGTTAACTAAAATCTAAATTAAAATCTTTGTCTGGCATAATAGGTGGTCATTATACATACATCTTTTTAAATAACAAATATTTCGTTCATACTATTATGTTGTTGATTTTATAAATTATAAATAGTTTTATACATTTTACCTAAGATTTTCTTAGTACCTAATAGACGTAATAATTTTCCTCCATAATTTTAGTTACAACAATTATGTGGCTGGTAAGAGTAGGATCTATCTATAATATACTTTTATATATGACTTCATATAGGGTACCTAAATAAATAATACACACATATATATCAGTCAAAAGATTTTTAATAATTTCAAGGTAATAATTTTTATAATTATATAGATATACAGAGATCCCTGATAAGACAATATTTACAGTACGTTTCTTTATACAGTTGTGGTCCTACATATCATTTTAATTTATACAAATTTACAGCAACTATATCAATAGTTATATTAATTACACAACGAAGACATATTCTTCAATTTTCATTATCACTATAGTATACAAGCAAATCAGATAAAATTGCACGGGAAATAAAAATATTCTTAATTTAAGTATATTCACAGACAAGAATTATAAATACAAATATTTAGCAACATATTCTTGATTAACAACAAATACAACTCTCTCTTAGGCCAGTCAACATTATTACAAAATATCCCTAATATACATTTTGTCCCCTTTCCGATTCATACTGTTTCTTGTGCCATATGAAAATAATTTTCAACATGGTTACACTTCTTAGACAGAGAATCTGAAAAAATATTCCAACATTACTATCTGTTCTGCTTTTTAAAATCGTTTGCTAGGTAAACTTAAAAACAAATTTACTGTGTACTTGGTTAGTAGACAGTAAAGTGTGTACCTGTAGTTAAGATGAAATATTTTTTCCAGGATCTGTACTACAGCTAAAATTTCATATATATTTTAAACTAAAATTGACTAGTCTCAATACAAAATACTATAATATAGGTAATTGACCCGAAGGATAAAGTGAGCTCCTGCTTTTGAAATTTCTTTAATAACTGAGTTCTAATCATCACTTTAATTCTTCATATTAAGTAGAGTAATATATATATTACTTTTTGATCTAATTGGGTACTCCTGTCTCGTTAAAAAAATAAAAAAACAAGTGAGCAAATAATTTTAATACGTAATGGCTTTCCGGGTTGTTGTGCCATGACCTCGATGACTGGTTGCTGCCAGTAACAAACTAGCTTTAGCTGAAATTCTTCGAACTAAGCTTGTTGCTCTCAGGCTAGGCTCTGTAGTGGCAGACCCGCCATCTCGTTCAGTTGCGGCGAAGCTTTTGCGGAGTCACCACTGAAGATACCCACAATGAAGAGAGTCAAAACGTTTGGAATACCTCCATTATTCGAGGAACTGTTCCGACCGTAGCAGTCGTAATGCCAACAACAGAAACCGAAATCAATATAATGGGCCCTGGGATATTGACAGTGGATCCGCCTCTCACAGAGCTCAGTTAAGAACAACAAGGGCAGGTTAAAGAATACCAACTAAGGCTAGGGATGTACACTTTAAAATAACCCAATGCGTAAAAAAAATCAGTTAAGTGTGAGATGTTTGTGGTTAGGCAAAACTGAATGGATCGCATTAGTGTGACGTCAAAACTATAATCTGCAATGCTTTATGTCATTAGAATTATATTTCAATAAAGTGTTGCTATAATGATCTTTATCAAAACTATATGTAAGGGCCAAATTATTCAATTGAGGAGTTAATTTATCTGTCAATAGAGCATTTAATAAATTTTTTCGCTTGAATTGGACAAAAGAATGTTATTTGCTAGTTTAGCCAACAATCTTAAGATAGTAGTTATATTTAGTGTCTTCTACTTATATTCAGATTATATTGATTTTATGAATTTTTTCTATTACTAAATAGGCTTTGTGGCATTAATTATACAGGGTTAACTATGACTAAGTACAAAAATTTTAGCCACGTACTCAGGGATACTGACAGTGGGTTCGCTTCTCACAGAGCTTAGTTAAGAACAACAAGGGTAGATTAAAGAATACCAACTAAGGCTAGAGATGTATACTTTAAATAAATGGGGCAAAACTCTTCTTTCCTGCGGAAAGTCGGCGCCTATGATAAGCATCGCCTGAGATAGCTTAGCTCCAGAGATAAAGCTTACATCTGTCAACAATGTCAACTACCATGCGGTCATTTTTTGCAGCGTTTCTAAATGCAGAAATGACAAAAATTAACATTCTTATTAGTAATAATACCTGATAGGTAGGTAACAGTTAACCTAGTTAGCTGCAGTATTTTGCATTCGTTTTTCATTATTTCGTTACAAACTGGCAAAACTTCATTTTCATTACAACCATTCACCGATAAAACACACTTCCCGTAGGTACAGTTTGATAAAATGCCTATTTATTATAAGAGAAACGAACAGATGTGATATGTAGGTACTAATAGATAATAGAACTTTTAACGCACCCGCAGCAGTTTTATCCCATAACCTAGAAAAGCAAACCGGCGAACTATATTGTATACAATGTTTAAAATAAAGGAACTAAAAACTGAAGAAGAACACAAAACTACAACATAAACACAGGAATTGAATTATGACATGACAGCAAATTTTACCGATGTGTTGCTGGTTGTCTACTCTGACTGTAAACGTAAAACGTGCGGTGAACGGACTGCATAGGTGGCGATAAATAAAGATTTAATATAATATTGAAAAACAAATTTTTTTGTTTTATAAATAAGTTTGGGATTTTTTTGAAGGGTGATTCCATTAATTTTTTATTTTCTCTATCCTCTCTTAAAATATTTGTACTTAGTCATAGTTAACCCTGTATAGTTATCTTGCTCAACTTTTATCTTAAGTTGATATATTAAAATTGATACCAAATTTATCTTAATCTTTTATACATACATGATCTACTAAAAGATACTTCTTGACCACTGAATAAAAACAATAGATATTATTTTTAAGTTACCTTTCCATAACGTTGAATTTTGCAGGTTAAGTTTAGCGCCAATTTACTTTTGACATCTGTAATGCTCGGTGCAAAATTTGCGACGTCACCACTAATGCGGTCCATTTATAAGGTTAATTATTGACGCAGGAGTATATATTTAGACAAAAAACACAAATAATCAAAAATGCCACAAATAGATAATTACAAACACAGATGCCAATTGTTTTTCTGTTAATACCCTCCATTTTTTTTTGTTATTAAAAATCAGACTTTTATGAACATCAGAAATGTTGCTAAAATTTGCGGTTTCAAATAAATATTCACAATAGTATCATTATAGTCAGTAAGCTGTAGCCGCTCCACTATGATGTATACTACCAAAGGGGCCCAAGCTCCCCAAGGGGTCAGATGTAGGGGGCGTAGGTTGACATGCAACATACCACTCACTGAGGGCAGTAGCACCAGGTACTTGTGGTCCAGATACATGAGGGCTAGCAGCGACCGAAATGCTACCGGCAGAAGAAGAGTTGGACTCCTCTCCATCGCTATCGTAATGGGGAGGTGATCTTCCTGAGCAACCGTGCACTTTCATATGCTTCCTCAAGGATGATGGATGAGTGTACGATTTATCACAACCAGAAACACGGCAGTTGTAAGGTTTGTCTGAGGTGTGAACATGGGAATGTTTCTTCCGATCAGAAGAATTGGCAAAACGTCGATCACAACCTTCATATTCACACTTGAAGGGTTTTTCACCTAAAAAGAAATATATCTATAAGTTTTTAGACTGGTGAGAAAGGTTTTGTTAAACATTTCGTAATATTCTTATTTAACTATTTGACCAAACACAGTGGAATATGAGATGCAGTGGAAAACATTTGATGCGGTAAAATATTCTTTTACATTCAAGTGAATAAAATTGTCAAGGAATAGTAATCTTTAAATGTCTGGAGTATAATTTATTACTAACATATTGAATCACTGCTGTACAGGGTGGTTGATTTTTGATAGTTTTATAGGGTACAGCGAAAACGGCGATACAAAAAATCTTATATCGATGTCCCGTCCTCTTTCTTTACATTGCTGGTACCAAAAGATCTTGGCTCGATTAATTTAATATAAAGTAGGGTTTTCCTTTGAAAAATCGCCCATTTACATTAACCTCTCTATCTCCGTTGTCATTAAATTAAGAAAAAAAAGTTTGCACATTATTTATTCTATTTCTTGAGGAAGCCATTGACGTACTCAGATATTTTACAAATCTCACAGTGTCTCTAATATAACATAAACAGGTTTTTTATTTAGAACACCCTGTATTTGGCTATCCCGTTACTTAGTAATTATTTTTACCTTTCCAGCCATATATAACAATAGATCTATAGGTATTTTTTCAGTTGGCCATATGATTTCTTTAGTATTCATCTTTTGTTTAATATTGACAGTTACTTTATTTTTGACTGATCGAAAGCTTGTTGAACGACTATTACTTGGTTTTATAACTTTTGAAAGGTATAATAATCGTGTATGTACAAAAATCTTCACAAGGTTCAAATGTTGGAGTGTTACACTAAAAGTGAAAAAAAAAATAGTCACGCAGCTTTAAATTTATATTTTTATTATGTGTGTTTGGTTTTTTTAAAAAAACTAGAGTTAAATCTTATAATATACAGAATATAGAAAATGATGAAATCAATACTTAGGTTTTGTTGTTGCAAAAAAGCACAAGTTTCGAATTGTGTTTCGACTATACTATAAGAAAAGTCCATCATTTGCATCTAGGAGACGCGTCATTCTCTGTCAATGATTTTTGCAGCAAACTCATGTAGATCCGAATTTTTTTTCCAAATGTTATTTGAACCGACGAGGCATTCATAAGCAACGAAGGTATATTCAAGGGGCATTATGCGCATTATTGGTCAGATGTGAATCATCACCAAACTGTGGCCAGAATTCAACAAGGGCGGTTTGGTTTTCATGTATAGGTAGCTCTCTTCCACAATAGAGTGTTAGCTTACGAAATGTACGATAAAACCTTTAACGTTCAGAAATATGTGTATTTACAAGAAAATATTATTGAACCGCTGGATGATATTCAACTAGTTCAACAATATCACATGTTCCTTTACCCTGATGGTGCGCCTGCACACAATTCCCAGATAGAGAATTATTAAATGATAATTTCGGGGACAATTGGATAGGTACGGATCAAAGAGGTGGCCGCCTAGGTCACCAGGGCTAACCCCTAGATTTTTATTTATTTTTTTTTGGGGGGAGGGGAGGATCTTAAAGTCAAAATTTATAAGTATAGACCCAATAACGTCGAGGAGCTTTGGCGCATACTGTATATGACCGAAAAAGTAAAAATAATTGTTATTCAAAGGGATGACCACATACAGGGTTACAGATTTGAGTATACCAATAACTTCCTCATAAAAAATAGAACAAATGATGTTAAAACTTTTTAACTAACCCTAAAAATCAATTTCAATTGCATGTACCTGCACAAAATATTAAGATACAGTTAAAAAACGTATTAAATATTTAATTTTCCAGAGAATTAGGAGATTAAATGAATACAACTTAGTCGCAACTTTATTCCTAGCTAACTATAGGAGAATTGCCATACCTTGCTTCAGCGCATCTAAAGCGCGTTTACACAGGTCACGTTGCGAGTCAAGTAACCTACCTTCACATTTGTGTGATTTTTTTCTACTTAACTTGATTCAACTATAGTTTGGGAAAGTAAGCAGTCAAGTAGACGCTTAACTGATAATATATATGGTGCAGGTAGCAAGTCAAGATACTTGTCCACCGTACAAGACCACTTGACCTGCCTCATTATATGACACAAGTCAGTATTTCACTTGGTCGGAACTGTTTACATGATGCAAGAATAATATTTTACTTGACTTTACCGCTTCACGTAACCGTTTACTTGACCCGTGTAAACTGGTCTTTACAGTCAGGATCAAATTAATTTATTTGGTCAAGCTGTATAGGTAAATTAAACAAATAAATCTGAGCAACTTTTTAATTAGTTTAGATTATTATCTTTGTAAATATTTACGTACAAATATTTTGTTTCATATACTTAAAATTAATGTAGATTAATAATTGTTATAAATTTAAAAATTCGCAACTTGCAACGATTTTATGAATTTATATTAGTTCATAGAAATTCAATAGACTAAAATATGTAAATTACTTCTAACTCTAAGATTAATAGCACTGTAATGTTTAAAGGTTTTGTATTTGTATAGAAAGAGGACCGGTCGTTTATCAAATTTTGTTCGCATCGACGATTCTTCTACCAAAATTTGTGAATAATAGAGTCGGTTGCGGTTCCAGTCGGTAACAAAAACGTAATAAAAAGAAAATTTACTACAGTTTTTTGTCTGAAGTGGGCATTGACTTGACATCTGAAGAACTCAGCCAACTGTTTTATTTATGTCTGTTTACCTGGAGACCTCTGTCCGTCAAATTTTATGTAAATATACATGTGTTTTTTGAAATATTGCGTGATGTTAGCTTGACTGATTATGTTTATTTGTTTTGTGGCGTGCCTCTACTAAAATAACGCAGATTCATTAGAAGTTCATTTACATCTTGGATTTAAATTAAAATTAACTTACGCCTTGCTGCACGCTAGAAAGTTAATAGAACGGGATAGGCGTAGTTTATACACACCTTCATGTATATTATGATTGATAACTGACTATTTTTTAGTTTCCTATACATTTGGAAGTATTTTATTACTTAAATGTATTAGATGTTCTCGTTATGGTATCTCTAGGTATGTGTTACTGTTATTAATATATAGAGAGATACATTCTACTAAGTTGAAAAAAATGAAACAAAACTTAAATATCAAATAATATGGTATGGTTTGAAATAAAAACTAGAAAATGTTCTCAAGCATTTTGCTTTTAAACAACCCTCCGCTTGCAGCGTTGAGCTGTTGTCAAGCAATATGCTTTCGAAAATTATTCTCATAAGTTATTATACCTGATGCATAATTTCCATAAGCGCTGTCATCAATTGCTAAGTTGCCAAACTGCGATTAACATCTCTGATTGATACGAGTTTGAAATTTGATTTCGGTTCAATACTTAAAATTTCACATATTGAAAATTTACCACTAAATACCTAGCTTATACAATATTTTTCTAAATTATAAATAAAATGCGTAGAAGTAAAAAGATGGCTAATAAATCTTCTCCACTAGAAACAAATACTTTGCCTAAATGCTCATAAACTTCGGCAATTGTAAATACAGTATATAACTTTAATAAATAAATGCATTTGGATATCTAGGTTTCATGATATGTTCTGATTTAATAACCCTGAGCATTGAATAGCCTAATAATTATATCACAAATTCACGTACTGTAATTAGATTTTTCTTTTATCAATGTTCTGTAAGTTACCGTTATGTTTGACACGAGATTGTTTGATTTTTTTAATCTATTAAGTTAGAAGTATAATAAATAATATACGTAAATATAATGTTATAAATATTAATAATAATAAGTTTTATTCGGTACAAATATTTACCCTAATTGTTCATTTAACGTCAGCAATATAACTAAGTTTAGTATCTGAAAATCTTAAAAAAAAATCTAACCGAATAACTCATGAGCATTGATAAATAATATTTTTGGTAAAATATTACATTATTCTGAAAACGCATTTTAAAAGGCAAAAAACGAATTCCTAATTGATATTTATGTTCAATGGATATTTAAAATTGTATGACATCAAAATTCTCATGAACACTTTGTTTTAATTAAATAAACCCTCAGATGCATCCGCTACTGTGAATCAGGACTATCGAGATTATTGCGATCGAAAATTTACAAACCTAAACAACTGAATTTTATTTGGAACTGATAACCACTGTGAAATCATTTAAGGAAATATGAGTTTTTGGACTCATGTTCATTAAAACTTTTTTTAAAAATGACATTTTCTTGTTTGCGTTTGGCACCGTTATTTTAGAAACATCCTATATAATAATTACCTAAATTTCTCTAAAGTTGAAAGGAAGATGCAGACAAACATTTAAACGTACAAAGAAAGACCTGAAATCACACTAAAAAATAAAATTGTGAAACTTTAGCTTACTTGTATGTAGCCGATAAGTATTATGCAGGGTGTTTCAAAAAGACATGGCAATATTGATAGGCCTAAGGGGAATATTGAAAAATTAGTGAACTTAATAATCCTAGAGCCACTTTTTTTTGTGATACAGGACGTAAGTATAAGATAATTTTAGAAAATCAAATTTGGGATGTAATATTTTTAAAGAACATAATATTTGATCCAAACTCAACATAATAATATGTACGTTTTTGGTGGTGCGGAATACGCTGGTGTTATTACTTTTTTATACAAAGTAGAGGGCGCGAATTGCTAGCATTTCCACTGACAATTTTTTGAAAAAACCGGTTCGTCGGTCGCCTCACCTATGGCATACTGATGAGAGCTAATAAGCTCGGAACCGGTATGTCTGGTGGGTTGCCGACGAATGACTTTAGCTGTTGCTAGAGGTTTTCCAGGTGTAATTTAATGCTGGTCGGGCATTACCCACAGAGCAGTTGTTTCGTGGAATTCCGTATTTGCAACATAACGTTATCGCCGTTTCGCGATATAGGTCGCTAGCTTTCAATGGTTTCTACGGCGATGTAGAACTCTTATTGCCTGTGACTTTTAGCCCGGCATGAAGTAGCGAATGGCCGCTAGAGCACTGCTACTACGCGTTAATCCTGTATAATGTTAAAACATTTCATCGCAACTTTATTTTGGTGTAATGTTTAATGTGTCAATAAAATTTTAATGCAATTTATGATAGGACATCATCAAAGGAAAAAACAACAAATGCCACGAAAATGCTATCGATATCAAACCAATAGAATACTTTTTTACATAAATGTAGGATTTTTTACGGATGATTTTATTTTAGTTAGTAGTCTTTGCCACTGCGTATGAAGAAAAAGGTATTCCTCCGTAGCACTACTAGGTTTAAACACCATTCACTTTATTTGACAGATAAATAATACTGGATCAGTTCATATCAATGTGTATTTTTTAAAAACAATCCGAACTGTGTCAAAATTAAATTAGTTTTGACAGATATATCTTTGTTAAACCAACCAAATCATCCTTCTCATTGTCGAAATACAATCATTGCTACCGGTCCAATTATCAAGAATTTCGAATATTGCATAAATTTACGAAAAATCTGTTAATATATCCCACTTTGTTATTAATGTTTTTAGTTTTATTTATGTATTGAAATTACCAAATTTGGTTCTAAGGATTGACATTGATTTATGGTTAGGTTTTGCTTTTTCCTTCGTCGAAGAGATCAATAAACCAGTCAAGTACAATAAAGAAAATTAATGATTGTTAAGGAGTGTTGCAAATTAAGGATGACCTGAAAAATATCTCAGGTTATTATATTAAAGTTGGACAGCAGAACGTTCAGGTAGAGTTTAATTTTACACGACATGAATTTAAATATTAATTTCTTATGCAATGGATCATTTCAATTACTAATTTGAAAGCTAAACCATTATTTTCAATACACATTTAACAATAACGTAAGAAAATCAAATTTATTAAAATAATTGAAATGCTAATAAAATAATTTTTAATGCTTTTATATTTTATGATAAAACATAGGTAATGATAAAAACAATTTATTTTTAGATTGTTGATAGAGACAGAAATATCTCTAAGTCGATTTTTAAAGGCGAAGTTTATTTGAGTTATAGCAGTACATATTATAACAGACGTGCAGAGGGTCAGACAGGGGTTACAGGTTAAAGCTGTCGTCCCAGTATACCCATACCTCCTCTAGAAGGCAATGGAATGCATCGCATCCTGAAGCGGGCCCGAAAATCTCATGTGAATATTTTCTCAAACTCATCACTTGCTTGAGGCTAATTCTTTGTTTTCTTTCAGATATAAATACTTATAGATACTAATAAATACTACTTAATAGGTTTGTTTTCCATTTAATAATTTTGTTTTCAGAATATCTGCGTAAATTATTAAACAGAAACATTGTATATAATATACAGGGTGTTAAAAAAAGAGTGTAACATATTTCAGGAGGTAATATTATGAACCAAAATAAGCAGAAAAGTCTTAATAAACATGGGTCCGCAAAGTAACGGTTGCGGAGATATGGACCACTATTCGTTTTTCAAACATTTTATTTTATTAGGAATAAACCGACAAAGGAAGCTTTTAACAAACAAAAAAAAGTTACAGAAGATGTTCAAAGTGCCCATTTCCAAGCAGACACGACATCTTCATCTCAACAATATTCGAACTCTTTCGAAAACACCCTCCTTGGTTTGGATTTCTTGACACTTTTGATTAATCCGTAGCTGCAGCTCTTCCAGGCTATTTACAGGAGTACCATAGACTAATGTCTTCAAATATCCCCAAACAAAGAAATCTAGAGGGTTCAGATCAGGCGATCTTGGAGGCCATAAAACAGGTCCGGCGAAATGGACGGAGGGCACATTGAACATCTTCTGTAACTTTGTTTTTTGTTTGTTAAAAGCTTTCTTTGTCGGTTTATTCCTAATAAAATAAAATGTTTGAAAAACGAATAGTGGTCCATATCTCCGCAACCGTTACTTAGCGGACCCATGTTTATTAGGACTTTTCTGCTTATTTTGGTTCATACTACTACCTCCTGAAATACTTTACACTCTTTTTTAACACCCTGCATATGGAACTTTTATATTTATGATAAATAATAATCGTAATATTCCCATATACGGTAGTGGAAACTCCCTTCCACCTTCTTATTGTTATACTAATTAGAGATGCGACGACGACGACGCATTAGATATGGTTGTATATAGGGTGTTTCTTAGGTAAGTACAGGTCAAAAATCCAGAGGCGTATTTTGTGGGAAAAAATAAATGTGGAGTCTTAGGACAGCCATTGTCTCAAAAATTAAAAAGAAGTCAACCATTAATTTCTAAACTGTTTGAGATAATTTAACCAAATTCGGTGTGCATATTTAGTATGACAGTAGGTATGAAACAAAAAATTACCAGCTTTAGAAACTTACCAGTGGCGGAGGTGTGGGTATCATCGATCATTATTTGCCAAAAAAATATATATATCCTGTATAATATTACAAATAAAATAGGTCATCATATGCGCCATTGTATTATCTTCAATGTTAATTTATTTGATCAAGTGCATTTTTACAGTTACTTAAATTACTTCAGCATATCATAGGGAGGCCATGCCAAACAATAATAATAAAAAGCCGTCATCTTATTTGTATTTTCAAATGAAGCTTATTTTTTAAAAGGATTAAGTTTTAATAATGACATGCATATTCAAATGCTGAAACGACCAATATGGTTTACATTTATGGCCTTGCAGATGTAAAAGGTACTGAGGCTAGGCGAATTTATATGAAAAGATTTCTAAATCATCCAACTCCAAATCCAAGAATGTTCAAAAATGTTTTCAACGTCTCTTTCGGAGTCCGGCTCATTTCAGGAAGGCCCAATTCCTGGAAGACCTTTGCGTGTTAGAACGCCTGAGTTGGAAAAAGTAATTCTATACGAAATTGAAGAAGACCCAAATACTAGAACTAGGAAGATCGGTGCAAATCTTAATGTGAATCATAAATTTGTTTGGTCCGTTCTGAAACATCAACAGTTATACCCGTATCACATACAAAGGGTGCAAGTCTTACAGCGCAAGGCTATCTTGCTCGGTTGCAATTTTGCGACTGGATTTTGCAAAATAATTAACAAAATGTTGACTTTACGGCTGGCATATTGTCTACCGACAAAGCTGATTTTTCCAGAGATGCTATAATAAATTTCCACGATAAACAAGTCTAATGAAAATCCTAATGCCATAATGGAATCTTGATTTCAACATCAATTTTCTTTGAATGTATGGGTGGGTATTATTGAAAAGAACTTTAACCAGTGCCTCTTACAGATATTTTCTTGAAAACGTTTTACCTGAATTAATTGACGATGTCCTCTATGCGCTAAGACAAAGAAAGTGGTTTATGCTCGACGGGGCTCCCCCACGTTTTTGTTTGACTGCTCATGAATTTTTAAATGAAAGATTCTGTAATAATAATAATAATAGTTTACAAGGTTCATATTGAATTTGAGGAGCACTTACGTCAACAAATTATAGTTGGTTGTGATGTGATAAGAGCTACTCATGAAGTTTTTGCACGTGTCCGAGTTGCAATTTCAAGAAGATCTGAAGCATGTATTTTGGCTGAAGGTAGCCATTTTCAACATTTGTTGTAATAAATCATAGTAAAGTAATTTCAATTTTAATTAATTATTTTGTTATTATTTCAAGTAATGTAATAAGCATCGTAAAAATGCACTTAATCAAATAAATATTTTTTTTAGTTGATAGGTTTAGAAGACAAAAGTGTAAAGAAACAAAAAGTGAAGGTAATACAATGGTGCGTATAACTTATTTTATTTGGAATGTCCTCCACCACTGGTAAGTTTCTAAAACGGGTAATTTTTTGTTTCATACCTACTGTCATTAAATATGCACACCGAATTTGGTTAAATTATCTCAAGCAGTTTAGAAATTAAAAACTGACTTTTTTAATTTTTGACATGCTGTGGCTGGACAATGACTGTCCTAATACCTCACATTTGTATAATAAAAAAACCCTTATTTTTGGTTACAGAATGCGCTCCTGAAACTTTTGCCTCTACTTAAGAAACACCCTGTATGTTAACGGCATTGTTTATATTGAAACTGTAAGTATAAAATATTAGTAGTTCTGCTTATGATATCAATTTAACATAAAGATCTTGGATACTTTCTATGTTATTTGACCAAAATTCCTGTAAACAACATTGTTTAAAAGTATTATTTTTAGCAATTTATTGCATTAGGCATGATATTTCAAAGTCGCGATTAAAAGTGAAACTAAAATACCTTCAATTTAATTAGTTTAAGCCAAAAATATTTACAATTGACCATTTACACTGCAGTGCGACAGCGATAGAAATATTAAACTGCATCCAGAACAAATAAGCGAGCAAGAGCAAGAACATATTTTCCACGAATGCTCACGTGGTGTAGGTGTAGACAATCTTCAAGTGAGTGAAAACTTGCTCGCTCGCATTCTATTTTGATCCACGAGGTGAAAAAAACATTTGCTTGTTTCATGTTCCATCTGGAAGAGGTATTTATTGTTTACGTACGTTGAAATTTTGTATATGTATGTGTCTAAGCGTATGTGTCTGTTAGCCTAATCTGAAGATTTCATAATCGATGAGTGACATTCGGTAAAAATTCTTAACTTTGCCTAAACTTCTGGTTGCAAATAGTAGTAAACTATTGTTATTATGAAAATGTCAATCTTTATGTTCCACCATCACCTTTAGTGTTGTTTTTTCTTTTTATATATTTTTCAATATTTACATATAAGAAACACAAGGAACTATTTTGTTCAACTTGTTTATTTACGGTACAATTACCCAAACATAGAAAATATTCCATTTACAGAGTAGGAGTAGTCAATAATGGTGACATTATACATTAACTTCAAAGATATTGTTAAAAGACAAAAAAAAAACAAACAAATAAAATCGATTTCTGACGTAGAGAAACAATTAAGGTAAAATATAACCTCACTTTCTAACATTTTTATATGATTAAAAGTTACATATGCTATACATTTGCAGTTTAGGCGAAAATATCTAAGCATGAAGCATTGTGGTTCTTTTTGCCGAATCAAGTATTTAGTACTAAAATAAGGATTATTTCAGTTCACTGTTATAATATAAAAACTCCTCAAAGGCTTCTGACAGCATTAATTACGAATTATTAAACATATGTATATAATATAAACTTTAATACTTGAGTTTTAGGTGTAGCTTACTTAATCCTTCTCGATTTTATCTTTCCTAATTTAAACTGTATATTTCATACAATGACTTTAAATCTAATACTGTCTTAGGTAGTTCCAGTGTACCCTAAGGATCTAGCCCTAGGCCACTTCTTTTCATTTTGTTTGTCAATGATTTATCTCTATAAAATCTAATACGTGTTTCTTTGCAGATAATTTAAAGCATTTTTAAAATATACATTCTAAGGATTTCTTAAAACTACAGAATGTATAGATTTAATTGGGTAATAATATTCACAGAATCAGTTACCAATTAATATTGACAAGTGCAAAGTTTATACATTTGTCTCTTAATACTGCTTGCAAAACATTGGGATTTGTTATTAGAAATTCATTTATTTTTCTTTACTACGATGAAAACTTGAATATTGTGGCATTATTTGGTATCCTCTCTAGACATTGATAATTTTATTTGTGATTGTTGTAAGGCATGCGTATTTTCTTTAAGAACATATGCAGGGTGATTCAGAACTTATCTAAAAGAATTTGGGAATAGATGCGTCATGAAAAATGGAGTCGATATCGTAAAAAAATGTTTTTAAAATCTTTATAGTTCCCGAGTAAGATGTTATTGAAGTTGTAGTATTTTCAACGTTTATATCGCTGGGCCACTGTAGTCTCTAGACAGGAGATTCCGAATATGAATTACTTTTTGTAGGCACTAAAGTTTTTATGACGCCAGTGTTTACATTAGTTTTCCATGTGTCAAAAATGGCTTACGTGTATAGTAACAACTCGGAGTTGATGGATACCGTTTTAATTTATTATGCTGTGAAAATGCTTTAGCAAAATGCGGTAACGGTAAACATGTGCCAAATGCAGCTACTTCTACAGCGGGTGCAGTGAGTGCAAGTGTAGTGCAGCGTGAGGGATATTTGAAACCGAATTGTGAAAGAGATGGAGGTCCAGGATTTCTACGGCCTATTGCAGCAGTGTGACGTATCATACACGACGTTCAATTATATCCGTACCATGTACAGCATGTCCAAGAATTAACACCAAGGGATTGGACGAGGATGACCTATACGATGGCTGGACTTCTTTTTGTGGGGATATTTAAAAAATGAAGTGTATTAGACCGAAGTGGATACATACTATTGAAGAATTTACGGAAACGTATCATAGTTGCTGCCAATAACTTACGAGTTCAAAACGGACAAGAAGCAGAAATATTTGTGTTAGTTTGTAGAAACTAGGTAAGACGAGCCCAACGTGTTGTTGTAATATCAGATATGTCAAACTATTTTATTAATTAAAACCACAAATTAAATCTATTAATAACCATAGCGGCAAAAGCAGATAAATTTGCTGTATAAAATCGGCGATACAAAATTGTATTTATTTCTTTCCTTCGGCATTTCTTTCCATTTTTTGTCCGGTCGCAAATTGCCGCCTTATCGGTTTTACAGTGGACCAGTTTGCAGTGCCGTGCAAAAGTGTATTTGCCCTTTTTGATTTTTTCTTTACAAAATTGTATTTGTAAGTCTCTTGTATATTCAGAATTTTTATTTTTATATAAGTTCTGAATCACCCTGTATAAACATTTCAATATATAAAATATTAATAAATAAATATTTATTTTTATTTGAGTTTTATATATTTTTATTTAAAAATTGTACTCTCAAATATATAACATTATGTATTTAATTATAAAATTTTTAATTTGCGATTTTCTTTTTTCAACTTTAAAATTTTATTTTTCTGTAAACAAATTTAAAGAAAATTTTGACGTAATATGTATAAATAATTATGCAAATAAGTGAAAAGGAAAAAATTAAAAATAGTATGTTCATTAAGATACTTCTAATATAATCATACTATTGCTTTATGTAATTTTTTTTGGAAATGGACAACATTTGTACTATATTTATGGTATAGGTATCAAATAACTACAATTACCCTTTACAATTATTACACTTAGATTCGTTTTCAGTTCGTTGCTAATAAAACCTTTGTGCTTATAAGCTAGGATTATATAAAAGGGAGCGAATGGAATCAAATAGCAGGCTAAAATAATATTGTTGACTTAGGATAATCTGCTTTTTGTCCTTAATAGTCTTTTAAAACGAGACTGATTTATATTCGACTTTCAGTCTACTTAATAAAGACATATATCACCTTTAGGCTTTATTGAAAAATTGTTGCATTTACGATACTAAATAAAACTTGATAAATGTCGGCATACCTAAGTTGTTTTATTATTACCTTTATTTCAAATTTATTTATTCGCCTTTATCAAGAATTTAGAAATTTGTAGAGTGCACCGGATGGCGAATTTCACAACAACGCCATGACAAATGACAACCCATACATCAGAATAATAAATGAATAATGATAATGGACCACTTGGATCTGGCACACGTTGAATTGATGGTAGGACGTTATACCTACTACAAAAGTTCTTTACAGTCAAGATCTTAGGAAGAATTATTTGAGTATATCACTGGAGCCTGATTTGAAAGTAACGGAAAATTTATCTTGCATCTATGTTTTTCAGATATTTCTTAATTTAAAAAAAGTTGTCAGTTGACAGGACATTCAAGAATTTAACATTTTGTATAGAGTATTATTTTGTTTAGTTTTTAAAATTAGTGGCGGCTGGTGACTGTTTAAACTGATGAGGCAGGCAGGCTGAAATATCTATCTGCTGCTCCAAATATGAATATAATGTTTAAGATTTTTTAGAGACTTCTTAAATTATTAATCATTGACAATTCAGTTAATGAAAATTTATTATTTGAAATTGCTCTACTTTATTAGCTAAATAATTTCAATTTTACGTGCATCGTTTATCGCCGTTGTAGTACCTACTTAATTTCCCACACTTCCCAATTTGCAATTTGAAAAAAATTTAAACATAAACCTCGCGATAGGTACATTTTTAAATCGGAATATCCATCCCTTAACTGTATCTATCATCAGTAAACAAAACACATGAAAATGCTTATTTAATTTTGCGTTATCGGTAAGCCATTTATATTTTTTTTATAGTTGTTAAAGGCACGATTTGGTTGACCGCAGGAAATGATATTAGTTAAGTTTAAGTTTGACTTAAATTTAGAGATTCTTTAGCCCGAATAATTTATCATCATGCATATTATGCACACATTTTTTTTTTTAAATTAAGTTTCGAAATATGATTAGTATTTCTCACGTTTTCTCGTTCTTCGGCGATGGCACTGTCGATATAGTACTTGAGCCCTGGCATTGCAATATCACATTTAATACACCCGAAATGTAATGAAAATGAAACAATTAAACAAACGAGAAATCATGAACCGTATAATTTTACAGATTTTATTAGATTCTCATTCTCATCTCTCATAGAGGCATGTCTACAAGGGTCGTTTTCTCACACATTTGCTTTACTGGTTATAATACAGGGTGATTCAGAACTGATCTAAAAAAAATTGAAATTAGAAGCGCCATGAAAAATAGTCGATATCGTAAGAACATTTTTTGTAAAATCCTTATAGTTTCTGAGTAAAAAAATATTAAATATTTTCAACCTTTACATCACTGGGCTACTGTAGTCTCTAGCCAGGCGATTCCGAATATTGAAATCCGATTACTTTTTGTAGGTAATAAAATTTTTTTGATGCCATGCTTTACATTAGTGTTTCATGTGTCTAAAATGGCTTAGGTGTATAGCAACTATAGAATTTATTTAGCAGAACGATTCCTCGGTAAACATGTGCCAAATGCAGCTACTTTTACCGCGACGTGCAGTAAGTGCAAGTGTATGCAACGCGAGGGAAACCGAATTGTAAAAGAGATGGAGGTCCAAGTCATATTGCAGGAGTGTGGCGTATCATACACGAGGCTCAATTATGTCCGTACCATGTACAGCGTGTCCAAGTATTAATATCAATAAATTGAACGAAGAAGACCGGTACCATGGCCACCACGATCTCCTGAGTAAATCATTTGGAATTCTTTTTGTGGGAATATTTGAAAAATGAATTGTGTCGCATCGAAGTGGATACCTACTATTGATGATTTACGCAAACGTATCATAACTGCTGCCAGTAACTTACACATTCAAAACGAACAAGAAGTAGAAACATTTGTGTCAGTTTGTAGAAACTGGGTAAGACGGGCCCAAAATGTTGTAACATCAGATATGTCTAATTATTTTATTAATTAAAACCACAATTTAATTATATTAATAATTAATAACAATAGCGGCAAAAGCAGTTGAATTTGCTCTATAAAATAGGTGTTATAAAATGGCATTTATTTTTTTCCTTGGGAATTTCTTCTTTGTCCGGGCGGCGATTGCATACTTTGCCGCCTTATGAGGTTTTACAGTGGACTAGTTTCATGTATAAAAAAATATTTAAATTTTCTATCGTAATTTTCAATTACGTAGATACAGTTAAGTATTTGAGACCAGAGACCATTCTTGTTTAATTATCTTAATTTTGATTAATTTTTGATATTAAAATAGAGAAATTATATACATAGATTATTCTCCAAAGAACTGCTTTTATAAGTTATTAAAATTTTTGCAGCTTATATTAATCACATTGAATACAGAAGTTTACATTTTGGTATATGGCGTTCAGAAATTAAATAATTGTAGAAATGTCATTATCTTCAGTCAAACACAAATTTTCAGTTCGATATTCACACCAATAATTTTGTTTAATTGTTTAATAACAAGCATTGAAAATAAAACAATATGTAACCAAAACCCATAGTTTAATCTCTTTCAGAGACTGCATGTGACAGTTTCGTATCTCATCTAGTGGCATTTTGACAATATACTGTATCTAAGTAATAAAATGAGGAAATTGAATGTGCGCGTGATGTGAGGTATGGAAATAAACAGAAGATTAATTTTCAAGTTCATGTTTAAAAACAATAATATTTGCTGTCATAAAACAGTCAACAATTTTGAGGGATGATTTTTATCTAAATGTACAGGTATTATATTCAGTAGCATGAAAAACATCTAAAATTACCATTATATTTTATACCTATTATTTTAACTAAAAATCAAAGGTCTTCCTTAAAGAAGGTTTCATATTGTTTCTCTTGACATTTTCACCTGATTCAAACTAGTAATGAAATTTTAGGCAGGTCTATATTGGATGATCATGATAGGCTAACGCCCCACCGTCTGAATTATTTGCTTGATGAGGGTAAGGCAGTCGTTCAGCGCATGTTTAACCACCCCATTTTGTTGTTTACACCCCAACAACGAAATATCATTTATTCCCATAATATATGATTTCTCTTGCTGATATAGATCACAATCAGTAAGTTTCCTTTCATGATGCTTGAAAATTCTTTCCCTTATTTTAAGTTTAAATTATTTGTTTATATTTTGTCATTATTTAACTGACCTACGAATTAGAACAATATAATTAAAGGAAGAGTAAAGCCCATTTCTGCCATTATAAAAAACGATTTTCGTTTGAAATTTTCTGCTACTAGTCAATCTCTTAGTTGTTAGGTACTATGACTCATTTCCACTTCATTATGAATGACAAGGCCCAAGAAATGATTCTAATCCACAAGCACTATTGACTTGACATATTGTCATCTACTTAAAAATGTTGATGAAAATTAGAGTTATCTTCATCTGTATTTAGTACAGACTGATTTCTTCCGTTGCAGTTTATTCACGTATCAGCCAAATTCAAACTGCCTATTATAACCATTTGTAGTGTAAAATTTCTCAACACTTAGTTGACCAACTATCAGTACTAGACAAACGTCCTGTAGTAGTTTATGCGACTGGTTGCATTCCATGCTTCCTTTTCAATGATGACGTCGCGACGATGGAAAAAAGCACTAAGTAGATTAATTTTCATTTTGAGAGATTTGTGATTTCTTTTAATTTTAATATACTACTATATCACAAATAATAGTTTAACACTTTTGGTTCCTTAATATTTTTTGACTAAAACTGATCCAATCTTCTAAATTTGAAAATGATAATTTTTAAAGCAGTAGTATCTTTAGATTATTATTAATTATGTATTAATTAGGGAATAAATATGTATAATTATACAGTTGCACAAATTCTAACTGTTAACCATATGCAATTTCCTCGTGCAATAATCATATTTGTGTGTTAAGATAAAAACAGTGTTTGGCATAATTTACTGAAAATAACACGGAAACTCACATCTGTTAAAATTCATACATCCTGTATATAACTTCAAGTACACAAGTTGAAATACCCGACAGTTTTTTTTTAGTTACTATTTAAAGCAAAACAAAGAACTACTCCGCATAGTAATAAAGCAAAAAACGAACTACAATCAATCTAAACACGTCGTGATTTGTCTGCGCTGATGAAATGAGATGGATGATCGAATATTCATTGTGTGTCAGCCTGTCAAAACGTAAAAAATGAGAAAGGATCCTAAGTTGATTATTATCTTTTATCTAGAAAAAAAATATATTCAGCGAATTATGTATTCATTGTAGTAAGCTCTTGTGCCAAAAGAGATTCATAGAAATCAAATTTTATACATCCAAATAAATATGTAACAAAATACGTTACAAATACAAATTTGAAATATTTTACAAGGTTTTCATGAAAATGATTATATATATACAGATTGAATATTAAGTAGGGATTTTTTTTTGACACGACACACCTCAAAATACCGAGAAATATCAGCCCACAAACCTAGAAAAATATAGACTGTGCCAGTGTCATATTGCCAGCGACCGCAAATTCATGGCTGCCCTAGAAGGTACAGAATCGCTAAAACTTGGTTTATATGCCAATTTACGTTGGTTGTATTGTAGCATGAAGTTCATTTGTTTACTGTGATTGGTCACATTCTTTAATGACATTTAAAATGACAGCAAGTTAGTTAATTTCATATTGCAATGCAGCCATCATATTTGCACAACCGCCAACATAAAGCAAATAAAATATCCATTTTCTGGACCTTAGGTCCCTAGAAAATGCGGCACCTGTCACGTGACCTATATCATGAACCGACGAGGTCTATATTTTTTCTAGGTTTGTGTATCGGCCAAACATTTATTAAAGAAAATACCTAACTGTTTCCATAGCCCATCAGACGTGTGCATTTCGAAAATACATTTAGTAAAATTTTCCATTGTGACTATTTTCCTGTAAAAGCCACTCGCAAAAGTGTACTTTTGGGGGATGGTTTTATGGCATTAACTTTTGAACTCATTGCACGTGATAGGTATGAAGCTGATTCTTCTTCTTAAATTAAGAGTTACAGGTTATTCTCGCTCCTACACCCGGGTCCGAATTGCAGCTAATGGAATTTTTTGTGGTGCTTCCAATCTTAATACAAATCTGTCAAAAGTTTTGTTTACTTTTATGGAGAACTATACACAAAAACACCCAAATGATTTTTTTTAATAAGTGCTTTTATGAGACCTATTTATAGTCGGAGCAGAATATTAGAAACTTAATTTCACAACTTCTTCAAATCAATATGTTTTCATGTTCATCCAAGAAGCTCATCTTGAAGCTCTTTAACTTTTTTATGTGGCAAGATGTTTTATAAAATAGTTATTAATTATATATGGGTATTAACAAGCATTTTTTCGAGATGATTAAATTGCTGGTTAATTTCCCGAATGTAATACAACGTTTTATCCACGACCACGACCAAAACCGGTCAATTAGGAGAGGGAAAGCAATGTGAAAGTAGGTGAAAGTTATGGTTTTGAGAATGGTGAGAATGCAGAGAATTTCTGCATTCCGGCTAAAATCCAGCAAGAAGCAGCATTACATCTGTTACCAGCCAAAAACAAAAGTATTCGCAGGTGTTTGTCGATGCAATGAATTAACCTTTTTGGATATCACCGATGTCCAAAGCAAAGGCAGTTATCTATACGTACTCAATCTGGATACGAAAATAAATATTTCAAGAATTCTCACGATCATGGAAGAAGCTTTTTCAGTCAATGCTGTAGAAATGTGTCGAAAATACATCAATTTGCGACCGAAAAATGCCGGTGGGACATTTTTCTTGCAATATGTGGCTGGAAAATGCACACAACATGTAGGCACAATTTCGAAAATGTTTTCAAAAGTACCTGCTGTATTGGGCTCTAATCCAGAAAGTTTTACTGAACGTGGAATGAGGCGTTTTTCGGCAACATTAGTGGTCAATGCTAGGGGTGCTATTATCACTGTGACGTGTCATATAATGGTTGGAAATCAACTACGGTAGCGGTTATATTGAAGATTCACTATCCAATATGGCAATTGCTGAAAAAACTCAGGTCCTATCTGGCGAAGTTGTGGACCCCTCCAGTCCTTCAATGCCAAATCTGGAAAACTCACATAGATAAACCAACTAAAGCTCGAAATTTGTATCGCAAACATGCTCAAGAGTCATTTCAAGATGGGACCATTTGTTTTCCAGCAGACCTACAAAAAGTCATTATGTTGCCACGTGTTGACGGTTTTAAGAAAGTCATATTTACAAAACGACTTGTTGTATATAATGAAATCTTCGTTCCAGTTGGAAAAATTCAAATAAAACCATTTGCGTGTTTATGGCATGAGGGTATCACTGGTCGAAATAGGGAAGACATTATAAGTACTCTCTACAAATTCTTCTTAAAATATAGAAATTTATCACGTATTATTTTATGGCTTGACAACTGTTCGAGCCAAAATAAGAATTGGTGTTTTTTCAGTTTTTTGGTATACATCGTGAATTCGGATGAAGTGGCTATTGACGAAATAAACGTACAGTATTTTGTACCGGGCCATACATTTATGTCGTCCACCATCAGGTGGAAGCTGCCTTAAAGAAGCAGAAAAAAACATATGATTTCAAAGATTTTTCTGAAGCTGTTTAAAGTGCCAATAAGTCAAAAGTGGAAGTAATAGAAATAAAACACACTGATTTTTTTATGTGGAAAGATTTCAAGAGCCAACAAAAAATACAAAAGACATTAAACAGAGTATATTTAGCAGACATTGTGAGTATCAAAGCAGTAAGGGACATTTATGAGTTAAAATGTAAAAGTATGCCAGTGTCATCACCTTTATCTGCTCCATGTGGAGTGTCAATAGAAAAACGCGAAAGTATTCTAAAAAATGTAGGTAGTGTTCTTCCAAAAAATAGAAGGCAATTTTGGGAAGAGTTGGAAATTAATCCTTTGTCTTCAAGCAATTAAATTATAATAATTCCCGATAGATAAAAATGTTATTTTTATAAATAAATAAAAGTTTTTGTAATATTTTGTTAAAGTGATGTTTTATTTGATGCGTCAAACTAATTTCAATGGTGTGTTAACTTTTAGAAGTACATATTCCTATTTTAAGGGTTGCTAACTAGTGAAAAAAGTTAAATTGGAATTAACAGTTGTGTTTTTATTTCATGATTTGCTAGGCATAATTGCAGTTAACGTTACTTGATAATAAAGTAGTATGTACGCACGTGCGGCATTTTTCCTTTATACTGTCAAGATCAGGTTTGCAGTATATGCATTTTATAGCAAAAAAAAAGTTATATTTGAAAATTAACTATTGCAGACAACTAAATATGTTAAAATCACTTAAAAACCATGTATTTTACTACTTAATTGACCATTAGGCCCTTTGGCCCGAGTTAAATTTAAAATGTGGCATATCTCAAAATGGATATTTTGTACATAAAGCACTTTCACTTAGCAGGACAGTACAGATATGTAGAACGCTTCGTTTCTGTGGCTTTTACGTCCAGCATGCAATAGCGAAACGCCGCTAGATGTAGCTTGCCTACACCGCGTACCCTTATATGTTATTACTAGAGTTTGAACTTTTCATATAATAGTTTGTCACTATAGATACAAAGCGTTGAGACAAGACCATTGTATTCTCATTGTTAAAGCATTCTTAAATGCTTTGCCGCTTATTCGTTTTAACAACAGTATACAGCGTGATAGTTCATCATACACGTTTATTATGAGGCAGGTAGGTATTTGACTAATACATCGAATGCATGGACACGTTTAAGAAGGACTAAAAAGAAAATGAAAAACATTTGATTTTGTTGAAAGGACATATCTTTCATACTGAATTTCTGAATTTTTCGATGTGCATAGATACAGAATATTTTTATAAAAACATTACTCGCCTCTTTTACCCGTCTGTGGTGTTATTTATACCTACTATTATTTACCAGTCCAGGCATTTATTATGTTTTCCTTAATCGTAATCTTTACATTTAGGAGATCCTATTCTACTTATATTTAAATGCAAGAAATAACGGCAAGTATTTATGAGAAAGACAAGTGTTAGGAATTAAAACAAAATTTTAAATTGGTTTATAACATAGGTCCCTTTTTGAGAGCATTCAAAAGAAATTTTACCAGTGTGGAATAAGATGAACACCAAAGAGGCTAGGAAATCAAACCGCTGCATTATACTACGTAACTTGATATATTGTGAACTGCAGTCTAAATGCTTCCTTCATACAATTTCTATTCATAGCGTATAAAAGATCCATTTTTTATATGAACTGTATCGTGATTTGTTTTTAGTCGTATTCTTGTCCCGTAAAATACCCATATCCGCTTTATTTTTTAGAACTTGTAGAATGATACCGTCAACTCTATTGTCAGCAGATTTTCTAATGTTTGTTGTAAGTTGAAACTGTCAATTGTGCGGGATTAGTTGTATCATCATTGTGACAATTCTGTATGAGGTATGGGGCGATGTAGCAAATATAATGGCAGATTAAGTTTAATATCAACATAATCGCTTTATATTATAAATACGTTCAAGGGATTGCTAGGGTCGTCTATGGTTGGTTGATTAAAATTTAACAGCTGCAGATCGCCATGTTACGAACTATACAATATGGTTGCCAAAGCGGACTCTAATGCAGTGCATAATCAAGAGGAACCGTTTTCGAATATTTAAATACGTTTTACCTTAAATTTAGCTCGTAATTTTTAAAGCGACAATATGGAAACATTGGAAAAAAGAGTATCTAAGCTTAATATATGAACACAGCATTATTTAGTTTTTATTATCAAATAAGCATTGTTCATAATATAATGAAAACCGATAGATACACAAAGAAAAATCCGCAAAAAGAATATAAGCATATTTTGCTGACATTAAAATTGCCATTTCATTAAACATATTACAAAGCGTTTTAGAGTAATATTTAAAAAAAAAACTTCAATTTTTGACAGCTTTAACGCCCTTTAATGGCTAAATGAGGCAACTTTGAACAGAGGTAAGTTTAGTTAAATAGTAAGTATTGATTTATTCTCAAGATGAGACAAAATATTGGAATACCTGTATATGTAAGAGTAAAATAGGTAGTAAAATTTTATACCCCTTCTTCCCTTTTTGAATTTCTTATTATACTCAACCGCCGAAAATCTAGAGAGTGACTCATGTCAGTGGCGGCTCGTGATGACATTAAACGGGTATTATACAAATATTTACTCATTTTTGAGTCAATTCAAACCTGCGATCCTTCATAGAAGCAAACTTGTCTATAACCTTCTCGTTGAAGCCATCAATTTGTGAAATAAATATGTTTTCAATGGAAAGCATAGATAGAGCTGTCAAACGATCCTGGGACATTGAATTTCGAAGGAAGGCCTTGATTCTTTTTAAAGTTGAAAAGCATCGTTCAGCTTCTGATGTTGACATGGGTGTTGTTGCAACAATTTCTAATAATTTTTTTGTTTCCCGAAATGTTTCGTCTAAATTATTTTGTGTTTAATATTAGTTGTCCCTAATAAAGCTAATTCCATTGTATTATGTAGACGGCTTTTGAAGTTGTCGTGCTTCTTCATTTTTTCAGTTAACTGCACAAAATCTGTCACCCCTACCTCCGTTCATGCTTTATCACCGCCAAAAAGTAAACAAGGAAAACAAAATAACGCAATTTTTTGTTGCACCCACAAATCCAATTGTTCTTCGAATAAATGTCTCTATTAAATTGACGTTTATATGCTTTTCCGCGGCTAACACCTGCAGTCTCAATAACAATATAGGGCAGTGGCCTAACATTGTTTTTTAATCAAATTTCTCCTTCATAAGAGTATTTAGAAAATCGCTTCACATGAACTAAATTATAAACTAAATCCATTGTCACTATCACAGTATATAAATATTAATAATTAAGACAATAAATAACTTTACAAATTCACAAAACACCAAAACAGTTTTAAAATCTCAAATTAACACGAAATAAGTACGATTTACGCCCGCAATTCTACGAGTAAACATTCACTGATGCTGCTTTTGCTGGAAAAAATGCAGCTCACTGACCATGTAAATTCGTGCATTTGTGAGCGTCAATTGTGAATTGTCGCGGGAATTGAGAGGGAGGACGGGTGTGCTGAACCGTGCACAGAACTACCTCGTGTGGCCCAGTTCAATGTACCGCGACGCGCTCGCGTAGAGACCCAGATATTTCATCTGGTCTACTACTCAATAGAGGACGACGGGCAGAATGCAATTTTAACGCAAGCATGACGGCTCGACACAACGCCGGCGGGCGTAGGATGCTGTTTAGCTGTACCAACTAGCCAAATCATTATATTAATAAATTTTAGTAATTATTACGCCTTGAAAATATAAAAATATCTAATTTTGGCAGTTCTGCAGCTCTGCAGCACCTATACACCAGCCGCCACTGACTCATGTTATAAACCCGCTCACAGTATATAGTAGTAGACACAAATAAACATACATGCAGCCCGTATATTTTTCCTATGACATCGTGTGCTGAGAGTTTTATACCCGATTACACAGCTTCTGCAAGTACGCATGCGTTACAAAAACATGGATACAAGGTCATACGGAAGGCGGTACGATATGATTCAATAAGTGTTAAGTTGTGACCGTTATAGTGACAGTGCTAGTTACCAATAGTGAATAGTGTGTATAGTGCAATATTTGCACGATTTATTTAGTGATGGGAAAATCTCTACTTTTAACGAATTTTTTCAATTATAACATATCTGATCGTCTTTAGTACGCCCATAAACTGTTGCTCCTCGCACACTTCGCCCGTCGCGCTAGTCAGCAAACTAGCGATGAATCACTCTCTAGATTTTCAGCGGTTGGGTATAGATATCTGTTTCAACACTTTAATTCGTACATTTTCTTTACATTTAAGTAAGTGCAAGGGATACTGTGTGTCTCCATTTTATAGGTTTAAGCCATTAACATAAGTATTCGAACTACAGTGTACAATGACAACATTGTATACTTTACAAACTTCCACAATCGAAATCAAATGCATACGAAATTAATGGCAAATCTTATATAGAAAACAAACATTTTAAAATAATTCCAAACAACTTGTAATATATTATTTGTCAGATGGTGATGATGTTAGTTATATCACATTATCTATACTCGCGTCAAGAATTCAGACGTCTTACGTCATGGTTGACATTAAGCAATTATCTTTATTGTCAACGTAGTTTTCGATATTTGGTCGCGTTAAAAACAACATTTTTTTTGCAATTTAGTATAGTATATAGTTTTATTACTCTCAGTTGCAATTTCTTAAATATTTTGATATATAATGAATTATTCATTTGTTCATATGACGTAAGTCGTCTGAATTCTTGACGCGAGTATATACAATTATTGTTTGCCACTTGGAAGAAAATGCATTGATGTATAATACTTATGACCTATTTTTAGCAAATGCATATAATACGATATTCTAATTTTACCTTCTCGGCTATTATTTAGAGAAATCTTAATTTTTAAATACCAGACATATTCTACAGATTGGGGGATTGATTCTGGTAGCCAAAGATATCAAATTTCAGTAGATTTACCTGGCTCCCTAACACATATATGTAGTAATTTAACGTGTTTCCATAGATGAATGACCAAGATTACGTTAAGAATGTTCTCGTGTAGGTGTTTTACGAATGTATAATTTAAGCATAAGGCTTATAAAATAGTTAAACAATGACAGGCCTTGCCAGGCAGACGCTTTTATTAAAATATATTCCAAGTAATTTGAAACTGAAATCCACATATCAACATTAATTACGAAAGATGAACAGAGAGATAAATGAAAAATTTATATTTGTTTGGTAAAATTCAAATGAGTCGTTCGTATTTCATATATTTTTTTTATTATTATAGCAGTAAGCATCGATTTTTTATATCACCCCCCATATTAATATAGGTGCATCTAATAAAGGGTTCTCCATATTAAACTACCCACTTTAATATTCGAATAAAAAATATTTTATTACACTAATGCATAGCTAACTCTGAGTGGTTCATTATATACTCCAATATTAGTTCAATTTTAAAAAATCATGTATTATAAGTGCCCTTCATCAACTTTCAATTCTTAATGCAAGATAGTGCATTACCCTACAAATCAAATCACTATCAATTCTTGTGATTTCTTCTCGAATGAGGTATTTTAGCTTCTCAATTGTTGTGGGACGACTTGCAAAGACATTTTCCTTCAAATAACCCCACAAAAAAAAAACGGGTGCTATTAGGTCGAAACCAAGGCAAATTTGCAAATAGGGAAATTATTACGCATAATTCTCATACTATTTCTGACTGTGTGAGCTGTTGCTCCATTTTGTTGGATTACCAGAACAGATTTAAATCTCAATTTAATCAGTTCTGGTATGAGAAACATTTACACATTAGAACACAGAACCACACACAGAAACATTAGAACGGTTATTTTCATCCCTCAAACTTTTGGACAATAGAGATTTTTTGTAAACATTTCATGAGGATTTCCAGCTTATTTAAAATGTTGTTTGTTAATCTTGCGTCTCTATGTCGATTTTTAAGATGCTGTGCGATTTAGTATTTCTAAAGATAAAATATTAAATCATGATGAAGAATTCTGTGAAAAATCCCCTTGGATATTTCTAGAGAAAGTGATGGCCTAGTAGCATGCAGGTCTCTCATTTGTTCAATATTCGTAGGAAACGTCCAGGTTTTTGAATACTCTGCACATAATCATTTTTACGCCAGTGCCAAACCCATAACATAGGTAACTGTTTTGCACATTACCCCTATTATGTTTGTCAAATTGTCGCCGAAATACACGCTGAACTTCTTCTACTGAACCAGTTCTAATATAGATATAGACACACGTTGTTGCACTGAATAATCCATAATATGCAAAAAAATTTTATAAATTTGTCAAAAAAAACTTTGTTGGACAAATTGCCGTTTGTGGCTCTAACACGAATTTATGACAGTGACAATTAATTCACTGTTTTGAGACAAACACCTACTTCATAAAATGTAATCACCAGAGACTACTAATCATAACCTACTAAGAAAATAATAATCATATATTGCATTTGATATATAGTGATTTTTTGGATTGTTATACCGTGACCTTGGTAACTGGTCGCTTCCAGTAACAGAATTAAAGTGCATGTGTCCTAGCATTAGCTCGGATTCTTTGACTCGGACTAGGCTCTGTGGAGACAGACCTGCTATCCGTATCTTTGGGCCCGCCCCTATACTGATTTCGGCTTCTGTTGTTGATATCGACTGCTATGGTCGGAACTGTTCCTCGGATGATGGTGATCTTCCAAGACGTCCCGTAGCCGCCTCTGTAACTGGTCGCATCCAATGCTTCCAAACGTTTTGGTGGGATTTGCCCATATCTTCCACGGCCTTCATAAGTTTTTTATTATCACGGGTTTGATGAATCGAATATAGCCTTTTCACAATATTCTATTAAATTAAAATCATCAAGTGCGCCAGTCACTACTCACTATACATAGTATTCAAAAAATTTGTAGCAACTAAATTTACACAACCTCAGCAGAACTCAATGCTAGGATCCTTCGAATCAACACAACAGTAATGGTCGGCTTGTCTATACAACCATGTGCGCTATAGATATTGTACTACAGTTGAAATTGGTATGAGACATTTCAAGTGTATTACATTAATAAGGTGTAGTACAGTTTAGTTGTGCTGTAAAATAGTGTATGAGAGGCTCTCTAACGTTGATTTAAAAAATACATGTTTAAATGCACATTGTGTGGTGCTCGATTTATAGCTGCCCGAAAATACATCATGAATATTTATCACAGAAATTCTCAAAAAATATGTAAATATATTTCATGCTTTATGCAATTTTCTACATGTTAAATATTTATATTTAATAAGTATTACTACCTACTTGAAAATATTGTTTATATAGGTACCTATTCATTTTCCTTTCACTAACTTTTCTCATATACTGCATCCTTTAATAATGTCTATATTAATATTGTAACACATCTAACTTATACAGTAGCATTTAAGAAGAAAACTCGATAATAAATCAATCGAAAAATTAACTAATTTTTCTACTTGTCCCTACTGCCTCGCCCATAATTAATTCACAAAGGCATCTAATGAATTGATATTGAAATCATAATACCTAGATTGCTGATGATTTATTGCTAAGTTTGTCTTTTCTTCCGTACCATACTTAAGACTTACATATTGTCAATATTTCAGAAAATTTAAGAAAATCTAAATTTATTTTTCTTAATTTCTTAAAGCTATTTTTATCTTGGCAACGAAACATTTGCGGACTCATGTTTATAGAAATTTCTTATCAGAATGCCGTTTTACCTACATAGTAACAAAATAACAGTAAGTTCAAACTCATTTAAGAGTGAATTATTTTGGTGTTGAATTTTGAGCAAATTTAACATTTTAACAAAGAAATTACCTTATCTACACAATATTTGGTTAGAGAAATCAAAATATGCGTGAGTAAAAACATATTGTGTAAAAATAACACCAACCGCTGTAGATATTACACATTGTTTAGTAAGTGGAAGGGGGACAACAAAGTTGGGTACGAGCAGGAACCGATGCGCAGTGGGAGTTTTTCTATGTATGATACAAGTTACTGCTGATGTCTGTAGACGATAATTATAAGTGTATTGTTCTAACCGGATCATGGACCATGGACCGCAATTGTAAATACATTTACAAATTACAATTTGCATAAAAAGTACGCTGTAAACTGGAAAGTGAGAATTTCTGTCATGAAGATGTGGTAGAAATAGGTAAGTAACAATGGCCGTCTTCATCCGACACAAAAAATTGTTGATTTGCTTCTTATTTCAGAAAACCTATCTTGTTTTATTTGATCCTCAACTACTTAGCTATAACATTTTTGAAAAAAATCAAATCTGGAAATTATCGATTAAACAGTTCAATAAAGAGCCATTTGATCAGCCATACAACATCATCAAGTATTTTGTGGCAACAAAGTACACATTTTGTTAAATTTAGAAATAATGTATTGTTTAATAATATAATAAAATAAAACATCTTTACATACTGCATCATGTTATTATCTAGAAGTATAATCTCAACCTTTATTTCATTCAACTTGTTATAGCAAACTTTTGTTTCCAATAATGTGTAGTTAGTAGTAGTAATAAATATTATATTATAATATAATATAGTATAATATTATAGCATAGTATAGTATAATATAATATAATACAATATAATAACAATACTAATTATTGTTATTGTTATTGTTGTTATGGTTGCTTCCACAATTTCATTAAACCTATATTGTGTCCCAACTAAACAGGTTTTCTTTTTATAGACTGTAATTTTTATGACAATTATTTATAAGAATTTTGTTATTATTATTAATAATTTAATTATAATTATTTGTAATAGTTATAATGTTATTAATAGTAATAATTATTAATATTTATAAAGTAATACACGTTTAATAGATACACAATAGTCTAATTTTCATAAAAACTGTGTAAGAACCAACACAGTATAATGAAAAATCATTACTATTTTGAGTTTGTTACAACACTAAAATTATATAAAATAAAAAAAATTGCGAAATCATATTAAACCCCATCTCATCGCTGACACTGGCGGCCGGCAGCCGCGACCGCACGTTTGACGTTTAGAGAATTAGGCAACCAATAACAATTTGTTGTCATAATTAAAGCCCTGTGTGTTTACTTTTGAAATTTTCTGTTTTGCTTCAATTTTTAGTTTCAATTTTTTTAATTTTAAACGTTTTATAGTAATTAAAGAAATTTGTGTCGGGTACAGATATTCTCCTATAAGTTCGCTTGTTTGTTTTTCTAACTTATCGGACAAGATTATATAATTAAAGACTGTTGCGGGTATATTCAAAGTTTTCTATCATCTATATTAATATTCCTTTCATTCTTCATTGTTCTTAGAATAAATGGGCATTTTAACTCTATGCAAAATGTGTGTCTCAGTAGATAATCCCGACGGACCTGACTTAATGAGTGAAAATGCAGTTTTGACAGTTTGGATCAAAAAAAGAATGTAAAACGCAGCAGCTAACCGGATTAGCTGTTACCTATCAGGTTAATCATTTTCATCGTTCCTACCATTCGAAATGTATGTAAAAAACGACCGCGTGGTAGTTGACAGATATCAACCACCTTGGACGATGATAAGCGCCGATTTTCCGGAGGAAAAGATTTTTTTAGGCCTCCCTGATCACGTGGTAAAAATTTTTGTAGTGGTAGTTAATTCTGTATTTTTCAAATCGACTACAAAAAAACACCCTGTATATAAAAAAAAATAATAATAAGTACCTACTGTACTTTGTTTAACACAGTTAAGTAATTCTACATTTTTTAGTGACGCTAGTGACTTACATATTAATATCAAGCTCGTTATTGATAATGAAGTCATGAAAAATTAAATTAGTTACGGAGGTTTTTTTTATCAAAAATGAAATGTATTGCAATCATTCTCTCAGATAATGAGTTATCCTAAATTAATGAATACTTTC
Organism: Monochamus saltuarius; assembly: GCA_025584915.1. NCBI lineage: Eukaryota > Metazoa > Arthropoda > Insecta > Coleoptera > Cerambycidae > Monochamus > Monochamus saltuarius. Next base: position 38,956,088 of record CM046723.1, read on the forward strand.
AAAGCATTAATAAAGCAATGCAATTATTAACTATCATAACCATTCCCAAACAACCAATAGACATGTTTAAACAACTTTATGATCTGTAGTTTATCAAGTAAATAACTAAAATCGAACGCTGTGAGCATAAAAGATGTACTTATTTACCATATTCTCAACGCGCAAATAGCTGTCAATCATATGGAGGCAAAATAGCCTGTGAAATTTGAGACAAAATCAATGTTATTTCAACTTGTATATTTTACACAGGCCACAGCTGTTAGTACATCTTCGTATTTTTATAAGAGGCATGTTAATATTTCTAATATAAAATGTTTAATAATGTTCTTAACAACTTTGAATTACATTTAGATAGAACCGCCAAACAAATAGTTAAAATTATTATTATTGAAAATCAGACGAAAAATAAAAAACAAATTCAATGAAAACTGAGGATGATTAAAATACAATTTGGTTTCGCCAAATAAGTTGCGCACACAAACAGAAATCTTTCCTTTTCAGGTTGCAAGATGTCCCAAACACATAAAAAGCTATTTATCAAGTATTCTTCGTGTGACAAGTTTTATATTTTATCTAAGTTGATGCTATTGTGAACAGGAATTCATTCTGCTACTTTTATATAATTGTCACGTTATATGGGCGTCGTAAATATAAATAGGTGTAGGTATAGCTCTTTACGCATTTTCAGATTTGGGGTTCCTTTCACCGGTCTTGTCTCTGTTATGGAATGAAGCTATTTTGATTCCTTTTATGATTTTATTTTTATTTTATAACTGAAATTTTATTATGACTAATTAATATCTTAATATACTTATTTATAGACCTATTGTTATCGATAACCATAAACATCATGTCAATTAAATTTATGAAAGTGTTGAATCATTTAAACTGATACAGATAGAAAGTAGAACTCAGAAATAATTAATGTCAATTCGCAGAGGCAAGGCTACAATATAATTTTACAGAATTGAAATTTCTAAAACGTGATTTAGCTTAGCCCTTTTCTTAAACTTGTTCATGCTAAGCGTGGTGAATGTATTTTACTTAATAATAATTCACCTAATATCTATCGTCATTTTTAGACTACAACTGAAGCAACCTACGTAAAAAGAAATTAATTATTGTTTAGTAAACTTTATTACAAATTTTATATAGTGCCTAAAGTAACACACATTCTACAGGCTGATTCACAACTTATCTATAAAAAAAATTAGGAATAGATGACTCAACATCGTATTTCTTTTTGTAAAATCCTTACAGTTTCCGAGTAAAAAAATATTGAAGTTGTCGTATTTTCAAGTCGATTCAGAATATTGAAATCTGATTCATTTATCTTAAAATGACTTACGTATATAGCAACTCGGAGTTGATGGCTATCGGTTTAATTTATGGTGAAGTGAAAATGTTTTAACAGATCGACCAAGTAAACATGTGCTAAATGCAGTTACTTTTACCGCGGTGTGCAGTGAGTGCAAGTATAGTGCAACGCGAGCGTGATACGGAAAATTTGACACCGAGTCGTGGAAGGATACTCCATCCACGGCGTATTACAGCACCGTAGGGTATAATACACGAGGCTCAATTATATCCCTACCATGTACAAGGTGTCCAAGCATTAATACTAATAAATTGGACAGGAGGACCGGTATCATGGCTACCACGATCTCTTGACTTTAAATCATCTTTTTGTGGGGATATGTAAAAAATGTAGTGTATCGCACCGAAGTGGGTACTATTGATGATTTACGCAAACGTATCATAGCTGCTACCAATAACTTACGAGACCAAAACGGACAAAAAGCAGAAACATTTAGTTAATTTTGCAGCAAGATACGTGAAAAACGGGTCTAAATAGGGAAAAGTTCCGTACAAGATGGATCGGAATGCGGTTTTCTGCATTTGCTTCTAAAAATTATTAATCCAAAATTCACCTAGGTGGGAATATGCTGAAATTCGTAGTTGCATCGCTGCAGCCAAAAATGCATTCGCAAAATGCATTTTTTGAGACGCCCTTTGGACGACTTAATAAATTTGTAAAAAAGAGTCGGAATTGGCCCAGAATGGGTGCCCTGGGGTTTTGAGGTCGCTGATCACGATTATGATGTCCAAATTGCCACCCTGACCACCTGGGGCTCAGGAACGCCGACGAAAGTCATCTCCGTGGAACTCTCACAAAATTCATCCCGGGAAGGAAAAACACTTGGTGCCCGGGGGTTTTTGGGTCGCTGAATTCAAATATGGCATCGGCGAACACCCCCAGACACCTGGTGCGCCACAACCTGGACGTGAACGTCATCTCCGTGGAACTCCCGCACAATTCATGCGGGAAAGGAAAAACACTTGGTGCCCGGGGGTTTTTTGGGTCGCTGAATTCAAATATGGCATCGGCGAACATCCCCAGACACCTGGTGCGCCCCAACCTGGACGTGAACGTCATCTCCGTGGAACTCCCGCACAATTCATGCGGGAAAGGAAAAACACTTGGTGCCCGGGGGTTTTTTGGGTCGCTGAATTCAAATATGGCATCGGCGAACACCCCCAGACACCTGGTGCGCCCCAACCGGGACATGAACGTCATCTCCGTGGAACTCCGATGCCATATTTGAATTCAGCGACCCAAAACGCCCGGGCACCAAGTGTTTTCCTTTCCCGCATGAATTGTGCGGGAGTTCCACGGAGATGACGTTCACGTCTAGGTTGGGGCGCACCAGGTGTCTGGGGGTGTTCGCCGATGCCATATTTGAATTCAGCGACCCAAAAAACCCCCGGGCACCAAGTGTTTTTCCTTTCCCGCATGAATTGTGCGGGAATTCCACGGAGATGACTTTCGTCGGCGTTCCTGAGCCCCAGGTGGTCAGGGTGGCGATTTGGACATCATAATCGTGATCAGCGATCTCAAAAACCCCAGGGCAGCCATTCTGGGCCAATTCCGACTCTTTTTTACAAATTTATTAAGTCGTCCAAAGGGCGTCTCAAAAAATGCATTTTTCGAATGCATTTTTGGCTGCAGCGATGCAACTACGAATTTCAGCATATTCCCACCTAGGTGAATTTTGGATTAATAATTTTTAGAAGCAAATGCAGAAAACCGCATTCCGATCCATCTTGTACGGAACTTTTCCCTATTTAATCCGCAACTTGCTGCGACTATTTTTAGAAATTGGGCAAGACGGGCCCAAAATGTTGTTATAAAATAATATTTATTTTTTTTGTCCAATTTTTTGTCCTGTCGCCGATTGCATGCTTTGCCTTGTCAGGTTTTACACTGGACCAGTTCAAATGTCGTGCAGAAGTGTATTTTTAAATAATTTTCGAAATTCCCTTTTTGTTTTTTTTTTTACAAAATTGTATTTTGTAAGAGTCCTCTGTACATTCAACTTTTTTTTTTATATAAATTCTTAGTTGCCCTGTATACGGTGATTTGATGCACCGTACCACGATTAGCTTTATTTATGCATAGATTTAGAACAAAATGAAAATTATTTCATTTTACGATTCCAAATTTAAAACTAAATGGTAATGCTATTTCAGTAGTACCTCCAATTATTCTCTTGATTAAGCTTGTATTAAACTAATATAATCAAATGTCAATAAAATACCCACAAATTGACATATTGTATCAGTGCTGCAATTGATGATCCTTTGTTGCAAACAATAAAAAGTGGTGTAATAAAAGCATTATAGAAAATTGTTCCTAAAATATTTTTTAATTTTATTTCAGTATTATTTGTACTAATAATTTGTATTAATCTAGGCTATATGATCCCATTAACACATATTTTACGTAAATTAACAATTGTAAAGGTTGTTAGAAATCGAACATTAAATATAACTTCAACTAAGAGAACTCGTAATACGTAGGTACCTACTAAGTACGGAAATTATAAATAAAATATGAAATAAAACCTGTAATAAAGCAGTCATAAAGACGCAATTTCATATTTATTGAGCATGAAGACTGGAGAGATATATGCATTCAAGTATTTGTAGTTATGTATTTCAAAAAACAAAATTAATGGTCGCGTAGTTTCTGTGAAATATACAGATTGTTTACGAGTTTCTTTGCCATACATTACCTGCTGCAATTTTTAGCAATGTCTAATAAAACTTAAGAAACTGTTTACTTCCGTAAGTTTATATCGCAACATTTTTTTTTTCATACAATGGTCGATTATTTGCTACATTATGGAAGAATGATTTAAAACTATTTTTCGTATATACAAAGGGGTTCTTAATAATTTCAATTTAAGAGCTATACTTGGTTTAATTTTTTTTATGTGAAGCCAATTGCCTCAGAATAAAGTTAACGATATACTTATTAGGAATTGCCAATATTTGAAGCTGGGCCGGTATTGTCAATAATTGCCTATGTGTGGTTGTGAGTAGCTTCAAGATAGGTGAGGATAAATTATTAAAGGTCAATCATAACTGAGGAATATGATCTAGTTACTTTTGTACCAATATGTCTCTTAGACAGTATAACTATTAACATGAATTAACTACAAAGATATGTACAGAGAATAATTTAAGAATAAAAATTTAGAAGTGGCGAATTAATGAAATTGGAGAATGATCATGACAAGCTAAAATGATCTGTATCAGCGAATTCAAATTACCTGTCGAAAAAGACAACTGATATCGATATATATGGATTCCACTCAAATTGAAGCTATTATAGGTATTCACAATGTTCCACTTAAAGAATTTTGAAAGAAAAACGAGAATTATCTTAGGTATAGGGAAAGAATGAGAATTTAACACTTTTGGCAAAACTGCAACAACAAAAGTTGGTAACATCATAGAGTTTTGCGGATTAAGCAAATTTATTACTTCCAATATTCCTTCGAAGAAAATCTGTGATAATTAGATTAATTCAAGGGTAGATTGACTGAGAAACATAACGAAGCATTATAGTGGGTTGACAATAATTAGCACTTTAGATCTTGTGTCAGAAATCAGAGGGCCAAATCATGACACTTCAAAATTAAGACACATCTCAACAATGTCAACTATGCAGTTTGTATGTATATTAAGTACTTAATTTAATAACATAACTATTCATAACTTAAGGCGGTGATTCCTTGGATTATTTTAGGTGCGAAAACGTTAATAAACCAGGGGCCTAAAGTCATCTGTTTCCAAGAGAGAAGACGTTAATGTTTTTGAAAACTATACATCAAGCAATTTTTATCCAATTTCCGACAAATCTATTATCTGTTTAGAAAATAGAAAAGACAAAATAATGTAAAAGTATATAGTATAAAATTAATTTAAGAAATTCGTTGATAATTCAGAAAAAAAAACAAACCTAAGTAAATTAAAGTTCACACTAAATAATTGGAAAATTTTGTCAAACGCCACTACATCTTCAGAAAGGGCTCCTCATGTCTAAATGTCAAATGAATGAGTTCATATTAAACCGTGAATCAGCTATAAGACATCATCAATTTATCGAGAGTAGTTTCAGGTACCTCTATGCCAATTATTCATCATCTCACTATCTCCGAAAATAAAGAAGTTATCAAAGTTTTAGAGACAATTTCTCCTGATCCAAATAGAAGCGAATTTTAAATATTTTCTAGAATGACAGCTACATACCCAAAGTAGGTACCAAAAAACTAGTAAAGTTACTAATAAAATGAAAAAGAAACCGGCAATAGTTGCAACTACAGGAAATATAAAAGGAAGGAAATCTTGAAAGATATGCAGGATGAAGAGAGAGATTATTCAGTTTTCTTACCATAATATCGCGATGAAAATTAGATAAAAAGTGATAAATGCCAAAGTGAGTACATGAGAAATATACGGATACAGAAATCACATTCCTGATTTATTTAAACACAAAGTTTCTAACAAAGCAGACATGGTTTGATTATCTGAATCCTGTAAAAATTAAATACCTACTTACACAAATATAAACAAATATATAATGCTCTAAACGGAGACATATTTTACTTAATTTCTCGATTAAAATCTTAGTTTGCTGTGTCTAGGTTAATTATAAATTTTCGGTTTCTATTTCAGACCTTTAGTTTTTTATAAAAAGAATATAAGCTTTAGTGCCTCATACTACCTGACGTTTTCCTATATTAGACAAAAAGAGGTTTAAATTTACATAAAACTGAAAACAAACTTGGAGTAAATGTTTTATGTTTGAAATTAGCGCAATGAAAAAAATAAAACACATGGTAGGTATATCATTTTGACTACATTGATTAAAAGTGGTGTATTTATCTGCCAAACCAAAAAAATCTGGAGAAAATATTAAATTTCTCCCACACGATTGGATATATGTCCCTTTGTATGTATCAGAGATTTAACAATTGTTTGGTATTTAACTAGTCGGTCGTGACTACCCTTTGGCTTTTATATAAATATATAAAGAATGAAGTTTATCAATATCTAAAAAAATATTAAATATTATTTTAGATTTAGAAATATTTATATTTAAAACAAAGAATGTTTTGTATGAGATTTTCTTTCGCTTAAATGCATTTTAACAGCCTCTTAGAAACACCCCAAACCACAGTTTCACCCCTCGGAAGGCTATATTTGAATAGATTTTTATTTCCGCCACGAAACTCACACATAATGAGAGTATTATTCAGATTACATTCAAGTTAGCTCTGCTATTTGCCGCCGATGTTCGTTTGTCCAACAAAACGTACTTGAATGCTCGTCCTACTCACAAAATATTTACCTGGTACAGTGAATGAAAGCAAAATGCGGCCACTAGATTATCCCAGCTTACTGCACTCACTCCACTACTGTTCGAGTATGAACTTTTAAGTTGAATTTGTTTCCTTTTACACCAAAGAGATTCTATTTTGCACAGGCTGTTGCTTCTTTCATCTTCCCGCAGCTAACATAGTATATAAAACTACTATAACACTTCACTACTTCATTGATCAGTCTATTTGTAAACAGGGAATGCAAGCAGATGAATTCTATACATATTTTTATCTGAAGGTTGTAACATTTTCTTTCGAATGTTGTATCATCATATGTCACATTTATACTAAAAAAAATACATTGTTCTGGGTCAAATATCAAAATTACGGCTAATTCAGAAAAATTGTACGATGCAGCATATAACCGTTTAAGATAATGGTGTGCTGTTAAAAGCGCACTTTTACTGATAATTATTTACTGTATATAGATAGCAATCAAATTTCTATACTTCAGGTCATGTGACAACATCCATCCAATCATGAAACGATTACAGTGATAATAACCCATGGGGTATCAAAACTCTTGTTGTATTTTAGGTGAAAATATTATATTGACGTATTTTAACAAGATATCTAAAAATTACAAATCATTTACGTTATGGACGCAATAGGGACTCCATAATAACATCATGTCTACTAGTCAACGACAGGTTTGACATACATAAACATACAATACCAAAAAAAATAAAGTCTTAATGACGAGATAGAATTTTGCAAACACGGAATTTCAGGAAACAACTACTTTGCGGGTTAATACTCCGACCAGCATTGAAAACATATACTTATTTGGAGCTTATCGATATGCCACAGGTGAGGTGATCGACGAACAACTTTAGCTGCTTTAAGTTTGTCTAATCCGACAGTAGGGACGATGAGTAACGCGTAATATAGCACAACTAGTGACCATTCCCTACTCCATACCGGACTGAAAGCCATAGACAAGAACCGTTCTACATCGCCGTAGAAACCATTGAAAGCTAGCGACCTCTATCGCGACTCGGCGATAACGATATGTTGCAAACATGGAATTCTAGGAAACAACTACTCTGCGGGCTAATGCCCCGACCACAATTTCCACTTTGCTTGCAGACTCAGGGGTTGATATTACGACTATAAAAAGAAACGTGGGGTGTAAATCAATAGCAGTAGCTCAAATTTATATAGAAAAATACTTGCAGGACAAAACAAATATTGTAAAGCAGGTTCTCCTACATGTAATACAATCCAGAAAACTGAAAACTTCACTTCGGATCAGAAGATTTTGCGCGACTTGCCTGCTATAATTAATTTTAACAATTGTTCACTGTGTAAATTACTGTAAATGTATGATTATTTTGTATTATAAGCTGTCAAAACATAATCAAAACTCCCTAGAGAAATATTTTGTCATTATTCTCCTTATTTCTGTCAAGATTTTGCCAACATAGAAATCGATTTACCTATACTCCCGGTCGTGAAAAAGATATAGTTTATAACCTTTCAAATACTATATTCGAAAATGAAAATGAATTTATAATCTTAAAATAAATACACCTAAAGGTTTTGCTTTACTTTGGATTGATTGAAAAGTGAAATAAACTAAATGAAAATCTATGTTCAGATATTAGATACGTCATGATTAATGTGGATTTCATACAATATAATCGATATTTTATGTAAGCAATTCAAAGAGCAGATTCCGGTTATTTTAAATCCCTGACTGACGGTCATAATGTGCTCTTGAAACAGGGAGTTAAGCGCAGTAAAGACAACTAGCAGATGGGCAGATACTTCCCTCGGTTTCATGAATATAAACCCCAACCCCAAACAATGTTAAACGCTTTATATACAACACCATCGCCAACTAAGGCGTTTCATTTTTAAATAAAAATAATAAAAACGGTGTTTCAAGGCATTTCATATAATTACGGAAAATGTAATAGATAAAGTGGATTCTCAGTTTAGTTAAGCAATGTAGACGAGGCAAGCCAGGACGAGGGAATGAATTTATCACTTAGTTCACTTATAATGGGGTGCGGTACAGTAGAGGTTGTTGGCAAAACTGAATTACTTCATTTAGGGGTCGTAATTACAGTTTGTTAAGCTGTTGTACCAACATGGTTATTTACGCTGATGATTTTATTATGATGTTATTATTTCAATACGACTGGTTCGTATTAATTGCTAGCAAATGCGATGTAATCATTATTCTTGTTAAATTATTTACAAATAGATCCACGAAACATTATACGTTAAAGTTTAAGTCAAATATCTAATTTCTCACCTTTTTGCTTTAATAATAATTGCAAATAAGTTTTAAATACGATTTGTAGAAAATATCTTCAAGTAATACAACTTTTTTCAATTGCTGTCATAAGTCTAGGTATTTAAAAATATTATTAAATAAAATTTGAAGAATACATATATACTGAAGATACTTAAGCTTTCTCTTAATTTTTGGTACAGAAAAATTGTAAATGATAACAGACCCTCATGAATTAAAATATATATATCTATATCATTTTCATATCAAATTGTAGGTAGTTACCTAATTACATTTTGACATAAAAATTGCTTAAGTCGAATAAATTATAAAAAAGTTAAAAGTTCAATTATTATGAAATCACCTTTTTAATAGCGACTTTCTAATAGGTAGTTTTTGCTTAGAGATATTACCTATAGAAATATATTTACTTATTTAAGTAAGACATTTGATTTCAGTAAGTCTCTGTACTTACAGTGTTGGGGAGCATGAAGAAAGTTATACTCGCGACAATCATTCAGACGACTTACGTCATACGAACAAATGAATAATTCATTATACCTATTTTCATCAAACTATTTAAGAAACTGCAAGTGATAGTAATAAATCTACATACTACACTAAAAGTTCGCATTATATGTATATTGCACTAAATTTCAAAAAATTATTGTTTTTAACGCGACCAAATATCGACATTTACGTTGACAATAAAAACAAATGTGTAACGTCAACCGTGACGTAAGACGTCTGAATTCTTGACGCGAGTATATCCTAAACCTGACTTTTTGTTATTAACAGTAATAAAATGTTTTGATTAGGTACATCTTATAAGTAAGTAATTAGTTAATATTAACTTTATTATAGGTATTACAATATATACTTGTACAATAACTACTTTCCAACTATATTCTAACTATTAGAATGTCTTCAGACTATACAGTATAGGAGCTTCTAGCATTATTTTATGTTAGTTTTAAATCATTATCATAGTTGAATGCGAACCTATCATTCAATCAATATTTAGGTACAAGTTTTCAAAAAATATTTAAAGTCACTTCTTAAAACCATTAAATACAATATACTGTACCATATGAAAGGTAACTCTAATAAAAAATATTCGGATTAAATATTTGTAAAAAGTGTTAACCAGTTCATGCTTTAAACGTATCTGTTAAACTTCAAAGACTAATCTTTATAAATAGCAGGTAGATATTACCACATGGCTGATGTGTTAGACATCTTCTATTTATAATCAATAATCGGTTGATTTTAGATACACGCTTACTTATATATTTGATTTATCATCATAGATATATAAAAAAAAATAGATTTTTCTTTATACTTACAGCTTAAATTTTCCAAAGTATAAACGTTATTTCTACTATACCTAAATTATACTCCTGTAGGATTTATCATTGCTTTATTCTGTTGTGACGTAGCATCCTTATACAATTGTATCCGCCATTTTGCCCGGTGGTGGAGACATGTGACGATCGATGCGCTTAGGGGGACCGTCCTAAAGGGAAATAAACGCTATCGCCTCGATTTTGCTTTCTAATTCAATCGAGGTTCATTTGTCTTCATCTTGTTTAAATGCAACCCTAATTGTAAACGTTTATTTTGTTCGGGAAACAAATGCAAACAAGAAGGGAAACACATATTTACTGAAAAGACTTCGACTTCGGAATATCATTAAAGAACCGTTGTCTTTCTTAAATTGTCTTTTAACTATGTTTCTAATTATAAGTATACCTGCCATAATATCTAGATGATTAAGTTTAAGTTGGATTTTTCTTTAATGACAGGTATCTACCTATATCTACTTGTTTAAAATATATATATATCTAAGTACTCGTATACACAATGTTTATTTTTTATTATAAAGTATTTTGAAATGAAATTTAAGATAGATTTAAGATATTAAAGATTATGTAAAATATAGAGGTTCATTGTAGATATAGTAGGTACCTACCTATACCTACATACATAACAAATTAAGAACACAATTTTTATTATCACATTTAGGTGCTTCTAGATATCTGATATTAGAATATCAGTTATTATACTAGTGTGCGTTTTTCTTCAAAATTTTTTTGCTTGTCTTGAAATTGTCATAGCAACTGTGAATATCGTTCAAAAATGCAGGGTGTTACAAACATAAAAAAATGTAAAATTGTGTTACAAGAGTGCCACTTTTTTGAGAATAAATTAAAATAATTATAGAGAAAAAGAAAATGTCTAAAGCCAATAGGTACCTACCTGTCCTCAGATATGAATTTTCAACATTGTATGTATACATTTTAATATTTGGTTTTATTAAGATTTATTAGAAAAAATAATAGGCATACACACTAGTAGTCTATAATACTTTATTCAGTGGATAACACGTGATAACTAGTACAAAGTTTATAAGTGAAATCAAATAAAGTAACGCACAATATGTGTAAAAGTCTATGGATGTGGGCGTCTGTCTTTCTACCCGTTACGATTAGAACTACTTGATTCTCACTGGCCCTACGGTTAAAATGACCGCACCAATCCGCAGGTACAGAATCCTTAGTTCTTAGAAGTCTAATCGAAGTATTCTAACAAGATTGAACATATAATAATTATTATATAATGGGAACACTGAAAACTAACACTAAACTTAACTTTTGGTCTATGTGGTTTATTTCTTCTCTATTTTTGCTTTCCTTTAATATCTACGTTATATATACCGTAAATCGTTTGAGTATACATTTTTCTTCAAATATATCAATAAATAACAATTGAGGCGGCTAAGATTAGAAGATCGTTGTGGCCACTCTATAAGCCTCTTCATTTTCAGCATGACGCGACGCTACGCGACAATTCGTGTCAGAAACTGGCTAAATAGAAATTTTAATAATATAATAAATGGTTTTGATGGTTAGGTCCATACGATAGGACCTATATGATGGCCACAACGATATTTTGGTCTTAACCCACCTTTTATTTATGGGGATATTTGAAGCAAAAAATATATCTACCTATACCTATACATGTTTACTCCATAACATATAAGATATTTTAGATAAAAATATTATGAAGGAAATAGACTATATAAACCAAAATACACTTCATTTAGTTTATGAACAATTTAGGAAAAGGTTACAAAAAAAGAAATGTGTTAAAATGTGTAGCGGTTGGAGGACAACTTGTTAGAGTTTTAGTTAAAGTAGTTTGACTTAGGTGTTAGTATTCTGTGTTTCTATTATCTGCATAATAATTATGAGTTTAATTTTAATAAAACCAAAAATAAATTTTTTTGTATATAATATTCAGTTTATATCTGAGGTTAATTGGCATTAGAAACAACTTTCCTCTATAACATTTAATTCCTTAAAAAAGTGGCACTTTACTCCTGACACAATTTTGCATTTCCTTATTTTTAACACCCTATATTTATCAACGTCATTTTCACTGTTGCTTTGTACATTTCAAGAAAAGCAAAATATTTTTGAAAGAATTACTTTTTTCGAAAAAATGTGAAATAAAAGTTTTATATGTACCTATAGTTCCGAGTATAGATCCCATCTGTGGACACACTGTAGGTATATAAAACCTCTTTCAAAAATGCAATAATATAGACTTGAATTAAAAATGTTTATAACTTCTTCCGGTATTTCCAGAATACCGAAATACCCATAATAGCAATTTTGTAATTTTATTAAAAATTTTAGTTTCACAAATCTATCTCATCGCCCATATACAGTACAATCGTTTGCAATAATAATGACACTCTTTAAAATGAATTTTGCGATTTCTTTCGAATTGCTGACGTATTTGTAATGAAATCTACTTTCAACTTTTAACAGCAGTTCTTAGTTGTTTCACTCACCAATAGAGATTTAATAAAATTTCTACTCAGAAGTTCAAAAACTATTTTGAGGGATTGTCATTATTATTGCAAAGGCATGTAACTATATCTTTAGTCTAAGGTCGCTATGAATGACCTTTACTTTATTTTATTTAAAAATGTCTTATTCAAATCTACAATTAACGTACAATAACAAAATAAGGATACCATTTAAATACAATTATCTTGAAAATAAATGGGTTAGAGGTATTTTATTTTTATTTTAAATTCCAAATTTTTATTTTTATCCTCTTATATAAAAAATTGGTATTCTAGTGCAATTTCGATAATTCGGACTATTTTACAAAATATTCAAGAGACATCTTCATTATTAAAAAGTTTATATAAAAAGGTTTATCTATTTTGTGTTTTCTTTGTAAACACTAATAAAGACTTTGTTTTATTATTAATATTATTATTATTTTGTATAGGTAGATATTAATATCGGAAGAAAATATTGGACCATTCCGTATAGGTAGGTAGATAGGTATCTAGATGCGCTTTAGTTTGAATTATTTGAAATAAAATTAGTCATTGAATTGCATACATATTATACAGGACGTGTTTTAAATCCATGTTGTAAAGTAAGGAGGCGGTTTCTTGGGTTAAAAAGTTAATATAGTTATATATTAATGTCATTATTATAAAACAGCATGAAACACAACACAGAAATATGGCTACATAAAAGAAAGACAACATTTAAAACATAATAAAATAAAAAAAATAACCACCTAAACTTAAACGCAATCACAAGCAAGCACAAACAAAATCTTATCTAAATACGTTCAACGCAGTTTTCTCTAAAATGGTGCACTTTGGCGACACACAATAATTAGGTAGGTATAGTTTTTTAAAACTAATCGAACAGAACTTCAAAATGCTCAGTACATTTAACTCAATAATCAATTAGATATTCGTGTTTATCTCACAAGAAAAATCTTTTCCAAATTTTGAGTACAACTACTCAACAAATAAATAATTTATCGTAAAAAAAATAAATTAAAAAGTACTACCTTCTCAGGCCTATAAGTTCTTAAGGAAGCAAAATTGTACCAAGGTAAATTAATTTAAAACACTTATTGTTGTCAAAGGAAGCTAACTTTAAAGTAGGTATGTCCTGAAAACTGTATAATTTTAAAATAAATGTTTAATATTTTATGGTTTTGATCCTTGACAAGATTAAATTCAGTTAAGAAATTCAGTTCACCTTTTTATGTTCCCATTGTAACTTTAATCAGTTTAACATTATTTAAGTTTGCTAATTAATATGGAAACACTCTGTATGTGGATAACTAGGTATCTATTAAAATTATTGAGTAAAATTTCACTCAAAATCAACACAAATGGTTGTCAAAACGAGTCTACGCCCGATTGTGTAATAATAACACAATTCATTGAGTAATATTCACTCAGTTATTTGTTAACTAAATGAATCTTTTAAGGGTAACACTGAACAATTTTTTGAGTTAGCTTTCTAAACTATGTGCTATTCCAAACACAAAATTGAGTTAATTATCAATTTATTTCGTTATTTTTTCACAATATGTACCTATAGAATTTAAACCAGTAATGAGTTAGTTTATATAATTTTAGTGTTGTGACAAACTCAAAATAGTGATGATTTTTGATTATACGGTGTTGGTTCCTACACAGTCTTTATGAACATTAGACCTATTGTGTACATACCTATTACACGTATTTAATTTTGTATGGATTGTAAATTATTACTTTATAAATATTTATAATAATAACAATTATTATTATTACTATTAATAAATATATATAATAACTTATAATTAATACTATTTTATTACACCATACTTTTTCATGCATATTATCATCCACGGACAGTATAGTTCCTTGTTATACATAGTAAAACTACAATTGCGCAACTTTCCTTGCTCATACCCAACTTTATTTTTCCCCTTCCACGTACTAAACAATGTAATATCTACAACGGTTGGTGTTATTTTTACACAATATGTTCTCACTCACACATATTTTGGTTTCTCTAACCAAATATTGTGTAGATACGCTCATTTCTTAGGTAGGTACCTATACTCCATAAAAACTGCGTCATTCTGTGTAATAATTACAAAACAATGTATGGCACTTAAGGCCCGTAGTTTAAATACGATTTAACTAAATCGAGTTTAATTAGATTTTCTGTTGCTAAGAGATTTAATTCATCCCAGTGTAGGTAAAGCTTCTTTGATAAAGGGACCATTTATTATCATTATAACTATATATGATTCCGTCGAAAATGCAATATTTCTTACATCCATTATAAAACAACTTCCAATGAAACTGATCCACAAGCTAATTATGAGAAGAAACATAGGCGTTTCTGATGAGCAACTATAATTCAATGACTCAAATGGACGAGGAGTTGGGTGCAACAAGGCGTACCTTGGCAATCACCCGAGGCCCTCAGTAGCAGGTCCATTAGAGAACTTAAGAGCCAATATAAATATTAGCCTCTCTCTGTTTCATTTAATTTGCTGGCAATTCGTTTGTATTTAGATACCTATTAGGGCGAGTATTATGTATACACCATCCATATTTTCTACTTGAATACAACTTGATTTAGGGTGATCGCAACTATACCTATGTCAATATATTTGTTTTCGATAAGTTTATAAACAAAACTATGCGCAAAGTATAACAATTGTCGCCCTTAGTTTTGGGGATAATTTTGCTTACTGATTTTAACGAAAAAATATTTTAGTGAATCAAATTCTAAAAATGTAGACATGTCTAATATGTACTGATATTTTTTATAAATACCTCTATTCATATTAAAAATGATATACCTAAGTATTATTTTAAGTTATGATATAGGTACCTAAACCGCAAAGTGATGAGTAAGTACTGTACCTAGGTATCTAAATGGGTGTTATAAAAGTTATTAAAAAATCAAATATCAAAATGACTGAAAATTAATTACTAGTTTTCTAATTTGTTTCGTTAGCATAAGATCGCAAACAAATTGAGAACATTTTCAACACAACTGAACCGATAAAAATGGATAAAAATGTCCATGTTTTATTATGTATTTGTATTTTTACGTTACGTTAATTATAAATTTACTGAAAATTTGAGATAAAAATATTTATTTTTAAACAGATATACCTACGTATATGTAGGTAGGTACATATATTCGCAAAAACCAAGAAATATAATATACTGATGTTTCAAGAATAATTATGTACCTAATAGTATTTACAGGGAAAAGATTCAACATATATTCCAATGAGAAAGAATACATTAAAATTAATTTTTAAATAATGGGTGTGAAATTACAGACAAATTTTTATCAGTGTGGTTATTAAAACGAGTTCACACCCGATCGAGTTAAAACAATCACTCAATTCGTTGAGTTAGAGAATAACTCTTTTATGTAAGTAACACTGAATAACATTTTTGTTAGCTTACTAAATTGTGTGTTATTTCAAACAGAAAATTGAATTATAAGTATTATTAAGCTGTTTTGATATTTTTTCCACAAACCAACTCTCTAGCCTCGTATCTAGCCTAAAATTTATGTTAATAGACTCAGTCTTTATTATTTCTTAATTAAAGTGGTATCGGTACCTAATTCATCAAAATAATATCACTCATAAATGACTTTAAATTTGCATAATTTTATTTTTTTCTGTGCTAGCTGTAACTATAGGTACCGAATATCACTACAAAAAATTTATATTTCCTTTTACAAGTGTTCTGTGATGTCCATATGAATTTCTGTACTAATTAAATTAGTTAAAACATTTTGATCTATTTTTAAATCTAAAAACGTTGAACATTTTTGAATTCATATAAATCAAGCTACTTAAATATTTTGTATATAATGAAATGTAGGTACGCTAAATTTTATATAGGGCTTACCTAAAAAGATCTGAATTATGTTTTGATATGCCTGAAATTAACCTAGACATTGTTTAAAGTCTATGTACTTTATAGATGAGGCATTTATCACCATGTTGCAGGCCAAAATGCCTTGCAGAATTCTAAAATATTTTAAACATCACACCACATGCATGACAGTCATAGGTACTTATGATCCAGGAGAAGTAACCGGTTGTACTCTTGAAAATGAGGATAGGTAGGTATGTAGGTATATGTACACATATTGTATAAATGACAACATTGCTGTTTTTTATTTCTGAGGATCTGTCACAGATGTTTACAAAAATAATTGCGGAATGAAAACTAGTATTTTGCAAGGACAATTAAGTGAAAATCAAACAGAATAAATATTTTTAAATTTCGAGTAACATGTAAAAGTAGAAGAAGGAAATGAACGCTATTTAATTTATTACGCTATGTCGCGAAGGAAGAAGAAACTAAAAAAATATGGTACCTTCAACAGAGCATGAGAAAATGAATACAAAATAACTGATTCCAGTGCATAGACACATTTTAAATTCAACCAATGAGTTCTTTGATTTCATATGATAATCTGAAAATCTTGGACAAAATAATTTAGAAACTTAGATTAGAATTATTTATATTATTTAGATATTACCGTTTTCCATTTATCTATATTTATGATATTTTTGCTTAGGTGCCACCTTCTCTACAAAATCAAAGTTAAGTAGGTAATTTGTCAAAACCACTGATATTCGCTATTTGTGTCCGGTTTAATAACTATAGATATATACTGTACAAAATTTGGAATAAAATTTCCCTCAAAGTTAACACAATTGGTTGTTAAAACGAGTCCACATCCAATTGTGGATAAATAATAGCACGATTCGTTGAGTAGTGTTCACTCAGTTATTTGTTAGCTAAATAAATATGTAACATTAACAATAACAAGTAACATTAAATAACTTTTGAGTTAGTTTATTGAACTATGTGTTACTACAACCACAACATTGAGTTGTATATTAATATATTTCGTGATTTTTTCACAAATCATCTCTATGACCAAAAATTATGTTGATAAGCTCATTTCTTTGACAAATTTTAAATTAAGTATTCAATACCAACATAATATCACTAAAATGAATTTGGAGTTACTCGATGTTATTCTTTAGTGTGTAAACATAGATAATATTTTACTACTATACTATTTAATTGAAATGTATGTATGTAAAGAATTTATAGACTTAGGTATAAAAAAGTCTATAAGAAATTCAAAATATTTACTTTTAATTTTTTTTTCGGGAACTAGTCAGTAAAAATAACGGGACACCCATTCATTTGAATTCACATCGAAATATGTATTACATAGGAAGCCAATTTACAGTTTACTGTGATAATACAAAATAGACAAGATGCAAAAATTTGGCACACATGTCATCTGTTTCATCAATGCATGAACTAAAAATAAATATTTAATTTCCCTCATAAATATCCACTTATCACATCGAAAAAATACGTAACAATAGACTAACGACTATTTTGACATGGGAATGATTTGGTATTGTATGACAAAAGCAAAGGGCACACATGTGCACACCCTCAACGTTTCAACAATGTGTTAAACGGCCGGCGGCTTAGTCAAGTAGGCTACACGATTGGTCCCTGAAGGACTCTTGAATCTTCTATAATTCAGCAGTTAGTGTGGAAAATTAGCTCAATCATCAACGATTTTGTGATCCCCGATTAGTTAATATTCTCAGGTCTACATTAGATACCGACTATTTAGTTTGGTATTAATTTTATTGAAAACTATCCAGAAGAATTCCGACATCTATTTGTTTATTTTTAATAGTGAGCGGTAATATATCTGTAACTACAATGTATCATTATTTATTACAGATATATTGGTAAATAACATGTAAATAGATAAGTATATAGTCTATAACATTTTACAACTACGAAGTAATTTTGTAAAAGGTAAGATCAACCTTAAATATTTGTAGCTTCTCAGAAACTTATAGAATGGACAAAATCTAAATAAATCTGGTAGAGATTAGTTTCAAGTACAAGACTCAAACTATTGTCATTCCGTTTGCCTGGATAGTTTGTAAACGCCCCTAAACTTTAGGTCAAATGGTTAAAAATCAATTTATATGGTATTTTTTTGAAATGAAGAGACTGTTAGTAGGTAGAAGGTAAATGTATTGTTATCCTTTCCAAGAAGTATAAATGTGTCAGGAAGATATATTTTCTTTAACAGCAAACACTTTTGAAACCGCACACAAAACCGGAGATGTATAGATTTATATTGATTGAATCTCATCAAATATATTATGTATTTACTATTTTTTAATTACCTATAAGTGGTAGGTAATAGGATAAAATATCAAATAATATAGGTCAATCTACAGATTGTATCTATCTGTAAATAAGTAGATTGATAGGTGTATCTACTTAAGTAGATGCAAAATTTTTCACAAAAGTGGTAGGTATGATATTAAGTACGATAGATAACCCATTATATGATATATCCACCTATATAGTATTTTATTTTAAATATATACCTCCTACCTACTTCCAGGTTTTGCAAGAAAATTGCTACATCTTCGTAAAAGATGTTGAAACGTAATTAATAAATATAGGTACTTAGTAGTATATTTAGGTATCTGTTTCACGTTCGTTAATGAAATAGAAATATTTACTTTATACTGTATTTACTATATTTATATTCTTGGTCATACAATAGAAACAAAAAGTTATTACCTGTATGAGTCCTTTTATGAATCTTCAAATTTTCACTTCTCGCAAAAACTTTTCCACAACCAGGGAAAGGGCAGGGAAAAGGTTTTTCTCCTGTATGTACCCGTATATGGTTCACCAACTTATATTTAGCCTTAAATGGCCTGCCGTTTCTTGAACAGTTTTGCCAAAAACAAGCGTGTGTTGTACATTCTGGTCCTCCAACATGTTCCACAGTTAAATGAGTCACAATTTCATGCATACTAGTAAAGTGTTTCCCGCAAGTCTTTCTGGGTGGAGGCTGATCGGGATCAATCCAAAGACACTGCATTTCTTGTTTAATAGGTTGCCGCATATATCTAAAAAATGCGCCATGCACATTGGTAGGATGATGAGGCATACCCATGTGTGGGTTAAGATATTGATGATGATTTGGCTGGGGATGGTATGCATGGTGATCTGTCCTCGAATATAACATTTGATGGTGAGGGGCTAAATGAGGATTATGGTGAGGGGGCATTTCTGAATGGTGATGAAACAATACGGGGTCAGTAGGCGCTGTCTGAGCCGTCGGAAAGTCGTGGTGTTCGCGACGCAGTAAAAAGTCTCTCGCGGCGTATCCCGCATGGGGATTTAAGTGTCCCATGTGACCGTAGTTTGCTTGAAAATGATGATTTTGATGTCCTGGGCCTACCTCTGGGGCAGTCATAGCTGCAGCCGGATTCTGATGCGGTGACGGAATCGATGCAGCACCCCCATTGTGACCTGGAGACATTTTAATGCCATACGTCGCAAGATGATGATGACTACTGTCCATAAAGGCATTAATCATTTTTATGATTTTTAGAAGCACTTCTTTGTTTTATGACAGAAGCTATTTTTCAAAAAAACCGCACAAAACACATATTTAAATTTCATGGGTCACATTTATATGTAAAAAAGTACTTTTTTCGCTCATTAATGCTCGGAATATTGTAGTTTCCTATAAGACACGGTATCTCACTAGGGTGACTAGTCCACCCGGTGTTCACAGCTTGACTGAACACGCCAGTGAGCCATTCTTAGGGTTCTGAAAAAGGGCGGGGAATGCTTTTCTCCTATTGGCAGAAATGAGAACCCCTGCTATTGGCGTTAGAAGCTTCCACTGCCCACTGGAAGAAACCGTTGGTTCATATAGATCCAATAGCGAAAAGAGGTGTAATTTGAGCCAGAATTTACTTGTTGAGTTCCAATTTTTTTAAGAATGTTTATTTTTAAATGGTGTTAACACTTCTTGGTGTAATTATTATGAGTGATATATCTAGTTTGTATCATAGGAGACGGAATTATTTCTTACGTTACGCAAGGTAGATATTTATTTACAATATAAATAGGTACTTAGGTAATACCTGATATCTACCTTTCCATTAATTAATACCTTAATAGTATACCTACCAGCTTACTTATTCTTAAAGTATTGTATTATTAAAAGTTTTTGTAAATATGTAAGTAATCAGATACCTAATTGCAGATCATTCAAATTATTTGTTCACAACGTATTAACATTTACAACACATACTTAGATATACTTACTTCCTATAGGAAGTGAATGGACCATATATCTAAGTATTTTCTATAACTAATATAGGGCAGCTTTTTTACCGGTTTAGATCAAGCGACCTTTAAAAAGTTATTAGAGTAGACTTAATTTTCATGTATTATTTTTTCATTTAATTATTTATTTAGATAATATACCTAATAACTGTCACTTTTAAATTTATTTTTTATTGAAAGAACATACTCGATTGTCCATAACTGATTGCTACAGTAAAAAGCTGATCTAGGTATGTTTTCCTCTAAAATGGTGGATTTTAGCGATACGCAACAAGTAGGTGTAGGTATACATACCTCTTTCACAGTAAGTACCTACCTACATCCTACATTTTCAAAAGTTACGCATCTAAGGGTACGTATCCCTTAAGAGTACGCATTGGTTTTTTTTCAGTAATTGGGAAAAAGTTGTTGCAGTGTTTAGATTGTTATGACTGAGGCAGTTGCTGATGGCTAGAATTGGAAGTCGGTGCCGGTATTTGCAGTTTAAATATTATATGTTCAATCGCGCTAGTAAGTTGTTATAAGTAATTACTAAGTTGTTCAATAAGTAACGTAGTGTTTAACTAAGAGCCCTACATCTAACTTTTTAAATCATGTATTGGGGATTATGTGGCGGATGCAACATAGGTTTGCTATGATGTGGTATTCAGTTTACGCTTTAGTTTTGTAAGAGTAGGTACGCACCCAAAGACTGGGGAATGATTTACATTTACACTTTTTAATTTGTAATATGTAGGTATGTAGGTATCAGCATTCTCCCGTTTAAATAACTATCTACTCTAGCAACTTATAAGGAATTTTTATCCTTTGAAAAATTGATTTGAAATTTTTTTCAGGCACAAAGTAGTTCCTTGTTAGTTCAGGAATCGAAAACGTGGCACAGTGAATAATGCCATTCCTCCAGGAATCTAAGAATCCAATTTAATTGGAAAGACCGCCACAATAAAGTAGCATTTGAAGTACTACTATAATGGGCATTGTTTTATGTCAGAAAAAAACAGTATTTGTTTATTCTTTATATATGGTATTTTTGGTTTTAGAAACGGCAAAACTGAACTTCTCAGCTAATGAGAGGTTGAAACATTCCCCTGCCAGAATGAGCCAAGGCAGCAAGAACAAATAGGTAGATACTATATTTATATTCTAAATAGATAACAGGTAATTTTTGATTATTGGAAAATCTATTTTTATATTATTTTTAACGTAGCTATGTATTCCATTTTTGAAAATAAATTTGATTATGTGGAAATGGTGTGTTAAGTACTTCTACTAATAAAGTATATTTAATATAAATATTTATACAGGGTAGGTATAACATACCTATATACCAAGAGTTACAATATTTATGATACCTAATTAATTTTTTTATATTTTTTAATTTAACCGTGCTTTTCTACAATTATTGAAGTGTAGAAGAAAACCAAACCTATTTATAACAAATATTTCTATTTTTTTATTAGGAATGAATGGATTATTTAACCAATAAAATCCAAAGTGGCTTCGTTATATTTAACTAGAACTTCATAAACATGGTTTTTCTATTGTAACATTTTTTTACTGTTTAAGAAAGGTATTTTAAGCTAATATGTATCAAATCTCCTACAATTCCTATCAATGAAGTCATATGTAAAGGAGGCCACCTGATGAAGCAATCCAAAAAAAAATGCAGAAATAGATCAGATCTCATCTATTGTGGTTGAATTTCGAGTTCCCACTTCATATATAGAGTATATCAGGTTAGTAAATAGAATACATTTTTTAGATAATTATTGAATAGAGTTTTGTCTGTGGGTGTTCATTAGCATACCTAGATGTTTGGTATCAGAGAGTTACAAAAGCTAATAATAAGGAATATATGGGTAGATATTGTG
Organism: Monochamus saltuarius; assembly: GCA_025584915.1. NCBI lineage: Eukaryota > Metazoa > Arthropoda > Insecta > Coleoptera > Cerambycidae > Monochamus > Monochamus saltuarius. The sequence continues at coordinate 38,979,011 of CM046723.1, forward strand.
GGTGTAATTCAACGCAGGTTGGGGCTTTTGTCCACTGAGTAGTTAGTTTCACACAATATTGTTAATACCTGAAAATATATGAAAAAACTATACATAAAAGGTACATTTTTATTTATTTTAGTAGGTTGTTATGATACTTGACAGTTAATCAGTTTGACGCTGTCGACATTATTTAATTTCATTTTGACATTTAATTTCAAATAATTTTAATTTATTGGTATAATAATTTTTATAGTTAGATATTTGACTCAAGTTAAAGGAGGCCACCTGATGAAGCAATCCAAAAAAATGCAGAAATAGATCAGATCTCATCTATTGTGGTTGAATTTCGAGTTCCCACTTCATATATAGAGTATATCAGGTTAGTAAATAGAATACATTTTTTAGATAATTATTGAATAGAGTTTTGTCTGTGGGTGGATGGTGCTCATTACCAAAACTATAGAGATACGGTTGTAGTAGTATTAACTACAAATTGTATTAAAGTTGTGTGTGCAGGTGAACAGCCAGATTCAGCATGTGGCCACAAGACATGTTGTATCACGTCTACTCAGGTTCCCTTCTGTCAGATAAACCGTCGATTGCCTCGCCTCCTATGGCATATTGAGGAGAGCTAACTAACTCAAAAGCGGTCTATATCTGGTGTGCCGCTAATGAATGACTTTCACAGTTTGCTATAGGTTTTTCTATAAGGTGAGTAAAGTAGTAACTACCTATTTTTAGTTTATTCAAAATTATTTTTTTCTACGTTCATGCAAAAACCAATACTTTATTGAACTATATTTAGTGGAAAAAGTGGTTCTTTGTTGCACTCATCTGTCATTCTACTGCAGCGTTTTGTCATCATGACAAACATAAACCTTCAAATCGACGTCACATTTTTCTAGACTTAGTGTCATCGAAATAACATTTTTTGGTTTTTGCATGAACGTAAAAAAATATGGTATGCAACTCGTACAAAAAGTGCTTATTGGACTTACTTTTTGCACTTGTTGCATAAATAACTATTTCTACGTTCATGCAAAAAACAATACTTTATTGAAGTATATTTAGTGGAAAAAGTGGTACACTAGTGCAATAAAATGTTTATTGCATTCATCTGTCATATTATATTAACCAAACATAATGAATTTTGGTTGAACGTGATGCTATCTAAATTAAAGTCGTTCTATTATTTTTATTTATTACCAGTTATTATTATTCCCGCACACACTTATTTGTTTTATAGAAGAGGAAGTGGAGAATAGCAAAAGATTTAGAATTATTACCAAACGGATTAATAGATAACATTAATTATATACGCCATTGTATTACCTTCACCGATGAACAACAAAATTTATTTATTTGATCAAGTGCATTTTTACGATACTCATTAGATAACATAATTAATTAAAAATGGAATTATTTTATTATGATTTATTGTAACAAATGTTGGAATGGCCACCTCTAGCCAAATACATTCAGATTTTGAAATTGCAGATCAGACACGTGCAAATATTCTACAGCTATAATTTGTCCGCTCCGAGAAAAAGTGCAGATAATACAATGGTGCATACGATGACCTATTTTATTTATAATATTATACAGGGTGATATATATTTTTTTGGCAAATAATGATCGATGATATCTACACCTCCACCACTGGTAAGTTTCTAAAACTGGTAATTTTTTTGTTTCATATCTACTATCATACTAAATACGCACACCAAATTTGGTTAAATTATCTGGAGCGATTTAGAAATTAAAAACTAAGAACTGATTTTTTTTTTAATTTTGTACTACGCTGTAGTATTAAATCTTATTTCTTGTCATAGAATACGCCCCTGGATTTTTGACCTCTACTTAAGGAATACCTTGTATATACAGGGTATCCAGTAAAGAATGGTACAAATTTCAGGGCCGTATTCTAACGATTCTAGCGAACTTTTCTCAGGCCAAAAGTGCCGACCTACAGGGTGTCAAAGTTAAAAATTAATTTTTTTTTGCTAACATTTCAAACAGTTTTCGAGATATTTGCTTAAAAATTGGCACTAAGTTTTTTTTTGAGATGATAAAAATTATTTTGGCTGAAATTATGTAAAAATTTGTGAAAGTAAGTATATATCTTCTAGGGGGCGCTGTGTGCAGTCTTTCATGTGTTAATAATCGTCCCAAACTCTTTTGTGAAACGAAGTGTGCAAATATCGGACTCTTTGTAGTAATCCTAGAATTATTATCATTAAAAACCCATACCTCATTCATTACTCTAAAGTTAACCGTTTACGAGAAACTCGCATTTTCAGTTTTACAGGTTACAGGTTTTTACAGGTACATGTCAGGTAGGACGTTATAATTACAGAGGCACACAAAAAAAAAATAAAAGTTCTGTACCCGAGCTCCGACCTATGGTTCCCCATGTATTTTTAGCTCCCGAAACTGATCCCGGGGTCGGTATAGCCCAGACGTTCCATATTTGCGCGCTACTCAAAAAATGACCAACATTTGGCCATTACCTCTAAATAAGCGCAAAGTTTTATCTCCGTGCCATTGAAGGGTCCCAACATGAATCAGTTGATGGATTCAGGACCTCGCGCATTCCATATGTCACTTAAAAAATTTCAAATTGTCAGAAAAAATCATATGATTTCACCGTATTCAGGATCGAATTGATTTAAGAGGATTGTCTTCATGTAGCATTGCACAGTGAATAAAGACAAAAAAATAAACGTCTGGGCTATACCGACCCCGGGATCGGTTTCGGGAGCCAAAAATACATGGGGCACCATAGGTCGGAGCTCGGGCATAGAACTTTTATTTTTTTTGTGTGCCTGTGTTATTAAAGTAAGCTATGAAAAATATGTAAATCCTTGGCAAGAATGTCAATAGACAGTAACAAATACCAAAAAGCATCCCTTTTTTAATTTGTCTTAATAGAGCAATTCAACGAACTGTTACCTTGCTGTCAAATTACTTTAAAAATGGCGGCTGTAGGACAAACAACTCGACATATGACAAACAGAAATTTATGCTTTTATTTAGAACTGTGTGCTTTGCTCATGATATTTTATACCTATTTCGGAATACCAAGGATAATTCAGACTATCATAATAATGGTTCTGTTTTGTTGTGTTATGAATTGTGGGAGTAGAGGACAGCGAGATCAAGTTAGATTTTTTAGGATTCCTGCTGCATTGAATATAGACATAGAACTGATCTCAATGAAGTCTCATATAAGACGGCCGCAAGACCTAACTCAAGAAAATTAAATACAGTGTCTTTTGTTCAAAACATTTTGTATCGGGTTAGTTAATAAAAAGTTATATACAACAATTTAAAAGCAGATATGTTAGGTAAACGAGCTGCTTTAACAGATAACTTACATCTTGATTGGATTCCTACATTGCATTTGGGTTATCAAATTATCACTGCAACGTTGTCAGAGATCAAGATGGGTAGATATAAACGAAAATGGAGTGTTGTGGTAATGTTTCTTGAAGTTTTAAATATCTGCAATATTTATATGTAAAAGTAATATATACATACCTATGCAGGCCCCTCTTTTCCATTGGGCACTCTGGGCCAGTGCCCAGGGTCCTGGGATTGATGGGGCTCCCTAGTTCCTGCCAGATCAGCAACTCCTTCATATCTCATATTAGGAAGTGTAATATGAGCCTATTTCTCATATATTTTCATTATGATAAGAAAAAATGGATGCATATTTTAGGTACAACGTCCTAGTTGTTGAACATTCGTAAAATTATTTATATTATTCTCACTATTCACTGCACTTCGGTATATCTACAATTTTTTTCTTTCAAATGGGTCGAGGCAAGAAATAGTTAACTAATCAAAAATTAACTTGGTACATTAAATTTTGATTTAATGAAATGAAATTTTGAAAGGCATCAATGATTAAGGGCGCCGTATTATCGAAATGATGTTTTCTAGAAATATAAATAATTTTAGACATTGAAGAACTGAATAATATAGACCTTAGCAAATAACAGGAATGTTATCTCATACCACCCTTTTTTAGATATAGAAATTTTTCAAATTACATTTCGTACGTAAGTCGTGCCACTATGTGTGAACAATTGTTTTATCTAGACACATGTATGACTAGCAGCTCATATGTATGTGCGAGTATGTCATATAATCAATTAAATTAAATTTTAAATAAATTTTTCTTGAAAATTATATTTTATTTACTTATTTTAGCTAGTAGCAGACCTTCTAAATATATTTATTGGTACCTACATATTAAGTAGATAGATACTATCTTGTAGGTAGTAACTGTATAGGTACTATAGGGGCTGACAGAACTAGGAAAGCATTATTATTAGATCTCTATTTCTCTGAAGCAATATATTCCATAAAGTTAAACAAGCTTAACTCTATCCAAATAACAAGCCAGGTATTGTAATCCGGATTAAGATTGTAGCCGATAAGAGACGTAGACACATAATATAAGCTTATTACACAGATCAGTTCAGACATCAGTTAAAATATTTTTGTTCGAATAATAGACCTATTAGAACAATTTTATAAACATTAAAATATATTTGTTTATGAAGAAAAATAATGTTAAATGTTGTAGGTCCCATTATTGACACTTATTTGAGGACTATCCTATTTATAACATTAAAAAATTATTCAAGATTTAGAAAACTACTTTACACTTTTGAAGAAAGAGATATTTATTTGATGTAGAAGTTCATATATCTATATTGTAAATAATTTTCCGTAAATTTTCTCTGAAAATCAACACAATTGGTTGTTAAAAGGAGTCCACACTGGATTAGTATTGAAATAATAACACAATTCGTTGAGTACTATTCACTTAGTTATTTACTCACTAAATTTGTGAGTTAGCTTACTAAGTTATTTGTTATTGCAAACACAAAAATAAATTTTATTATCAATATATTTCGTTGTCATTTTTACAAACTAATTAACCCAGAGACAGTAATGTGTTGAATAGTTATCTTTTTTTAATAATAAATCATTCAAAATTCAACACCAAAATAATTTAACTTGTTTTTAGGTTTTTACCTACTAGATAATTATCGCAAAGTTCGTTTTCTTATAGGTGTCCCGTTGTATAAAAATAGTTAAACAATTTGAAAACTTAATCGAAATTAATCAAATTTCTAATATATTATGTAGGTATGAATTTTATATAGGGTTTACTTAAACTTAACCATTTAATAATAAAAAAAAGATTGATGCCTTCATAAAACATAATTAATATCTAAGTGGCACAAAATTAAAACGTTATATCTATATGTACACTTATGTACCGGGTGTCCACCGTAACGCTCTCACTCGATTTGGGGCTTTAATACGATGTTCTATTGTTTTTTTTCTAAGGCACGTCGAATCGTCTATAAAAATGACACAATTTTTGTATTTGACATTTTTTGTAACTATGACATTAAAACCACAAATCGAGTGAGAGCGTTACGCTGGACGTGTACATATAGGTTCCGGGTCCTATATGTACACGAATACATAGCCAAATATATATACGGGTGTTAGGTAAACATGCGGCAAAAATTCAATGGGTTATTCCTTGGCCTATTCTAAGAATATTTTGTCCTATGATGATTTCTGAAAAACTCCTTTGTTTCGAAGATACAAGGTGAACAATATTTGCGACAGTAACAACATTTTATTATCAAAAAGTACATGTAAAGTTGCTCAATCTACAATAAATGTTCGAAGTTACTTCCTCCAACCTGGATACAAGCATTCGATATTCTCGTCATTGGGTGCCGAACTCTTTCAAACACACCATAATTAAATTACACCCAGCAATTATCCGATTTCGCAATTCGTCCAAATTCTCCACTGGAGTAAACTAATGACTTCAGATAGCCCCATAACAAATAATCCAGAGGGTTTAAGTCTGGGGATCGAGCAGGCCATGCGTGTAGCGCACCTCGACCAATCCAGCAATCTTCGTATGTTGCTGTTAAAAAGTCACGAGCAAACTCATTAATTTTTTGTACTTGATAAACTCATTGGCGTACGCCATACTTTTATTTACATTAATGATTTCAACAAATATCAAATATGGTTGTCGCAAATTTTGTTCACCCTGTATCTTGGAAACAAAGGAGTTTTTCAGAAATCATCATAGGACAAAATATTCTTAGAATAGGCCAAGGAATAACCCTTTGAATTTTTGCCGCATGTTTACCTAACACCCTGTATATATATAATTATAAGCTGTTTAGGAACAATCAAATGCTACTTAACGAAATTTTCAACACATTTCATTCAAAATATATACATTTATTCATATTGCAATAACAATTTTTTGTTTCAAAATATATTTTAAAATATATTTTTAGATCAGTCAGTGGTCGCGCGGTTTAAGGCGTTAGTACTTGAATCGAGGTGACTAGACGGAGTTGGTTCGAGCCCAGCTGCCGGTAGACCGTATATAAGCTATATTCATAGAGGTGATTGGCACCCTCTCTGTGGGTATGGTAGGGTGGAATAATGTTGGCTTGGGTCAATGTGAGAGATTGATGCCGGTTGATATTTGACTACCCCCCTAATTAATGAGGTTTTCCAGGTTTTCCTCATTCCTGCACTGAATAGTGGTTAGGGCCTACCAACGTAAGTCGTTCCTGGGCGCAAATGCGGCCTGCTTAATAATATGCCGCCCCCTCTCCCGCACAAGTCTCCGACTTCTGGGCTAATCCCTGTGATTAGAATGAGGGGTAGAGATATTATTATTATTATTATAAACATTTAAAAACATGACATCAAAATCAAACACATATATGATATAGAAAACACAACATATAAATATCTCAACTATATCCACACTTATTATACAGGTTTAACTATGACTAAGTACAAATATTTTAAGAGGGGATAGAAAAAAAATAAGAATTAACGGAATCGCCGTTCAAAAAAATTTCAAACATTTATAAAGCGAAAAAATTTTTATTTTCGATATTATATTAAATTGTTATTTAACGCCGCCAATGCGATAATCAGAGTAGGCAACCAACAAGCAACGGTCGCTGTCGCTGTCACGTCATGATTTAATTCCTGTGTTTACATTGTTGTTTTGTGTTCTTCTTCAGCTTTTAGTGCCTTATTTTAATTTTAAACGTTTTATAGTTGTTATTAAATAAAGTAATACGTGTCGGGTAGAGATATTTTCCCACAACATAGTTCGCCGGTTTGTTTTTCTAGGTTATGGAACAAGACTGCGGCGGGTGCATTAAAAGTTTTCTATTATCACGATTATTTCGTTTGATTCTCTTATAATAAATACCTAGGCATTTTATCTATCTATGCCTACGGGAAATGTGTCTTATCGGTAGAGAGTGGTTGTAATGAGTGAAAATGTAGTTTTGGCAGTTTTTAACGAAATAATGAAAAACGAATGTAAAATACTGGAGCTAACTGGATTAACTGTTACCTATCTATCTGGTATTATTACTAATAAGAATTTTATTTTTTGTCGTTTCTGCATTTAGAAACGCTGCGAAAAGACGACCGCAAGGTAGTTGACATTGTTGACAGATGTAAACTTTATCTATGAATCTAAGCCATCTCAGTCGATGTTTATCATAGACGTCGACATTCCGTAGGAAAAAAGGGGTTTGCCCCATTTTTTAAATATCGAGTCACATCAAATGTTAAAACTCAGATAGGTTGTAGTTCAATCTATCGTCCCTTGGCAATTTTAGGTCACAAAAGCGGATAGAAATGTATTTTTTAAAAAGAAAATTCACAATACTTCTATTCGAAATATATATTTATAATCCTTTTTAAAATAAATAGTAAAAATTATTAAAATTAAAAAATATATATTAGTTGGTAATCTAATAACCGCACTAACTGATTTTCGATAATTTTCTTTTGTTTGTCACTGTCAAATGAATTAAACATTAATTTATGCATTGTACGAAACAATTTTTAATGATTCTTATGAGAATATTATGTATATTAAGTTTTATTTTATAGTCAAAAAGGATAAATGGCGTTTGTTGTGGGCAATATATTCTATGCAAAAGGCAATTTTATTCGTATTTAAATCATCGTATTTTTGAAAAAAATGTAGGGCTGAGCATCAATCGACGCAGCCAAGAATACCGTCAATGGTGCAATGCCCAAAAAATAGCAGAGTATTTGAAACTTGATACCCCTGAAAGCATATGGGCCACTGCTTTAGACGGCTGCTTGAGTGAGGACAACAATATTGTGGACGTTAGAATATTTCGCGGGGTACCAACATCCTAATCTGTGATGAAAATTATGAATGTTAAGTATGTCTCGTTCCTATGATTTGTCAGATAGCTTTCATTTTTATACAAGAGATATCCGCTGTGTTAAATCGTTCATCTTTATGGAGTACGTATTCAATGCTGAAATGTATGATCAGTGTCAACGAAAATATTGACGTAACAAAAATCAAAATACTTATTGTCCCGTCTCTTAAGAGAAAACAGTCGAATACCGCCCAAAAAAAAACCGTGTGTTTAGTATACAAGAAATCAGTTATTTCCTCAATAATAATTGGAATGACTAGGAGAAATGAGATAAAGAAATGTATATTATCAATAGAAACGGTTGATGCAAAACATCAGCGGTTTTAACAGCCGTTACTATACGAATATTGACAATGGCTGTGAAATTGGATTTTAAGGGCGCTAAACAGTACGTGAAGTGAATACTTTACGCTCGTTTAAAAAAATATATATAATATGTGTCAGAAATAAGCAAAATATTAAACAGTGGTCGTAGGTCACACGCATTATGGTATCAGATACTGTAATGTTCCATTTCCCGGCGGCAAATGACTCCGGGAAAGAGTCATTTTATTTATCTATTATTTATTCAAATACAGTGTCCAACGGGGCGAATCCCAGTTACAGGACGAGGAAAAAAACATTTCAAAATACAAAATAAACAATGACAGAAATAACTATGAACAAAATATCAAATAACAAACAAACAGTAATTAGCAAAAATATAACATAAACAATAAAAAAAAAACAAGCAATAAAATCACAAAGATGTCTTACAAAAAAAAACAGCTAAACAAATAGAGATTTAATAAAATTAATTGAGCAAAAAAATATATCAAGTCGATCTTCATACAATTGGTAGTTAGTAATCATTTGATGAAGAGGGGATGCCGTAAGTATATTAGTACGAGCAGTTGGCAACTGCAAAACAGAACTAGATCTAGAATTTAATCTAGGAACTCGATAAACAATTCTAGATACCAGAGAAGAGGCATTTAGGAAATTATTAACAATTTTGTATAGAAACATTAGAGAGTACATAATGCGCCTTCGCTGCAGAGCTAATTAAATCAAATGTTGATAACGAACCATCTTCTGGAATGCCACAAACCGGATAAACACCAAAGTTGATAAAATGTAGTGTCTTTAAATATTTACTCTGTACTTTTTCTAATAGGGTTATATAGATGTTATAAATCGGACACCAATCAATAGAGGCATATTCAAGTTTGCAGCGAACAAAACAATTAAACAGTGTATTCAATGTCACCGTGTTGCGAAAAGTCTTATTAGAAATACGCAAAATAAAACCCAGGCTTTTAAATGCAGATTTAGTTATTAAATGAATATGCACGTCAAAAGACAGATTATCGCAAAATGTTACACCAAGGTCCTTGAACTGCGACACTCTATTTAAAATAGTATCATCCAAAAGATACTCTAAATGTTGAATCAGTCTCCAGCGCCTATATGACATAATATTACATTTACTGATATTTAAAGTTATCTTCACACCAACGGTGTACTTTTGTTAACTTATCTTGTAATCTATAACAATCAGATAGTGACTTTATCTCAACAAATAACTTAAGGTCATCCGCATACAATAAAAAATTTATATTTAATAATTGAGTTAAGTCATTGATAAATATAATGAAGAATAAGGGCTCCAAAATAGATCCCTGACGAACACCTGAAAATTGAGAAAATTTATGTGACTGAAAGCCACGATACTGAACATATTGGAAACGGTTTGTAAGGTATGAGCGAAACAGGGTTAACAGAGCACCCGATATACCAGCAGAATGCAGTTTATCAATCAATAGATCATGGTTAAGACGATCAAACGCCTTAGAAAAATCGGTGTATATTACGTCTACCTGACTGCCCCTATCTAATATCTCGGAAATATATTGTACCTTGTAGATTAGGTTTGTTGTTGTAGAACGTCCTTTTACAAATCCGTGTTGATACTGGGAGATATATTTCTCGACATGAGAGTAAAGGTGAAAAAAACTTTTGAAAAATTGCTTATAATTGCAATAGGCCTGTAATTAGTTACATTATTTTTGCAATCTTTTTTATAAACAGGACAAATCCTAGAAAGTTTCCAAGACTCTGGAAATACACTAGATTTAAGTATGGCATTAAATATAATTTTTAAAGGTTTAGCAAAAATTATTGCACAATCTCTTAGAAAACTGGTATTAAGTCTGGTCCCATTGTAAAATTACCTTTAATTTTCTTGATTGCATATATTATATCATCTTCCGATATTTTTTTTTGATAGTATCTGATAGTTCTTCCATATAAATCGGTTCCACTATGTTTCCATCTGATATTATGTCATATGTATCTTCTAAGTTATCTTTTTCTTCATTTAACAATTCTTCAAAGTACTCCTTACACTTAATATTTCTCCAGTTTTACTTTTTATAACATTTGTTTTGTACCTTTTTTCCGTCCTTAATGGTTTCAGTACACGGTAAAATAATTTTTGGTTTCCTTTGCTATCTTTTTCAATTTTTTCACCAAACTCTTTCCATTGTTTTCTTTTAGCTGCTGTTATTAGCTCTTTTACTATTTTTCTTTCCTTTTTATACACCATGTAACTCTCCGGTGTACTGATCGATAGATAGTTCTTCCACGCTTTGTTTCATATTACTATTGTTTTTACTTATCCCACATACTTCTCTGGCAGAGTCTAATAATATGTCTTTAAATTGGTTCCAGATATGTTCTATATCTCTATCTATAATCTCATCCTCTCTGTATTCTATACGCTTTGTCACTAACTTTTCATATTTATTATTTTGTTTCTTAATCTTATCTATTCATGTGTAGGTTTTTTAGTCTTTGTAAGTCGTTTCTTATCTTCATTTTTTATTTTATCTTTAATTTCGGAAACTACTACATAATGATCAATATCAATTTCATAATCGATTTTTCACCTCTACTTTTCATTTCTCTTGTATATTTATTTATATCTTTATGTTGAAAGCAAGTATTTGTTATCACTAAATTATGTATAAGCAGTAATCTAACATCCTTCCTCCATTATTATTTCTGACGTTTTCTCCATATTTTCCTAGTATCCCTTTGTATATTTCATCACTCCCACTCTACTGTTGAAATCTCCTGCTGTATATATCCTTCCTTTAGCTTGTTCAGTGACTATCGCCAATTCTTCCCAAAATGTATCTTTTACTTCTGCTTTCTCGTCTTCATTTGGGCCGTATACAACTATTATTGTTTTCTTTTGCTTATATCGTTCATTTCTACTTTCAATATTCTTTCTGACCAAGCTTTCCATCTATGAACTTGTTCACTTAATTTCTTGTGAACTATGCATCCAACTCCGGCTGCTGCCCTAACTGTTTCCTCAACTCCACTGTATATTAAAATATTACCTTTTTCTAGCTTTAATATTCCGTTTCCTTTTTTCTTCGTTTCCGTTATTGCCAAAAAGTTTAATCTCATTTCTTCAAACTATTCCTCAAGTTCTAAGTCTTTTCCTGTCAATGTTATAATATCTACGTAGCAATCTTCCATAGTTCATAAGCTCTTTTTCTGATCTTTCTGTTTTTTTCTAAATTTTTCCATTTTTCTCATTATCTCTGTTTTTATTTTTATTTCTCATATCCATTATCTTAGCCATTTCGTTTCCATTTTCCATCCGGCTTTCCTGATCTAGTTTCTTTCCCCGTTAATCTTATAAGGTATTAATTTCCCTTCCTCTTTGTTCCAGGTAAATACGTTTTTATCTACTATCAGTTTTTGGTATTTCACTATTACTCTTTTTCCCGTTTCCCGATATTGTTTAGCCTGTTCTCTTATTTCCTTTTGGATTTCTCTTTCATTTTTAGTTAAGTCATTATTAATGTTCTTTGTTCTCTTACGTTTCTCAACTTTCTCTTATTTTCTAGTATTTTATTTTTTTTCATGTATATTCTCCAATTCCACCTTAAGTACTTTTTCTGATAACTGTATAACTGTTTTGATATGACTGTCAACTCCAATTAAATTTTTAAGTGCATCTGTAGTCTCTTCTTTTAGCTTATCCGTATCTTGTGATGTTGTTATTAGACCAGTAACAATGATATTTTTCTGTCTCTCTTTTCTTTCTATTAACTCCATTAAACTATCGTAATGGCAAATGATGTAATCAGGTGGTGGGTAAAGGTATGATAGGAAAATTTCTAATGAAAATTTCGAGTATTTAAAACTGCAAGATGTGGCCTGTTATACCGGTCATTCTTTTCGCCGCACTTCGGCTATACTTTTAGCCAATAAAGTTGTAGATATTTCAGGGTTAAAAAGAAATGGTGGTTGGAAATCCTCGGCTATAGCTGAAAGCTATGTCGACGATTCTATTCAAAATAAATTAAATTTTTCTGAAAAAAAATTATATGATAAGCCATTGCCAACATTGCCTTCGGGTTCTGCTGTCTCGCATTCTGCATTTTCTGTCAATACGCTTAATACAAACGATACTGACCATAAGTCTGCTTTTCCTGTTAGTATTAATAATTGTACGTTTCATTTTAATATAAATAAATAGATAGCATCGTTGTTATTATTTATTGGATATGTTTTCACAACAAATAATATAATTTACTTACCGTCCAGCCCTGTCAAAATCAGAACAGTAAGTAATTACTTACCGAAGCGTTTTTGCTTGGCAACCAGCAAATAGGTATAACATACTGTTCTAAAACTAAGTATGGAAACAATCGGAAATAGAATGGTCGTACAAAAAAAGTTATTTTTTATTTGGGATAGCTATTTACAATTGGTGACTTTGATACGTTAAAAATATATGTTTTTTGCAATTACGGTATATATATTTTATTCAAAATCGTTCACAGTACAAAAAATTTCAGTGGCGTACCTATAAATTTATTTTCCATTCAAAGGGCTATATCTCGGACAGGATAGAGGTGAATCGTCATATTTTTGGATAAGGAGTCTGTGGTCTAGCGTTGTAGGAACTCCAATGAATGATACATACAAAATGCATGATATTTTCCATTGTGTAATTCAGGACGAATACAATTTTCTAATTGATTCTATTGCTTCTTTATTCATTTGTTATTTAACCTTCATTTTTTTTTTATTTTCCCAAATGCTAATTTTTGAGGGACCTGAGTTCCCTTGAAATTGAACCTAAAATTTTGTTTTTGCGATATCTTCTGAACCGCTAAACAAAATTTGGTGTAGTGGTGCTATGCGTTATTACGTTAGTTCTATATTATATTTCGCAAGAATTGCAAAAACAATGGAAATTATGGGAAAATATTATGTGCTTTTATACATATAAGATTCATAGATACCCCTCTATCTCCACCATTTGCTCTCAAATATTTTCACTGCAAAATGAAATTTTTTTTCGTCAGCGGTTATTTCATTAAAAATAATATCTCAGAAACGAAGCATTTTAGGACCCATATTTATAGGAACTTATAGAAACAAATTGGAATTTAATAAATATTGATCTGCAGCAAATTTTCTAGAATAATTTATTTAACGCAAATGCGATTAATTACTATGTTTTGACTGAACATATATCATCGTTTAAAACGGAGACATATTATAAAACTAGCAGTTTGATAATATATAATAAAAACATTATTCAAAATAGAGTATTAGTATGTTAGATACATTAGATACCTACCCCATTTTCCATGTATCCATAAAATATAATAAGATACGAGGGCTGCTTGGTAACTCCGTGACTTTTTCAATTTCCCGCGCAGTAACTTTAAATCCAACACTGTTGCCGTCAACCACCATCTTTTAATAGACTTCTGTCAAATTTTGAGCAAGTTGCGTTATTTAGTTTGTGTTTGACAGCCATTAAAACCAGACCAGAACCTCTTGAATATTAACAAAAATGGAAAAAGTGAATTTCGTGTGTTGATTAAGCATTACTTTTTGCGTAAAAAAAACCATCACTGAAACCAAGGAAAGACTTGATAAATACTATGGGGACTCTGGACCATCAATTTCAATGGTTAAGAAGTGGTTTACTGAGTTCCGTTGTGGTCGTACCAGCACAAGTGACGGCGCCCAAAAGAGGTCATCACGCCAGAAATCGTCGATAAAGTTCATGGAATAATATTGGACAATCGGAGAATTACGGTACGTGAGGTGGCTGAGGCTGTAGGCATCTAAACTGAGCGAGCGAGCGAGGCATCTAAGCCACTTCAAAGAAGTGTTTGGCGATGTTCAACCGCAATTCGGACGAGTTTTTACGCCGTTATATAGTCGAAGACAAAACATAGATCCATCACAATACCCCAGAGACCAAGGAACAATCAAAACAGTGGGTTTCACCGGGTGAACGTGCACCAAAGAAGGCCAAGGTGGGTCTGTCAGCCAATAAGGTCATGGCCACAGTTTTTTGGGATGCACGCGGTGTCATTCACATAGATTACCTAGAGAAGGGTAGAACGATCACCGGCGAATATTATTATTTAGACGATTTGAGATTGATTTAAAGCAAAAACGACCACATTCGGCGGAAAAAAAGTGCTGTTCCATCAAGACAATCCACGAGTGCACACGTGGTAGTCACTATGGCAAAAATCCATAAATTGGGCTACGAACTGCTACTCCATCCAACATATTCTAAAGATTTAGCCCCTGCGACCGACAGTCAGTCAGTTTATAGTGAAATTGTAGACAAGTCTCAGTTTGACGCCATTTGTTCAGTGCATAAAATGCAACATTAATGTATCTATCAAGTAACAATGGATGCACCCAGTATCTTCTTCCTCTGCACTTTTGCTGTTTCTTCCTCTGTACGTACAGTAGATATAATAAAACCTTTTTCATTATTATTTAACTTTTAATTTTTAACTAGCAAATGTGTTAAATCTGCAGGATCAATTATAAACAGATTAATTGTCGTTATGTGTGAATATCAGATACCTATATACGATATCGTCCTATGTAAAATCTCGCTAATGCTCGATTTACACCGGGCTGGTTTTACAAGCTAGGATAGCAAGGTAGTATTTATTAGGGTATTCCATTTTGGTTTACTGTACTGGCTTGGCACAATGTTAGAGCGGTACATATTGAACTTTGAAATTGCCTTAGCGTGAAAACACGTTACGTAGACAAACAAACTTTATTGTCACTCTTGATTATACAAGAAATATCCTTCAAATTAATTTCACAACTGTCAACACGTTACTTTGACGTTTGTCAATCGCCTTCGGCTGCTCAATATAAGCTTACTCCAGCGGCGAAAATGATCCGCTTATATAGGTTTTTAGGGTTCCAGAACTTTTCGGCAGTCTCGAGAATCAAATAGAATGTGGCCAAGAATGTTCCAGAAAACGTCAAAATAAAGGCATCACAAACATTATAAATTTTAACATAAACAAAAATGTAATTTACAAACTAACGAGGTAGGTGAGATTCAATTATAAATTCTAACGTAAACAGGTACATAATTAACAAACTAAAAAGGTAGGTGAGCTTCCGTAACATTGCCCCCCTCTTAGAACTGATCGTCCCTATCAGGGAACCCCGTTGTCCGCATGGCCTTCTTGATAAGGTGGCAAACGATCGATGTGGACAATCTTCATCTTGGCTTGGGGATTCCTCTGGATCCTGTAGACTACGTCATGCAATCTTGACACGACGGTATAAGGGCCTTCCCACGATTTCTGCAGCTTCGGAGATTTACTCTTGCTTCTTTTTGGGTTATACAGCCACACTTTCTGACACTCTTGCTGTTGGCACGAAAGTCGTATCTGGTCTTCATTCCATCGCTTTCTATTTTTAGCTTCTCTCGTACTCCTTCATGTACCATATTGATTCGATCTTTCAGATGGCTGAGATAATCATCTAAGTTTTTCTCACGTTGCGGTCGATTCATAATTAGATCTATGGGTAGCCGCAATTCTGTGCCGAAAATCACGCTGCCTGGTGTTTTACCCGTGGTCTCATGAATTGCTGTTCGACAAGCCAGTAAAAATGGAGTAAGGCAGGTATCCTAGTCCTGTTTCTCGTTGACGGCCGTTCTCAGGAAGTTCTCGATGGTGCGATTGAATCTTTCCACCATTCCATCTGATAGCGGGTGAAGAGGTGTAGTTTTGGTTTTGTGGATATATAGCAGCTCACAAACGTTCTAAAACACTTCAGACTCGAGATTTCGTCCTTGGTCGGAATAGATCTGGGCACCCCATAACGGCATATCCAATTTTCGAATAAAGCTTCAGCTACGGTGACTGCTTCTTGATTAGGTAAGGGATATATTTCTGGCCACTTACTGAAGTAGTCCATCACTACCATAATACAACGATTTCCACTGCTGCTACAAGGAAATGGTCCAGCTATGTCAATGGCTATTCTCTCGAATGAAGCTCCAACATTGTACTGCTTCATCTGTCCTCAGCTGCGAGTCCTGGGTCCCTTACTAGAAGCGCAGATATCACAACGTCGGCACCATTCTTCCACATCGGACCGACTACCAAGCCAGTAGAATCGTTCTCTAACTTTATTCAAAGTTTTTTTATTCCAAAGTATCCACCACCGACCACTGTGCAGTGCTTGAAGAACTTCCGGAATTCTTTTCTGGGGCAGTACTGTTTGATAAATCTGTTCTTTGCCGTCGGGACTCTCCCAGACTCTCTTTAAAAGGCTGTTCTCGATGACTATAGAATTCCATAGCGCCAGTAACTTTTTAGAGACGGGATTTCATCGGGATCAGATTAATATGGCGAATACAGATTAATATGGCGAATAGTGAGTAGGCGTGTTTGTATTCGCTCTGCAATCATATGCTATAAAGTACTATTTTAAAGGCGTAAACGAGTGTATTTTCTAAATCATTGCATATACAGTGTTATTGTGCTTAAGTGACCTCAAAATGCCGTTCTCAAGGCAGCAAATTGCAGAAATTAAAGATATTTTAATTACTACTATAAGTGAAACGCTGTCGCAAAACAAAGAACTAATACAAACCATTGCCAATGCTGTTGTGAAGGAAGTTCAGGGCGAAATAGAGGATCGCTTAAGAAGTATTGGAAAAACCTTAAATGATTTATCCAAAGAAAATAAAATGTTGCAAGAAAAAGTGAATTCTTTGGAACAACAACAAAAAAGAAAATCTCTACGCATCACTGGGTTGAAAGACGAAAAAGATAAAACTTAAGTGATACCGTTATTCAAACTATAAATAAAAAGTTTAATATGCATCTGGATATGAATAACTTTAATTGCATATACCGTGTCAAAGGGAACAATAATAATAAGCTGCCTGTGATTGTTCGATTTAAAAATTATTCCGATAAGCAGTATTTAAGGCAACCTAAGAAAAATTGAAAAAATCCGGATTATTCCTGTCTGATGATTTAACAGCTGTGAACGTGTTATTACTAAAAAAGGCTAAAGAAAAGTACGGTCAATATAAAGCATGGACACTGGATGGCAACGTTTTTTGTGACGATGGTAATGGAAAACGGAAAATTAAAAATATGGAAGCTTTGATTTCGGAAGAAGACGTGATGGTTGTAAACTAATTCTTGCCTTTATGTTTATGTAATAATTTTGTAGAGCGTTTAACAGCTTGCTTATTTTCTCAATTTTCTTTCTATTTTTTTTTATTAGGATTATTTTACTCGTTTATATAGTTTCTTTTTTGGTTTGTCCATACAGGGAGAGGGTAGAGAGTTACAATTTAAATTCTTTTGTTCCTAGATTTCTGTAGTTGTTTTTTTTTTTTGTTTATTAAATAAGTATTATATGTCTAATAATAATATAGTTTTAGCTCATTTAAATATTAGGTCTCTAGTCCCAAAGTTTGAGCACTTAAGAGATTACTTAATAGATAATAATTATGATATCCTGTGCCTTACCGAGACTTGGCTTACTCCCGGTATAAGTGACCATTTCATCTCAATTGAAGGTTATAATCTGATAAGAGAGGACAGAAAGCGTGGCAGAGGAGGAGGTGTAAGTATTTACATAAAAAATTCTATTCCATTTTCTGTTATCACTACTGAACATAATGTGGAGCAATTATGGATTAAAATAAAACTAAAGAAGCATCAGTATGCAGTAGGTGTCTTGTATAGACCCCCTGATTTTCCTGTAAATGAGTTAATGGAGTCATTTGAAGTAAATTTTGCTAACTTATTGCTTAATTGTGACGAAATATTTTGCCTTGGTGATTTTAATGTCGATATGCTGTCTGATACTTTAACATCTCAAAACTTATAACTTTT
The DNA here is from genome assembly GCA_025584915.1 of Monochamus saltuarius. Taxonomy (NCBI): domain Eukaryota; kingdom Metazoa; phylum Arthropoda; class Insecta; order Coleoptera; family Cerambycidae; genus Monochamus; species Monochamus saltuarius. The sequence continues at coordinate 38,997,507 of CM046723.1, forward strand.
TTGAATCTCTCAATTTGCATCAACTTGTTAACTCTCCGACTAGAATTACTCCTACATCGGCTACCTTATTGGATATTATTTTGACTACCAATGACGAATTAATTCACTCTGTCAATGTACTTTCTGTCGCTCACATGTCTGATCATGAGTTAACATTTTGTTGTTTAACAGCTATTCAAAAAGGAAACCTGAATATAAGACCATTCGGAATTTTAGACACTTTAATCACGATGAATTTTTATTGCAGTTAAGAGCTATACCTTTTGAAATTATTTTTGATTTACCTGACATAAATGAGAAATTTTCTTTTTAATGACAGTCTGCTGCAACTATTTAATGAACATGCACCTCTAAAAACTATAAAAGTCACAAGAAATCATAATCCTTGGGTAACTGATAATATTCGGCTACTTATTTCACTCCGAAATGAAGCTCAAAGGAAATGGAAACGAAGTAAAAATGAAAATCATTATAACTATTACAAGATGCTGCGTAATTATACCACATTAGCTTGTAGGCGCGAAAAAGCTTTTCTAGAGTATAAATTGAGACTAGATGGGGTAAATACAGTGTGGAAAACTAAAATTAAATTCAAAATCTGACATCAGCATTCCTGCTCATCTACATAATGTTAACGGTTTAAACGATTACTATTGTACTTGTGTTCCCAATATACCGGGAGACCAAAACACTATAAATTTTTATATGAACAATACCCTTAGAGAAAATATAAATTCTTTTAATTTTTCTAATGTTACTGAAAACGATGTACTGAAATATTTATACAAAATTAAAACGGCTTCTCAAGGCAGTGATGGTTTAAATATTAAAATGATATTATACTGTTGTCCTTTCATCATACCATATTTAACTCATATTGTTAACTCATGTCTCACGCAAAATGTCTTTCCGGATGTATGGAAGTTAGCACTTATAAAACCAATTCCCAAAGTTTGTAACCCCCAGGAATTTAAAGATCTGCGCCCTATTAGCATTTTGCCAATATTATCAAAAGTATTGGAAAGAGTGGTCGATCTGCAGATTCGGGATTATGTGGAGAAACTAAACATTATACCTCAACTCCAGTCGGGCTTTAGGCCGCTCTATAGCTGTGAAACTGCACTATCCAATATTGTTGATCAAATTTTGAGAGGAGTGGATGATAATAAGTTAACTGTCTTAATTCTATTGATTTCTCTAAGGCGTTCGATACCTTAAATTATGAAAATTTATTTGCTGTGCTTAAATACCTTGGTTTTAGTAAGAAATCTATTCAATGTTTTAGTAGTTATTTCAATAATAGATATCAAAGTGTTAAAATAGGCCAAGAAGTATCTACTCCGCTTAGAATACGCTCAGGTGTAGCGCAGGGTTCTATAATAGGTCCCGTAATCTTTATGCTCTACACTTCGACAATACAAAATGTAATCCATAAATGTAATTTCCATCTATATGCTGATGACACTCAAATTTATTATTCATTTCCACCTAAAGATTGCGATTTAGCTCTACAATATATAAACAAGGATATATCTAACATAGTAAAATGGTCAAAAAATCACAGTTTAGCCATTAATCCAAATAAAACATCTGTCTTAGTTTTCGGTCCAAAAAAAGCAAGATTAACTTATTCGCAACATATAAAAATTAAATTTGAGGACGAAGAAATTCTACCTGTTAATAGCACTAGAAACTTAGGACTACTTATCGATCCAACCTTAAAATTCAAGATTCATATAAATAACTGTATACGTAGTGCTTATGGAAGTTTAAATGTTATATAACAACAGACATTTCATTAACAAAAAAGTTAAAACTTTGTTGTGCGAATCATTAGTTTTGTCTAAATTTAACTTCTGTGATTCAATTTATGGGCCCTGCATTGACTTTAACGACGCGCGTAGGATTCAGGTAGTTCAAAATGCATGTCTTCGATTTATTTTCGGAATTAGAAAGAGGCAACATATTTCTTATAAACTTAAAGAATTGGGGTGGCTTAATATGTCTAACAGAAGGTTGCTCCATGCTGCGTGCTTATTTCATAAAATAATTTATTATAAAGCTCCAACATATTTATATAATAAAATTTCTTTTAGAAGTGATGTCCATAACATTAATATTAGGTTCAGAGGAAGATTAACACCTCCTTCTCGCCGTACTGAGTTATTTAAACGCTCTTTCACTTATCAGATAACAAACATATATAATAACCTTCCTAAATCTATAAAATCCAAAACTGTACCTGCTTTCAAAAATATTCTATAAAAACATATTATTACATGACGCTAAATAACATATTGTTCTTCTCTCTCTCATTTTTGTTTGCTCTCTCTCTGTATGTATACTTATGTACTTAATGTTATACTCTAGTGAATGTAGTAAAATTTAACTTTTACTGTGCCATATAGTAAAATTTTAATTGTAATCATGCTTAAGATTAATAACAGGGATCATGTGTACATGATCATCTGATCTTCGGCATTTTTCCTAAGAAAATAAAGTACTATTATTATTATTATTATTATTATTATTATTATTATTATTATTTATTAGAAATGTCCTGCCAAGTGGGTCTGGCCATGATTTTTTTATCTTCCATTGGAAAATTGGTTCAAAATCCGGGTCTTCGCTTTGTTCTTTTGCGATGATGTTATTATCCCAATCATCTGGGCCCTGGATGTTAATTCTTCAGCAAAGAAATTCATCTCTAATTTCTTGTCGCAGTGTTTACAGTTTGAAGGACATGGTCTTCTGGATAGGGCATCACCATTCCGATGGTTAGATCCTTTACGGTGTTCAATTTTGAAGTCATACTCCTGACAGTTGAAGCCATCTTGCCACTTGGTCTTCCGGATTCTTGAACTGCAGTAGCCACTTCAAAGAAGCATGATCAGTTCTCAAGACGAACGGCTGACCATAGAGATACTTATGAAGATGCTCCACAGTTTTAACTATGGCAAACCACTCTGTTCTGGTTACGCAATAGTTCATTCCTTGCTTAGAGAGGACCTTGCTAAAGTAGGAAATCACTTTTTCGTGCCCATCTTCAATTTGTGATAATATCCCTCCAATTCTTTCTTTTAATCTCTGAAAAGCTTGTTGACATTGTTTCGTCCAGATAAATGGCTGATTGTTTTCTGTGAGTCGATGTAAGAGTTTTGCAATGTCGGCAAAAATTTTCACAAACTTACGATAGTAAGTGCAAAGTCCCAGGAAACTCCTTAATTCATGTTTGTTTTTCGGTAGTGGCCATTTCCAGATGGTTTCAGTTTTCTCTGGTTCAGTCTTCAGTCCATCAGACAAAATAATGTGTCCTAAATACTTGACTTCCTTTTGAAAGAGCATACAATTCTTAGGACTTAACTTGAGCCGGGCCTCTTTCAACTTTTGGAAAACTTCTTGGACATTCTTCATGATCTATAAATGATACTGCAGGAAACAACTACTCCGCGGGCTAATGCCCCGAACGGCATTGAATTATACCTGCAGCATATGTGTGAAACAGCCAAGAACACTAATAATTCAATGCTGGTCGGGGCATTAGCCCGCGGAGTAGTTGTCCCGGGGCGAGAGGTCTGCGGTTAAGTACCTACGATATTGTAGGTCGCTTTCTGCAAGTCGAGCCGCTTAGGCCGAGCAGAAAGTAGCAGACCAGTTACATCTCATTCTTCAAATGATCTTCAAAGTCTTTGCCAAGTATTATTATGTCATCAAGATAAACAAGACAAGTTTTCCAGGTCATCCCTCGCAGAATGGTTTCCATAAGTCTTTCAAAGGTGGCTGGTGCATTGCAGAGGCCAAAGGACAAGACGTTGAAGTGCCACAACCCTGTTCCAATAGAAAACGATGTCTTCTCTTTATCATCTGGGTGAAGCTGTACTTGCCAATAGCCACTTTTCAGGTCTAATGTGGAAAACCATTGAGATCCAGACAGTGTATCCAGGGTATCGTCTATTCTTGGCAATGCATAACTGCCCTTCTTAGTGACATCGTTTAGTCTTCTATAATCTACATAAAATATGATAGAACCAACCTTCTTTTTTACCAAAACAACCGGCGAGGTCCATGGACTCGGGGATGGTTCAATGACTCCCTGCTGCTGCATGTCTTTCAATATCGTGGATACCTCTTCTCGCTTCTCTAAAGGAATCCGTAGTGGAGCTTGTTCAATTGGATGGTGTCACCTTATTATTATTATTTAGCATTTTATGATAGAATTTACTTATGTCAATGTTTTGCTTTATTTTTAATATTCTTTATCATGGAGAAACGCCTTTAAGAACCGTTTTAAATGAAGTAACAAAAATGATACGACTCAATCTAGGTAATAGTTGCTTACGCAATAAGTGGGACATAGACATTATTACCGTACGCATGTGAAGTTTGGATAATCACATAAGTGCGGTAATAATGTGAAAATCGTCTGCTATCAAGTTACCGTAGCAACGGGCATAAACATAGCTATCATTGAATTATTTCTCTTAATTATCATCAAAGTGTACATACACCGTGTGCCAAAAGAAGCGGGAACGTAGAATATTTCACGAAACTGAATAAAATTTTTCACGTTAAATGAGAATCTGCAATGAAAATGTGGAGGTTTCCATTTAAGATTTCAAAGTTGCACCCCGCCCCACCCCCAGGGGGTGTTTGGTGTCATTCGATAGATTTTTTAAAAATATTAAACATGTGTTTTTTGGTTTTTCATTTGGAAGTATATTTCTCGAGATACTATTAGACCGTTTCCATAATTTTCCTAGGGTATCAGAATAAAAAGTTTTTTCCTGATTATAGCGCCATCTATCAACGATTCGAAAAAATGTCCGGAATAAAAGTTACTTTTTTTTCATGAGGAATCCAAATGTGCAATAAAAAATAGGAATTTTCATTGAAGATTTCAAAGTTCAAGCAATGATTGCCATTAGGCTTCAAGTATCGAGAATGAAGGTTCCAATGTCGTTTCCAATTTCGTGTCAGAGAAATCACGCAAGAAATACGAACAAGTATTTGGTCGCTAAGAAAAACGGTGTAGAGAAAAAATATTTAACATAACTAACGAGAAAGGATTTTAAGTATATTTCAACGAACTAAGCAAAACACAAATTAAATAAAAGTAAAACAGAAATGATGGATATTGGAAACGGAATTCTAGATCTAAACTATAGTAATAGATGACATACAAATATATCAGTTCAAGTATCTATATGGAATAATTGATGAGCTAGGAAAACAAGGAAATTGAAAAATGAATAGAGAATATGTATTACGCAATGAACAATAATTTGGGTTGAACAAAGATTAAGGTGTTTAGAGTAATTTAGAGGCCGATACAGACACATGGGTGTGAGTTATGAGTATTAACTAGAAACTAAAAAAGTAAGAGGCAAACAGTGGAAATGAAGTATTTAAAAAGGGTCACAGGAATTACTAGATGACAGAATAAGAGAAGAATTTCAAATCGAATCATTACAACAGTTTATAGAGATAAGAAAGCTGAGCTTGTTGGGATATTTAAACAAAATGAGTACCAGCACAGATAAATTAGCTTTAGAGTTACGTAATTACTTTTAACACCAGTGCTTTAAAATTATATTTTAAACATTTTTATCATTCAGCATATATTTATATTTTTTGCTACTTTATTTAAAAACACTCTATACATTTTAATGCAATCGAATTGAATTTCTTCATTTAGCAATATTATAAATACCATCGTGTGAAAAAGTCACTTGTAATAAAAACATATTGAACAGTTTGATTGGAGCAGTTTTTCTGACAGAGTTTCAATTGCTTTTAAAAACTATAGTTTCAACCACATTTTTGCTCACAACACCCCAAAACAATTTATCATAAATATACATTATAAGAATTTCGTTTGTTCTTTGTTGCTTACAACTGGTCAAGCTCAACGATTTTGGCGCCAAACTGACTGGCAACTTGAAGTGGTTTAAATGAAAATTATGAATTCATACCCTATGCCAGAATAGAGACACAATCTTTTTTTGAACTTTAAGTGACCTACATCAAGTCAAGTACACAATCAAATTAAACGGCAGATTGTAATACTATAACAAATAAATTTAGGTTATTGTCCGGTGACGAGTTTAGAAATCCGTTGAGGATTTATTAGCGAAAACGTTACATTGTATAAGTTTTTACAGTATTTTAATACGGTTGTAACTCGGTAGTAAGGTAATTCAATACTTTTTAAGTTCGGGACATCATCCTCTGTTAATGAGAAAACGTCTTGATAACGCCTCAACAAATCTTCCAGTTTTTGAACTTCATCGGTTTGTAATTGGGACTTGAATCGGTTAACAGGGCCATAAAGAAGATAGTTTTTCAATACTTCGAAATGTTGTTGATGGTTCTATATTGCTGAAGACCGATGCAACTGTTTGACAAACTCCCAAAGGTTCACCTTTCTTGATCTGTTGTGGGTAGTCTTTCAGATTTAGCATTCTGACCAATACCAAATTGTTTTCCTTTCTGTTAATGTCTTTCCAGCTAATATGCCCTTCCTATAAAGACTGCTCTCTGGTTCTGGTTCTACAATTACAGTTTCTTCAACTGCCTAAGGATAGCTTCAATTACCACTTTTGAACTTACTGGAAGTTCTATGTCTGCTGACGCTTCCACAGTTTTAATAGGAAGGTTTCTGATTTCAGGAAACTGTATGATGATTTCTCATCTTTGGTTTTCAATAGTCTTGCCGTCTAGCCTGCCGTGCGGCTTCAATTTCTAGCGCCTGGGCTAAAGCTTCAGATATATTTTTATGTCTGGCTAACCTTGACGCTTGACCGATCTCAGAATCTTGCAGGCATTCATTGCTTCATTGACTTCATTGATGAATGAAGCTACTTATTGCTAACTGTTCTTGGAATTCTGTTGGTGCGGTGGGATAGGCTAGCTTCGCCATACGTGCTATATCTGCCTCAAATTGCTGCAGATTTTCTTCGAAGCGTTGTTGTCTGCCTTTTAATTGTGCCTGGTACACATGTTGTAGATGAGCATCGCCATACCTCATTTCTATAGCACTCTTAAGTGTTTGTTTATCCTCGGCTAGTGTTCGTAATATCTCCATGGCTTCGCCCCGTAGAGTAACTATTAGTGATGTAGCCTTTTCTTCTCCTGACCAGTTATTTGCCAAGGCAGCTTCTTCAAATTGTTTAAGGTAAGTGCTCCATGACACCTTTCCATCAAATGGGGGTGGTTTAATCCTCACAGATGAAATGCAACTGTTGTCAGCCAATCCCCTTCGCACACCATTGTGACTTTATGCTCTAACTTAATTAGGATTTCTTCTATGACTTGGACTTCACTCTGTAATTTACTAACACTTTCTTACGACCTGGACTTTATCTTGCACTTCATTCCTCAATAGATTAACTTCTTCTTCAACGGTTTCCTCAAACTCTTTGAGATTGATCTTAATTACTTCTTCTTACTTTTTACTATTTGCTTCTTGATTATTTTTCATTTCTTCTATACTGTTCCTCATTTCCTCTTGACTATTCTTCATTTCATCCTGGTTGTTTTACATTTCTTTCTTTAAGTCGTCTTTGGCTTCACGCTGTTCTTCTGTCCTAAATCTTAGTTGCCTTATTCTGCCTTAACTACTTCTGGAAGCCTGCCGTGCGGCTTCAATTTCTAGCGCCTGGGCTAACTTCTTCTAACTTTTTACTATTTGCTTCTTGATTATTTTTCATTTCTTCTGTACTGTTCCTCATTTCCTCTTGACTATTCTTCATTTCATCCTGGTTGTTTTACATTTCTTTCTTTAAGTCCTTTCATTTCGTCCTGGCTGTTCTTCATATCTTTCATCATCTCCATTAACTGTTTGATTGTTTCCTCCATTTCTGTTGCTCTAGACCTCGTTACCGGCATTCACTTGTCTACCTCAAACGTTTTCTTTGCGGAACGTCGCACTTCTGACACCAATGTAACCAAGAAATTGCCTTAGCGTGAAAACACGTCACGTAGACAAACAAACTTTATTGTCACTCTTGATTATAGAAGACATATCCTTCAAATTAATTTCACAACTGTCAACACTTTATTTTGACGTTTGTCAATCGCCTCGAACTGCTCAATATAAACTGACTCCAGCGGCGAAAATGATCCGTTTATATAGGTTTTTAAGATTCTAGAAGTTTTCGGCGGTCTCGAGAATCAAATAGAATGTGGCCGAGAATTTTCAAGAAAACGTCAAAATAAAGGCATCACAAAAAATATTAATTCTAACATAAACAGAAACGTAATTTACAGACTGACGAGGTAGGTGAGTTTCAATTATAAATTGTAACGTAAACAGGAACCTAATTAACAAACTATAAAGGTAGATCAGCTTCTGTAAACAAAAGAAATACAATTTTAGATTAAAATATTTATTTGGAAAATTGGGTCAAGTTGCATTAGATCACAGTATACTAATTAGTATACTGTGCATTAGATCAATTATTAGAAGAGTTGCTTTTGTAACGATTAATCACGGATGTTTGTCTTTATAGCAGGGAATAGTGATGTTCCATTTAAAATAATTTCATTATATAATTTAGGTATTTCTGAAGAGTATATACATATATATGCAGAAAATACAAAACGGTGCCTGTATTCGTCATATACGTACAAGGATTGTATTTGTGAAGGAAATCAGCCCATAGTAACAGCATTTGCTGAGTATTTTAGAGATTCGTATTTGACACCTGAGGCTGATGACTTATTTTACCCAATGGAAAACACTAATGAATTATTTCAGATTAATTCCTTCACTGAAAATGAAGTCTTACATAGCTTACGCAAGCTTAAACCAAAATTGACTGCGGGACCTGATAAAATTCCTGCTTTTTTGTTACGTGATTGTGCTTGTGTTTTTGCTCCTCCGTTATTTTATTTATATAATTTGTCGATTGCGTCGAATACATTTCCTAACGGTTTAAAAGTGTCGAAAGTTATTCCAATCCATAAAGGGTTCTAATAGTGTTATCGAAAATTACAGACCCATTACCATTATAAACAAATTTTCAAAAGTATTTGAGATGGTATTATATGAACCCACGTTTGCCTATGTTAAGAATAGATTAACTGAATTTCAGCATGGCTTTTTTAAAGGCAGGTCAAAATCGACCAATTTATTCTGCTTAACGGAGTTTATTGCTAATGCATTTGACCAGAAATCCCAGGTAGACGTTATATATACCGATTTCAGCAAAGCCTTTGACAGGTTAAATCATACAGTGTTATTATCCAAATTGAATAATATTGGTTTTTCTCATAATTTGCTAACTTTTTTTAAATCTTACTTTGATAATCGTCAACAACATGTGGAATTTTCTGGTCAACAGTCGCTTCAGTTCATTCCACCATCTGGGGTGCCACAGGGCTCGGTCCTTGAGCCATTGCTTTTTAACATTTTTATAAATGATATTGTTACAGATATAAATATTAAGTGCCTTCTGTATGCAGATGACATGAAAATATATAACAGAATCGACGGCTTTAATGATTGTATTAATCTGCAGAATTCTCTTAATAGTTTGAATGCGTGGTGTTCTGCAAACAAGTTAGATCTGAATGTTAAAAAATGTAATGTTCTCACTTTTACACTTAAAAATAGCGCCATGGAATACCATTACAAATTGGATGATGATGTTGTTTCCAGATCACTTACATTTTGTGACCTTGGGGTAACATTTGATAGCAAATTATCCTTTACACATCATATTCAAAATATCACTTGTGATGGATTTAGAAAGTTGGGTTTTGTAATTCGTAATATGAATGATTTTTCTTCCACTCATGTAAAAAAAACTATTATTTCAGTCTATTGTCAGATCAAAACTAGAATATTGTTGTTTGGTGTCCTTATTATAACATTTATATAGATCGTATAGAACGTATTCAAAGACGCTTCCTGAAGTTTTTATGTTACAAGGAGGACGGGGTTTATCCAGTTGTTGGATATCCTTACGAGAGTTTACGGCACAGATTTGGTATCAGTAGTCTGGCTGCCCGCCGTGTAATGGCTCAGCAAATATTTTTGTTTAAATATTTTTGTTTAAACTATTGCTTAGTTGACTGCACTCATATACTTAACTTGATTAACTTCAGGATACCGAGACATGGCTCTAGGCTTTCAACTGTACTATGGCCTCAATAAAATCTCAAAATTTTGATAGTTTTATTAATTTACTGTAACATATTTACGTTGGTACATTTAAGTGTTAGTTTAATTTTTACTGCTTTTTTCACTGTATCTGATAATGTATGTATTTTGTGTACTGTATATGTTCTGTTTTCTGTTTTTGGCAAATTGTATTTTTCCTACCCTGTAATTGGTGGTGTACTGTAGGGTAGTGTATTTGTTAAATAAATAAATAAATAAATAAATATAGTATAGTAGCTTCGATTTCCACACGAAGCCACTACACAAAGGCATGATAATAAATTTTGTGGTGGGAGGAGTTACCAGCACAAATAATAGAACCCCATCCTATCACTTACTAAGTAAGTGTACCGTGATCGAAACTGTCCTGGCTTAGATGATAACTTACTCATTCCTTCGTTAGCTTACTAAATTAAAAACTAAGCTAGTTCCGTTTACAGAAGCTAGAGTTACTAGCTTGCTTTTCTAGCTTAAAAAACTAGCCTCGTGTAGACCGGACATAACATAGGATGAATACAACAGATTATGACAGCGTTGTTACTTGATTTGACCAAAGTGTACTACACAACAAGGCCTCATTCACAAAATTCCTTTACAATTAATTTTGCTAATTAAGAATTATTACTTACAGACAGGAAATTTTCCATTCAGATTAATCATACTACTCGACGTTGAGGACGATAAATGCGGGAGGGTGTCTCTGACGATGCTTAGCCACTGCTTAGCTACTGCATGTTAGACCTACTGACTTGTATGACGACAGATACTCTACAGTATGCAGACGATACATTAATATACGCAACCTCGTTTGCGGCATATACGACTGCTCAAAATATAGGTACAATTTAGAGTATTTTGTTAAAGCTGTTCATAAACGAGAGCAAGATTGAACTAAACTGAACGAAAAAAAATCGATAACAACCAAAATCTAGAGCAAAGCTAAAATTAATGAATGAATGATTGAAGATAAAAATAAAATACCTAAAGGTTATATTAAACAAAAGACATCATGCAACGACAATGTACAACAAATCGTACGCGGCCACCAGTAAATTACACCTACTCGTCAACAGACAATCAATATTACCGACCATCCAAGCTCAATATATCAAATACAGCGCACTTGAAACTACAACAAACACAAAACAAATTTTTCAAACTTGTGACAAACTCTAATGACTACATTGACCTGAAACGGCTTAACAAAGAGCATAAAATAGTAGTCAATAATTATGTAAAAAGAATAGACTGTAAATTTTTTACTTACAAAATACAGACGATACAACTAACCAGGGACCTGGACAATATACTTGACGTAAGGCCTAACTATAAATTTATATACATACATAAAGGACTATACTAACCGACAACTACTACAACCACAACAAAAGATAGATTAATAATTATTTTTAGCAGGTTTTCAAAATTATCCCTACAAAATACAGACAAATTCTGACGCGACACACAGAATAGACATAGTAATTATAGTGGTTTTAAGGCTTTCACGGTCGGTGTTATCATTTGATACATAGTGATTTTTTGGGTTGTTATGCCGTGTCGCTACCAGAAACAGAATTAAAGCGCGCACCCCTAGCAGTAGCCGGGATTCTTTTACCTACCCTAGTTGTTCTAGGGCTAGGCTCTGTCGGAACAGATACGCTACTGGTGTCTCTGGACCCGTCCATATATTGATATCGACTCCTATTGTTGGTATTACGACTGCTACGGTCGGAACAGTTTCTCGGATAATGGTGTTCTTCCTAGACGTCCGGTAGCTGCTTCGGTATCTGGTCGCCTCCCATGCTTCCAAACGACATAAGATAAATATAATGTCTTTAATGCTTTGATGTTGTTAAAGCTATTACAATTTCTAATAATAAATCTCAGCTGTTTAAATGCTGCGGCTTCATAAGCCATAAGTATAATTAAAATTTATAGGTGATGGATTCTTCGTGTGGGTCATGATTTTACATTTTGAAATATTCGTTGTTAACCTGGCACCAATGTTCAATTTTAAGTAACTGATTTTGGATATAAACACAATCTCAATCTCACATCTCACAAACTCAGATACAGTATCAATCTCAGAGTAAATCTTAAGGTCACCAGCAAACATTAAATAAGGACAATCAATAATGGAACACAGGTCGTCTATAAAAAGCAAGAACAATAGCGGACTTAAATTAGAGCCTTGCGGAACACCAGATGTTGGAAAAATTTATTCGATTTGTAACCATTGTAAGATACATATTGAACTCTACGGCTCAAGTAGGAAGTAAAGAAATTTTGAAGAGGTATGTTGAATCCAAAAGCATTCAGCTTTAATAAGATTATATGATCGATACGATCAAACGCCTTTGAAAAATCTGTGTAGACCACATCCACCTGCATATGCTGATCAACAACTTCCGATAAATACTGTGTGAAACTCACGAGATTTGTAGCAGTAGATCTCCTTTCCATAAATCCGTGTTGGTTTGGTGAAATGCGGTTAGACACAGAAGGATATATTAGGTTATACAAAGATTTCTCAAAGACCTTCGCGAAATTATTCAAAATTGTTATCGGGCGATAATTTGTAAGCAATGTCGGATTTCCAGACTTTAGAATAGGACATACCTTACCCACTTTCCACAGTTCAGAAAATGTTGCAGATTTTAGGCTCAAATTAAATAGAATTAATAAAGAGTATAAAAATATATATTTGCTTTCTTTCACTAAATAACTAGGTATTTTGTCATCACCAGAAGTTCACTTGTTCTTTAGGCTATCTATAGACGACAATATATTTGAAACTGAAATCAACTCAATTATTAAACCAGGAAAATTATTTAACCTAATTTCAGGAGTTGTATTACTACTGTTTGTATACACACTATTGAAACAATTACAAAAAGCATTTACAATAGAATCCGGTCTGTTAAATGTGATAACGTCGTCAGACAATTGCGAAGTAATTCTAGACGAGTTTCTTTTATGTTGAATAAATTTCCAAAATTCTTTACTATCATTTTCAACGGAGATCTGGACATTATTTATACAGGGTGTCCAGAAACTCTCCTGACAAACAAAGACCGGAGATTCCTCAGATAATTTTAAGACAATTTAACCCAATTCACCTAGTACAAAAATGCTTCCTAAGGGAACTAGAGCTCTTTGAAGATGGCGCCTTGTAAATAGTTTTGTTTAAATACCTCCAGAACGCTTCTACTTAGAAAAACAAAAACTAGTATGCTTGTTTAGCCTTCAGAGATGAATCGATTCCATCAATTGCGAATTTCTAGTACCGGTCATAGGCGGCCGTTTTGGGTAGGTCAACGGTTATTTTAACGCATAACTTTTTTGTCTTTAACTTTTAAGCATTTGTGACACTAGATAATTAAATTTTCAGGTATTCTAGTACTAAAAGGTACTCTTACTTTAAGTCATTAGGATACACCGTTTTCTAGAAAAATGGATTTGAAAATTTTTCGTTAATAATCTAGTGTCACAAGTGCTTAAAAGTTAAATACAAAGAAGTTATGCGTTAAAATAACCGTTGACCTACCCAAAACGGACGTCTATGACCCGTACTAGAAATTCGCAATTGATGGAATCGATTCATCTCTGAAGGCTAAACAAGCGTACCAGTTTTTGTTTTTCTAAGTAGAAGCGTTCTGGAGGTATTTAAACAAAACTATTTACAAGGCGCCATCTTCAAAGAGCTCTAGTGGAAGCATTTTCGGACTAGGTAAATTAAATTGTCTTAAAATTATCTGAGGAATCTCCGGTCTTCGTTTGTCAGGAGAGTTTCTGGACACCCTGTATATGACTGATACGCTACTTTAATTAATTGCTTTATTTGAGATCTAGTTTCTTTAAACTTATTGTAATAGTAATCATTATAGACTTTTTTAAATTTAGTGTGATACATGATTTTTATATTAATAAGTCAAATAATCTCCTTAGTAAACCATATTGGGTACTTGCGCCTTCTATTAATGAACAGTGGAACGCAAGAATCAAATATTGAATACAACTTCGAGTAAAACTGACTACATGCATCATTGACCGATCTGTAAAAGTATGTACATCTCCTCCTGAAACACCCATTAAAATATATTTATATTTAAATACGAAACCACTTGAATAAGCAAGCTTGCAATTGCTCTACTTTTTTAGACGAATAAATTAATTTAAGTAGGAATTTTTTATTTTTCAATCACGGCTGATAGATGTAGTTTGTTCTACACCGCATACTCATTTTTTTATTTGTTTGACGATTGTCCTAATCTATCAAATTAATTAATTTTTTATTTCTATTTTACGCGCTTCGTCCAATCCCCATATTTTATTTACTTGTACTTATCAGTGTTAATGTGCAGTTGATGATTAATTTTATTAAGAAATTAATAAATCACGCGACAACTTTTTAAATTGGATTATCCATTTTTGCTAATGTTGAATAATTAAAAATATTGTTAGCATATTCCTTACGTTTTCCTGTTCTTCGGCAATGGCGCCGTTGTTGATGGTTATTAAGGCCCTGGGCATTGCCATTTCACATTACACAGTTACAGTATCTAAATCGGAATATCCATTTTTGCTATTGTTGAATAATTAATAATATCGCTAGCATATTCCTTACGTTTTCCTGTTCTTCGGTAATGGCGCCGTTTCTGATGGTACTTAGGGCCCTTGGCATTGCCATTTCACATTACACCGTTATATTATCTAAACCAGAAACTACAATAAAACTACAGCGCACTATAGCAAACTCTATTAGACTGTCTCTGTTGCACTCTCATAGAGACGAGCCATGCTTCGGCCTCTTTCCAACAATTGGCTACCAACGGATTTCATGCTCTTCATCTCTGTCTTACCTATATATTCATTTGTATGAGACATGCCTCAAATGCGTCCTTATTTAGGTGAGATGTAACTGGTCTGCTACTTCCTGCTCGGCCTAAGCGGCTCGACCTACAGGAAGCGACCTACATTGTCGTAGGTACTTAACCGCAGACCTTTCGCCCTGGGCGATGCGCCATTAAATCTATAAATGATACTGCAGGAAACAACTACTCCGCGGGCTAATGCCCCGACCGGCATTGAATTACACCTGCAGTATCTGTGTGAACAGCCAAGAACCCTTGTCGGCCACTCCACCAGACATAGACCGGTTTCGGGCTTGTTAGCTCTCATCAGTATGCCATAGATGAGATGACCGACAATTGAACTGGCTATTCCTTCATATGTAGGTTCACATCTAAATCGAGTGCAGGTGAGATGTAACTGGTCTGCTACTTCCTGCTCGGCCTAAGCGGCTCGACTGGTGTAATTCAATGCCGGTCGGGGTATTAGCCCGCGGAGTAGTTTCCTGCAGTATCATTTATAGATTTAATTGGCGTCCTTATTTATCTTGTGCTTATGACCGTATTGAAGATTGCGTTTACACATGATTCCATGTTAGGTATTACCGTTATTACAATACATATAGAGCATAGAGGTAAATCAAAATCAAAAGTACTTCAACGTCGCTGTTTACAAATCGCGCCACCGTTAATGCTGTTGATGTAACATCTGTGTGTTTACAGTAATTTATGATAAACATAGGTATTACTATTACATAGCCAATATAGTCTAATATTTCCAACATGATTAAAGTGCGAAGTTAGTGGTTCTTATTTGTTATTTATTATTTTAAAATTTTTACTGAGGCACTGCCTGACCTGCCTCATCGTACCGGCCACTGTATATGTCGAAAGTTTTTGTATAAACAGTAATGATAACATTACAATAGCGTGTAAATAAAATTAAAGTAAAAATAAAGAGTAAATAATTTGCTATCAATTTTTACTAGACTGTAACGTTTTATTTATAACGGGCAAGACAAATCTATAAAAAAAGTACGTTAAGTTATTCCACCCTTATAAAATCTTTTTGAAGACTCTTAGTTGAGTAACGATCATGAAAGTCAAAGAGCAAAGGTACGTCGCATTTTGTTTTGTACGTCTTTAAAATCAACGTCAAAGCACATAATTATAATGCAATATCTCGCTGAGCTTTAGGAAAAATCAAACATCGCACTCACAATAGTCATAGCTTTAGTGAATGAGCATTACAATACATGTTACCCCTCAATTGATTTCTTTATTACAATAATAATTACATACCAAAACTACAATCGCACGTGTAACTTCCGGTTCAAAGGGGCGACATAATTACGTACCGGACATCTTAGATTCGTGGGAAATAAGACGGCAATATGTGTTGACTTAATTCTTAACTTTACAGTGAATTTCAATGACTTGAATAGTAATAATAGGCTTTCGAATTTCAACGCTCGTTATGTACCATTTCTTGACTTGTTGGATGTAGTGTTTGACTAGCAATTCGTATTGAGCTTAAAAATGTAGATATGCTTTTAAAATGATTAAAATAGCTGATCGTTTTAGATAATAAAAATATCTTAGTATTTTACCTACTGAAAAATAAAACCTTTCCATTATTATACATTTTGTAATTAAAGTGACATAACCTTATAATATAATAAATACGTAGGTAATAGGTACTTTATATTTATTTCTACATGAAAAGTTTCTAAATGACGACTTTTGTAGTTCAAAACTATTTATCTATCAGCTTATTCAAAAGATATTATTTATTTTAATTAATACCTACACATTTCATAAAGAGTGTTTTTAAATCCAAGTCACAGTTTCAAGTGATCATAATTTAATCCCTCAGAATTATTGATGCAAATTATCAAAGCGTGAATAAAATAATTGGCTAATTTTCAAGAAAAAAACTTTCTGTTCTAAATAAAAAGTAGAGGAGACGAATGGTGGAAAAGAAGATGTAGTCATTGAGAAAATATAATGTATTATTAATACATTCAATGCCGAAGATATCTGGTTTACTCATAACCCGCAGGAAATAACAAAATATCAAATCAAATATCTTTAGAAACAAAATATTAAAAACAAAAAAATTAATCAGAAAATGTAAATTAGAACCTAAAAAAATAACATCCTATACAAAGCGATTCAGAAATACTAGAAAAAAAATTGGGAAAAGGAAAAGTGTCAAATATGGAATACCATTTTGTTTTTCCATATAATAATTTGGCAATAATAGTTATTTATGCAACAAGTACAAAAAGTAAGTGTTTATTGTACGCGACGTGAAATTGTCCAACGAGGCCGTCAGGCCGAGTAGGACAACACGTCGAGTGCAATAAGCACTTTTTGTACGAGTTGTATACAATATTTTTTCTACGTTCATGCAAAAACCAAAAAATGTTATTTAGATGACACTAAGTCTAGGAAAATGTGACATCGATTTGAACGTTTATGTTTGTCATGATGACAAAACGCTATTGTAAAGTGACAGATGAATGCAATAAACATTTTATTGCACTAGTGCAATAAAGAACCACTTTTTCCACTAAATATAGTTCAATAAAGTTTAGTTTTTTGCATGAACGTAGAAAAAGTTTATTAATACTTTTTAAGAAAAGGTTATTGCTTCCTCTATTGAGCTCTTATTTCCAAAATCGATCTCATTAAATTAATGTTTTTTTTTTCATGAAAAATATAAAAAATGATATGGAAGGACATATGGAATAAGTACGTAATATGGAATAGGATATGTGGTGAAAAAAATGTTTTAGGTAACATACAATGACCTAATGATATGTTGTTAAAATTTTTACATAAAAAGGAATTAATTATTATTCGCAGATAAAAAATAAATTCATAAATTTAATACATTACGCCCAAAATTGAACATTCTAAAACAGAATCATATTAGGTATCTACTTATCTTTATTTTGTATAGCACATATTATATACCTTCAGAATTGTACAATCTCCAGTTGCAAACGAGAATTTATAAGGTTTTTTTCCTGCAGAAGTTGGAAACTGTTTGAAACCGTCAGAAACATTCGACCAGTTAAGTTGAGAACGAGTTACCAGTACTTTTAACGGAAGAAATAGTTGTACGGGCATTTCTGATTGTTTCAAACCGTTTGCAACTGCTGCAGAAATAAGCCTATAGATTATATCATGCACAAACCAACGGACAATTTTTACGTTGGTTCTAGGCTAATATAATTAAGTCTCACTTACTACAAAAAATTGAATTGTCAAAATATATTAGAGAGATATTAGGGAAAAACAAACTGTTTTAAATAAAGGCCCCTTGTGACTGGGGCTACAAACGCAAGTTGACTATGCGGCAGCTAAAAGATTATTCAATTCTGTTGTATTCTATAATAAGGACATATTCCATATTTTGTGCTTTCTCTCTACATAATAGACGTGAGAAATTGTCTTTTTTTTATGGTTTTTCCGAATTCCATTTTTGATATGGGATTGTAGACAGTCTGTGTGAACATTATTAATTAAGTAGTTTTGTCAAACATCACAGAGGACACGCAGTTATGCGTAATGCGTTTAGTTTTTTCAAAAACTTTTTTCCACCAGTTTTCTTTCTAAATCATTTACCAATTCTAGAAAATGCCAGCGCCGGTTCCGTTTGGACCCCTGATCTTATCCGAGATCAACAATCCGTAGAAAGTGTTCAACGTATTACAACTAGGTTTTCTTTTGGAGAGTTAGATCATCTTACATAGAACGACGTTCCACGACTAGACTTTCAACTGCACCGGCTACGAATAGATCTAATTTTAACTTCTTCTGGTAACCTGTCTTGAGTTTATTCGTTGAGCACTGATGGTCGCCTTCGCGGCCATGAACTACAGTTTTAAAAAAGAAAAACTGTCACATCTAGACTAAGACAGTTTTTTATTTCTATGTAACAGAATTTTTATATTTTGGAATAATCTATCACCATTTGTAATTGGCGCAGCAACAGTGAACTCTTTCAAAAATAGGCTGGATGTTCATATTTTTAGTAGATAGTATTTATGTGGGTATGATATGGTTTGCATTTTTTCATTTCATAGTATATTATAATTTAATTATTTTTTGTTTATTATATTTTTATATTATGTGAAAATATGGCCTGCTCGCTCTCTTGACATCAACGCTCTAGATTTGTTACTTTGGGATATCATATCTTAAATTTTTAAAACATAAAATTATAGATGGTAATAATAAACGTAAGAATACTTTTGGTATTATACCTATATATTATATTATATATATGGACAAATGCCAGTCAAGAAGACGTTGCGAGGAATATTACTGCGGATGGAAATTATTTTTAACAATTTATTTAATTTTTAAAATCTAAAAAAGTATTATTTTTGTGAAGTTGTCGAATAAATTGGTTGTTTATGAAGAGGTTTATCAATTCTACAATTTAAATAATAGTATTTGATGTGAAAACAGTTATGTATTAAAACGCCATCACATTATTTTTTCGCAATGTTTTTAATAAATTAAGTACATAATTTAAAATTTTGTAATTATCAGATAATTATAGTATACCGTAAACTTGAGATTGATGCCATAAATGAAAATATTTTTTGTTCGTGCAGAGAAAAATATTCATCTTGCGATATCCTTATTGGGCGCTACATTTTGTTTATGGATTTTTTGAATTGCATCTACCAATGTCAGTATGAGTACCTAGTACAACTTCACGGCAGCAACTGTCACTCAATCTGTTTGAATTGCCATTGCATCCTCCTTTTTTCATTTTATAATTTTTAAAAAGTAAAGAATATTATTTTGTACATAGTGTTTTGAATGACCTGGCAAAAAATTGAAAATATTGCATTATGGATAATTAGTGACCTCTGCGATGTTTACAACACTACTTTATTAATAATGTTTAGAAAGACTATACTGAGGAAAAAATTCACTAGTGCTAGGTAAAAATGCACTTGCCCCAGCAAAAAACAACAATAGAAGAAAAACAATTCAATTGCAGCAGCTAAATCAAGTTTTCTGAAAACCAGTCACAAGTGAACAAATCATCCAACTGTCGCTACAAAACAATAACTGAAATTTCTTGCTGCATTTACTAAACTATATTGCTACAGTTATTAAAACTTTTTACTAAATGTATTTCTGATACATCTGAAAGACAAGTGAACTGTACATTAAAGGCTAGTTGACTGCAATACAGTAATAATTTAATATACTATAGTGCTACAGTAGTACCTACTCTTTAATTTGTAAATTAGCTGTATGTTAAACAATAAATTAAGTATAAATTTTGTACTTGCCATAAAATGTATACTCATTTAACATAAATAGAAACGATAATTAGATTACAATTCCAAAAAGTAAGCCTATTATGTAAAGTGGTACCATTTGTACCGCTGTGACAATAATAGATTCAGTTAGGACAATCATTTATATTTCACTGATCTATTTACCAACTACTGTTAACTGCAAAATAATTACAAGTAAACTAACCTCACCGGAAGTGAATTTAAAAATGTAATAAAAACTTTACTGACCACAAGTGATATAATTACTTATCAGTCAGCAGTTTTAGAGCATAATTTAAAAAAAAAATGTTTTATGGAATCACATTCAGTTCAGTTGGCGACGAATTTTGTATAAGTATATGTAAGATGGTTTAACATTATTACTTTGATCTTTGGAGTCTGGGTCGAGTACTATTCCAACACATTTTTCAAGTGAGGTTAATCATTTAATTAACGAAAGGCACAAATTCGCCAACTAGTATACAAATTCCTTTGAAAACTCTAAAATGTTTGATACTACGGAGACTTTTGAAAGTTGTAGTAATTTCCTAATGGTATTACAAAAATAACCAATTTTCAGTTATAACTCTTTTTTAATTTAAAATAAGTTGTAACATTTTTTCACAAAAAATGTATCTATAGAAATTTCTTATTGGAAATACTATTTTAACTAAGTCTAATCTGCAAAATTTTGAATATGTGGAATATTTTGACCGACATCCCAAGAACAATTATTAGACATCACAGTCAAGAAGATATATACATACTGTAAATTTCATTACTTTACATCAAACATTTTCAGAATTGTAGGTAATAAATGTAATATACCTAACTTTTCATTTTTGTATTTACCGCACGTCACAAACATCAGTAATTCTGACCTTTCTCTGGTTCATCAGGGATTCTTGGTCTAATACAATCCAAAAAAAAAACCTCCACAAGTTATAACCTACAAGGCGCCCGGGTGGAGAACAGAAACTAACTAAGATTTAAATAATGAGGCTCAAATTTAATACAACATATCTACTACTATTCATGAAATAAATGGACCAAAGTTTACTATTGGTATTAATGAACCAGGAGAATACATTGTCACTAATTGACAAAAATAAGGCGAATAATGAACCTAAGTAATGTAATTTATCGTATTGTTTGCGAGAAAATGAAACGCGAGCAAAGTGGCTCGGTAGAGCACTCTCACCCCCACTGATAGCATTTGCGGAATTGTAATTGAATGGCCAATTACAGCCCCTCAAAGACCATTAGTGGTATACAGGGCAAATGTAATTAATGTTATTATCCTTACTTAAACCACTTCCTCTGATCGTGATCTCCGGTGCAAATCAGCAGGATGTACTTACGATGGTGTACAGCATTTTCTCATAGTTTTTTAATATTTATGTAAACATTGCACAATGACATATTTATAATTTCACTTAATTGTTACTATTCTCCAAAGTTTCTTGAATGTCTATTTATACAGGGTAAACCTTAAATAAGTAAGTACAATTATTTTAACCAGCAGTACAGTTCACTGTATAGAACATATAATTAATAGTTCAAACAGGTCAAATTTTAAATAAATTTTGTGATTTTTTCAATAGGAAACTTGTTGAGGATTACTGATCCGACTCCGACAAGTCATGATGGATGTGTTTTCCACAGCGATGTCAGTATTACACTAATGTCTTGGCATAGGCTTTAAGAAAGTTAATTCGAGTTTTTAGATATGTGAAATATGGTTATTTATAAAAATATTATTGCTCACCTCCTCCCTTTGCCATTCCTATACCTCACCAATAAAGCATGTCCATGTATCTAAGTACATGAAATTGAAAATATAAATCAGATTATCTACTCACAGTTATCCAGAATTTGGTCATTATCCATTTTTACTACACTGATTTATCACAATACATACTATCGTTATCACTATCACTTATTATCACTACTTAACAAATATGCTTTTAACAGGTCAACCTTTTCACTGTTTGAATAATGCGCCATACTATACTTAATTACGCTGTATTTCAAAAATATTAATTAAATACACAAGACACTTAAGAGAACAACACTGCCTGTGAAAATAATACGATTTAAATATGTTTTATAACGTTAGTGCTCCAACTCTTAAAGCCGATGCGCCAAGCAGTGCGTTGTTTAAAGAAACCATTAGCTTAGTTCGGTTTCAGAAAATGCAGAAGTATCTCATATTAACCTTTTTACGTGTATTGAAATTCTCGGTAATTATTTACATTAGCAGAGGAAACCTCTCCGATCTTAATTTACTCCCCTATTTTCAAGGGTACTGAACACGAATGTAAAATTAGTTTAGTGCGGTCGAGTCTAGTTTTCGTAAAAAACAAAAAATCAAAATTGTAACCTCTATATAGGTATACATCACATTAGGTTAAAGTTGCAACATAACCCTGTGCTACAACTTCATCCTAATATAATCTATACATAGAGGTTACAATTTTGAACTTTTTTTTCAAAAACTAGAGTCGACCGCACAAAACTAATTTTCAGCGCCCTCGAAAATAGAAGGATAGGATTTTTAAATTAAGATTGGAGAGGTTTCCGCTAATGTAAATAATTACCAAATTATCAAACCCATTTCGACAAATATTACATGATGTGTTTCCACTTGTACCTTGCCTTTGTCACAGTTTATTCCTTTACCCCGGACCAGCTCACCGGTATCAACATAACCTCTTCGTCGACCTCGCTGACCAGTGTTGCCAGTATTTTTATTACGCAGGGCGCCAAATTTACTACTCACTACCCGAACATAGCCGAACTGCATTGAAGATCCCCAATGTCATTGATTAAATACCCATCCGAAATATGATGTGCTATGTATTATCCCAAAATGAATAAATTTTAAGAGCTGTCGCCAAATTGACTAAACTTAAAAGCTGTTTCTGGCAGCTACCAGTTACCGAGGTCAGAGCACAACAACCCGGAAAATCACTATGTATCAAATCATAGTTTTTTTGTTTATTATTCTTCATAAAATAATTTAAGGGGATAATTTTTGTATCTTTCTAATATTATACAATGATATTAACTTGTGAAAGGTGAATAACAGTCGTTGGTATATCAGCAAGTAGGTGAGCTTTTATGCATCTTTATGGATAATTTTTGGAATCATTGAACAAAATAACTTCCTAAATACTTTAATTGGTAGTATCGAATTTGCGGAAATTCATTTTCTAATCGTTTATGGTAAGGTCAGTTAAGAATTAACAGTTTGGATTAATATTATTGCGTAAAAACAAGTATTTTTAAATTAGAATGAACTGCAAAAATTAAATTTAAGTTAAAAAATTATTTATCTTACAGATGACATGGCAACCTCGCCTTCAGTACCTAAATCATATGGTTTATTAGGTTATGTCAGTGGTCTATATAATCAACGGATCTCAAAATATGGGTATTTTAATATCTATACAATATACGTATAGAGAATTCTGGTGTCACAGTGTTAGACGCCATACTCCTCGGGAACGGCTTGACCGATTTTTATGAAATTTTATATGTATATTCGGTAGGTCTGAGAATCGGTCGTAATCTATTTTTCATACCCCTAAGTGATAAGGGTGGTCTACCCCTAACATTTTTTTTTTGACAAAATTTTTTATTTTTATTTTTTTATGATGTGGCATTAATAAATACATAAAATCCTTAATTTTCACCCTTCTATAACAAACCATATTATTAGCCATATTAGTAATTTAATCATTTTTAACTCTGGTAGATAACTGATCCATTATCACTAGAACAGTTATCCCCGCCAGGCGTGTACCGATGTCACTTCTCACCACAAACCTAGAAAAAATATAGACAGCGTCGGTTCATGATATAGGTCACGTGACACGTGCCGCGTTTTCTATGGACCTAAGGTCCAGAAAATTGATATTTTATTTGCTTTATGTTGACGGTTGTACAAATATGATGGCTGCATTGCAATATGAAATTAACTAACCTGCTGTCATTTTAAATGTCATTAAAGAATGTGACATGAATGTGACCAATCACAGTAAACAAATGAGATTCACGCTACAATACAACCAACGTAAATTGGCATAAAAACCAAGTTTTAGTGAATCTGGACATTTTAGGGCAGCCATGAATTAGCGGTCGCCGGCAATATGACACTGGCACAGTCTATATTTTTTCTAGGTTTGTGTTTCTCACTCAGTAAACAGCACGGAGTAGGGATGAGAACGAAGCCGACTACCACTGCTGGCCACTCGAACTTACACATAGAGATTTTTAGGCAAAATTTAAAGTTCAATATTTGCTTGCAAATTTTAAGAGCTAGTTTTTTTCGGATTAAGCTGCATGACGTATATTTATCGTAGGACCATAGGTTTATTATATACGGGGTGATCAATGAAGTCATGCAAAAAATAAAAAAGTTTGTATGAGTCAAATTTCCGCAAAATATTGTTTTTGGTCGTTGCAATATGGTTCGTTACTAAGGTAACGTCAATATCTCTAGACGTTTTTGTCAGTTTTTGGATTAAGGCCCTTAGGCTTTGTACACACTACTCAGCATAAAATTTGGGTAGCAAAATGTTTAAAATGCTATAACTTGACATTGGATTGACGGTTCTTGATGATTTTTGCAGATTTGAAACCCTTATTTCACGTAGATTTTCTATGGTCTAAACATTTTATTTGAGGGCTGAAATTTACACATTATACCGGTTCGATAATAAACAAAAACATAGGGTACGACGCGCTCTAAGGTTTTGCATTAAGTATTTGTAAAAATAAATTCTCACCTCAAGTTGTTTTTATTTAATGTTCTTCTCACTTATTTCTAAAATAATGTTAACAGTTTTTAACTCCATAGCAACAAATTTGTTTTTCCAATGCCTACTTTGAAATGGACGCGTCGTGTAAACATTACACCCGATCATAATTATGGGCATGGGGGTGGAAAAAGAACTCTGTAAAACTGAATGATTTTTTGAGACAACAAACTGGGGTGTGAGTTTCGGACAGAACAGTGTGAGGAGCATTAAATAAAAACAACTTAAGGTGAGAATTTATTTTACAAAAACTTATTATTTAATGATTTAATGAGAAATATGGTATGGTAGCACAGAGAGGCAGCACCTACCTTACTAATATTTATTTCCAGGATTGATACTTGGAGACATATTAAGAATGTTGAATCATCTTCTGTGTTCTTACTTGTTTAAATTAAAGCCTGTAAGGATTTTTGTACTTCCTGTGGACCTCTCCTTCCCTCGATCGTTCTTTTTGTGTAAAGCGAGGTACCCACTTGGTTTGGCGGTCTTGACCAGGTCGATTACTTACGTCGGGAAAAAGCACAAAGGATAACAACAAAATACACGTAAATGTACACAAATACATAAAAACACTGCCACACGTTTACCGCCACGGCATAAAACAGCTGTTCGATATGGTTCAAAAAGTATTCAGCAAAATACTTTGTATACTCGGGAAACGTCTTTGACGTTGCCGTACAATAATATGCACTTGTCACACTCCCATAAATCAGCACCTTATCCGTCATCTAGGCATTTGAATACGACATGTTTGTAAATACACATAAAATACGCGAAAAATTAAATTTGCGAAAAACAAGTACTGAAAAATTATTTCAAACTAATCAGAAAACCGCAAGTGTATATTTACGTTATTTGACATCTACAGACGACATCTGACGATATCTGACGACATCTGTAGGCCACTAATGCAAGGTGCACTCACGCCGATAAATTTTTAAACTTCATGTGTTGTTGTGTAATTAAATTCTGTTAATACTAATAATAGCAACAATATTAACAGTAATCGACGATGTTTGCATAAAATAATTAGTGTTATTTTAAACTATAACATCCCAAGATGTTTACAGTGTTCTGCAAAAATGACCCTTAGATTATAACTAACTTCGCGTTTTCTGCATCGTTTGGAGCACAAAACATGTGTTTGGAGCATGGAAAGTAGACAACTAGCAATGCTCAATCAGAACCTAGAACTTACTGTTACTTTAAATCAGCTAAGTGACTATTTTTAAACGTGTTATAGTAATTAAATAAAGTATTTAATGTCGGATATGTTAATGGATAATTATGATGAATCTGCAAGGAGTAAAAATGTAGTTTTGGCAGTGTGCAACGAAAGAACGAATACAAAATACTGCAGCTAACCGGATTAGCTGTTATCTACCAGGTACTTAGACATTATTATTATTAATACAACTGTTTCGTTTCGTCGTTTCTACACTTGACAATGTTGAAAAAACGACCAGTAGTTGACATATCTAGCCATGACGGATGATGATTGATTGTCATAGGCGCCGCCCTTCCGTAGGTCTTTTAGACCTTCCTGAGCACGTGGTTAAAATTTTTGTACTTAGTCATAGTTAACCCTGTATATATATATATATAGATTGCTAAGGCTAAAGGATCCAGAAAAGGTGATAAGGAACAACGAGCAACTGCGGACAACGTTGTTTCTAGATTATTGCCCTTCATCAGCGCAGTGCAGCTTAAACAAACAAGAAGGAAAAAAAGAAGGGCAAATGACACGACTACACAGGAGAATGACCAGCAGCCACCTATCCCTAATTTGCAGCATCGTGCCACACATCCTCTGTTTTGAGGACAAGAGTAGCAGTCGCTGCGGAAGAGAGTCCAGCGACTACTGTGTCAGGGTCTCAGCCAGAACAATACACGAACAAAAGGAATTAATCGGATCGCAAATATACAAGATTGAAAACATTTATCGGCTAAAGGATCCAGAAAAGGTGATAAGGAACAACGAGCAACTGCGGACAACGTTGTTTCTAGGTTATTGCCCTTCATCAGCGCAGTGCAGCTTAAACAAACAAGAAGGAAAAAAAGAAGGGCAAATGACACGACTACACAGGAGAATGACCAGCAGCCACCTATCCCTAATTTGCAGCATCGTGCCACACATCCTCTGTTTTGAGGACAAGAGTAGCAGTCGCTGCGGAAGAGAGTCCAGCGACTACTGTGTCAGGGTCTCAGCCAGAACAATACACGAACGAAAGGAATTAATCGGATCGCAAATATACAAGATTGAAAACATTTATCGGCTAAAGGATCCAGAAAAGGTGATAAGGAACAACGAGCAACTGCGGACAACGTTGTTTCTAGGTTATTGCCCTTCATCAGCGCAGTGCAGCTTAAACAAACAAGAAGGGCAAATGACACGACTATACAGGAGTATGACCAGCAGCCACCTATCCCTAATTTGCAGCATCGTATATTATATATATATATATACATATATAACCTATTTTAAATAGATTACAAATATTATTTTACATTGACTAAAAAATTTATTAAAAAAAAATTATTTTACATTTTTTTAAAATTTCAAAAAACAGCATCGATGTAAAGTAATATTTGTAGTCTATTAAAAAGTACCGCATATTTTTATCATTTTCCGTTGATGAGATACTGAGCGAAAACTATATCCCGTTTGATATAGCGTTCACCGTGATCCTTAATCACTTCTCTCAGTGTTGGACATTTCGCATCTAATGTGATCGTCTCTTTTTGAAAGCCACCGCATGGTGGCAGCATTTTATTGCTACGAAATATTTTTTCAGTTTTCGCTCAGTAACTCCTCAACGGAAAATGATAAAAATATGTGGTTTTTTTATATTACAAATATTATTTTACATCGACGCTGTTTTTTGAAATTTTGAAAAAGTGCAAAATTCATTAAAATAAATTAATTTTACACTTTTTCAAAATTTCAAAAAACAGCGTCGACGTAAAATTATATTTATAGTCTATTAAAAAAACCGTATATTTTTATCATTATCCGTTAAGGAGTTACTGGGCGAAAATTAAATATCGTTTGATAGAGCGCTCACCGTAAGCCTTAAGCAAAAAATCAGTAATAACTTTATCAATATAATTAATATATGTACAATTGTAGGCATACAGTCTACATCTAGTGGTCACTGGCTAGCCACTCAATGATGAACTTGAATATGGTCCCAGTAGAAAGCGACTCACTACACTGCAAGTACTATTGCAAGCGTCGACCTGTGTCAATCGGCGATTGCGATATTTGCAAAAGTAGAATTTTACGACACAACTACTCTGCGGTTTAATGCCCCGATCAATACTGAATTACTTGAAAAACCTATAGCAAACAGGTATCGTTAGTCGTCAGCGACGCCACAAGACATATTGTAGCGTTAATATATTTTCTTTTGTATCTTTGTTTGTGGGTACTACACGAATGTATTTGTGATACAGTTGTAATTATTATATTACTCGCATGAGAACTCTTTACGGTTAAGCTAAATTTTTAAATCAACGACTTTTTAATTCGGTAAAGCCCATTATGAGATTATATATTAAAGATTGAATAAGAATTTATAAGTGTGAATAATAGTTATTTATGTAAAAGTGCAAAAAGTAAGTGTGCATGAACGCAGAAAAAATATTGTATGCAACTCGTAAAAAAAGTGCTTATTGCACTCGATGTGTTGTTCTACTCGGCCTGACGGCCTCGTTGGACAATTTCACGTCGCATGCAATAAACACTTACTTTATGTACTTGTTGCATAAATAACTATTAGCAATAGAGAGTTGTTTTACCTTGCTAGTTTATTTTTGATTGACGACCACGCACATATGGTGTGGGAATCCATAAAATGACGTCCTTTTCCTTATAGTTTGCATCTGGTCGAAAATATGGCGTGGTAACAATTTCCAATTTTCTGACGTTTTCTGTACTGCGGCTTGTTATTCTGTTCGCAACACAATTGTAGAGAGCACTTCTTCCTATACTCAATTGGATTCTGGACGAATCCTGTACGCCTCTGGATACTCTGGATTCTGGAGATGACGCCATTTTTATATCTAGATATAGATAAAGTGGATTACTAGTGGGTGTTTTTTTTATCGCCGAACTTATTTTGTTGTAGAAAATGTGGTATTTGGAATTTCTAACCCTTTTATTTTTTAAATTAGTAGTTACAGATATTTCAGCGTGGCCTCTCCCTTGATATTTCAAAATCAAGTAACCTTTTCTTTTTCCCATTACTAGAATACAAAACACAGGTAAGACGATTTTGTCACTGCACCAACTCACTCACTTTAAAGCCACCTATTACTAAACAACAATAATTATAAAAATCCATTTATATTTTTTTCCTTTACACTCATTTATCTTACCTATTTGATTTAAACCTTATTAATTCCCCATTATCTCTCTACCTTGGATTTTCTATTGTTTTAAATTTTTATAAAGATCAGTTTTCATTCACAATTCCCAATGAGACTGAGAATTCTATTTTATTTCACAATTTAGATAAACATACCTACTTCTAGTAAATAATCGTAAGTTCCTACATATTTTAAATGGGTTATTTACTGCACAATAAGTCGCTGACAATGTTTATAAGGGAAATGGCCTGGCAGCCGTGAGAGAGTACCTGTAGATTTCCTAATAGAAGAAACCCAAATCATCAAGTATTTGCATCAACCCTCCGAAGATTGAGTGGGCTTGGCTGAAAAGGCTAGATCACCGCACAGATAAAATGTTGCAAATCGTGAGGAAGCTGCATGTGACGCAGTTTTAGACAATCCTACTATAAGTACGCGCGAGTTTTTGTGCAGTTAGGATTTTCACAAAATTTTGTTTCGAGAGCTGTACGTACCTTTAGATACCATACAGGTGTTAAGATCTTCATGTTGGACATACCGAGCAATGTTTACGTTTTTGACAGTGGCTTATTATAGCCAAATGATCCCTATTTTGTTTCGTTTAAATTAAGATAAAGCCATTTTTACGACGGTGTTACAAATTTTCGGAACTTGCATTATTCATTGAGCAAGCCACATGTTAAAAGAAGTAAAAGATTTCAGCACCGATTTGTCTGTCAATATTTGAAGATGAATCTTCAATGATCATTTATTGCAGTTGCAAGAACTTGATAATCGCATGAACGCAAATAGTTACAGAGACTTTCTCGACAACCATTTGTATGACTTACTAGAAGACATTCCGTTAAATATTAGACAACAATTTTAACAAGATGGTGCCTAATGGCAGATTTTTGACAGAGTAACTGAATAATAATTTTCATGATAGATGGATTGGTAGCTTTAGTCTTGTGAGGTAGCCTCCAAGAAGTTCCGTCTTAAATCCGCTAGATTTTATGGAGATTTTTAAAGCGACGGATTTACAGCGAAATAATTAACACTAGAAAACAGTTGCAAAAACGCATTACATAACTGCAAATGAAATTTGTGGTAATTTAAATATGCGCCATGGGTATACACCACTAATACGATGGTGTCAAACCTGTATTGCTACTGAAGGTGGGCACATTGATTTGCTACAGTTCTTTAATAAAACTTGTGTTTATTTCTGTATTATTTTTAATTTTAAGATCATTTCAGAATTAAGATTTAATTGATTGATAAATTTCTTTTGGTAAATTTTTTTCTATTGAATGTTTTACACAGAACTATGGCTTACTCCCGTCATAACTTTTAACTCCAAAAGGGAGCTATTTATTGAAATTCTGAATACTTTTTTGTAGTAACAAAAATTGGTTTAATTTAAAAAAAATATTAGTTTTAATATTAGTCAGTGGGGCAACATAGTTTTTTTAAAAAGGTTCACCATAGTGATGATTCTATTATCTTATTTATTTAAATAAAAACTTTGTTATTGCGAGAAGAATCTTCAGTTACATCTACTTCTGATTCAGCCTGTATAATACGGAAAACTTATTTAAAGCCGGTAACACACTACGCGCAACTCAACCGCAATTCTAGTAATACACTTGCGGTTGAACCGCGCGGTTAAACCGCAAATGTGTTACTGGGCTTACAAAGGCAAGCAATTATAAAAAAGGTCATTGTAATGTTGCTCAAGAAACTTATAGAATCATTAAGAAAAACGTGTATTCTTATATATTTTGTACAAATTACTAAAAATATATTTATGTATTCAGTATTTAATATGTTAGTATCCTCATGAATGAGCATTTCTGTAGAACCATAAAATTTAACTGCTTTTTTTATTCATAAGTGGTCAGCAGGCATATACAAATAAAGGACCTTTTTATACTTTAATATTTACGACCACGAAGACGTACCGGAATATTTATATGTTTTTCTTGTTAATTTTACTTCATAGCATTTTTATTTTTCACATTCATTTATTATTAAAACAAACATGTAAAGATACAAATATTATTTAATACTGTACGTGTCGATTGAGATCAATTATTGGGGTACTTCATTATTAGACGAGTGAAATTATTATTTCCAATTACCACTACTTTTTATAGTTCTAATTACAATGTAAAGCACAAGCTGTAAAAATATAGTGATACTGATAAATGTTAATTTAGTTCAAATAAACATTATTCTAGTGTCACATATCCTAAAGAAACTATTTACCATAATGTTAAATGGTTTCCTGACAGTTTTCTTAACAAATTTCGCATTTACAGTGCGCTATAAATCTTGTTTCAAATATTCAAAACACTCCATTTACATAATCGAAACATTCCTGAAAGTTCTCCAAGACATTATTTATGACCTGAGATGCATTTAAACGATCTTTATGATGAAGTGATCTGCATTAGTTTCTAGGTTTCGTGACTAAGTTCATTTTTTAATTGATAAGAGCTGTAATTAATTGTTATAATTATCTCTTAAATATTCATATGAATATTATTCTGTGTCAGTTATTTTGTTTATCAAAATATAAAACCAAAAACAATTTGATTGATGTAAAATTATTAAAATTTTGGTTTTGTAAGTAATTAGGTGCCTACAAAATTAGCTATATGCTAGTTATTCATTTTTAAATAATTACAAATATTATGTTTTATATTGATGGCAAATCTTGTATTTTAGAAATCATGAAATTAACAAGTATATTCCTGATGTTATCAAATATGCACATATCTGTTCAGTGAGATAAAAAAATTGTTAGATGACTGCACAAAGAGCATATCATCACAAATTGAGTCTAAAGTCGTGACACATGAACAACTTGAAAATAATTACCTACTACATCATTGTTCAATTTGTACCTTAATATTGTGTGATTATTTCTTACAAATTTAAGCATTACCTAAACTGAATTAAGAACAAAATTGTATTATTTCACCAAAATATATTTTTTACATAATTTGTCGAATGATTGCAAAATCCACTAAAACAATTTCTACAATTTATGTTACACCATTAAATAATTTCTGTTTATACAGCGTGCATCACAATCCAAAAAAAAAGATAATACATGCGTCATGAAAAATGGAGTCAATATCGTAAAAAAAGTCATTGAAGTTGTAGGTTTTTCAACCTTTACATCGAGTTATTGTAGTCGCCGCGTTGTACGCATTGCGCCCTCTTTCCACATGTAGCCCCAGGTGATTCTAAAAACTAAAATCCGATTTTAGTATAACAGTTTTTGCGATAATGTTTACATTACTTTTTCAGGTGCCAAAAATGGTTTACGTGTACAACAACTCAGAGATCAACTCATATCGTTTTAATTTATAGTGAAGTAAAACAAAATGCTCAATCAACTTCTCATGTGCCAAATGAAACTACTTTTATTCGATAGTGCAACGCAGGCGTGACATGGGAAATTTGAAATCTAATCGTGGAAGAGATTGTTGAAGAGAATTCCCGAATAAGTACCAGACAAATCGCTCAACAAGTACAAGGAATGTCTCAATCAACAGTGTATCATATACGAGGCTAAATTATATCCGTACCATATACAGCGTGTTCAAGCATTAATACCAAGGGACTATCCTTTACACTATTAGATATCGGTCAGTGGTCGCGCGGTTTAAGGCGTTAGTACTTGAATCGAGGTGACTAGACGGAGTTGGTTCGAGCCCAGCTGCCGGTAGACCGTATAAAAGCTATATTCGTGGAGAGGATTGGCACCCTCTCTGTGGGTATGGTAGGGTGGAATAATGTTAGCTTGGGTCAATGTGAGAGATTGATGCCGGTTGATATTTGACTGCCCCCCTAATTAATGAGGTTTTCCAGGTTTTCCTCATTCCTGCACTGAATAGTGGTTAGGGCCTACCAACGTAAGTCGTTCCTGGGCGCAAATGCGGCCTGCTTAATAATAATATGCCGCCCCCTCTCCCGCACAAGTCTCCGACTTCTGGGCTAATCCCTGTGATTAGAATGAGGGGTAGAGATATTATTATTATTATGTGAATGGTTGCTGCAACAAAATGTTCAAAATCCCAGATTTACAGCTGACGTGTTAATTACAAGTTTCAACGGGATCATTTTCCAACAATGCTTTTCCTTAAATATTTGGGCAGAGATTGTCGATGGTTGCTAGATTAGATCATTCATATTACCAAATTGAATGGATGGTGTTAAGCATCTCGTTCCTTCGACTTCTGGAAGATGTGCCCCTAGCTATCCGACTATGAATGTGTTTCTCCCCCTCATTTTCGATAAAATTTTCGGGAGTACCTTAATGAAGGTTGTGAAATACCATAGATTGGACAAGGAGGACCGGTGCCATGGCCGCTACAATTTCGTGACT
This sequence comes from Monochamus saltuarius, assembly GCA_025584915.1. Lineage (NCBI taxonomy): Eukaryota > Metazoa > Arthropoda > Insecta > Coleoptera > Cerambycidae > Monochamus > Monochamus saltuarius. Next base: position 39,031,415 of record CM046723.1, read on the forward strand.
TAAATTCTTTGGACTTCTTTTTGTGGGGATATTTAAAGAAATGAATTGTATCGCACCGAAGTGAACGCTAGTGATGATTTACGCGAACGTATCATAGCTGCCTCCAATAACTTACGTGTTCAAGTACTGTGTGTGTTAGTTCGTACAAACTAGGTAAGGCAGGCCCAATTGTGTTTTGTCCACCAGTCGGTGGACAAAGTTTTGAATAGTTGTTGTAACCTCAGGTATATCAAATTATTTTATTAATTGATAATAACAATAGGGGCAAAAGCAGTTGAATTTCCTAATATAAAATACACAAGACATAATATTATTTATTTATTACCTTGGGAAATTCTTTCAATTTTATTGTCCGGTCATATTTTATTACACTTTGGCGCCGTGCCGGTCGCTGACTGCATGCTTCCATGGTCAGGATTTACAGTGGATCAGTTACCAGTGTCGAGCAAAAGTGTATTTTTAAATTATTTTCGAACTGAACCTTTTTTATTTTTTTCACAAAATTGTAGTCAAAAATTCAAAATTTTTTTTGGATATGGGTGTGATATATAATTTCTTAGTGTAAGATATTTGGAAGCTAAGCAAAACAAAATTTATAAACTCGACCTCTTGACTTGATCCATTGGGAGGTTATTTGTCTAAAAATGTATTTATAGGACATAATTTACTTAAAATGTAATAATAGTTTCTTTCCATGCCTATAATTCCAAAATGAAAGAATTAATTACCGTGATTCCATTGTCACCTATAATTGACTCCTCTCTTTTATGTATTAATTATCGTAATCGCGTTATCAACTAGCTATCTTGCCAGGAATCAGACGATAGATGATTTGACTCATATATTTCTATATACATATCGTTACAGGCGATTCAAGCTAAGGATGACGCTCTCTTATAGCAAATATTTAAACTATATCTAGAAAGTCGTTTTGCGTGATTTGAAATATACTCGCGACAAGAATTCAGACGACTTACGTCATACGAACAAATGAATAATTCATTATATTTTCATCAAAGTATTTAAGAAACTGCAACTGATAGTAATAAAACTATATACTACACTAATAGTTTGCATTATATATTGCACTAAATTGCAAAAAATGATAGTTTTTAACGCGACCAAATATCGGAAATTACGTTGACAAGAAAAACAAATGTGTAACGTCAGCCGTGACGTAAGACGTCTGAATTCTTGACGGGAGTATAAAATTAATCTCATGTGTTGTTTATTCAGTTGTTTTTTGTAAATGATTAGTAATTATTTTATAGTGTTGGAATCATTAGCCCTTGAACTTTAACATAATGCAAAACTACCAAAGTAGTAGTAACAAAAATGCTTTAAAAAGTTGTAAAATGTTACTGTCTTTTATTTAATGCAAAGTGGTAATGACTTTTCTTTTACCAGTTTAGGTAAAGAAAATTGCCTTGCCTGCGTCAAATAGCCTACTGATTCGGCAAATATAAAGTCGGAAACTATACATTGTACCGTGAAGAAGTTTATTTATAATTTTAGTGGAATAATTTACTTCTCCTCATTTTCAGAGGAGGAAAAAGTCACATGAATTGTTTATAAAAATCTGTAAAATAGAACGTCAAATTTGTTTTATTTGTGAAAATCAAAATCTGTGGCCAAACTTTAATTATAAAGTTCATACCAAATAAATAGTGCTTTTAACCATCATCATGCCCAGAAATGACCGCCAGACTAAATATTCTTCATACCCAATTTGAATTGAATATCATAATTAATTTTTTCTACGTTCATGCAAAAAACAAGACTATATTTAGTGGAAAAAGTGGTTCTTTATTGCACTAGTGCAATAAACATGTTTATTGCACTCATCTGTCATTCTACTGCAGCGTTTTGTCATCATGACAAACATAAACCTTCAAATTGACGTCACATTTTTCTAGACTTAGTGTCATCTAAATAACATTTTTTGGTTTTTGCATAAACGTAGAAAAAATATTGTATGCAACTCGTACAAAAAGTGCTTATTACACTCGACGTGTTGTCCTACTCCGCCTGACGGCCTTGTTGGACAATTTCACGTCGCGTGCAATAAACACTTACTTTTTGCACTTGTTGTATAAATAACTATTTAGGCTATAAAAAAAAATAAAAATTCCTTGTATGTCAAAAATGAAGAGTTGCAGACTCATGTTTTATTTTTCTTAAAATTCATTAAAGTTTTTATAGAGTATTTCATTAAAAGTGTATATTTTTATAAAATTATTGTTAAAAAAAAAACAGTGGCTAAATTAGACAACATAATATAAAATTCAGATTATGTTATTATCGTAATGAGACATTTCTACTTAACAGTTTAATATAACATACTAATGGAATTGTACACTTAAAATAAATGAATCATATATATTTTTTTTGTTATTTTATAGGTACAAGCAGTGACAATGGCGTCCATGCATTAACTGTAATGGCTTCCAGAAATTACACTATTAATCTTAGTCGTTCGGCCTGCCAGGTAAAATATCGACTGAACATTTCGGTTTTATTAAATTATAGAAGTTTTTTATTTTATTATGCGGGTTATTTTTCATAGTCCATTTCGTTGAAGATTTATAGGTGGGTAAATATTTATATATTTTCTCTCTGGTAAAAATAAAAAATAATTAAACAAGTTGTTCTTAATCATATTTTATGACATTGAAAACTGAGACCCCTAATACCTCCTTTAAATTACAACCATTGGTTAGGTTGTGCTATCATATAAGTATTTTTAAACTTTTACAAATACAGAAGGTATTGTTAAACACCATACTACATCATACAGAAGACTGGTATTGATTTTAACAAAAATACTAATCAGCTTGAAGTCTAAAGAGAAATACTTTTTCGTAAATTTTGCATAGACGTATAAATATGCTTGTCCATTATTTGTTACAAATGACACCGAACTGGTGTCGATTATGTAACAAAAACTAGACTAATCATCTTGGATTTGATAAACTATTGTAATATTGTATAATATAAAACGTCTTTATTGCAAGTTATATGAAGAGAAATTTACAGTGGGTAGAAGTCTAGTCTAATGGCCATTCATACTTAACCCCTCCTAACTAATACTTATACCTAATTAATACACTAATAATCCTAAGATAAAACAGGAACAGAAAAAAAAGAAATAAACAAATATAATAAAAAATAGTGACCAACATTACATTCATTATTGCAAAAGAACAAATACTGTTTTAGATTTCTTTTAAAAGATTTTTGAGACACGATGCCTTTAATATTGAAATCTAAGGAATTATATAATTTAACTGCATTAAATGTAAATGAGCGTTGAAACATAGCTGTGTTGTGATGAGGCATAGTTAGTGATGTTTGGTTTCGTAAATTTAAGTTATGTACTGTGTTCCGACATATTAACTTCTCCTTTAGGTACTCGGTATACGAAATACAATAGAAAGGAAATTATATTTAAATGTGTTGTTGATTTTCAACCCATTTAAATTTGAAAAAGCGGCAGATATAGATCATACTTTCTTAGATTATTAATTAATTTAGAACAACAGTTTTGAATTTTTTTAAACCTATTGCAAGTAACTTTATCTAAGCATGGATAAAATACTATATTGCAGTAAGATATTTTAGACAATACTAAACTCTCGCACAAGCTCTTCTTCATCTTATATGTCAATAGATTTTTATTAGCCTATAACAATTTTAATCTCATGTAACAATTTCAAATTTTAGTCAAAATATACGCCTGCATTTTTTGTAGTGGTAACAAACGGAACTGCTTACCATTTATTAACCCTTAAACGTCCAGGATGGCTTAGATTTTATGTTTTATTCGATTGCTGTGTTCAGGTGGTAAATATTTCTTGAAGTGACCGAGACCATGTATCCTGTAGTAATTTTTCCTGCTCGTTCCGAATCAGATTCATGCTAATTGCCGCCATTTTTGAAAGATGGCGGCTCAAATATGAAAAAGTGTAAAAAATCGCGTTTTGTTTTCCAATAATAGTAAATTTGCACATGAAGGCAATGTTGTAGGGTGCTGAATCTCTGTATCTGGTGGAATAAATGGTTCCTCTAGATGATAGGACCACTAGGGGGCTGAAATTCAACATGGCAGATCCAAGATGGCGGCCAAGGTCATATGAAAAATTTGGTTTTTCGAAAAATCAACTGATTCGCACCAAATTTGGTATATAGGGGGTTCCGATGATGCTGATCACGAACATGACATCAATTTTATGAAATTTCAAGATGGGGGCATACTACTGCGCATGCGCGCTTGAAAAATGCGCTTCGCTTGGCCTGATTGGCCTGGAATTCAGCACTCAGGGGTTTTCAAGGATGCTGAGCACAAATATGACACCAGTTTTACGAAATTCCAAGATGGCGGTGCACTACTGCGCATGCGCGCTTGAAAATGCGTCTCGTTTAGCCTGGAATTTCAGACTCGCGGGTGTTCGATGACGCTGATCACGAATATGACATCAGTTTTATGAAATTCCAAGATGGTGACTCATCAATGCACATCAGTTTTGTTCTTCTTCAATCTTGAGGCATTTCCCTCATGAGTAAATAGGTTAGTATTATCCGCAAATATCACCGTTTGTGACATTTTTTGTAGCCTCATAACATCGCGACATCACGTTCTTATGAATCCATTACCGGAGTAATTCAGGAAACCCGGTAGCTCCGACGAACTAGACTGAGATTTAGCATCCGCGGCTGTTTCATCCCGCTAATCACAAAGATTCCAATAAACTCCACAGTGTGGAGTTTATTGGAAGTCTCCAACTTCCTGACTCAAAACACAAAAAAATGAAAAAAAAACGAAAACAAAGACTCATTAGATCGTCGACCTCCACGCTGGTATGAGTTGGACAACGCATTATTATGAAGCGGCAAACAGGCGAAATCAAAAGAAATGAAAAAAAGGACTCAAACAAGCTGTCGATAAAAGAAAGGAAATTTGTTTTGTGCGCATGCGCAGTACTCGGTCGCCATCTTGAAATTTTGTCAAACCGGTGGTATATTAGTCCTCAGCATCCTCGAAAACCCTCGAGTTCAAAATTCCAGGCCAATCAGGCCAAGCGTCACGCATTTTTCAAGCGCGCATGTGCAGTAGTAGGCCGCATCTTGGAATTTCGTAAAACTGATGTCATGATGATTGTGACCTGCTTCAAATGCTTATGTAAAGCATAATATTGTTAATAAACACTATTCTATTCTATTCTATTCATATTCGTGATCAGCATCATCAAAAACCCCTATATACCAAATTTGGTGCAATTCCGTTGATTTTTCGAAAAACCAAATTTTACATATGATCTTGGCCGCCATATTGGATCTTCCATGTTGCATTTCAGCCCTCTAGTAGTCCTATCATCTAGAGGAACCCCCCCCCCATGGGTTGGGTTCACAGGTTGAGTTAGTTGGGTCATATAGGGTATCCCAACGAAAATTTGACCCCCCCTATAATTGGAAAACCGAATAATATTTCAAAATTTGCCGAGACCCGTCGATTTTTGTTCTTGGGGGGAGCTTTTTTGATAGTCAAGCCAACTCGATATGTTCATCTTCAAATGCAACTCCCCTTGTGGCACATCATTTAAAGCCCTTTTCATTGCGAATACAGTGACGTACCGTTTTTAGAAATCGATTGAGATTTGACAGAATTATTGGTTACAAACGAAAAGATGACAAACCAACTTACGCGTAGTAATTTCTACACAAATGCCCACCACTAATAAGTTTTTCATCTACTACACATGACCGCATTACCTAATTGTTATTGATGTGTCTTATCAGTTTACAAAGTCAGAAATCAAATAAAAAAGCTGAAGCAAATAATAAATCAGATTTATTTGATGAATTGCTCAAAATGACCCCCGTTAACTTTCAAACAATAATACAGTCTGTTTTCAAATTCTGTTCGAACATTATTAAAGACATCCGCAGTTATTAATCGGCATTCTTCTGCAATTCTCTGACGTAGCACTTGCAATGTTTCCGGCTGAGTGGCGTTTTAAATGACCCCACAGAAAAAGTCCAAAGGGGACAGATTCGGAGATCTTGGTGGCCATTCGACAGGACCTCTTCTGCCAATCCAATGCCCCGGGAAATGGTCATCCAAAATTGTCGCACAGCAGCAGCATAGTGCGGGGCGCACCATCTTGTTGGAAGGTTATTTCATTTTCTAGTAAATTGTCGTCACTTTCTAAAATCTCTGTTATCCTAGGATCAATTGTACTTTCCAATAATTCTAGGTAGGTGTTTCCATCGAGATTACCTTGGATTAAATATGGTCCAACAAGATGGTCGCCCAAAATGCCTGCCCAAACATTCAATTTTGAGGTGTCTGAGTATGAAATTCCTTGATTAAATGCGGATTAGTATCACTTCAATAACGACAATTGTGTTTATTCACTTCGCCATTCAACATAAATGTGCATTCGTAGGAGAAACATGTGTTGTAGAGAAGATTTGGATTCAGTAGAAGTTGTTTACTAAAGTATTCGCAAAATTGGTTACGGCGATGAAAGTCTTCTCTGTAATCTTCATGTAACTCTTGAACCAGCGTCATCTTAAATGGATGAAACTTGTGTTTTTTCAAAATTCGGTGAACACTGGAACGGGATACGCCAGAAGCTTGAGACACAGTTGTAATCGATTGCTTATTATCCATCTGTACATGACCCAAAACTGTCACTTCAACTGCTTCATTTCGAACGGGCCCAATTACTTCACGTTTCTTGTTTAAAAGCGAACCTGTTGCAACAAATTTGTCAATCAGGTGTTTAACGTACTGGTGGTTTACATTTTTTTCAGGATGATTGGCATTAAAAATTCGTGCTGTAGCTTTAGCGCAATCGTGATTTCGATAATAAATTGCAACAATTTCTACTCTTTCCGCGATAGAATAAACCATTTCGAACACACGTTAATACTTTCAATAACGGCTGTAACTAACGATTTCTTGGTTACAAGCAAAAACACCGACTTTTTGTAGTACTGATTTTTTTGTTATTTTGAAAAGGTCTGAATTCTATAAACTTAAGTACCTTCTACTAATAACTATTTTAGTATCTAGTTTTATTTGCTTCAGCTTTTTTTTCATTTCTGACTTTTTTGTAAACTGATATACACATTAATAACAATTAGGTAATGCGGTCATGTGTAGTAGATGAAAAACTTATTAGTGGTGGGCATTTGTGTAAAAATTACTACGCGTAAGTTGCTTTGTCATTTTTCGTTTGTAACCAATAATTCTGTCAAATCTCAACCGATTTCTAAAAACAGTACGTCACTGTATTCGCAATGAAAAGGGCTTTAAAATGATGTGCCACAAGTGGGGTAGTTGCATTTGAAATTTTTAAGTTGGGGTTGCTAGGCATTAGGGGGATGAACATATCGAGTTGGCTTGACTGTCAAAAAAGCTCCCCCCAAGAACAAAAATCGACGGGTCTCGGGGAATTTTGAAATATTATTCGGTTTTCCAATTATAGGGGGGTCAAATTTTCGTTGGGATACCCTGTATAGGTAATGTCTCACTACAAACCTGCAATATATAGACAGCACGTATGTATGTACTATGTATGTATGTTCGTTTGTGCTCACTGCTATAATTTGAAACTTGAATAAAGTAGTGCGCAAATCCAGTACTTCTGCAATACCACCACACATTACGTCATTTTGTTGGCATCTCTGTTATATTCAGTTAATTCTGGTTCACAGTGTGGACAATTTAAATTGAGATTTAATCAAAGAAAATAGTAAGTATCTAACTATAATAAATATTGCTAATACTTAGTTGCCATAAAGTTAAAGCTAATCAGGACTGTTATAATTTGAAAAATATTAGATATTAGAGACTTAAAAATTGAGTCTGAGTGCTTAGATAAAGAGAATAGTATGTAACACAACTTAATTTTTGCAAACTCTTATTACGTGGTACCTAAATACATCCTTGTTTCATGTTATTTTTTTTTGTTGTTTATGATTTTCTGTCTCTTCTGTTATTCTCTAATGGTATTTGATATTAAATTCTTTATTACAATGTGTCAAACTCAATTATTTTGTTAGAAACATTATTGTTAATCATTTGGACTAAATTATAAATATTTTTTTAATAAAATCATGAAAAGTAAAATGCCTATAATTTTTTTTATTTCTTTAACACCTTCATTCTGTAAATGCTATGTATACACAATAAAATTAACACTGCGATGTGCAACAGTTGCAGATAGCATTTGATATATAAAAACGATGTATGTTGTTAAACCTTTAATACACAATAAATAAATAAATAAATACAGGTAACAACATTACCAAAAACATAATCAAGTGTGTTAGACAATAAAAGAATACGATATATTTTAGATACCTAAGTGATAGGAACAAAACTAGACATAAGTTATGTTGAAATGCCCATTACCACATTATTGCAATTAATCTTCATAAATATTATTGGGCTTAAATACAGCCGAAACGTAGACTTGCCAACAAATTTGTTTTCTTTAACTATAGACCCCATTCCCAATAGTATTTCTGAAGATTAAACCATTGGATCATAAATATACCTACAAACAGTAGATACTGCAATTAAGCTAGTTACGGACGACGAGCGATAATATAATATATTTATTTCTTTGCAATGAGATATATTCCTACAGACAAGTAAACCGCGTAGATATAAATATATCTTATAGCGTCCGTGCGTAACGTTCTATGCATTTTAATCACAAGCGATATGTCTGTAATATATCAGATATATTATATTATAGCTCACCGTCCCTTACCGGCTCACCGATTTAATGTCTGTAATGTAATTCTCTTAGTTTCTTTTTGTGTAGCATAAATCATGTAATTTCCGATTAATGCTAGCAAATTTAGTAAGAAATTAAAGTGGAAAACTTGAAAATGGTCATAATTATTTTTTCTATTTTTTATTATCATAAAATTTCACCATGATTTTTTTCATGTTTTGTTATTATTTAATTTATTAAATGTTCATAAATCAAATGCGAATGGCCACTAAGTTTAGTGTTTCTACAAAATATTTAAACTGTCAATTTAATATTTGAAATGGTAAATGTAAGTAAATAATATGCTTATCTTTATCATCGAAGACAAGTAGTCATTGTGCAATATCTGGTGTAATATCAAGATTCCTAAAAGAGAACTAAAAACATCAAATAACTCGTTGTAAAAATCTTAATACAAATTACAACAGCGGTCCTTGAATATAATGACATAGATAGGTCTAAAAAGCTGGCAAAACATCAGTTTTCATCTGTGTCCTTTATGTAGATCTGATAACTCCCCGTAGGGATTCTACCTATCTCAGCCGCCCTAGTGTTCATCTGTTTCGTACCGAAAACGATCGTTTGTTTTTAAAGAATGATCTCCTCCACAGTGACCAATATTGTCCTTTTTAATGACTTTAGAAAATTTATGGTTCTGTCTATGAAATTGTCCCATCATTTATGTTGAAGACGTGTCTTTTAACATTAATATTGTATTCGGCTCGTTTTGATTCAACGAGATAAAAATCTGTGGGTTTTTGTTAATCATCTTCATAAATTATGAATAGCTGAATTGAAATTTTATGGTAATAAGGTGGATGTTTACATTTTCTTAGTTGCATAATTCAACTTTTGATGTAAAATAATATGTCGTTAAACTTTAGATGTTAGTATATCTCATACATTTAACAATAAAATTATGGGTATAACAATTATATTAACTAACATACCAAAGCCTTCCAATACTATCACATAGAATTATTATTATATTTTATTTGACACGTCACCTATTTTAGACAGATTTTTATCGTTAATTTTTGCTGAGGAAAGCAATTTTCAAAACATTCATTGATTCATTTTCAGTTGTACAGGCAATTATATACATAAATTTAAAAATAATCTTTGTTTGCAATTACGAATAGTGACTTTTTCGTTATCTACCACTTATCTTCATGTTGCATGATGAAAATTATAGTACGAGCAATTAGACTTCACAATAATAGTGAAAACAGATGCCAGTGGATCACTGTCCCTAAATTAAAACACATCTTTTTGATATTATGAAAATGGTTTTTTTTTTTTTCAGAAAAAAGCACTAACGCCACTATTGAAAAAATCATAAAAAAATCACAAAACAATTTGCTTCAATTGGACTAAGAATTTTAAATAAAATCTAAACAATAAATCTTTAATATACAGTAAATAATATTAAGTAACTTATTTATGTATTAGTATTAGTATTTTTACTGACTAGGTCCCCAAAAAAAAAATAAATAAAAGTAAATATTTTGAATTTCTTCCGGATTGTTTTCTAGTATATAAATTATTTACATACACACATTTTTATCAATTAAATAAGTAAAAAATAACATTGAGTAAAACAAACTCATTTATGAGTGAAGTTATTTTGGTATTGAATTTTGATTAATTAAAAATATATCAAAGAAATGAACTTATCAACCCAGTTTTTGGTCATAGAGATGATTTGAGAAAAATCAACGAAATATGAGAGAAATTTTACTCCAAATTTTTTACGGTGTAGTTTTCGAAATACCTGCAGTCCCTATTAATTAAATTTATGGAATATATCTGCACTGTAACCTACAACTGTGTTTACCTAAACTAGGAAGGCTAACTTCCACGCTTCCACTGTTTCGAGAAAAGAAAAAAATGGTTTTAGTAAATTGTACTATATACTTTGTATTTTTGAAACAATAATAGTTATATTGCTAGAAAATGTAAAAATTGTGTTTTCTACGTACCTAATCCTCACTTCACGAAAATCACATTATTCTTCATGTGCTAAATTGTGCTAGTTGTTCTGAATATTAAGAGAGAGCTGCGAAAATTTTGATGGTGGAAATCGTTCATAGAAATATTAGTATTACACAAAATGTATAGTCTTTTTCTCTGTTAATTGATATGAATTTTTTTATATGTAGCGTACGAATATACAAATATTGACTTACAGGTTCGTAGCTAAAATTTGCGTTGAGTTATGTCATCAGAAACCTAAAGTAGGATAGTTAATGTTTTAATAGATATAAAAGAGAACCCAAAAATATAAATAAATACAGCACATACACCGAAAACAAAATTTAGTGCCCGTAGAAAAATTTGTTTCATAGAAATAAATTATTTGTCTGTATATGGCCAAACAAATATCTATTTCTTGATAGCAAATTATTTTTTTGAAAAAGCAAATATACAGTTATTTTGTGTAAAGAAATCATTTGTTTCCATTAAACACATTATTCCTTTTTCAATGATACACTTCTGGTGTTGATTTAATTATATTCTATGATAAAACAATATTTCTCTGCTAACACGTGCCCAGCTCTGGTATTGAGTTGCAGTACTATTTTGTCTATATTGTATACGTTGGCAGGTTTGTCTAATAGAGCGCTATTTGTGAGAACTTCTTCCAGATCCTTAAAATATTTATTCACAGTCCCTTTTGACATCCCAACAGCTCGAGCAACAGAAGTGTTCTCCACTTTTCGGACGGTTATGTTTGGATTTCTTCATAAAAAGGATTGCAGCCATCTTTTACCGGCCTCACCTAAGGATTAATAGAAATTATTGGCCACATTAAGTTTTTTTTGCAAACTCTCACCTGATTCAGCATTAAATTTGTTTGGAAGACCAAATCATATGCCCAGGAACGCACTTCGCTTCTGGTGGACGTAAAACTACGTTTTTGCAATTGTTTATGTGCATGGCAAGCTTTGCATCAGCTGCTTTTCCCAGAGTACCCTCAGGACTTAAACGTTCGTTTTTTCCACATTATTGGTAGCTAATCGTCTTTTCAATATTGTTTTTGGTATGTCAAATAATAATAATAATAATAATAAAATGACTTTATTACAAAGAAGATACAACAAAAATAATATTATGGATGGCGAGGTTCAACGAAGTTGCTCTTCCACCTAACCACCTCGCTGACCTCGCTGCTTTGTTTACGCCCATTTCACCCAAGACTTACGTTGATGGCAAATCTTAGATTTTCGGCAGTCCAAGAGACCCTTACTGGGGTGTTTCTTTTGCGAATGTACACGTTCGGCATTTTCTGCAACAATTAAAAACTAGGTCCATCTCTCCTCTACTCTAGAGAATTAAACGGAATATTCAAACGCATTGTTTTTACGGTTAGGATTATACTAGAATACGTACGTGTCTACTAAAGATCTAAAATAATTGTCACTGAAACTTACCTAAAATCACACTCACAATTATGCCTCACACACACATACCTGCAGTATACCCTGTTGTCAACTGATGTAAGTACTTTTATGTAGCAAGATATCGAAAGTAGTCCGTTTCTCCTATTGGTCCATATATCCTCACCTTACCCTAAAGGAGTAGCAGCATCAAATTAGCATTTCACTTGCAACTTTTTGCGGAGAGGTCCGATTGAGATGCGGTTTTCTGCAAAATGTTGATGGAATTGTTTATAACAAAAGGTACATCTAATCTCTGTACGCTCGAAAATTTTTAATTGTTTATTTAACAAATGACCCATTTTTGTTGAACATATGGCAAATGTCACACACGATTCAACGAAAATATCTGGAAAATGTTCTCTTTATCACTTTGGTGTTAGCTTTATTATTTATTGCTAAATTGTTGTAACTGGGCTGTCATTAACAAATTAAAAACTCAACCCCCGAAATCACTAGAGAACCGGAATTGTTCTATTGTCCCAGCGTCGCTAATTAACGAATTAATAACTCTACTCCCGCAATCGTTAGAAACCCAGTTTTTTTTTGCAATAACTCTGGGATCATGGGGAGAACTATCGGCACAAGGTGTTGCACGTAATTGTTTATTTTCCAATTGTTGCGACCTGGCTAATTAACAAATTAATAAGTTAACACCCGAAATCACTAGAAAAACAGATTTTTTTGCAATAACTCTAGGATGATGAGGAGAAGCATTGCCACAAAGTAATTGCAGATATAATTGTTTATTGTTCGATTGTTGCAACCTCGCTAATTAACAAATTAATAACTCTTCTCCCGGAATCGTTAGAAAATCGGATTTTTTTGCAATAATTCTGGGATCAATAACTTTGTAGTAATGGTTCTTCTCATGATCCTACAGTTATTGCAAAAAAATCTGTTTTTCTAGAGATTTCGGGCGTCAACTTATTAATTTGTTAATTAGCCAGGTTGCAACAATTGGAAAATAAACAATGACGTGCAACAACCTTGTGCCGATGGTTCTCCCCATGATCCCAGAGTTATTGCAAAAAAATCTGGTTGTTCTCTAACGATTCTGGGAGTAGAGTTATTAATTTGTTAATTAGCGAGGTTGCAACAATCGAACAATAAACAATTATATTTGCAAAAATCTTGTACCGATGGTTTGCCTTAATAAGCCAGAAATCCTGGAAAAAATTCCGGTTCTGTAGTGATTTCGGGGGTGGAGTGTTTAATTTGTGAATTAGCCCAGTTACAACAATTTAGCAATAAATAATAAAGCTAACACCAAAGTGATAAAGAGGGACCTCGAAAACCCCAGAGAACATTTTCCAGAAATGTTCGTTGAATTGTGTGACATTTGCCATATGTTCAACAAAAATGGGTCATTTGTTAAATAAACAATTAAAAATTTGCGAGCGTTCAGAGGTTAGATGTACCTTTTGTTATAAACAATTCCCTGATTTGCGCGTATCTCAATCGGACTTCTCCGCAAAATACTTCATTTTCACTTTTTTTTCGTTCCACAATATGCATGCACAAATAAAGAATTTGAAAACAGTTTGAAACTGTGTGTAGGGTCAGTGTAAGGATGTTTTAACATGATTCTTTAGTTCTGTTTCTAATATTTAGATAAAGCTATGTATTTGGTATGTAAATTTTACATTGTAAAATTAATAATAGGTAGATACATAGAATGAAATAACAGATTGTTCGAATTTTAGAATGGTCCATATTGAATACAATATTTATTAAACTCATGAATTTATTTTTCTCTGCGAATAAATTTAATGAAATTTTTACTCAGAAATTCAAAAACTGTTTTGGGGAGTGTCTTTATTATTGCTAAAGCATATACATTTTAGATTATTGTGTTAACTAAAACATTTAAAAATACATTAATTTCAATGATTTGGTCAGTTACTGTTCTCATATATTTCACTTCTACTGTGTCTCATATTAGGTAGAAATATATATATTTTTTTTGATTTTTCATTAAAAAAGATAATAATAATATATATATATATATATATATATATATAATAATAATCTATTTTTAATTTAATAGAGAAAGCAATAACCTATAAATTTGATTGTCAAGTTATTATATTATACCTACGGAAAACCAAAATTGACATCTAATTCTGTATTTGGTGTTTCTGCTCTACAATTAGAAAGCTTAAATTTATTAAAGCTTTTTACTATTTTTACTAAATTGCGGTGTTGCAGCTAATAAATTGTTCAATTTTATTATATTTAGAACATGTTCCATATGTGACGCTTTTCCTATATTTGAAAATAAATTTTAAAATGGTTATTGCTCACATTTTTTTTAAGTTAAAAATAAAATCACCTTACTCTTCGATATATAGTTCCGGAGTTGTTATGCCGTAACCTCGGTAACTGGTCGCTGCCAGTAACAGAACTAAAGTGCACGTATCTAGCTTTAGCTGGTATTCTTTGACCTACCCTTGTTGTTCTCGGACTAGGCTCGGTGGGGGAGTTGACCGGCTATTGGCAACTTTAGTGGTCCCTGGGCTCCTGTTGTTGGTATTTCGACTTCTACGGTCGGAACCGTTTCTCGGATAATGGTGGTCTTCCGAAATGTCTAGTAGCCGCCTCTGTAACTGATCACATCCTATGTTTGCAAACGTTTTGCTGCTCTTCATTATCGGCATCTTCAATGGTGACTCTGCAAAACTTTTTACCAACAACAGGAGCTGAAATCAATATATGGGTGGACACAGAGATACCGATATCAGGTCTGCCCACACAAAGCCTAGCCTGAGAACAATAATGGCACGTCAAAAAGTTTCAGCTAAAGCTAGGGATGTGCACTCTAATTTTGTTACGCATGTCACGGCATAACAACATGGAAAAACACTGTATATCAAATAATACTCTTTAACTATACATGTTCTTATTTATAGATAAAATTTATCTATGGCCATGCGATTATTGTCAAAAGTAAACATTTTCATAAACAATTACTTTTCTCAAAAAAATCAGTTTCACTTCTATGGACAGTATAGTCAGTGTAGGTACATACTGTAATAAGTCCAAATTTTTGTTTTTTGATATTGTGATTTTGTAATATTTATTTTTAAGCACTGCAACTGGTTTAAATATTTTGTACCGGAGACAAATATAAATAAAAATTACATTGCTTCAGATAAAAAGTAAAGAGCTACAGTAGCTAATGAATCGTATCCTTAAGACTTGAAAGGATATATTGATCTGTTTCATATATAAATTATTTTATCTAAGTACTTCTGTAGGTATATAAAAATACCTCGCATTCTGTTAAAACAATTTTAAAGCCTACTTACTTATCTTTTTAAATTGTATTAAAATGCGTTTTCAAGACGCTTATTAAACAAATTAAATCAGTGGTAGACCTACCCACATTTAAGTCAGTGGCGGCTGGTGTGTAGGTGCTGCAGAGCTGCCAAAAAAAATAGATATTTATATATTTTCGCGGCGTAATAATTACTAAAATTTATTAATAAAATAATTTGGTTAATTAGTGCAACTAAACGGCATCCTACGCCTGCTGACGCTGTCCGCCGTGTCGAGCCGTCGTGCTTTCGTTAAAATCGCATTCTGTCCGCCCTTCTCTATTGAGTGGTAGACCAGATGAATTATCGGGGTCTCTACGCGAGCGCGTCGCGGTACATTGAACTGGGCCACACGAGGTAGTTATGTGCACGGTTCAGGACACCCGTCTTCCCTCTCAACTCCCCTGGCGATCCTCAATTGACGCTCCATATGCACGAATTTACACGGTCAGTGAGCTGCATTCTTCGCAGCAAAGGCAACATCAGAATTTCGGGCGTAAATCGTACCTATTTCGTATTTCGCTTTAATTTGAGATTTTAAATACTGTTTTGGTGTTTTGTGAATTTGTATAGTGATTTATTGTACTAATTATTAATATTTATATTAGTGACAATGGATTTAGTTTATAATTTAGTTCATGTGAAGCGATTTTTTAAATACTCTTATGAAGAAAAATTGATTTAAAAAACATTGCCCGATATTGTTATTGAGACTGCAGGTGTTAGCCTCGGAAAAGCATATAAACGTCAATTTAATAGAGACATTATTTTATTCGAAGAACAATTGGATGCAACAAAATAAAATGCGTTATTTTGTTTTCTTTGTTTACTTTTTGGCGGTAATAAAGCATGGACGGAGGTAGGGGTGACAGATTTAGTGCAGTTAACTGAAAAATGAAAAGCACGACAACTTCAAAAGCCATCTACGTAATACAATGGAATTAGCTTTATTAGGGACAATTAATATTAAACACGAAACATTTCGGGAAACAAAAAAAAATATTAGAAATTGTTGCAACAACACCCATGTCAACATCAGAAGCTGAAAGACGCTTTTCAACTTTAAAAATAATCAAGACTTCGAAACTCAATGTCCCAGGATCGTTTGAAAGCTCTATCGATGCTTTCCATCGAAAAAATATTTATTTCACAAATTGATGGCTTCAACGAGAAGGTTATAGACAAGTTTGCTTCTATGAAGGATCGCAGGATTGAATTGATTTTCAAAAAATAGGTGAGTAAATATTTGCAGAACACCCGTTTCATTTCATCACGAGCCGCCACTGATTTAAGTACGTTGGTATCTACCGTTTATAACATGCAATTTTCTAACAAAATAAAGTAAATAAACTAATTATTAATATTTCAAAAACATGAAATTTAATTCAGAGAACAATTTATGTTACTCGATATCCGTATTTGCATAAAGTCGTTAAATAAACCAATAAAAATAATCCTTCGATTAGGAAGAAGAAAAAAACAACCCATTATGATTTCTGTCAAGGTATTAGAGGAAACCGATGAAATTTTATTGTTTACGAGGAGCTGTCGTTTTATTGGCTTATTAAATTCTACACCCTTCAATAAAAAGAACATGACGGCATAATACAATTTAATAAAGCCTGTACCGTTTTGACGTTGCAGAGGAAAATTATTAGCCAATTATTTCATTAATAAGAAGCCCCGACGGTTGTGTATAACAGTTTATAACAAAGAGGGCATAATATTTTGTTATGGCCGTGACATTTACTGTAATATAAAAATTATAGCTACATCCACATTTAAGTAACTTGTAAATTGATTTTCATACCTAATTACGTGCATATTTTTGAGTTTATAGTGAAAGACTTCAAAGCTGTGACAATTCTGAATTGTTTCAAATTTTATTAATGCTAACATGTACTGCAAAAAATTTTATGTCGAACTATACGAAATGTTTCAAAATGAACCATTTTTAAGCAGACCACTCACTAGGGAGCATGTTGGGCAACATGTTCGCCAGCGAAATTGTCGTCAACAAGTTTCCTAGTATGTGTTGTGTTGGTTGGTCAACATGCTGCTAAGTTGCAGAGTTCTAGGACAGGACCGAAAAGTCGCGATGTACTTACATGTTGCCTGTGTGTAGTTTCACGCACAAGTTGACGAGCTGTTTATTTAGGCGATGGAACAGACGAAGTAATTTATGGCAAAAACGTTAACTTACAACTGGAAACAAGGAAATGGAAGTAAAGCAAAGAATAATAGCAAAGAAACTGGTATCTGATGTAATTTTCTATGGAAAACTAGGGTATCTTATGAAACACTCTACTGTATTTGCAAAACCACCTATTACTCTACAAGCTATGCCTGCAACCTTCTACTATGCTCCACAACATCTACCACATTATTGAAATAATTGCCAAGGCTATTTTGCGCATCAATACCCAGGTTCAAATTTTTTGCCGTCATCGAATTCAGCCAGAAACTAGTCCTTATCCGGAAGTTAACGCCATTATATCTCAACGTCAACATCCCTACACAACTTTACTTTATCATCTTCAGATTCAGTTCGAAATTTCCATCTCCAGTAAAATAATTGTGCATGCACAATTGCAATGTTGTTGTTTCAGTTTACTTTTGTTGCTGTGTTATAAGAAAATGAGTAATGATTAATGAAACCTAACTTACCTCTCAATAGTCGTTTTTTAGTGTTTCATAAATTTGAAGACATGTTTTTGGAATCAGCTGCCTCAGTAGCAGTGGAAAAATGATCTAAATCTAAGATCTTCGTAATTCCTTCTGGAAGCCAAATATCTCGATCTCAATATCTTTTGGTTCTTGAGTTTTCAACCCTCGCAACAGATTCTTGTGAGAGCATTATTGCGGTTTAAAAGCCATTCCTTTACCCATACTCTTCTTTCCTTTCTCTTATTTTCTATGGCTATTATCAAACCTACTGCAATGTCACTTTTCCTGCTTTGACAGGACCTTCATATTAACCCACTCGTTAACTCGCGTTTTGTCAACTGAAGTTGCCCAACATGTTCCCTGATGTGTGAGCTCGGTGGTTTTTGTTGGCAAGTATGTTGAGAAGCATGTTGCCCAATATGCTCCCTAGTAAGTGACCTACTAGAACAATTTACATCAGACTGTACGAAGATTCTTCGATTGTCTATCATTATGGCTACAGTGCGCACTGCTTAGTAAATAAAAAGAGATAGACGACATCATAGGCGGGCAAGAGAAAAATAACGTATGCAATTCGATGAATCGTCGTTATCTAGGTGCAGTTGGTTCTAGATTTATTAATAAATTAATAATATTTAAACTGGAAGTCTCAAGTTCCAAAAAGTAAGCGTATGTATTATGCGTGTATTTCAATCATCATTATAAATAAATATTTTGTAACTAAAAATTTAACTAAAATATTAGTACCTAAGCTTTTGGACTAAACGAGTTAACTAAGATTAAGAATTGCTTAAAACTTTTGTATCGAAATATATAACGTAAAACAAAGTTTTTGTTTTGAAAATCAGTGCAAGTAAGGTTTGAAATATATATTGTCAAACACATCACATGCTAAATTGACACTGTTTAAAAGTTATATTTTCTTTGAAAACTAGATGAACATTTTTTGACAACACGAATTTATTACATTATAGTTTATAAATCTGAACTAATTTTTTGTATACTTATAACACAACTATATCTACCTTAAAATGTGTTTTATAATAACTTGGTTCATTATATATTTTGGACAAACTTCATTGATGTAAAAATAATGATTAAATGTTCATCACTTATTATAAAACAAAAATTCTTTTGTGAGTAATAATTAGGATATAGGAATATCGTCAAATTTTTTTATTAAATAATGCGGAATGATTTATTAGTTATCTTTAAGTATAAGTAGGTACATTATTTTGAGTGCTTAGGGTTGGATTACACTGATGCAATAATCTATACAAAGCAAATAAAATGTACTGCTTCAAAGTGCACATCATGTATTTTAGTTAATCATACCTACCAACTAGAGTTAGATAACTGCAAATTAGTTACAGATAAACTAATGACCACACATGATGTAGCCGCTTATCAGTGGCATGTGTACAGAAATGTTATTTCGCTAGTGGGTAATATTATGTATGACTTACGGCAGATAAAAAATACCTGCTATAATAAATTTATTTTAGCAACATACTTTACTTGGGTTCTTCTCAATATATATTTTAATTAATTAACTTTAAATTTAATAACATGTTACCTACAGTGTGCAGCATATTATAATTCTTTAAAAATCTTGAGAGATTTCACAGTCCACTGCGACGGCGACGGTTCTTCTATCAGCACTCTTCAACATAGGTTTCGTGAGTGGGAGCAATAATTAGAGCCTTCTGCATATGTAGGCGCGACTGTAACGCCCTCGGAACGCCTCGCTTTACGTTGAGTACATCGAAGTTATCAATCATTCCGTCACTTTATATTCATATTAAACATTTCGTATTATTTATGATATTTCATTTTGCATGTCTACCATTATTTCTTTCGTAGACCTGGTAAGTGATGAGATTTTGATTTTTGCATCCAATTGTTACATCTGTAGTAACAGTTTACAAGGTGTTGGATACATATAAGGTGTAAGTACATTTAAGTACTTAGGTTTGTAAGAATGGACATTATTAGCCACACAGCCAGACAAAAGATGAATACTTATTCAAAATTGTTTTTCTTTACTGAAGAGTTTACTTCAGATCTATTTTATTAGGACTAATAAATAAGACTAGAAAGATCTTATCAGTTCATGTCAATTATTCAGAAAGTGCTTTCGTAGAGAGACTTTTAGTTTCATATTCGGGTGCAGTAACGTTATTAAGATATTTAAAATCACGTAAGTTAAATGTGTTACATATAATGCCATGGAATATTTGTCAGCACGATTAAATGAAATGACACCTGAATACACATTTATTTCAAAGTAAGCTACGAAAACAATTGTTAATGTTTATTATGTTATGGCATAATTTGATTCAAAAGTGTCTCTCTCATTATTGAGTGACGAGATCGATCACCTAATCTTACTTCTCTATATTTCCTTCTTCATATTCTAATTGTTACAATTTGTTTTCTTTTTCTGTATTTGTTTGGTCATATTTGTTTCACTATTGTAATTAAGTGACGTTGTTTCTGTATTGTCATTAGTTCCATTTTGTTGAATTCTTTACTTTAATAGTGGAAAGGTATACAACATCCATTTGTTTAATATAGGTAGACAAATATTCCATGGCAACTTCGATATTCAATTGGGCATTTTGAAACTTTAAAGGCCCATATATTGTAAAGAATTTCAAGGCAAATCGGAATTCGTAACAAAATATTGGTTGCCGTTTAAAAAAATGATCACATCACAGTGGAAAAATGGGTGGGTGGTAAAAAAGTTTTCATTACCGGACATGATGATTTGTTTGAAAAAACGTCCTGTCTGATCGTTTTGCATTTAGATAAACATGGGACTGTATATTTAGAGCGTTCCACAGACGGTGTTCGCGCTGTATATATACTCTTACAAACATTTTTCCAGAAATGAGAAATAGACCTTAAGATATAGGTATCTGTAACAATAAACTAGCTTATGTAGTAATTATTTTTCAAATGCATACGTTTATTAGTCAGAAGAGCATTTTGCTTCATCAGGTGTTCGCGCTTAAATCGTTATTTTTTATTTTGCAGTTTGGCAGACATTTTATTACTGCTCCATCACAGCGTTAATGACCAAATAAATCATTTAATCAATTTATTTATTTAATAGGCATGGATGCTGAATTTTGAGTGAATTTAACATTTTACAAAGAATTGAGCTTAGCAACACAATTTTTGATTAGATAAACCAAAACATATATGAGTGAGAATATATTGTGAAAAAAGAACGAAACATAACTCAATGTTTTTGTAATAACACATACCTGGTTTAATAATCTAACTAAATGATTGTGGTATTCTTTTAGATTTTTAGTAAATTTATTAATTGTTTCTAATTTTATAGCATACAGGGACATCCTACAAGGACTTGAGGACTTTATGATGCTTAAATAATTCATCTGCTATTTTTTATTGCTTTACGTGAACCAAAATTTTTATTTCGTGAAGCCGATCGCAAATTGTATAAAAATAATGTTTAGGAGTTAAGTAACAGACTTTTATCATTTTCTTCTCATTTTATTTTAATATGGATCACACATAGGATTCACTCACCTACGTTTTACTATCTACTTTTGTATCCATTTTTTATTAGGTAATCATAATATGCTCTGCAGACTAATGCTTCGACCAACCAACCAACGTTTTCAATACAATAAAAATATTCTACTTTTTGCACTTAAGTAAAGATTTATACAGCGGTTATGGGGTTTCCATTCTACGATGTTTAATTTTATATGAATACAACACTGAAAAAAATTTGTATGTAATTTCATATAAGTTTACGTTCGCAATTTGTGATCAGCGTAAAGTTATGTAAAATTACATAATAATTTTATATATGAAATAAGTACGCATTAAAAATAACTACATACTATGTTATATTTTTGAAAAGAGTAAATCGAGCTGAATCGAACGGTGTAAAAATATACAGGGCGTTCCATTTAAAAAACCTAACTATTTTTCTCAAAAACTAGCACCCTGACAAATAAACTAAGTACGCCAATGGATTCTACGTAAAAAGTTCTATAAGGAGCCATTTTCAGATTGTTGATATGTTGCAGGATAAGCAAGATACGGGATGTGCCGTAAAATGGTAAATTTTCAATTTCACCCTGTATCTCAGAAACAAAAGAAGATACGGACATTCTGTTTGCGCCATCCTTCTTTTCTCAAAGTAGATCAGGAATGTGAAACTTGCAAGTCCCTATCTCCGTTGGAAATAGGAGAAACCATGCGATTACCACGAAAATTGGACACACTGTACATATTTGTAACAAAGAAAATTTTAAAAAAGTGAATATATCAAAGAGGTCATCAATCAGTTCAAATATTCATTTTGTGTAACCTGAAGCCAATTTAAAAATGTATGAATAATATTTTTGTGGTCATCTAAAGTGTGTCGACAGCTCGAGTTAAAAAGACGGAAAACTTTTTACTTTTAATATCATGGAAAAAACTTACTCGGGTTAAAAAATGCTGCTTGTTAAAATGTACTTGAGTAAGTCAATATAATATGCGGGATGTCTTTCAGTAACAAATTATTAGAAACAGTACCTATATTTTATTATTAATTCAATAATAAATATACACTATGCGAATTTGGAAATATATACCTGCAGCTAGATGTTTGTTTCTAAATAGCTAAGAAGGCCTTGTTAGCAACAGAAATAACTTGTGTAGGAAGATTTTTTTAGTAGAATTTATGTCCATCGATTGTTTAAATGTGTAGTATCCATCTCTTTCTCTAAAAGTGTATTGTCCATCCATCATCTAAAAATATATCGGAATATATCTCATTACACATATTCATTAGAAAACGTGATATGTATTCGCCGAAAATGATTTTTCATTCTTGAAACATTAATATATATTCCTTATAGATGCACGTATATCTGGGTGAAAATAAATATTTTTAGCTATTTTTTAGTTACAGTAAATTTATAATTAACGTAACTACAACTAATGTTAATATCTGTTGTAAGCTGTTGCTATTTTTATTGTCACAAAGGTAAATATATTGTTTGAAAAAAGTGTTTGTTTGTTGAGTGTTTAAATTTTGAACTAAGCATCTAAACAACATATAGCGTTTTAGTTTCTGTTATATTTATGAATAATTGTATAACATTTAAATTGACATAAGCTGCAAGTGTACACGTTACAAAATATAATCTTATACTTACTCTATTCCGAATATCCCACCTAACACAACAAAAACGCATTAGGTTAGATTGATGACGTTAGATTGATGTGGATGTGAAGCAGATATAACATAAAAAACTCTGTAAAATTGCATAATACATTGAGTAGAAATAAATAATTTCAAAGTAGTACATTGTATCATATTATTTCTCAAATGTCCTAATTTTATTACGTAAAAAATACATATAATTGATTTGGCCTTAATATACAGGGTGAATCAATCATAATGTCATTAATTTTAACCACGTTTTCAGAAGGCCTAATAAAGACAGAAAATCGAACATATTTTTTTTACTCGACCTTACGCTCCTGGTACGTTACAAACTTTCTGATAGCGCAGCCATACGACAATCGAATGCCGGAGGAAACATCGTTGCCACATCATGTTTACATACATAATATCGTCTTAACAGTTCAGCGTGTTATTTAAATTTACCACCATTTATTCGCACTTTCTGCATTTTCCGCATTTCTTTCCCCCCAGATTTGGAGATCACACCACACATTTGGAGGGGGGTGGAGAGAATACAAGCATAAGCAGTAGTTTGTTTATTTTGGTCTCGTGTATAAATTTACAATGCCTAATTATACAAATTTATAATATGCGGTTATACGGAGAATGTGAGAATGTTTGCGAAATACATGCCGCAGCAGTTGAATATCGGAAACGTTTTCCTAACAGTGTACAAGTGCTGCAACGCCTTCGCGATACGGGTTTTGTGAAACCGCGGCTACTATTTCTATAAGAACCATATCAAGGAGATTGGAAGGTCTGCAGAATATTACGTGAAAACTCTCTGAACCCGTATCATTTTCAGAAAGTTCAGGCTGTAGAACCTGCTGATTTCCTCAATCGTCTTGAATTTTGCAATTGGCTGACCCTAATTTTATTAATAAAGTGCTATGGATGAGTGCAACTTTACTCGAACTGGCATTTTAACTAAATAATTAATTGTACTTACGAGTAATACTAAAAATTCATATTCAATTGTAAAACGTAGTGAAAACGTAATATCAAAATTATTAAACTGTAATAACCTAACATTCGAAAATATTTATTTATTATCTAAATTTGTTTTTATTAATTATTAATATTTAAGGAAAATTAATTCATGTATCTAGATAAAAAAGTTAGCTTTACTCATTGTCGTTAAATAACAGTACAAAAACTAGGTAACTAGATTATTGACCTAATAATACGGTAGGTCAAGATTCAATAACTTTTATGAGCATCAGATCAGAGGCGTGCCGTTTCGGTTTTGGATAGTTTTTTTTGCCAACAACACGAAGGTTTTTTATTACTTAGTATTTACACACGAAACACTTTTCATCTCTTAATAATTTACCCATTGGGTATATGTTTTTTATGTAATGTGCCTAAATGGTTTATTACTCGGTTTATTATTAGATACGTTGGAGTTTTGTAATTTCAATGTAAAATATTTTTTAAACCGTGACCAAACTAATTTCTTTGCAGTCATAACAGCCACATTTGGTCGGACAAAAATCCATACGTTAGTCGTCGGTTTAGCTTTCAGAGGCGATTTGTTGTCAACGTATAGGCAGGAGTGTACGAGGACCGTATATTCTACCAGAAAACCTGAATGGACCGAGTTACTTGCAAGTTTGAATAGAATTATTTGATTATTATTTTTTGATTTCATTGGATATTAACATTTTAAATTATTATTGGCTGAACTGTGCAAGAAAAAATATGAGATTCTAAAGTAGTCAGTACTAGGAAAATATTTCAAGTTGGCAATGTAGCATCATGTCGACATCGAGTTGAACTGTGAGCTATAAACGACCAAGGCTGTGAGCGGTCAGTGACAGTCTGAAAAGGGGGTATAGCTTAATATACAGGGTGGTCCACTTTCGAAGGCGGAAACTTTAAAGGCAGACAGAGAACCACAAAATAATATAAGTTTGTATTATAAACTATATTCGAAAAATGCTTTGTTACAAAATTTTTATCAAAAGTTCCAAATTTATTAATATTTTTAGAACTGCTTTAGATTTAACTGAAATTTGGAACCTTTGAATAGGTAATCTAGATACATATTTTTACGTAAAAAATATTATTTTTCTTCAACCAGTGGCGTGCGTACGGACAGATCTTCCGGAAATTTTAATGAAAAAAATGGTACGCCAATGTTTTTTTAGAAACAAAAACTATGTATATAATCCTTGTTTAATTTTCAACAGAAAAAGGTTCTTTCCTTTTTTTCGTTTGACACATCGTTTGCCATAAAAAATTAAAATTCTTTAAGCAACTTGAATTCAACCAAATTTTAATCTGTCGTAGTAGGCCATGAAACAAAAAAGACTAACTACTGTCAGTGTTTTTGCATTTTATAATGACAGTTAATTGAATTGTGTGAGGTAATTTAATTTCGAGTTATTGTTAACATTGTTATTAGAGTGTTGTGTAGGTATTGTCACGGATTTTCCAATCCGAATTTTTCTTTTGCCAGAAAAATGCAATCCGTTAATTAATCACTTCTTTATTAACTACTCAGTACACTACTGAACACTAATTATAACTCAACTAAACACTTATTTAATTAATCGCTATCTAAATCACTTTGATCTCTCCAACTGAACACTTCAATTCAGACTGTAATACAAGACTAACTAACTCGGCCGTTTCTTCTTCTTTTATAGACCCAACGAATATTCCAGGTATATTCCAGTATCTCTAGATCCATTTTCCCGTACGACTCGAATGTTTCTCGTCGATTCCCGATTTTTCCAATCCGCGTCATTCTGTTTGTTTAACAGAATCGTGTAGGGCGATCGGGGCAATCTTAGCATTTCGCGATACCACAGTCGTCGGTTTGGGTGTGAGTGGGGCAAATTCCGTGACAGTATTAATCTGAAAAATGCTTTTTTCTAACAACGAATACGCAGATATTTATTTTTGCTACAGATTTTGTGATGGAAATGCAGAAGCGGCAGTTAATATTATAGACGCTATCTAAATAGGAGAGTTTCAGATGCTCGCGTTTTCATCGGAACACAGAACACACAGAATTTTCGTAACTTTGGCCTACGTGTTATTGACGAGCGGACAGAAGCCGTCGATATCATATTCAAAATAATCGTATACTACATACTTTTGACAACAATCCGAAGCTGAGCTCTAGGAAGGCAGCTCAGCACCTTCACATTCCTAAATCTAAAATATTACGAACACTACATGATGACCACAGACATGCATATCACCTACAACCAGTTCAGGATTTACACCCTGGTGATGCTAAAAAAAGAATAAGATTTTGCCAGTGGCTTTTAAACTCGACGGAAGAAAATTCTGACTTTTTACATAAGATTCTTTGGACGGACGAGTCCTCTTTTACCAGCCGTGGGGTAACAAATTACCATAATATCCACATTTGGGCACATCAGAATCCTCAAGAAATTTAGCCAAGATCATTTCAAAATGAATTTTCCGTAAATGTTGGTTTGGGCGTTATGGGCGTTAATGAATATAATAAAAAAAGTATATACTTAATAAAAATTCTTTGTTGAAAACCACTCAAAAGCAAAAATGCTCTGATGTCATTTTTTTAAATAAAAAATAAATAAATTATGGCGTCCAAAAGAAAATTTGTTGAAAAATTTGTATTGTTTTTCTTTAATATTTTTTGCGGAAATTTTGCTCATACAAAGTTTTTGATTGTTTGCATGACTTCATTGATCACCCCGTATATAATAAACCTATGGTCCTATGATAAATATACGTCATGCAGCTTAATCCGAAAAAAAATAGCTCTTAAAATTTGCAAGCCGCGTTAAAAAATTTGCATTCCTGTTGAAAATATTGAACTTTAAATTTTGCCTAAAAATCTCTATGTGTAAGTTTGAGTGACCA
The DNA here is from genome assembly GCA_025584915.1 of Monochamus saltuarius. Classification (NCBI taxonomy): domain Eukaryota; kingdom Metazoa; phylum Arthropoda; class Insecta; order Coleoptera; family Cerambycidae; genus Monochamus; species Monochamus saltuarius. The sequence continues at coordinate 39,058,716 of CM046723.1, forward strand.
GGAGTTTATTTATTATAATTATTTGATTATTTGTTTCAATTTTAATACGCGTTTGACAAAATCTATTTCATCGATGAAAATTTGATCTTTAGTAGAAGAAATTAATTTTGCTCTGTCATATAAACATTATATTTAGGAGATTTCTAGACCTTTAAATTATTTTCAACGTTGAGGTAAGTCACAACAGAATAAATATTATATGACATCTTATATTACTATGGAACGTAGATAAACAGACAAAATCACCAATTACGACATATTTGACTATAACAAATTTTGACAACGAAAACAGGATTTTCGAAGCGCTAACTAATGTATTTAATGTTAAGTGCAATTATCTACTTTCTTAGTGTGAGATATTTTGTTTATTTTACGTAAAATAAAATTTGTAAAACCAACCCCTTGACTGTTCCTTTAGGCGCAAAGGATTATTTGTTAATATTTTTATATTTAAGTGGCAGAAATACCCAATTAAACATAAAAGTAACAAATATTACATAATTAACAGAATGCAAACACGGTTTTGGAGGAAATCATTCTAGAAATGAAACTACTAGTAGGTAATCAGTTTACTGCAGTGTATGACGAGATTCATTTCTGATAAAAAAATGCATTCAGTTTTATCGAAAAACTCTAATGAATGTACATATGGACATAATCCTACCTACACTCAATCGTAACATAGGCATTATGTGTCTTGGTCTTCCACAGGGTTCAGTGTTCGGATCGTTTCTTTGTATGTTTATTAACTTCAAGCGTAGGTACATATCAGAAAAACTCACCATGTATTCCTGTTTATATGTAACAGTTGATTATGGAAAGAAATATTTTCCATGGGTTCAACTCCGTTCGAGATTTCGAGGGATAAAGCCCTATTTCATCTTTTCATTTTGCAATATTTATTTGAAATTTTCTATCACGAAAATTCTATTGGGTATTTGTGGGTAATTATGGGTATTTTTTCGGAATTTTTGGGTATTTTGTGTATTTTTGGGTACTATCAAGGTAATAATGGGTATTTAGTGGGTATTACAAAGGTATTTATTGGATATTTTTGGAGAAAATTAGTATTCTCCCGCAAATTCTTAAACACAATGGCGATGGTGCATGCGTCCAAGAGAGAGTAGATTTGCTGAAAAAAGTTTGAACAGCCGTCTCGGGAAGAATATTGATATTAACCTAATAGTTAATAGAGCAATGTATGATGCCTACAAAGACGTGAAACTATTAGGATTAAATCAAGATAAGGATGTTGCGAATAATTTTGATATCAAACTTCCATCCGAGCATCCAACAGAAGCTAGTAATGAGGATGATAACAATTATTATTGTCAAGAACTCATTCAGACATAATATGATACTGCTTCCGGCGATCACATCTTTAACACATTTTTAGCGAATGAGGTAGAGTTAAAAATTGTTACTGAAATCAGTGAAAATGTCTTGGATAATGATATTGATCTCATAGATTATTCTGACAAAAATCCAAGTTTATCAGTGGAAAGTCCTTATTTAAAAGTAATTCTATCTAATAATAAATCAGTAATAGCAAAAAAATCTTCTTTTTGTTGGTTGCTGGATGAAGGAAATGGAAAAATTAGTACGGATAGAATGAAACGATTTATAACAAGAAAAAGAAAATTTGCCGGGACAAATACCGATATAGCAAACAAAAAATTAGTTAACTATAGAAAGAACGCTATAAGAAAATCTCAAAAAAAAACTAGAAGAAAACTTAAATCTCATTCTGAATCTGAATGTGACTCAGAAGAGTTTAGTGATAGAGTTGTTTTAAACGATTCTACTGACAGAAGATTTTTCTTCGGAAGAAAATACCATTGAAGAGCAATTAGACAGAATGCCAATTATTATACTTGAGAAAGAAAAATACTATGCTGTATCATATGATGAGGACTGGTTTGTGGGAAGCATAGTTAATAAAGTTGATGAAGTTAAATACAGAATGAAGTTTCTTAAACGAGAATTAGGTTCAAATGTTTGGCACAAGCAAGACGATATTGCAGATGTTGAAAGAAAATATAGATTTTATGGCCCATTTGATCTAATCGGCACTGGCGTATATAATTTAAAAAGATATGACATAAATAAATACTCCTTAAAAAGTAAATAAAAATGGTGTCCAATATGTATCTTATTATATGTTATGTAACTATGTACTTACATTTCCAAAGAACCAACATTATTTAGTCATTTTATATATTAAATATTAGAATGTATTTATTGATTTATTTGAGTAAGGATTAGACCTTAGTTTATTTAACAATTCTCTGTTTTATGTTTAATACTTATGAAATTACTGATAGTTCTATATTATTTACTTATATTGGAATCATTTCTAAGAAAATATTATGAGAGAATATTGAAAAATTGAAGGTATAGTAAGCAAAATCGTGGGTGTAATTAACTTTTTGTTTATTAGATATCTGGGTATTTAAGGGTATTTTTGGGTACTATTCGGTATTTTTGAGTACTAAACGATATTTTTAGGTACTTGAGGATATTACCTATTGGGTAATACTCATAGGTATTCTTTGAGCATTTGTGGTTTTTGGGTATTTTTTAGCTATTTACTGCTGAGGTATTTTTTTGGGTATTTATGGGTAATATTTTTAAAAATGGGTATTTTGTTGTACAAATTTCAAGCAGTGGTTTACCCCTCTTTGAGTACCAACAGTAAAAGGGTTCTATATCTTACCAAAAGTAACAAAAACGCTGTTATGAAAAATATGTCTAAAACGTATAGTTCTTCTACTAACTACAATAAAGTGCAAAACTGTGTTACGAAATTGCAAAGAAATTACAATTAAGACTAAGCAAAATCTTTTTTACCTAATGTAATTTGTTTATTCGGTATTAATGAAGTAGACAATAGAAGCTCTCCTAAAAATTCTTCAAACCGTAGCGAACTGTAACGTACGACAACATTTCAATCCATTAATTATTGTTTTTCACTTCAAAATAGATATAATTCGTATTTTCTTACTTGAGATGCGTTTCGTTTTTTGTACCTAGTGTTTACTTGATGTTTATAAGCGTACATAAACAAAAATTGAACATTTTAGTATCCAGTTTTTATTTACTGCGAACTGGACACAATGTTCTGGCTATGAGACGTTTGTAGGCTGAAAGTTGTCTGCAAGCAACATTTTGGACACTTATAATTATTTCAAACTTTATTTTATGCTGTGAGAAGTTTTATAAGAAAACAATTCACGATAAGTATAGTGTGATTATCTAGAAACACCTGACATGGTAACTGTGCAAAGTTGCCACATCTTCAAAACTTGTTTGCTGTTTATTCTTCTACCATTGGCCAGAGAAAAAAAATAATTGTTGTCAATGGGATAATTTTTGATTTTTTTAATTTCACTAATCTAAACTTCTTTAACAGAAAAGCCTATGTAAAGAAAATTAGATTTCTCTGCCTTCAACGTCATCTGTAAAATCGCGTTTTACACAGCTTTAATACGTCAGTACGCCGCTGATAAATCTAGTCCATTTTTACTGGCTCTGATTTTTCTATAGAAGCAATGTAGTTGCCATCCTTTTTTTGCCTGTCTGATATGCACCGTTTTATTAAACATTTTTAACAGTTTGGAACCAGTCTGGATTCGTTGCTTAAACAGACCCTATATAGACATATTTTAGTACGAAAAAAATTATTGACGTGGCGGCACTGGCACGTCATAAGATCCTAACGACCGCGCGCTCACCGGCTGCATTGCAAGTGTGCGGGCTGCTTTGAAGTGTCCAATCTTGCAGACTTTCACTTGGTAGAAATATAAAGGCTGCAATATCATAACATTTTTAATAGATGATGGCTTAATTTGTTTTATTTCAACAGGATTTGGCGGTCATACAACAGACAAAATGACTGCTGAACAATCTAATAGTACCAGATGCACATATAATGGCTGATTTAAATGAACAGTTAGTCAGATCAAATTTTAGGTATATTAGGCCACCTACTGTATCTGCTTGTAAAAAGTACTAAACGTAAGATAAAAGAGACAAAAACGATAGCCATTTCAAAAATACATTTGAAATGGGAACGAACTGATGGTGATTTCTAGAGTTTAAGAATTTACTATTATTCAGCTTCATTCATGTGTACATTCTAGTTTCATCAAGTATTTAGATTTAGTACCTGAAATAGTTCATATCCGAATAATATCCAAAAGGATCTTGTTAAGTAGCAACAAATTTGTAATAAACGTTCAGATGATAAAAACAAAAAAATGTATTTGTTTCTAAAATAAGTAAGTGAACTTTGCAGGAAACATATTTTTTTATTTTAATTTTATGCTGGGTTGATTTCCACCTTCAGTTCACAAGAGCAAGGTTCTTCTTTTATTTAAATATTACCAATGGCTATGGCATTATCTCCATAACTCGGAATTTGATACTTCTATTTTAAAGTGAATCATATATTTATTTTAAATGCTACCAACAAAGAAATTTAAAGCTCAACTTAACGTTGCAATAAATAAAAAAAGTCTATAGTCTATCCTTTTCCAACGGTATGCAACATGCCATAAAAACCTTTTAATAATTTCACTAATTCGCTAAATGTGTGTGGACACATTGGGCTGTCTGCAAATACTGTTATCTTACTCTTGCGCAGTAGAATTCATCATCTGTCTCTTCCTTTCATAGGGTGCTAGCGTTGCTCGAACCTATATTTTTCTCGATTTATGTACCTATCGCATAAAAACGCCCTTTAACAAAACCAGAGACCATTGTGCATATACGCAAATTAATAAAACAAAAAACGTAACGAGAAACGAATACACCGACTCCATACAAAACGTCAATGGCGGTTATGTGAAGAGGAAGGGCAGAGGGAAACTAGGCATAAGTATCTTCTTTGTTTCTAGGTTAATTATTCTTTTTTTTTTTTCAACATATGCTTAAATTGATTAGTTCTGTAATAATATCGACAAAGTCAGATAAAATCTGATTATACTAAATTACTGTATTATGTTTTATTTGAAACAATTTACCATAACATCAGAATAGAGGCACTCATATTATGGATACATTGTATAATAAATCTTAAGAAAAGAACAGATAAGTAGGTACCTACCTAAATTGTCTGCGATTCATAAAATCGATTTTCTAACCTAAGAAGTCAATAAATTCTATAAAACATGTTTCAACTAAGTTTTGTAACCGTAATGAGACTAAAAAGAGGAAATAATGAAAAGTAAAATATTTATGTTATTCGACAGACGCTTATGCAACATAATGTTGATTAAATTCATTTTTAGGTTTAATAAAACATAATTTATATAATTTATTATTTCCGTATAAAAATTTAATATCTTTGTACCGACTCATATTTATGCCAAACACTATATATAACCTTGCATTTATTTTCTTTTCTCGCCCTTATGAATTTTTCTAATTAAAACAGGCAACTGTAACTTAATTAGAGCTGTGCGTCATTTAATCCCGCTCATAAATTAATTAATTCTACTACTTATTTACGAACGGGAAGTTTTGATTAAACTTTTAATTTAAACTTTATTATGATGTTAAATTGCAAACTAACGATAATAAATATAACTGAAATCATAAGGCTAAAAAGTTGCAAAGTAAATTAATTTTAAGGAAAATGTGAATGGAGGATTTCGTTTCAAATCTTAATCTTTTGTTTCATGACGATTTTTAACCTATACGCATAAACTTCGGAAATGTTAGCTGAAGACAAATGATAATAGTGAAAAAAATATAGTAAAATATTTTTAGTTTCGGAAGTTTCCAAAAAATTATCGTGAAGTGAAATTTTTTGTTTTTAAAAACTAAGAAGTAAACATTTCCATAAATTAAGTATTGATTGACGTCAAAATAGTTTTTTTTTTTTTTCATTTAAAAGTCAACTATGCTTCAAGTTGACAGATTTTTAATGAGATTTAGCATGCGCCCAGATATTAAAATCCATTTTTTTCGAAACTATTACCGACATCAAATTTCAACAAGAGTAGGTACCATTTTTATTAAAAATCCGTAGTGTTCATTTTTGCTATGAAATTATCAAAAAAATATACACAAAGAAGTTTTTGAAGCACTACCCCCTTGTTTTACCCACCCCTGGACAAATTATATTGATATGACTAACTACATAGACTTCGTCTTTAGAAAATGTAGTTAAATTAATGCGTTTAGATTAAGAATCACCCTGTATATATTTTACTTACAAGTTTAAACAATTACTGATAAGACAATACACAGCCCGGTTGTTATGCCGTGACCTCGGTAACTGGTAGCTGCCAGAAACAGAGTTAAAATGCACATCCCTAGCATTAGCTGGGATACTTCGCTGCGACTGAGAGAAAGCGAAGAGCGAAGCTTTTGCAGAGTCATCACTGAAGATGCCGACAGTGAAGAGCGGCGAAACGTTTGGAAGCATGGGATGCGACCAGTTACAGCGGCGGCTACGGAACGCCTCGGAGGACCACCAGTATCCGAGAAACGGTTCCGACCGTAGTAGTCGTAATACCAACAGTAGGAACCGAAATCAATATATGGACAGGCCCAGAGACACCGATAGCGGGTCTGTCCCCACAGAGCCTAGCCCGAGAACAACCAGGGCAGGTAAAAGTATCCCAGCTAATGCTAGGGATGTGCATTTTAACTCTGTTTCTGGCAGCTACCAGTTACCGAGGTCACGGCATAACAACCCGGAAAATCACCATGTATCAAATTACAGCACTGGCCGTGAAAGCCTAAAAACCACTAATACACAGCCCCACAAAAAAAAGTTAATACACAAGAGAGTGACGCTGAATCCGATCCCGAGCTCAGAATTGGGCCTACACGTCTGGAATTGGCCCCAGGGGCCGAAAATGACCTGAAATGCGGTTCCTGGGATAAGACGAAGTCGACGCTGAATTTTGGAGCTAAAGCCGCATTTGTGCTCGAAAAGTTTATGGCCAACTGAAATTCCGGGTTTGGGTCCGGGAAAATGACCCCTTGGGGTGGGAAAATGACCCCTTGGGGCGGGAAAATCCTGTTTTGGACGTCCTGGTTGCGACTGCGATATTTTCGTGTTTTTCAATTCTGGACCTGAGGCTGGTTGTGAAAAGTTTTTGATCAGCTGAAATTCCCAGTTTGGGTGCGGGAAAATGGCCCATTGGGGCCGGAAAATCATATTTCGGACGTACCAGTCGCAAAAGTGGGATTTTCATGTATTTTTCAATCCTGGTCCTTAGGGTATGCTCAAAAAGTTTTTGGACAGCTGAAATTCCCAGTTTGGGTCCGGGAAAATGGCCCATTGGGGCCGGAAAATCATATTTCGGACGTACCAATCGCAACAGTGGGATTTTTATGTACTAATTCATGTAACTTAGACTGTGCTTGACAGGTTTATGGCCATGTGAAATTCCCTGTTCGGGACCGGAAAATGACACTTAGAGGCCGGAAAATCGTGTTTTGTACGTCTCAATTGAGACATTGGTATTTCATTCTAATATATTAAAATGCGCGATTGCCTCTCGCTCCCACCGTGCGGAAAAGTGGCAAAGTATCTCCTCAAAGGCTTTTTCGCGAGCCGCGCCGCGAGCCGAAGGGCGCGAAGCGCCCTTCGGTCCTGGGGTTGTCGCTTAGGCGTATTTCGGTGGGTTCTTTTACCTTTTCGGGGCGAATTTTGCGTTTTTCCGGAGGTCCGCCGGCGTTACTATTCCGTTTTCGCGAGGAAACGAGACAAAAGTCGAAAAAAACGCCCCTTATCGGAAGTCCGGAAGCCGCCCGGAGGCCGGTCTCGCTCCGCTCCACGTTTTTCGGGCGGGCCCGTCGCGGACGCGGCCGCGGGCGAGTCTCCTTATTTGGTCCTTTCTCCGTCGCGACGAGGCGCTCGGCGGGCCGTTTTTCGCGTTTTTCTAGGTAAATTTTCCCTTTTTCGGAGGGTCCTCGCCGGCCGATCTCGGCGAGCGAGATGGATATAGCGGAGGCGGAGCTTATCGCCCGGGAATCGGAGAAACGTCAGTCGGATATGGGTAGACGTCAAACTATTTCGGATTCGATATTTTCCTATTTTCCCGCATTCATTTCCAGAAATGCATGTTGAAACGTAAACTTTGAACCTTCTACAATGTGTCGCGTGCCTCAGATTTAGGTTTAAAATTCGATTTTATAGGGAAAATAGCGAAAGTTTTGGTCAATTACACGTTCGGCTGCATTCGCCTTCGCTCGGCCGTCCGAAACGTCAAACGGCTAGCCAGACGGTGCGATGCCGTTGACAGCTCCGGATAAAACTTAGGAACGTTCGCTAAACGGGCCGTTCGGAGATCCGCAAAGGCAAAAAAGGAAAATTTAAAGTCCCTAGATGCTTTCTGTTATGCGAGCGTTGGGTTTTGAATTCGAATTTGTATCGAATTTTGCGTAATACCGAACCGAGACGTGGAGAAGAGCCTGGCAATATGGCGGGTCCTCACAAAACCTTCAAAATGTTACATTTTGCAAAGTAAGTACCCCTTTATTTCCATAAAGCCATATCGAAACGTAAACTTTGAACCTTCTACAATGTGTCGTGTGCCTCAGATCTGTTTTTAAAATTCGATTTTATAGTAAAAATTGCGAAAATTTGCGACGTCAAATGGCGAGTGCGCGGTGACATTTCCGAATAAATCGCAGAAAATTTCGCTAAATGGGCCGACCGGAGCCCCCCAAACGCCGAAAACGGTAAATCTGAAGTCTCTAGATACGTTGTGTTATGCGAGCGTTTGGTTTTGAATTCGTTTTTGTATCGAAATTTGCGAAAATCCTAAGCAAGACGGGGTCAAAATGACGTAAGCCATAGAACAGCTGTCAAATATTTCCATCCGCTATTGCTATTTGCATTGAACTTTGCATAAATAGATTGAATAGGTAGGTGGTATCAGTGAGCTAGACAATATGGCATACCAAGACGGGGTCAAAATGACGGAAGCCATAGAACAGCTGTCAAATATTTCCATCCGCTATTGCTATTTGCATTGAACTTTGCATAAATAGAATGAATAGGTGGTATCAGTGAGCTAGACAATATGGCACACTTCAAGTCGCTTCGCTTATATACAGTGCGACTCAAAAAAGCTCGATGTACGGGGTGTTACGATAAAAATTGACGAGAAAAAATAAAAATTACAGATTCGAGGAAATTTTCGGTTCTTTCGCTTCGAGGGGTTCTCTGACGTGCGTAGGACCGTTTTATATACAAAGTGTTGGAAAAATGTCGAACGTTAAAAAATGTAAAAATTAAGGGAACTGAAAATTTTTTGGTACGAAACTTCCGTCGGGGACTCTTACCGCACTAATTATCGAAAAAATACGGGTGTTTAAAAATTCGAACTGTTCCCTAAAAATCCTGGACATTCGTGGATTTAAAATTTTTTTGCTTTCTGATGAAACTTTTACAATAGTTTGTAGAAAAACTGTAAAATATATATACTTTGGTATTATTATGTATATGAATACATACTTATGAAAAATACAGGGTGTAAAATAAAAACCATTCTCTACATCCACAAAATTTATGGATTTTTTTTTATGAAACTTTTGACGATTGTAAAAATCATACTAATGAGAAAATACAGGGTGCTTAACGAAACCAAACCATACTCTAAGAATCCTCACAATAATTCATTGAATATTTTTCATGAAACTTTCACAATGGTCTGTAAGAAAACTATGTATACTAATTAAAAACTACTGGGTGTTTAAAAAACTGAACCAATATTGAAACTCACAAAATTCATGTAATTGTATTTTATTTATTAAACTTCCATCAATGATTTATTATGACACTCACTAACTAAGCAAATACAGAGTTTTTAATAATAACGAACCATTCTATAAAAATCCTCAAAATTCATGGAATTAAAAAATTCTTTTTGATGAAACTTTATACAATGTTCTGTAGGAAAAATATACTAATTAAGAAATACAGAGGGTTTAAAAAAACCTAACCATTTCCTAAAAATCAACAAAACTCATGGAATTAAAAAATTCTATTTGATGAAATTTTATACAATGTTCTGTAGGAAAAATATACTAATTAGGAAATACAGAGTGTTTAAAAATAACGAACCATTCTCTAAAATTCCTCAAAGTTCATGGAATTAGAAAATTCATTTTGATGAAACTTTGTACAATAGTTTTAAAACATCTATACTAATGAAAAATACAGGAGGTTTCAAAACTGAACTGTTCCCTAAAAATCCTAAACATTCGTGGATTAAAATTTTTTTTTGCTTTCTGATGAAACTTTTACAATAGTTTGTAAAAAACTATAAAAATATATACTTTGGTATTATTATGTATATGAATACATACTTATGAAAAATACAGGGTGTAAAATAAAGAACCATTCTCTACAGCCACAAAATTTATGGAATTTAATTTTTTTTATTAAACTTTTCACGATTATAAAAAATTATACTAATGAAAAAATACAGGGTGCTTAACGAAACCAAACCATACTCTAAGAATCCCCACAATAATTCATTGAATATTTTTTTATGAAACTTTTCACAATGGTCTGTAAGAAAACTATACTAATTTAAAAAATTCTGGGTGTTTAAGAAAACTGAACCAATATTGAAACTCCCAAAATTCATGGAAATTTTTTTTTATTAAACTTCCATCAAGGATTTATTATGACACTCATTAACGAAGCAAATACAGAGTGTTTAATAATAACGAACCATTCTTTAAAAATCCTCAAAATTCATGGAATTAAATAATTCTTTTTGATGTAACTTTATACAATGTTCTGTAGGAAAAATATACTAATTAAAAAATACAGAGTGTTTAACAATAACGAACCATTCTCTAAAATTCCTCAAAATTCATGTAATTTGAAAAATTCTTTTGATGGAACTTTATACAATGTTCTATAGGAAAAATATCCTAATTAAGAAATACAGAGGATTTAAAAACCGAACCATTCTCTAAAAATCAACAAAATTCATGGAATTAAAAATTCTTTTGATGAAACTTTTACAATGTTCTGTAGGAAGAATATACTATTGAACAAATACGGGGTGTTTAAAACCGAACTGTTCCCTAAAAATCCTGAAAATTCGTGGATTTAAAATTTTTTTCGCTTTCTGATGAAACTTTATACATTAGTTTGTCAAAAACTATAAAAATATATACTTAGGTTTTATTATGTATATAAATACATACGAAAAAATACAGGGTGTAATATATAGATCCATTCTCTAGATCCACAAAATTTATGGAATTAATTTTTTTATGAAACTTTTCACGATTGTAAAAAATTATACCGATGAAAAATACGGGGTGTTTAACAAAACCAAACCATTCTCTAAAAATCCTCACAATTCATGGAATATTTTCTAATGAAACTTTTCACAACGGTCTGTAAGAAAACTATACTAATTAAAAACTACTGGGTGTTTAAAACCGACCTTTCTCTAGAAACCTTCATGGAAGTATAATATTCCTTTCATGAAACGTTTAACAATGGTCTATATGGAAACTATTTTAATGAAAACAATACAGGGTGTTTAAGAAAACTGAACCAATATTGAAACTCCCAAAATTCATGGAATAAAATTATTTGTTTTGCTTCGGATGGGTTGTCGGATGTACGAAAGACCGTTTTATATACAAAGTGTTGGAAAAATGTTGAAAGGTAAAAATCTCAAAATTAAGAGAACTGACTAATTTATTTTACTCAACTTCCATCGGGGGTCTCTTAACGCACTAATTATCGAAAAATACATGGTGTTTAAAAACTAACCCTACTAAGAAAGGTCAAGTCGGCGAATGCCGACTTGCCACCTTTCTAGTTACTATATATTAAAATGCGCGATTGCCTCTCGCTCCTCCGGGCGGGTGGAAAAGTGGCATTCTGCCGCCACAAAGGCTTTTTCGCGAGCCGCGCGAGTGGAAAGCCGAAGGGCGCGAAGCGCCCTTCGGTCCTGCGGTTGTCCGGTAGGCGTATTTTGGTTGTTTTTACTTTTTCGGGGCGAATTTTGCGTTTTTCCGGAGGTCCGCCGGTGTTACTTTTCCGTTTTCGCGAGGAAACGAGACAAAGTCGAAAACGCCCCTTATCGGAAGTCCGGAAGCCGCCCGGAGGCCGGTTTCGCTGCGCGCGTGGTTTTTCGGGCGAGCCCGTCGGGGACGCGGTCGCGGGCGAGTCTCTTGATTTGGTCCTTTCTCCGTCGCGACGAGGCGCTCGGCGGGCCGTTTTTCGCGATTTTTCTAGGTAAATTTTCCGTTTTTCGGAGGGTCCTCGCCGGCCGTTCTCGGCGAGAGGGATGGAGATAGCGGAGGAGGAGCTTATCGCCCGGGAATCGGAGAAACGTCAGTCGGATATGGGTAGACGTCAAACTATTTCGGATTCGATATTTTCGTATTTTCTCGCATTCCTTTCCACAAAGCCATGTCGAAACGTAAACTTTGAACCTTCTACAATGTGTCGCGTGCCTCAGATTTAGGTTTAAAATTCAGAAATAACGAAAATTTGGGTCAATTACGCGTTCGGGGGCATTCGCGTTCGCTCGGCCGCCCGAAACGTCAAACGAAGCCGGACGGTGCGGTGCCGTTGACAGCTCCGGATAAAACTTGGGAACGTTCGCTAAACGGGCCGTTCGAAGACCCGCCAAGGCCAAAAAAGGTAAATTTAAAGTCTCTATATACTTTCTGTTATGCGAGCGTTGGGTTTTGAATTCGAATTTGTATCGAATTTTGCGTAATACCGAACCGAGACGTGGAGAAGAGCCAGGCAATATGGAGGGTACTCACAAAACCTTCAAAATATTAAATTTTGAAAAGAAAGAACCACTTTATTTCCATAAAGCCATATCGAAACGTAAACTTTGAACCTTCTACAATGTGTCGTGTGCCTCAGATCTGTTTTTAAAATTCGATTTTATAGTAAAAATTGCGAAAATTTGCGACGTCAAATGGCGAGTGCGCGGCGACATTTCCGAATAAATCGCAGAAAATTTCGCTACATGGGCCGACCTGAGCCCCCAAAGGCCGAAAACGGTAAATCTGAAGTCTCTAGATACGTTGTGTTATGCGAGCGTTTGGTTTTGAATTCGGTTTTGTATCGAAATTTGCGAAAATCCTAAGCAAGACGGGGTCAAAATGACGTAAGCCATAGAACAGCTGTCAAATATTTCCATCCGCTATTGCTATTTGCATTGAACTTTGCATAAATAGAATGAATAGGTAGGTGGTATCAGTGAGCTAGACAATATGGCAGACCAAGACGGGGTCAAAATGACGGAAGCCATAGAACAGCTGTCAAATATTTCCATCCGCTATTGCTATTTGCATTGAACTTTGCATAAATAGAATGAATAGGTGGTATCAGTGAGCTAGACAATATGGCACACTTCAAGTCGCTTCGCTTATATACAGTGCGACTCAAAAAGCTCGATGTACTACGATAAAATTGACGAGAAAAAATAAAAATTACAGATTCGAGGAAATTTTCGGTTCTTTCGCTTCGAGGGGTTCTCTGACGTGCGTAGGACCGTTTTATATACAAAGTGTTGGAAAATGTCGAACGTTAAAAAATGTAAAAATTAAGGAACTGAAAATTTTTTGGTACGAAACTTCCGTCGGGGACTCTTACCGCACTAATTATCGAAAAAATACGGGGTGTTTAAAAATTCGAACTGTTCCCTAAAAATCCTGGACATTCGTGGATTTAAAATTTTTTTGCTTTCTGATGAAACTTTTACAATAGTTTGTAGAAAAACTGTAAAAATATATACTTTGGTATTATTATGTATATGAATACATACTTATGAAAAATACAGCGTGTAAAATAAAAACCATTCTCTACATCCACAAAATTTATGGATTTTATTTTTTTATGAAACTTTGACGATTGTAAAAATCATACTAATGAGAAAATACAGGGTGCTTAACGAAACCAAACCATACTCTAAGAATCCTCACAATAATTCATTGAATATTTTTCATGAAACTTTTCACAATGGTCTGTAAGAAAACTATGTATACTAATTAAAAACTACTGGGTGTTTAAAAACTGAACCAATATTGAAACTCCCAAAATTCATGGAAATTTTTTTATTTATTAAACTTCCATCAAGGATTTATTATGACACTCACTAACGAAGCAAATACAGAGTGTTTAATAATAACGAACCATTCTCTAAAAATCCTCAAAATTCATGAATTAAAAATTCTTTTGATGAAACTTTATACAATGTTCTGTAGGAAAATATACTAATTAAGAAATACAGAGGGTTTAAAAACCTAACCATTTCCTAAAAATCAACAAAACTCATGGAATTAAAAATTATTTTTGATAAAACCTTATACAATGGTTTGTAAAAATCTATACTAATGAAAAAATACAGGAGGTTTAAAAAAACCTAACCATTTCCTAAAAATCAACAAAATTCATGGAATTAAAAAATTCTATTTGATGAAATTTTATACAATGTTCTGTAGGAAAAATATACTAATTAAGAAATACAGAGTGTTTAAAAATAACGAACCATTCTCTAAAATTCCTCAAAGTTCATGGAATTAGAAAATTCATTTTGATGAAAACTATAAAAATATATACTTTGGTATTATTATGTATATGAATACATACTTATGAAAAATACAGGGTGTAAAATAAAGAACCATTCTCTACAGCCACAAAATTTATGGAATTTTTTTTTATTAAACTTTTCACGATTATAAAAAATTATACTAATGAAAAAATACAGGGTGCTTAACGAAACCAAACCATACTCTAAGAATCCCCACAATAATTCATTGAATATTTTTTTATGAAACTTTTCACAATGGTCTGTAAGAAAACTATACTAATTAAAAAAATTCTGGGTGTTTAAGAAAACTGAACCAATATTGAAACTCACAAAATTCATGGAAATTTTTTTTAATTATTAAACTTCCATCAAGGATTTATTATGACACTCACTAACGAAGCAAATACAGAGTGTTTAATAATAACGAACCATTCTCTAAAAATCCTCAAAATTCATGGAATTAAAAAATTCTTTTCGATGAAACTTTATACAATGTTCTGTAGGAAAAATATACTAATTAAGAAATACAGAGTGTTAAAAAATAACGAACCATTCTCTAAAATTCCTCAAAATTCATGGAATTAAAAATTCTTTTGCTGAAACTTTATACAATGTTCTATAGGAAAAATATCCTAATTAAGAAATACAGAGGATTTAAAAACCGAACCATTCTCTAAAAATCAACAAAATTCATGGAATTAAAAATTTTTTTGATGAAACTTTTACAATGTTCTGTAGGAAGAATATACTATTGAACAAATACGGGGTGTTTAAAACCGAACTGTTCCCTAAACATCCTGAAAATTCGTGGATTTAATATTTTTTTTTTGCTTTCTGATGAAACTTTTTACATTAGTTTGTCAAAAAACTATAAAAATTTATACTTAGGTTTTATTATGTATATAAATACATACGTATGAAAAATACAGGGTGTAATATATAGATCCATTCTCTAGATCCACAAAATTTATGGAATTTATTTTTTTATGAAACTTTTCACGATTGTAAAAAATTATACCGATGAAAAATACGGGGTGTTTAACAAAACCAAACCATTCTCTAAAAATCCTCACAATTCATGGAATATTTTCTAATGAAACTTTTCACAACGGTCTGTAAGAAAACTATACTAATTAAAAACTACTGGGTGTTTAAAACCGACCTTTCTCTAGAAACCTTCATGGAAGTATAATATTCCTTTGATGAAACGTTTAACAATGGTCTATATGGAAACTATTTTAATGAAAACAATACAGGGTGTTTAAGAAAACTGAACCAATATTGAAACTCCCAAAATTCATGGAATCAAATTATTTGTTTTGCTTCGGATGGGTTGTCGGATGTACGAAAGACCGTTTTATATACAAAGTGTTGGAAAAATGTTGAACGGTAAAAATCTCAAAATTAAGAGAACTGACTAATTTATTTTACTCAACCTCCATCGGGGGTCTCTTAACGCACTAATTATCGAAAAAATACATGGTGTTTAAAAAAAACTAACCCTACTCAAGAAAGGTCAAGTCGGCGAATGCCGACTTGCCACCTTTCTAGTTCTTATATATTAAAATCCGTTGTTTTTTCTCGCTCCCTCCGGGCGGGCGGAAAAGTGGGGTTTTGCCGCCAAAAAGGCTTTTTTCGCGAGCCGCGCAGCGGCGAGCCGAAGGGCGCGAAGCGCCCTTCGGTCTTTCGGTTGTCCGGTAGGCGTATTTTGGTGGGTCGTTTTTACCTTTTTCGGGGCGAATTTTGCGTTTTTCCGGAGGTCCGCGGCCGCCGGTTTTCGATTTTCGCGAGGAAACGAGACAAAAGTCGAAAACCACGCCCATTATCGGAAGTCCGGAAGCCGCCCGGAGGCCGATTTCGCTCCGCGCGACGTTTTTCACGGGAGCCCGTCGGGGACGCGGGCGCGGGCGAGTCTCCTTATTTGGTCCTTTCTACGTCGCGACGAGGCGCTCGGCGGGCCGTTTTCCGCGTTTTTCTAGGTAAATTTTCCGTTTTTCGGAGGGTCCTCGCCGGCCGTTCTCGGCGAGAGGGATGGAGATAGCGCGGAGGAGCTTATCGCCCGGGAATCGGAGAAACGTCAGTCGGATATGGGTAGACGTCAAACTATTTCCGATTCGATATTTTCGTATTTTCCCGCATTCCTTTCCACAAAGCCATGTCGAAACGTAAACTTTGAACCTTCTACAATGTGTCGCGTGCCTCAGATTTAGGTTTAAAATTCGATTTTATAGTGAAAATAGCGAAAGTTTTGGTCAATTACGTTCGGCGGCATTCGCGTGCGCTCGGCCGCCCGAAACGTCAAACGGCAAGCCGGACGGTGCGGTGCCGTTGACAGCTCCGGATAAAACTTAGGAACGTTCGCTAAACGGATCGATCGGAGGCCCGCAAAAGCCGGAAAAGGTAAATTTAAAGTCCTAGATGCTTTCTGTTATGCGAGCGCTGGGTTTTGAATTCGAATTTGTATCGAATTTTGCGTAATACCGAACCGAGACGTGGAGAAGAGCCTGGCAATATGGCGGGTCCTCACAAAACCTTCAAAACGTTACATTTTGCAAAGTAAGTACCCCTTTATTTCCATAAAGCCATATCGAAACGTAAACTTTGAACCTTCTACAATGTGTCGTGCCTCAGATCTGTTTTTAAAATTCGATTTTATAGTGAAAATTGCGGAAATTTGCGTCTACTACAGAAACGTCAAATGGCGAGTGCGCGGTGACATTTCCGAATTAATAGCAGAAAATTTCGCTAAATGGGCCGTCCGGAGGCCCAAATGCCGAAAACGGTAAATTTGAAGTCTCTAGATACGTTGTGTTATGCGAGCGTTTGGTTTTGAATTCGTTTTCGTATCGAAATTTGCGAAAATTCTAAGCAAGACGGGGTCAAAATGACGGAAGCCATAGAACAGCTGTCAAATATTTCCATCCGCTATTGCTATTTGCATGAACTTTGCATAAATAGAATGAATAGGTGGTATCAGTGAGCTAGACAATATGGCAGACCAAGACGGGGTCAAAATGACGGAAGCCATAGAACAGCTGTCAAATATTTCCATCCGCTATTGCTATTTGCATTGAACTTTGCATAAATAGAATGAATAGGTGGTATCAGTGAGCTAGACAATATGGCAGACTTCAAGTCGCTTCGCTTATATACAGTGCTACTCATTAAAGCTCTATGTACGGGGTGTTACGATAAATATTGACGAGAAAAAAATAAAAATTACAGATTCGAGAAAATTTTCGGTTTTTTCGCTTCTGAGGGGTTCTGTGACGTTCGTAGGCACGTCTTAAATGCAAAGTGTTGGAAAAATGTGAAACGTTAAAAAAATGTCAATATTTAGGGTACTGATCATTTTTTTGGTTCGAAACTTCCGTCTGGGGACTCTTACCGCACTAATTATCGAAAAAATACGGGGTGTTTAAAAATCCGAACCATTCCCTAAAAATCCTGAACATTTGTGGATTAAAAATTTTTTTTTTATTTCTGATGAAAATTTTTACAATAGTTTGTAAAAAAACTAAAAAAATATATACTTTGGTATTATTATGTATATGAATACATACTTATGAAAAAATACAGGGTGTAAAATAAAGAACCATTCTCTAGATCCACAAAATTTATGGAATTTATTTTTTTTTATGAAACTTTTGACGATTGTAAAAAAATCATACTAATGAAAATATACAGGGTGCTTAACGAAACCAAACCATATTCTAAGAATCCCCACAATAATTCATTGAATATTTTTTTATTAACCTTTTCACGATGGTCTCTAAGAAATATATACTAATTAAAAAACTACTGGGTGTTTAAGAAAACTGAACAAATATTGAAACTCCCAAAATTCATGGAAAATTTTTTTATTTATTAAACTTCCATCAAGGATTTATTATGACACTCACTATCGAAGCAAATACAGAGTGTTTAATAATAACGAACCATTCTCTAAAAATTTTCAAAATTCATGGAATTAAAAAATTCTTTTTGATGAAACTTTATACAATGTTCTGTAGGAAAAATATACTAATTAAAAAATACAGAGTGTTTAAAAATAACGAACCATTCTCTAAAAATCCTCAAAATTCATGGAGTTAAAAAATTCTTTTTGATGAAACATTTCACATTAGTTTGTTAAAAACTATACTAATGAAAAAATACAGGAGGTTTAAAAACCGAACCATTCTCTAAAAATCAACAAAATTCATGGAATTAAAAATTCTTTTGATGAAACTTTTACAATGTTCTGTAGAAAAATATACTATTGAACAAATACGGGTGTTTAAAACCGAACTGTTCCCTACAAATCCTGAAAATTCGTGGATTTAAATTTTTTTTTTGCTTTCTGATGAAACATTTTACAATAGTTTGTCAAAAAACTATAAAAATATATACTTAGGTTTTATTATGTATATAAATACATACGTATGAAAAAATATAGGGTGTAATATAAAGAACCATTCTCTAGATCCACAAAATTTATGGAATTTATTTTTTTTTATGAAACTTTTCATGATTGTAAAAAAATTATACTAATGAAAAAATACAGGGTGTTTAGCAAAACCAAACCATTCTCTAAGAATCCTCACAATTCATAGAATATTTTCTTATGAACACAATGGTCTGTAAGAAACCTATACTAATTAAAAGACTACTGGGTGTTTAAAAAAAATGAACCATTTTCTATAAACCTTCATGGAAGTATAATATTCTCTTGATGAAACTTTTAACAATGGTCTATATGGAAACTATTTTCATGAGAACAATACAGGGTGTTTAAGAAAATCGAATCATTTTAAAAATCCTAAAAACTTGGAATTAATAACTCTTTTTGGTTTTTGATTAAACTTTTAAGATAGTTTGTAAAAAACTATAAAACTACATACTTAAGTATTATTATGTAGCTATATAAATACATGCTTATGAAAAATACAGGGTGTAAAATAAAGACCAATTCTCTAGATCCACGAAATTTATGGAATTTAATTTTTTTATGAAACTTCACGATTGTAAAAATTATACTGATGAAAAATACAGGGTGTTTAAAAACCGAATCATTCTCTTGACCTCCTCAAAATTGATAGATTTAAATTTTTATAAAACTTTTCACAATAGGCTGCAAAACTACCCTAATGCAACAATGCACAGTGTTTTAGAAAACCGAATAATTCTCTAGAAACCTTCATGCAAGTATATTCGTGGAACTAAAACTGTTTTTTGATGAAACATTTTACATATTCTGAAGCAAAACTATACTAATGAAAAATACTGGATGTTTAAAGAAATCTAATCATTCTAAAAATCCTTAAAACTTAGAATTAAAATTTTTTTTTTGGTTTTTGATGAAACTTTTTACAATAGTTTGTAAAAAAACTATAAATAATACATACTTAAGTGTTATTATTATGTATACAAATACATACGTATGAAAAAATACAGGGTATAAAATAAAGAACCATTCTCTAGATCCACAAAATTTATGGAATTTAATTTTTATATGAAACTTTTCACGATTGTAAAAAATTTTTACTGATGAAATAATACGGGGTGTTTAACAAAACCAAACCATTCTCTAAGAATCCTCACAATTCATGGAATATTTTCTAATGAAACTTTTCACAACGGTCTGTAAGAAAACTATACTAATTAAAAAACTACTGGGTGTTTAAAACCGACTGTTCTCTAGAAACCTTCATGGAAGTATAATATTCCTTTGATAAAACTTTTAACAATGGTCTATATGGAAACTATTTTAATGAAAACAATACAGGGTGTTTAAGAAAACTGAACCAATATTGAAACTCCCAAAATTCATGGAAATTTTTTTTGCCTCGGATGGGTTGTCGGATGTACGAAAGACCGTTTTATATACAACGTGTTGGAAAAATGTTGAACGTTAAAAATCTCAAAATGAAGAGAACTGACAATTTTTTTTTACTCAACTTTCATCGGGGGTCTCTTAACGCACAAATTATCGAAAAAATACATGGTGTTTAAAAAAAACTAACCCTACTCAAGAAAGGTCAAGTCGGCGATAGCCGACTTGCCACCTTTCTAGTTACTATATATTAAAATGCGCGATTGCCTCTCGCTCCCTCCGGGTGGGTGGAAAAGTGGCATTCTGCCGCCACAAAGGCTTTTTCGCGAGCCGCGCGACGGCGAGCCGAAGGCGCGAAGCGCCCTTCGGTCCTTCGGTTGTCCGATAGGCGGATTTTGGTTGGTTCTTTTTACTTTTTTCGGGGCGAATTTTGCGTTTTTCCGGAGGTCCGCCGGCGTTACTTTTCCAATTTCGCGAGGAAACGAGACAAAAGTCGAAAAAAACGCCCCTTATCGGAAGCCCGGAAGCCGCTCGGAGGCCGGTTTCGCTCCGCGCCACGTTTTTCAGGCGAGCCCGTCGGGGACGCGGCCGCGGGCGAGTCTCTTGATTTGGTCCTTTCTCCGTCGCGACGAGGCGCTCGGCGGGCCGTTTTTCGCGTTTTTCTAGGTAAATTTTCCGTTTTTCGGAGGGTCCTCGCCGGCCGATCACGGCGAGCGAGATGGATATAGCGGAGGCGGAGCTTATCGCCCGGGAATCGGAGAAACGTCAGTCGGATATGGGTAGACGTCAAACTATTTCGGATTCGATATTTTCGTATTTTCCCGCATTCATTTCCAGAAATGCATGTTGAAACGTAAACTTTGAACCTTCTACAATGTGTCGCGTGCCTCAGATTTAGGTTTAAAATTCGATTTTATAGGTAAAATAGCGAAAGTTTTGGTCAATTACACGTTCGGCTGCATTCGCCTTCACTCGGCCGTCCGAAACGTCAAACGGCTAGCCGGACGGTGCACGGCCGGTGACAGCTCCGGATAAAACGTAGGAACGTTCGCTAAACGGGCAGATCTGAGACCCGCCAAGGCCGGAAAAGGTAAATTTTAGATGCTTTCTGTTATGCGAGCGTTGGGTTTTGAATTCGAATTTGTATCGAATTTTGCGTAATACCGAACCGAGACGTGGAGAAGAGCCTGGCAATATGGCGGGTCCTCACAAAACCTTCAAAACGTTACATTTTGCAAAGTAAGTACCCCTTTATTTCCATAAAGCCATATCGAAACGTACACTTTGAACCTTCTACAATGTGTCGTGTGCCTCAGGTTTAGGTTTAAAATTCGATTTTATAGTGAAAATAGCAAAAATTTTCGTCTACTACAGAAACGTCAAATGGCGAGTGCGCGGTGACATTTCCGAATAAATCGCAGAAAATTTCGCTAAATGGGCCGACCCGAGGCCCTCTAAGGCCGAAAACGGTAAATTTGAAGTCTCTAGATACGTTGTGTTATGCGAGCGTTTGGTTTTGAATTCGTTTTCGTATCGAAATTTGCGAAAACTCTAAGCAAGACGGGGTCAAAATGACGGAAGCCATAGAACAGCTGTCAAATATTTCCATCCGCTATTGCTATTTGCATTGAACTTTGCATAAATAGAATGAATAGGTGGTATCAGTGAGCTAGACAATATGGCAGACCAAGACGGGGTCAAAATGACGGAAGCCATAGAACAGCTGTCAAATATTTCCATCCGCTATTGCTATTTGCATTGAACTTTGCATAAATAGAATGAATAGGTGGTATCAGTGAGCTAGACAATATGGCAGACTTCAAGTCGCTTCGCTTATATACAGTGCGACTCAAAAAGCTCGATGTACGGGGTGTTACGATAAAATTGTCGAGAAAAAAATAAAAATTACAGATTCGAGGAAATTTTCGGTTTTTTCGCTTCGGAGGGGTTCTGTGACGTTCGTAGGCCCGTCTTAAATGCAAAGTGTTGGAAAAATGTGAAACGTTAAAAAAATGTCAAAATTAAGGGAACTGAACATTTTTTTGGTACGAAACTTCCGTCGGGGGACTCTTACCGCACTAATTATCGAAAAAATACGGGGTGTTTAAAAAATCCGAACCATTCCTAAAAATCCTGAACATTTGTGGATTAAAATTTTTTTTTCTTTCTGATGAAACTTTTACAATAGTTTGTAAAAAACTATAAAAATATATACTTTGGTATTATTATGTATATGAATACATAGTTATGAAAAATACAGGTTTTAAAATAAAGAACCATTCTCTAGATCCACAAAATTTATGGAATTTTTTTTTCTATGAAACTTTTTACGATTGTAAAAATATTATACTAATGAAAATATACAGGGTGCTTAACGAAACCAAACCATACTCTAAGAATCCCCACAATAATTCATTGAATATTTTTTTATTAACCTTTTCACGATGGTCTCTAAGAAATATATACTAATTAAAAAACTACTGGGTGTTTAAGAAAACTGAACAAATATTGAAACTCCCAAAATTCATGGAAATTTTTTTTTTATTAAACTTCCATCAAGGATTTATTATGACACTCACTATCGAAGCAAATACAAAGTGTTTAATAATAACGAACCATTCTCTAAAAATTTTCAAAATTCATGGAATTAAAAATTCTTTTGATGAAACTTTATACAATGTTCTGTAGGAAAAATATACTAATTAAAAATACAGAGTGTTTAAAAATAACGAACCATTCTCTAAAATTTTCAAAATTCTTGGAATTAAAAATTCTGTTTGATGAAATTTTATACAATGTTCTGTAGGAAAAATATACTAATTAAGAAATACAGAGTGTTTAAAAATAACGAACCATTCTCTAAAAATCCTCAAAATTCATGGAATTAGAAAATTCTTTTGATGAAACTTTATACAATAGTTTGTAAAAATCTATATTAATGAAAAATACAGGGGTTTAAAAATACCGAACCGTTCCTAAAAATCCTGAATATTTGTGGATTTAAAATTTTTTTTTCTTTCTGATGAAACTTTTTACAATAGTTTGTAAAAAAACTATAAAAAATATATACTTTGGTATTATTATGTATATGAATACATACTTATGAAAAAATACAGGGTGTAAAATAAAGAACCATTCTCTAGATCCACAAAATTTATGGAATTTATTTTTTTTATGAAACTTTTCACGATTGTAAAAATATTATACTAATGAAAATATACAGGGTGCTTAACGAAACCAAACCATACTCTAAGAATCCCCACAATAATTCATTGAATATTTTTTTATTAAACTTTTCACGATGGTATCTAAGAAATATATAATAATTAAAAAACTACTTGGTTTTTAAGAAAACTGAACAAATATTGAAACTCCCAAAATTCATGGAATTTTTTTATTTATTAAACTTCCATCAAGGATTTATTATGACACTCACTATCGAAGCAAGTACAGAGTGTTTAATAATAACGAACCATTCTCTAAAATTTTCAAAATTCATGGAATTAAAAAATTCTTTTGATGAAACTTTATACAATGTTCTGTAGGAAAAATATACTAATTAAAAATACAGAGTGTTTAAAATAACGAACCATTCTCTAAAAATTTTCAAAATTCTTGGAATTGAAAAATTCTGTTTGATGAAATTTTATACAATGTTCTGTAGGAAAAATATACTAATTAAGAAATACAGAGTGTTTAAAAATAACGAACCATTCTCTAAAAATCCTCAAAATTCATGGAATTAGAAAATTCTTTTGATGAAACTTTATACAATAGTTTGTAAAAATCTATATTAATGAAAAATACAGGGGTTTAAAAATACCGAACCGTTCCCTAAAAATCCTGAATATTTGTGGATTTAAAATTTTTTTCTTTCTGATGAAACTTTTACAATAGTTTGTAAAAACTATAAAAATATATACTTTGGTATTATTATGTATATGAATACATACTTATGAAAAATACAGGGTGCTTAACGAAACCAAACCATACTCTAAGAATCCCCACAATAATTCATTGAATATTTTTATTAACCTTTTCACGATGGTCTCTAAGAAATATATACTAATTAAAAACTACTGGGTGTTTAAGAAAACTGAACAAATATTGAAACTCCCAAAATTCATGGAATTTTTATTTATTAAACTTCCATCAAGGATTTATTATGACACTCACTATCGAAGCAAGTACAGAGTGTTTAATAATAACGAACCATTCTCTAACAATTTTCAAAATTCATGGAATTAAAAATTCTTTTGATGAAACTTTATACAATGTTCTGTAGGAAAAATATACTAATTAAAAAATACAGAGTGTTTAAAAATAACGAACCATTCTCTAAAAATTTTCAAAATTCTTGGAATTAAAAAATTCTGTTTGATTTTATACAATGTTCTGTAGGAAAAATATACTAATTAAGAAATACAGAGTGTTTAAAAATAACGAACCATTCTCTAAAAATCCTCAAAATTCATGGAATTTGAAAATTCTTTTTGATGAAACTTTATACAATACTTTGTAAAAATCTATATTAATGAAAAATACAGGGGTTTAAAAACCGAACCGTTCCCTAAAAATCCTGAACATTTGTGGATTAAAATTTTTTTGCTCTCTGATGAAACTTTACAATAGTTTGTAAAAACTATAAAAATATATACTTAGGTATTATTATGTATATGAATACATACTTATGAAAAATACAGGGTGTAAAATAAAGAACCATTCTCTAGAAATCTAGAAATTTATGGAAGTTATTTTTTTATGAAACTTTTCACAATGGTCTGTAAGAAAACTATACTAATTAAAGAACTACTGGGAGTTTAAAAGACTGAACCAATATTGAAACTCCCAAAATTCATGGAAAATTTTTCAAAATCATTGAATTAAAAATTCTTTTGATGAAATTTTATACAATGTTCTGTAGGAAAAATATCGCAATAAAGAAATACAGACGATTTAAAAATAACGAACCATTCTCTAAAAATCCTCAAAATTCATGGAGTTAAAAATTCTTTTGATGAAACATTTCACATTAGTTTGTTAAAAACTATACTAATGAAAAATACAGGAGGTTTAAAACCGAACCATTCTCTAAAAATCAACAAAATTCATGGAATTAAAAATTCTTTTGATGAAACTTTTACAATGTTCTGTAGGAAAAATATACTATTGAACAAATACGGGGTGTTTAAAAACCGAACTGTTCCTAAAAATCCTGAAAATTCGTGGATTTAAATTTTTTTGCTTTCTGATGAAACATTTTACAATAGTTTGTCAAAAACTATAAAAATATATACTTAGGTTTTATTATGTATATAAATACATACGTATGAAAAATATAGGGTGTAATATAAAGAACCATTCTCTAGATCCACAAAATTTATGGAATTTATTTTTTTATGAAACTTTTCATGATTGTAAAAAAATTATACTAATAAAAAAATACAGGGTGTTTAGCAAAATCAAACCATTCTCTAAGAATCCTCACAATTCATAGAATATTTTCTTATGAACACAATGGTCTGTAAGAAAACTATACTAATTAAAAGACTACTGGGTGTTTAAAAAAAATGAACCATTTTCTATAAACCTTCATGGAAGTATAATATTCTCTTGATGAAACTTTTAACAATGGTCTATATGGAAACTATTTTCATGAGAACAATACAGGGTGTTTAAGAGAATCGAATCATTTTAAAAATTCTAAAACTTGAAATTAAAAACTCTTTTTGGTTTTTGATGAAACTTTTAAGATAGTTTGTAAAAAACTATAAAAATACATATTTAGGTATTATTATGTAGCTATATAAATACATACTTATGAAAAAATACAGTGTGTAAAATAAAGACCAATTCTCTAGATCCACAAAATTTATGGAATTTAATTTTTTTTATGAAACTTTTCACGATTGTAAAAGAATTATACCGATGTAAAAATACGGGGTGTTTAACAAAACCAAACCATTCTTTAAATATCCTCACAATTCATGGAATATTTTCTAATGAAACTTTTCACAACGGTCTGTAAGAAAACTATACTAATTAAAAAACTACTGGGTGTTTAAAAAACCGACCGTTCTCTAGAAAGCTTCATGGAAGTATAATATTCCTTTGATGGAACTTTTAACAATGGTCTATATGGAAACTATTTTAATGAAAACAATACAGGGTGTTTAAGAAAACTGAACCAATATTGAAACTCCCAATATTCATGGAATAAATTTATTTTTTTGCTTCGGATGGGTTGTCGGATGTACAAAAGACCGTTTTATATACAAAGTGTTGGAAAAATGTTGAACGTTAAAAAAGTCTCAAAATTAAGAGAACTGACTAATTTATTTTACTCAACTTCCATCGGAGGTCTCTTAACGCACTAATTATCGAAAAGATACATGGTGTTTAAAAAAAACTAACCCTACTCAAGAAAGGTCAAGTCGGCGAATGCCGACTTGCCACCTTTCTAGTTCTTATATATTAAAATCCGTTGTTTTTTCTCTCTCGCGAAAAAGTGGGTTTTTACCGCCACAAAGGCTTTTTTCGCGAGCCGCGCAGCGGCGAGCCCGGGTGCGCGAAGCCGAGTTCGGTCCTTCGGTTATCCGGTAGGCGTATTTTGGTGACTTCTTTTTACCTTTTTCGGGGCGAATTTTGCGTTTTTCCGGAGGTCCGCGGCCGCCAGTTTTCCATTTTCGCGAGGATTTCGCCAAAAAAAGAGATGGATATAGCCGGGAATTCGAGAAACGTCAGTCGGATATGGGTAGACGTCCAACTATTTCGGATTCGATATTTTCGTATTTTCCCGCATTCGTTTCCACACAGCCATGTCGAAACGTAAACTTTGAACCTTCTACGATGTGTCGCGTGCCTCAGGTTTGAGTTTAAAATTCGATTTTATAGTGAAAATAATGAAAATGTGGGTCAATTACGCGTTCGGGGCATTCGCGTTCGCTCGACCGCGGCCGTCCTAAACGTCAAACGGCTAGCCGGACGGTGCACGGCCTGTGACAGCTCCCCATAAAACGTAGGAACGTTGGCCAAACGGGCCGATCGGAGCCCCGAAAGCCAAAAAAGGTAAGTTTAAAGTCTCTAGATACTTTTTGTTATGCGAGCGCCGGGTTTAGAATTCGTTTTTGTATCGAAATGTGCGAAAATCCGATCCAAGACCGGGGAGAAGGGCCTGGCAAATGGCGGTCTTCACAAAACCTTCAAAACGATTAGATTCTGAAAAGTAAGTACCCCTTTATTTCCATAAAGCCATATCGAAACGTAAACTTTGAACATTCTACAATGTGTCGCGTGTCTCAGATCTGGGTTTAAAATTCCATTTTATAGTGAAAATAACGAAAGTTTGACTCAATTACACGTTCGGCGGCATTCGCATTCGCTCGGCCGCCCGAAACGTCAAACGGCAAGCCGGACGGTGCACGGCCTGTGACAGCTCCCCATAAAACGTAGGAACGTTGGCCAAACGGGCGGTCGGAGCCCACCGAAAACCAGAAAAGGTAAGTTTAAAGTCTCTAGATACTTTCCGTTATGCGAGCGCTGGATTATGAATTCATTTTTGTATCAAAATGTGCGAAAATCCGATCCAAGACCGGGGAGAAGAGCCTGGCAAATGGCGGTCTTCACAAAACCTTCAAAACGATTAGATTCTGAAAAGTAAGTACCCCTTTATGTCCATAAAGCCATATCGAAACGTAAACTTTGAACCTTCTACAATGTGTCGGGTGCCTCAGATTTAGGTTTAAAATTCGATTTTATAGTGAAAATATCGAAATTTTAGTCCACTACACGTTCGGCCGGCGCCCGGCCGCCGAAACGTCAAACGGCCAAAAAAGGTAACATTGAAGTCTCTAGATACGTTCTGTTATGCGAGCGCTTTGTTTTGAGTTTATTTTTGCATTGAACTATGCATAAATACGAATGAATCCGTGGTATAAATGAGCTAGACAATATGGCGGACTTCAATTATTTTAAGTCGCTTCGCGTATATACAGTGCGACTCAAAAGAGCTCGACGTACGGGGTGTTACGATAAAAATTGACGAGAAAAAAATAAAAATTACAGATTACAGGTTTTTTCGCTTCGGAGGGGTTGTCTGACGTGCGAAAGACCGTTTTATATACAAAGTGTTGGAAAAATGTTAAACGTTAAAAAAATGTCAACATTAAGGGAACTGGAAATTTTTTTGGTACGAAACTTTCGTCGGGGGTCTCTTACCGCACTAATTATCGAAAAAAATATAGGGTGTGTACAAAAAACCCACCCGTTCCCTAAAAATCATAAAAATTCGTGGATTTAAATTTTTTTTTTTTGCTTTCTGATGAAACTTTTTACAGTAGTTTGTAAAAAAACTATAAAAAATATACACTTTGGTATTATTATGTATATAAATACATACGTATGAAAAAATACAGGGTGTAAAATAAAGAACCATTCTCTAGATCCACAAAATTTATGGAATTTATTTTATGAAACTTTTCACGATTGTAAAAATACAATTCTATAAGAATCCTAACAATTCATTGAATATTTTTTATGAAACTTTTCAAAATGTTCTGTAAGAAACTATTTTAATGAGAACAATATAACAGGGTGTTTAAGAAGACTGAACCAATATTGAAACTCCCAAAATTCATGGAAAAATTTATGTAATTTATTTTTTTTATTAAACTTTTCACGATTGTAAAAAATTACACTAATGAAAAATACAGGGTGTTTAACAAAACCATTGAACCAATATTGAATCTCCCAAAATTCATGGAAAAACTTATGGAATTTTTATGAAACTTCACGATTGTTAAAAATATACTAATGAAAAATACAGGGTGTTTAGCAAAACCAAACCATTCTCTAAGAATCCTCACAATTCATGGAATATTTTCTTATCAACCTTTTCACAATGGTCTGTAAGAAAACTATACTAATTAAAAACTACTGGGTGTTTAAAAACTGAACCATTCTCTAGAAACCTTCATGGAAGTATAATATTCTTTTGATGAAACTTTTAACAGTGGTCTATATGGAAACTATTTTAATGAGAACAATACAGGGTGTTTAAGAGAATCGAATCATTCAAAAAATCCTAAAAACTTGGAATTAAAAACTCTTTGGTTTTTGATGAAACTTTTAAGATAGTTTGTAAAAACTATAAAAATACATAAGGATTATTATGTAGCTATATAAATCCATACTTATGAAAAATACAGGGTGTAAAATAAACACCAATTCTCTAGATCCACAAAATTTATGGAATTTAATTTTTATGAAACTTTTCACGATTGTAAAAATTATACTGATGAAAAATACGGGGTGTTTAACAAAACCAAACCATTCTCTAAGAATCCTCACAATTCATGGAATATTTTCTAATGAAACTTTTCACAACGGTCTGTAAGAAAACTATACTAATTAAAAAACTACTGGGTGTTTAAAGAAACTGAACCATTCTCTAGAAACATTCATGGAAGTATAATATTCTTTTGATGAAACTTTTAACAATGGTCTATATGGAAACTATTTTAATTTGAACAATACAGGGTGTTTAAGAGAATCGAATCATTCTAAAAATCCTAAAAACTTGGAACTAAAAACTCTTTTTTGGTTTTGATGAAACTTTTTAAGATAGTTGTGTTGTGTTTAAGAGAATCGAATCATTCTAAAAATCCTAAAAACTTGGAATTAAAAACTCTTTTTGGTTTTGATGAAACTTTTAAGATAGTTTGTAAAAACTATAAACAATACATACTTAGGTAGGTATTATTATATAGCTATATAAATACATACTTATGAAAAATACAGGATGTAAAATAAAGACCAATTCTCGAGATCCACAAAATTTATGGAATTTAATTTTTTTATGAAACTTTTCACGATTGTAAAAAATTATACTGATGAAAAATACGGGTGTTTAACAAAACCAAACGATTCTCTAAGAATCCTCACAATTCATGGAATATTTTCTAATCAAACTTTTCACAATGGTCTGTAAGAAAACTTTACTAATTAAAAACCTACTGGGTGTTTAAAAAAACCGAATCATTCTCTAGAAACCTTCATGAAAATATAGTATTTCTTTGATGAAACTTTTATAATGGTCTATATGGAAACTATTTTAATGAGAACAATACAGGGTGTTTAAGAAAACTGAACCAATATTGAAACTCCCAAAATTCATGGAATAAAATTATTTTTTTTGCTTCGCATGGGTTGTCGGAAGTACGAAAGACCGTTTTATATACAAAGTGTTGGAAAAATGTTGAACGTTAAAAAAATCTCAAAATAAAGAGAACTGACAATTTTTTTTTACTCAACTTCCATTGGGGGTCTCCTAACACACTAATTATCGAAAAAATACATGGTGTTTAAAAAAAACGAACCCTACTCAAGAAAGGTCAAGTCGGCGATAGCCGACTTGCCACCTTTCTAGTGTACTTTTAAATTCCGGAAGTCATAACGTGTTTGAAATGCCTTTGGTCGATTGGAATCTCTCAAAACAGGATTTTCCGGCCCCTAAGGGTCGTTTTCCTGTTCTTCGATAGAACTTGAGGCTCTGAGCATTGCCATTTCACATTACATAGTTACAGTACACACATCTGAAACTTAACTAAAACGAATCAGAAACGACAATAAAATTTTAATTAAAGTGCACCGAAAAAAGGAACAACAAAACAACCGTGCAATATAGCAAATTATGTTAGACTGTCTCTGTTGCACTCTCATAGAGACGACGCAAGCCTCTAAAGGGCCTCTCTCCCCCAATTGGCTGCCAACGAATTCCATGCTCTCCATCTCTTTCTTACCTATACGTTTATTGGCATGAGCCATGCCTCAGATGCGTCGTTATTTATCTCATTGTGTTTATTAATGTATTGAAGATTGCTTATACACATTATTGCATATTAGTTATTACCTTAAGGCTAACGGTGAAACACGTGATCAAGTTTTGTTAAAACCAGATATATCGCTGCGCAGAGCAAGACTATGTTGACGTGTTGTGACAAAACGCTGAAATATGTGCTGCCTAGAGGCTAATTCATTTGGGATGGAGACAAAACGAAAGATACACTGAAATAAAGGTATCACAACTCTATTAGTGGAGTAAAATCGGTTCTCAATTATGCTGTTTTTTAAAAATAAAGATATAACTAAATTAAACATTTACCATCTTGTAGAAGGACAATTTGGGCATCTGAAATGGACTTCTACAACTTTTTTCAGTAGGGTCTAACTTTATAAAATCAAATTGTCGGTGCGTCGGACGTTATTTGACAATTATGTTTTACGAAACATATATTGCGTTTGTAAATCAACGATTCAAGTTATTTTCATAATTTTTTCACAACATATATAAAAACTACAGCGCTTCTAATGGTACACACCAATTTTGATTACTTAAAGCCTTTTCGAACAATATTGTTCCAAAGTCGATACCAGCAAATTTGTGCATTAAAAACTTTACTATGCGGAGCTACATTAATTATTGAAAATAGAACTATAGTTATATCGAGACAAATGTAGTCGAAAGTATGAAAAAGTTTTTTTTAAAAAAGTTTACTTCGCTACGTGTTACGGTTTTCAAGAAATTGAATTTTACATATGCTCGTGTTTCGTATGCAAGCTAAGTTTATACTTGCGGTGCAGTATACGTTTTCAGAATAGGACAATGCATTCATTCGGAAAGTCAGAAACATCTATATTTTCCATAATTTTTATGTTGAATAAGGTTCTTAATTTTATCGAAGTACAACTACTTAAACATGTAGTTTCAAAGGAACAAACAAAATCCATTTTTAATTGTTATGCTACTTTTCCCATAAATACTCAAGTAGTTAATTTATATTTACAATTTTATCAACTATACTATAGAAATTAATTAATAAAATGTTAAATGTTGTTACTGAAAAAATATATTTTTTGTGGTATTTATTTTATTAAACTCTTTGTAGTTTTCGAAAAATAGAAGTAGGTAATGATATTTTGGTACATAAGGCATTTCAGACATATTTTTATTGTTGGAAAACATAATTCCTGATGGTTAATTATTTATAAAAATTCATAAAATAGAAAAATTAACAAAATGCTTTGTATATGCTTGTAAACAGTGTTTTTTTAAATTTTTCTTCGGTTTTGGGATAACTGTGGATTGACATTTTTTACAAAAAAAGATGAAAAATTTGAGCATTTTTACTTTCGAACACCATATTTTATCATAAGCAGGACTACAGTTTGTAATATCTCAAGACAAGCAACATTTTTTTTTAAATCAAGAATGATGTTTTATTAAATAATCGACAATAAAATAGTTGATCAAAAAAATATCACTTTTAACGGTAGGATCCAAAATAGTTCCACTAATTGCGATGCTTAATTTTTTGTTTGTTCCTTTTATAATAAAAATATAAATACTTTCACGTGACATAGGGCTCAACTTATATCACAAAATATGAAATAAAGAGATAATTTCATTTGTAGAATAAAATGCGTTTGGAACATTTTTTCTTTCTA
The DNA here is from genome assembly GCA_025584915.1 of Monochamus saltuarius. Taxonomy (NCBI): domain Eukaryota; kingdom Metazoa; phylum Arthropoda; class Insecta; order Coleoptera; family Cerambycidae; genus Monochamus; species Monochamus saltuarius. The sequence continues at coordinate 39,091,590 of CM046723.1, forward strand.
TGTGTATTTCTACTAAATTTGGATTTGCAACAAATAGTAGGTATAATTATTATTATTTATTGAATTGCCGAGAAGCAAACCCATGCCATGTAAAAAAATACTATGCGACAAAAATAAAATTAGATAAACAAAACCACATTTTAATAACATTTTTATATATTCCATAAATTTCAACTGCCCGTTTGCATTCCACATTTTTTTAATATTTATTAAAAATATTAATTATATTTTAATGAATACGTAAATATTATTTTACATCGAGTGAAAAATTTTAAATAAAAAAATAATTTTACATTATTTCAAAATTTTAAAAAAACAGCGTTGATGTAAAATAATATTTCTAGTCTATTAGAAAGAATCGCATATTTTTATCATTTTCCGTTGAGCAGTTATTGAGCGAAAACTATATCCCGTTTGATAGAGCATTTACCGTTAGCCAGAATCACTTCTCTCAGTGTTGGACATTCAGAATCTAATGTGATCGTCTCTTTTATCAAGGCTACCGCAAGGTGGCAGCATTTTATTGGTAAGAAATATTTTTTAGTTTTCGCTCACTAACTCCTCAAGGGATAAAGATAAATATGCGGTTTTTAATAGACTACAAATATTATTTTACATCGGCGCTCTGTTTTGAAATTTCGAAAAAGAGCAAAATTCATTTAAAAAAAAACAATTTTACACTTTTTCAAAATTTCAAAACACAGCGCCGATGTAAAATAATATTTGTAGTCTATTAAAAACCGCATATTTTTATCTTTATCCCTTGAGGAGTTAGTGAGCGAAAACTTTATATCGTTTTATAGAGCGCTCACCGTAAGCCTTAATACGATACACAGAGGCAAATTCAAAAGTGCCTCAACATCGCTGTTTACAAATCGCACCGCCGTTAATACTTGTTGGTGCAACATTTATGTATTTACAGTAATTTATATAGTATTACATAGCCAATATAATCTAATGTTACTGGATGTAAGAAATTGGTTAGACGATTAGTGATTTTTATTTATTATTTTTACTGAGGCACTGCCTCACCTGCTTCATAGTACTGACCCACTGGTACACCATTGACTAAACTTTAGCAAATGTGTTAAATCTGCAGAACCAACCATAACAAACTGATTGGCGGTATGTGTGAACACTGTATCCTATACCGATACCGAGACCAACACTGATCATATGGTGAAACCATGCTAATAAAATATAAAATTTCTACACTAACGAATTTTCTGATATTTTCAGATATTTCCTGAAAAATAAACGAATGTAGAACATAAGAATAATTATTTTAAAAAAGGAAGTAAATAGAAAAAGCAGATAACATAATAATAAAATATAAACAATATAATTCATAACAAATACTACAATTTTTGTAAACCTCAAGACAAAATTCAGAAGTGTGCTCTGCCACTTAACCCTTGGATACTGTGGTGAGTATTATACTCGTATTATGGATATTTATGAATAGTTGCAGTAGTATTGCTAATAATTAGTAACAGAAAACAAAATTAAATTACATTAAACACTACAAAATGTATTTCTAATTAAGACACGCTGCGGTTTTTCTTGTCCATGACCTTCATAATCTGGCTTCCCTCTACTGGTGAACTTGATTCAGTAAAGCTATGCAAGACGGCTTAAGTTCCGTGTTGCTTACTAAAAATTGTGTATTTTCACTTCGTCTATTACTCCATCGAAGGAATACCCCTGAATGTGTTTATAGTAACTTTGCTATTCTTTTGGAGTCTTCATCCCTTAATGTTTAGTGCATATATTATGAAACACCTTGTTTATTTTTATCCAAATTTTTATTTCGTTGTGACATCAGAAATATATTTTCTAATAAATTTTGTAGATTATGGTTTCCATATAATATTTTTATATAATGACAGTCCATTTTTGATTTTAAAGAAGATAACCTGGCAATAAATTAAGGTATTGTATAACTTATAATAACAATATTAATAACAATACGGGCCTTTGTCAAATCTAACAATAAAAAACACCCTTACTCGCTACGGGAGGCCAACACCGGACAAACAGTGACATAACATCTGCTATAGCCCTGCAAATTATTACAAATGCTTCCAATAACAAAAGTAAAATTAATTTAAAACACGAAACCTTCCAAATCATATTTGATATGCTTCTCTCATGTGTCTAATAATTATTCCATTCTACAATGTTTCTTTCATACATTTTTTTAACAAAAAAGCAGAATAGATGTCAAGTGAATCTAGCATTTGAATAGATTTCTAATAAACACTGTTAAAATCTTGTTTCAATCAATGCAGCTTTCTTGAAAATCACAAAAATATTTAGAATTTAACAAAAACCAAAAAAAAAATATGCGGAAGGGATAATAACATTATTTTTTGAGTCACCCCCAATCAATACCTTGTACAGCTTCAATTAACTGTAACTCATAATAGTCAATAAAGCCCAGTAATAATAATTTACGTACCAATTTGGTTCTTCCACGGTAAAGTATCCCATAAATACAATATATATATATATTTTTTTTCATAATTTAATGGTCCATTCTGGCGGCTAATAATTCCTAAGAGGTGCAACTTGGTATATATAGCTCAGTTTGGTCAAATTACAATATCCGATACCCCTAAATATACTCCATGTCGGTTCTTATGCGAAAAACTCGGTATATTATTTTTAATTTGTATTCCAATTTAAAATAAAATGTTTTTTTTTATAAAACTCTTTCGATATCCATTTTCAATCAGAGATAATGAAAACACTGCTAACAATTTGAGAAACTAATCTATTTTTTAGAAAGTATTAAATTATAAAATACAGTAAGAACACTGTGTTGTTGTCAAGTTTTCGGAAATGTCTAATTCCTTTCTCAAGATATCTATAAAAAATGACAAAAATGCTTAGAGTAATAAGTTATAAATGTTTAAATTTTATACTTACATACGTGAGATTAAATTACAAAACCATCAAAAAGGAGAAATATAAAACCTTTGTTAAAATTTTTACACATAACAATTAAATTTAAAGAACCAGTAATACTAACGTCACATTTTTAAAACAATTTTCGAGTCAATATACCTATCTACTAAAAAGGAGCATTGCCTGTGAAAAGTGAACCAATTTTTTTATACCTTAATCTATTAAAGAGTTTTATTTGAAAAAATCCACTAATATTGAAAAAAGCAAACCACAAACCAACCAATGAGCTTAAAGAATAGCTTAACAGGGAAAATTAGCATTGCCAACCACAATACCAATTTAATACGGAGGCGGTAAATCACTCCAAAATTGAAAAAGATGTAGGCAAATTTCTAAAATTTTCAAAAAGTAATAAAATACTATAGATACTGCTTAAAATGTTAATATCAGGCCTTTTATTCAAGGCATTTGCAGATTCATTGATAACGAACCATCTCCAAAAAACACGCTTATTGTAATTACTTTCATTCTCCAAGACTGTGAAATCGTTAAAATTAATTTTTCTACGTTCATGCAAAAAAACAAAACTTTATTGAACTATATTTAGTGGAAAAAGTGGTTCTTTATTGCACTAGTGCAATAAAATGTTTATTGCATTCATCTGTCACTCGACAATAGCGTTTTGTCATCATGGCAAACATAAACGTTCAAATCGAAGTCACATTTTCCTAGACTTAGTGTCATCTATATAACATTTTTTGGTTTTTGCATGACCGTAGAAAAAATATTGTATGCAACTCGTACAAAAAGTGCTTATTGCACTCGACGTGTTGTCCTACTCGGCCTGACGGCCTCGTTGGACAATTTCACTCGCGTGCAATAAATACTTACTTTTTGTACTTGTTGCATAAATAACTATTTATGGCCTGTACTTAATGTATGTTCTGAAAGGGCACAAGACGATTTTTTAAAATTACAATCACTCTTATGCGATGTAAGTCTACCTTTTAATGTACGACCTGTTTGTCCAATGTATGTCTGGTTGACATCGCATAAGAGTGATTGTAATTTAATTAATGATATTAGCAGCCTTATTTTTGTTCAGTTTGTTGTCGATAGTGGGAAATTAGAGGTCAAATTTCAAAGAAATCACTAAATTTTCTCAATTGTCGACGTTTCGTCACTTATCGTGACATCCTCAGGACACTATAAAATTTAATAAATTCAAAATTACATCACAATTTATAAATAACAAACTTAACATTAAAGTATTAAAAAAGTGTGTTTAAAACATTACAATAAAATTACTACAACAATATCTATATAAACATGAAAAAAGAAAACACACTAACAATTATAATTATATGCCACAAATTTAAAAGCAAAAGTATTAAAATTATATAAACAAAATGTCTTTATATAATGAATAATAAAATAACAAAATATGGTGAATGAACGAGAAATGTAACAAACAACAACCTGTGCATAACATGCAAAAAAAACAAATTTAAAATTAAATCTACGTATGTATATTGTTTATACAGATTTGGAAAGTGAGGATCTTGATGGTGAATTGTATTTTGCCGCTTGCGTGTATTTGTGTCATGCTACACGCATACTTCGACCACAGCGTGTTTGCATCAAGCAGTGTTGCCAGGTGGGAAAAATTCAGTGCATGAGAATAATTTCAAACAAGCAAGTAATTTTTAATTACTTTTGTAATACCATTTTTATTTCATTAAAAATCATTATGTTCTGCTATTTTATTATAATATTACATTGTAAGTAGGTAGTTACAGGTACTTATACTTAAAAGTTATTAACCACGTAACCTTTGTAATTTATTTTATTGTTAGGCCGGGCGAACGTTGAGGCGCAGTTGACGTGACGCAGGGTGACTCACGGGTCGTAAAATCTGTTGTTTCCAGAAAATGTAGGTACCCTTACGGAATAGAGTTAAGAATCACTGCAATACAGCACACACACCTCATATCCGTAGACTGTCATACCCGTTTATGTATTCATTGCTAATTATTAAGAGAGCAGTCTACAATAAAGTATATTTCAAGTACCCAAATATTGTAGATACCTACCTCTATCTATTCAATTTTGCCCTCAATTTTGCCTTTATTTCTCGTTAGGTTTTTGTTTTGGTAGATTTCAAAGAGTAATTTTAATAATTTTATTATTTCTTTTTGTGTCTATTAAAAAGCATGAGATTTTGTAATCAAAATATGAAAGCATGAGATTTCCTCGGAATGCATGAGATCTGACAACACTGGCATCAGTTGATCTGACAGTTAGATTTTCAATGACGAATTGGCGTTGGCGATACGGAACCGATTGCCGTAGTAGTGGGGAATGCTAGACCAATGCACGTCGCCGCCCCTCTTAAAGTTCGTACCTTCCCTGGAATGAAGCGGCAATTTCTACTTTCTCTGTAAAGATCCGCAATTGCCGAATCTGTATGTTACTCACATTACAAATTTAAGTGCTTCACTGTGTTTTCCGAGTCTCGTTGTACATAGTATGTCATATAGCAATCTTGGACAGTATAGATATAAGCAAAAAATAACGTCTAATAATGTGATGTGATATTATTATCATTAGATGTGCATTCATTATTTACAAACATACCTACCTGTTGATTTAGTTATAAAATTAATTTCACAAAAATGGAATCTAATTGAACCATACACAAAATTAACATTGGATTATTTTCTAGAATTATTAAATATTTGCATTGACAATAATTATTTTAATTTTAATAACGAATTTTATTCGCAAACTTATGGTCTCGGAATGGGCAATTATTTATCACCTGTATGCGCAGATATTGTGATGCAGGAGGTACGGGACAAATGTTTTGAAAAACTAGAAGTTACCCCTTTGTTTTTAAGAGGTATGTAGATGACATTATTACGTCTGTGCACAAAAATAATGTGTCAACTTTATTAGAAACATTCAATGGATTGCATGAAAGAATAATTTTTACGATAGAATTGGAGGAAAAAATAGGATATCTTTTTTGGATGTATTACTGATAAAGGAAGATAATAAAATAAAAACAAATTGGTATCAGAAATGAAAATTAATATAATAAATAATTTGAAACATAGAGCTCTTAGTTTATCTCACGAGGATGATCACAAACAGAACATTACATAAGGGAAATACTAATAAAAAATAATTATCCTCTTAGCTTAATTAATAAAATAATAAATAATTGTAATGTAGAAACAAATGAGCAGTAATGTCACTTTTTGCTCGTAATGCATACAATGTTATATCTAAAATCGCTCAACAAAATAAAACTGTTCAATTATTAACATTAATTACAACAAATACTTTGTTGCTATTGACAAAGAGCGTTTGATATCACTCGGCAAAGCAATAAAGTCACCTCCTCAATAAGCGTCAGCGTTTCGTTATTATTATCAAGCAAAACGCTCTAATACAATTAATGATTATAAATAAAATAATGTTTTTAGTTTCATCGAAACACGTACGCACAGGCACGTCTCTGCATATCAGGTGAGCGGCCGGTGAGGTTTCAGGTAAGTCATATCTCAATAACCAGACATGGGATCCAAACCAAACTTTAGGATATACAGGGTGTTTGCTTTTATTTGTGTACAAATCCGTAAAAACTTTATTCTTCGTGATAATCAAAACTTTTTTTATTTTAAATGACATCGAAAACCGCTTCCTCTGACCCTAAGATGACGATCCAAGACCTGCTATGATTGTTTTTATACCCCCGATTTTCAATAAAAACATTTAGCGATTTTTTATTTAAAATCTGATAAAGTGGTGTTAATCAGGACCCCTCAAAACCCCTAAGTGTGAAATTTGAACAGTGTTCTCTTCTATACGTTCTTAAAGTTTTATTTTTATAAAAATTCGTAAAACTTTATTTTTTAACATAACGCAACAAATATTTATTTAAATTTATCAAAAACCGCTTTCTCTGATCCTACTATGGCATTTAAGCTGGCGATCCAAGACCTGCTATGATTTTGTTATACCCCAGAAATTCAATAAAAACGTTTAGCGATTTTTTTATTTAAAATCTGATAAGGTGGTGTTAATCAGGATCCCTCAAAACCCTATGTGTTAAATTTTAACAAGAACTATACAGAGTTTTTTCTTCTAGACGTTCTCAAACTTTTATATGTGTACAAAACGATTTTTCAAGATAATCCAACATTTAAAAAAAAAATAAATGGCATCGAAAACCGCTGGTTCTGATCCTACTATGGCGACCCAAGGCCTGCTATGATTTCTTATACCCCCGAAGATTAATATAAACGTTTAGCAAATTTTTGATTTACAGTCTGATAAGGTGGGGTTAATCACAAACCCCCTGAAAACAAAATACTGAATTTGAAAGGCGCTAGACTTATTTTTTAATTTTATTACTAATACGTTTTTAATAACTCGACAAAGTTACATCTAATATGTTAAAAAATATATTTCAGAAAGTTTAGACACCAATTGGAAATTCTTAGATGAGGCAGCGAATTTTTTAACTTTTTTTGCAAACTGTAAAAAGGTTCTCCTTCTAAAAAAGTTGTCTTTATGGCCACAGTACATATATCCTAATGTTTGGTTTGGGTTTCTTGTCTGGTTATTGATATATGACATACCAGAAGTCTTACCGGACGCTGCTGCTAGATATTTTTAAAGAAAAAAATTATTCAACACTGATTTTTATTAAAATAAAAATTATTTTTTAATTCATTATTTAATTTAGAAGTGAAAATGTCACTCGACTTTTTTCTTACACCATTTTCCAGGAAAAAAAATTATAATCAATTTGTAATCCGGTTTCAATAAATTTAAGAATAGCAGAAATTATGCACTTAGTTATGATTATAACTTAGTAAGTTAGTAATGATGTTTACTGCGAGTAGTAATAATTTTTTGTAATAAATAATTTTTTGGTACAAAAAAACTAAGTGCATAATTTCTGGTATTTTTCAAATCATGGAAACAGACAGACAGACAGACTCCCATGCCATGCAATAAATCAAATTTAATTTTTTTACTCGAAAATGGTGTAAGAAAATTTATGTTCCAAATTGAACAAGAAATTCGAAAATATTTTTTTATAATCAGTGCCGGATCATTTCTTCTTTAAAAATATTCAGAGACGTCCCTTTCCGCATACGTCTATGCGACTGGTAAAACTGAAAACAATATTTTTATTGAAAAACATGTATTGTCGTTAACTGTCACAGCCAGCAAAATTTCATTATACTATTGCGAGCGGTTTCAGCAGTATTAATAAATTTGCATTTCTTTATTAAAACTTTTAACACCCTGTAGATCAAAAAAGTAAGTATTTTCATTGACGGCAAAGAAATTTTAATACAACAAACTGAAGTTTAACATCCTATATTTTTGTTAAGGAAGGCGTTTTTGTATAATATAGGTAGGTAAGTGGCGTTAAACCATATTTTGCCGCTGAAAATGCGCAGTTAATAGGACCTGCTGTTTGTTACACTCTGTACATAAGCTATTTTTCGCTAGTTTATCCGTATATGTATAACCCTATGAAAATTCAGTTCATTTTACCTTATACAGTTATATCATTTACACCTAATATATTTAGAGTTTTCGATAACTGAACCATTTGAGATATATTTATAGATTGTTTAATGAAGCAATGAGTATTGTTATCAAAATTTATTAAAAACTAAGGAAATTATGAAACTAAATAAAAAATGTATTTTGGACTAATGAAGCAATGAGTATCGTATCAAAATTTATTAAAAACTGTAAGGAGATTATGAAACTAAATAAAAAAATGTATTTTGGACTAATTTCATAACTCATAACTAAACTTAAATCAATTTATAATCTTTCGGAGCATACTTATGCTATAAGTACCTACATAATTAAGAATAAACACATAAATAATTCAACTTCACCTATAATACCTATTAATAATTAAAAGTTTGTCTTAAGAACAGCTATTGTCATAAGATATCTAGGAACGTTTAATTATTTCAGTAATTGTTACAAAAGTTTCTAAAGTGAGATGAATGTATGACAGCAACAACACTTCTTTCCAGGAAAGACAAACTGTCTTTGTGAGGTACAATTACAAAGGCTATAAAATCTCCTATAATCCTCTTTCTCTAAATGAAAGATATCCGTTGCAGACTCTTAAAGGAACTTACAAACTTGTTCTGCAAATCATCTGCTCACATAATTATTACCCTTGACGTCTCCATCGATCCACAAATCTCTCAGATCTTCTTTACACACAATTTCACGGTAAATAATTCTGTGGCACACATATTTCACAAATACTACAACAAAACCAGAGCAACGCGTCTGCAGTACAGGAGGTCCATTTTGTCAACATAGGGGGTTGAACACTTTTGACTTTAAACAAAACATCAGCAAATACAATCACGGAAAACCCTAAATGCTTGTTTGGGGGTCAGCGTGGGGGGTCTTAATGTAGAGCAAATGTACAAAGCGGAAAAAAGCAAGACCGTTGGGGGCACGGGCCAGAAGAGACCCACAGAGTTAGTACTTTTGTATACTGTGGTGGTGTGGTGAAAGAACATATGCCCATATTTATCGAGTCTACAATTTGTTGAACTTTATTTTCAAGACAAAGGTATAAATATATAGTGATTCAGAATAACGTACGATAAATTTGAAGGGTTATATAATATTTAAAATATTTTGTGTTCAAGGCACATACAGGGTGAATCTTAAATAAGTAAAAGTATTTTGACTGCAGTCATTTTTAAAAATTTTAAATATTTACGGAAATTATTTTTTTTAAATACCCACGTTTTGAAGTCTGCTGACCAGATAGACCACTGACGTAAAATAATAAACCATATGATTTACTGAAGGCGAGGTTGCCATATCGTCTGTAAGATAAATATTATTTTAACGTTAACTCAATTTTTGCGGTTGATGCTAATTTAAAAATACTTGTTTTTAGCAATACGTAAAGTAAAATTGGGTAGGTAGTATGCTACGCAATAATATTAACCCAAACTGTAACTTCTTAACTGGTCTTACCATAAACAATTAAAAAATTAATTGGCGTAAGTTCGATACTACCTAAAGTATTTAGGAAGTTACTTTGTTCAATGATTCCAAAGATTATCCAAAAACGTGCATCAAAGCTTACTTACTTACTGAAAAACCAACTATTTAAACATTATTTACATTTCACAAGTTAATACACTGTTAAGAATGTACACAAATTTTTCCCTTAAATTATTTTGTGAAGAATAACAAACAAAAAACTATGATTTTCACACAACACATTATAGTTAATTTACGCGATAACCTCAAACAATGTGTCAGTGTTAACCATTTCGTACTTGGTAGTGGGTGAAATAGATTTTAAAACTAGACACAAAACATGAAGTAACAAAATAACCAGCTTGATGTATGCGTTCAATAGCTAGAAAAGCCAAAGTAAAATATTAAAAAGCAGTGTTAATCACATACAAAAAGAAGCTGGTGTCGCAGGCACAGATAACAGGTAAGTGTCACGGGCAGCAGGCGAACTGTCCCACACAGCCCCATCTCTAGGACTGATAGTCAGCAAGGTCGACAAAGAGGTTATGTTGATACCGGTGCACTGGTTCAGGTCAAGGGCAAGGTATCAGTGGAAACAAAACATTTAATATTTGTGGGATTTGATATTTTCAATACACGTAAATTGTTTTTCTCTTAAGTGTCTTGTTTATTTAATTAATATTTTTGGTGAAATACAGTGCAATTAAATAAAATATTTTTTACTGTTTAAGAAAGGTATTTTAAGCTAATATGTATCAAATCTCCTACAATTCCTATCAATGAAGTCATATGTATGTTCTCTGATACCAAACATCTAGGTATGCTAATGAACATCCACAGACAAAACTCTATTCAATAATTATCTAAAAAATTTAATATATTTACTAACCTCTGGAGTGGGAACTCGAAATTCAACCACAATAATTGAGATCTCACTTATTTCTGCGTTTTATTTTGGATCGCTTCATCAGGTGGCCTCCTTTAACTTGAGTCAAATATCTAACTATAAAGATGATTATATCAATAAATTAAAATTATTTGAAATTGAATGTCAAAATGAAATATCGACAACGTCAAACTGATTAACTGTCAATGAATATCATAACAACCTACTAAAATAAATAAAAATTATTAGCTTAAAATACCTTTCTTAAACAGTAAAAAATGTTACAAAAGCTAATAATAAGGAATATATGGGTAGATATTGTGGGTGTAATTCAACGCAGGTTGGGGCTTTTGTCCACTGAGTAGTTAGTTTCACACAATATTGTTAATACCTGAAAATATATGAGAAAAAAAATAAAATATATGGCGCATTATTCCAACAGTGAGAAGGTTGACATGCTAAAAGCATATTATTAAGCAGTGATAATCAGTGAGAGTAATAACGATAGTATGTCTTATGATAAATCAGATGGAATGTCTAAAAGTGGATAATGACTAAATTGCGGATAACTGTGAGTAGAAAATCTGGTATATATTTTCATGTACTTAGATGGGCATACTTTATTGGTGAGGTATAGGAATGACAAAAGGGAGGACGTGGCCGTAAATATTTTTATAAATAAACATATTTTAATCATTCTTTGACATGTCTAAAAACTCTAGTTATTAACTTTCTTTAAACATATTCCAAGACATTAGTGTAACATTGGCAACGCTGTGGAATACATATCCATCATGACTCTTAAAAATCTTAATGCCGAAATCAGATTAGTGATTCTCAACACGTCTTCTAGTGAAAAATCACGGAATTTATTTAAAATTTGACTTTTTTATTTCTTGTTTCTTTTTTGCGAAAAATTATTAATTATGTGTTTACACAGTGAACTGTACTGATTAATGTTAAAATATTTGTACTTATTTAAGGTTCAACCTGTATTGCGCGAATAAATGCACATGTAGTGAAATTTAGTGTACCTACTGCAGAAACTGCAGGTATAAATTACTCAAAGAAAATTTCTTGAACAATAGAAATTTTACTTAAACTGTTGCATTACATTAGTTAAATATATGTTACTAAAATAGAAAGAAATTGTTAACGTAGATAAATTTTAAGTACAAATATTAAATATTGATTATAAATTTTAAATATTTCTTATAAAAATTACTTAACAATATTTGTAATATTATTGTCTGAAGCTATTTATTTGTGGCATAATTTTAGTTTTTTTTCTTTAGTTTTGTTGGGTTTTTGCACTTCTGAAAAAAAAATAATAAAGATTAATTAAATAAGCCCTTGCGCCAAACGGATCAGTCAAGGGTTATTTTTGAAACTAAGTTTGCCTAACTAAAAAATCTCACAAATTTGTAATACCTATTCCCGCATATACGGGAATGCAACTTACTCCCACTTTTTTGCTTAGTCGCGTACGCTACGGTTTACAAAGGCGACCTATTTATTAGATTCAGATACAGGGTGACCGGAAATGATGCGTTGATATACCTATTAAAAAAATTGATACCATTGATACCATCATGTCCTACAGCATTTTTTAGACAACTTAAACTTAGCGGAGTTACAGGGCTCAAACACATGATGTCACAGGGAGACATAAAATTATTATTTATCAAAAGTAGGTAATTTCATGTAATGTAATGTTTGTTATTAAGGCTCTGTTGTGGTTTTTCTCGGACACAGTTTATTTTTGCATAATATAACAAGAGGGACAATTTTAAAGATTGGTTAATGGTCTCTAATTATGTACTGTTCAAATTTATAAAAAGGGTCATACAAATCGACAAACAAATAAGTCATTAATCTGAGGCCGAGGTTAGTTCAAGTCCTTTGACGTTGGCAGACATACGTCAAATTAAGGACGTTAATATCAAGTAATACTAGAGAAGTGTGCAAATTTTAAAGGAAATCGGTACACTCATAAAAAACTTATTAAATTAACTAAGTAGATACATTTGTGTCTATCACATTAAATTTATATTAACTTATATTGAGTACTTTAAAAGTTATTCCGAAAAAAAAAGAAAAACCGATTTCCAGCGGTTTCCTTTAGGGACTCATACCTCCGTAGGAAGTGCCTATAGGAAATTTTTTTATAAAAACTTATCATCTTATTTTTTCATGTTCTATCTGAACCCGAGAGATTTCCCACATTTTCCTGGACACGTGGTATATTTGGGTATAATTTTATTTTTTAAATTTCCTCTTGCTAGTCCAACATTAAAAGAAATTGTTCAAATAATTAATAAATTTTTTATAATAAATTTCCGATTAAAGCAATTTTAATAACTTATGAATACCTTTAAAGTGAAATTTATTATGGAAAATTTATATGTAAGTAAATAAGTATAGACTTATTAATTAAAATTACCTATAGCTACAGTACTAAGGAAAATATGGGCAATATAAGTTTGTTCAATTTACCCTTAAACGTCCCGTATATATTATTTATAAATTTCCCGTTTCACTGTAGAAATTACGTAGGTACCTACTAACTACATTCTGCTAAATATGATTATTATATAATATTATTATAATAAATATTACAAATACAGATCATTTGTTGTTTCTACATATTTTGTAAAAGTGTTATTAAAACTTTAATATAATATAATTGTCATAAATGTTAATAACAATCTTGGTAATTATTTCTTTAATTAATGTTTAACAAATCAAAAATAGTACATAACACAGGTGCAACACCGTTATATATATCTGAAGTTTTGTTATTAATTTAGGTAGGTATCTTTTAATTAATTATATAACACTTGGCCTTACCGACACCTTCTCTTTGATGAATAGCCGTCGACATGTAACCCCCCAGTGACACAATCGTTATTAAATAATAGAAACAAGAACCAACTGTTCATCCTTTAATGATTTGCACATTTGTGTTATTATTATCTGTATTATTGCCACGTACAACATCGCCTCATTCATACGGAATTACTCCCAAATTCAATCCTTTGTCGGCTAGTAATTGGTTACCAACACAAAATGGTTCTAAATTATACTATATAAAATTCTCACACCATAACACTTCAGTCATTTAAATTGACTATGTGTATCATTTGTTATTCCCTCTGTTCCTTTTGTTACGTTTCTAGCATTTCATTGACACCGCCCAAGTTTTTATACAAGTAAATTAACATCAAATTAATAGTTAATTACTAGCGGGCATAGGTAGTAAAAAACATTTTCTAAATGTATCAGAGGCAGACAACTACATTCGTCTATATTCAGAAAAAATGATAAGTACACTGATAAAAATGAACTTTCATGTTTTGTTATGTTCTTTTTACATAATATTTACTGGTAATTTTTAATTTACATTATATACAGGGTAGTCCGTAAGTAATGGCCCATGGAGACCCACTAGATTTTTCACTTCAAAATATTACGATATAAGCGCCAATATGCCTTAATAAAATGTTGATTGCAAAAAAGATACAGGAAATCAAAGTTGGAATTTAAAAAGTGTTTCTTTTTGTAATAATTACACTGTATTACACTGTATCAACTTAAAAATTTGGGATTAGACGTTTTTGGATAAGAGAAATTATTGTATAATCTGTTGTTTATTTCGACGTATTCCCTAGACGGCGTCACATCCACCATATTTGTAACGTAAATGTATACTTTTTTGAATATTAAACCTCCATTGTTTTCGAGGACCGTTTTTGAATGTTTTCGAGATAATAGTTTGTACAATCTTTTAACGTCTAGTTCTAGTTCTACGTGAGTGGGCCAAAAGCTAGCCCTCCACTGCGACCCTGTGGTCTATTGTGGCTCACATACTTGTTATACTTCACTTAACAGGTTTAGCGTCTTTATGAAGCCAATAACCTTGTTAGGTGAGATTCTATCCAGATCTTCTGGCAAGAGATGCACTTTGCCAAATATAGAAAATCTGGTCCGTTCTCCAGCCGGACAATGACATAAAATATGTTCTGCCGATTCGTCACTTTCTAAACACAATCGGCACTCGGCCTCCTCAGCCAGCCCCAACTTGTACATGTGACTGCTTAGCCGACAGTGCCCAGTATATAGGTCAACCAGAGTTTTTAGGTCAAGCTTATTTAACTCTAGCAAATTTTTAGCTCTCTTTGTCGAAGTGCCCCCTATGAACGCCTTCTAATGAGCTAATCTTGGCAGATCTCGCCAGTACTCCCTTATCTTTTCCTCCGCCCAGGTCGCGATGACTGCTTTGGCAGTAGCCGAAGCTAAGCCAAGAGCCGGTTCCGGACCTATAAAGCTGGAAGAGGCCCGCCTTGCTAACGAGTTCGCTGCCTGGTTTCCCTGGATACCCGCGTGACCAGGTATCCAAACCAGGGTTACTCTGTTGCTTGTACCTAACCGCTCCAGAGCCTTTTGACAGTTCCATACCGTTCTTGAGTTACAAAACGTAACGTTTTAACGTCTATAAAATGATTAAATTTTGATTAGAATAAACGTAAAAATTCAATAGTCCAATAGAAGTTCCGACATTTCCAAAATCAAATTGCCCAGAAGTACGCACCCATTTTAAATATTGTATTCCCTGTATTGATCTTTATTTATTTATAATTTTGAATGAACAAAAACAATTAAGGTTGTCTTATGTGTATTAGTTCCTGTTTTGAAGTCGATCCTATAAAAGCTTTTAATAAAGTCTTGAATTTATCTATCGATCGATCGGTAATTACAGTGGGATATACAGATTATTTAGCCCTTATGATCAGTGGAAAAATGGTGAGATAAAATTTAGAAGTAGCTGGTACCAAGAGGTTTGAAATTGGTTGCAATATATGTACGATGTTTTCTTGGTGGGAAGAAGCAAACCTATAGAATTGCATATAGAGACGGCTGGGAGAAACATCACAACCAGGGAAGAGTATCGAGTTTTAGGTTTAATGATCGAAAGATATAGCCCCGAAAGTGCAGAACATCAGTTGCCGCTGTAAAAGCAAACGGCAGTAAGAGGATGGCAAGATAAGTTATATACCAGCTGAATGGATAACTAGAGGACAATGTTTATAAAGGATGTAAATTTATGATCTAAGAGGTAACATGATCACGTAAGTTACTCAACATGACTCAATTATGGGTGGATTATGAGAATTTTAGGAGTTATTTAAAATCCACGAAGCGCTGCACAATCCATATGCTCAAGATCCAGATGCAAGAAGACAGACAATAAAGTTGATATGAAATTAATTCCTGCTACAGTTAAATTAACTTTGTAGATATGAAGAACATGAATGAAGGTAAAAGAGGAGAGTTGTAAGTATGATATCTATTGAATCGAACGTCTAAATACTTAATAAAACTTTGATGCAGGAAAGAGGAATTCATTTTTTACTTGAAGAACTTCTACCCAGCCTGATCCATTCAATAAAGAATCGTTTTTTGACCATTTCTTTGGGTTAGCAGGATGTATGTTTAAATTAGCTAGATGGGTTATGTAAGCGTATATTTAGCCCAATTACACGTGTAATTTATGGTAAGTTACCAAATCTTTTATGAGGGACTCACCACGTGATGGTAAGAGATGTTAGATCAAAATGTTGGTTTAAGTAGTCTCGACTCTATGGATTGTGTCGGCCTCTCAGACCAGAGAGAGCATGAGTGAGACGTAAAAAGTAAAGACGACTCAACTTCAGAATATCATCATCATCAGATAGTAAGGGAATCGAAGCATCTGAGGATAATACAAGCTATGTGTGAGCTGTGCCACTCATACGCTTAATACCACAGACCACCCTTAATACCGTAATTCTCGACTGTTCTAATAAATAATAATAAAAGATTTTTTATAAATAAATCATTTGCACTGATCAAAGAAGATTTATATATTATTCTAAAGACCAGCAGCAGTCAAATTTACTTGATAGTTGTAAGAATATAATTGTAATTGTACCTTCTGATTCAATCTCTACTAAAGGTAATAAATATTAAATTATTATTAAATATGTAACGTAAAGCAGAATATCAATACATTTTTAATATTTTAATTAAATAAAATGCCAAAAATACTCAGTCTCGTAACTACAACAAGAAAAAAAATTAAACTTGAAAGCTATTGTATGTGAAGGTTAAAGCATTAAGATATAACGCAGCGAGTATCGTAAAAATTGGTAAATAAAAAAAGATATACCTATCGGAGAAGTAGAAACCACCTTTATTCTTTGCAAATCATCTCAGTCTGCTGAAAACATTTTAAAAGCCTACTCAAATTATTACAAATGTAACATACAATCAAAGCAACATTAGATGCTATAAGTTATGAGTTTTGTCGACGTATATACAAATGTTAGTACAATAAATTTGTTACTGGATTGAATGATTGCCATATCTCAGTATAAAATGATAAAAATGGCTATGAATCATGAATTTGTAGTGAAACATTGTTTATTATCGGTAATAACATGTAATGATGGTGCATTAAGGCTAGATAAAAATGCAATGGATACAGCTAAATTCTTGGAAATTGTCGATAAAACATTGACAGTGTGAATGGCGATTTCATAAAAAGTGTTGCTGGAAAACTTCTACATGGGAAGGTTTTAGGGAAATCATGTCTTTTAAGAATTTGGATTAACGCCATTAATACAGGTATTAAAAATTATGCAATTTGAAAAAATACCAACAGATAGAAAACTCCCTCTTTGTTTTAAGGGCTGGATTCAAACTATAAGCAGGTGTGTGATGTTCACTCTAAATAAGAAAATTGTTTGGGTAGATTATGCAAAAAATCACACTGATTTTGATAATATAAATTGTAAAAATTGTTGTTGAGATAATAATTTAAAACATTTTTTTATTAGGGGCTAAACAAGTGAAAATTTCTGTTCAATCCGATGGCATCCTTTAGGCGTACAACTGTCTAAAGAGTTATTAGATTATATAGAAATTGCTGCTTTGTTGATATGTTAATAAATTTACTGCAAAGCAGATAAGTCAGTATAGTTCAGTTCGTATTTTTCGTCATCTACTGAACTTATTTACTGCTAAGACTCCGTAAGTTTTCACACAACTTCTATGCACAACTTTGGGTGGAGACTAGGCAGTTGAAAGTATTCCTAGTGATAGAATCTTAACAAAAGCCATGCCCTTGTACTTCTTCTTTAAAGGTTATGAAAAATTAGTATAAGAATAGCGCACAAGTGATTTGAGTGGAGACGATGTGGAGAATTGTCCGTTGATAGGTCAGTTGAATTTGATGATCAAGCGTTTAAAGTGAAGCGGAATCACAAGGAGTATACCAAAATTGCTGAAAAATTAAATTCAACCTCGGGAAACGGGTTATCGATGAATTGTCCGAGGAAAACCGCCAATATCAAATTGGTCATCGTTACCCAATCTCATAGATCTCAGTGTACTACAATGAAGAAACAGTGGATGGAAAAGGATAAACAGGAAGACCTAATAAAAAATAATGTGTCTTTGATGCGATAAATCCAGTACTACAGTTTGCGTTGAACAAGGCGTGATACTAAACTCAGATCTGATAAAAAAACCGTCCTGCTTTGGTACAGGTGAAAAAACTAGTTATTAGTAAAACGAAAACTTTTATTGGAAACTCATGCATCATTCACCATATTTTTCAGATTTATTTGTTTCAAGGCCGACCGAGTTTCCTAGACAAAAAAAAACAGTTCAACAGAGTCAAAACCAGAATTTCGGCCATAGCCTACTACGTTGTTGCTACTACTTGTTTACAATATGCCTTGATGGACGAATGTAAGGTACCTACATCTTAGGAAAAACGATATTTTTATTGATTATATTGAGAGTGATGTTACTGATTGTACAACTGACATTAAGTTCTGAATATGAATTAGGAAGATACGAGAGTAGAATTATCAATAAATGAAAATTTTATGAAATATTGTCAAATTTTCAATAAAAAAAATCGCTAGTATAAAATATAGAAAATAGTGGGCCCTGGAAAAGTAACCTGACCGTTATGTTGACTTGAATAAGTACGTCTGTGGGATACCTAGTTACAAAAACAGTAACAATCCAAATTGTACAGCTAGATAAACATTTACAGGGATAAATGTAAGTGATAAAAAATTGCTGGGATTCGTCTTCATTTCAAATTGCGCTGCTTTAAAATAGTAATTTTGTTGTAATCCTAAAAGTAGTAATTACATTAGATAGTTATTGTATGCAATTGTTTCTTTTTACTTGCTTATTTTATTTTTACAAAATCAGATACATTTATTTTATGATCTATTTCCCCTTTGAAACAATTGTTATTAGAAATAAATGAATATATTAAAATTTCCATAATTTCTAGAAACTCAGTCTCAGAGGAAGAAACTAAATATCTATTTTTCAAGAAGGAGAAAGCAGTTCAAAACTTGTCTTTTCACAAATTTCTAAGAAAAATTCTAAACCTTTAAATAAGAAACACCAGATTCGTCTAAAATTGGTGTAAGAATTTATTGACCATATATTACGGCCTTTTGTTAGAAATCAGGGATGACATCTATTCAAGGCTGTTTACACCACTAACCTTTAGGAATTTCACGGGTGGTCATTTGAAAATTTACAATGCTTATATTTCTATTAGTTTTACTGCACTTATTGTATTCTTTGAATGCCACAAGCAAAAAGTTAATGGAGTCATAAAATTATTGTGGCGTTTTTATACGAGTGAAATACACGTTTCTTAAATCACTTCCTTATATAAATGTATAGTTAAGTACTCACAAAACTTACGTAAGCCATAATATCTCCATCAATAAATCTATTAACCTCTTATTTCACATTATTCATTGTTGGTTAATTCAAATTAATTCTAAAATTCTTACCAAATGAATAATCATTTGTTCTTTTATATCACATATCTATATGGTACAGAAATCTCCAATAACAAGTTAATAATCAATAATTATTTCAAATAAAAAACCCCAGGTGAAGGTAAAGTTCGTACCCATATTGAACATTTAGTATAATTAAATTAAATTTTTGTTTTTTATTCCTGTTTGCTGTTACTTGTACTATTTATTTATTTCAATTTACTAAATAACATGGAAATGACCATTTAATACTTACCGATATTTACTTTGTGCCACACCTAGCACACGCATAAAAGCAAGCAAATGCAATATCTCATAGACCGAGCCTCAAATCAAAATCTTATAAGAGTGAAAATATAGAATAAAAACACCAAACATCTATTTAAAAAGATATTCTGAAACATAGGCGTCCTTAACAAAAATTGGGAGGGGTCCGTGGGTACTATAACCCCCCCTTTTCTCCATTCATGCTTTGATATTTTAGTACAAAATTACACAGGAAGTGTGCCAACTTATAATAAAAATATGTGCCAAATTTCAAACAAATATCTCCAAAACCACTGGAGCTATCAAAAAATTTTAAATATTTATTTTGACACCCAGTATTTTGAAAATGGAGCTCCAAAATGAAAAGTGGCATAAGAAAAGTCCTATTATGTTTGTTAAAAAATGTGTAGGTCGGCTTGAAATACTAATTTGTAACACTCTGTATATAAAAAAATAATAAACGTACAGCTTAAAGAGAATACAGTGTGTTGTATCCAAATCATTGAACACCATCAATAAGTACATAAGAATGTGTTTATCGAAAGGTAAATAGTAGTAGAAAATTTAGTAGTAGAAAACAGCGTATTTTTAGAGCAAACAAGAAAAACAGTTCCGAATGCTAACAAAGAACAACTACAAACCGACATTTAGCAGGAAGTTCATAAAAGGAAGGGGCTGTTTGCTGCTAGATGATTCGAAAGTTAAACGAAGTTCCTGATTATTTCAATAACATACTATGGACAGGTGAGTCCTCATTTTCCACAACGGACGTGTTTGATAGAAAAAATCGACGCTTCTATGGAAGAAAAACAAAAGAAAAATATTGATTCAGCAAATAAAAAAATCCGGCAAAAAATACTTTTGAAAATATTCTTTTTCAGACTTTTCCGGAGAATGAACTTGATAATATGATTTGGATGCAGGACGGAGCAACTCCACATGGTGCGCTAGAATCGAGAGCATTTCTAGTATGAATTGGGAATAATGGAACTATTAAATGGATATCTAATAGTCTTAATCCAGTAGATTTATTTTTATGGGATTTTTAAAGAATATTGTTAATAAAAATAATAATCACAGTATTCGTGCCATTAAAGATGCGATTCAGAATGAAATATACAGAGGTGTTAGGTAAACATGCGGCAAAAATTCAAGGGGTTATTCCTTGGCCTATTCTAAGAATATTTTGTCCTATGATGATTTCTGAAAACCCCCTTTGTTTCGAAGATACAGGGTGAAAAAATTTGCGACAACCATATTTGATATTTGTTGAAATCATTAATGTAAATAAAAGTATGACGTATGTATCCAGGCTGGAGGACATTTATACATTTATTGTAGATTGAGCAACTTTACATGTACTTGTGAAATGTAACTGGTCTGCTACTTCCTGCTCGGCCTAAGCGGCTCGACTTGCAGAAAGCGACCTACAATATCGTAGGTACTTAACCGCAGACCTCTCGCCCCGGGCGATGCGCCATTAAATCTATAAATGATACTGCAGGAAACAACTACTCTGCGGGCTAATGCCCCGACCGGCATTGAATTATACCTGCAGTATCTGTGTGAAACAGCCAAGAACCCTTGTCGGCCACTCCACCAGACATAGACCGGTTTCGGGCTTGTTAGCCCTCATCAGTATGCCAGGTGAGATGACAAACAATTGAACTGGCTGTTCCTTCATATGTAGTTCCACATATAAATCGAGTGCAGACTGGAAAAATTAAAGTCATAGTATGGAAAATATATTATGTATTCAACATGACATAACCGTACATAAAAAATTGTTAAAAAAACTTATAAGGCGGTACTCAAGGGATGAATGTCGACCGAGGGCAAAATAATCCAATAAAACATCAGGTGCATACAAGATTTTATTTTTAAAAACATATTTATTTTTTTGTAAAAAATGTTTCAGGATGTTCCTGAAAATATTAGGAAATTGCAGATAAAGCTACACAAGATCTATTACCGACGAAATAACGACATTTCTCTCTTTTTTTTCAAGTCATATTATTCTTGAGAATTAAATCTATAGGATACGTTTCTATATAAAAAATCAAAAGTACTGGAAGGAGATCAAGTTTTAACTTTTATAAATAAAGCTCCAGATCCTGACGACGATATGGATGACAGAGATACTTATTTATTAGTTAAAGTAGCAGAAACTAAAAACGGTACTTCAAAACGATTCACTATGGCCGAGGAAGATAAAATAGGTGCTTTCAAAGAGGTGCTTTGAAACTGGTGAGGAAATATATTTCACTAAAACAAAAAGATATAAAAGAACGATGATTTTTTCTTACAAATAGAAATAGTCGGTGCATCGTTCAGTCTGTTGGTAAAAACACTATAGGAAGTATACTTTTAGTAATCGCAAATTTTTTTAAATTATAAAATGAAACGAATACACTGGGCACCGTTTAAGAAGAACTTCATCAACCCCCCTTAGTTGAGGCCGATGCATCGTTCGAGATCTTAAAATGCATGGGAAATAAAAAAGTGCATCTATAGCAGAAAAATACATAGAAGAGAGTATTTCTTTTAAGAACAAAGTATGCACTATGACCTTAGATTCAGTTAAGACGTGTGAATCCTTGATGGGTTGTCAAAGTACTAGTGGTCAAGTTTTCTCTTCAGAAGTTCCAAAAAATACGGAAATTTCCGAAAATTGTACTTTTCATATTATTAATAAATAATTACATATTTTCTTTTGGCTTTCATCAGACTTGAACAACATTAGATGAATAAATGAAAATATTTATTGTACAAAAATTGATAATTAACATTAAACAAATTAGCTGACGTAAAAGCACTTTTACGCCGGCTCCTTATGCCCTACGGCGATACGAGTATGCGTATCCAAGACGAAGCAAACAAATAATAGTGAAGTGCAAATTAAAACATTAAGAGATTTACAACTTTTGATTAGAAAGAATTTATACAAATAATAATGTTATATAGTAGTAATATTGGATAATATCCAAACAATTAGCTCAAATTAATCTGAATACACCAACTTTTCACTATATCTACAAAATAAAATATTTTTAAATACCATTTTACATGTCGGTTTTGAATAATTCGATATTGTTTTTATAAATTAATTTTCTCGACACCTTTTACATTTTCACTGAAGAGATACATATAACAAACATTTTATTTCTACATCCTTGAACAGTAGAAATTCTACAATCACTTACCCTTTGTTTAATTTCCTCACACCTGAACTACTTTGCGAAATTCTACTCTCAACCGGTAGCGCACGGGAGCAAGAGCTCTCCACGTCATATGCCTAAGGGGGGGCCAGCACGTGTGACACAAGACAATACACCACAGGGTGGAACTCTACACGCAGCCCCCCAGGACACCATATCCCGCGACGACTTTGTCAGCGAACCTGGCAATATTTGATCTGGTCTGGAATCTGGAATTTAATAACATACTACGAACTAAATGAACGTTAAGTCATTCTAGTCGCTTTCATTTTCTCATTACCTGTGTAGAAAAAAAAGAGCACTAAATTAATTTAAGAGCTACATGAAATATTTCAGACACATTAGACTAATAAGACACTAGTGTTTTGTACACTTCGTCATAACAAATGATCCACGACTACTCAAATTCAGATCATATTATTTGAAAATTATCGTCAAGACATTACACAATATGTATGCGAGACTTTTATCCATTCATATAATTCGGTATGATATTTAACGTTGCCTTTTTGTCGGTGTTTTATATAAGAAGAATCGCATTTTTGCCAAGATAATTACGTAAGTACAAACATATTTCACACCAATGTTTCCTAACCAATTAGAAGCTTGTATTTTGTTCTATTCCAATGGTAACTCAAAAAAATTCCAGAAATTTTTATCCTCATGTGATTACTCTGACTATTTCACTCATCTTAAAATTTTCACATAATCACATAATCGATTGCAAAACAAAGTTTGACAAAAAATAATTGTAGCTGCAGACGTCAAAATGAGTCGCTTCGGTGATACTTCAAACAAAGTTATGAACCAATATATTGATCAATTTACCCAAGAGTACAAAATAATTAAAATCTTATATATGAAGACAATTTGTGACGTTCTGTGGGGAACGCAGCTACAAATTAGATGTAAAAAATAGCAACGAAAAACTAGCATACATTACAAAAGACTGGGCATCAATGTGCGGGAAAGTTGATGGTAGTGATTATAAGCAAACTGTTATCAAAATCATATGGAACACTACAGCAGAATTAGTATAAGAAAAATATTTTTGTGAGTATCAGAGACATATTGATCCCTTCAAAGATTATAATCTTCAAGGAGGCGAGGGCGGCTCGTGATAGTAAGAGAAAATTGTTGCAAGCTGTAGCCAAAAAAGATAGATGAGTTACGTCGCTATGACTTCAGACGAATATAGAAATATGTGCTTATAATGAGACGAAGACACGCCAGAGAGACTTCAAACGAAGATTTTTCACATAGCTGCAGTAAAACTAGCATGGAGAGGTATCAAAGCAACTTTTTCCACGTTACATTTTTTTAATGAAGAGACTGACAACAAAGGCTGTTTAACAAACAGAATTACATATAACCCGATACTGTCGAAAACCCGCTAAGGTGGTGATAAAAACTGTGCAGATACTAAATGTTTTACTGAAAATTTGAACAACCCTGAAATGTGTCCTGTGAGACTGTACCGGAAACCTATATCGAAAAGGACAATTATTACCAATGACAAACTTTTTCTGAGGGTGAATGACAAGTATATCAAGTCATAATACCGACAATACATTCTACCCACCTAATAACGGTCATTAATCAAAATGTTTTCAATTGCACCATTTATAATAATTATAGTCGAGAATAATGTACTTTATTCGTGTTCATAAAAAAATATTTATTATAAATGATACTGCAGGAAACAACTATTCCGCGGACTAATACCCCGACCGGCATTGAATTACACCTGCAGTATATGTATGAACAGCCAAGAACCCTTGTCGGTCACCCCACCAGATAACAGACCGGTTTCGGGCTTGTTTGCCCTCATCAGTATGCCATATAGGTGAGATGACCGACAATTGAACTGGCTATTCCATCATATGTAGGTTCACATATTAATGACGCGTCGCCCAGGGCGAAAGGTCTGCGGTTAAGTACCTACTGCAATGTGGGTCGCTTCCTGTAAGTCATGCCGCTTAGGCCGAGCAGGAAGTAGCAGACTACTTATATCTCACCAAATTATTTATTGCTATAGGTAACAAATAATAATTATAATAAGAAATACCACTTGTGGTTGAATTTTCGCGATAAGTTTGTTGATTTATTATAAATCGACGACGAGTGGTGTCTTAATTGCTGGATGAAGATAATTTTAACTTGCAATTAACAAATTCTAACCTAAAAAAGTGTAACTTCTAACCCTGTCATAATTAAAGCTATAACTAGTTCATAATATCTTTTCTCTCACACTCAGATGGTTTGAAATGGTTTTTGTGAGGTAGAAATATCAGTAATGACTTCAGTATTATCAACTTTCTGTATTGAAAATATTTCTACAGTTACAATTATCCGACCATCCCATGAATATGGAGAGCGGGGGAGAGGAATAAGAATATTTTTTAAATATGTGCTACAACAGATACAATGCCTAATGCCTTCAAGCTTACTCTGAAGAGAGGAGAGGTGATTGGTAACACTGTCGGTAACAGTTTAACAACACGTACGTAATTTCAGTGGCTAATACACTGCGCTGAAAAATTGTATCGTAATTTCAACACACTAATCGTGAAATTCACTACAAAATCATGAGATCTTGAGATAAATCGTGAAATCTGGGACACCAACAACGAAGAAGGTAGAGGAATAAATAATGCTGCAGGGTACAATTTTATTCAAAATTATTTTGCTATATCTAAATGCATCTATCAAGAAAAAACTTCAGATTTATGTTATTTATCTAACATAAAATGTAGTAAATAAAAACTTTTTCAATATATATATACATAGGTATATACAGTGTGTCCGGATGGAGTTGACAAGAGGGGAAAGTGTTTTGTTTTTAGCTTTATCGAAAAATGTCACTCCTTACAAAAAGTTCTGCTTTTCAAAAAAATGAGACTATCATAGAAACGTCTTAGATCAGATATACAGGGTGCTCATAAATTTAAAAAAAAAAACATGAAAATACTCAAGAGTGAAATACCATTATTTATTATTTTACACAACAGTTTTATAAAACAAATCTGTTTATAACACGAAATAGAGTCCTAATACAAAATTTCAATTTTGACTTTTACTCTACACATTTCTAATAATTTGTTATTTCTTCTTTTATGCGCTCTTTTAATATCATGTGGCAGATCAAAGTCAAGAGGCCTAAGGTCAGGTGGTCTAGCAGGATAATGGGCCAAATCTTCCAATCCACCTTTCACCATTGTCTGAGCAAAGCTCTAAAATGGGCAGGACAGCAGTCCTGTTGCCAAAACAGATTATTACGTACTTCTGGCTCTCAAGTATTTAAAAATGATAAACCAAATGTTTCCAAAATGTTTTGGCAACACGACGGCTGTCCTGCTCACAGGAAGATTTGCCCAATCCTAACCTTACACCCCCTGGTTTGCTACATGATAGGGAAGTATTAAAGAAGCACATATGCCAAGGAATACATGAACTGAATGAGCCGCTAACTATTCGAACAATTTATTAAGTCAGCGGAAAAATGTGTTGAGGTGGGAGGTAGAGGTAGAGTAAATGTTAAAATTAAAATTTTGATTTGTTTTCTTAATTTATGAGCACCCTGTATATCTGATCTAAGAAGTTTCTATGAGAATTTAATTTTTTCGGGAAGCAGAACTTTTTATAAAGAGTGACATTTTTCGGTAAAGTCAAAAACAAAAGAGTTTCTCCTCTTGTCAACTCCATCCGTGGACCACTGTATATATTTATTTCAATTTTGATCACATCAAATATATTTTGCACCCAACTTAAAATGAATTGTTTATTTGCCTAAATTACACAGATTTTACTAATTTAAATGTTTTAACTTTATCTCTTCAATATTATTCTCTTTCTCTAGAAGGGCCATCTTTAATTGGTTTTCCATGAATTTTTGTTTTTGATAACAAAGATTAATAAAACGGAGTTATGCTTCAATAAGTTGTTCAGTTTTTGATTCATACTTTTTAACTACAAAGGATTTTGCACCTTTATCTGAAAAAATAGACTCATTACGATTCATCAATTAATTTATTACAAATCACTTAGGTATGCGTATTCTTGCTATGATTTTCTTTATGTATTCTTAGTTTTTTCATTTACTGGCTGTTTTAATTTTTTGACTATGGCATAGTTATTCTTATCATCAATTTCTAAAGTTATAGTCTCTTAAAAATTTTGCTCATTATCTGAAAAAAAACTGTCTAAATTTAAAATTCACATAGTAGGTACTTCTAACAAAATCACTGTTATACGTATTTACAAGTCTATCAATTTGTGTTCATATTAATTATTTAATCTTCAAATCAACGTCATTAATTTAATAATTTCTAGTAGTAGAGATAAGCCTCTACCTGTTTTCACAATTGACTGTTTATTTAATGCTAATTTCTCCTTAGTTTTCTTTTTCAAATTGACATATTTTACTTTCAAGGCTTTGTAGGTAATCTATAAAATTGCGTACCAGAAATACCTCCACGACTATTAAACTCTGTTTGAATTTTATGCCAAACTTATTCCTTATCTTTCCATGCTGCTATACTTTTCTGCATTCAATAACTGTTTTGTATTTTCCAACTAATGTAGTTAAAGATTCCCTTCCTGAGGAGTCAAGTTTACTACTTGCTGAAACAATTCTAATTAGTATTAGTAAATTCGTTTATCTCGGTAAATTGTAAGGCTCCAGTACAAAAATTATTTAAAATTATTGATTTTTCAAGAAATAAAGACAAGTCACATTGTTTTTGCTATCATTAGCCTCGGTTTCACAAGACAAAGCCTACTTAGGTTAGTAATGGAATAATATTAGCTGTGAGAGAAAAGTACGAGTACGTGCCGGAATCAAATCATTGAGGTGGAAATATCTTGAAACCAGAGAGGTTTATCTATATCGAACAGCCATCTTGTAAAGAATGCGCCAAAACGCAGTTAGATTCTAAACGTCAAAATATTAGAATTCCACCAAACATGCTTTAATAAAATGTGGCCCCTCTTCGATATACAGGGTGTAATTTTTTTTATTTAATAATTAAGTACTGTAATTATTATCGAAAATAAATGAAATTTTGCTACTGAGGGTTTTGGGTGGCGATAAATTCGAATTTGATGTCGTCTTTGCGACAATTGCTAGAGGGCGCTAGTTATTCGTGACTGGTGTTATTTTCAGCTAAACTTTTTTATGGAACGTCCTAGCAGGATTTAGAGTAACACATTCAATAGCCAGATTATTTCTACGAAGAAAAGGTATACTTATTTGAAACCGATAGAACAAGCCGTTTTCGAGATATTCGTCTCCAAACGCTTTCTAATCCTAATTCATGACACTAAATAGAAGTACCTACATAATAAAAAAATGCGTCAAAATGCAAAATTTAATTCTAGGCGTTAAAATATTAGGATTTAGTTATTAAATGCACATCATTAAGAATAAACAGTTTATTAAATTTGAAAAATGCAATTAATATTTTTTTTTTTCAAAATGTCCACCGTTCACTTGAATACATTTGCGAACTCCTTTAATTAAGTGTTGTCTGACTCTAAATAAATATGGAAAAGAGGTCGCCATTGTTTTACTAATCAAGTCCCAATACCTAATGGTTATTTCTCCAGTTAAAACACCACCGGTCGCAAAACTTAAAACATATTTTTTAATCCTCTCGTAAGTAGGCTATGCGTACTTGTTGATAACAACTGAATAAATGTCAGGTTGACAAACAACTTATTGTCAACTGCAAGCAGTAGCGCGTTACTTTAAGTTGTTTTAATACTTCTTAAAAAGTAATTTGTCAAAATGCCTAGACATAATGATTTTTCTAATTATGAAATGAGAGACATGATGTGTGTCTACGTGTCTATACAATTATAATAACCCTGCCGCGTCTAGACGCTATCTCCAAAAATATCGAAACCGAAGGCAACCAGATCATCATATTTTTCAGACTTTTTAGAAGACTGGGGAAAACTGGATTCTTTCGCCCTAAGAGTCACCATGGACGAGTTAAACAAATTGCTGTTGACCTGGAGGAAGAAGTGTTAGTTCGTGTTGCAGACAATCCAGAAAAAAGCGTTAGGCGAGAGATACTGGGGTAAATCAAATGTCAGTTTTTCGAATCTTAAAACAAGAAAAATTGCATCCATGTCACTTTATTCCTGCACAAAATTTATTAGAAAATGATCCAGCAATAAGACCTCAATTTTGTCAAATAATTGTTGAACACCATGATCAAGATCCAACATTTATTAGTTCAATTTTGTTTACCGACGAACCTGTGTTTACAAGACGTGGTCTTTTTAATTGGAGAAACAGCCATTATTGGGACAATGAAAAGCCGCTATTAATAAAGAAACACCACTTCCAACACGAATTCTCCGTTAATATCTGGTGTGGAATTTTAGGTGATTTCATAATTGAACCAGTCGAATTACCATCAAGATATCTGGAGTTTTAAGAACTGAATTGGGCATTTACTTGAAGATGTGCCTTTAAACTTAAGGCAAAATATGATATTTATGCACGACGGCGCTCCTCCACGTAATGGTTTGCGGTTCGTAATTTCCTAAATAGATAGTTTCCTAACAAATGGTTTGAACGAGAAAGTGATACACCATGGCCAGCTCGTAGCCCCGACCTCAACCTCATGGATTTTGCATTATGGGGATACATGAAGTCATTTGTTTACGATACTGAAATTAATACGTGCGATTAATTAATCCAACGCATGTATTCAAGTGAACGGTGAACATTTTGAACAAATAAAAATAATAATTGAATTTTTTAAATTTAAAAAATTGTTTATTCATAATTATGTGTACTTAATAACTAAATCCTAATATTTGAACGCCTAGAATTCAATTTTGCTTTTTGGTGCATTTTTTTATTATGTAGGTACTCCTATTTAGTATATCATGAATTAGGTTCAGAAATCGTTTGGAGACGAATATCTCGAAAACGCGTCATTCTATCGGTTTCAAATAAGTATACCTTTTCTTCGTAGAGATAATCGGTCTGTCGAATGCGTTAGTCTAAATTCTGCTACGACGTTCCATCAAAAAATTTTAGCTGAAAATAACACCAGAGTCACGCGTAACTAGCGCCCTCTAGCAGCTGTCGCAAAAACGACATCAAATTCGAATTTCTCGCCACCCAAAACCCCCAGCACCAAAATTTCATATATTTTCGATGATAATTACAGTAATCATTAGGAAAAATGTTAAAAATAAAAAAAATACACCCTATATCGAAGAGGAGAGACATGTTATTAAAGCATGTTTGATGGAATCCTAATATTTTGACGTCTAACCTTGCTTTTTGGCGCATTCTTTAGGGAACACCCTGTATAAATAAAAACAAACAAAAACAATAAGTTATTTTCATTTATTTCATTATATTCTACACGTAATTATTTTCAATTACAA
Organism: Monochamus saltuarius; assembly: GCA_025584915.1. Taxonomy (NCBI): domain Eukaryota; kingdom Metazoa; phylum Arthropoda; class Insecta; order Coleoptera; family Cerambycidae; genus Monochamus; species Monochamus saltuarius. The sequence continues at coordinate 39,122,207 of CM046723.1, forward strand.
AATCTCAATGTCACATGTCGCACGTGATCTTCATTTGTACCATCAGATCAATAGATAATTTGGTGTGAAATTTTCTTACCGAATATCCCATGAGCTTAAATTAATAATCGAAAATGTTTCCTCGTTCATGAATATTTTAAAAAAATCATAATTTCAAAATACTCATTAAACAATTTATACACTACGAATATTACAGTGGCGGCCCGTGGATTTAATAATAGGCGAAGCGAAAGGATAATTTTATATTAAAAGTATTTTTCCATCTTTTAATGTTCATTTAATAAATCTTTCCCATTTGAAATTTTTCAGATGAAATGAGAATCAGAAATGCAGATTGTTAATTTTATCAAAAATCAGCTCTCTATTCTAACTGAATAGAATAGAAAATCGCCTTTTGATAAAAACATGCTAGTTCTGCATTAAGGTGACGAAATATACTATGAATCATGCGAAAAACGATCTGGTGGCTGATCGTTGTTGATTCCTCCTGTTGTAATTCTTTATGGTATTATGGTTAATGTACCTGCTTACTAAACACTAATGGTCAATACCAATAAGTTAGTTTTAAGACCATAGGTGTGGAGAGGAGAAAGAAGCTTCAATATTTTTTCTTTTTTAAAGCAACATGAAGTAAAAAGTATTTGAGCCAATTATAAAATTTGTATCTTTACAATTAAGATTGTATTTAAAAAATTCATTTTTTTCCAAAATTTTTGATACCCTGTATCTCGGAAACTAAGCGTATCTCCACCCATATTTATATGAACTTGTCTTATTTTAAAAAGTTCTATCATCTGGTGGAATTTAGTCCCTGCACTTCTGGACACCTTGTATTAGGTATCTAATTTTATAAATTACTGTAAATTTTTCTCCTAAATTTTCATTTGCCTGAAATAATAGATTTGCTTTACTTTTCTGTTAAATTATTGACAACAAAAGTCTTTTTCATTTGTAAACTAGTATTCTGTCTACTTTTCTTTTTTCTATTATTCCGTACCCAAACGCATATATTGTTAGTTTTTATAATATGCTGTGAAATATGCACTCTTTATTCAGGTTTTTTCTTCGACTATAAACTTTTTGTTTTATGTTATGAACAATATATTGCATGACTAATAAAACCTACATAATTATGGTTTTTTTTAATAACCCCATGTAAATATATTTAACTTCTTGTAACAATTTTAAAGTCTCTTCCTAATGGCGTCAAATAACTTAAATCATAACATTGACTTAAAAATGTTCAATTCAATTTAAACTTAAGGCTATGTATAAATATAATTTTAGCCAATTTCGCAAAGTCTACCCTCAAATGTTTCTACCTGCACCGGTTGAATTAGAATACCAGTGACTTATGCAACACGTAATACACGATAGCGTATTGCAGGTTGTATATACTTAGTTGTAAATGAATGGATATTTTTGTTTTTCATGGACCTAATAATTGATTATATTAGATAAGTTTGTTATAAAATAACATCACATATACTCACCAGTGTAAATAGTACATTAACTACAACTTTTGCAAACGCAATTTTCATGAAATAATGGAATTAATTAATTTAGAATTATTTTCATAGGGAAAAATTTAATTTTGTTTTTTATTGTTTATACGTTTGCATTCTAATATTATTTAACTTCATCGGGAATAGAACATATCAAAAAGGTACTGTGTATAGCAATTACATATTCTACCTATAAAAAATTGGTTTTGCTTAGAAATATATATATAAAAAACCGAAAAAACTGTAAGCAAAGCAAATGCAATATGTTCTAATTAAGGATTTCACCAGTCACCACCCTAACTTTTTATTTGTTGGTCAGCTTTAATATTTTTTTAAATCTCGTAAAAGTTTGTGGAAAACATGTCCTAATCGTTTTATAATTCAAAACCATGGCAAACAACGTTTATAGTACAAATAATAGTGAAACAAAAAGAACCAAGAATTTTAGGGGTCACCTGTAACACATATATACTAATTTTTATAGAGCTGTATACTGTACACGGTATCCCACTTAAGGTGTATTTCCTAGCTGTGATAATATAAGCAATTTAAAAAAAGTGTTGCAGATTAAAGTTGCACCAAATCAGTTAATCCATTTTTTAAATTATTTTCGATTTATCCCATTGTTTCTGAGCTGTTCCTAATTTAATGTTTTTAATTTTTCGTTGAATGCAGTAAACTTATTTCATTAAAAATGGTTGTATATACAGGGTGTCCGGAAATGTGTCAATATTCCGAGGACTGATTCTACACAAAATATTAATGCCACAAACCATATAAGTAACAGCAAAGCTATAACATTTTTTCAAAAACTAAAAATCAGTGGGGTTAAAGGGTGTTAAAAAAAGTCTTCTTATAATTTTTTTAAATCTTACTGATTTTTTTCTAATTTTGTACATCTATCACTAGTGTTCCTTTGCATCCACATTCTTGTTTTCAAGACATACTCTGAGCGGCTGTTCATTTGACTGTTTTATGTCGTATTAGTTATTAAATACATAATATAAATATTGAGAAAAAAATCTCAAAATTTAATTGGATTTTCGTTTGATCATAGTAGACACCAGCGTTCTAGGGAGATGCTGTATTATTATTGGTCAAGCTGTGAAACTTAAAAGTCAAAATACAGAAAAGTTCTGAAATTCCTGATAAAATTGTAAAAGAAAGTGGAAAAAGCAAAAAAAACATCAAACTTGCTACCTACTGAAGAAATTGAGAGGCGTCTACAATAAAGAATATAACAAATTACTGAATTGGATTACAGAAAACTGAACAGAACATATTAATGAAACTGTGCTGCTTGGATACTTCGGTGATCTCGCTGTAACATTATTTCCGAATTCCTTATGGTGCAAATATCCAGTGGTAATGAAGATTTTAATGGTAATGTATTGCTAATTTCCATAATATTTGAAGCAAGTTTCAAAAGGATACCAGCCAAAAAAATCTGAAGATCCAGAAAAGACATTTCAAAATGTATTCATAAGGCACCGAATGAGCCGTTGACCACAGTTGTGTAAAATAAAATCTGATTCAAAATGATCAAAATCATAATTCCATAAACAAATCTACTAAAAAGGGGGATAGTGGTTAAATTCACAACAAAATTTTACTCCAAATTCTTTAATCAAATCCTATTTGCAACATTAATTATATGTCTGGTTTATATTTGATTTCCATGTTATTGTTATTACTACGAGTAATAAGATATTTTAATTGGAGAATGGTGATAAATTTAGTCTATTTAATTTCTTAAGCGGGCTTTACACTAACAATTTATTGACGAAGAAATTGATGAATTAATTCATCAATTTCTTCAAGGTCGCACTTTGGTTTTACATTACGTTCAGGGCTTGGCAAGTTTCTTAACAATTTTGCTGTCAGATGTCACCCGTACCAACCTAAAAGTAATTTTAACTTTTGGCATTATATCATTCCCATTTGTATACGAAACAAAAACTGTTAAAAATAAAAAGGAATTTTAATAATTATATTTTAGGGCAAAAAAAGCTTCCATTGCATTTATTTGTTGGTGCTGCTCGGATACTGGTTAAATATTTACATTTATTTTAGGTTGGTATTTCCGAATTGAAGTAAAAATTGACGAAAAATTAGAACAAGTTTTAAGTCGGCAATAACTTGACGAAGTTCTTCATCAATTTATTTGACGTCCAAATTTTAGTATTACATTTGTCAATTGACTTGACGAAGTCACTTGATCAATTAATTGACAAAGAAATTGTTAATGTAAAGCGGTCTTTAGGATTACTTACTGTATTAGGTTGGCAATACCTCTGCTGAGATTTGTTGTGAACTTCAGAATATCTGAATATCATTTGTTGGTTGTTAGTTGTACTTGCATGTTTGTTTGTTGTTACAAAAAAAGACGGCACATGGTTCTGATGTTCTATGTGTATATTTGGTATTATTTCAATAATCATAATTAAACCTGGTTTTTAAAAAATTTATTGGAATTGTACAAATACTAATATAGCGAGATGTATACAGGGTGTTCCAGAATGATGGTCAAATATTTTACCAGTGTGTTCCACAAACCATTTCAGGGGGAAATATTCATATAAAATTTTTCAATTTGGGTCCTCCCTGTTGAGATATTCGAGTCTCAAAATGACAGAAAAATAGTTTTTTTATTTTTCCTTAAAAACGGTTACACTTAAAAATTTCAATTTTGGTACACATTATCAGCTAATCAAAGGCTATTTTGTGGTGGTGTCTATTCCTTAGTTTATGTTTCTGGAGGGCGGGAATAAGCAACTCCTAGATTTATTTCTTTCAGAACTTTTTCCTGCAATGGCCGATTTCAACTAAAGTTTTTTTAAAATAGGTACTATACCTGATTTGACTACTTTTTTCCTTCTTGTAAATTTTTCATACAACCAACAGCTTGCGCGGAAAAAAATAAAAATACTTTTCCTGACCCTAAATATCTTTTCGTCAACGGTTACTGATAACCGCAGTAGGTGGTTGCTATGTTGATGTTTCTCTGTTGGCTTGTCAAACAAATGGCTATTAGGTCTATAATTGACAGTTTTTGCAAATATTTCTAAACAAAGGTATTCCTATAACTGTTGCCAATCCTGCCGTATGCATATTCCATCAATTTCTTCGCTAATATTTGTACGGAAGAGTCAGTTGTTTACAAATATTTGCAAAAACTGTCAGGACTGATTTGTTTCATAAGACAACAGAGAAACATTATCATAGCAACCGCCTATTGCGGTCATCAGTAACTGGTGACAAAACGATGTTTAGATTAAGGAAAATTATTTTTATTTTTTTCCGCGCAAACCGTTGGTTGTGTGAAAAATTAACAAGAGGGAAAAAAGTAGTCAAATTAGGTATAGTATTTAGCCCCTTGTCACACTATGTCAAATTCCGGTGATAACCTCCCCCCCCCCCTATTAACTTGTGATGTAATTTATGGATGACCCCTAACGTAAGGTATAATTTAAAAATAGGCAAATTTAATTGTGCTCTTTTGATATCCGAGCTATTTTAAAAACAGTAGTGGCCGGAATGTCAATGGAAAAGGTCTTCCAGGAAATTCGACTTTTATAAATTAGTGGAACCAACTTGTGCAAAAATAGGTTGCCGAATTTTCATAACCTTCCTTCCCGATCTGTAAATAGGTGTTAATGACCATCACCTATTGTGCAAAATTTTATTAAATTGCGGCTTTTAGTCTATTTCAAGTGACACTTTTCAAGTATGTATATAGGTGTATCTTTATATCTAGATAAGTATTTAGTATCTGATTACCTGAACTTAATTTATTTTTTTATTTTATGTATTTTTATAATAATTATAAAAATGATCTACTCCTACTTTAGGTTGCATAATACAATGACGAACAGGTAGAAGTAGGTATAGATGCATTGCGTTGAATAGTGTTCACGTTAGTCGCTAAAAAATCAAACACTATTTGTAGATTTACTACTGGTAAATTACATATTCGAATCGGTTTTCTGATGTCCTTCCTGCATTATACTATTAAATTATAATAAACACAAGCTAAATTACCAGTTACCTAGTTAATTACATTTTACCCTGCTTGCTTCCCACTTTCACAAATAAGTGCGGTTACAGAGTCAGGACAAGGCTCATAGTAGACTTGTGATGTCAAACCAATTAGAAACCGTTTTGAAGATCTTTCTAAAGGGAATAAAGGGACAACTTTAGTTTGGTAATTACAGGCGTTATATATTTTTGTTTAAAAAAAATCGTTTACAAATATGTTGTATGCATTCATAAATTATAATTTTACAGTAAACATTAATTTCTGGTCGTATGTCCAAGCCCGCCTATTACGTATGGAAGGTGATGTTATGTAAATGACCTCCACGGCTCATGTGGCGTGATGTAATCCGTTTGTCAAAATTGTCGAGTACTCTGCGGCACAAATCAGGTTCTATGCCGGCTATTTCACATCTGATCTGCTGTTTCAGCTCTGCAATGGTGTTCAGTTTATTTTTGCAAACTCTCCTCTTCAGATACACCAAAGAAGGCAGTTTAATCACATGATCTCGGCCGCCAGTTGTTCCAAACGGCCTCTACGAGCATGCCGAGGGGTTTTGATGTTAGCTCTCAGAAGGTCGATTTTGCACTCCAAAAAAATCACCAAAGCACGAAATGCACTTTTCCTCGATCGGCCATTTTCATAATAGGCTTAGATAATTTTAATAAGTTGTTCCGTCGTACCGTCGTTACATGACTATTTTTGTTTATGTTTTTAGGTTATAAATCTGACGTTACCGTTAAAAATACAGTGGCATATCAAAAATATTTTAGATTGTAATGTGGAAACTCAATCACTCACAGATGTTCCATCAATAAGTCTATTATTTCATCCAAATATATGACGAAATAAATAATTTGTATGGTAATTGATGATTGTATATTGCAACTATATTGATTGTACAGCATTGGATCCTTCGAGCCGGATAATATCAATTTTGAACATATTTTAACTCTTCGAACAAGATTTTTGAAGATTTTGAATAATATTTGGCCATTCAAATAGAATCAAAGATTTTGAAGCTTTAAAAGATTATTTACGAGAGTGAGAAGTAGACTTGGTGGCAGCCAAGTGGCGTTTTAATTATAAAGGCGCACCGATAAAATTATTAAATTTAATGTGAAACTATTTTTTTATTAGCTATTACTCCTTTAAGATTATTACCGGATTATTTGATTTTTAAAGTCATGTGGCTTTAACTGTGACAAGTGGTTTAATTTTGGATTAATAATTAATTTATTATATTGAACTTATTTTTATTGTATTGAATTTATTGTATTGTAAGGTGGTTAGAAAATATATTTCGAACCGAATACTAAAAGGAATAAAAGAGCGAAGATTTGTCCTTACATATAGAAATAGTCGATGCACCATTCAGCCTGTTGGTAAAAATACTATATGAAGTGTACCTACCTTACACTGGGCACTGTTTAAGAAGAACTTCATCAACCTTTTTAGTTGAGGCCGGTGCATCGTTGAAATACTGAATTAAAAACTTACGCTCAAGGAACCGGTGGTTGTCCACCACGCACTCTATCAGAAAATGACAAAATCATTTTGGATGTACTGAATACCACTGCAGTTGAAGGAGATAAATGTATCGACGAATCAGTGGTAGAAATTGTAAGTAAAAAATTTTAGTTTATAAAATAATTAACCACTGTATCCTTAGTATTTAGTGTACATTAATTGTTTTGCAAGCTTGGAGGTACTAGTTTTAAGGAAAACACATTTGGTCAACCTCTAAAAGTCTAAAAGAATCCATAAAAAATAGTGAATGTTTCAAGATTAACTATTAAAAGTTCGTAGAGCTTAATAAAAAGTAATAATATTGAATTTATTTTTAGATATATGAAGAATCTGAAAACTTGTCAACAGGAGAAAATATTCAAAAAGAAAATAAAGAACCCAATATAGCAACTGTTATTGAACTTCATAAAGAAAACTCACCTGTTACTTCACCGATTCTAAAAATTTAATCATTCATTAATAATAAACCTAAAAAAAGAGTTGCTCCTAATGTAATGTATTATCACAATGTCAGAGCGGAGGGAAAAACTGAAATAAAACTAAGTATTATAAAGAAAAAATAGGAATTTTAAAAAATTATTGTGAACAAATACTTATTGATAATAATTAAAAGAAAAAAACTTGAATTAAAAGAAAAAGGTTTGGAAGCCTAAATAAGAATAGCCGAAGCATTACAAGAAGTTGTCTAGAAGTAAGACTTACTGTAAAATTATAATTATCTAATACTGATATTGTTTTTGTTTTACAGTTTATTAATAAGACACATATAGGTATAATTCTTTCCAATTTGAGGTCGCGTACTAAATTTTTTTTTTAATTGTCAAACGCATACTCGTAAAATCTTCATTCAGGGTGCGATGACTTTTTATACAGTAATCACAATTATGATAAATACATGGAAATGGAGCACTTCATACTTTATTCTGAAATATAATAAAATAGTTATTAATTACATAAAGGAATTAACAAGCCTTTATTCCACGACAAAATATGGACACTGGAAGCGCAACCGAGAGTCATATTTTTTCGAGAAGGAACACGAAAAGACTTGAGAGCAAATATCTTGTCAATTACTGATTTTTGCTGTGATCTAAAACAAAAACTTTTAGTATCTAATGATGCTTCTACTCACCTTGAAAACAATTTCGCCGGAGCACACACATTATTAAGAAGTCGTTGAAAAATAAGCATATAAATAAACCACCGTGTTCCAGATATTCTGAAAATTTAAGAACGAAGAGCTAATATGGCATTACCACATCCGACGACTGTAAATGACTACTGTAGTGCAGTCAATGGAGAACCGTGAATTACAGAAGAAAATTTAAGAGCATTATCCTGCATCGTGGAATACAATAATAAAAAAATAAGGAAAAATATGCAGTTTCATACTAGACGCCATGAGTATTAGAAAACAAAAAATGAATATGATTGATAAATGTATCATGAATATTTAAATATAGGCACCGGCACAGAAAGTGATAGCTTGCCTCAATGTACTCAATGTGATATATTTCATGATACAATAGGAGTTCACATGATTTCTATTAAATATTTGTGATGGTGCCCCAGCAAATATTTCTATGCTGAAATCATTGGGAGTTAAAGTACAAGTACGACAACATTGAAAATGCTGAACCGTGGATAAAAGACATATTGCATTTTTGATATATGTCATATGATAAAACTAATTAGAAATGCATGGGAATATTTTAAATTGACAAAAATGACATCAATGATTTCATAGGTTATAAATGCATCGAATTATTGGACAACCTCTAAGAAACAATTAGTTCAAAAGCGCAAATAAATTATTAAAAATATATCCATTTTAAAAATCAATTATGAAGGCGAATAGTGCGATGCAACTGTTAAGTTCTGCAAGAATAATTTTAAAATGAGCGAATTTCACGAAGTAGTAGCGACAATATAATTTATAAGGATATTTAAATATTTATTTGATATAGGTAACACTCACAAAATATTATTCAAATATTACAATTATTATTATTATTTTAGGTAATTCTAGAAATCCGTTTACTTATGGAAAAAGCTGTTCTAGTAACAAAAACTATAAGGAAAGATGGAATTTTTAGGATTTGCAGTCATTGTAAAATCAAAACCATCGCCTTTAACATACACATTTTTGCAAGATTATTTTTCTGTGCAATTAGAAGTAGACGTGGCTGGAATAACAACCCTATTGCTAGAAAATTTAGTTATGCTTATAAAAAATTGTTAGTAAGAATCAATTCAGGAAATGCAAATAATATTGATCGCACAAAAATTTTATTTCTATTTGGAAATAATTTGTCCAAATTGAAAACAAGTAATATAGATAATATTGACATAAAACAAATGAGAAAATAATAATACAAATTTAAATATCGAAAAAGACTTTAGCAACCTTCTTAACTTAATCAAATTTTTGTAAACGCTCTGAATTTTTAGATGTTATAACTTATTGCAGAATATGTGGTGAAAATGGTAAACAAAGATAAAGTGTAGGTATTATGTACATAAACGATTTATTTGAACTCTAGATACCTCTAAAAACAATTTTGATCTTTGAGTTGAGTTTTAATCTCAAGATCCTGATGTTAAAATACATCATCTCTGTTGAACAAAGAAAATTATTTTATTTTTCACTTCACTAGTATTTGTTTATTACCTACTACGAACATAGTTATATCGTCCTAAGTCATAATGAGCGGGCGGAAAAGTACATTTACGCCCGCTAATTTGCGAAATGTTAATTACCAATTTTTTTTTAATAAATATTTTCATTTATTCATCTCAAGTTGTGCAAGCACTTCATGCTTTATTCTGAAATATAATAAAATAGTTATTACTTATATAAGGAATTAACAAGCTTTTAATACACGAAAAAAAATAGACAATTGAGGCGCAGCCGAGAGTTACATTTTTTCGAGAGCATTAAAGGCTGGTTAATTTTCCGAATGTAATTCAATGTTTTATATACGACCATGACTAAAACTGGTCAATTAGGAGAGTGAAAGCCGTGTGAGATCAAGTGAAGAATTATGGTATTGAAAAACGTCATATTTGACAAACTGGTTAAAAAGGGGGCATAGGAGGAGCAGTTATGGAAGAGATGCTACTATCCTACTTTTTCAATCTGGAGAAACGGTTTGCTACATCTTCGATGTGAACAAAATATTCAGTGTTGAAAGTGCAGAGTATTGATATTTCGAAGTATGGTAAACTTCCTTCATATTTAAATGTAGAATCAAGAAAGTATAAACCAAAGAAGGCAAAGATATTGGAGAGAAACCAAATTGAAGAAGTCTCATGATCATAGAAAAAGCTTTTTCAGTCAATACTGTAGAAATATGTCAAAATACATCAATCCGTGACCTAAAGATGCCGGTGGGAGATTTTTCTTGCGATATGTGGCCGGAAAATTTATTGCACAATAAGTAGGCATCAACACAATTTCAAAAAGGTTTTCAAAGGTGGCTGCATTTCTTGGGCTCCCTGATCCAGAAAGTTTTACCGGTATGGAATAAGGAGTTCTTCGGCAACATTACTGGCCAATGCTGGAGGTGATATTACCACTGTGAAACGTCATGATAGTTGGTAATCGACTACGATAGCGAAAAGTTATATTGAAGATTCACCGACCAGCAAGATGGCAATTGCTGAAAAGATCCAGGTCCTACCTGCGACCAGCGAAGTTGTAGGCCCCTCTAGTCCTTCAGAAAGTCCTTATCGAGTGAATTTAAATAATCGCGGTCAAAATGACCAGATCGCTCTTGAGATAAATGTTAATGTTAATAATAATAATTATACATCCAATGCTATAAAATCGAAGCATGGTATTATGAATTCTAATCCACTAGAGTGTTTGCACCGTGTAACGCTTCTTGCTAGTCACCGGAGAATTAGCCAGCAGCTAAACCGCAACTTCAGGTTAGAGTAATTATTGTTCATTTTTATTATTATTTTTATGATAACAGTAGGTGTAGTATAAGAGGACAAAATCTGGTGGCAGGAGTAAATAACTATAAGAGAGGAGCAATGAATGACCTTCTTAAAGAACATCTGGCGCGCATCTGGCATTGCGTCATTTCTAAAAATAGAACACACATATGTCATTATATTATATCTAAAAATAGGTCGCAACCGGCGTGGAATCATTTATAGCTTTAGAAATTAGAACGACACCTGTTGGTATAGTAGTGCGGGATATCCTTTTAATAGAGAATGCGGTTGAGACTCATCAGTAGTTAAAATGGCTTCATCCACTAATTTTCAGTCCAGTGCAGTGCGGAGCAGTAATAAATATGTAATTATTGGTGCTCAAAGTTTTACATTGAATGAATCCAATACAAAATCGATTTGTGTAGGACTGTGTGAAAATTTCGACTATGAACCGTGTATAGTTCTTGCTGGAACAAAGAGTGATAAAATAATATTCACTTTAAAAGAATGGAGTGACCTGTTATCCCATCAAGGCATTATTAGCAATTATTTCTACATGTTTGATACAATGGATTCTATTGCTACAGACAGCTTTACAATACAGTTTGAGCGGTTCTCCACCAAATAAGTGATCAGTTTAGAATAGAGAATAATCTATATTTGGGTTTCGAGACAGTGTGTAACTTGTGGGAGCTACTACCGCTTATAAATATCAAGCTGAAATGATGAAAAATTTAAAGTTTGCCACTTATGTCAACGTTTTAAAAAGTGGATTATAAAAGAAGACAGGTAATCTTTTCTCAAACGCCTTAAACATTCTAAGACCTGAAGAAAATCCGAATAGTCAGAATGTGTCTTTGACACTCGAGGTGTTATATTTATATCCAGAGATATTTGAAAAAGAATGTGCCCTCAATGAAGGAGGTTATAATCAACGAACAATTGAATCAAGCGCATTTAATGGTGGCCTGGAACCACGCCTACCGTGCTTGCAGAAAGAAATACTGGGAGTATGTAGCTGCTGACCGATATCGTTTTCAAAGGAAAATAGAATCAATTTCCAGAATAATTAATCCCGTATTAGATCCAAACCATAGGTCTAAAATATATAATGAAAGATTTTGTAATAGCGCACATCTCTTTTTCAGTTTTTCGTTTAACTGGTTCCGCCCAGACAAACTTACTAAATACGTTGATGACTACAAGTATGTATGGAAAACCTTTATTTATTTTTGCATAAGGAATCATTTCTACGAAGTCTCCTTGAATAAGATCATTTAGTCCCTTGACAATACCACGTCGCCTACGAAATTTTTCTCTAGCTGGTCTGTGTATCTCGTTCACTACTTCTTCTTTGATGGTGCTCATGCTTCACACTTCAAAACAAATTGAAAAAGCATCTTTGTTTAATAGGAAGTCTTGGCGCAATTTTGATAAAGGGGTTAATTAACCTTAATTTATCATTTTTTGAGAAAGCATACCCAATTAAATCATTTTTTGTAAATATCTTGTCCACAGTATACTAAGCAATCAGTAGGGAAACTCAACTTTCCCGCGTCTTCCAAAAATCCGCCATCTTCTTGGCGACTGACAGTTATTACTATAATTTCTGTGTCAGGTTTTTTGAATTTTTGACATTATTACATGGTTATCCACTCGTTATCGTTATTGTACTTATATTCCAGCTTTGTATGTCATGTAAACAACTTTGGATATGTTTACGCCAAATTATTAGCTATTTTTTCGTATGTTCTGTGGGATCCGCCATATTCTTGGCGACTTTTTCTAGAGTGGGGGTATTTATAAACTGCCAGACGTATTTCATTCATAAATTGTCTAAGATTCCGTACTGATTGCTTAGTATACTGTGATCTTGTCATTTACCAATATTAATGTGTTTGGTGGGTGAATATGTACCATCATCAACTTCTGCAGCCGCTAATGGAAATTGCTAACTGTCTTCCCCATAATTTATAACATAACTTGCACCTATAGGAGTAATCTCCGAGGGGCGTGTGAATATAATTCTACAATTTGTTCCATAGATCGGTAAAACACAGTAATGTGTGATAGTTTTATTTTAAAAATGTTTTCCAAGTTTATTCATCGGCATATTGCACAATACTGTTAATTTCTCTACAGGTAAGTTTAATTTATGGGTATCCCTAACATCTTCGTCTATATATTTTCTGGGTAACTCGTGAAAATCCTCCAGGTAGGTTTGATAGGATGATGTATTTACGTACTGTTCCACTGGGTGCTTAGTTTGTTCTAATATTTCAGTAATGCATTTATTTATTTATTTATTTATTTATTTATTTATTTATTTATTTATTTATTTATTTATTTATTTATTTATTTATTTATTTATTTATTTATTTATTTATTTATTTATTTATTTATTTATTTATTTATTTATTTATTTATTTATTTATTTATTTATTTATTTATTTATTTATTTATTTATTTATTTATTTATTTATTTATTTATTTTTTTATTTATTTATTTATTTTATTTATTTATTTATTTATTTATTTATTTATTTATTTATTTATTTATTTATTTATTTATTTATTTATTTATTTATTTATTTATTTATTTATTTATTTATTTATTTATTTATTTATTTATTTATTTATTTATTTATTTATTTATTTATTTATTTATTTATTTATTTATTTATTTATTTATTTATTTATTTATTTATTTATTTATTTATTTATTTATTTATTTATTTATTTATTTATTTATTTATTTATTTATTTATTTATTTATTTATTTAATCACTTAGGCTGTTATAAAACAGATATGAACGTCATACAATTCTTACAATAATTAGAATACATATAAAACATAGTCGACAAAAAACATAGTAGACAGACAACAAAGATTAACATTCATTGTAAGAATAAACACATTTTTCAATAAACACTGTTTAAGATTCGATCTAAATTTGATAAAGTTGTTGGTGCTTTTGATAGTATTAGGCAGTCTGTTAAAGAAACTAATGCCGGAGTAATACGGCGATTTTTCTAAGAGAGTTGTATTGTGGTGAGATATAGTCAGCAGATCTTCATGGCGGGTGCCATAGTTATGATAACTAGCGGTTGTTTTGAATTTGGAATATTGAGTTTAATATATTTTAATAAAGAAAAAAGATAGATGGAAGGGACTGTTAAAATGTTATACTTTATAAAAGAATATTTGCAAGAAGTAGTGGGAGCAATCTTATAATACGTTTCTGGCAAACAAAAACACGCTGCAAGTTTTTTGCTCTCCCCCATAATATAATATTATAAGAGATATGACAATATGCCATGGCGTAATAGACATTTAATAAAGCTTCTGTACTTAACGTCTCCTTTAGTTTACGAATGCAAAAGTAAGCTTTATTAAGTTTTTTGCAAACTTCATCGATTTGGTTGTCCCAGCTCAGTTTTGTGTTTAATATTATGCCCAAAAATTTTGTGTTTTGGCTAAAAGGAATTGAGGTGTTATTGAAATGTAACTGAGTATCATCCGGTATTGGTTTTCTCTGCAAAAAATACATATTTATCAATATTTAGTATTAAATTATTTTTGTTACAGTAGTCCCCGAATTCACGCATAACGGTATTTGAGCTGTCAAGGAGTTCCACAAGGTTCGATGCTGGGATCCCAAAAGAGTTGTCGTCCGCAAACATGGTTATGTTACCTTTAGACATAGATGATGGTAAATCATTCACAAAGAGTAAAAAGATCAGTGGACCCAGCACAGAGCCCTGGGGAACGCCAAGACCTAAGGCATGTTCTTTAGATACACATTCATCGATTTTTACCTGAAGAGATCGATCTCTTAGATAAGACATAATCCAATTTAACAGAGTGCCACGAATACCAATCTTAGAAAGTTTTTCTTTAACAAAAGACAAATTAAGTGAGTCGAAAGCGCGCGATAGGTCAAAGAATAAACCTATGACGAGCTTTCCCCTGTCCAATTCATCATAAATAAATTGCTGGAAAACTGGATGGTAGCTGTGTCAGTGGATCGATTTTTTCGAAACCCGTGCTGATTATCAGTTAACAGATTAAAAGAGCTTAGAAAAGACATTATGCGATTAAATACAATTTTTTCTATAATCTTAGAAATTACACTTAAGATTGATATCGGCCTATAATTTTCAGCGTTCAAAGGATCATTTTTTTTGAAGATCGGTATAATACTTGCAATCTTAAATAAGGAGGGAAAGACACCTGATTGTAAGGATGCGTTAATTAGGATACATAAAGGTTCAATGATGTAGTCGCTTGAGTACCTGACAAACTTGGTAGACAATCCGTCGGGGCCAGAACCTTGCTTGTTTTTTAAATCGGCTATAACTTGCCGTATTTCATCGAGAGTTACCGGATAAATGAATATGGATTGATCACCAAGTTCGCAAGAAGTGCACGCATCAGATAAATTTGCACCAAAATGATCATTTACTTTGTCAACAACAACCGTAGCAAAGTAGTTCGCCACCTCCTCCGAGTTATCTGTAACTTTGCCATTTATATTTAACTCGATCTTAGACCTCTGTGAATTTTCATTTTGTAGTTCCGATTTAATTAGCCTCCAAACTTGGTGGAATTTGGAGCGTTTGAAATTCTAGCGGAAAAATATTCTCGTTTAGCGCTCTTTATAGGATTATTATACTCGTGCTTTCTGCATTTATAAAAATAGGTAAGGTCGGGGGTATTATAGCGTTGCACGAGCCAATGCAGATTTTTTAAATATTCACTGTTGCGTTTGATTTCAGGCGTAACCCAATTTTTGCAATCCGTCACATTGATATGTTTAGGAGTGATCTTTTTAGTTTCATGCGGGAACGAGGCATCAATTTGGGTTAACAAGACGTCTAAGAAATTCTTAAACGCTTCGTTAATATTAGCCGAATTAAGGTCAGTGCTGTATATAAAATTCCAGTTTGTTTTAGATAAAAAATATTGAAATTTAGCTATATTCTCTTCGCTGATGAAGCGAGTATTAATAGTATGTTTATTGAGTTGATTGGTTGGTGGCAGAATATCTTTAACACATAGAATTTGGGCAGTATGATCAGCGATAGTTGGATAACACATGTAAACATCGATCAAGGTTTGCGGGAGATCAGTTACCATATAATCAATGGCAGATTTCGATATCACACCATGTATATTACCTACAATGCGTGTGGGTTTATTTAGGTAAGTATTGATATTAAACGAGTTGAAAAGGTCAGATAATATTTGCTTATTAAGAGAATTTGAATTAAAATCGATGTTAAGATCCCCACATAGAACTATGTGGTCATATTTGTCCTTAACGAAATTCAAGCAGTCCTGCAGGTTTGCCAAAAACGTATTGAGATCTCCAGAAGGAGGCCTATAAATTACTATTAAAAATACTTTAATATTAAGACACAAAACTAAGCCGCATAGCTCAATATTCATTTCCGAGTTAAACTTGTTAATAAAAGTAACAGTTTTCATTCTAGGCTTAATAACACTGTCAACATATATAGCTACGCCGCCATGAAGTCTACTAATTCTACAATACTTAGCCATTAAATTTAGGTTTGCTAAAGTCAGATTACTGATCTCTTCATTGGTTGCCCAATGCTCGGAGACACAAAGGATATTTATATTCTCCATACGACAAAAAACACCAACAACGTTTAACTTATTCCTTAAACATTGGACATTAACATGTGCTATTTTAATACGAGGTTTAGTATAAGTATCACAGAATTGAGGCGCATCATCGAGCAAGGTCTGTTTTTGATCTGACAAGAAAGGGATGAATTAAGATGTCCTCAGGCCAATTGTCCGATTTCATAAGTTCCTCCACAGATATATTCGAACTAAAGACTTTGAAGCATTTCTTGCGTCCTTTCGCCTTTAAGAGTGGGCAATGGTACCTGATATAAACGCCAAATTTAATGATTTTTTTTTGATGCACCGGAGATAAATAATGAAAATCTAACAAATTTCGGACTTGCACTACTATTCAAGGATTAATTCCTTTATTTTTTTATTTACTTTATATCAACGAGTTTTTTTTTAAATCAAATAAATAATTTTGCACCTATGTAGTTTAATCAAATTCGTATAGATGGCGCTGAGGACCAGTTTTAAACTATTTTATTTAATTACGTCTATTAGACAAACCATATACAAGAAACCAGTGAAATCGGACTTCAGCAATATATTGCAGATTCTAAATCATGAGTTGTTTAATTTTTTATCCTATGAATCCAGAGATATCTCTAATAATCTTGTTAAACGGCTTAGCTCTCCCCACTATTCTGGATTGCAGGCTTGGAATCTAGTGGTAACAGAGCCGGCGGCGCCCATTTACGCTTACCTCGCGAATTTTACGTGAATTTTACAATTATATCATATTTGTGGTAAAATTCGCAATTCGGTAATTCGGCAATAATTCGGTATTTATGTACTATTTCTTTTATTTGTCTATACATATAATAATTAACTTAATATTGTATGTAATATAAATTAACCATAATGCTTCATAATGTATATTTTTCACAAGAATATATACTTATTAATAGAAAAGAAACAGCCACACAAAAATAAATAACTATCTTCATCACTGTTTTGTTGCTTACAGAAATCAATTATTATTGAATAAGGAAGTGAATTGATTTTATTTTTCTAGTATTTAGCTTTTCACAAAATGCACAAATGTGCGAGAATATTTTTTAAGGTAGAAATACTAGTTTCAATTTTTTTTTTAAAGTACACTGATCAGGGTCGTTCATAGGGTGTTGGCCGCCCGCGTGCAGACTTCATCTTGCCGTCTTTCTGTATATTTTACTATAAAATCCTAATTCTCAAATAAAACCAAAATATTTATTTATATAAGTTTATTTGTTGTATAAACGAAATAAATAAAAACACGAACCAGGTATTAAGTACCTAAATTGTATATGTCTTTTATTACATTTATATTGATTATCACAAACATAAATTTTAATATAAAATATAAATATTCTTACTCAATAATGGAAACAACTTAACTGATACATGTTTTACAAAAAGTTGAACAACATGTTTTACAACAGAAAACTTCAACGTACAAACTTACATGCGAATATAAAAAAATAACTAAAGAAATAATTTCTAAAAACTGAAAATAGTGGGTAACACCGCCTAACTATGTTATCAAAAATTTGGAAGAGAATTTGTTCTACAAAGTTTTGGCTTTTACTAGAAAATAAATTGTGACAGATAATACACAAAAAAATATATATTATTTTTTGAGTCAGGTATCTAGGTTAAGCCATTTATGCATGTTGATAATTAACATGAATTGCATCAGGAAAAGTAGTTTCGAAAATAACCCTTGACTGTTCCGTTTGGCGCAAGGGCTTATTTAATTAATCTTTATTATTTTTTCAGAAGTGTGGCAAAAACCCAACAAAACTAAAGAAAAACTAAAATTATGCCACAAATAAATAGCTTCAGACAATATAATATATTTTCATATGTCAAATTTAATTTTAATCGTTCGACGCTTTGTTGTTTTATAACCATTATTATTATTATTATATATTAAGAATATAGTGTGATTCACTGGTATATGCATTTCAGGGTATTTTATGAGTAACAGTAGTAACACAACTATAGGTATATAATTTTCATTATATTTGTCAAATTATTTGATGTTAGTAACAAATAATATATAGTGTTACAACTGAGCTAATATTAAAATGGTCATGAATTGGAACAATATGTTAAGCATTATTAATTTTAACAGTCCGCGCGACGTCACGGACTATTCCTATTCCCGATATACCTATTTTACCTAATACGCCGAGCTTAAGTCCGAGTTCGACTCTGTGGAGCGTGTGTCATTTTTACTGCAGCCCAGATAATTTATTGTTTCTAAGGACATGCCTACCGGTGATGGTTACCCCTTCCGCGACCGTATATTTGACCAATGTGTCTACCATTGCCCACTCTTAAGTCGTAGCAAAGTACTGTTGTATCAGGCCACTTTAATGCAATGTACTCCTTCATGTGCTCTAGAGTGACTGATTGATTCAGACCTCCTACCCATATCCAATTCGTAGTGGGGGCGGGCGTAAGTAGGTTACTAGCCACACCAGTACCTTTACTGGTGTTTATATTATTGGTGCTGGCATGTTGTTTACTTTTTTTTCGCGCTTTGATACAACTGGTGTAAAGTCCGTTTTTTGCTTGGGCGTTTTTAATGCTGCCTCAGCATGTGTCATAGTTTGATTATTTGGTTGCCTATCCACATTGTTGTCGGGTTTTTGATTTGAAATTTTTGCATCGACATGAATCGTTGTTTGATTGATTGGTTGCCTATCCAAAGAGGTTGACTGCTCAGATTGAGTAGACGTTTCTTTTTCGGAATTCTTATGGGAAGATCTTAATGCATATGATTTTTGGTTAATAATTTTGTTTAATTTACCTTGCTCATTTTTGTTTTCGGTGTATTTAGCAATCTCGCTACCAGTCTTCAATCCTTGCGTTTGGCTGCCTGACTCGACTTTAAGGTTAGATACTTCCTGTTTGACGATTTGATTCACAATATCACGTATTTCACCATTATTTTTTATAATAACACTGGTCACTATATCTTGCAGATAATTCTTGAACAACTGGGACTTGAATAGATTTGAAAGTGTCGTTTTTTCAGCTGTATTTGTAGCCGCCATTTTCGTGACATTGATCTTGCAAAGTATCTTCGTCGGAAATTCTGATTTCTGAGATTACATAAGTTTCTAGAATAGGTACTTCTGTAGGTAACAAAGGGGTTTTACCCGTTCTTTGTTTTGGAGTTTTTTCTATTAGACTAGTCTCAAACAGAGAAAGGTGGGGTGAACTCTTATTGGATTTCTTAGGTCTTTTGGGTGTAGATTCATAAGGTGATTATTTTGCTTCCACCTTTGAAATAAAATCCTCTGTTTTACCTATTGTGGTGATAAGCTGTTGCAGAGGTTGGGTATCTTTTAATTGAGCCTGTGTTTTAGTCACATCGGATTTTAGTCTTCGAAATTTTTGCTTTACTGTTTTTCTTGCTGTAACCAGCTGTTTGGCCAAATCTTTGTTCATTGCTGTTGTGTTAAATAATGATTGAGCGATATATGTAGATGTATTTATAATCTTTATGGTAAAATGTATGCATTAAACCTCTTTATATACCGTTCACTTCTTAAAGAACAATCCTTGTCGATAACAAGAAAACTGTACCCACTTTTCCAGCATATACTACACATCTCTATAAACAGTTGGAAAGACATATCTGTGGAGACATGATCTGCATATATATGCTTAAGGTTGGTATTGTCCTGTTTAAAAATTACAAGATTTGCGTTGTCACGGATGAGGTTGGTATAGATGAATATGTTTGGCATAGAAACAATATGTATCTTTGTGTCGTCCAAAACAAAAATAGTCTCTCATGGGACTTTGATTACACCATGCAATATCATCATATACTATAACTGACTTTGGTTTTACTTGATTGGGTGGAATAAACAATGTCTTCTTCTCCATATTCATAATATCCGACATCCTTAAGAGGTTGAAATATTTTCCTCAGGTAATCATATTTCGGTTGATAAGAAGAATTGGAATATATATAAACATTTTCAAATCTTATACCTTTGGGATGCCCTATCAATCTTACCATATTATTAGTTTTTCCACACCCCCAGAGACCAACAATTAAACATCGTTTGGAATGACCTCCAAAAAGACCGTTGTGCTTCTGATAACTATCTTACCGTCTGCTCATGATTGGTAATTGGTAATGAGAAGTTTTGTTTGACTATTCTCATGGTTTGACATCTACTAAAAAAGTACTGTATGTAGAAAAACTATTTATAGGTCGCTTTTGCCTTAGATATGCAGTTTTCTTTGAATATTGGGATAGGAGACATCTATATAAATGCTGATACACACGCCGACGGTAGTCAGTCATAAGCGAAAACACATTAGAAGAAGTCAGAGTTTAGTGAACACGCTTATTGATAAATAATTGCCGTTTGAATTACACATATCAGGTTACAACTATTGCGGACCAGGAACTAATGTCTCTAAACGACTTGCCAGAGGTGATCCAGGTATAAACAAATTAGATCAGAGCTGCCTTGAGTACGATCGAAAGTACTCTGAGAGCAAAGATATTGAGAAGAGACATTAGGCTGATAAGGTTTTAGCAGAAAAGGCTTGGGAGTGAGTTAAATCAAAATACGCTAGTGTTGGAGAAAGACTTGCAGCTCTAGGCGTAACTGGAATAATGAAAGCAAAAACTAAACTTTGAAAGGGTCTTAAAAAAACAAATAAATTTAAAAAATGGAGGGGGATGAAAAAGCAGAAAAACGTATTATGAAGACACCTAAACGAATTGGTGGATTCTTACCCCTTTTATTACCTCTTTTGGGAGCTCTTTGAGCTTTAAGAGGTGGTGCGGCTGGTATAGCAAGATCTGTCAATGATGCAAAAGCAAACAAACAAAGCAGTTATTGGACGAAACACAGCGGCATAACAAAGCCATGGAAGCGAAAGGGAAAGGACAGTATTTTAAACCGTATCGGGGTCGCGGATTATACCTTGCACCATATAAAAAACTTCCAATAAAGCTACCACATCACGCCTCAACCAACAAAGAACTCGTTCGGTATGTTAAACTGCTAAAAATACTGTATTTCAGAGGAGCGTTTATGTGTAATACTTTACCTGCAAAAATACATAAAATTGAATGTGCCATTATAAATCTAAATGATGAGCAAAATGCCGGAAGTCACTGGACGTGCTACGTTAAAGAAAATTCTGAAATAATTTACTTTGATAGCTATCGAAACTTGAGACAACCAATAGAATTACTAAAATACTTTAAAAGCGATGGTAGCAATAATATTGTGAAATACAAATACGAAACTAAACAAGCAGATAATTCATATAACTGCGATCGCCTATGCCTTAAATTTCTATATACCTACTTCTACCGAGAATAGTGTTGGTCAGATTACCTAAACACATAAAGGAGTCAACAATGACAGCCACCATTGCTCTTTCTGGAAACAAATCTATTCTAAGCGCTGATTTTAATCTTCCTATTTATCTAGAAAACAATCAATATGAAATCGGATTAACAGATTTTGAGACGTTTATGACCATTCCAAACATTAAAGAAGGGGTGAATAATATTTTTTTTTCGTTCATGCAAAAACAATACTTTATTGAACTATATTTAGTGGAAACAGTGCTTCTTTATTGCACTAGTGTAATAAAATGTTTATTGCATTCATCTGTCATTATAATACAGCGTTTTGTCATCATGACAAACATAAACGTTCAAATCGACGTCACATTTTTCTAGACTTAGTGTCATCTAAATAACATTTTTTGGTATTTGCATGAACGTAGAAAAAATATTGTATGCAACTCGTACAAAAAGTGCTTATTGCACTCGACGTGTTGTCCTACTCGGCAATAAACACTTACTTTTTGCACTTGTTGCATAAATAACTATTATCATGACGACGATAAAGAAATAACAATACCAACTGGATCGTACGAATTTGAAGATTTAGCTAAATTTGCAAAACAAGTAAAAGACCTAAGTGGCACGTAATTGAATTTAACAGTCGATAAGGACACATTAAAAAGCACAATTAAATGTTCATAAAACATACATTTTTTAAAACAAGGCACTATACGTAAGTTTTAGGATTTAATAAAAAAGTTCTATCGAAAGGTCAAACACATGAGTCTGATAATGTCCCAACTCTGCAGCAGATTGTATAAAGGTTAGTTGATTTTGGCGAAGCAGATAGGAGAGGAGTCTTTGCAGATCATGCCTTAGTTTTCATGCTGAAAGGTGTTCACAGAAATTGGAAACAACCTATTTCTTTCTATTTTGGTGAACACACGACTGCAACAGCCGACCTAATTCGTACAATTAAAGAAGTGGTAACCATGTTCGTCAAACTGGGCTAGAAATTGTATGCACAGTATGTGACCAAGGAGCAACAAATTATGCTGCCATAAAACAGCTATTGCAAGAAACAAATTCTTATTGCATAACAAATAGCGTTGAGAATAGGTATCAGGGTTATTTAATAGATGAAAAGGAAATAATTCATTTATTTGATCCTCCACACCTGTTAAAAGGCATAAGAAATGGTCTTCTCACAAAGAACCTCCATTTTAGACAAAGTGAAAGTGATAAAGTAGCTTCTTGATCACATGTGATCGATATGTATCAATTAGATCATAAATTGGGTAAGTTCAGCCAATTTCCTAAAGTCACCGACGAGCATGTTTTACCATAAAAGATAAAAAAGATGAAAGCAAAGAACTGTACTGAGGCCTTTAGTCGAACTGTTGCAACAGCTATGACAGTAAGGGCAGAAATTAGCAAGGAATTACTTCCCGAGTCACTATATTTTATAAATCCATCAGCTTCCCAAACGGCAGACCTTTTGTTGTTGTTTTTTTTAATGAAATCTTTGATAGCGTAAATGGTAGCATATTACATCCTCCTCTGGGAAAAGAGTTGCGAGGTGTGGTGACCTCAAAATTGAAACACCTTCAGGTATGGCAAAACTCCCTTCCGATCTTCAACTCCATGTATTTTACTTCCTCCTCCTTCTCTTCTAGTCGCAGTATCACTCCCACTATCAAAAACTAGGTATTTACACTTCGTGGTTTTATAAAAATTTGGAACATATTGAGCGATAAAGGTTTTAAATTCATGAGACCCCGATCTTTTAACCAAGATCCACTAGAAAAATTTTTCGGTTTAATAAGAAGCCACGGAGTGAGAAATACGAATCCGACTTGCACATCCTTTATTTCCTCCACTAAAGCTCTTCTCATTAATAATCTTTTATCATCTCATTCTCCTGGTTCCAACTGTGAGGAGGATGTATCGGCAGGTGTTTTAGATACACTCAAAGATTTTATAAATATAAGAGATCAGCAGCCTACTGCAGAAATTTCATCAAATATAATACCACCAGTTTACAGCCATCCAAGCGGCCAGGCAGCATCTATACCATCTAATATAGACTTGGCAACTCCTTATGAAGCAGGAGTTGTGGCAAAAAAATTTTTAAAACAGAATAAATGTGAAACCTGTGCCTCGATTATTTTGACCACTGAAGATCTTCCTCAGAATTTATGTTTTAACAAAGTTACTTTGAAAATATATAAATTACTACCCACTATAATAAATAGGTGTCACATTAAAGAAATTATTGGTAAGGAAATAAATTTGGAATCAGTGCAACCACTTTTTTGTGAGGAACATAACAATTTTTGCCAATTATTTCTAAAAATTTCGCAAAGTATTATTCTTTTTCATTATGTGAAAATTTTAAATAACATATTAAATGGCAAAGATATTAGATATAAGAATTTTGATGCTCTGACACGTATAGCTTATACCAAATTAAAAAAAAAAAAGAAAAAATAAATATTTTTTAATTAACGTTTGTTGTTTTTCACATCACTTTTTTATACATATTTTTAAATTTATTTCTTGAAACAAGGTTTTATTTCAAATAATTTATTACTACTTTCAAGTAATAAATTACTAAAAATAAAACCTTATTTCAAGTAATTTTAAAAATATGTATTAATTTATTTTAAATTTCCCTCCTCTGGTGTTGGCACAGAACCAATTTATACAGTGCCCACTATTTTCGAACTTATGTGACCGGCTAGGGGATGTCGCTAGTGCGTGCCTCTGGTTCATTATTTGAACGTTAGAGTGGGCTATCTATTCCCATTTGTAGTCTGCGTTAGTCACCGGCTAGCTGCGGACCTGTAGACAGCTGGCCATCGAACCGAACATTGTTAAACAGAATCAGTTATATTGTAAACGTTAACGGCTCTTGTTTTGCGCTTCTCGAGACACTACACTGGACGTTTAACGTGTTGCGGCGGCTAGCGATGTCTCAGGGCGTCGTTGGGGTTCGCAAAACCAATCCAGGCTTCACTAGCGGGAGAACTGGCGTAGCGTACGAATCGATGCACTATTTGGGCGCCAGAAAGTTTTACGTTAACTTCTAAAACGGTTGTTGCGCGGTTTAATTGTCTGGGAAAAACCCGTCTTCACAAAATGGCTGCGGCGATCGATATAGACGCGCACTGTGGTAGATGATGTGGCTGGTTCGTTGCTAACGCGACGGTTTTCGATGAATCGATGATAGTTCGATGGAACTAATTACTCAACGGAGCACTAATTTGTTGATGATGTTGGCCGAAGGGCATTATGTTGATGAGCCAAAGGGCACTTACACACAAAATCGTTGTCGTAGCACTATACGCACTCGTCGGAGGCTGGCGTAGACTGATATGCGGATTCCGCGCCAATATCCTTGGCAGGAGAAATGACCTCGGATGAGCGGGGTCGAGAGGGACTATCTCTCTTTACCCACTTCATCGCTGTAGGCCTGGACGCCTCGTAGAGGTGGGTTCCCTTCTCCGGTCAGCCTCGACCGCAATTGCGGCCGATGCCGGCGGCTCGAGGAACCTCCTCCTGTCCTGGCAAGCCCCGTCGGCAAGGGCTTATCTTCTGGCGCTCTTCTGTCTTCTCTTCTTTCTTCGCCGACTCGTTAACCCCCGGGGGTAGTCATGTTTTGGCCGCGGCGCGAACGCCTCCGGCCAAGTAGGGGTTTGGGTTAAGTTAAGATTAGCACTGTAGCTCTAGGGAGACGCTAGGACAAAGACCCTATCGTCCAGCGTCGCGGAAAGGATAGGGTAACGGGGCCCGCCTAGGCAGGATCCGGGGTAGGGTGAGTGAGGTGAGGGTGAGGTGAGGCCATTGAAACCTTGGCCGCCTGTATCTGGCGGCCGCATCGAGTCGGTAGTCCACCGCCGCCTGGATCAGCTGATTGCTGTCAACTTCTGCGCGTGCGAAGGAAGCCTCCACTCACGCTTTCATCGCTTCCAGGGCTGGCGTGAATACCAGATCCTGGCAAATATCGTTGTTGCGGACGAACTAAGGAGCCCCCGTCGCACTTTTCAGGTTCGTCTTTGCTGCGTATCCCCATGCTGCTCCGGCATACGTCAACTGTGGCTGTAAGACAGACTTGATTAATCTTACCTTGTTGCTAAGGCTTAGTCGGCTATCCCTATGGAGTAACGGATAGAGTTTCGCCCTCACGAACTTGCCTTTGCGTACCACTTCGTTGACATGTGGCTTCCAGGTCAGCTTTATATCTAGGGTCACTCCTAGATATCTGGCTTCGTCGCTTCACTGGATGTCCTCATCTCTTCTCTCTCGGCTGCGCTCTGTACCTACGAGATAACATCATACCTTGGCTTTTCTCCGCATTGATCGCTACCTTCCAGCGGTTACACCAGTCCTCCAGTCTTCCTAGCGCTCTCTGGAGTCGCCTTGTCACCATTTCCGGGTTTAAGGATCGGGCTAATATGGCGGTATCATCGGCGTAGAGGCACACGGAAGTGTCCTCTGTCCTGGGTAGGTCCGCTGTGAAAATGTTGAACAGGTGCGGAG
Source organism: Monochamus saltuarius (assembly GCA_025584915.1). Classification (NCBI taxonomy): domain Eukaryota; kingdom Metazoa; phylum Arthropoda; class Insecta; order Coleoptera; family Cerambycidae; genus Monochamus; species Monochamus saltuarius. The sequence goes on from CM046723.1 coordinate 39,148,747, forward strand.
ACAACACGGCGCCTTGGGGGACGCCGGCTTCCATGGGTCGACAGGTGGACAGGGCCCCGTCCACCTTCGCACGCATCTCTCTGCCACTTAGGAAGGACGCCGCCAGCTTGACTAGGCCGACACGGTAGCCAAAGTCGAACATCTTTACGATAAGCCCATCGTGCCAGACCCTGTCAAAGGCCTTGGCTACGTCCAAGAAGACTGCTCCGGTAGATTCTCTGATGTTGAAACCTGCAAAAACAAGTTCTACTAACCTGAGAATCTGCTGCTCCGTCGAGTGGCCATGGCGGTACGCGAACTGAGCGTCCGGGAGGATGCGCAGTTCTTCCGTGGTCTCGTGCAGTTTGGCTAGGATCACCCTCTCGGTTACTTTACTCATCATGGGCAGGAGACTGATGGGCCTGTAACTAGAGGGGAACGTTAGGTTCTTACCTGGCTTAAGGATGAGTATGACGTCGGCCTTCTTCCATCTCTTAGGAAATCTGCGCAGTCTCAGGATGGCGTTGCAGATGTTCAGCAGCGCCATTACTCCCCAGTGGGGGAGCTTTCTGAGAATCCCGTTCCCAATACCGTCGTATCCCGGCGCCTTGCGGGGGTTCAGGTGGCGCAGGATATCCTTCACTTCCTCCGGAGTAGCGGGTCTAATGGGTTCTGCATCGGGTAGGCGTCTTAGACGCCGCACACGGCGCTCCACCTCGTCAGTGTGATCCTCGTCCTCGTCGTCGAGAAAGTTTTCTCTACACTGCAGTTCAAGGCTGTCCGCAAAAGCTTCTGCCTTGTCCCGCTTCGTGTAGACGATCCCATTTTCTCCGTGAATCGGAGGTATCGGACAGCGGAGGGCCCTCAGCGCCTTCTGCATCTTCCACAGACCTGCGTCTCCAGGATTCAGCGATTCCAGGTGTCTCTGCCACCACTCCTGGTATAGTTCGTCCAGAGCGGCTTTGACTCTCCTGTTGAGCTGGTTAGCCACTTGCCTATCGCGTGGATGGCCCGTCCTCATGGCTCGTCGCTTGGCCGCACGCCTCTCCCTAATCTGCTCCTACAAATCAAGAGGTAACTCACCTGCATGGTCCACACGTCTCCTTTCCGTCCTCTTGGTGGTGCTGCTTTCCAGGGCGGTGTGGATATCTGTCTCAAGGCTCACAACTGCCGCCTCGAGGTCCGTTTCGTCCTGGATGACAGGGACAGATCCGTTGCATTTCTGCACGAAACCGTTCCCAGTCGGTCTGTCTCCTGACTACGGTTGCCTCGTCGCGACGCTCTAGCTCGAGCAGGACGGGCGAGTGGTTCGTGGAAAGTGGTGCGTCGTCAGTTTGGCTTCCATCGGTATTGCCTTGAGTAAAGCGATATCTTGCACGGCCGGCCTAGCTGCGCCTGTCTGGAAGGTTGGCTCATCGGGTCCGTACGCAAGCAGTTCCTCGTGGTTCTGCAAGAAGGGCAGAAGCACCCTGCCTCGTGTTGAAGTGGTCGTGCTATTCCACTCCGGCGATTTTGCGTTAAAGTCGCCTATGGCAACCGTATGCGTCCATGCCCCCATAACCGCCTCCAGGTTGTCGTCCAAGAGCGGGAGAGATGCTGGCTAGTAACAGGACACCACGGCGATATCTCCATAGCGGGTGCTCACAGAGACTGCCACGGCTTCTATGTTCACCAGCTGTGGGACCTGCAACATATGGTGTTCTATACCTAATCTGACTAGCAGAGCGACTCCTCTTCCTTGTCTGGCCGGCCGGTCTCTCCGATACACCACGTATCCGAGCATCCTGGCAGCCTGTGCGTCCCTCAGCTTGGTCTCTTGGCAGCCACGTCTACGTCTATGCGCGGCACGAGCTCAAGCAGGTCGTTCCTACACTGAAACCCGTCGACGTTCTATGATGCGACTCTCAGGGATTGCACTAGTCGAGGGCCTGCCATTACTCCTGCAACAGAGATGGCATTTTAGTGAAGAAGGCGCGTATGGCGGAGTACATCTCTTTCCGTCCTCGCCAGCGCGCTGACGAAGTCAGAGGGCGTACTCCACGCCTTTGGGGTCTGCTGGGGTTTTGCGGCCCCCTAGGCGCCACGGCGGAAGCCTGCTTCTGCCTCGCGGCATCGGCGAAGCTCTTCACCGTTGTCGTCTTGGGGGGTTGCGGGCACTTAGCTGGTTCTGCTGGCTTGGCTGCTCCCACCGCTGTCTTCTTTCCCGCGGTTTTCTTGGGGGCAGCCCCTATAACTCGAGGGATGAAGGCCACCGCAGTTGGCGCATTTGGCCGGCGCTTCCCTCGGCTTTTTACACTCAGCCGAGTGGTGTCCCTCGCCGCACCTTCACGCACTTTATCAGCACGGTGCAGCAGCTTTGGCCGTGGCCGAATTTCTGGCACCGGTGGCACTGGGTAACCACCGCTGCCGCCTTCTGGGGCTCGACCCTTACTACCAGGAAGCAGCACCTGGAAACCTACAATATCACCTGTGTCTGCGGCACCTGTACTAGGACGAGCGACATCTGGCGCTTCGTCCGTCGTTCATCCACGTCACGTTGACGGGGACGAAGCCTTGGCCGCGGAGGTCCTCCAAAACCTCCTCCAACGGGGTGCCGCAGGGGATTCCTCGGATCCCTACCCTCAGGAGACGCTCTTCTTGGAAGGAGTACGTGGTACTCCGCTCCTTTCGCTGCCAGCAACCTGGTGAGCCGCCTGTGATCACCCGCGGAGGCAGGGGAGATGACCACACCCTCTTAACCATCTTCGCCTTGGCGAAGTTGATTCTTTCTTCCTTCAGTAGGAGCGACACGGAGGTCCACCGTTCGCCTTTCCTTAGGATAACTGGCAGGATTTTTGGAAGCTTTTCAGCTTCACTCGCGGCGGGGGTGATATGCGAATTCCAAAACGCGCTCGGTTTTATGCAAGCGATCGGGCCGTTTCGGGATTTCCAACCCTTCCGACCAATGGGGTGGTCGCTAGGGGTTGCTGCATTTCTATTGGCTGAGAGCCAGATATGGTGAAGGACAAAACTCGAGGGCGCTTCGGGCGGAGCGTCATTTTTCACCCTCGAGCCGTTAACGTTTATAACAATATTTCTAGTAGTCTAAGTTTTGTTTTCTATTTAGTGTTTATCCGTTGTTTATATGTAATAAAATATTTCTCAGTAAAGTGCCGTTAGCATACCGCATTGCTGCCAATCACCCAAGAACCCACATCACGTCCCTAAAGACTGCAAAAGATAACATGACCTTAAAATATTTAAAGTAATAAATAATGTTAACGATTGTTATTTACTTCAAAGAGATTTACAAGCATTAGATGATCGGTGTTTAAATAATAAACTTCCATTAAATATTGGCAAATGCAATGTTGTTACTTTTACCCGAAAAATTAATTATTTTTTATTTGAATACAAAATTAGTTCCACTGTTCTTAGTCGATCTAATATTATTAAAGGTCTTGACATCACCTTTGACTCGAAGCTTTCTTTTATTTCTCATATTTTAATCTTACTGTTCAAGCTTCTAAACTTCTCGATTTTATTTACCGCTCTTGTACCAACTTTAGAAATCTAGACACGATAAAACTATTATATTTTTGTTACATTAGATCTACACGGGAATATGTCTGTAATGTATGGAACCTTTGTTCAACGTACGTTCGCTAAATATATCGTCGAGTTGTCGAACGAGTAGCAAAGTGTATTTCTGTTCCTGAATTATTTTTGTTTAAACTGTGATTTAAAAATATTTTGAAATATTTATTAACGTGCAGTCTACTGTTATTTCCTGCAAATTGTGAAATTTGACATCTTTACGTCTACAGAGGTATACAAATTGCTTATAAAATGAGTAAAATTTGTAGTGAATGTATACAAGTCATAAGCAGCCCATCGCCAGGACTTCAATGTAGCAGTTTTTGTGGACTTTTTTATCACGCTAATTCAAAATTCTGTGAAATTTCCAAGTCTCAGCTGTTAACTATGAAGTCCATACCAGGAAGAAGATGGGCGTGCGCCGCATGCCGTGCTAAGGCACCGCCACCTGTCATGAATAATGTAGAAGATAGTGAAACTGAAATTAGCGCGTCTCTACTCACAATCTGGAGCCGCTGAATTCAGTCAAGTCGGAACTCCTCAATACCTCTCAGATTTTATGAGAGATAAAATTAGAAACTCAAAATATCCGCAAATTGGTAATGTTTTGTTCCGATAAAATAATAGATTTCGATAATAAGTTGAAGAAAATGGATAATTATTTCCGCATTACAGATCAACTAAAATTGGATAATGAGCAACTTAAGTCTGAAATTGCTAATCTAAATAATAAAATAAATAGTATGGAACAACATTCACGGTTAAATAATTTGGAAATTCAGAATATTTCGGAGAAAAAATGAAAATTTCTTCAGTATATTAGATTCAGTTGGAAATTACATTTAAGATAGATAAGAACATGGTTGACTCAATTGTAAGGATGCCAACAGTTGTTAAGAATAAGTCTAATAATATAATAGTCAAGTTTATGTCCAGGTACTGTAAGGAACAATTTTATGCTGCATCTAAGGCTAAAAGAAATTCTGAGCGCCAATCAGGAGCTGAGAATTGATGGAATATCAAATTCATTTTTTGCAAACACGGAATTCCAGGAAACAACTACTCTGCGGGCTAATGCCCCGACCAGCATTGAATTACACCTGGAAAACCTATAGTAACAGCTAGAGTCATTCGTCAGACGCCCACCAGACATATACCGGTTTCGAGCTTATTAGCTCTCATCAGTATGCCATAGGTGAGGTATCCGATGAATAATCCTAGCTGCTTTCGTCTGTCTAACCCGACAGAAGGGACCATGAGTACGCGGTGTAGAACTAACTACATCTATCGGCCGTTCGCTACTCCATGTCGGACTGAAAATGTCACAGGCACGAAGCGTTCTACATGCAGTGGCAGTGCAGTGCCTGGAATTCCGTGTTTGCAAAATATCGTTTCTCGCCGATTGCGATAAAGGTCGACAGCTTTCAATGGTGTTCGAGGTTTGCGGTCTAAATTAACTGATTTCAAAATAAGTGTACCTGCTACCAATTTGGATATTATATGTGTAACCGAATCTTGGTTGAATTGTAATTATTCAATTTTTCGTCGAGATCGTGAATCTAGTGCTTCAAAAAATCCGACGGTGGTGGAGTGATGATTGTCCTAAAAAATAGCCTCCATGCAGTTCTAATTGAAAAATTTCATAGGAATGCAGAGGATTTGTGGGTGCATTTTAAAATTGATAATGTGAAAGTGTATCTTTGTTGTATTTACATTCCCCCCAAGGATGATTATGCTTTGTCCAGTTTTACCACTAAATTGATGTCAATTAAAAATTATATAAATGACCATGTTGTTCTGATTAATGGGGATTTTAATTTGCCTTCAGTAAAATGGGTACGTAATGAGCAATTAGGATTTTTTTATATATTGCACTAAATTGCAAAAAAATTTTGTAAGACGTCTGAATTCTTGACGCGAGTATAGTACGTTCCTCTAATCCACTTGTTACCCCTGAACATAAGTTCCATCCATCTGTAGAATATATATTTGATATTTGCCGCGTTAAAAAGCTACAGCTAGATAAACTTGTTTTTTATAATTTTAAGAACGCTGATTATCAACAGATTAACAACGCGATTGCTAATACTGAGTGGAGGGAAATTTTGATTAATGATGATATAAGTTAAAATTACATTATTTTAAATATGTTTAAAAATTAATTTGTACCTCAAAGATCTATAAATAAAAAATATCCCTCTTACTTATCATATCAAACCATAAACATTATGAAAGATAAACACAAATCGCGCAGAAAGGGGAAATAATTTTTGAATTTGAGGGATTACAATATATTTAAATCCTTACTATCACAAGCAAACGTTTCTATAACGATTGATTATAATAATTATTTTGCAAATATGGAAAATGAAATACAATTAAATCCGCGTTTCTGGCCCTTTATTAATAATAAAAAAACAAAATTGTAAAATTCCGTTTGAAATGTATTTAGGCGATACGGTAGCTAAACAATCACAAGAAATTTGTAATCTTTTTTCTATATTTTTTTAAAATGTTTTTGTTCATAATGATTCTATTAGAGACAATTTACAATCCATTAACTCATATCCACAAAATTGCTTCAGTTCCATATATTTGTCTGAGGAGAAAGTATTGCTTGCTTTGGAAAATGTGGACCCAACGAAGGGTTCTGGTCCTGATGACATACGTTGTTCCACCATATGCATTCCCCTCACCTTGCTTTATAATCAGTCTCTTTCTTCAGGTAAATTTCCATGTGTCTGTAAAATAGCTGTAGTAGTATATTCAAGTCAGGTAAAATGAATTTAATTAATAATTACCGACCTATAAGCAAATTATCAGTTTTTGCAAAATTGTTCGAGCGGATTATTTATGATAATTTATTTAATTTAACTAAAAGCCTCATTATTCCGGAGCGGTATGGTTTTTTAAACAATAAATCAATTGAGACAAACTTATTAACCTGCTTGGAGTATCTTGGACGACTTTTGTCAAGTGGACACTATTTACACCGATTTCAGTAAGGCATTTGATAAGATAGATCATGATATTATTTTAATTAGACTTGCTGATGTCGGTGTGCATGGAACACTTTTGCGATGGATTGCATCCTATATAAAAAATAGATCTCAGTTTGTGGTGGTAAATAATTGCAGGTCTACATTATTTAGAACGTCCGAAGGTGTCCCGCAGAGATCCCATCGGGGCCATTACTATTTATTATTTACATAAATAATATAAAAAATTGTTTAAGACACTGCAAATGTCTGTTGTACGCTGATGATTTTAAGGCTTACTTTAGAATCGAAGCTATACACGATTGCCTGCTTTTACAATCAGACATAAACAACCTTTATAGCTACTGTGAGGAACATTCCCTGTTTTTGAATTTTTCCAAATGTTACACTATTTCGTTTAGCCGTAATATTAACCCTCTTGTGTATGATTATAATGTTTCTGATTCAACTTTGAACGATACGAGATCTCGGTGTTCTGTTTGATTGTAAGTTGTTAGTTTTTTGTGATCATATTAATTTATTTATTTATTTATTTATTTTATTTATTTTATTTACACTATTCAACAGGTCAAAGACCCAGTTAAAGAATAGGAAAACACAAAAAAAGCATACATGAAGTAAATGACACAATACTTAGACATAACACATGTAAACAAATATGAAAAAAGAATCAATCTAAAATTCTAGATAAAGACAATAACATTTACAAAACAGATTTTTTCAGAGTTGAAATATTGCAATCCAAAAAATCTACGGGCAAGATAACTTCATTACATAAATTACACATATTATGCAGTGGAGAGTGTTGCAGAATATTTGTCCTAGCAGGTGGCAAATAAAACATGTTAAATTGTCTAGCTTCAATTCTGGGAACATGAAAGCTCAACATTCGCAAGATGGCACTGCAGTCAATGACATTATTAATTACTTTATGTAAACAAATTAAATAAGCCTTTTTACGTCGATTTTCCAAAGTTTCAAGGCCAAATCTATTAAGCATTTCAACTTGAGGGAACCCAACAGAGGGATACTCACCATCAGCTTTAAAACTAACATATTTCAAGAATTTACGTTGAACATTTTCAAGAGCATCCACATGTACAGCATAATTAGGACACCAAACAATTGATGCATATTCACAATTGCACCTGACAAAAGTAGAGTATAAAATTTTCAAAGTGTTAGAATTCCGAAACTGTTTACTATTTCTTATAATAAAACCAAGAGATCTATAAGTTCTTGCAGTAATATGATGTAGATGGTTATTAAAAGACAATTTTCTGTCAAAAATAACACCTAAGTCACAGAAAGTATCAGGTCTAGACAGCGTATGTTGCTCGATGGAATAATCGAAAGAAATTAACCGTTTCTTTGTAGAAAAGACAGTACATGGCACTTACTAGTATTAAGTGACAGATTATTAACCCTGCACCATTCATTAATGACATTAAGATTGTACTGAAGTTCAGCAGCATCATCAGCGTTCTTGATCGTACTAAAAATTTTCAGATCATCTGCATACAACAGGCAGGGCACAGTTAAATTAATAATGATGTCATTAATAAATAGGCTAAAGAATAAGGGTCCCAAATTAGACCCTTGAGGGACACCCGAGGTGGCTCGTACCTCAGCAGACTTGCAACCGCGGTAAACAACATGAAGACCTCTGTTAGAAAGATAAGAGCTAATAAGAGTTAATAAGTTGAAGGAAAAACCAAAAAATTATCTAATTTATTCAAGAGTATTGCGTGATCAATTCTGTCAAAAGCCTTTGTCAGGTCAGTGTAAATCACGTCAGCTTGAAATCCATCATCAATGGCATTGGCTAAAAACTGTGTAATACAGAAGAGATTTGTAACAGTAGACCTGCCCTTAAAGTAACCGTGTTAAGCCTCCGTAATTAAGTGTTTTGTGTGATGAAATATAAAATCATACAACAGGATTTCATTTCACTTGGCAAAATTGCTGATTATGACAATAGGCCGATAATTATTTATGTCTGATCTTTCACTTTTTTAATACTGGAGTGACCTTAGATATTTTCCACTGTGATGGAAACGTACATGTATTTAAGGACAGGTTTATTAATCTACACAATGGTGGCGCAAATACTACAAGAAAGGATGGTATTCCATCTAAACCGCTTGTTAACTTAGGCTTTAATTTCCTTAAACAACACCTAACTTCATCCTCTGAAAAAGAACAAATTTCAGGCAGGCTAAAGTTATTAATGTCGGAGACAAAAGGCACATTTATAGGGGTAGAATACGATTTTTGGAAAACGGAAGCAAAAGCATTACAAATCTCCTCTGGATCAGAAAAGGAATCATGGTTCATATTAAAAGTATTTGGTAAGTTTGAGTAAGAGTTTCTTTGAGATATAAATTTCCAAAAATTCTGAGGTTGATGAGTAATATTATTCTCAATATCCAAAATGTAATTATTATACAATATCTTACTGTCATACTTAACTGTACGTCTTAAAGTCTTAAATTCATTATAATGATTAATATCTCTAGAGCGTTTATACTGTTTCCACAAGAAATGTTTACGTCTAACATCTCTAATTAACGATCTAGTGTACCAAGGGGGATAACAGCGAGAACTTACACGTGAAATAGGCACAAACATGGAAAAAATCCTATCCAAATGATCATAAAATTGTTGCAGGGCAACATCAACATCAGTGCATTCATCCAAATAACAGAAGTCAGATTCAAGCAAATGTGAATAAAGTAAGGGAAAATTTGCTCTCTTAAAATTATACTTATATAACAGTTTAACATTTCTAGTCGATTGCGAGCTACAACTTCTAATAGGATACCAATTAATTCGATTATTTCTAGCGCATCAAAAATGCTAGGCTTCATACTTCGTAAATGTAAAGATTTTCATGATATTAATCCAATTATTCAGCTATACTATGCATATGTATTTAGTAAATTAAATTTTGCTTCATCAGTTTGGAATCCCCAGTACAATGTTTACATTAACCGTTTGGAGAGTTCACAGAATAAATTTATCAGATTTTTATCTTTTAAAACTAATTTTACCATTTTAAATAGTATAATTATAATGATACTAGAATACAGTTTAATCTTATATCTCTTGAGAAACGTCGAGTTGTAAATGACATTAATTTTACATAAAATATTAAATAATAATATTAACTGCCCTGATCTCTTATTCATAATAAACTTGAATGTACCTAATCACTTGTTAAGACATCATGATGCGTTCATCTAATAATTTTTGTTCTGATATGGATTTTTTATGATTTCGGTTATATCACTAAAATTTAAATTAAAAACGTTAATTTTAAGGTTATAAAATTGTTAAATAGACAATTGTAATGATACGATGTTAGTTTATGTTTATCTGTGGATCCTGTTTATGGGTTTATCCCGTTTGTGTCCCTAAATGTTTAAATAAATAAATAAATGTCTTTCAAGGCATGTAAGTTTACTTCAACGATTTAATTTACCGACTCGGATTTCCAGAAGGAAGTATCTGTCACTTATGTTTTTATATAAATTATAAAATGGAAAAATCGATTGAAGCTAACTTTTAGAGCATTTAGATTTTTGTCTTGTAAGGATTAATGCTAGGCAAAATACATTGTTCTACGTACCACATGCTAATACTAATTTAATGTTGAAGTCACCTATCTAACTTATGTGCAAGGAGTTTAATGATGTGTGTAATTCAGTTGATATTTTTAATCAGTCTATTTATTCATTTTTTAAATTATTAAAAAGAATATTATTTGTTTAATTTGATTATTGTTAAATAATTTTTTAGCTAGAGTTAAGCTTAGTTATTTATTTTGGAATGTTAGTATGTTTATTTTTGGTATTTACTAGATATGGTTTTTGGTAAGGGAAAAATTTGGAGTTGGGAATTAGTTTAGATACATACTGTCATTCCTTAATACATTGCTAACTATTTTGTGTATTGACATTGTTTTTTTTATATATTTTCAGGTATTAACAATATTGTGTGAAACTAACTACTCTGTGGGCTAAAGTCCCAACCAGCGTTGAATTACACCCACAATATCTACCCATATATTCTTTATTATTAGCTTTTGTAACATTTTTTACTGTTTTAGAAAGGTATTTTAAGCTAATATATATCAAATCTCCTACAATAAATTGTAGGCGATTTGATAAAATACCTTTCTAAAGCAGTAAAAAATATTTAACATTGTCTTGTAAATGGTATTCATTGTTAGACAATAAAGCTATTTATTATTAGTTTAGCTGAAAATGTCTGTCAGACACTCAGACAGCTGTCACCTACTTGACGTACTTCAAATAAAAATCCCTTATCTCCTCTATTTCACCCTGTATAATTAAATTGCGTCAAAATGAAATATTCTGCTATTAATAATTTAAAAAGCTAAGGATGTATGTATCATCTAAAACAATATTGAAAATCGAAGAGTCAGTTTTTAAATTATTCGAAATTTAACTACGAAGGCAAAAATTAATATATTTTAATTTTACGTTGCAGTGTATTTAAGATTACGTTTTGTGTAAATATAGAGCATCCAACAACGAATTGATGAATACGGTGCTAACACATCTAGCAGTTAATCAGGAGTTGCATGTTAACTTTACATTTTTATACACGCCAGTTTTCAACGAATACTTGTAAACTAAGAACAATCTATCAGTAGTTTTCAATATACAAGGTGATTTAGAACTTATCTAAAACAATTTGGGAATAGATGCGTCATGAAAAATGAAGTCAATTTGAAAAAACAAAATTCTAAAATCCTTATAGTTTCCGAGCAAGAAATTATTGAAGTTGTAGTATTTTCAACTTTTACATCACTGGGCTACTGTAGCCTCTAGTCAGGCGATTCCGAACATTGAAATGGCTTACGTGTGAAACAACTCGGATACCGTTTTAATTTAACCTTTACCGCGGTATGCAGTGAGTGCAACGCGAGGGAAATTTGAAACCGGGTCGTGGAATATATGGTGGTTCAGGACTTCCACGGCGTATTGCAGCGGTGTGGCGTATCATACACGAGGCTCAATTATATCCGTACGATGTGCAGCGTGTCCAAGCATTAATACCAAGAGATTGGACGATGAGGACCGGTGCCATGGCATCCACGATCTCCTGACTTTAAATTACTTGGCCTTTTTGTAGAGATATTTAAAAAATGAAGTGTATCGCACCGAAGTAGATACATACCATTCATGAATTACGGAAACGTATCATAGTTGGCGCCAATAACTTACGAATTCAAAACGGACAAGAAGCAGAAACATTTGTGTTAGTTTGTAGAAATTGGGTAAGACAGGCCCAAAATGTTGTTGTACCATCAGGTATGTCAAACTATTTTATTAATTAAAACCACAAATTAAATCTATTAATAATTAATAACAATAGCGGCAAAAGCAGCTCAATTTACTGTATAAAATCGGCGTTATAAAATTTTATTTATTTCCTTTAGCATTTCTTTCCATTTTTCGCAGATTGCATGCTTTGCCTCCTTATCAGGTTTTACAGTGAACAAGTTTTCAGTGCCGTGCAGGAGTGTATTCTTAAATCATTTTCGAACTGCTCTTTTTGATTTTTTTTACTAAATTGTATTTGTAAAAGTCCCCTGTACACTCAAAATATTTTTTTTAGATAAGTTCTGAATCACCCTGTATTTTACATTTAAAAGAATTCTAAGATTGTTCAGTGATAAATAATTGCATACTCTTTCAATTAATGAAAATTTTTTTTCAATCAATGCAATGTTAAAAATATTTTAGCTGTTAAAATATTATAATAAAATTTATGTTTTACATAATTAAATTTTTTTCATTTCACAATATATCACCATACGACTATAATCAAGGAAAACTGACAGACAATGTATCTTAGAACACACGTAAACATGTAATTAATGGCGATGTAAATTATATTCTTACTAAATATTTAGGTTAGATTGATAGAAAGCTTAAATGGACTTGACATTTTCACAAATAATGATCCTCCAGTAACTAGCATATTTACTTTAAATTACTAAATATGTCACTCACCAGCTCAAAGAAAAATAAACTTTAAGCAAGCATACAATTAACTAGAATTTCATTATACAATAGCATATATGTGAGCCTAGATAGATGAGCTTGATTGTGGTCGACACAGGTTGAAAGTGACACGCAATTCTAGTTTGACGTAACTAAAATAAAAACCCATTCCATATTACCTATTTGTTACAGTGAAAGCGTATGTAAAATAAGCTAAATATTGAGTAACATATAAAGTAATAAAAAAATGTGTAGCTGACATTGTTTTACATTTTAGGTTCATGGGAAAAATGAAAAACGAGAATATAATTCGACCAAGAAGAAATAATCATAATTCTTGGATCAATTCAATTGAAATGCAAAAGATCTATTCTAATATACCTGTCCTTAAAATACGAGAAAATGATTTCCCTCTCTCACTGTCTCATGGAAACAACAGGTACCCTTAAATTTAGTTTATATTTTAACCACTCATGTATAAATTACACATTGATGATAATGCACATTGTTTGATTTGAACAGTAGCAAAAACAACTACAAGGAGTATTTTTTTAATTAATAAAAATTATTTCACATAATGAGGACTTCACTGATAACATTCATTCCCAAAAATTTGTAACATTTTTGACCACAAACAGTGGAATTACAAATGCGGAGATGCGGATTAACTCATATATATGTATATAAAAGTCAACGCCTACTGAAATATATTCCCCTGAATTTATTATTATTTTTGTTACAATAAAACTGTTTTAGTCTATTATGTGATTTGGTATTTATTACTATAAGCCTTAATGATACCTAAGGGACTATTGTTTAAATATCGTCTTCAAAAATGGGTTTTTACTTTACAGCTCTGATTCAGACATTGCTGATGGGAAGCATTTTGCCAGTCATGTTCATATCAACTCTTTTTCTTATTTTTATGTGTGAAAGAATACAAAAGAAAAACAATGATTAAATCTCAAAAACTATTTGCAATAACTTCAATTAATAAGCCATCTTTCTCTAATCTCAACTTGTCTATACAAATTTATAGAGCAAAGATTTAATCATGCTATATTGTTGGTTTGTCGTTGTTTTATTAATATTTCATAATAATTGTGTTTAAATAATTTACCTGTAATTTCTCCATTTTATTTGCAAAAATTATTATTTTTCTCATGGTTTATAAATTATTAATAACTATATACTGTTTACCTTATCGCCTTAAAAATTAATCTGAATAGGGGATGTATGTTATGTAACTGAGTAGGGGACACCGGGGTTAGTTGTGACAGGGGCTGGTTGTGACAGAGGCTTTTACACTCGCTTCATAGATGGCAGCAGCGTCAGCATCACATTGACAGATCGTATGCAAGTTCTTTCTGCGACTTGATTTTTGAAAACAAGGATTAATTCATTAGAGAAAATGACGTAATTTTCTCTTGACACACAGATAATATGACTTTTGAAATTTATTTGTGGAATATTTTCTCTAGATATCAAGAGAAATAATTGCATAGAACCAATTGATGCTTTCTCCAAATATTTCAAGTCCGAATGTCATCTCACGCTCATGTGCCGTGTGTTACTTCACTGTTTGAAGGCGTGTAATTAATTTTAATTTGTAATGGGTCCAATGGATTTATTATTAAATTTAAATATAACAATGTGGAAGCTGCTTAAACTATGTAGGTACAGATAAAGTTAACCTAACCTAACCTAAAATTATAATTTTTTTCATAATTTATAAATTATTAATAACTATATATTGATTACCTTATCGCCTTAAAAATTGATCTAAATATGGGATGTATGGTGTAGACGCCGAAACTAGAGTGTTTATGTAACTGAGTAGGGGACACCGGGGTTAGTTGTGACAGGGGTTGGTTGTGACAAAGGCTTTTACACTCGCTTCATAGATGGCAGCAGCGTCGGCATCACATTGACAGATCATATGCAAGTTCTTTCCGGGACTTGATTTTTGAAAACAAGAATTAATTCATTAGAGAAAATGACGTGATTTTCTCTTGACACACAGATAATATGACTTAAAATTTCTTTGTGGAATATTTTCTCTAGATATCAAGAGATCAAGAGAAATAATTGCATAGGGTTTTGTAAAGCCAATTGATGGTTTCTCCAAATATTTCAAGTTCGAATGTCATCTCACGCTCATGTGCCGTGTGTTACTTCACTGTTCGAAGGTGTGTAATTATTTTTAATTTGTAATGGACCAAAAAATTTATTATTAACTTTAAATATAATAAACAATGTGGAAGCTGCTTAAACGATGTAGGTACAGATAGTTAGGTTAGAGAATGTTAGAGAGAGAATACAATCGGACCTACCAATTTTAAAAAGGAATAAGTTCAGCTTTTTATGGTTAAAGTAGAACATTTCTCGCAGTAAAATGATCACATTTGTAGTGTTTTTTAGTACAGAAATCTCGAAAAATAAAACACGTAGAACAAAAATATCAAAAATAAAATTCTTGATGTTTTATTTATCCACTTTTACTATTTAAATGATCCTCAATTAGTTTTTAAAAATCGTTTGTAAGACACACAGTTAATTTCACATACTTATAGACAAAAGTGAACAAACTTATATACGGAACTATGTAAGTTAAATTTAAAAAAAACGTATACTGAAAAATTTCTGTACCTAAAAATTTATTGGCTAGACCGCTTTCTGTCGTTATACATTCGTTTTACTTCGGTACCTTTGAATATTAGCAGATGGCATGAGATAATATTTAAGCAGGAACAATAATCAGTCTCTCTATATTACGACCCTATTGATTTAAAAAAAAATGACAACAAAATTGTATGCTAACAATAATAAATAAAGAGAACTGTTTATTTTCAAAATAAATATATTTGCCAAGATAAGTGTAACTACATAAACCTATATTTTATATCAATTTAAATATTAGGGCCGGTATTTCCCCCTCCTAATAACTTAATTTACTCATTAAATCTATACATGTCACAAAAATCATACGTATCAGAAGATGACGGGTACAAATTTATTTGACAGTTATTTGGCAGTTTTGCAATATAAAATAATGTAGTTGTTAGTCCACAATGGACCCAAAACGAAATGGCATCTGCCGACTGGCTGACGAGTTTTCATAAACGACACCAAATTCTATCACTCAGAACTCCTGAATCGACTAGTCTTAGTCGAACTACAAGTTTTAACAAAACCAACGTCGTCGCTTTTTTTCTCTTTTGCAAAAAGTGGTGGACCACCATAAATTTGAATCACATGGAACTTAGAAGAACTA
This sequence comes from Monochamus saltuarius, assembly GCA_025584915.1. Lineage (NCBI taxonomy): Eukaryota > Metazoa > Arthropoda > Insecta > Coleoptera > Cerambycidae > Monochamus > Monochamus saltuarius. Next base: position 39,164,613 of record CM046723.1, read on the forward strand.
CAGACATTCTCACGCAGAAAATTGATGCTGCTGATGTAGATATTAAGTTATTAAAGGAAAAGAATATAAATTTAAAGAGGAGATTAAGAAAGAATAATATAGTAGTGTTTGGCATCCAAAACATAAAAAAGGAAGAATTATTAAAAGTTACATTGGAAAGAATAAACACCTTACAACAACAATTAGCGAAGGAGATATTAATAATAAATATAAAATAGGACGATCTAATAACACCTATAAAATTAGAGTTTATATCTTTTCTAAAGAAGAAAACAATATTTCAAAATAAAGATAAGTTGAGAAATCTAAAAGAAAGTAGTTTATCTATAGTTAACGATTTGTGCTTTGAGGATAGGCAAGAGCAAACATTTTTGAGAAAACATCTGAAGGCTGCTAGAGCACGAAATCTAGAAGCAAAAATTAAAGAAAATAAGATAATCATAGATAGTAAAGTATATACAGTGGAAGATCTAAATAGCTTAGAAGAACAATCAGATTTGGATAGTGATAATAGAAGCCTAAAGGAAGATTTAGACGAAAAAACGAAAAAGAGAAAACAGTTTCGAAATATTTAAAAAAGGCAGATACGAAGACGGAAAGTAAGCGAACGAAGCGCAATATAAAAAGAATTAGGCCACTGGCGAAGGAAGCACCTGCCACTACCTCCAAGGAGAAAAAAAAAAGAAATTATAAATACGGTCAAAAACACAGGAAGTAAGAAAGGAAGAGTTTCTCGATCAGGCACACTTGTTAGGCTATTATCCACATAAAAACTGCTAGCAAGCTGGTCAATGGTTTCCAAAGTGTAGCCCTTCTGTTCTGTCCAATTCCTCTTACATCTAGCCAAATGCAGCTCTATAGTGGCACCCAGAAGGAATGGGCTGCTACAAACTCCGAATACAACCCTTCTATGTCGAAAAACCTTAATATGTCCATCCTTTGTGACCCATAAAAATCTGATCTCTATTTTCTTCATTTACTACAATTTGCAGAAATGCCTTCGCGATATCTGCAACAAGTCCTAATCTTTGTAACCTAAATTGAAGGAGCATTGTTGGAATACGGGTGATAAGATTTGGCCCTACTTCTAGGCGCTGATTCAGTGAAGGTTTGCCCCTTTCATGTGCGGAGGCATCAAAAACAGGCCTTATCTTGGTCGTCAAACTGTTCTTTTATAACCGGCCTATGCGGCAAATAGTGGATCCTATCACTTTTATCCGGTTGGGTTACTTCCTCAATAATGCCTTCCTTCTGCCACTCATTTAAAATGCAGTCATACTTTTCAAATATTTGGGACAATTGGAGCTTATTTATTGTTCGGTCAAGCCTCTTTTTTGCCAGAGAATAATTACTGTCGAGAGGGGGGTGATCATCCAGCCAAGGGAACTTCACAACGTATCGACTCTGCTCATCCTCTTGCGTTGTTGCAATAAAACGTTCCTGAATCTCTTTGGCCCAGTCTTCCTTACATCTCTTTTCCGCAGGATCAGTAATACCAAGAATATCAAATTCCCAGAGATCACTTATCTTAGCTTGTTGGACAAAAAGTGAGAACACTGACATAGCGACACTTGCCCTGGAACCAGTTGATGGAATTTTTCCCATTAAAGTCCAGCCTAGTAAGGTGTCAATTGCGAATAACCCATATTTTAATTCATGTTTGCGTCCAGTATACAATGTTCCTAAGATGTCTGCGCCCAGCAGCAATTCTATGGGTTCACTGGTTTCAGTGATTACGACGTCCATTTCTTTAAGTTCCTCAGACATATAAGGAACAAGATTACAAATCGTCGGTTGACCTAGGACTTCTAATGAACATGTGTATCCCCCGCCACTGATTTCGACTTCATAACAACTGTGCTTCTGTTCATTTGTCGTTTTACCACCGAAAAGAGTATGTACTATTCTCTCTTCCCCTTTAGGTCTAAAATCCATCTTCTGTGCGGTACTCTGTAATATATAAGAACGTTGGGAGCCTGTATCCATCAAGGCTCGGATCTGTTTCTTCCTATTATTGCCAACTAGAGCTATCCTCACTGTTTGCAAGAAAACTTGCGCACTCGTTTGATTTGTTAAGACTTGGTCGCTACAGTCTACCGGCTTTTTTTGTGTGGATCCTCCTTCTTTATGAACAAGCAGTTCCTGGCACATCAAGGTAACATGTGATTTTCCACAAAAATGTTATAGTCGTAAATAAAACACACTTTTTAGTTTTAGCGCAGACTAAACTCTTTTATTTCTATTTCTTCCTTTTACTTTATATATACAAGTAAAGTTGGTAACATTTTCTTAGACACTAAATATATACATATATCCGGTGGCGCTAGCAGAGCACGGAATTTTTCAAATTTGATATATATTTAACACCCCCACTATATCAAATTTGAGAATTTTTTATTAAACCTAAATTTGACAAGAACTTATTATGTCTACTGGAACATAGGCTTTTTGTTAATACGTCAGCAATCATTTCTGACGTAGGTAAATATGAAATTTTAATCGAACCATTCACGACTGCTTCACGAACAAAATGATGTCGTACATCAATGTGTTTAGTTCTCTTGTGATACATAGGATTTACTGACAATTTCTGAGCACTTTGGCTGTCGTTAAAAATTTCTATACAATTCAAAAACCTAAAAGTTCATTTAACAAATTTCTATAATAGATAGCCTCTTTTGAAGCTTCCGACAATGCCATGTACTCTGCCTCAGTACTTGATAACGCCACAGTCGGTTGTTTTTTGCTTTCCCAGGAAATTGCAGAATTACAAAGTTTAAAAATGAATCCAGTATAAGACTTTCGATCTTGTACGTTTCCTGCCCAATCAGCATCAACATAACCTTCCAATTCTACATTTCACTTCTTAAATTCTAAACAATAGTTTTTAGTACCTTGTAAGTACCTAAGAACACGTTTAGCACATATCCAATGTGATTCATCATAACAATTGTTAAATTGACTTAAGAAACTAACACTATATGATATGTCTGGACGAGTGAGAACTGATAAATACATTAAACTGCCTATTAACTGTTGATAAGGAAGTGATTTATTATTTTTATTAATCTCACTACTAAAAGACATATTAATTTCCAAAGGTGTTTTAACTGGGTTACAATTTTCCATATTAAACCTTTGTAAAATCTTGTTTATATACTGTTCTTGATCCAAAGTGATCGAACCAGTATCCTTATTTCTAATAATGCGCATTCCTAGACATTGTTTTGCCTCGCCCAAATCTCTAATCTTAAATTTAGAACCAAGTTCTGTTTTTAAACATTCATTTTCAATTGAATTGTTTGAGAATATAAAAAGATCATCAACATATAACGCAATGATGGTTAAAAAATTATTTTTACCCTTTTTAATATACAGACAAGGTTCTAGATCTGATTTCTTATAACCTAATGAAGTCAATACAATGTCTATTTTTCTGTTCCAGGTTCTGGAGGATTGCTTAAGCCCATAAATGGCTTTCTTTAATTTACACACCATGTTTTCTTTATTTGGTACCTCAAAACCCTCGGTCTGTTTAATGAAAACGGTTTCCTCCAGAACTCCGTTCAGGAATGCTGTACTTATATCTACATGATTGATACATAAATCTAATTGAGCCGAAAGAGCTACTAACAATCTCAAAGTTGAGTGACGAACTACAGGTGCAAAAGTTTCGTCATAATCAACTCCCTGTCGTTGCGTGAAACCTTTTGCAACTAACCTAGCTCGGTACCGCACTTCACTTTCGTCTCCGCTCTTTCTTTTGAACACCCACTTGCACTGCACTACGCGACCATCTTCTGGTGGATTCGTTAACTCCCATGCGTCGTTTTCCCGAAATGCGTCCATTTCTTCCAACATGGCTTCCTTCCACTTCTCCTTGTCCGGTCTCGATAATGCTTCAGATATCGTACAGGGGTCATCGTCTAGGTTCATAATATCCGCAGCGCACGCAAAAGTCACATAGTCGTCAAACACCTTTTTTCTTGGCACTCTGCTGGATCTCCGTAACACTTCGGGAACCGTCACTTCATCTTCTAATGTATAATCACTATCATCGTCATCTTGAGCATCTGTGAATTCTCCGGAGGTTTCGAAAACATCTTGTTCTTCTATAGTTTCATTACTTGCCCCCACTGGATCTGTGACTTTGGTAGATTCATTTGTTTCTGTACTCGCACCTACGTTTACTAACATTTGCGTTTCTTTTACTTCACTTTCCATGATTATTACGTCTCTACTAAAGATTACCGAGTTAGTCCTTGGGTTGTACAATCGATAACCTTTGGTGTTGTCACCGAAACCAACAAGTAACATTTTTTCCGATTTCTTATCCCACTTTCTTCTATTTATTTTTGGAATGTGAGTCATGACCTGACTTCCAAAGATCTTTATATGGCTCACTTCTGGTTTCTGACCATTCCATAACTCAAAAGGTGTTCTGTCGTTTAACCCAGAACTTACAGTTCGATTCTTTAGATACACGGCAGTGTTAACGGCCTCTGCCCAGAATTTCTTTTCAAGGCCTGCATCAAACAGCAAGCATCTCGCTTTTTCGACTAATGTTCGGTTCATCCTTTCACTTAAACCATTTTGCTCTGGCGTATACGGATTTGTTTTTTGATGAATTATACCGTTTGTGCGTAAATAACTCTGAAATTCTTTGCTGGTGTATTCGCCTCCGTTATCTGACCTTAGAATCTTTATTCGACAGTTTTTCTGGTTTTCCACCTGATTCTTGAACTCCTTAAAACATTCGAGCACCTGGTCCTTTGTGTTCAGAAAGTAAACAAATAGCGTACGGCTGAAATCATCCTCAAATATTAAAGAATATTTAGACCCACCTATAGACTTTGTTTCCATGGGTCCGCTGAGGTCCGTATGTATTACTTCTAGCAAGGATTTTGCCCTAATGCCTTGATGTTTGAACGGCAATCTCGATTGCTTGCCTTCGCAGCAAACAACACAATTTCTGTTGCCACAATCAATCTCACCATGACATACCATACCATTTACTGCACCATTCTTCATTTTAACTAAATCGGAAGAATTTATGTGTCCGAATCTTCTGTGCCATGTGACACCTGTCACTTTGGTTGATGTAGCTAACAAACAGTGGTTTGGCTTTTCAGCGTTTAATCTGTATACATTGTTAACTAAATCAGCTGTTGCTACCAGAGTCCCTTTGTTATTAAAAATCTTGCAACAATTCTTCTCAAAATTCACTGAATTTCCATTCTTTATCAGTTGACTTACTGACAAGAGATTGGTGGTTAAACACTTTACATTTTTTATTATCACTCTGTGTTTCTCATTGTCCACCAAAGTTGTGAGGTTAACTTCTCCAACACAGCTAACTGCCAGTTTTGTCTCATCTGCGACCATAATCTCCTGAATATCAGGTTGGTTCACTGCATTTTCTAAACTGTTTTCATCCAGTGTGAGGTGAAAGCTTGCACCTGAATCGACATACCAATCATCTCTATTAAATTGTCCGGTTAGAAATATGGCACTAAATGCGTTATTCTTTCTTCTTGGGTCATAATTCTTCTTTTCAAATGAACTTCGTGCAGTATATTTATTTGGACATTGACTTTTAAAATGACCCATTTGTTTACACTGGTAACATTTTACGTCTTTTCTGACATTACTCGAACTGACGGATGACTGATCAGGATAGCCAACTCCAACACCACGCTTGTGCTTGTCACTGGAACTGTAACTGGAAGTTTTACAGGCAAAAGCGCTACCTGTTTTACCGGCATCATCTCCTTCCATGTCCAATAGTTTTGTTTTAATGGCGTCGACACTAATTTTAATGCCTGAATGCTCCACCGCCATAATCATGGGCATGAATTTTTCTGGTAAACCTGCTAACAGCAGCGATCCCACCCATTCGTCATCTATCTTGAATCCTGTTCTACTTAATTTTTGGGAGGTTTCGATGATTTGGTTCACATACGCCGCCATCGAGTCACTACTCCAACCTCGTGGAGATAAGTGTCCGTAGTAGGGATATCTTTCTTGTAAATCCACAATCATCGTACATAGTTTTTAATTTTTCCCAAATTTCTTCAGCGGTTGTCGCTTCTTTTATGTGTACATACAAAGGAGGATTAATCGTCAGGATTAATTTTGCCTTGGCTTTGAGTATTTTGTCGGCGTCCGTTTCTTCACCGGTGATGGTTTTTTCATAGCCATCCAACGTAAGGAAATTTTCAGCAGCAAATGCCCATTCGCCATAATTTTCACGTCCTAATAACTTAGGTACACTTGCGATTAGATTACTAGCCATACTTGCGCGATCGAAAAACAGAAAAGCTCAACGAAATTAACAATACTGGTTAAACACGTGGCTCTGGGCCCATAACCTGTTATAGTCGTAAATAAAACACACTTTTAGTTTTAGCGCAGACTAAACTCATTTATTTCTATTTCTTCCTTTTACTTTATATATACAAGTAAAGTTGGTAACATTTTCTTAGACACTAAATATATACATATATCCGGTGGCGCTAGCAGAGCACGGCGGGAATTTTTCAAATTTGATATATATTTAACAAAAATACATTTTAATGTAGTGCGACACTTCCTCGCAGGATGTCCAACCTTCAAACAACGGTAGCAAGCCCTTCCTCTGGTTAAAAACTCCTTCTTTTGTTCCAAGGTCATTTTCTGAGCCTTGAAACAGCTTTCGTTATCATGTGAACCTCCACAAAATACACATTTAGCAACGTCGCAATTTAGAAGTCCTGAGGCCGTGGCTACTTCTGGCCCCACTTTTCCAAATTTCAATTGTGATCCTTTTGATGAAACTTCGGCGTCATGATTGACCTCTTTTATGTGAAAACCTTCAACCGCTAATGTAAGTCTTTGCTCATTTTACACCTCATGGCGCAAAAATTTCATAAGTCCCTTTAAACGCACATCTAATGTATCAATTGGCCCTTCTTCTAACGCATCGGAATCCCTACTTAATCTTTCCGAAGATCTATGGTAAATGTAGATTTTCTGGGAGGCATGATTCTATCAAGGGGTATAGCATGGCCGCGTATTTATCCGAAGATATCCCTAATGTTTCCAATGAACGAAGCTGACTTTCGATTTTGTCATACAGTACGGCAACAGGGCAATTTTTCGACCCAGATTTATTCAAAACAAGCCTTAATAACTTGCGCACGTACACCTCTATTTGCAAATCTTCTCGCCCGAACCTCGACCGCAAACTGTCTACAATCTTTTCATAATTATCTGGTACCGGGGGGAAACTATATACTATTTTACGTGCACGACTACCGGGGCCGTTTGCCTTTCATAAATAGGCAATTTTGTCATTCGCATCGATTTCATTACCCTCATGGATTTTGTTAAATTGCGACCAGAAAGGCAGCCAATCTTTGAGGTTATCCTTAAATTTTTTAAGTTCTATGGTAGGTAATTTAAATTTACGTCTACCTGTGACAGATGTAGTACTGGAAACGGTGGAAGCCTTCTCTGAAGGTACCCTTTGCTTGCCTTTCCTACTGCACCTTTCTTGTAGCTCCAAAAAACGCCGCCTATATTCATCACTAGCTTTAATTTCAGTACATAATTCTTCCTCACTACTTTCCAACTCTGTCAACATCCTATCGTAAATTTTACCATCCATTGCTTGCAATTCCTCAAATTTAGTTTGCAGCATTTGTAAACATACATGAATCTGCGCTACCTATTGTTCCTCAGCTGATAATAGCGTGTCGAGCTCATTAACCTTCTTTGTAAATAGCCTGCGAATAATTCTACGATGTTTCGTGTCTTTTTTCATCATGCAAACTTGGTATTCAACCCTTATATTTCCAAATACTCGTGTCCTGTCACGGTCGCCACTTTATATGGGATCGCAAAATAACTCCCCGTTATTCCTTGTTCCCGGTTCGATTTGTTAATTATACCAGTACTTGACTTATATAAGACTTTTATTAATTGCACAAGAACACCAAAACATCAAAGCTAAAAACTACTTGCTTGACATACATATAATAATTATAATGACATTGACATATCCCGGAACTATTGATAACAAAACATTTTTTACTATTTATACCTGAAACATCCCTGCGAATCGAACGACAAGAAGGTACCTTTGTGTATTTAATCGCTGCCAAGGCTAGGGTAGCCCCGTTGAAAGAATTGACGATACCTCGTTTAGAATTGTTAGGAGCCACCATAGCTGCTCGGTTATATGAATCTGTCAAAGAGCATTTTGGGAAAATAGCAACATATTTTTGGAGCGACTCTTCAACGGTTTTATCGTGGATTAAACGAGCTGAAGAATGGTCACCGTTTGTCCGAAACAGAGTAAAAGATCGTTAACAGAAGCCGAAAAATGGAATCACGTACCTGGTAACATGAATCCCGCGGACTTACCTTCTAGGGGTTGCAAGGCTGATTTTCTGATCCGCAATAAATGGTGGGAGGGACCCATTTGGTTGTATAAGGACCCTCTCAATTGGCCTAGGGAAAACTATGAGGTGAATGAGCAGCAAGTTAATTTGGAAAAGAAGAAAATGACAATGACTTTGTTCAGTGCAGATTCAAACTTCTGGAATTTGAATCATTTCGGGCAGTATACTAAAATATTAAGAATGATAGCCTGGGTCAAACAATTCTGTTTTAACGCTCGACCCCCTTCCAGCAAGTGCGAGGTGCGTTAAACGTAGAAGAATTGGACGCTGCAGAAATGTTTGTGCTAAAGACGGTACAAAGCGAGTCTTTTATGAAAGGGGATACTCGTCTAGCTTCTTTGAAACCATTCTACGACGATTTTGGATTGATCCGGTTACGATCACAAGTATCACAACGCCCTGACACTGAAAACTTTCGTTTTCCAATAGTATTGCCAGGCGAACACTCCTTGGTGAGAAAGTTAATCATGAAGATACATAAGGAATCGTGTCATGTAGGCACTCAGGGACTACACAATCTTGTGAGAGAGAGGTATTGGATCTTGGGAGGACGACGCACGCTGAGGTCCGTGTTATCCCAGTGCAGTATTTGCAAAAGACATTCCAGCAAGTCATTGAAGGTCGAGCCCCCCACGTTGCCATTGGATCGTGTGCGCGACGCTATTGCATTCGAAATTACCGGCGTTGATTTTGCTGGTCCCTTGCTTCTAAAAGGTGGACTTAAAGCGTGGGTTTGCTTATTCACGTGTGCAGTTTATCGGGCCATTCATTTAGAGCTGGTAACCTCATTATCGACTTCGTCATATATTCAGGCTCTTCGACGATTCGTTGCTAGGCGCGGTCGGCCTAGCACGATGTATAGTGATAATGGGACGAATTTTGTTGGATTCGAACGTGCGTGTAAAGACTGGACAGCAATTGCAGAGTGCTTAGTTCCGCACGAAGAATTCAGTGGCGTTTCAATCCCCCTACAGCAGCATGGTGGGGAGGGTTTTGGGAGCGTTTAATTGGCGTGGTAAAAGGACTTCTATGAAAAATGTTAGGACGTGCGAGTTTGTCTTATGAAGACTTAATGACGGTTTTGTGCGAGTGTGAAAGCGTGGTCAATTCGCGACCATTAATCTATGTTTCGAACGATCCGCAAGAGCTAATACCATTGACTCCCGCCATGTTTCTACGTGATCACGACGGCGGGGACCTGCCAGAGGCTGACGTCATTGAAGGCGCCTCACTTTTTCGTAAAGCTAAACATAGGCAAAAGTTAGTAGAGGATTTGCGGAAAAGATTTAGGGTAGAGTATCTGGCCCAACTTAAACCACATACCAAAACGCGCCAGCATGGACAAGATAAAATATCACTGGGCGATGTAGTACTTATAGGAAATGACAGTGAAAAACGATTGAATTGGCCGTTGGGACGGATTATAGCATTGTTGCCGGGAAAAGACGACCATACTCGATTGGTAAAATTGCAGACAACTCGAGGGCAAGTGCTTCGGCCGGTGCAAAGGTTATATCCACTAGAAGGAGCATCGGATTTCTATCCATCCGCAGCAACCACTACGTCACATTCACCTGGTCTTCTCAGAGGAGTGATCGGCAACGAAGACAAGGAAAGTGCGGGAGTGATTGATAGCAGAGTATCCAATCTAGGTGGTGAGAGTGCGGGAGTGATCAATAGCAGAGCATCCGCTAGTGATAGTGCGACGGCAGGCCCAAATGAAACAAAGGAATCTGCGAGAGCGAAGCAGCAGTCAAAAGAGCGCACCCGAAGAGGACGTTTAGTTAAGTTACCCGTTAGATTTAAGTAATTAAATTTGTAAAATGGTGGGAGAATGTTGCAGTCAGAGGCCCATTCCATGTTATGTTTCAGGTATAAATACTAAAAATGTTTTGTTATCAATAGTTCCGGGATATGTCAATGTCATTATAATTATTATATGTATCTCAAGCAAGTAGTTTTCAGCTTTGATGTTTTGGTGTTATTGTGCAATTAATAAAAGTCTTATATAAGTCAAGTACTCGTATAATTAACAAATCGAACCGGGAACAAGGAATAACGAGGAGTTATTTAGCGATCCCATACCATCTTTCATAGAAAGGTATTACGTTTTGCAAAGAAAATGGAGTGGTGGTAATCCCTCTGTCAGCCTACTGATCCCACAAGTTACAACCTTTAGAATAGGTAGGTAATAACTCGAAAGTGAATTTAAAAGCAGCTTCTTCGATTTCCACCGGGAGAAATATATTTTGTTGATCACTTTCCGTGTTACGAGATTTGAAGTTACATATCAACAAACGCTGAAATTTTCATTACCACTTCCACCGAGCCCAATGTTTGTCTATGAGGAATCGGTCGATTTGGATATCTTTGGTGGTATAATCTTACTGCAGTGTTACTATTTTTGGTATACATTGGTATAAATATTATTTGCCATAATTATTGTGATAATAAATTAATCAATTAGTACTAATTATTGGTTGACAGAAAGTGTCAATTTATTAATATGATAAACACAAACCTAGAAAAAATACAGACTGTGCCAGTATCATATTGCTGGCGACCGCTAATTCATGGCTGCCTTAATAGGTCCAGAATCACTAAAACTTGGTTTTTATGCCAATTTACGTTGGTTGTATTGTAACGTGAAGCTCATTTGTTTACCGTGATTGGTCACATTCTTTAATGACATTTAAAATGACAGCAAGTTAGTTAATTTCCTATTGCAATGCAGCCATCATATTTGCGCAACCGCTAGCATAAAACAAAATTTGTTTGTTTAATAAAATATCCATTTTCTGAACCGTAAGACCCTAGGAAACGCGGAACCTGTCACGTGACCAAATCATGAACCGACGCTGTCTATTTTTTCTAGGTTTGTGATTATAAATAACAATTTATTTGTTATGACATCTTCCTACTTTATTTTTACAAATGTTCGCAATTACCCCTTTAGTGAACAATGACGCATCTAATTTTTATACTAGGAAACTATCGGTTTTATGGAAAAATTACAAGAGGTACAAAAGTTGTGCAATACATCAGTCTTCCCAATAAATATTTTCTTCTACGTTCATGTAAAAAACAATACTTTATTGAATTATATTTAGTGGAAAAAGTGGTTCTTTATTGCACTAGTGCAATAAAATGTTTATTGCATTCATCTGTCATTCTACTACAGCGTTTTGTCATCATGAGAAACATAAACGTTCAAATCGACGTCACATTTTTCTAGACTTAGTGTCATCTAAATAACATTTTTTGGTTTTTGCATGAACGTAGAAAAAATATTGTATGCAACTGGTACAAAAAGTGCTTATTGCAGTCGACGTGTTGTCCTACTCGGCCTGACGGCCTCGTTGAACAATTTCACGTCGCGTGCAATAAACACTTACTTTTTGCACTTGTTGCATAAATAACTATTTTCTACGTTCATGCAAAAAACAATACTTTATTGAACTATATTTAGTGGAAAAAGTGGTTCTTTATTGCACTAGTGCAAATGTTTATTGCATTCATCTGTCATTCTACTACAGCGTTTTGTCATCATGACAAACATAAACGTTCAAATCGACGTCATATTTTTCTAGACTTAGTGTCATCTAAATAACATTTTTTGGTTTTTGCATGAACGTAAAAAAATATTGTATGCAACTCGTACAAAAAGTGCTTATTGCACTTGTTGCATAAATAACTATTAAATAAACAATTTGCTTCATATAAAAAAAATCTAATAAAATATTGCAATGGGGTTGACTATTTCACTCCTTTTTAAAATACGTCAATGATGGAAAAAAATATTGAAAAGTTATTTCTTTATTAGTAGGATGCGCTTACCAAGTTTCGTGTCTCTAGCATGTTAAAGAAAAAAATTAAAATGTGAATTTCAATCCCCTCCTTTAAGGGGGTATATCGCCTCAGGGGTGCAACTTTCATATAAGGTATTTTTACTTCAATCCTCTTATTTTTGGCTCTACATTCACTGGTACCATTTTTGCTACTTCATTTAAAATGTACATACATATAAAACATTGTTCTGAAAGTGATTTTATTTTATTCGAAGAGATGGGACCTAAAACTTCCCTTCAGATAAAATATAATCTCACTCTTAGTACTTATATCACAAATAACTACTTTAAGTAAATATTGAAAATGAGATTTAAAATTTATTCAAACGTTATCCTAGCAAAACCTAGAAATACTTCAAATTTTATTCAATTTCTGTATATGTTATACATATACATATATCCATACATATACATTATACACATTCAATACAAGAGGTAATAATTTGATTTACTTAAATAATCATAATTTAACCACATACCAAAAGGGGCCTCTCTACTTATGTGGAACAATTTTCAATAAACTGCCTGTAAACATTAAGCGCCATACGAGTACAAGATTATTTAAAAAAGAGTTACGCTCGTTTCTAGTAGAAAATTGTTTTTATTCCTTACAAGAATTTTATGCAGGACATTAACTTTTAAATATATGTTCTTTTATATTTCTGTACTGTGTTAATTCATTTTTATACATGTTTGTAGTTGTAAGTGTAATGTAGACTATTTTAAATTATTGTATTTTAGACTATTTTTCCTTTTCTTTTTGATGTTCATATCCTGTAATTGGGCTTACATGAATAAAGCATTATTATTATTATTATTATTATTATTATGCAGGGGATTCAGAATTTATCTAAAATAGTTTGGGAATAGATGCATCATGAGGAATGTAGTCAATATCATAAAAACAATTGTAAAATTCTTATAGTTTCCGAGTAAAACATTATTGAAGTTGTAGTATTTTCAACCTTTACATCGCTGGGCTACTGTAGTCTCTAGACAGGCGATTCCGAATATTGAAATCCGATTACTTTTTGTAGGCACTAAAGTTTTTGTGACGCCAGTCTTTACATTAGTTTTTCAAATGTCAAAAATGGCTTACGTGTATAGTAGCAACTCGGAGTTGATGGATATCGTTTTAATTTATGACGCTGTGAAAATGCTTTAACAGAACGATTTCCCGATAAACATGTGTCAAATGCAGCTATTTTTACCACCGTGTGCAGTAACTGCAGTGAAGCGCAACGCGAGAGAAATTTGAAACAGAATCGTGGAAGAGATGGACTTCCACGGCCTATCGAAGCAGTGTGGCTATCATACACGATGCTCAATTATATCCATAGCATATACAGCGTGTTCAAGCATTAATACCAAGGGATTAAACGAGGAGGACCGGTACCATTTGGACTTTTTCTGTGGAGATATTTAAAAAATGAAGTGAAAAGGATACATACTACTGATGATTTACGGAAACGTACATAGCTGCTGCCAATAACTTTGAGTTCAAAACGGACAAGAAGAAACATTTGTGTTAATTTGTAAAAACTGGGTAAGACGGGCTCAAAATGTTGAAACATTAAGTATGTCAAACTATTTTATTAATTACAACCACAAATTAAATCTATTAATAATTAATAACAACAGCGGCAAACGCAGTTAAATTTGTTGTATAAAATCGGCGTTATAAAATGTTATTTATTTATTTCTTTGATCATTTTTTTCCATTTTTTTTCCGGTCATAGATTGTCACCTTATCAAGTTTTACAGTGGACTAGTGTCCAGTGCGGTCCAGAAGTGTATTCTTAAATCAATTTCGAACTGCTCTTTTTGATTTTTTTACAAAATTGTTTTTGTAAAAGTCCTCTAAACACTCAAAAAATTTTTTTAGATAAGTTCTGAATCACCCTGTATATGTAATAATTACTTCAGCTAGTGATATGTAGCCCTACTTAATTTTCTAATATGTCAGTAGAAAAAGTCCATCTGCGACGTAAGAATTCCGGTTTCCAATGTAGCTGTCTTATAAAAGAAATGTACCTATATACTCGTAATTACAAATTATCTATTTTAATCTAGATTGAAAATTACTAGGAACAAATAATTAAGGTCTATTTACACACATCAGTACCGTGTCAGTTCCGTAACAGTATCAGTGAAAAATAAAAAATTGTTGCTTAGATTTTAAATTGGCGTGTTTATACACATCCGTCACAGTGCCGTATCAGTGCTGCTTCAGTGTCCGTTCAACGGCTTCTAATGCCGGCGATGATATTTTTGTAATTCTGTTGACGAACTGACCAGATTTTTCTATTAGAATAGACGAAAAGCTTATGGAGCTAGTACGAAATTTTGATCAACTGCATAATAAATATATTCAAATCACTTTGTTTGATCGTCTACTAACTTCTCTTTACGGACTAAGGACGGATATGTGTAAACTGGCATCAGTTATCGATCAAAAAAAATAACACTGATACTGAACTGATACGTCACTGATGTGTGTAAATGGACCTTTATGTTAATTTATTTTAGGGAAAACGACAAGAAAAAACACAAATACAAACACAAGAATAGAACTAAAGAAATGTTACATCAGCTCGAAATATATTGCGACAAATCTACACTACATGGCCTTCGATATATAGGAGACACTTCTCTCACGTTCGCTGAAAGGTAATTGTCGATAAATGGAAATTAAATTTTAAATAACATGTCAACCGCATTTAAACTGATATGAAATGAATATGATGTTGGTAATTATATAACTTCAAATTCTCTATACTTTATTATTCAACTCCCAATTTTAATTCTATTCTAGGGCTGTTTTTATGGCAGCCGAATACTGTTTCCCTAAAAATCGCAAAATTAAGAACTCCATGTTATAAACCGAGTAACAACTTTAAAATACTCACTACATTTTTGGATCGCAAGAAATCTATCATCGGCTTTTGAATTTAGATTATATCGGCCCAGGAGCCTATCCCTCACGTTTCTAACTAGCACACTGCCAATAAAGCTTTGAACATGTGGTTAGCAATCGTTGCTATTATAGTAATGAAAACCAATCCAACTTCAGACACACACACACTTTCTTTGCATTTATCTTGAATTTGAAGCACTATAACATCCGAGAGCTATCAGAAACTGGATTAGGGATAAATTTACTATATAAAAAATGCGACGGTAATTAGTCACTATTTGGCATCAATCCGTTTAAACCTTTTTTCGTCCTTATGTTTTCATTCAATTCAACTTCGAAGCTGAACTTCCTCCTCAGGTCTAACAACCATTGTTCCGTTGAACGCTCTCTTATCAAGCTACCAATAAATTGTTATGGTAGTGCCAAAATTAGTTCTGGTCCAATAGATTGACAGATATCAGTCCTTTTGCTACTCGTCATGTCAATGTGACCCGGAACCTAGGTTAGTTTCAGATTTTAGCACCAACATTAGAAAGCCAGACGTCCCTATCAGATATATCCATTTTGAGGTCCTTTGAAATATAGTTGATGAATGATGTACTCCAATCGTTGTTGTGGTAGCACCGGAACAATATCTCCATTGCCACATATTTAAATGGGAAAAACGTACAAATCGCTCGTTAGATGTCCTAATACCATTAAACAGTGTACGTTCATGTATCCTGAGAAAACCTCGGAGCATCTATCCTGGATTCTTGGTTAATTTTGTAGTAGTATTTTGTAGATTCCTGGTGATGAAACGATCCTTTCACAGAATTTCTTTCAAATCTGTCGTTTACATGAAACTGTCGCCCTTTTATATTGATGCCTATCATGGTTTAGTTTAGTGAACATAGACCTGCTGTAGCTATTTCCTTTACGTTTACCAGAGCATCCACCGTTATTTCACTTTTCTAGAAAACTCTTAACTAAACTCCCCCCTCCCTTTTATCTCTTGTAATTGGTCTTTTATTAAGCAAGTTTTATACGATTTATCTAAAATATTCAACAAGTGTAAGTAGGTTCTACCTAACGCCACCACAGATCCTTTCCATTCTCTGCAAAGACATAAATTGTGCAGATTGTTATACCGTTCCAGAACATGGTTCCGAACCGTCTCTGTAACCATCCTTACACACTCGGAAGCCATCTATTTCTGAACTTATGCATTTGTCTTTTATACTACATTAAATATATCAGGACATTGATACTGAGATTACTAAAGTCACGACGTTTTGGCTCCTGTTTTGGAACCATTTTCGAGGCGCTAAAGTTTTTTTGTTTTTTTTTTGTTAAGGAAAAACTGGGAAGAGATGCTGGATCTATACAGGCTGTATCACAGAAGAGGGTCACTCTCATGTATCTCGCTTAATATGCGAGACACGTCAAAAATCTTTAATTGTTTTTTGTTGCAATTTTGGAGGCCTTTATGCTCGTAAAAACAAATTTGAGATCCATGGCCAACTTTATGAGTAATAACAAAAAAAACCTGTAAAATGCCCAAACTTTAAAGCTGTCTAACTTTTTTATTTTAAGAGATAGAGAAAACTTGTTGGTAATAAATTTTTATTGCAAAATTGATACCTTCCACCTGATATAAACAGATTTTTCGTATGTGGTTTGCTGCGCCCTCTAGGCGGATAAAAAAAATTTTATTGAAGCAGGCTATGGTCACAAAAAAATTGCCTGTTTTTTCGTCTTTCATGCAATATACTACGTGTTGCCCTTATCTTTTGTATTTATTACATTTTTTTCAAACTATCTTACTAAAATGTATAACTACTACACATTTTTAACAGTTTTCTTTTATATGAAATATAATTTTCAGAATTTTTTGGTTAATTTCCTTTTCTGTGGCTATTGGTTTTGCTGCATATTATATAAGTAATATTTACGAAAAATGGAAATCAAGTCCCGTAATAATCAGTTTCAGTCCTTTCGATGCTGATTTAAGTAGTATACCTTTTCCAGCTATAACGATCTGTAACATGAACCAAGCTAAAAAAACTGAGGCAGAAAGAATAATAAAAGAGGGGTAAGTTAGTCTTTACATTTCATTTTTTTATATTATAACATTTTCTGAAGAAACAAAACATCTTGATGATAAATTGACAACATTTTGGGAATTACAAGAACATATAATATCAGCGTTTCTCCAAACTACTGCTCAACTTTTTAATGATGGAAAAGTTATAGTGCACCTCCCAATGAAATAGGCACCTAACTTGCATTAATGCATTGAATAAACTGTTTTCATATTTAAATTATTATTATTAAAGGTCCAATATGAATGCATTCTCTAGCCAGAAAATATCACAAAAATTAAGGCAAGCATCTTGATCAAGTACATCAAAATACTGAATTGTGTTTTGAAATTTTAACTGATTTTTATGTTGATGACATTCTGACAGGTAGTAACAATGTTATATAGTCCACATTCAAATTTATGTCAAAACAATTATAAAATACCGAACCCTTATGGATTTAAATTAAATAAGTAGATATTAATGGATTCAAATTAAATAAGTAATAAGGCATGTTTTTACAAGCTAAAAATGAAATTGTTAATGCTACAAACCAAAAAGTAATTGAAATCGGCCCTCCTAAAATCAGTGAAGTTAAGGTTTTACTGTACTCAAAAGTTGCATCTAAAACATAGTTCAACCAAAAGACAGCAGCCAAGGAAATTTGAAGACAAAATTTGATATTAAGAGTAACATCGATTCTCTTGGGTCGGACATACCAGTGTCTAGGGTCAAAAATATCAGCAAGGGTGGTGTACTTATTGGCTGTAACAATGATGATGGAATCAATAAATTTAAGGAATTAGTCATCAGAAACTGACAATTATGAAATTAAGGTAGTAAAAGATCCCAATTCTAAAATAAAAATCATAGAAATGTCCGAAAAATATACTCAAGAACGTCTTTTGAACTTTCTGAAAGACCAAAATTGTACTGTTGCTAAATTTGCTGTTTACGGCCTCTCGCCTACGGCTCGTGGCCGTAAACTTCACCTCGTGAATAATACCCATCATTATACGCTCGTAGAATAATATACTATTTATGTTGAGGAAATGTATTATTTCGCTAAAGGTAATACAATATTCCAACTGGCGCCAATGTCTTCCTTAAAGTATATTTAAAATAAGTAAGTATTTTGGTAGATTTATGTATCTAAAATCTTAGACAGCTTTGCAGCTGTTTGTTTGTTTTACTTCGGTTGAAAATAATATCAAGAGAAACATTCCTATTATTTGCTAATACCTATATTATCCAGTTATTAAATATTTAAAATGATATGTCTGTAGAAGACATTGTTTCAAGAAGCCAGTTGCTTATGGCATTTCGATATAAGCAAAACTTTATATCAAGTACGCCACATATGTATTTTGTACAAATGTTAACAAAACAAAGGTATATGTTTCAATATTCGATCTAATTTAATTGGCCTGTTTATACTTTAATTTATCATACTTCTCTTCAATAATCCATACATAGTCTTTATATTTTACATTTTGAACATAAATATACATTTATGTTAATATCGCTTATGAATTTTCTATGGTCTACCATAAGTTTTCTGTATTAAAAAAATATGAGCATAAAAAACTAAAATTGAATCTTATTCAACATACTTTTTGTTTTATGTATATAAGAATTTAGGTACCTGTTTTCAAATCTTTGATTTTCTAATTTTAAGGAGAGCTATATCATGTATACTCGCGTCAAGAATTCAGACGTCTTACGTCACAGCTGACGTTACACATATGTTTTTATTGTCAACATAATTTTCGATATTTGGTCGCGTTAAAAACAATAATTTTTTGCAATTTAATGCAATATATAATGCAAACTTTTAGTGTAGTATATAGTTTTATTACTGTCAGATGCAGTTTCTTAAATATTTTGATGAAAATATAATGAATTATTTATTTGTTCGTATGACGTAAGTCTGAATTCTTGTCGCGAGTATGTAACCTAATCTAACATAATGATAAACTTACAATACAATAAAAATTATGGAAAATATAGATGTTTCTGACTTTCCAAATGAATGCATTGTCCTATTCTGAAAACATATACTTACCGCAACCACACCGCAAGTATAAACTTGCACACGAAACACGAGCATATGTAAAATTCAATTTCTTGAAAACCGTAACACGTGGCGCAGTAAACTTTCTTTTAAAAACTGTTTCATGCTTTCGACTACATTTGTCTCAATATAACTATAGTTATATTTTCAATAATTAATGTAGCTCTCCGCATAGTACATAGTAAAGTGTTTAATGCACAAATTTGCTGGTACCGACTATGAAACAATTTTTTTCCCTTTATTTCAGTCTATCTTTCGTTTTGTCTCCATCCCAAATGAATTAGCCTCTAGGCAGCACATATTTCAGCGTTTTGTCACAACACGTCAACATAATCTTACTCTGCACAGCGATATATCTGGTTTTAACAAAACTTGATCACGTGTTTCACCGTTAGCCTTAATCCAAGTATGCCGTCTATGGTCACGATGGATCAGATTACTTTGGTGTAGAAAAAGTGCCCGAACTATTGGTTTGGTAAGATGACAAATTTTGTGACAAAATATGTAGATATTATCTACAAATGTTGAGAATAACCCTACAGACTGAGATGAGAAAATGAAACAGATCTAAAAGGCATTAAATACAAGTTTCAATAAAGTTCAACACAATATGAAACCATGCAGTAGAAGTGAAAATCTGAAATGCAGTACAAGATAAAAAACACACTGTTTAGAATTGAGATGAAAAATATCCAATTACATAACGAAATATCAACAAAAACAGCAATACGAAGTCAGTAAAGAGGCATCTTCTACATCAAGAATGACTTGGTAATGCTAAAAATTACAAGTATGCCTTGTACTGGAAGCTATCAACTATCCCCTAAATGCAAGGTACCTCCAGACCTTATAAAAAATGGATAACAGTACTAAATAATGATTAACGTAATAAAGAAACAATATAAAAGCGAAAAGTTTCAAATTATCATTTAAATTCGTTATATTTCATATAAATCGTCATATTTAATATGTCTTGATGAAAATCGGCCCATTTTTTTCTGTAATGCCGGTCGCCATACTTCATATGTATTCTTAATGATTCAATTTCTGTTCTGTCAACATATCACGTCTGAAGACAGACGACTGATCAGGATGGCCGAGTGTTATGATTACTGTCCTTCATATAACGTGGTGTATTGAATTAATGTTTTAATAAACATAATAGCCAATATACGTAATATAATAATAATAATAATAATAATAATAATAAATGCATTTATTGCCCAACAGTTACCCATTTACAGAGCAATTATACAAAATAAATTATTACTTTCAGTTAAGTGATTATATACAAAGTGTACCAAATACAACTATGACAGATACATATTAAGTTCAACAGAATTAGAAAGATAATTATAGGTATTCTTTACATTTACGTTTTAACTCAACAAAACTGCAACAGAAAAAATCACAAACGGAAGCAATTACATTTGCATTAGCGCACATTACATGTATTGGTGCTTTTGACAATAAATTTGTTTGAGCTCTTTTACAGTAAAATATATTATTTTGTCTGGTTGCAAGTCTAGGAACTAATATATCAATTTGCGATAACAAAGCAGGACAGTCAATTTTACCCTGTAATAACTTACATAAAAATAAAACAGATGCTAGTTTTCTACGCCGCTCCAAGGACATAAAATTAAAACTACTCAATAAATCATTATAATCGCACCCTCTTTGGGGATATACCCCACTAGTTCTAAAACTTAAATATTTTAAAAAGTTCTTTTGGACTCTTTCAATAGCAGAAGAATACTGCAGATATATAGGATTCCATATTAAAGAGGCATATTCCAATTTAGTTCTAATTAAACTAAAATACATAGTTGACAAAGCAGACACATCTGTGAAATTTTTGCTATTACGTATAACAAAACCTTGAGTATTATATGCTGACTTTATTATATTACTTATATGTTGATAGAATGTTAATTGATGATCAAAGTTAACTCCTAAGTCTCTTATATTATTTGTTCTTTCTAAAGTAACATTATCGATTGTGTACGGATATTGCAAAACATTTGATTTACGGCAAAATGATATTATTTTACATTTAGAAATATTTAGAAAAAGGTGATTTTTGAGGCACCAATTTTCCAATAGAGTAATTTGTTCTTGCAACATAATACAGTCATCTACATTAACAATAGAAGTATATATTTTCAGATCGT
Source organism: Monochamus saltuarius (assembly GCA_025584915.1). NCBI lineage: Eukaryota > Metazoa > Arthropoda > Insecta > Coleoptera > Cerambycidae > Monochamus > Monochamus saltuarius. The sequence continues at coordinate 39,186,133 of CM046723.1, forward strand.
CGGCAAACATCAATTTGTTACAATCTATTACATTGCATAAATCATTGACGAAAATCAAAAAAAGTAAAGGTCCTAAATTGGATCCTTGAGGACACCACTTGTTGCAATATAGATATCAGAGGAAAAACCATTGTAACAAACAAATTGTTTGCGATTACTCAAATAAGATTTCAAAAGTATCAAATATTTGCTATGAATGCCTAAATCTGAAAATTTCTTAAGTAGTGCATTGTGACATATTTTATCAAACGCTTTACAAAAATCTGTGTAGATAGCATCAACTTGCCCTTTACCATCTAGTGTTTCACATAGAAACTGACTGAACACAGCCAGGTTACTAGTAGTTGATCGAGAATTCATAAATCCATGTTGAGAGGTTGATATAATATTTTTTGCAGACGCATATATGCGATTGTATAAGACACTCTCTAATAGTTTTACAAAGTTGTTTAAAAGTGATATGGGTCTATAATTTACAATACTATCTTTATTTTCAGATTTATGTATCGGACAAACTTTAGCAATTTTCCAGACTTCCGGGAATACAGAACTATCCAAAACTAAATTAAAGAGTATCTTCAAAGGTTGCGCCAGTACTCTTATGCAATCCTTTACAATAAAAGAAGGAATTTTATCGGAACCAGATGTAAATTTATTTTTCAACTTTCTACCTGCTTCAAATATTTCTTTTTCATCTATCGGTTCACAACTGATGTCTAGTGAAGCATTGGGATCCAAGTTAAAATCAAAATCTGCATCCATTAGATCAGGCAAAGAATAAACACTGGCAAAAAAATCACTAAAAGCATTGACAATCAACTGCGGATCATTAAAAGATTCGCCGTCATACATCATTCTTCCCGGAATTCTGGAAGTTCCATTCTTGCAATTAACAAAAGACCAAAAGAATTTCGGTTCATGTTTCAATTTAGTCTGCACGTTTTGTAAATATAGAAAATATGCGTCTTTAATTTTTTGTTTAATTATTGCCCTAAGTCTACAGAAGTCTTGATAATGATAGTTATTATTTGTGCTTTTAAATTTCCTGTGTATTTTTGCTTTTTCCTTAATAAGGCCTATGATCTCAGCTGTATACCAAATAGGATATTTATGTTTGAAATTTTTGAAAACAGGTACATGAATATCGAAAATTTCATAGATCTTATTGTAGAAACTGTCAACAGCAACATTAATATCAGTCATATCATTCAAAAAGTCCCAGTTGATATGTAAGAGATCATTATAAAGTGAATGAAAATTGGCTCTTTTAAAATTATAATTTTTTTGGTATCTATTTACAGTAAAATTATCAGACTTCTTGTAAAGGCCACTGAGCAATATAGATAGAGATGGGTGATACATATCTTCTTCAACTAATGGTAAAGAATCTCGAACAACATTACAATCAACATTACTAATTATTAAGTCTAATAATTTGCCATGGGCGTTCAAAACTGAATTAAATTGATTCATTCCTAGCAAAGCCATCAAATTAGTAATCGAGTGAGTTTTTCTATCATCTAAGTTATTGATAAAATTTGTACAGTTAAAATCCCCTACAATCACTACACTGCTAGAGTGAAACACCAACCAATCACCAAGGGTCTCTACAAAACTTTCATATTTATCTAAAGAGATAAATGGAGGAATATAAATTGAAGCTATATAAAAAGATTTGTAAGATACAAAACATCTACAAACCAAAAAATCAATTTCGGGAAAATTATCAACAAAAAAGGAAGTATCAACAATTTCAGATTTAATAGATATATCTATAGCTAATAGCACACCGCCACCAGAAGACATATTCACTTGACCAAATTTTCTGTCACTTCGATAAACCTCGTAGTTAATAGGAAATAATTCACTCGAACCAACTTCAGGTTTCAACCATGTTTCAGAGAGGGCCACGACATTATATTCACAGTCACTAACATTGGAAGAGAAAAGGTCAATCTTACTATTAAGTCCTCTGACATTTTGGTAATATAAGGAGATGTCTTTATTGGCATTAATATGGGTGTTGGGCTTGCTCAGTTTAACGAAACAACTTTCGGTACACCATTAACATATCTAATAACACAGTTAGAATCACCAGAATTTACTCTATTCATAAGTTCTTGTTTAACTTTTCTATATTATTCAATTTGCCTTTTCGTACGATCTGATGAAATTCCGATGTTTTTATATTCTTCCTAGATTTTATCTTTTATTGTTTTTCAAAACTTTCTTAACAGTTTCTTCATTGTTAACGGTTATCTTCATAGGACGGAGTTTGGAAGCAGTATAAACACCCAATCTAACACATTTGACAATAGTACTCGGTAATTCAGGAGAAATAATATTTAGCATGTCAGAAATCATATGTTTATCAGTTTCGTCTTGTTCAGTAATCGATTTACGTTGATCCGGTTCAGGTACATTAAATAACATGATATTGTTCTTACGTTTATTTCGTTCATCAACTTCAGAGATAATATCTTCAATATTAACTCCAGATGAACCACTTGCCTGAGAATTCGCAGCTTTTAATTCTTTTATATCGTTTTGAAGTTTGATTATAAGAGCTTTCAAGTCTTTCAAATCCCTGCCAACTACTCTGCAGTCAATACATGTCCAATCGTAACCTTTGTTGCTGTTTAATATACGCACTTCATTGGCCGTAATTATAATAATAATAATAATAATATAATAATAATAATACAATTAAACTACTACATTTATTTGTTTATTAACCCAATAGTAGTATTTGTAAAATATTATGTAAGCATTCAGATCCAGTTGCTCGTTACCAAGTATAGGATATCCTCAGAACATAGGTTGGTAAGTGGGGTATAACAGAATCGAGATTCTGTTCGCCACTTAACAACCGTATAGTGTATAACGTTTTTCGCACAATCGCATTTATCAAATAAAATAATTAAAAACATTATTTTGATTGCTGAAATGGCGTGGCCTATCTAGCGTTAATTTATTTTGTTGGAAACCAAAAAAAAAAAACAATTTGAAGTTTGAACAATTTTGTGATTTGTTGTCAAAACTGTGCTTATAATGTCTGATAAAGACGATTCAGAGGTAGATTCGGACATTGAAGAATCGTATCAAATAGGTTGTGGGGGTTGTGGGTCATTAATTCCCACAAAATCAAAGGTGAGATATGAAAAAGTCTATGAAGCCTTCAGGAAATGGTTGAATGAGAAGAAAGGGGAGATATCTGAAAAAACTTTGATGGCTTATTTTGTTCAGAGAAATTTAAGATTGAAGTATTCGGGAAGCTTATGGGCAGAGTACTCTATGCTTAAAAGTACGATCAACTTAAATAATGGTGTCGATATATCGCAATTTAAGAAGTTAGTAGCATTTCTAAAGAAGAAAAATATTGGACATCATGCGAAAAAATCAAAGGTATTTACCAGAGAAGAGATGAACAAATTCCTGCTGGAAGCCCCCGATGAAACCTATATTATGATGAAACAAGGCGTGATGAACTTATGAAGATGACAATTTTTGAAATTACGGATGAAGGTTCAGTTGTCATTGTTAAAGTGCCTGAAAAAGTCCCTTTTTTGACGATCTTGCAAAAATATACAGGCTTAAGACCTAAGGAGACTAACTCGATTTTTCTACTCAGTTCGTCAGGGAAAATGTGTAAATCAACTTGTGGGTATAAATACATTGTGACAAATACCACAAAAAATTACCGAATATTTAAAACTGCAAAATCCAAAATCCTATACTGGACATGCGATGCATTAGAAGGACATCGGCGACTTTGTTAGCAAATACTGGAGTTGATGTTATGGCACTCAAACGTCATGGGTGCTGGAGGTTATAGTGATAACATTAATGTATTATTTGACTAACAGAAAATGTAATTCTAGGTCTTCTGGTGTCGTTGAAGGATATGTTGCAGAGTCTTTAACAAAGAAAATAGAGTTTGTTGATAAGATTTTACAGGCCAACAGCGGCAGTGACAATGAATTTGACTCCATTCCAGTATTTGAATACAGAACTACTGTAGTTTATTCTAATCCTAACATATACAGAATCGGAAATTGCGGATCTTTACAGAGAAAGTAGAAATTGCCGCTTCATCCCAAGGAAGGTACGAAGTATAAGAGGCGCGGCGACGTGCATTGGTCTAGCATTCCCCACTACTACGGTAATCGGTTCCGTATCGCCAACGCCAATTCGCCATTGCAAATCTAACTTGTATAATCTCGTTGCCTGAATCCGGTCACCTGATGCCAGTGTTGCCAGGTCTCATGCTTTTGCATGAGATCTCATGCATTCCGAGGAAATCTCATGCTCTCATATTTTGATTACAAAATCTCATGCTTTTTAATAGACACAAAAAGAAATCATAAAATTATTAAAATTACTCTTTCAAATCTACCAAAACAAAGACCTAACGAGAAATAAAGGCAAAATCGAGGGCAAAATTGAATAGATAGAGGTAGGTATCTACAATATTTGGGTACTTGAAATGTCCTTTATTGTAGACTGCTCTCTTAATAATTAGCAATGAATACATAAACGGGTATGACAGTCTACGGATATGCGGTGTGTGTGCTGTATTTACGCTGTATTGCAGTGATTCTTAACTATATTCCGTAAGGGTACCTACACTTTCTGGAAACAGATTTTACGACCTGTGAGTCACCCTGTGTCACGTCAACTGCGCCGCAACGTGCGCCCGGCCTAACAATAAAATAAATTAGAAAGGTTACGCGGTTAATAACTTTTAAGTAAGTACCTGTAGGTACCTACTTACAATGTAATATTATGATAAAATAAAAATGGCATTACAAAAGTAATTAAAAATTAAGCTGTGTCAAGAGGTGTTTTTTGATAAATTAAGCCATCTCATGCTTTTTTCTACAAACCTCATGCTTCTTTGAAATTATTCTCATGCACTGAATTTTTCCCACCTGGCAACACTGCCTGATGCGAACACGCTATGGTGGAAGTATGCGTGTAGCATGACACAAATACACGCAAGCGGCAAAACACAATTCACCATCAAGATCCTCACTTTCCAAATCTGTATAACTCAATAAGTAACACAGAAAATTCAATTACTGTAAAAGCAATAGATAAAAACGAGGGAAAAACTAATACGTTTAGGAATTGTACAAATTGTACCTTTAATTTTTACAATAAATGAGCGCAGCATTTGTTGGTGAAAAGAATTACTGATTTTTACTTACCGCATTAATGCTGCTATGAACTCGAACAACACTATTATTTTTTTGATTTCTATGGAAACAAGCCACAGTGTTGTATATACAACTTACAGAATGTGTCAACAATGACAGTAAGTGCATATTTCAGAACGATTGTGCGAAAATGTATTTAATATCAGAAAAATTATCTTGCTTAAAATGCTCAAACAAATTCAAAATATGACAAATAAATAAGTTATTCCATATTAAAAAAATAATAATAATAAAATAAAGCTTTTCCTATATATCAAAGTGTCATCTGTTACTTATAAATGTTAAGTAATAGAAGAACCCCAAATTATTTATTATGAACATTTGTAAAATTGTTAAGTACTATGTTGTAGAAATATAGAAGAATTAAAATTACTAAATGACGTTTGTAATGGAAATCAAACATTCACAAATTCAGACGAATACGACTGGATAACGCTTCGAAATTTTTTAATCAAGGTTAGTGAATATAACTATGATAATAATCAAGTAAAACACATCCTGATTCATTCATATTGTCAATTTTTAGGTTGGTGCCTCTTGTTCTGATGTTTTAAGAATGTGTGAATGGACCAATGATAATGTAGACTGCGATGAACTGTTCAATAATGATTTAACTGATGAAGGACTCTGCTGTTCTTTCAACAGATTACCACCAAAAAAAATTTTTCGAAATGAGTAAGTTTCATCAAACAATATTAAAGTAAAATGATTCTAGTTAGTAGATACGGCGCTAATCTTGAATGAATTACAGATATCAGTTTTAATTTGTACCTATACTTCTATTTTTCAGAAACGATATTTCTATACTTAATCAGACATATCCAAGTAATGTGTATGACTGGAATCCAGAAAAAGGGTTTACAGAAGAAGAGACTGGAGATGAAAATATTATACCAAAGAGGCCATTAGGTACTTAATTTAGTATATAAATCTAAGTAATGGTAGCTAGTCTTAGTATATAAATAATTAAGAAGATTTATGAAAAACATACTTTCAGTTTAATTAGTTGTTATGTACGGCAAAAATTATAAGAAAGTACGGCAATTAATGGCACTTACCTATGCCTCGGTGTTATTTCTTTCTTCTCGTGAATTCTCGTGGACTGTATCTCGTACAAACATATTCTTTGGGATAAAATAAGGGTGAGGAAATAGATAGATTAAGGAAGTAAAGAAAAGTAGGAAATTTTAATGTACGAATTGCGAAAAATAGCGAGAGCGACATAGCTCGAGTTTAACTATCGAGCCGGGCTCTCTGGACGAACTATGTTTTTAGGGTCGTGTTTTTTCTCAGTAAGTGCCACTTTTTCGCGAGTGATAAATTTTCAATAATTAATAGAATATTGCTAACAAACAAAAAAAAAAGATTATTATAATATATTCCCTTAAAACTACGTAGTGGTGCAGTAACATACCGCCCACCAAAACATACAATGTTTTCAGTACAATTATTGGTTTGGTAAAGGGCAAAGCTTTCCAAAGGCCTTTGAAATTGACCTTGGGAGGTTTTACAGTTACTACGCGAATTATTCCGTCTTTACCAGGATGAGTTTCAATTATTCGACCTAACTTCCAATGCAAAGGTGATGTTATTTCATTTTTAAAAGAACTAATGTGCCAATTTCAACCTTTCCCGAATTCTCAGTCCATTTATTGCGTTGTTGAAGAGTATGCAGATACTCGCTATGCCATCTTTTCCAAAAATCTTGGTGTAATCGTTGTATTAATTGCCACCGGTTAAGTCGATTTATATTTAAATGGGTGAGGTCAGGATCAGGTAAATTTGTTAGAGGTTCTAACGTTAAAAAATGCCCTGGTGTGAGAACGGAAAAATCATTAGGGTCACAACTTAATGCACAAAGAGGTCTAGAATTAAGTAATGACTCGATTTGAACCAAAATCATGTAAAACTCTTCATAGCTAAGAATTTGGTATCCTATAACTCGAAATAGGTGAGTTTTAACAGATTTTATGCCTGATTCCCATAATCCTCTGAAATGAGGCGCTGAAGGGGGGTTAAATAACCATTGAATATTTTCCTTTTCAGCTGCGTTTTTCATATATTCCTGCAGTTCCCTGTGTGCACCAATAAAATTGCTACCACAATCGCTGTGGATAACACTGCATCGACCTCTTCGACCTATAAATCTTCTTAGAGCACAGAGAAAAGCCTCAGTCGATAAATCAGAGGCTAACTCCAAATGGATTGCTTTTGTAGCAAAACATATAAACAAGCATATATAGGCCTTTGCGGCTTTATTCCTCTGCCTCTGCCGAGAGTAATGAAAAAGGTCCACCATAGTCAACTCCCACACAGGAAAATGGTTTGATTTGATTTATTCGTGTAGGGTAAGTTACCCATAGGAAGTTGGAAATGAGTAGGTTTCAATCGAAAACATTTGAGACAGCGAGAGAGCACTCGATGAATAGCTCGACGTGGAGATAAAATCCAAAAATTTTGAGCTAACAAAAACTGTAGCGTTTGAAGACCAGGGTGCAAGTGTTGTTTATGAACGTCTTCAATTATGAGTTGAGTCAAACGATGGTCACGAGGTAAGAGAAGAGGATATTTTTTGTCATATGACAAATTAGAATAAGCGAGGCGACCGCTCACCCTAAGGAGACCATCTGCATCAATAAATGGATTCAATTTTCGTATACATTTAGGAAGTCGTATGTGATTTTGGAGATTTGCGATTTCATTACTAAATACTAAATGTTGAGTACGTTTTACAAGAATTAAAAGAGCTTCTTGTAATTGAAATTGAGAAATAGTACCATTTCTTTCGGAAGGGTGTTTCAAGTTATAGACAAAGCGAAGACAGTATGCTATTATACGCTTTATCTTTGAGAGAGAGGAGAAATTTTCTAAAAGTTGATCCACAGCATCTAACGACGCAAAAGTAGAGAATACCAACTTCTTTTCTTCAGAGGTAATACTAGAAGAGATATTAGTTTTTGAAGATGGCTCAGACCAAGAAGTTTGGGGAGAAGCCAACCAAGAAGGTCCTGTCCACCAGAGGATGATTTATGAGTTCTGAAGGTAATAAGCCTCTAGAGGCGCAATCGGCGGGATTATCTTTAGATGAAACGTGATGCCAATTACATGGAGAAACTTTATCTTGAATATGGCTTATTCGATTAGACACAAACGTCTTCCACCGATGAGTGGTTGAGCTAATCCAGGTCTATGCGACCATAGAATCAGTCCAAGCATAGACTTTAGAAAAATTTAATTTAGCGGAGAAAATATTTAAAACGTATTCGATCATATTTGATAGAAGAACTGCAGCGCACAATTCTAAACGAGGTAGAGATATATGTTGTAAAGGTGCTACTTTCGATTTTGCGCAAACGAAAACAGTTTTAAAAATGTCATCACAAAGTGAAAATCTTACATAAATGACGGCAGCATAGCCCTTTTCAGAGCTGTCTCAAAAACCATGAAGTTCAAAGAATGAAACCTGATTAAGATTAATTAGTCAGGGTAATTTTAAAGAAGAAATAATTGGTAACTCCTTTTTATATTGAAGCCAACGAGCTGAAATATCAGCAGGTACCAGTTGATCCCAATCAATACCTAGAGTCCATAAATATTGCATCATATATTTGGAGTAAAACGTTAACGGAGCGAGGAATCCTATAGGATCAAATATACGAGCTATTTCGGACAAAATTATACGTTTTGTGCAAGGTCTATCTAAGGGTTTTACATCGAAGAAAAACAATCTAAAGAGGGTCCCATCTTAGACCTAAAATTTTTATTGATGATCCCTCAATGAGTCAAAATTTAAAGAGTTTTGGTGACAGTCCGATTCAGGAATATCTTGAAGAATGGGAGGTTGATTACTAGCCCACTTACGCAGCTCAAAACCACCCTTTTTAAGGAGTAATATCAACTGATTGATAAGATATTTAGCTTCATCAACGGTATTACAACCAGTGACAAGATCATCGATATACATATCATTTGATAAAATCTGTGAAGCAAGGGGAAAATTATTAGATTCATCTGAATCAAGCTGAATTATAACACGATTAGATAAACTTGGATAATATGCTACACCAAAAGTGACCGTAAATAATCTATTGTCTTTAATTGGTTCTTTTGGTTAAAATCTCAAAAAAATCCTTTGAAAATCTCTGTGATTTTCTTTAATTAGAATCTGTCGGAACATTTGCTTAATATCAGCAGTGAAGACTACAGGATGTACTCGTAATCTGAATTTTAACAGAATTGATACTATATCCCGTTGTAGTTTAGGGCCTATTAAAAGAGTATCATTAAGAGATATATTTGTAGAGCATTTAGCCGAAGCATCAAACACTACTCTTAGTTTTGTTGTGGTACTCTCGGGTTTAAAGACACAATGGTGAGGCAAATAAAAAGTTTTATTAGAGTTATTATTATTGATGACAGGTTCCATGTGTTTGGAGTCCAAATAATCTCTCATAAAGGTAGAATATTGCAAATAAAGATCTGGATTACTTAGGAGACGACGTTCTAAAGTATAGAAACGTTTAAGAGCTGTATCACGAGATCCATCAAAACAAGGTTCATGTTCACGAAAGGGAAGAGAGACTACGTATCTACCAGAATTTTCTCTACTGTGAGTTTCTTTGAATACATTTTCGCACATAGAATCTTCTGGGCTGAGAACAGTCTTAAAGGGAATCTCTTCAATTTGCCAAAATTTTCTAAGGATGTCATCAGTGTTATCAACTGAATTATAAGAAGTGAAGAATGAATTAACTGATGATTTTGTGCAATCAATTTTACCTATCAGTATCCATCCGAATATGGTATTAAGAGCAGAGGTTCAGAAGATTTACCATTTACACGACCATTCGTGAGAATCAAAGGAAATATGTCAGCTCCAAGAAGAATATCTATGGTTCCTGGAAGATAAAAATAAGGGTCAGCCAGTTTTAGATTTTTTATATGTGACCAGTTTTCGAAGGATATACACTGGCTTGGCATATCAGCACAAATTTTGGGCAAAACTATGAAATTAACAGGAAGTGAAGGATTTTGTTGACCTTGAGGTCGAATGATACTGTTTACTGTACCTGAAGCATTCGAGGTCATTTGACCCAAACCATTGACTGAAAGGAATATTTTAGAGCGCACTAATCCGAGTTTATTGGCACAATTTTCAGATATGAAACTAGCTTGACTAGCACTGTCTAAGATAACCCTAACTGACTGGCAATTTCCATGAACGTCCAAGATATCAATTACAGCGGTGGCCAAAAAGAACAGTAGATTGAGAAGGTAAGACATTTGTAAGAGAATTAATTTGCGATGTAGAAGGAACAGAGTCGTTTTAAGAATGTGTTGGTACTTGGGAATCATTATTTGTTAATGGGCAAATTTTTTAAGTGCTTTCAAAGTGTAGCAAAGTATGATGTCTGTTTTTGCAAATTCTGCAAGAAGATTCTGATTTGCAATTTTTAGAAGTATGTTTAAAACCTAGGCAATTAGTACACCAACTATTCTTTTTAGCAATATCATATCTTTCATTTGGAGACTTTGAATTAAACAATGGACATTTATAAATCAAATGACTGTCTTGTTTGCATAAAGAACATGAAATGGGATTAGTATTAGTATTAGCAATAAATGAAGATGTAGACGAACACATCTTCTGCGATGAAGGTTTTCTACTAATTGTTTTATTTGGAGTTGTAAATGTTTTATTTTGAATGATAGCCACACTATTAATTACTCTGCATTGGTTATCAACAAATTTAAAAAGTGCTTCATATTTAGGTATATCAGTAGATGAGTGATGGATGGATTTCAAATTTAGTTAATGTATCGGAATCAATTTTATTACTAAGTTTATAGAACAAAATAAAGTCTGAAAAATTATTCATTTCAAATTGTAAGTTTTTAAAGCCAATAAATTATTTTTAAAAGTAGATAATAATTTTTTTAAAGCTTGAGGGGACTTATTAGTAACCTTTGGCGCATTATTTATTTCATCTAAATAGTGAGTGGCAAGAGTACGCTTATTCTGATAATTTTGTACTAAATTATTGTATGCAATAGGGTAATTATCATTATTCATTGTTATATTACTTACTATAGACAATGGCTCCGGTCCTAGAACTGTCATTAAATATTCGAATTTTTCAATATTAGTTAAATCTGAATTATCATGAATTAAAGCGTCATATAAGGATATAAAATTTGACCAATTTCTAACATGTCCATCGAATTTCGGTAAATCTAGTTTAGGTAATTTAACATTCGGACCTTTATTCAAAAGAACAGTTAGATTTAACATTATAGTATTTAGTGTCGATTTCATTACGAATAACCTCCTCAGCTTCCAAGTCGAAATTATCTTGAATTGATAATATTGCCAACAAATTGAGATGATGTTCATTAAATTCTTTATACATATTTTCGATATCGTCATACCGTAATTTAAATATTGTGCGTGCCTCATTAGTTTCGGAATTATTTGATAAATTAAATAATTCTGTGATTCTATTAATAGCCAATACTCTATAAGTGCGTAGTTGTTTTATTTTATTAGCAGTAGTCATAATGATTTATGTGAGAGTAGTATATAGAAATGCAAAGTATAATGAATCGCGAATGGACTATAGCGTTAAAAATATTCAAATACCTATATCATTTGCCAATTAAATTGAGTAAAATAATGAATATATTAACTGAGTTTTATAATAAGACTGAGAATTCAATCAAATGTTGAAAACGTGCACAGACAGTATTTAAAAGATGTTATAATTCTTAATTAACAAATCCTGGAAATGCGGAATATTTCTTTCAAATATAAAGAAGGTAAAAACGGCGAGTTTTTATTATAGAGCGTAAAAACGCGAGAGATCAAATAATTGTGATTGAAATCAATGAATATTAACATTAATATACATTAATGAAATTACTAGGTTAGTTTATGATAATAAGAGAATATACTATAATAATTAAAAAATTAAGAAACATCCGTTGGCTCGAAGAACCAAAATATATGTTTGTACGGCAAAAATTATAAGAAAGTACGGCAATTAATGGCACTTACCTATGCCTCGGTGTTATTTCTTTCTTCTCGTGAATTCTCGTGGACTGTATCTCGTACAAACATATTCTTTGGGATAAAATAAGGGTGAGGAAATAGATAGATTAAGGAAGTAAAGAAAAGTAGGAAATTTTAATGTACGAATTGCGAAAAATAGCGAGAGCGATATAGCTAGACCACACGACACACTCGAGTCTAACTATCGAGCCGGACTCTCTGGACGAACTATGTTTTTAAGGTAGTGTTTTTTTCTCAGTAAGTGCCACTTTCTCGCGAGTGATAAATTTTCAATAATTAATAGAATATGGCTAATAAACAAAAAAAAAAGATTATTATAATATATTCCCTTAAAACTACGTAGTGGTGCAGTAACATTAGTAATTGCCATGATTTGCATATTTACTATTTATTACATTGACAAATAATTACGTATTGCTCCTACTTCACACAAAATAAAAAAATCTCTACCAACACTTGTAGTTAACCGACTTAATTTTTATTATTTTAATATGTTTTCATTAAATAAAAATATTATGAATTACAATTAATTTATATTCATTTAACATATAAGAAGGAGGGAAGGGGGAATAATAATTATAATTTAGGTGCAGGATCCCACTTGGGTTTGTCACTTGTTATGGATGCTCAGATTGACGACTATTATTGTTCATCTACAAGTAGTATAGGATTTAAGGTAAAATAGACTAATATAATAATAATGTTTTATCAAAAACTTGTTTAATATGTACAGATAATTCTTTCCAATCCTATTGAAACTCCCAAAATGGCAGATTTTGGATCTCTTTTAAGCCCTGGGATTGAAGTGAGGTTTTCGATTACTCCAAATGTTAGAGAAGCTACTGATAATTTAAGAAGCATTTCAATAAAGAAACGGCAATGTTACTTTTCAAATGAAAGACGCTTATCATATTACAGGTAAAAACATAATGGTTTTGAAATATTTCAGCATTTGCTCTTAATTTAGGACATTATTTATTATGTAAATATTTAAAAAGTAGTTATGAACAATACAAGATGATTGATGATTTTTTTTTTAATTTATTAAAAATACGTACGCACATTCAATGTATGGAATGTGTAGAACTATGACCATATGTTAACTATTTTAGGTATTAATAGTTTTTTTCTATGAGTACCAGAAAAGGAAGAAGTATGGATACTTTCCTGGTCATGTATTGGGTGCAAAGATCAAATATAACCTAAAGTGGATAGCGGGCTACTAGCCTGGCTCTATCTTAGCATTGTATCCAGCATACAAAGGAGATAGCTACCACGTAAGCGTAAAACTTGCGACGAGTCCTATCATCGTCTGCTAAATGGTGTAACTATGACTATAATATTTACCTGGTCGGTAAAACAATTGATCCAATATTCAAAGAGAATCCAAGTTGAATTATGGGTCTTCAGGTTTTGGTTATCACTGACTTTTCATAGTTTGTAGTCTACGTCAACGTAATATACCACGGATGGTACCACATCCGCTTCCAATTTGACTATCGGGGGCCGTCTGACCCGAGTCCTATCAGATTGTACCATAAGCCATGTGATGCTGTGCAGCTACACTTTTCGTACGTTGGAGTCAATAGCGAATGTTTGCGCGTTATACACATTGTAACTCATCAAAATTGTGCGTCATGTTTCGGAATTATTTAAACAATTATTTTACACTTTGAGTAAGTATTATATTTTAAATCTGATTCGTACGAAGTTTCCGTTTTTCTCAGTTCAGATATATACGTACATTATATGCACATTTCCCTATTTTTTATTGATTACTTCGGGTATTCAATAGAGCATTTACATGTTTCGGAATTATTTAAACAATTATTTTACACTTTGAGTAAGTATTATATTTTAAATCTGATTCGTACGAAGTTTCCGTTTTTCTCAGTTCAGATATATACGTACATTATATGCACATTTCCCTATTTTTTATTGATTACTTCGGGTATTCAATTATGTATTGATAATCCTTAACAATTATCTTGTCTCCATTGTTAATTTTTTTTATTAATGTTTGGCCAAAAAAAGTATGATATTTATTTATTTTCAAATTTGGCAACCCAACATATTGATAAACAATACAAATTACAGGGTGCACGATAGATAATATTATAATGTAACAATTGTGTGTATACAATACAATTAAATTTAAAAGAAGAAAAGCAAGTTGAGACATATACTATTACAATAAACAAACAATTAACTAGTAAGTACGTAACTAATAGAATATAATGGTATAATTTTAGAAGGAAATGAGAAGGAAAAAAAAAGAAACAAAAAATTTACCTGAAAACCAAACAAGCTTGGTATCTAACCGAGTTGAAAGAAAGACCGAAAATAGCAATATGATAAAAAAATAAATTGTAAGATTTTTGCAACATAGTAAATGGTGAATTATTTGCGGCGTTTGTGGCATAAGCGATATGATATACCCTAATTATTATTCATACAGATACCTATATTTGTAAAGTTTAATATCGTTTCTTTAACATATTTGTTTATTTTTGAAATGTCTTGATGTGTTTAAAAATAAGAAGTCTTTATAAAAATGAGGACACACGCAGAAAGTACTAGGCAGTGTTGTAAATTTAGAATTCCGTAACTGTTAAATCTCTAGGTTATTTGGGTTTAACAAAAAGTTAATATTCTTATATATTTATTTAAGATGAATCAATGTTACAAGTATCGATTACTGAAAAAGAATTAAATTCCTTTAATAACAGGCAAATGACGTTTTGAAATTCTCCAGCAGATTCGCAACTCAACTCTGAGAGGAATTTTTCTATGGCCATGCCGCAAAAAATATATTACTATTCAGATGATTAATAATTTATAAAATAAAAAAACTTACCTCCATCTATTGCGATGTATTGTTGTCATGCACCATCTTCCTCTTCTACAAAGTTTTCGATTTTTTTTATGTGACATGTATATATCGGGTGTTCCCTCTAAGACTTTCAGTGCGAATCTCTCAGCTACTATTGCAGCCAGTGCGACGAAATTTGGTATACAGGCACTAGATGGCGTGTAGAATTCGATGATGGCATTAATTTTATATAGGGTGTTCAGTTTTGCAGAAAATCTATTTAATTTATATTTTTATAGTCAACCTCGGTAAAATTATGTCGTTAATTATGAACACATTCTGACAAAAAAGTCACGAAAAAATTTCATTTTGTCATAAAAAACGCTTATGAAAAGTCCTAAAATTTAATTGTTTTGTCATGCAAAATGTGTATAGTGTTGTGTCTAATTTACACACACGCAATAATCGCATGGATAGATGTCAAAACGTAATGTGACAGAAACTGTCAAAGCAAGTATGAGTATTTTTGTTGGAATTTTATTATAAATACATAACGCCAAGAGGTACATTGAATGTGCGTACGTATTTGCAATAATGCTAGTTTTGCTAAATAAAAAGAATGGAATTTTGAGGTTATTAGCTGCTTGCATGCGCTGGGCTTTATCCGGCATGAATATTCTGAAATTTTGTGAAACATTTTTTTTTAAGTGTATAGTAAGACTATTCTCGGAAATAATAAAAGCGATAGGGGACAATCCTTACGAGCAGAAAACTAAATTTATAAACACGTCACATGCCCTTGACTCTACTCGAATCTCGCTGCCACAAAACATATGTCGCTGCTATGCTGCGAATGTTGCAGCAGAGCCCAAGCCCGAACGATATGTAAAACTTAACCTAGAGTTCGACATAATGAAAATAATTAATAAAGTCTCTTCATCAAGTGGTAAAAATGTTTTAAAGCCAAGAAACAATAATAAATAAAAATCTAATGGATTCCTTGAGTGAAAGCTTCAGTTCCAGTATTACAAAAACTACTCCACATCTATCAGATCCGAACAAAATTTCGAGCCATATACCTAGGTGTACTACAAATTACATTCACAGTAAAAAGTAGTATAGTAACGGTAGTTTGATAGTACGAGATGTGTAAGTACAACGATTAATGGGAACTGAGAGGAAATACGAAGGGAAAATATCAGTGTACTTAGTAGATAATTATAACTTACATATTATTTTTCGCCTTTTTACATTGAATATATGAGTTGTAGTTTCTTATAATTATGTTTCATATTATCTATTTCATTTCAAAGAACTATGGGGTTAAATTTATAAGAAATAACCCAGTTACGCAAAAACTGGAATTATTTTTACCTAATTAGTTTCAGATGAAGAAGCTATTGGGGGCTTACCTTCAAGAACAGAGATGAGAATACATATTTCAGTATTTGTAGGAGAACAGAATGAATATAAACGCATTCATTTCACCTTTGTGATGTACAGAAATTAAAAATATCCACCAAAAAGTTTCGTCTCACCTCTAGGTAGGAACCTAGAAACAAAGCGCTGTTATGGAAGCAGATTGACATACACAGTTACGTTAATCATTGATTAAAAGATTCGATAAGATACCGAAGAAGTCAGATGCCAAGATTAGTTTATATTCGTGAGACAAATTGATGAGAGACGAGGAAAATTTTGCTAGAAAACATTAGACTTTGCGTTTTACTATAAATAAGGACATACCTAATTTTGTGTACTTGGTTTAATTATTCAATAAAATTAGAGTTCATGGAATGTGCAAGTTAACGTGAAGAGTGATCTAAATAAAAAATATAAATACTTAATGCAAGTATGACGGAAATTAAAGTTTATTAAATTGTTATTGTTTGTATTATTATACACTACAGCAAATACTACTTGTGTTTATTCTATAACAAAATTAACATGTCTAAAACATAAAGTTTACTGAAAACTGTTAATATTCAGTTCTTAAATAAGGTAGGTATAAAAATATCCATATCTTAATCTTCAAATTTTAAATTTAGCTATTCTTTTTTTTTAATAATTTATTTTCTTTAACGACATTAAATGTATGTATAGAAATAGTCAATAAAACTTACTGATTACAATCTTACAAACTAAAACAAAGTGGGTAAAAATTCTAATAGCGAATAGTAACACTTTTCCATTAAAAACTGCTTTAAAGCACTGTCTTGTATTATAATCGTAAAGTGAATTATTTACAATAAATTTATATTTATTTTTATAGGCATGCACATTTGCACATATGAAAAGACACGGCAAAGTTAAATTCGTAATTTTCTTAAGAAGTTCTTTACATGAATGCCATCTAGGGACCCAACATACACCTCAACAGTCGCTTCTGACTAATAAAAACCCGTGGAGAAAATGTAGTTTCCCCAAAAACAGAGACCATACCTGAGACGAGACTCGACCTGTGCATGGTATAAACAGAGAATTATTTGCTCAATATTCAAAACAAGTTTTAAATTACGAAATAAATAAGTGAAGGACGATAATTTATTTGATAAAATTTCACAACGCATTTGCCAATTTAAGTTTTTATATTATATATTATATTATATTATTATTATATGTAGGCCTAAAAATTTCACCACTCCACTATCAGAGGATAAAACGTTGTCACATACGGTAAAATTTAATGTATTACAACTTTTTTGGGAGGTGTGAAATCTCATAATGGTAGTCTTGTTAGTGTTAAAATATAAACTATTTTCTGAAAACCATGTTGTCAAATTGTTCAATAATACGTTGCAGTTTGCCTCTAGTTGAATGTCACTGGAATTAGAAATAGTTAAGGAGGTATCATCAGCATAAGTAGTAAAACATGCACCAGATGTTGAGGAATCCAAGTCATTTATGTACACTAAGTAAGGCACCGGACCTAGAACGGAGCCTTGTGATTCACCCATAGGCACAGGGCACTGTACAGAACAGCAGCGACCTACACTGACACATTGGGTCCTACTTGCAAGAAAAGTCTCTCTCTCCAGTTAAAAGCTAAACCCCTGACACCATAGGAGAATAGTTTCAATAACAAACTTTGATGGTTGACGCAATCAAATGCTTTACTCAGGTCGCAGAATATTTCAAGAGGACACTCATCAAGCTCAATGGAATGGTATATATTTTTCAGAACTGAGAGGATGGCTGTGCTTATTGATCTTCCACTACTAAACCCGTGTTGGTTTAAACTCAAGATATTCCATTTATCTAAGAAACCTAAAAGTCGATTTAAAAAACAACAGTCGAATATTTTAGAAAAAGCAGCGCCACTATACACCTATAATAATTATCTATTTTAATGCGATCATCTCCTTTAAACGGATACAACTCTTCCAGATTTCAAGGAGTCCGAAAATATACCACATTTAAAAGCTAAATTAACCAAATATGTAATTGGATGCATTATGCTTTTCATAGCACGCTTTACTTTAATGCTTATTTTTCATTTATTAGATTTCCACATCCACAATTCCACAATAGTAGTCAATTTTTAGTTTTCTCATATATGCATATTATTATTCTTGGAATTCTTTTCATATCTTGCTAATAATTTTTGCTCATCACTCCTTCATTCTATTGTTTGTAAGATATGTTCTACCTCTTCTCTGAGCTTTTTTATTGTTAGATGTAATAACCAAGCTATGAAATCTTGCATTCATGAAGTAAAAAACATATATTTTGAAATTTAAATTGACCCTCGTCATTGCTTTTTTCATCAAACAATTTTGTCAACTGCTATTTGTATTACATTTCACACAATAATATCTCCATCCCTCAGTCTAATCACAATGGTTAGCCTAGATAATTTTTCTTTATAATAGATGTTCAAATGAGCCACCATCTGCATTATAACACATGTGTAACCGACGTACAAATTATCTCTGTAGGTCCTTAGGTATCTCCTTAAAGTCTCCTCATTTATTTCATTAAATGCTATTATAATTCTTTGCCTTAAGTTGTTAGGATTCTGGGGACAGTTCGATATACCTTTTCTTTTACAGTTCCCCACAAAAAAAATCACAGAGAGTCAAGTCCGCTGATCTGGGTGGCCATGGTATTGGAGCTCCTCTTCGAATCCACATTGGGCCATAATGTTGATTTAAATAATCACGCACTGGGGCAGCAAAATGAGCAGGTGCCCCATCATGCATGCATATCGTATGTTGTCTTATGTTTAGGGGCACATATTAGAAATATGTTAAGGTCATTTTGAAGGAAATTTAAATACATTTCTGCATTTAAATTGCCTCCAAAAAAGTAAGGACCTATAACTTTTTGCCCAAGAATACCCCCCAAACATTTAACGACCATACCCTTTGTCGATCAACATTACGTACCCAATGAGGATTTTGCACAGCCCAATAGTGCATGTTATGCCTATTTAGCAAACTGTTAGTCTTAAAAGTTGATTCGTGAATAATATATGTGAAAAAAAATGTTCATTATTTTATATTTTCCTTAACATGTTACAGAAGTTTAATCGTTTTTGACGATCATCCTCCAGTAAATCCTGGTTTAAGCAAATTTTATAGGGATGGAGTTTTTATTTCTTCATCATTCTAAAAGCTGAAGTTGGTTTAATTTCAACTTGTCTTGATACAATTATTGCTCTGGAAGTGGGGTCTTCTGCTATCATATTTGTTAAAGTTTTCGCATTGTTTGTATTTTCAGCAACACGTTGGCTTCTTACTCTGCAGGTTTCTCTAACAGAACCTGTGTCTAAAAATAAATTTGTCATCTCCAGAACGTTTCTATGACATTCACCATATGAGAAAACAATTTGTTGTTTTTCTTCCAAAGAAAGAAACATTGCAACCTATTAAATAAATATGTAAGTATTTTATTTGTGTCTTCAGAAAGCCCTTGCAAATATTTACCAATTTGTATTTATACAATTCAATATCCTTAGTACACAACGCTTAATGTCAAAGTGTATTTAAAAACGAAAAGTAACGAACAAAGAAAATAAATTTACTATAAACAAGAAACTAAAAACAAACAGGAAACAGAAATACCTAATATAAAACAGGAAGCTAATAATACACAGAACAGACGACAGAAGCTCGAGAATTAATAAACAAGAAATTATTTGAAATGTCCTAGAAATTTTGAAGACAACAAGAGTTCTTTAGCAAAGAGCTGGATATACAAAATATAAAATACAAAGAGCGATACATTTATTTTTGGACACAGGTTCTGTCAGAGAAACCTGCAGAGTAAGAAGCAGACCTGTTGCTGATGTTCTTGGGCAAAAGGTCCTTACTCTTTTACATTTTCTGCATTTAAATTTTCTTCAAAACGACGTTAACATATTCCCTCATGATGGGGCACCTGCTCATTTGGCTGCCCTGGTGCTTGAATAACTGAATCAAGATTATGGTCCCATGTAGATTGGAAGAGGGGCTCTAATACCATGGCCACCCAGATCACCGGAATTGATTCCCTGCGATTT
Organism: Monochamus saltuarius; assembly: GCA_025584915.1. Lineage (NCBI taxonomy): Eukaryota > Metazoa > Arthropoda > Insecta > Coleoptera > Cerambycidae > Monochamus > Monochamus saltuarius. Next base: position 39,206,736 of record CM046723.1, read on the forward strand.
CTTTTTGTGAGAAGTCGTAAAAGTAAAGGTATATCGAACTGCGCCTCAAAATCCGGATGATTTAAAAAATCATATTAGAATTGCATTTAATACAATCAGTGAGGAAACACTCTAAGAAACAAAATTTGTACGATGATAACGAATATGCTATAATGCAAATGGTACTTCCTTTGAACATCTTTTATAAATCCACATTATCTGGGCTCACAGAAGCGGTAGAACATATAAACAAGTAACTGATAAAATAAAGTTGACAGGATATACAAAAATTAGGCATATGTATATGCAGAATTGGAAATTAATAAATGAAAACTACAGATTAAAGAATAGTGAAAATTAAAATTTGAAAATTGAGGTACGGATATTTTTGTATCTAGATTATTTAAGAACTGAATATTAACAGTTTTCAGTAAAATTTATATTTTTGACAGGTTATTTTTCTTATAAACTTGTTAAATACAAGTAATATTTTCTGTAGTGTAGTAATATAAACAATAACAATTTAATAAACATTTATTTCAATCATACATGCATAATTTATATTTTTTATTTAATTCACTCTTTACATTAATTTATACATGTCATGCACTAATTTTATTAAATAATTAAACCATGCATAAAGTTAGATATGTTCTTTCTGATAGCAAAACATAAAATCTGCCATTTTCTTGTTTGACTTCTGCGGCACGATTATAAACTCTTGGCATCTGGCTACATCAGTAGGTATCTTATAAAATTCTTTAACCAATAAATAACGTAACTGTGTATGTCAACCTATTTCCATAAGAGCACTTTGTTTACCTGGTTGCTATCTATTCAAGATATGCTGGTGAGACGCAACATTTTCGTGGATATTTTTTACGTTTGTTCTTTCTGTTCTACAAATATTGGAAAATACGTTCTAATCCCTGTTCTTGAAAATAAGCCAGGAATTTCCCAATAACTTCTCCATCTGAAAGCAATTATGTAAAAATAATTCTAGTTTATGGGTAAATGAGCAGTTTCTTATAAATATAACCCTACAGTTCATTGAAATAAGATATAAGTACAAGAAAATACAAGTTATAAATTCAATGCAAAAAGGTCAAAAGTAATATACATGTAGTAATTACCTACAACATTGACTACAATTATTATAATTTTCCTTAGACAAGCCACCATTAATCGATTAGGTCTCGAAATTCTACTCAGATTTGGTAAATCTGGAATCGCTTTTGAAGTAGGTGAATTTTTGTTTATGCTACTGGAACTGAAGTATTCACTCAAGGAACCCATTAAATCATTATTTATGATTGTTTCTAGAGTTTAAAGTCTTTCTGCCACTTATTGCCGACACGTTGTTATTATTTCTAATTCTAGGTTAAGTCTTTTTACTGTTTAAGAAAGGTATTTTAAGCTAATATGTATCAAATCTCCTACAATTCCTATCAATGAAGTCATATGTATGTTCTCTGATACCAAACATCTAGGTATGCTAATGAACATCCACAGACAAAACTCTATTCAATAATTATCTAAAAAATTTAATATATTTACTAACCTCTGGAGTGGGAACTCGAAATTCAACCACAATAATTGAGATCTCACTTAAAGGAGGCCACCTGATGAAGCGATCCTAATAAAACGTAGAAATAAGTGAGATCTCAATTATTGTGGTTGAATTTCGAGTTCCCACTCCAGAGGTTAGTAAATATATTAAATTTTTTAGATAATTATTGAATAGAGTTTTGTCTGTGGATGTTCATTAGCATACCTAGATGTTTGGTATCAGAGAACATACATATGACTTCATTGATAGGAATTGTAGGAGATTTGATACATATTAGCTTAAAATACCTTTCTTAAACAGTAAAAAATGTTACAAAAGCTAATAATAAGGAATATATGGGTAGATATTGTGGGTGTAATTCAACGCAGGTTGGGGCTTTTGTCCACTGAGTAGTTAGTTTCACACAATATTGTTAATACCTAAAAATATATGGGAAGAAAAAAATCTAGGTTAAGTCACCACAAGATTTTAGATAGCTCCACGATAGCTCGCAGCGCGCTTCATTCACAAAATGTAAATTGTTCTGTGCTTTTATTTGGGCATTAAGACCGGGCGGAGGGGTTGTTTCTTTCCATGTACATGCCCCCGTGCCCGCTTTTGGTTGCCAATGATTGACCCTCCCTAATAAACAAAATTGCAGTTACATTTTTCATTTTGAAACAATCCTAAATAATGTTTCAGATCATACACCCAAAGGAATTGTAACCTGGAATGCCAGTCAAATTATACGTTTGCAAAATGTTTGTGTATACCGTATTATTTACCAAGTAAGTTTTTTGATACGGTACAAATGACTATTTCATTATATTTTCTGATAGGAAACAAATTAATTAAAGTTTGTGGTAAATCTGATCAAGAATGTGTTAGTACAACAAAGGAGGCCATGGAAAAAACATACGGAAATGGGTATGTTAAAATCTTTTTATTATTTTCAGTAGTTCACTACATTAATCATTTATTTTCATATGTTATATGCATATTTTTAATTATAGGATTTACGAATAAACACATTTAATATTCAGATGAAACAAGAAATTATGCAAAATTTTTCGGTACTGTGAGGACTCAAATATTCTTGTAAGTCGCCTATACAGATTCGGAAATTGCGGATCTTTACAGAGAAAGTAGAAATTGCCGCTTCATCCCAGGGAAGGTACGAACTTTAAGAGGGGCGGCGACGTGCATTGGTCTAGCATTCCCCACTACTACGGTAATCGCCAACGGCAATTCGCCATTGCAAATCTAACTGTCCGGTCAACTGATGCCAGTGTTGTCAGATCTCATGCATTCCGAGGAAATGTCATGCTCTCATATTTTGATTACAAAATCTCATGCCTTTTAATAGATACAAAAAGAAATAATAAAATTATTAAAATTACTCTTTGAAATCTACCAAAACAAAGACCTAACGAGAAATAAAGGCAAAATCGAGGACAAAATTGAATAGATAGAGGTAGGTATCTACAATATTTGGGTACTTGAAATGTCCTTTATTGTAGACTGCTCTCTTAATAATTAGCAATGAATACATAAACGGGTATGACAGTCTACGGATATGCGGTGTGTGTGCTATATTCACGCTGTATTGCAGTGATTCTTAACTCTATTTCTTAACTCTATTCCGTTCGCCCGGCCTAACAATAAAATAAATTAGAAAGGTTACGTGGTTAATAACTTTTAAGTAAGTAGCTGTAACTACCTGCTTACAATGTAATATTATGATAAAATAGCATAACATATTGCTTTTTAATGAAATAAAAATGGCATTACAAAAGTAATTAAAAATTAAGCTGTGTCAAGAGGTGTTTTTTGATAAATTAAGCCATCTCATGCTTTTTTCTCCAAACCTCATACCTTCTTTGAAATTATTCTCATGCACTGAATTTTTCCCACCTGGCAACACTGCTTGATGCAAACACTGATGCTGTGGTCGAAGTATGCGTGTAGCATGACACAAATACACGCAAGCGGCAAAATACAATTCACCATCAAGATCCTCACTTTCCAAATCTGTATAAATTCGCGATGTATTTTTAAAAATTGATGAACTAATATCTGTAAATATTATAAATAGATAGATAACAGTCCGTTCCTATAAAATATTAACTTAGGGTTTTGGATAGTCCTTTTAGACGTTTCAGATTAAATGCCAGATACTCCTATCTAAGAAGCATGCTATCAGAATGGTCAGCGACTAGTCACGAAAACCGAGTCGAGCAGCTGGAGCGTTACCCTCCGGCAAAACAAATAACGTACTAGTTCGGTAAACTGGTCTTTTTATTTCATAACTACCACACAGTACTATAATATTAAAAAATTATGAATCAAAATTTTGTTAGTGTTTTTTAATAGTAATGTTTCATGGGACTACTGAACTACAATATTTGTATAGAGCACATAATTTGGGTAAAATTTCTCCAGTTCATTTAATATAATTTTTAGGATAATGAAAAGTGAACAGCTCAACTCACAATTTTACAAATCATCAAAGCTAATTCCCATGTTAATAGTGAAATGAAGACACGAGCTCATAAACAATTAAAATTTTTATAAATGAAAATTGATTTATCTTGAACTTTTTCGATTAGAAACTACTTTAGGATAACAGTTGTCTGAGGGTTACAGCACAAAAAATTTCATGCCGTTCATCCCGAAAACTAATTCGAAAATTCATGAACAACCATGAGCAATTCTATGAGCTTTGGAGTTTTGGGAAAGGTAGCTTAAAAAACTGCAGGACTTAGGCCGTTGAGCCCTTTGTACTTTCTCCCTTCAAGAGATCAATCTATCTGAGGCGTTAACCAACGTTGGTCAGGGAAGTCTCTCTAATATAGGCCATAGAAAGCTGTCATTATCCAGCACTAAACAAAGTGCATAAAGTACTGTCTCGTCTTCCTGTTCACAACAAACAAAGAGCTATTTCAAACTTCTTCATATAGTAAAGGTGTTTTCTTGGTCTTTCTGGGCATAGAAAAAACGAAAATGGTGGTGGATTATGAGGCGTGGTAATTGAAAAAATTTTTGAAAAACTAATTGATCGCCAATGGGTGGTGAAAGTGGTGGAAAATGAAAGCTGATGTTAATGACCCGATAGTACAGGTATCAGAAATATAAAATAACATGGAGGGAATTACGTCAGAGGATGGTGCTAATGAAAAGGTTCATATTATCAACATTGACAGAAGGTTGTCATCGTCAAGAGATGTTAAAAAAGAAGGTTTCAGAAAGAGAAATAAGCATTACAACTTACGGGAGAGTGACATTAGAGAATAGAATCATAATACAGATTATTCGCATGAAATGATAAAGTAGCATTTCACCGTTTACCGCCTGGGAATGTATAGGAATTGCTACTAATGTAATATTTATTTTTAAAACAGTTTTTTTCTAAATTTTAAACTCAATACCATTTAACAGTTGTTAATGAAATAAATCATTTGAGGGAACGTATTTGTGTCACATTTTCATTAAAGAATATCTACTATGGTTCCTCTAATATAAAAACAAATCATAACACGTACTGCATGTTTAAAATAGAGTTTTGTGTCTTTTTCAACAAATGAAAAATAAAATGTAGATTCTATGGATTTGTATCCACTTTAATATTAGTAATATTCCAATATTAAAAATGCGTTCTATCTTTTTTAGGTCTAGCTGTAATTGCCTGCCTGGGTGTTTTGAAATGAATTTCTCAGATTCCAAATCTTATAGTCAACTATCAGATAAAATAGTTTATCTTCATCATAAAGGAAATGCATCTACTGACTATTTCATGTAAGGAAGAACCTTTTAATATAGATACCTTATTTAATAATTAATTTTTAGAAAAAATATGGCTGTAGTACATTTCTTTTTTCCCAGTTCAAAATTTTCTAAACAAGTTAAAAGTCAGTTATATGGATTTACTGAAATTTTGTGTAAGTATATGCAATGTATATTTATCATATGCATATCTAATAAAAATATGTTATGATATAAAAAGGCAAATAAATAGTAATAATAAAGAAGATGTGTATACACATAACAATAATTTGTGTGAAAATTTTCATACACCTATAACAGAAAAACGTATGTCGGAGTTTAGACAGCTAACGTTTCGAAAAATTAATTCTTTCATCTTCTAGAGCAATACTAAAACAAATTGGAAAAAAAACATTTAGTAACCAACAAAAATACAAAATGCAAGTCATTTTCCTTTTTATTATTTTTACCATTGTTATCCAAATTGCATTCCTGTAGTTGTTCTTTTGTTCAATGTGCACCGCTCCTTGGCAATAACCATCCTTTACTATAAATATAAACATAGGTCATAGGCTCAAACATTAACTAATCATCATAACAGGACAACATTTAACAAAAAGGTGTTTACCCATTCAAATTTACTATAGTAATGAGTTTTTGAAAATTATGAGGAAAGTTCCAATCCGCGATACAACAGAAAAGAATTTATATGTATTTTTTATCATACTCCTACAAAAACAAAAAGACCACAAGAAATATATTAAACATCAATGTTTATATACACACACACATAATTTTGTGCACTCTGAAAAATTACCCATCTACACTACCTAACCAAGATTATGACATTTCAATAAAATGTTAAAATAAATAGGATTTAAATCATCCATGTCCGTTCTTTTATTAACACTATTTTTATTTTTTTTTTATCTCAATTATTTCTAAAAATAGGCGCTTTTTCAAATTATTTTCTACTCCCAAAATTCTACAATTATCAAAATCGAAAAAATGATCCGGGTTCTGTATTATACAGGGTGAACCTTAAATAAGTACAAATATTTTAACCAGCAGTATAGTTCACTGTGTAGAACACATAATTAATAGCTTTTTTACAAAAAAATCAGAAATGAAAAAGTGAAATTTTAAGTATTTTTTCTGTAGAAAACTTGTTGAGGACCGCTGACTCTCATACATTTATGAGCCATAGCGCTGCAGATTGAACATGTGGTTCACAGTGGTGCCAGTATTACACAAATGTCTTTGCTTGAAGAAACTTTTAAAGTCTTGTCTCATGGACGCGAAATTTACGAATATTCTCTCGAATTATTTGATGGTGGGAAAAATATCAACTTTTAGCGAATTTTGTCAACAGTTGTTACATTTTATATTATTTTTATTATCAAACTGTCATTGACTGTCGTGGTAGATTATCAGAAACCCAAATCAAACTTGCTAACCCCACATAATGATGAAAATAGCAATAATATTACTGTTTTGCAAAATTCGCTAAAAGTTAACACTTTCCTACTTTTAAATAAAAAATTGCGAAATTCGCGTGAATTTCCCGTCCATGAGAGCAAGGCTTAACTCGAATTTTTAGACATGTCAAAGAATGACTGAAATATGTTTATAAAAAATGTTTATGGCCACCTCCTCCCCTCATTACCATTCCTATACCTTACCGATAAAATGTGTCTATGTACGAACATGAAACTAAAAACAAAACAGATTCTCTAACAGTTATCCAGAATTTGATCTATGATCATTTTTACTACATTCCAACTGATTTCTCACAACACTAATATCATTATCATCACTGCAGTCTCACTATCACCCTACTGTCACTGCACTGACATTGTCGCTGTCAGTGCTTCCACTCATATTTCTTTCTCTTTTGTACCAATCTGCATATAATCTTTTTGCAGCAAGTGCGTTTTCGTTGCTTAAAAATATGCTTTTAGCAGGTCAATCTTTTCACTGTTTGAATAATGGGCCATATTCTACTTAATTACACTGTATTTCACCAAAAATATTAATTAAATACACAAGACACTTAAAAGAAAAACCTGCCTGGGAAAATATTAAAAAGATTTAAACACGTTTTATGCATTAGTGCCGCAACTCTGACTACAGGTGCGTTAAGCATAGCATACATTTCAAATTTAAAAAAAAAATACTACCTTAGTCAGTCTTAGAAAATGCAAAAGTATCTCATAATAATAATCAATACATTTAAACAAATTTTGTGCACATTTTAAATATTGTTAATTTAAATAAAATAACTATTAAATTATGTCATGTTGGTTGCGGTTATATTTAATTAAGAGAGTATACAAATGGGCAACTCTATACACGTGTCCTATTTTCACAATGAAAAACACACTCTCTTTAATAGTGGTCAATCAGTTCTAACAATTACAATAATACAATACAAGTTGTTCTTATATTAGCTAGTTTAATATAAACCGTGTTCCGTAAGGAACTGCCTCCATGTTGGGGCATACGCCTGTACTAAGCCTAATAGAACACTTCCCTCCTTAAATTTTACAACTAATTTTTAATTTGAAGTCTGTTAGGTTTAGAACGTTTACTTGTTCTTAATCTATCTGTTACATCACTATCTACAATAATTACATTTTCATCTTTCTTATTACTACTACTACTACTACTACTACTTATACAAATATTTTTGTCAATCTGTTCAATTGGTTTATTTACATTTTAAGTTACCATATTGATTTTAGTGCCAAACATATGATCTATGAGTTGATTGATTTGAGTGTTGTATCCAGATTATTTGCAGTTTTGGTACTAATACCAAGTATGGTTCAGGCCTTAACATTAGTTAAAATATTAACGGTTGTACAAGTTTTAGTGTTAGTCAGTTAGTCACAAATGCTGCTATCCATTTACTATAGGCATCAACTATAATTAGCATAAACTTATTATGAAATAATCCAAGTTAATCTATATGTAAGCTACTTTTGTAAGCAAGACAATATTTGCAAGTGGTAGCAATATTCTCAATATCGTCATTTAACTGAGGCCACCACACATACGATCTGGCTACTACGTTCTTTACAGTACCTCGATGCATACTATAGAAGTTTAGAAAGTACCTTTGGTTGAGGGTTTGTTGAATCACAACTCTATAATCTAACATTAAAATATTTTCTGTAAAGAAAAACAAAGCTAAAAGTACTTGTGCTTTTGGCCATCCATCATTTACAAATGTCATTACTTGCCTTAATAAAACATCTATTTTTTGTTCATTTTTAATTTGTTTTACATCAATATCTCATGAAAATAATCTTTAATGGGTAATAAGTCACATATTTAATATCATAATTTTAATGAGATAAAATTAAAGCCCTGTAATAAATTAGCAATAATCTGTGCTATGCTCCATGTAGGGTTAAAAATAGTTTATGGTTCCAAAAATAATAGCTAAAATATATCCAATTTGTGAATACTTCTGTTGTGTTTTATTAAATATCTGAGACGCATAGGCAATCAGCCTTTCTGAGTTATCGGTTAACACGTGAAATTACAGCCCCGAGGTAAATTAGGGTTATGATGTACTAATACTTGAAATGAACCCAAAACAATATGAATGAAAGCTCGGTCACATTTTTCTCACAAATTCCAAGAAATATATTTTTTAAACAAATTTTATAGGTTGCAATATAATTAAACTATTTGGTATAAATGTATGATAATACTTAACAAAAAGCTTTAAGTTGTGTTTGATTAATCGGTATTGGACCACTAATCTAATCCAAATCTATCAAATTTATGATCTAAATAAACTACCGATTCTTTAAAAAATTCAGTTTTACTTAATGGAGTAGTTAAACTTGTATCAGACAATCTGCATAAATTTTTTTCTACATTAAAACCATGTTCATCTCTACTGATTTCCGTAATAAGTATATCTAAAAATACTAATACTTTATTTAGAAAAAAATTTAGAAAGAATACACGATAAACCATAAGAAAGTCCGGTGTACTTAAACAGACCTTTGTGTGTACTGATTACAGTTAGTTTACATGAATCGCTACCTATCTAATAAAATTTGTCGATAGGCCTATGATAGTTTGGTAAACTCCAACCCACCTCGTAACTGACTAAATAGATCTTCTATTTTAGTTAGCAAATAAGAATCAATTTTTAAAATAGGAATGTTTTTCCCCCGAAGGGATAAAAACTATTATTTCGGGTCTTGCTGAAGCTTGACCCCTCCAGCTATTTCCAGTGAAACGGCGTGTCTCTACGTGCTTTACGTCTCTTATCGAAGCTACGCTGCCATTTTTCCCTACCACTCGGCTCCCCTCTCTATGGCTTCGGCCGGCTAGCGTGCTAACGTCTTACCTTCAGTATCTTTAGAGATGAAGCCGGCAAGGTCTTCACTCTATGGGTCAAGCTTCAGCAAGACCCGAAATAATAGTTTTTATCCCTTCGGGGGAAAAACATTCCTATTTCGTGTCTGTGCTTTCGCTTGACCCATCTGAGAAGTGTTTGTTTTCTGCCGGCTAGTATGTAAGCGTACTGTGATAAAGATAGGAAATTATAATAATGATCAGTTACTGTATATTTAACATTTTATTCATAACTATTACCTCTAGAAGTACAACTATCTATAATCCAATGAAGTTGGCCTCTAATATGTATTCCACTAATCAAAGTTAACAACCCATATAAATAACCCAATCGGTCTTATTAACTAACATAAATATTTTACTCTTTGGGACAATTCTTTGGCCCTATTTTAATAAAGTAACAACTAACTTCTATTTGGTCTAACATCAGTCTATGACCTCAAAATACTCGAAACAATTTGCATTATTCTTTTGATTACCTAAACTACTTTTATTTATTTCTCTACAATAATGCTTAAACAATGTTTTAGAATTTGCCCAGTTAGCCTGTTTCAAAATCATATCGATAGGTGTGTTATTAGCAACCCTAAATGATGCTACTGCCGATCTACAACTACCTGCTGAAACTTTTAAACCTACTGAATTTAAACTAGATCTAACCCAACCTGCTATCACAGATCTTGAGGCAGACTTCACTTTACCTCTTGTAGTAATGAATAAGGAGGTAATGTTCTTAATAGAACGTATCCTAACCTTATTAAGCTCCCTAAGTTTATCTATCCAAAAAGGAATGTTTAAGCTTTCCTCTGGATGACTAGTAATCTTCCAACCAGATTGATGATAATTATGCCTATCAGTTTTCGAACCAAATCTTGGCCAGAAAATTACCTGATCAGTCTTACTTTGGAAGAAATCTTCCCCTAAATCTAATAATGTGAGATCATGTACTCTTCTACCTGAATATATTAATAAAAGGGTAGCTAGGTGCCTAGCCACTTGAAATATGCTGTCCGGACTTGGACCATTACTTTTTAACCACTTTATTAACACCTCTATATCCCAAATACATTTATTTTGGACTGGTCTTTGAATGCTGATAGCTTTTAGCATTTGTCTAACTACCGGGTGTGAGCCTAAGTATTGTCCTTTTAAGGGGTTCGCAAATGTTGCTATTACAGACTTATGCACTAAGATTGTATTGTATGAAAATTTCTTACATCTATACAAATAACCTAAATACACAGCCACATCCTGAGGGTCCGGATCCTGCACTGATAATTTTTTGTCCTTTGCCCATTTTACCCACTGTCTCCATGGAGCTTGGTAAGTTTTTAACGTAGATGCTCTCCAAGAAGATTGCAACAACATCTTATCTTCTGTATTCCAGCTTATAATCTGTGCCAGTCACCCCGAATCCTCCAAGCCTCCAAACGAAGCTGTTTCACCTGAGGCGGAGGTTGACCCGTTCTCATGTCTAACAAATTTTCTTCCAGGTTCTGAATGCGATATGGTGGATTCATTGCCCAAGCTTTCAAGTCTGGACGCCAAAATACTTTGGGCCACTTGGGTGCTATTATTATATATATCCCTCTCGCTGTGTTCAAATGCTGTAGCACTCGAGGTATCAAGGGTGGCGGTGGAAATACCCACGCCAGCTTGTAATTCCATCGCCGGCTGAATGCATCTACAAATAACGCTTGCGTGTCTAGACTTGACTGTGCTGCATAAATTGGAACCACAGCCGACTGATTGGTTGCAAAGAGGTCTATGGTTGGAGTGCCCCACCTTTTGAAAATCTTCTCCCTCTCTCCTTCTTGAAGATGCCAATCTGGTAGTGCACTGTTTCTTGAGAGGCTGTCTGCTATGAGATTGTATCTGCCAGGGATGAACCCGGCCTTTAAGGTCATATTCCTTTGTTGACATATTTCTAGTAATTTCTCCGTTTGCTGCAGTAAGGCCAGAGATCTCGTTCCACCTTCCTTGTTTATGTAACATACCACACTCTTGTTGTCGGACTGCACTAAAATATTGTTGTTTTCCAACATGTCGATGTTGGTTTCTATTGCCTTTTGTACCGCAAACATCTCTTTTCGGTTTATATGCCATTTCCTTTGAACGCTTGACCAGAACCCTTTTTGGTATATATTGTTTATTTGTGCCCCCCAACCCTCGTCTGATGCATCTGTTGTTATAAAAATGTTTGGGTTTCGAGGGAATATGGGTGTTTTTAAGGAAATTGCGCTTCTCCACCATATTAAGTCTAAAAGACTTTGTTCCTTTACTTTGAAGATATTCTGAGGCAGATGCTCTGGCAAACGTTGACTCTCTCTCTGCATTCTTCGACAATGTAATCTTCCCAATGGAACCACGAATGCTACAAAGTTTAGTTCTCCCAAAATGGATTTTGCCTTTTCCCAACTCCATTCTTTTGATTTTAGAATCTCTTCTATGGCGCTCCTCAGCCTCTTTCTTTTTATATTTGAAATGAACTTTTTGTCTTGAGTTGGGTTCCAGGTTATCCCCAAAAACTCTATTTGGCGGCTTGGAGACAGCTGCGATTTTTTGAAGTTCTTCCAACCTAAATACTGCATAATTTTCACTACTTCTTCTCCTTGGCGATACAGTTTTTGAGGGTCTTGGTTTGCTATTAAAAATCGTCCAGGTACACTAACACTCGAATTCCTCGTCTTCGTAAATAACTTGCGATCCAGTTCGTCAGACTGGCAAAAGTTTTGGAGCTGTTGATAGTCCAAATGGCAGGCATGTCATAGTATAAACTTCGCCTTCGTATGCTATAGCTAGGAATCGCTGATGCTTTTCTTTTATTGGAATGTGGAAGTATGCCTGCGATATAGTCTGAATTTCTTTACAATTGTGAACGCGTTCAGCCTTTTCAGGTTGAGAATTGGGCGACATGATCCATCTGGTTTTGGTATTGCAAACATTGAGGACAGGAAACCAGATCTTACTTTTGTTTTTCTCAGGATGTCCTGTTTTATCATGACATCCAGTTCCCTCTTCAGATGAGGATTTATTTTCGTACTGAACTGAGAAATAATTTGGTCGGTAAACGGAACTAGAGGAGGTTTCTCTCCAAAAGGGATAGTATAACCCTTTAATATGTTTATTAAGGTATTTGGAGCCCCCAGTGATCTCCACCGCTGAACATATTTCACTAACTGACCTCCTCGAAAAACTATCGATTGTGGATAGTGGTCAAAACCGACGTCTTTTACCTTTTTCTTCGTTCACAGCAGATCTCCTTTCTATAATTAACGCCACTTCGTTGTCTTTCTCCTCTACGATCTGACTTATAGTCAAATGGTCTCTTATGTCTAAGAACCATTCGGGCATTACTGTCTTGATTAGAGTAAAGCTCTTTAATAAGCTTATCCTCAAACAAATGTATTCCTGATGGTGGAATATCTTTAAGTATCTGCGCAGCTACCGCATCTGCCGGCTCATACAGTCTTCTTCTAGCTTCTATGACCTCTGCCCTTTTTCCACAGACGTACTGTAGAAGATCATCTGATACTGACTTAAACTTTGAATTATTATCCAGAAATATTTTCCCCAAATCTTCTGCTACATTTGGATGTTTGCTGGCAATATCTGATAAGGCCTCTTGAAACGCTTTCCTCTGCATCAGAAAACCATGGCACAAAACTCCAAATGTGGAATCCATTTTCATCAACGTACCTGGTGTACTACCTCTAGGAGTCATATGAGCTAGAAGAGGGTTTACTTGCAAGTGTCCAAAAATACTTCCTGCTTGTAATTTCTTTTGTACATCTGCATATCTGATTTTATTCCACGTTACCTCCCCAAATTTTTGACATTTTAAACCTTGTTCTTTTATATCAGGTAATGGATCCGGTACAGCAGGTTCTTGTTCCTTGGTCTGTGGTTCAAACGAAAAGCTTCCACTGCTCCCCAATGCCAACAGAGGAGCTTTCCATTCTGGAATTGGAGAAGCACTTCTCTCAGAAGGAGTAAAACTATCCCCTTCTGAATAGTTATCATCACTGCCGCGTCCTCCCATCTCTCTTTGCTCCACCAGACTTTCCAGCAAGGACTCTATTCTTACTTGACGTTGCTCTAAATCCTCCAATCTGGCTCTCTTTTCCGTTAAAGGCTTGCTATAGCTTACAGACGCGCGTTTCCTTGTTCTACTGCTTCCATTCTCTTTATCTCCCTCATAGAACCGATCATTTTCCTCATCTTCCATAGATGAGGCTGAGGTAACTTCTTCCTCTTCTTCTGCTGATTCCTTACTTAATTGCAACGATGCTTCTTTCCTTGACACAAGCAGCGGTTTTAAAAATAAGACATCTTGTACGATCAACTCATGCTGAAGAGAAGATCCTCTAATCTTCATTGATAACTCGGGTGGTCCAATTATCAAACCCCTGCAAAAAGGCCAACGTAACATTTCTTCTTTATATCGCCTATAAGATTTTTCGGACAGAGCCTTTGAATTCGGGTCAAATGCCCTAGCCAACCTTATCGTAGCATATCTTAATTTATTCATTGTTTTCGCCTCCAATTTAATGTCATCTGTAGCATATGATTTAGCCACCTGCCATTCTTCCCAACCTTTTGGCAGATATTGAATTGCTAGCCTTTTAATTTTTTCTAACGTAGTATTTCCTCCAACTTCGCCAGGTCTCCCATCTTCACATATTCTGCCGGCATTGCCATCTGTAAGCAATATAAAATTACCTTACAGATACTCATATTTGCTTATAAGGCTTTTAGGTAGTCATAGGCGTACCTAACTTATTATTCTTTCTTTATCCCTTACATCAAGAGGTCGTCAAGGACGGACCTACCTTTTGACTGCAAAGCAGTATTGACTTGTACGGCCTGTTTAGCGAGCCGTCACCTCCTCCAGCTGCCGGGTCACATTCAGTTTTCGACTCCCGGATACGCCATCTGTTCAAATCAATCCGCCAGCTCAATTCGGTCCGTCGGCCCAAATCTGCCCGTCGGCTCAAATCGGCCCGTCGGCGTCGGCTCAAACTGGTCCGTCGTCTCGAATTGGCCCGTCGGCTTAAATCGGTCCGTCGGCTCACCAATCAGGCCGTCGGCCATTTTCACGTGGTCGGTATCATCCGACCGTTATTCCAAATCCTTTCTAAATATAAACTACACAGTACACCTACATATTATCACCTACCTTGTATAAATGTGTTATTCCTACACTCGTTTCTTTTCACCAGCACTTACACACCTTTTCCCCTTCAATAACTAAAGCGTACTGAAGGTAAGACGTTAGCACGCTAGCCGGCCGAAGCCATAGAGAGGGGAGCCGAGTGGTAGGGAAAAATGGCAGCGTAGCTTCGATAAGAGCCGTAAAGCACGTAGAGACACGCCGTTTCACTGGAAATAGCTGGAGGGTAATCTCAGATGGGTCAAGCGAAAGCACAGACACGAAATAGTATTTACTGTTACCTTACAGTCACCCCAAATTCTTATAGTTCCATCACGTTTAATAATTGGTACTACAGCAGACGTACTCCATTCGTTATAGTCTAGGATTTGAATAATATTAACCCTAATCTGTCTAATTCCATCTCTGCTTGAACCTTAATTCCGTAAGGAAACCGCTGTGCTTTAAAAAATGTGGGTACAATTGTATTGTTACGGAAGCTCACCTACCTTTTTAGTTTGTTAATTATGTTCCTGTTTACGTTAGAATTTATAATTGAAGCTCACCTACCTCGTTAGTTTGTAAATTACGTTTCTGTTTATGTTAGAATTTATAATTTTTGTGATGCCTTTATTTTGACGTTTTCTGGAATATTCTCGGCCACATTCTATTTGACTCTCGTGACGGCCGAAAACTTCTAAAACCCTAAAAACCTATATAAGCGAATCATTTTCGCCGCCGGAGTCAGTTTATATTGAGTAGTCGAAGGCAATTGACAAACGTCAAAGTAAAGTGTTGACAGTTGTGAAACTAGTTTGAAGAATATTTTTTGTATAATCAAGAGTGAGAATAAAGTTAGTTTGTCTACGTGATGTGTTCCCACGCAAAGTCAATTTAGAGATTACAGTATCCTCAGTAGCCAGATGCACAGTATCTCTACAAAACACTTAATTTAGTCGAAAATTCATTTTTATATTGACTGACTATATTTTAAATAATACATCACTTCACTTAATCTTACCTCAGATCTTACCAACATCTGGTACATCGTCGTCAGTACTATAATTATTGTTTTGAAGTGAATGAATACTTAAAACCATAATAAAAATTTCTTCCTAATAAGGGTAGTCCACCACCACTCTTCAGCACATTAACATTGATGATAGTGGTCAGTCACTCCACAGCAGATTATTGGAATTTTAATGTATCCTAGTGGATAAATAGTTGAGCTAGGAAATCCAATGTCTTCTAAGTGATCTGTAAAATATATTTATATAATCATTGCTCATATTCTTATATTTACATATATTGGAATTATGAAATCCCTTACCATAAATATTAGATGCCTTTCCACTTACATGTATCTTGTCTTTGCTCCTGTTCCTTTTACCGGTATCAACATAACCTCATCGCAATCTCACTGTCTGTCAATCCTTAAGCCTAGGTTTTGCTTGCTGGACGTTTCCGCCTACTGCCCGTGATACCTACCTGTCGTAGGCATAGCGCAGCATTATTGAAAACTTACCTTGATGATTTTTCTGACCAGCTGTTTTTATATGCGATAAACACCTTTTTTAAACATTTGTGTCATATTAATGAAATCTGTCTCGAGCTGCGCCTTTTGGAAAGCCCATAATAAATCGACCTCTTAATAATTCGTCGAGCATATTTCCCTTTCGCATTTGTACTGGTAACCCACAACACATTTCAGATTAAAGGTTAAACAATATTTTACTTTGCTGGATCTGCCGTCTAAATGTATGCATTTTATAGACATTTTTTCTTGATATTAAACGCATACATCAAGCTGCTTATTTTGTTATTTAATATTGTGTGGATCTTTATTTTTAAAATTTGTTTCACTGATTAATGTGCGAAGTCACTTCATGGTTCTGGATTCGAAATGGTTAATACTGACTCATTTGGGGTTATATGGCGAAAATTAAATTTAATATGTTGTGTGAAAATCATGGTTTTTCGTTATTCTTCATAAAATAACTTAAGGAAATTGTATCTTGTGTCTCTTTCTAACAGTATACAATGACATTTAACTTGTGAAATGTGGATTACTGATTAAATAGTAAATTTTTTTAAGAAACAGGTAAGCTTGTGTGCACGTTTATGTATAGTTTTTGAACATTAGACATAGTAATATCACGTAATATCTTCCTCAATCGCGGCGAAGCTTTTGTAGAGTCACCACTGAAGATGCCGACAGTGAAGAGCGGCGAAACGTTTGGAAGCATGGGATCACCAGTATCCGAGAAGCGGTTCCGACCGTAGCAGTCGTAATACCAACAGTAGGAACCGAAATCAATATATTGACAGGCCCAGAGACACCGATAGCGGGTCTGTCCCCACAGAGCCTAGCCCGAGAACAACCAGGGCAGGTAAAAGTATCCCAGCTAATGCTAGGGATGTGCATTTTAACTCTGTTTCTGGCAGCTACCAGTTACCGAGATCACGGCATAACAACCCGGAAAATCACCATGTATCAAATTACAACACTGGCCGTGAAAGCCTAAAAACCACTATCTTCCTCAATACTTTATGGTAGTATTTAACTTGCGGAAATTCATTTTTAATCGTTTATAGTAAGGTCAGTTAAGCATACTACTACAATTTTACTGTAGCTACTTATGCTTCAAACAAGTATTTTTAAAATAGAATTAACCGTATTACTTTACTATTCCGTTAAAGGAAACGTAATATTCATATTAGAGGAGATGTGGCAACTTCGCAACAAATTATATGCTTCTTTAGGTTGGTTATGACAGCCGTCCTAAAACTGTGGGTATTTTTTTTTAAATTAATATCTCCGTAAATATTAGAAATTTTTAAAAATGGCTTTCGCTAGACTGATCTATATGACGAACTACACGAGCAGTTAAAATATTTGTACTTATTTAAGGGTCACCCTGTATGTTCCACCAAAGCAGTATGGTTTCTAGAGCATTCAAGTGGCAGATGAAAGATTTCACAATGGTAATATTGAATTAATTACAACACATATTAAATTTAACAACTACCCAAACCGACTTATGAAAAAAATTATAAATGAAACAATGCGAGAAAAAGTACCTAATAATATTGGTCAAAATAAAAAATATTTTACCATTCCATATGTGGGTTCATTATCGGAAAATTGTCACAAGCGCTGAGTGCGGAAAATATATGTATAAATTACAAATATTTAAATAGTATTAAACAATGCTATACTCATATGAAATCACAAACACCTAAGCATCTTAGATCTAATATAGTTTATCAATTGACTTGCTCTAGGGTTGACTGTAATGGGGTATATATTGGACAAACAAAAAGATATCTATCGTAAAGATAGGTTAAAGGAACATGAGTATGACGTAATAACAATAAATACTAATAAAAAAACAAACCATACAGCTTTGGTGGAACATATAATACAGAACCCGGATAATTTTTTCGATTTTGATAATTGTAGAATTTTGGGAGAAGAAAATAATTTGAAAAAGCGCCTATTTTTAGAAATGATTGAGATCAAAAGAAATAAAAATAGTGTTAATAAAAGAACGGACATGGATGATTTAAATCCTATATATTTGCAACTTGCTTAATAAATATGGATTGCATCAATTGGTTAAGTCACCAACACGTGTTACTGCTTTAACTCAATCACTGATTGATCTTATAGTTACATCTAATTTAAATATACATATAAAATCTGAAGTTTTAAATATGGAGGGCATTTCGGATCATCGATTGGTTACTCGCTACTTAAATATTAATAGCCCTAGACCTTTACCGACTTATAAAACCTATCGTGATTTCTCTAATTTCTGCGGTGATGATTTTGTTCGTGATCTACATTCGGTTAATTTTGATTATATTTTTGAATTACAAAATGTAGATCAAATAGTTGATTTCTTCAATGCAAAACTTCTGTCTTTGTTTGATAAGCATGCGCCATATAAAACTCCGCGAATTTCCAAAGTCCCGGCCGCTTGGTTAACTGACAACCTTAGAAGTATGATGCGCTTAAGATACAAAGCTTACTTGAAATATAGAAGAAACAGAACTGACGCTAATTGGCATGCATATAGAGACCTCAGAAATCTTGTCAACTCCGCAATTAAAGCATAAAAGAGAGGATACTTACATCACAAATTTTCTACTGATCCTAAAACGTTTTGGAAGACCTTGAAATATTTAAATATTCATGACAATCATCCTACACATTGCGCCTCAACAATTGCCAATGCTCATGAATTTAATAATTTTTTTATCAATGCCCTCCTAAAGTAATTATAAATGACAAAGTTGTCGAAAATTTGTATCTAAAAATTTCAACCTAAGTTCTCACAATTCTTTTACCTTCGTCCAGTCTCTTCTGCAAGGGTAAGCAATGCTATTAATTCGTTAAAATCTAATGCCAAAGGTGCTGATGACATTAACTTGAAAATGTTTGATTTAATTTCTGTTTACTTGATTGAACATATTACTTTTATTATTAATAAATGTATATATTCGTCAGTGTTTCCTAAATGCTGCAAAGATGCTATTGTTTTTCCCGTTCCTAAGAATTCTAATCCTTCTATCATCTCGCACTTTCGCCCCATCAGTATTCTCTGTAGTTTTTCCAAAGTCCTTGAAAAAATTATACTAGCTATCTAGAAAAGTTCAATGTAGTACCTTCCACTCAATCAGGCTTCCGGGAACATCACAGTACTTCTACAACCCTTTTACACGTGACTGATGAGCTTTACAGAGCTTGTGATGTTAATGAAGCTGCTTGTCTTGTCTTATTGGATTATAGTAAAGCCTTCGATACTATCCATCATGCTACCTTAGTTACTAAACTCAAATATTTTGGTATTCATCATAGTGTCCTTACTCTCATCACTTCATATCTATCTGGGAGGCGACAAAAAGTGGCCGTTGATGGGGTATTCTCTGATTTTTCTGATGTTGATAAGGGGGTGCCTCAGGATAGTATTTTGGGTCCTCTATTGTTTTCTGTTTACACTGCTGACTTCTCCAATTTTATTAAATTTGCTGGCTCTCACCAATATGCTGACGATTTTCAGTTATTTTTTAAATTTTCGATTGATAATTTGGCAACTTCCGTGAGAAGCATAAACACTGATTTAAAATCCATTTCAAAGATTTCACAAGCGCATGGACTGATTTTGAATATGTTTAAAACACAACTACTTGTTCTTGGTCATCATAAAAACGTCATCACTCAAAATCCCGCATTCACTGTTCTATTAAATGGAGTCGTACTTGTTCCTACTAATTCTTGTAAAAACCTTGGGGTTCTTTTTGATAGGGATCTCCGATTTTCCGAACATGTTAGTTCGTTAATTCACAAATCGTTTATGAAGCTCCGTACTCTTTACTTTCACCGAGATTCGCTAAGTACCAACATTAAATTAAAATTATGTGACTCGCTTATTCTTAGTAATATCGCTTATTGCGATTGAGTTTACTGGCCGGCTATCATTAATAGCGACAGAGAAAACCTTCAAAGGGTCCAAAATGCTTGCATTAGATTTTCTTACGGTCTTAGAAAATATGATCATATTAGTTCTAAGCTCAATAAATCCAAATGGTTAAATCTCAATGAGCGTTATTATTTGCATCTGTCTAGTCTAATTTATAAAATTAACGTTCACAAGACCCCCAAATATCTTTTTAATAAGCTTATAAAAAATAGCAATGTACACAGTTGTTCTACTCGTCACAAAGATTTATACGTAGTTCCTAAACACCGCACCACTGTATTTCAAAGATCTTTCTCTTATAATGCTGCTATACTTTATAATGAAATACCTCCTAGTATTAAATCATCCAAAACTGTACATGTCTTTAAAGCGCAGGTCAAAGCCAGCCTATTTGCAAAACGCCCTCACTAATGTCTGTCTGTGCCCGAGTATTTAATATAAGGCAATTTTCGCAATATCCAAAGGGCAATAATCACACAAACATACAGGAAGCAAGCAACCTCTGGGTCTAAATTGCCTTTTAGGTCTTCAAAAACAAACACTGTTAAGTCAAGGAATATTAGGAAACTTTTTCTGAAGACGTTTACTCCGTTTCTCAACTGTAAACATGGATACTCAGATAAAGAAGATGATAGTTCAGCGCATACTAAAATTTTCACAGACAAAGCTGGGCTTCCTATCAAAATTATTTAATATTATGAAACCCGACGGAAGCATCAACCCGAATTTCAATTTAAAACATATAGATATAGAACATATGTGCTAGTAGCGCCAAGGTGGGCGAAAGTATACTGGCGGGTGGACCTCCTTTTCAGATTTGAAACCTTCATCTCCACCTGGTAGATGCGGCGACGCAAACTCCTCTTCCCGAAGCTCAGAAATTGGGTTTGAAGATTTGAAAAAAGGCAATTTGCATGAAGTTATATATTAAGTACTTAATAACAATATCTCGCTAATTCTGTAAAATTGTTCTTATATTTTTCACAATTAGTTATTTTATTATAGCAATTTATTCAAATAAAGTCAAGGGTTCGGAAACAACATTCTGATTGGTCGACGTCACAGTATATGGAAACGTCCATGGTGACACATGTCAAATTGTCAAATCGACGTAGGTTCAGTTACGTCGGTTAGCAAACTCGTTCCGTAATCTGTAATTAGCGTCGAATTTTGTGGTCTTTGTGTGGTGTTCGGTGTCCAGTCCGGCAGTATACAAATAAGTTTTGGATTGCCGAAGGGGCTGGAACCGATAAAACACAAATTTTATAAGTATTGTGTGGTACCAAAGTGCAAAACACTACGGTAACCACCCCGGAAAAAAATATTCTTCTCGGTTCTTAAAAATGAGGAAATGCGTAAGAAATGGTGCATTTCAATGAATAGAGACGAAAAAGAGAATGCAACACTATCGAACACAACGGCGTTATATTGTTGCGAGGATCATTTCACCGTAAGTCATTTTTCATTTTATTCAGAGATTATAAAAATGATGTGTGTTTTAAAATTAATTAATTATTGGCAGCACAAATTAAATAGGAGTGTACAAAGACTACAACTAAAAAAAAGGTGTAATACCCCATCATTTTAACTGCCAGGGGAAAATGGTACCTGAGCAACAAAGTGATGCAAAACGCAGACGTCATGAAATTATTCACCATAAAATTTGGATTTTCTCCCAGAAACGAAAACATTGACAATGAGTCAATTTTGGGCAGGTTATCTGATTGTGCTTTAACAAATCCACTATCTGTTGCCATTATTTACCTACTATAATTATATGGATACCAACAAAACAAATAATAATTTGATTTTGACAGTTCGATTTTGACATTCATGTCACGCATATAAAACAACATGACATGTTCATATACTGTGACGTCACATAACCGCCATTTATATTTCTCGCGTTTTTGTGGTTGGGAAAGACGTAATAAATCTATTAATTTATTACAGCTTTATTTTTGCAGAGATTGACATAAAACTAACTACACTACAATAAAATAAAAAAATATGCAAATTGCCTATTATGGGGTGATCTGTATATGCGCGGAATTGGACAGAGGAAGAAAGAAACCTGGACATGTGATGGCGTAAGTTATCACTAAGAACTTATAAAGCACCCTGGAAATATTGACTGAGTTACGTGCAATTAAAGAAAATAATTCCCTATAATCCGAGGCCAGTCACAAGACCTTTCTCGATATCTTAGTTACCTGTATAGAATACAACGGCTGCTCCTAGCTACAATAAAAGTCCATAAATTAGTCATCATGACAAAGGAGAATATCCTATCAGAACATCCAGTGGTAAACAAGTGTTACCCACAATTGAAATTAGTAATCTATCTCCAATTAAGAAATTTATTTGGAACAATAACGATATCATTGAGTGGATAAAAAAAGAGAAGATTGACAAAGATAGTTTGTTTCAAGTCTCTTGCAGGGTAGCGTTTAGTCTACTATCGACTGGTAGAAGACTGCATGATTTTTTAACCCTCCTAAAAATTGATGATCATCATTTGAGTGTCGATCATTATGTCACATTCTGGCCAGAGTTTGGGTCTGAGATAGACAAGGCAACCTACAGGTAATCTGGCTGGCAGTTTTCAAAATGTTAAGATCCATTTCTAGACCCGATTACATGACCAAAAGCCTTATAAACTTATCTTCCCGCAGAAGGGCGAGGAATCTTACACAGCTATTTATAACACCAAGAGGAGAAGCAAAACCAGAATCAAAGGCTGTGATTGTAAACTGGGTGAGAACTGCGGCTGGAACTGATTCGTCTCCAGGCATCATTAGATCCACAGTGGCCTTATCACGATATTGCAATGAAGTATCTATAGATTACATTCTCAAAGTAGGAAAGTGGAGGGAAAAAGAGAATTTTCATAAATATTATTACAAATAAATTAGTCGATATCAGTGTAACTCTCGAGATAGTAATTTAACTGAGAAAATGTTGTACCTGTAGTGGTTTTACAGACTTAGTTTTATTTATTTGTTTGATATAGTCTAGGCACATATGTTATACGTAAGTATATTGTTTTATATCCTCTCAATTATGTCAATTTTGTCAATTTTTATTTGTTATCATGTTGTTACAAATAAAGGCATTATGTATAATCTTAAGCTGTACTCCTGCTCATATAGGGCCGTATGGGCGCTTAGGTTAGGTACTCGACTGCTCAGAAGAAAAAACCGTGAACTGAGTGAATTCTCCTAAGGTACTTCAAACGACATACCTGTAAGAGCCCTGTGGCCACTAATATCAAACTGCATGATTAGCGGTTATCGAAACACTGGCTATACACGTTGAAAAGAAATATGCATTCTTAAGCTGTCGTGAGTCGAAAAACGTCGTTGTAAATCTTTTGTAGAAACGACAAACCTAGAAGGATAATATAAAAAAATACTTACCTTATGGGAATGAGGGGAGAGGAATTCACGGTGTGCACATGAAGTAAGGCGAAGTGCAATCTAAATAGGGTCAAATCAAGAATTGAAATATTCATTTTTTTTAAAGAGAAAACGTATATTTTAAAAAATATATGTACGGATATTACATCATAAATATAGCAATAGATACTAACGATAAAAAAGACTTGTATGTGAATATATTCCCCCACACCATCTGAGAACAAAATTACAGTTGGGAAAGCTTAAATGCTACAATTTTTTGTAATGATAAACCTAGTCGTCTGTTTATGAGAACTATTTACATATTAATTGCTTTTATTTCTTAGATTTCGAGACATTTTGTTAGCACCATATATTTTATAATTATTGTTTAGATAGCATGTAAAATTTAACATTATTTCCCTAAATCTGTGAAATAATATATAAATGTCTTCATTTATTCAATAATAAAGACATCAATGCTACCTCGAGTTTATAATGCAATGTATTTAGTTTAGGTTAACTATTATTGTCCATAATGTTTAACCTACTCAGTAAGAGTTTTTCTTTAAATGAGTGAGAGATTACTTTGAATTCATTCAATATTTTCTGGAATAATAATTTTTAATATTTTTCAGCTAACGTAGGAGGACTTCTTGGCTTATTCATGGGATTCAGTTTTTTAAGTTTCGTAGAGCTTGTATATTTTGTATCTTTGAGATTTTTGTGCAACTACCTCAAAACAAAGAATAAAATTAAGGGGAAGATGAACAAAAAATCCTGGATTAGTAATTATTCTGTGTATCCATTTATAAAATAAATATACTTAAACATATAGTGCACGCACTCTAAGACAACGAGGCAAATAATTGTATAGACTGTATGTTAGTGAGTCTATGTCACCAAATTGCATTATAAAAATTGTCAATCCTTAGTATTAATCCTTAATATTAATAGTCTCTAAGGAAGACCCAATACAACATCATGTTCATTGAAGTAAGCTAATTCACCATCTATGCAATATCTACCTCAAACTGCTGCAAGTTTCCGTCGAAGTATTCTTTTCTACCTTTTAACTGTACTTGATAAAGATGTTGCAAATAAGGTTCTTCCTAAACGAGTTCTTTAAACTCTTTGAGTTTAACCTTAACTACTTTTAACTTATTATTTTGTTGCAAATTGCTCATTTTATTTTCAGGTCTTGCTTTATTTCACCCCAGTTACCCTTCATTATCTCTTTGATATCTTTTATAATTTCTATTAGCTGTTTTAATGTTGTCTCGATTTCTGTAGATTTGGCTTTTATAACTAGCATTTAATTTTTCAAATCAAAACTCCTTCTTTGTGGTACACCGCACTTTAGACACCAATATAACCATTAACAATCAAATAATTCCACGTAACAAAACACACTTTATTAACGGAGCCAATTCTCTGTCTTATATATGTCGTAGTCATTGGGCGTAATTCGTCATTTCACGGAAAGCGTAGTCATTGGCTGTACCTATTGCCGGCAAAGACTGGAATGAAATGAATATTTCATTGATTGACTGAAATTTTATGTCATTTCATGGATTGCCTGTTTAATTTTCGTCAAACAAAGTAAATCGTTAATGGATTACACGTTACAGCGCTTAACGGATTTTCTTTTAGTCATTTGCTGAATATTCTGTAAATGTAATACTATATGTAGAAAGATGCAAAATAGAAAGTAACCAAATATTTTTATTTTGGCAAAATGTTAGTTCCGTTCATTTGGAACATTGCACATATATTATAAATCATATACCAAATGGTGAGAAGGACTTAAATTAAATAATAGATCAAAATCTCTTTTAGATGAAAATAAAAAAATATTGTAAAGACTTAACGTAAATGAAAATGGTTCTCTTAAGTCAGACTCGAATAGTTGTAGGTACATGTATAAACATATTATTATATACAGGGTGGACACGCGAAAATCCCCTTATTTTTCTCCGTCATTAGTCGAAATACGAAAAAATGTGTAAAAATAAAAGTTGAAGAAACTTTTAAATATTTTTTAAAGCAGAAAAAAATAAATATCGCATTTCCCAGATGTATATAGGTTTAACTTTTATTTTATTTAAGGAAACACCTTGTACACCATCAACTTAACTTTTCAAAAATATATTATACATGATACTTATCTTTTAATGTTTTCCAAATATTACATGTTTATTGTTAATATGCAACATCATATAACTCATGATATATGATATAATTTTTAAATGAAAGATATAAAGTCAAGCATTTTAATTAGGAATTAGGTTTAATGGAAAATGAGGATACTTATGTAAAATTTAGTAAAGTTATCAGCTTTGCCTTCAAATAGAAGGTCATATTGAACCATTCTTATAAATTTATTTCTTTTATTTTTCATATACCTTTAAAATCTTTAAAAATATATCAGTTATATGACGTTGCATATTAACAATAAACAAGTAATATATCGAAATCCGTAAAAAATAAGTATCATGTATAATATAGATCTGAAAAGTTAAATTGGCGGTCTTTTCAATGGCGTAAAAATATAAAGTGTGTTCCATGTAAGAAACAAATTCAAACAATAACGGAGAACAAGAAGAGGGAGGGCAATTTTCACGTGATCATTCTGTACATATTAAGATCACTCTGTACATATGGTTATTAATTTACAATAAAAAAAGTAGAATTATTAGTTATTATGGTCCAAAATTCTACAAGACAATTCAGCAAATGACTAAACAAACGTCCGTCAAACGCTGTAAACGTGTAATCGTTTAATCATTTACTCTGTTTGATGACAATGAAACGGGCAATCCCTGAAATGACGACAAACTTCAGTCAATCAAAGGAATACTGATTTGATTACAGCCTTTGCCGCCAATGACTAGGCTTTCCGTGAAATGACGAACTACGCCCAATGACTACGACATATACAATTTTTAGACTGCAGAAGATTCCGTCAAGAATAGTTCTCGAACCAAATTGGATACAGTCTGATTTTCTATAAAACGTCACAATAAATGTATTGACAAGAATTATGAATTTAAAAGCAATAATTAGGATAAAAAATTCGAACTTTTATATGTCGTTAATTATTTGTCCACTATTTTATTTTAATGTAGACAAATATATAAAAATGTATCCCAAGTGTTTTGTTAAATAAATTGATATTATTTGTTTTGTTTTTTTTTGTTGTTGTTGTGATATGTTCAACTACCTCTGCTGCATTTTGGAAGGTAACCTCTAACCATTTCAGAGCTATAATATTTTTACAAGAGAACGCAGGTAGTTATCTGGCGGCACAATAAGGAACCCTGGTTGTTCAAACCGCCTGGAAAAAGAGAATACATAATTCTCTTTGACAATTTGTTTACACATTTTATTTCAACTTGGAGACTGCTCTGTTATTTACCCATCCATATATGGCAGCAAAAACGTAATACTTACTAAAACTCACTTACTAAATGTAATACTTATAAAATGATATTTTACTGATATATCTCCTATTTTTGTGATTTACTTTAAGGAGGAGAAATAAACCACCGCTTCCATGTT
Organism: Monochamus saltuarius; assembly: GCA_025584915.1. Lineage (NCBI taxonomy): Eukaryota > Metazoa > Arthropoda > Insecta > Coleoptera > Cerambycidae > Monochamus > Monochamus saltuarius. The sequence continues at coordinate 39,234,003 of CM046723.1, forward strand.
CAGTTCGTTAATTTTCTTATACTTGTTTAAATTTCATAATCGCAATAAAAAAACGCATAAAACGCAATATTTTTTGCTCCCACTTATGGTAAGGCTATTGTCACGTTTTAATGCAAGTGAATTTGCAGAAAAAATGAATTGTTATTATTATTATTAATAGCATTACTGACAAAATTTTAATAACTTCCTTCACGTTTGTTTACATTCACCTGACGCTCAAAATTGTCTGACTGATCCATTGTAATAACCTGATGCAACGTTCTATTGGAAGCTGCAGATGCCGTTTCATTGTGAAGAATCCAGTTAGCTACTTAATTCTTGTTGTCAGTAATATAACTTAGTAGCGGATTTCCACCCACCGTATCTCTTGATCATTAATACATCGATTCCTGCATTAGCCAGTAACATTTCCGATGTTGTACTGAATGAATGGTGTGTAGGTATATGTATGTTTTAGGAGTTTCCGAGGGGGTAACCACTCTCAGCAATACATGTACATTTTTACTGGAAATCGCTCGCAGTCGCCGGAATCATGTGGAAATCGTCCGAAATCGCCCAGCATAAAAAAATTGAAGCAATTTATTTAGGAATGTTACACACATAGGGTGTTTCAGAATAGTAGTAGATTGCCTGAATTCATAGTTATATCTAGTAGTTGTCACAATGTACAGGGTGTTACGTTTTCTGAAGTGAAGCCTCTTTTCAGTTCCCCAAACTTTCTTTCGGCAAGCTACTGGTCTTTTTTAGGAAAAGGATTTAACCATTAACTTTTGGGCTAAGGTATATTCGGATCAATTCTTACATTTTAGCTCCAACATACTCTAGTATCATTTGTGCTACTTTTTTTGAAAGCGCCATATACAGGGTGAGATATTTTGTTCAAATTTTGGGGTTTATTTATTTATTGGGGTTTTCTTGGATTGGTATGCCAAATCATTGTGAAAGTCTACCGGGTGATCATTTTTTCAAGTCGCGGTCCCTTTTCCACCCCCAATTTTATTTGTGATACGCCACTGACCGTGTCTGTTGAAGGAAATCTTTTCCCAGTTCTGTTTAGAAACTTTTTTATCCCTTGTATTTTTTTCGTATCTGCACCCATTGTTAAAGAAAACATTGAAAAACTATCTGTAATAGGTCAATTTAATGAGACTATTCTAAAATGATAAATAAATAACTAAACCCCAAAATTTGAACAAAACTGTAGGCGCTAGAAAGAAAAAATTAAAAAATTCTTCACTTTTGAACACCCTGTAGGTCCGTATCGAAGCTTTTGCGGACTTTTTTTCTTAAAATACGATTCTCTATCGCGTATTAAAGTCCTACTACAAAAAAGTGGGCCACCCTGAATATTCACTTGAAATTTGGATACATTTTTAGATTAATAACATCTAGATTAACATTTTGAAATAATAATATTGACTATTCATACCTATTTAAAATAAATATAGTTTTCAAATTTTTCGTACTCATTTGCCTTAAATCTGTAACTAAATGTATTTATTCGATATGTACAGTATTGTTTCTAAATTGATGCAAAAAATTCAAGTTCAATTTTTTTATATCAGAGTTCCGTCAACTCTAAATTACAATCCTCTAAAGGTGAGAAAAAAAATGTCTTAAATTTTCCCCACTGTTAACCTGTATGTGAATATAATTTTATTTTATTTTTTTTGTTTTGACAAATTTTTAAATCAACATACATTTGGGATTAATTAAAACTATCAACTTTCCAAAAGAAAGTTTTATATGATAAGATGTCCCATATCTAGATAATATTCCTAAAATATTTTCAGGGTAAGTGTACATAATTCCGACAGTGTCCATAAATCTGTCAGATTCCAACAATATTTCTTTAAATAATAAAACTCAACCACAAAATACAGTGGCTTGACAGTGGCGACAAGTGTTGTCCGATTTTTGATTGGTCAAGGGGAAAACGTCACATTTCCGCCATGTTCTGGCAATTCTTGTTCGGTGTTTGCATTGTATATTATAGGCGTTTGCTGTGTTTATGTGTTTATTATTAAATTTCTTGGACTTATCTGTGTTCTTCGGAGTGAAAGGTGAAGTATAGTGAACATATTTTTAACCCATAACATTATTATCGGTGTTCAGTGTGTACGTGTAGGTATAATCTGAGTCACACTGTGTATATAGAATATTCACATATAACTTTTCTCTATTCTGAATGCATTCTGTTATTTTACAATGATCCAATAATTACAATATACCTACTTATGTATGCATATCTGTGTTTGTGTGCTAAGCTTACCTGTAATATAGAAATTAGTAGTAATCTGTGATAGAAATCGATAAGAATAGAATATTAACGAAGGTATAATACATATACAAACAAACTTGTACAACACACTTGACAGTTGACACTTGTATAAGTAAACAAAATACCGCCATTATGGGGCAAAAACGGGCGACCAATAGAAAAATGGACAAGCCATTGTCGCCACTGTCTTAGTATAAAGGCACTGTAGATTACATAATATCAGGTAATTCGACAGACAACTATTACAAAGACGACGCGATTTAGCAGACGTATAGTATATGTTTTCAAAAAAGCAAGTAGATTTCTATATTGTGATATGACTGATATATCCATATTTTCGTTTTTTGGATAGACTTTTCAACAAGGAATATGTAGACAATAAACTGGATGCCTTAAGAGATTTTGCCTAAAATAACGAGACATTGTACGAAAAACACTAAAATATGTATAAAAAATAGCTTACCTTCTCAGAAAAATACGCTAGCATTACACTTTCATCAGTTCTTCATACGTTATCCTCCACTTAAAAAATATTTCATATATCTTCTCGTATTTTTCCTTCAATTTTAAGGAAATAAGCTCGAAAATGTTTCTAGAGCGGCATTTAAAATGTCTTCAGAACAATTTTCTAAATTGTTTTCAGTAGCAATACTCATTTTTATAACAAGTACCTACCTACTACGAAATTTTTTAAATTTCTAACTGTAATGCTTTTATATCTATCACTATTTGCTTATCAACAAATTTTGTAAGAAAAGCAGTTTTACTTAACAAATATTGTATTATTCTGGAGTGATTTGGGATCATTACATGAACATTCCCTATGGAACAGAAATTCATGCAGATGAAGTAGTGGATATATTTAAAAGAAAAAGCCGAAGATTTAGCGCAGAGGAACGAAATTAATTTAACCATTTCATTTAAAGTTAAGAACTTTCTTGATAAATACCTATGTCGTAATTTTTCCGATGAATATATAGATATTAAATTTCATGTAAGTATTTTTATTGTCTTATTTACTTCAAACCAAACGCTTATGCATCTCCTGTCGGCCTGTCCGGTATATCCACAGCGTATATCCAAAGACACGATTCAGCCTTACGGGTGTTGTATTATCATTTACGACACTCGTATGAGATAGACGAGACGCCAGTGCTGCCTTATGCTCCGGGGGATATAGAATCCGTTGTGGGGAATGAGAAGTGCCGAATTTATTGGAACTATTCATTCCCCACCCTCAGGCAAATCCAAGCCAATAAGCCTGATGTAGTCCTCCTCGACCACCAGCTTAGGACGATGTTTGTGATTGAGTTCTCGGCTACCGCATATAACAACATCGTCCTAAAATAGGAGGAAAAACGGAGGAAGTATCGAGATCTTCTCTCCGAGCTCCGCAGGCTGTATCCAGACCACTCTGTTAAGATTGTGGTGCTAATTATAGGCGTCCTGGGTGGAATGAGACATACGTTGCTTTCTGACTTAAAGATCATACCGGCTTGTCGAAATTCGGCAGAGATCTTAGCCGGCAGAATGCAGAAGGCAATCGTCCTTGGTACGCTACGTCTCCTCAGAACACACGATTTACGAGCGCAATGATTACTGACTCCACGGAGTGAGAGTGGTCATTGCTTGACTCTCAGAACATCTCCGAGTGTGTCGGAGCCTCGGAAGGTGTTTACTGGGAAAAAATAATAATAATAATAAATTGCCTTTATTTTCAATTATAGTACAAAAGGTGTAAAATAAACAAAATAATAGGGCGAAGTGTCAGTTTAACTGCTTTTCAACTTAACCCTAATTAGAAAACCAAGTCCAAATAACAAGAAACATAATCGTGTGCAAAGTACATATAGGTAATGTTTTGAATAAGAGATATAATAATATCTAGTAACTACCAAGCCGAAACAATATAGCTATATAATAATAATAATAATAATAAAAACATGATCGAATGAAGAGATCCATCACGAGATTATCACAAAGATAACAATAGCCTTTTTAAATTCTTTTTAAAATTAATAATTGAAAAATCTTTAAATTTTACTGGCAAATTATTGTATTCCTTTGGCGCATCTTTAAGGTGCGTACAGACCAAATTCGAGAGCTGTTAGCTAACACCTGACGAACTGAATGTGTACCAGAGGTCGCGAACAGCTCGTGTTCGCTTTGCGAGTTCGGCTGAAGTTCGGTACATGAGCGGTAAGATCAAAGAAATTGTTAGCGAGCACGTGTTGAATAGCACTTGCAGTGTAGACGTTTTACCGAGCAAGTAGGTACTGTTGAGAATTCCCATCAACAAAAATACGTTAGAAAGGTTTATCAACAAAACACACAACAGTTGTACATCAACTGTATCTTATTTTAGTTTTTATGTAGATTTAAGGCATAAATAGTAATATCTGTTGTAAATATTTATATTAAGGGTTGTTTATTTATTATCTCACTACTTAGCTATAGTATTATAACTATATAGTTCCACTGTACTTTTCACGATTGCGAAATAAACTTCTTCTCCACCAATAATAATGAAACTGGCACAGGCAATTAAAATATCTTCATCATCACTCGACATTTTAATCGTTAATACCGAAACCGAACAACCTGCTTCGAACTACTGGCGAACCCCAACTTCATACCGAAACATGTAGTGTGGACGTTGAGCTCGTGAACTACTCACGAGCTGTTCGCGAATAGCTCCCGAACTACTTGCGAACAATATCTTTGGTTTGTACGCGCCACATCTGGTGAACAAGGCAGTGGTACTTACTCAATAAGAAAAAGAAGAAAAGACGCTGGTGGATGTCATCATTAAATAAAAGTCGATTAAGGTAAGTTTTTATTTACTACATCTGAAGTAGTTAAGATATTACTGAATTGAAGAGACATATTAACGCATTTTTTTTTTAATTTCAGATATTGCGCCTCGGACAATGAAACATGAAATTTATAAAAAAATAGCACATACCTTATTACAAGAACTGTTCGAAATGTTTTTACTGTTCTTGTCAACGCAACGCAAATTATTCGCGGCAACTGTGATACGTTAGCGTAAATCCTCGACGGTTTCCCCTTCGGTACGGTACACCTCATTTTTAAATGGCCCCACAAAAGAAATCAAGAGGGTTTAAATCGAGAAACCGGTGCACTCCCTCCAATCCACCGTACTCCGTACACTTGATCAAAGTTTACAGAATAAATATATAAGTTGTTTCACTCTCGAACACGCCCCGACCTACCAATTCCGCTCTCCTCACCCGTCTCGGGGACCAATCGGTACCCAGAATCCTACACGGTGGCCGACGCTAGAACTATAACGTGTTGAGTGCGATCGATATAGTCTAGACAAAAACCTTGAATATCTGTTAATGTTTATTTTATTTAATTTTCTTCTAAAAATGTCCGTGATATATTGTACTGTGATAATTGCCCCTCATGTTGTATATTTCATCAACTAATATAAAGAAATAGTTCACGATATAAAATTTTACGCGGTACGCCGATAAAAATTAGAATTTTCATTTGAAAAATTGTCATGATGAAGCAACCATTATTCAAATGAAGCATCAAACGTTGTATTTGTATGAACCAACATGTAAGTTCCTTGTACTGGTATTTATTAAAAAAAGTGTAATATGCAATAATTATGTAAGTAGGTACTTAATTGTGTCATGTAAATTTTACACTCAAGCATTTTTGGTTCAAGCAGTTTCTGATAATACCAAAACTGGTACACCGTGATACCTGTGCACAAACAGTATAATAAAAATGGTATGTACAGTAACATCTTTAAATAATTTAAAATAATTTGTCTCAAATTAATTAATACAGGTATAGAAATACCCAAATGACTGAAATAATATTAAACTAAAAATGGCCTAAACTTACTTATACATTGGGTTTTCATTTGAGTATTTTTTTTACTGAAAAGAATATATAGTTTATTAATTTGCAAAACAAGAGTATAATGCATTTTTATAATATTTCAGATCAAGACTGCCAAACGTCACAAACACTTCGTGTAGGAGTCCAAGAAAAGCTGCATTAAAACAGCAAGTAAAAACCTATACTGCAGCATTTGTAACTTGTAAACAATATAGATTATATTATTTCCTATTTTAGTTTCAAAATTTGCAAATTTTTCTCATGGCTACATTATTTTTATATAGTAGAGTACGTATTGTATATTTTAGTTTAAAATTTACAAGTGAATATATACGACTTCCAAGATTAACTAACAAAAATTTATACATTTACCTATAATCGTTTTATAATATTTATATTTATTACGTTACAAATATTTTATTTATATCTTTACATCACACTTCTGGAATATCCCTCGTATATAAATATTTCTCAATTGGAAAGAAAATACTTTTTTAAGTCCCTCGTATTTGGCCATTTTTTGCGGCAGTATATATGTGCGGCGGTAAGGCTTTGATCTCAAAACATCAAAGTGCCGACAGAGAGTGGTATAACTTATGTTTGTTCAGTAAACTTTGACTTGATGGAGATACATCTAGTCGAAATTGAAGCGGTGGGGTACATTTTCAAGAAGTGCGGGCAGATCACTGCGAAGATATTCGAGATATTGAAAACCATCCATACAATTGGGCAATATGAATGGTCCAATTAGGCGCTCATTAACAATTGCGTACCTACAAATGACAGACGACAACAGCCGACCACAGGCGACAACAGACGGAAACAGGCCGCGCCTTTGATGTTACCGACTTAATTCGGATAGAACAGGCCGATGCAGATCAGCCCGCGCCACGACCGATCAGAGTCTTCCCACGGCCCGTTGGTCCGTGCTTGCGCGTCCCGGCCCGTGCTAAAAGCCACCAGGATAGAACAGGCCGATGCAGATCAGCCCGCGCCACGACGGATTAGGACTTACCACGGTCCGTCGGCCCGTGCTCGCGCGGCGCCGCCCGTGCTAACACGGGCCGTGAGAAGCCACTTTAACAGCTTTAGTACAAGGTTTAATTGAACATGTGGATGGATGGATGGTGTGACATTCCGTGACTGGTTTCAAACCTGTTTTCTACCACATGTAAAACGTTTAGAGGTTCGAGAAGCTTTAATAGGTGATAACCTATCAACACATATGGAGATGTATTAAACATGTGTGTGGAAAATAACATTGATTTCATTTGTTTGGTACCAAACTCAACACATTTATGTTAGCCGCTAGATGTTGGGTATATCAGACCAATGAAAGAAGCCTGGCGTGCTACAGAATGGAAATTACAAAAAATAAGGTTGTCTACAGTTCCAAAAGATACTTTTGCTACTTACGACGTAGTAATCAACTGGTATAAGAAAATGAAGCATCAGCAATTAAATGGAACTTAATAAACGCATTTCGTTCTTCTGGCATGTATCCAGTGGATTGCTAACAAGATTTTAAATGATTACTAGATGAAGCAGATGACGGAGATCCTACATCAGAAGTCGAAAGCGCACTCACGGTTTTGCTAAAAGAGCAAAGATTTGGAGTCAAATTGACCACAAAGAAAAAAGAAACGACTTGAAGTCGCACCTGGTTGCAACAAATCTATGGCTATGGTCGAGGTTAATAATGGGGCGGAGGATTTCAATGAAGATGATAATCTTTTACCATCTACAGTGCAAAACAAAATTCAAACAATATCATTTTACGACGTGTAAGAGAAAAATGAAATATTTCGACGAACTTTCAAGTTTAACCAGTTTAACTCAAAGGATGAAAAATTTAAAATAATGGTTTTTTATTAGACAATTGATTTGGCATACCAACGGCTTGATTCAAGGAAATATACGCAATAAAGCAAAATTTTAATATTTTAGAACCAAAAATCATTTTCCACAAAAACAAATAAGATATAATCTTCTCTTGTATGCATTTAATTAATACATATTCAGACGTTATATCTCAAACTTTTACCGACCAGTGTATTAATCTAATGTACCTACTTAAAAACACAGGCCCAGTGAGCCCCTGCTACGCCACTGCCTTCCGCTGCAATTCAAGAACGGTATTGAACTGTCAAAAGGCTCTGGAGCGGTTGAGAAGAAGCAGCAGAGTAACTCTGGTTTAGATACCTGGTCATACAGACATCCAGAGGAACGAGGCAGCAGGCTCGTTAGCAAGGCATAGCTTCGGCTACTGCCAAAGCAGCCATCTTGACCTGGGCAGAGGGAAAAGCACTGCAAGCACTGACGGGATAGCTCTGGTTGACCTATATACTGGGCATTGCCGGTTAAGGAGTCACATGCACAAGTTGGGCGTGGCTGAGGAGGCCGAATGCTGATTGTGTTTGGAGAGTGAGGAATCAGCAGAACACATGTTACTGTCCAGCAGGAGAACAGACCAGATTTTCTATATTTGGCAAGATGCATCTCTTGGGTAAAGCATAATATGACTGTGAGCCACAATAGACCATACGGTTCGAAGTGGAGGGCTAGTTTTTGGCCCACTCACTTTGAACTTAACCATAAAACATTTATAGTCCAGGTGTTGGCTGTATAAAATTGCCATGGCTAGTATGCAGGGCCGGCTCGGGGGTGAGGCGGTTAGGCGACCGCCTCAGGCAGCATTATTTTGGGGGCGGCATGGCGAAACATTTATGACGAAATTTAAATAAATTTCAAGAACGCCGCCTTTTAAGTCAACGTGGCATCATGGCAACTGGTCTGGCAACACAAAAGTTTGTATCGCTTTTTTGCAGATCTATGCAAGTCTCTCGACGAAGATCATTACACATGACTCAGCTATATTTCTCTATAGGCGTCAGTTGCGTGAAATGATTTATTATATATGTAGTACAGTATTGTGTAGTGTATTATTAATAGTTGATAGTTGGGATTCGGGAATGGTCGAATAAAAATTCTGGTTACTTTGAAGCGTTATAAAATAATATTTAAATAAAAAATATTTTTGTCCTGAATTAGTGATCGGTATTACTAAATTAATATTTTAAGGCCTAATTTTCACACGTATTGACAATGAGTGATATAAAAAGAAAAAAGCTATCTGGCAGCAAGTATAAAAAAAGCGGTTGGCAAATACAACTGAGTTATTTAGAAGGTTCAGGCTCAAACAGGAATACAATAAAAGAAATAATTGTCAAACAATTCAAGACAATCATCAAACAATTTATCAGAATATTCCAAAAAATGATGACGAGCAACCTGACAGCAGAGCCTTTACAGATGTAGTTACCGAAGTTGATAGTGACCCAGCTTCCTGGAAAAATTTAAATGTTTCCCAACATTAGATAATAATAGAAAAAGGGCCAATACAAGTTAAAGGCATTGATTTTCCAAAAGACGATTCTGGAAGGCATTTTTCTCATGCATATTATTATCGTATAATGTGTAATGGAGAAAAATTAAAAAGAAAATGGTTAGTTTACTCCAAAAGTACTGATGCTGTGTATTGATGTTGGTGTTTGTTATTTAAAAATTCTGATATTAACGCGGCGAATTGGTCAAATGGCTATACAGACTGGAAAAATATTGTTAGAAGTATAAAAGTCTCATGAAAGCTCTGGACTGCTTTAATAAATGGAAGGAAATGGATAATAAACTATAAGTGGGTAAATCAGTTGATGAAGAACATCAGAGAATTTTTTACCTAGAAAGGCAGTATTGGCGAGATATTTTAAGAAGAATTATTGCTGTTATACAACTCTGCGGTTCACAAATGTTGCCAAGGTTTTTGAACCAAATAACGGATTTTTTTTAAATAATGGAATTACTTTCTAAATTTGATTCCATCACTAGAGAGCATTTGAGAAGACCTTCGTCTCAATCAAACATTAGCCACTACTTAGGTAAGAATATACAAAATGATATTATATGTCTACTATGAAACAAAGTTCAAAATACCATAATTGAAAAAATTAAATGTGCAAAATATTACAGTATTGACTGCACCTCCGACGTAAATAGGATAGAACAAATGTCCTTGGTTATTCGTATTGTGACAAAAGAAACCTTAGAATGTGTTGAGTATTTTATAAATTTTCTACCTGTCGAATCGTCAAGTAGAGCAGGACCTACAGAACTGTTAATACAGGAACTTAACAAGTTAGGGCTCAAAATTGGAATGATAATGGAGCCAATATAAAGGCAGTGCATTCTGGTGTGAAGAATTTTAAATAAAAATCCAAAAGCGTTTTTTGTTCCTTGTTCCTACCACTCCCTGAATCTTGTGAATGACGCGACAAAAAAATACAGGCGAAATTTCCAATTATTTTTCTCTAGATGAATAAAAACACGCTGATACCAAGAACCAACCTAGATCATTAAATAATAATAATAGTAATAAAAGCACAAAGCCTTTAGAAGTTTTAAACTATTAGGAGAAAAACAGTTTGACCAAAAACTTTCCCAATTTAGCTGTTTTGTTAAGAATTCTTCTTACCATTCCTGTATCTGTGGCAACTGGAGAAAACTCCTTTTCTAAACTTAAATTAATAAAAAAAAATTACGTTCAACAATGACGCAGAACATACATACGCATTGAGAACGATATATGTGTAAATATAGAATACGAAGATATTATTGATGATTTTGCCAAAGAAAAATGCTGAAAAGTTTTCTTATAAAATGATAAATATTGTTTCCTGTTTTCGCAATATTTTGTTTTATTTTCATGTATCAATACCTTGTTCTTGGGAATCGGTATATTATAGTATAATAAATTTTTATTTTATTGAATTTTATTTTAATTTCTTTTCAAAGGGCAGCAACATTGGGTTTTGCCTCAGTCGCCAATGGGGAAGTTGCATGAATTTTATATTGGTTTGAAATGTATTACAAGGTAAACTTTCAAACATATTGAAAGGTCAGAACATATGTCTGGCGGCAATAATCACATAATAATTAAAATATTAACATTAATAAATTGCCATTGAATGTAAACAAAATCACGTGATCGAAAACACTGTTATTATTGGTGTGACGTCAACGGCCGGAGTAACGCGGCCATCTTGCTTATGTTTCCGTAGATACTCACGGTGATCGTGACGTAAATAGGCATTGGTTTCTGAGTTTTTTTGTGACTTTACTGACATTTCTTTAGAACAAGTCATAGAAATGTCAATACTGTGTAAGGTAGTGACATGACTGAGGCCCTTTGAAAAAACTATAAAATAAATAAGGCGAACAGCCCTATAATTTGTTTTGTAAGGAGGATGTAAACATGTAAAGCAAAAGTAATAGATATCAAAAATAAAATTCTTTATGTTAGATCTGTTTATTCATTGTTACTATTCAAATTTTCGTAACATAAAACAATAAATTTTAAAAAGCCTTTGTAAGACACATTATTTTGCTGTTAACAATTATTTTCACATATTTGTAAATAAACGGAAACAATTTTGTATGTAGTATTAGGTTTATATTTTAACAATATTTACAAATACAGTTAAATTTAAGAAAATACATGTTTCTAAAGATTTCTGTACCTAAACAATTTTTTGATCGACCGCTTCCATTATTTATTCGTACTTATTTTCAATTAACCTTACATTAAAATGGTCTTCAGAAACATACAACGTTGAAATGATAGAGTTTTACGCTTTTTCCTTCGTCGTGATTCATTGCCATACACCACATTTTTCTAGTTTTTTTCAATTTTTGGCACGGAGAAATATTTTTTATTAGCCGCTGTACGGAAAGTATTTGTAATTGCACAATGCAATATTTCTTCCATTTCCCGGTGATAATACACTTTCTGTGCTCATTCTACGAGTCTATTTTGCAAATTTTTCAACACCAGTGTCTGTTTAACACAATAACACTTAATAAATATCACATGTTATGTGATAAATATTACAAACGTCAAACTAACTCTTCTACCTAACCTAAACGTATGTACTGTACTGCGACTGCGTTGTTTGCTTACAGGTGACGTCACTGCGGCTGGTGACGTCACAGATATTTAATATGGTGGCCTCCGTTTTCTGGAGGCGTGGTCGACCAAAACTTTAAAAGCCGTTTTGAGTTTATTTTTCATCAAATTGTCTAGGACAAACGGCATTTCGATTAAAATAATACATTCTTTCATTTCCATGTATTTGAAAAATCATGCAATTTCCCCGGCTGGCTCTGCTAGTATGTGTGCTACTTGTAGTAATATACTTGGAGATAAAACAGTTACATTTTATAGATGTCATGCTACCGAATACTGTAGGTACAAGATTAAGGCCATCTGAAGTTTGTGCAGCAGTTGTCCAAAAAAGAACTTTGGTTTCTTTTGTGCTGACTGCCATTCAGCATTTAAAAGTACTCTAATGTTTATTGGGCAAAAAGTGACAGAGATTTGATTTCTATTGATGCAGAGGATATAATTAGTGACTTAATGGGTAACTTAAAGATAATTCTAGTATTCAAGTTGTAAGTTTTTCGTATTGGCAAAAGAAATAAAAATGGAAATTGGCCTGTGAAAGTTATTTTATCTTCTGCTCATGATGTTCTTACTATTATAAAAAAATAAGCACAACATTAATCGTGATAGAAATATCTTTATCTACATGGATCAGATGCCTAAACAGAGAAGTTTTACAATCTTTAAGAAATAAACTTTCAAGGCAAAAAAAATGGTGAACAAGATTTATTCATAATATATATACACTAGCGGAAAAAATTAAGGGATCAAAGAAAAAATCTCAATTTTTTGCGATTTTTCAAATGGCTGTATCTTTGGTAAAAATGGTCGTATGTGAGTGAAAAAATCAATTTGAAGCTTGAAGTGTCTAGTTTATGGATCTTGCGATAAAACAATTTTCCAAGCAACAATTAGCGCAAAATCCTAATGAATATCATGGAAAGAAAATTTTTCGAAATTTGTTGCACTCTTAATTTTAGTGTACGAACTTCAAAAAGTATTTTTCAACCTAACCACTATATGGATTGGATAGGTTGTTCATTTATCTTCAATTTCTTTTTTTGTCGACCTCGATACGACCATTCCTTGCTGAGTTATCAGTCTTTGAATGAAAATGCGTCATTTTCTTTTCTCTCAGCCATATCTCTGGAACCAATGGTCGCCCAGAAAATGGAAAGGGAGTTTCGGAAAATTGAATCCATTCTCTACAATGTTAGCGCAAACCAATATCGCCATTGGACCTTGAGGCAGTGGCAAAATGTTTTATTTACTTACGAGTCCCGTTTCAATCTCCATGGTAGTAATCGACGTTCTCTGGTTTGGCGTCACCGTGGATAGCGTTTCAGGCAAAACTTCCTCGGGTTGTGGCTTACGGCGGTGGATCGGTCATGGTTTGGGCCGGTGTTTCGTAAAATTGGAGGACACCTTTGGTAATTGTACGCGGAAATTTGACCGCGAGACGCTATATTGACCAAATTTTAAGGCCAATTAATTGTTCTGCCCCACCGGTAACACCTGAGATCATTTGTTTTGATGCAGGATAACGCACGTCCACACACGACCAATGTCACCAGACGCTTTTTTCAACGATATGACATCACTTTGCTGTCACACCCGCCAATGAGTCCAGATCTGAACCCAATCGAGCATGTTTGGGATATAATGGGCCGTCGCACAGGGAATTGGAGCGCGCACTTCAGCGAATTTGGAACACCATTCCGCAACCCGAAATCACCCGATGCATCAACATGGCTGAACGTTGGAGGACTGTTATAAAGAACAGGTGTGGCAATATCCGTTATTGAATGGATTAAAACACACACACGCACACTCTTCAGAGAATGAGCTTGGAGTCATAAAATCCGGTGGAACCACGAACCACCGGGTCGCATTTCTCTTAAAGAAACACACGCACACACAAAGAAACGTAAATACGCCCGTGAAACTTCCACGTGGTACGCTTGGGGTAACTCTAATGCCGGCGGTTTTGCAAAATTTCTGAAAGTCGGTTCGAAAAGAGAAATTTTTTCTTTATTTAAAAAAAAATTTTTCATGACTTCAAACGCTTTCCGCAATAAAAATGTCGAATAAAATTAAGAGACAAAGCAAAGATGCTAAATTGGGATTTGAAAATTATGCTGCTTATAGAGATGATCGGTCACTTGAAACAAGTGCATCTAGTAGAGGTAGAGGAGTATTGATAGCAGTAAAAAATACCTTACTATTATAGTAGTCTTGTATCATCTGACAAATCCATCGAACAATTACATACTTACAGATAACAATGGCAACAGATGCATTTTGGGTGCCATATACTTTCCTCCTTTGTCACATCCAATGTTTATCTTAAGACTTTTAATTAACTTGAAGCCTTGTGTGATCAATTTAGAAACAAAATGTTATCTCTTTAGTAATCTTTCTTCGGCTATACCGGGTGTTCCCTCTAAGACTTTCAGTGCGAATATCTCATAAACCATCATAGCCAGTGCGACGAAATTTGGTATAGACACTAGATGGCGCGTAGAATCTGATGATAACATCAATTCTTATACAGGGTGTTCCATTTTCCAAGAAAGCGATTTAATTTTAATTTTTTGGTTGTCAGCCCTGCTAACACCTATGTTTAAATTGAAATATACTTAATTATGAACACATTCTGAGAAATAAACATTCAAAATTTAACATAAAAAAGCCTCCAAAGAGTACCCAAATTTCATTGTTTTGTCATGTAAAACGTGCATAGCCTTGAGCCAGACTTACACAGAAGAAACTAACATCGCTAAACGTCAAAACTATGAATTGTCAAATATTAATGGCATAAAGTATTTTATTCGACATAAGGAATGCTTAATAATGTATGTAATGCAATTTACGTATGCACAATGGTATTATTGAGACTTGTCGATACAAATTTAGACTTGAGTTGAGGCTTTTGAAGCATTGGGGTCGCTGTGCCTGCGCAGTGTACCGCTACAGCTAGGGTTACAGCGTGAATATTGTGTAAAATATCTGTGGATATTTTTAAATTGTTCCAATATATTGTAATAAAACTTCAGTAAATTGTTGTTTTTATGTTACTACAGTGTACATAATAATTAGATACCGGTATTTTTATCACAAAATAATTTACAAAATTGTGTAAGTACCTAAAGAATATTCTTTTCCAACTGCTGTAATAATTATTGATTACTTATTTAGCAACAAATAAACTCGAACAAAACAACTCCTAAAATTGTTTTGATTATAATATGAACGTGTTTGTCCTTGAACTGAACTTGCCTCACAAAAGAAATATCACTAAAGCATAACCTAGAAATTATTGATGTTTGATTTTGATATTTTCAGCACGTTCTGGTAGATAAAGTATGTTTAAGAAAGAATCTACATCTGTAACATAGTAAACAATGTAGGTACTACCATTTCTGTAAGTATTTTATATGATACAGAACTAAAATAAAGCAACTGGTTTTTTTTTAGGAAGAATCACCTGAATATTTACTAGACCGAGAAGGTACCTATCACATAGTCATTTAAAGCTAGACAGTAATTTATTGTTTTTATCTTTCAAGTATGTGTGTAGTATCAAAAATTATATTAAAACAATTCATAACATAGGACACCAAAAAAGAATAAACAAAAAATATCACACAGACATTTTCTTAGAATTAATTATAAACATGGAATGGTGGTTATAAAGAAGCCCTTAACTCACTTTGAAGAGGATTCTATAAGACATTAAATTCAGTTGTGTGTCGTGGGATTTAAAATTTCTAAACAAATAAAATTAAGAAAACTAATTTCATAATTCTATGTACACTCTACGAAAACATCTTGTTAGAATATCTTAAAATTTATGAAAGCTAACTGTTGTTATAATATACACAACGTAATAAGGTATCGAACAATGAAATGACAAGATTTGTTTCTATCCGTACATGCATGACCATTGACCATCCTTTAGATTGAACGGTGCTCTGTAAATTAGAATACAGAAGAACTGTTTAACATAAAATCGATTAAATGTATGTAAGTACTTAGATACTTTTAATTTATTGTAATTTTATTTTATTGTTAATAAATTAAAATTTCTATTTGTTTTTTTTTATTCTACCTGAATTATTAAACACATATTATGCTTAAGAAATAATGAATACTTAAAGATTAAGGGTCAAGTTAATCAATTTAGCTACTAATAAAAAAAAATAAAGCACTGTAGGTACGTATTACTTTTTAATTGAAATTATGCTGATTACAACTGAATAATAACTAAAATAAAATACAAACAATCATTCATTTAGTCTTGAAAATGAATACTTTTCAAAGGATATTAGCTATCATTTCATGCTTAAAATTATACCTACCTTATTTAAGAACTGAACATTAACAGTTTTCACTGATATTTATGTTTTAGACATGTTAATTTTGTTAAAGAATTATTAAACACAAGGAATATTTGCTGTAGTGTATAATAAATACAAACAATAACAATTTAATAAACTTTAATTTCCGTCATACTTGCATTATTTACATTTTTTATTTAATTCACTCGTTAACTTACACATTCCATGAACTTTAATTATATTAAATAATTAAACCAAGTACAGAAAGTTAGGTATGTTCTTATTTATGGCAAAACGTAGTCATGTCATGTGTTCTAGCAAAATTTTCCTCGTCTCTCATCTATCTGTCGCACGAATATAAACTAATCTTGGCATCTGGGTTCTTCAGTATCTTATCGAATCTTTTAATCAATGATTAACGTAATTGTGTATGTCAACCTGCTTCCATAACAGCACTTTGTTTTCTAGATTTTTACCTAGAGGTGAGACAAAACATTTTCGTAGACATTTTTAATTTCTGCACATCACAAGGTGAAATGAATATGTTTATATTAATTGTGTTCTCCTACAAATATTGAAATATATTTCCTCATCTCTGTTCTTGAAAGTAAGCCCCCAATGGCTTCTCCATTTGAAATGAAGTAGCTAATATGAAACATAAGTACAAGAAACTACAACTCGTATATTCAATGCAAAAAGGCGAAAAATAATATGCAACTTATAATTACCTACTAAGTACACTGATATGTTTCCATTAATCGTTATACTTAGTACTTACACATCTCGTACTATCAAGCTTTTTACTGTATGAATGTAATTTTTACCACACCTAGGTATATGGCTCGAAATTTTACTCACATTTGATGCGGAGTAGTTTTTATAACAGATATATTTTTGTTAATACTGGAACTGAAGCGTCAACTCAAGGAATCCATTACATTTTTATCTATGATTGTTTCTAGGCTTTAAAACATGTTTACCACTTGTTGAAGAGACTTTACTCATTATTTAAAACTCTAGGTTAAGTTTACATATCGTTTGGGTCTTGAGACTCTCGGCTCGGGCTCTGCGTCTGCGCCTGCGCTCTTCACCAATATTCACACTAAACAGTAAACCCACAGAGGGCCTCTGTGGTAAAGCAGCGAGTTAAGGGCGTGACGTGTTCATAAATTTAATTTTCTACTCGTAGGGATTGTTATTTACCGCTTTTATTATTTCCGAGAATATTCGTATTATACAATTAAAGAAACAATGTTTCCCATATTTTCAGAGTATTCATGCCGAATAAAGCTCAGCGTACGCGAACAGCTAATAACCTCTAAATTCCATTTTTTTTAACAAAATTAGCATTATTGCAAATACGTACGCAGATTCAATGTACTTCGTGGTGTTACGTATTTATAATAAAATTCCTACAAAAATAGTTATACTTGGTTTGACAGTTTATGTCACTTTACGTTTTGACGTCTATCCATGCGGTTGTTGCGTGTGTGTAAATTGGACTCAAGGCTATACACATTTTGCATGACAAAACAATGAAATTTGGGTACTTTTCATAGACGTTTTTTTTATGATAAAATTAATTTTTTTCGGGACTTCATCAGAATGTGTTCATAATTAAGAATATTTCAATTTAAATACAAATTTTACCGAGGATGACTAACAAAAAATCGAACTTAAATCGATTATCTGCAAAACTAAACACCCTATATAAAAACTAATGCCATCATCGAATTCTACACGCCATCTAGTGTCAGTATACCAAAATCGTCGCACTGGCTGCAATAGTAGCCGAGATATTCGCACTGAAAGTCTCAGAGGGACACCCGGTATAAGTACCAGAGGATTTTTGTTCCACAACTTCATCAGCAGATAATGTACCACTAGCTACTTCTGAGGCTATTGAAATTTTATATAGCATGTGCTATACTTAATTTGTTTCAGCGTAACAGAAATGTTCAACAATACAGATGAGACTCTAGTTTTAATTTTCTTTTCAATAGAGAATCCAATTGAATCCCATAGACCATCCTCCATTGGAACCCACCTTGTTATATATAAGCTCCATTAGTGTAAAGGGGGAGACTGCCCAACAGTGAAACAGGTCTTGCAGTGGTTCATCCCGTTTTCCCCGTTTAACAACTGACCAATTTCTCTGCGCATTGGTTCACAAACTGATTCGGTAGGCACGTGTTTGGCACCAGTACACATCTCGCTGCGAACTAATACGTACCTGGCACCTAACCTTGTGTGATTTCCACGTATAAAAGTAAAATTTCCTATTTTGCTGCTATAGAACAAATATAAGGATATTTTTGGGATCTAATAAGAAAAGGTAAGTGGGCATCTTTGTTTTAAAATCATGTTTTATTGGTTAGCTTATATTTTCGTTTATAAAAATTGTGCCACAAAATAGCCGCTGTGTAACCGTGTCCCACAGTAAGACATGTCTCATTGTGGGGCAGAGCATGGCATAGAGTAATTTATTTTGTTTTTTTTTATCAAAATGGAGCCAAAAAAGAGAAAAATCGGCAATTGTCCAGAAGAAACTATGAAGGAAGCAGTAAACCTCGTACTGGAATGTGGAAGTCTTAGAAAAGTAGCTTAGTCGAAAAACATCGCATTTCAAACCTTAGCCAGGTAGGTCTAAACGGGTTCGAGAAACCCATGGAATGAGAATGTCTCCAAACAGTGTATAAAATATTCGCTGATGCGGAAGAAGCCAGCCTTGAACAATATGTAATAGATTGCTGAAGTATCTTTTATGGACTATCCCTTTCTGATTGTAGAAAACTAGCTTTTGAAATGGGTGTCGAAAACCAAAAGAATATACCTGCTAAATGGCGTGACAATAGAATGGCTGGGTTAAAATGGTTTGGAGGTTTTCGTAGTAGACATGAACGGCTGTCACTTAGAACACCTGAAGGATGTAGCTTGTCGCAAATGACGTCATTCAATCGCCACAAATTTGAAGGACATTTATTCAAGGAGTTCTAGTTTTGCTCACGGAGGAAGAATTTTCAATTTAGATGAGACAGCAACCATGACCGTTCAAAAGCCGCAGAAAGTGTTAGCCGCTAAGGGCGTGGAACCAGTGAACAAAGTAACAAGTGGAGAGAGGGGTACCCTTGTTACAACTTGTTGCAGTATCAATGATATAGGCCAATATTTACCTCCAGCCATGGTATTCCCACAAACTCATTTAAAAGATTGGGCAAATTTGCCCATGAAAAGCAACGCCCTATAAAAATAGCATTAGAGGATGAATATCAAGTAAGGAACGTTTTAAAGAAAGCCAAAAAACTTAGATCAATTCGTCAATATAAGAATGTATCAATAGCATCAGACAGAACTCCACGCCAGTTAAATTACTATAAGCAAGTAAAATCTGAATTAGTTGAGAGACAAAATGCTGGTGAAACTGATTGCCGCATAAAATATATTAATGGTGTTCCTAAAATAGTATCCGCGCCTTTAAACTAACATCGCCCAACAGTGCTTATGAACTAACTTGTAGCTATCAAAATGTTAGAGGTCTCAACAGTAAAGTGCTGCAGTTCTACACGTCTGTTAGTCAAGGTGAATTCGATATAGTCGCTATTACAGAAACTTGGATTCAAGAAGACTTATCAAGCCAGGAGCTATTTCCGAATATTTATGATGTGCATAGGAGCGACAGAAAATTGCAAGAGACGGAATTGCAAAAAGGTGGCGGTGTGCTGTTAGCGTGCAAAAATGAATTTAGGTCAGATTTGATAAATATTCCCATGCTCTCTGATGCCTTTCCCAGTATAGATACATTATGTGTAAAATGTCAATTGCAATGTACTACTTTGTATATTTTTGTTGTGTATATACCACCTAGTGTAAATGTAAGCCAATTCGAATTATTTTTTGATACGTTTGAGCAAATTGAATTTATTTTGGGCAAACATATAATT
Source organism: Monochamus saltuarius (assembly GCA_025584915.1). Lineage (NCBI taxonomy): Eukaryota > Metazoa > Arthropoda > Insecta > Coleoptera > Cerambycidae > Monochamus > Monochamus saltuarius. Next base: position 39,254,442 of record CM046723.1, read on the forward strand.
ATTTTTGGAGACTTCAACATACCACAATATAGCGGTACTTATATATATAGCAGAAAAGTTAACATAATCAATAATACAGCAAATTTTTTTAATATTATACAGCATAATAAAGTATTTAATAAATATAATCGCCTACTTGATCTTGTTTTTCTGATTTAAAATGTGAAATTGTTCATGACACGGCACCGCTATTAAAAGAGGATGACTATCATCCAGCTTTGCTTGTATCTATTAGAATTCCTGCTAAAATGTTGAAATTTTCTACAAATAACAATTTAGAGTCATATAATTTTAGGAAGGCTGACTTTTCGGGTCTATATAATGCTATTTTAAATGAAGATTGGTATTATCTCCAACATATACTTGATGTTAATGTAGCACTAGATGAGTTTTACAACAGAATATATTGCATATTGGATCAATTTGTACCCAAGTTTAAATGTTGCAGGAGACAGTATCCAAGGTGGTATAACAGTGAAATCATAAATATCATAAAACAGAAAGAATTTCATTTTAGCAGTTACAAGAAAACCAACTCTTTTTACCATCTTACGGAGTTCAAACGACTTAGAGCTTTGATCAAACGTAAAATAGAATTAGCATACAGGAATTATGTGAAAAATGCTCAGAGTTCAATTTGTACAGACCCAAAAAATTTTTGGAACTTCATTCACTCAAAACAGCGACAAACACGGCTTCCTGGTGTGATGAATTACTTAGGTGTCGAACATAATAAACCTCAGAGCATCATAAATGCATTTGCTGACTTTTTCAGCTCAGTCTATAGGACTTCTGATACTAGTCTCTTTGATACACCCACTAACAATAACTGTGATATATGTCATATAAATAATATTACAATATTAGACATAGAATTTGCTACTAAGAAACTCAAAAATAAATTCACTTCAGGTCCAGATCTTATACCATCCTTTTAGTCAAAGATTGTATTGGTGCGTTGTCTTTGCCATTATTCATTTTATTTAATAGATCTATAGAAACATCGACATTTCCAGATAAGTGGAAACTAGCTAAAGCAACGCCAATATTTAAGTCAGGGAATGCATCAGATATAGCGAATTATAGACAAATATCACTTCTCTGTAATTTTGCTAAGATACTTGAGATTGTTCTATACGATAAAATATATAACAATGTTAAATTATTCTTGCTATCAAACCAGCATGGGTTTAGGCCCAATAAATCAACTATAACGAATTTGGCTATATTTACTCAAAGAGTTTCATATGTACTAGATGATCAGGGACAGGTGGATACTCTGTATACTGATTTTGCTAAAGCCTTTGATCGTATAGATCATAGCTTATTACTAACGAAATTATCTAACTTTGGCTTTAGCAAAACTTGTTGCAATATTTTAGATCATACTTAACAAACAGACAACAATTTGTATCTTATAATGGCCATAGATCGGTAGTATACACAGCATCATCTGGAGTTCCGAGGATCCAACCTAGGTCCCTTATTATTTTTGATATTTATTAACGATCTGTGTGGTGAGTTACAGTGTGAATCGCTTTTGTTTGCTGATGACCTAAAAATATTTAAATCAATATCTACAAGAAATGATTGTATACAACTGCAAAATGAGCTTGGCCGAATTACAGATTGGTGTACTGTGAACAAGGTTGATATTAATATTGGCAAATGCAAAATAATGTCATTTACAAGGAAAAAACAATATATCAATTATAATTATAATATTAACAATACGGCTCTGGAAAGAACATTGACAATAAAGGATTTGGGTGTTCTATTTGATACGGAGTTGAATTTTGTGGAACATATGCAACTGAAATGTAAGGAGGCAGTAAAAATGTTATTATTAGAAACTGCAAAGATTTTACCAATCAATCATGTTTGAAATAGATATATTACGATATGTGCGATCCAAGATTGAATATGGGTCAATAGTTTGGGCTCCTTTTATGGTACCCATAAACAAACAATTGAGCAGGTTCAAAGGAAATTTTTGAAGTTCTTATCTTTTAGAGCGACAGGCATGTATCCGGAAGAGGAATTCAGAATAGTCTTCTTTTAAGCATGCATAAATTTGACAGTTTAGAGTTTAGAAGAGTTTGTGCATTCCTTATATTCTTATATAAACTGTGGCACCACAAAATTGATTGTCCGGAATTGTTGGCTCAATTGAGTTTATATGTTCCAAGGATTCACTCCAGGCAAAATGTAACATTTTACTGTAAACGCGTTGTAATACTAATATACTGCTGAAGTCGCCTATCTACAGTATGTGCAACTATTTAAATGAGTTAAATCCATGTTTTGATATTCATTTTTCAAGTCAATCTGAATTGTTGCATTGTGCTAGGCAGATATTTAATATGTAATTATGGCAGAAGATTTAAGTAGTTCTTTTTTTTTGTAGCTAAACTGTAGACATGTCCCTTGTATATTTATATTTTATGTATGTGTATATATATGTATATGTATGTGTGTATATATATGTATTATATTTGTGTACTAGTATTTGTATATGTGTGCATATGTGGATATTATTCATTGTTTTTGTTTTTTAATTTTTTGCACACACTTTATTTCTTTGTTTATTTCTTTGTTTATCTGTATTTTCACAGGTTTGTGCTTCTATTAGAGCTAATTATATCTGACATTAGTATTGTATTCTAGCTAGTCCTGTAATTGGGTTTGCACCTGTTGGGCTAATAAAGTGTATTATTATTATTATTATTATTAAACAGCATATGCTTCACCAAGCACCATCTGATACATTGGGGCTTATTACTCCTAGTGGCTGGACGAATTCATATTTATTCATAGAAGTAATGAAGCATTTCATTAAATACTCTAATAGCTCCAAAGAAAATCAATCGCTTTTGATTTACGCTAATTATGAAAGTCATCTTAGTATTACTGTTATCAAATTAGCCAAAGCTAGTGACATAACGATTTAGCCATTACCTCCGCACTCCACAAACAAAATGCAACCTGTAGATGTTGAAGTTTTTAAAGCGTTTTCAACGGCGTATAATGGCTCTGTTGATAGCTGGATGACACTACATTCTGGTAAACCATTTTCTATATATGAGGTAGCTGAATGTGTTGGATTTACACACGAAAAAGCTGTAACCCCAAGCAATATTATAAATACATTTAAAAAGTGTGGAATATATCCATAAGATGAGAATATGTTTAGTGACATCAATTTTATGCCCAATAGTATGACTGATCGCATACTTCCAGACGAAAATGAGAATAATGGATGTCAACTCACTTCACCTAGAACATCCTTAACAGATCTTTATGTGGTGGAGCACAGATCGCTTATTCTATTAGCTTATTTGCAGACCGTAAGAACAAAAATAAACGATGAACCGGAAAAAGCCACGGATACTCCTGAATGAAAAGGATGCTATAGAAGAGAGGAGTATGGCAAAAGCCAATAAGGTCAGTAAAAAAGATAAATTACAGACCCCGAAGATTAAAAAAGTTACGAAAAAATTATTTGATGAGAATTCTGAAAGCCCATACTTGACTCATCATTAGGAGACGAGAATTTTGTTAGAATCCAACAAGATGGCATTCAGGAATTACACAGGTCTCCAAAATAAGGTGATTTCATACTCGTAGAATTTTCCAGAGAAACGAAAGATTTATTTCATCGAAAACATTTTGAAATTAGTTGAAGGCAGCCAGGAATATGAAGTGATATTCTTAAGAAACCAGAAAAAGGGAACCAGTATTCCCTGATTGATGAGTCTGTAGTAAATATTGAAGATATTAAACTCATCATGCCACCACCAATTCTTTGCGGTCATACAAGTCGTCAGAAGTCTTCTTTTACCTTTGAAATAGGTTTTAGTTTGGTAAATATCAGATAGCTCTATTAATAGTTTTATATGCAATACCTACTATCTACTCAAGTTGTTCAAATATTACTTTTCTCATCAAAAATAAAAAAATTCACAAATTGCACATTTAATTGTTTTTTAACCTGTCTTTTTGGTAGATAGAAGACGTCTCACCATTGGGAACTGTTGACCAACACTGAGTTGAATCCGATTTTTAGTACAGTATACAGGGTGTCTCATTATTAGCTGACAACCCTGAACAGGCCGATTCTATGATCAAAACTAAGTAAAAAAGTTCATATGAACATGGGTCCGGAAATGCTTCCTAAGGGCACAGGGGCCCATTGAAGAGAGAGGGATGAAAATCATTTTTTTGCAGTGTTTCTCAGTGTGTTGTGATAAAAGAATGAAATTTGGTATACACAGCTAAATTTTGATGAGCAATCTGATGGACTAATACATTTATTTCCACAAGATCCATTGGAGTGGGTACGGGGGGGGGCCTTGGTATTTTACAATTTTACAATCGATTCTCCTACCTGTTTTATTTGAAAAAGGTATACTTTGCTAAAATCGGTAGGAGTAACCAATGCTCAGTGCACCGAGTAAAAACTGTTTTGGTTTTAGGTAAAGGGCCTTTTCTGCTGAAAATACAGCACAATGTTACTTGAAAAAGTTACATGTTCATATGAACTTTTTTACTTAGTTTTGATCATAGAATCGGCATGTTCGGGGTTGGCAGCTAATTATGAGACACCCTGTATATCGATTATAACGACATATAATATTGTAACCTCTAAATTAGGTTATCGTTGAAACACATCACGTAGACAAACAATCTTTATTGACAAAAAATATCCTTCAAACCAATTTCACAACTGTCAACGCTTTACTTTGACGTTTGTCACTTGCGTTTGGTTGCTCATTATAAACTGACTCCAGCGGCGCAATGATCTGCTTATATAGATTTCTAAAGTTCTCTAAGTTTCTGCGATCTCGAGAACGTGTCGAGAAACAAATAGAATATAGTCGGGAATATTCCGGAAAACGTCAAAATAAAGGTATTACAAAAATTATAAATTCGAATGAAACAGGAACGTAATTAACAAACTAAAAGGTAGGTGAGCTTCCGTAACATTGCCCCCCTCTTAGAACTGATCGTCCCGATCAGGTTACTCCACTATAGAACCTTCTTTACTTAGCGTGCAAGTACTACAATGTCGACACCATTCTTCTACATCGGTCCGACTTCCAAGCCAATAAAATCGTTCTCTGACTTTATTCAAAGTTTTATTTCTTCCTAAATGCATGCCACCTATACCACTGTGAAGAGGTTTGAGAACTTCTGGTACTCTTTTTCGGGGTAATACAGTTTGGTAGATCTTGTCTTTACCATTAGGACTTTCCAGTACTCTTTCCAATACGCCGTTCTGTATTACTAAAGAATCCCATAGGGTCCAGTAATTTTTCAAAGACGAAGATCTTTTGGAAATGTCACTCCAGTTATGCTATCCAAGTTTTGAATCTTCCACTGGTATATAGCTCCGAAGTCTGAATCTTCACTCTGTTCTTTAGCAAGAGTTCTATTATCCCATTCATTCGGGCTCTGCACCTTAGTTCTTTGGCATAAAAGTTTATCCTTTTCTCTCACTTCATTTAGTCCAGTTGTTAAAGTTACTATGTTGCTTTGTGCTTCCTCTTCCACTGATGATGTTGCTCTTTTCTAACTTGTTTTTATCGGTATTTAACTTCCGCAGCAACTGATCTTGATGTTTTAATTGTTTCAACAGTTCCTCTTTTTCTTTAAGCCACTGAGATTCTTTTTGTTTCATTTGATCCTGAATTAATTTTATCTGCTTGAAGAGTTCGGCATTAGTAGCTTCCAATGTTCTATTCTAGTTGTTCAGATCAGTTACTGTTTCCTTCTCCTTCTCCCCAAGTCCTGTCTCAATTTTAATAAGTGATTCTTCTGTGTCTCAACATTAGAACTCAGTTCTGGCTGGACTCTTTTGTTGTTTATTCTCCAGTTGTCAGACTCTTCTCGATTTCGACTGGAAATATTCCTAGAGCATTGATTCCTGAGATGTCCCTTTGCTCCACAATTCCAACACAGGATGGGTCTTCGTCTACTGTGTACCGTAGAATCGGTACGGACTTGTCCTTTCTGGTAGTTCTCCAATAAATTTCTCAAGTTTGTTATTAATCCTTCGTTGTCCTTCTCGGTTGCTCGTCATCCTTCCGTCCTGAATCTTAGCTGTCTTGTTCTGCCTTGACTACTTCTAGAGGCCTGCCGTGCGGCTTCGATTTCCAGGGCTAGGGCTAAAGCTTCAGATATGTTTCTATGTCTCGCAGTCCATCAATGAAGCTACTTCACCATACGTGCTATATCTGCCTCAAATTGCTGCAGATTTTCTTCGAAACGTTGTCTTCGGCATTTTAACTGTGCTTGATAAACGTGTTGTAGATGAGCATCGCCATACCTCATTTCTAAAGCACTCTTCAGCGTTTGATAGTCTTTTTGTTTATCCTCGGCTAGTGTTTGTAATATCTCCATGGCTTCACCTCGTAGAGCCACTATTAGTGAGGTAGCTTTTTCTCCTTCTGACCAATTGCTTGCCAAGGCAGCTGCTTCAAATTGTTTTAGGTAAGTGCTCCATGATACCTTTCCATCAAATGTTGGTGGCATCACTCTTGACAATGGAAGAAAACTGCTTTTAGTCTTAATGACTTCCCTCGCAGAAAACTGAGATTTTAGATTTGTAACCTCGTGTTCTAATTTTACTATACTTTCTTCTACAACTTTGGTGACTTCATTATCTAACTTACTAACACTTCCTTCTACGACTCGGACTTTATCTTGTACCTCACTTCTCAATTGATTGATTTTATCTTCAACAGTTTCCTCAAATTCATTAAGTTTAACCGTAATTGTCTCTTCCAGCTTCTTATTGTTTTCTTGCAAACTGGTTTTCATTTCGTTTCTCAATTCTTCTTGACTACTTTCCATTTTCTCTAAACTATTCCTCACTTCCTCTTGATAGTATTGCATTTCCTTTTTCAAGTCTTCCATCATATCTTTCATCATTTCGTCTTGGGTAGTCTTCATTTCATCCTGGCTGTTTTTTATTTGCTTTAAATTTTCTCCCATTTCGTCTTGACTCTTCTTTATTTCTTCCTTCATATCTTCTTGGCTCCTTTTCATATCTTTCATCATCTCCATTAACTGTTTGAATGTTTACTCCATCCCCATCGCTCTTGATCTAGTTACTGGCATTCACTTGCCTACTCCAAACGTCTTCTTTGTGGAACGTCACACTTCTGACACCAATGTAACCTCTAAATTAGATTATCGTTGAAACACGTCACAGACAAACAATCTTTATTGTCACTCTTGATGATACAAGAAATATCTTTCAAACCAATTTCACAACTGTCAACGCTTTACTTTGACGTTTGTCACTTGTGTTTGGCTGCTCAATATAAACTGACTCCAGCGGCAAAATGATCTGCTTATATAAATTTCTAAAGTTCTCGAAGTTTCTGCGATCTCGGGAACGTGTCGAGAAACAAATAGAATATAGCCTGGAATATTCTGGAAAACATCAAAATAAAGATATTACAAAAATTATAAATTCTAATGAAACAGGAACATGATTAACAAACTAAAAGGTTGATGAGCTTCCGTAACAATATGTCATATCGGCTCTAACGACCAAATCTCAAAGTCCCGTCTGATTTCCTTGTAAACCTTAACTAAAATATATCGATTAATGCGACATCGTTTAAAGGGATGTATCGCTTATAACGACGATTTTACGTCGTTCGTAATCGGTATAATGACCTACTCATGCGCAGTATTGACATTAGGATGTCATCATCACACGTCACATCACAGTCATCACACTAGTTGTTTCTTGTTTAGTCTCATGCAGATGTTGAGCGTTTGAGTTCGATATGCTTCGTTGTGAGGTACATATAAGAAATGTATGGCTAATCAACTAAAAAAAATAAACGTAAGGCTTTTACAGTTGCTGAAAAAATTAAAATAATAGAGCGCTTATCAAGTGGAGCAAAGAATTCCATGCTTGCAGAAGAATTTAGCGTACGTATAAATAGCCAGTTTGAAAAACTATACATACGTATGATTTTTTTTTGATGATGTAGGTGGCTCATTCAACTATCGCTACAATTTGGAAAAATAGAGATAAAATAAAAAATCATTTCATGAACAGTGGAAATTCCGTACGAGTTAAAAAAATAAGACAATCAAATAATGAAACAGTTGATAAAGCTTTACTTACTTGGTTTAAAATTCAGAGAAGTCATAATGTCCCTGTAAATGGGCCAATCCAATTTAAGGCTACAGAGCTTGCAAAAAAACTCGGGTTTCAAAATTTTCAATGCCCAGTTGGGTACATACAGAGGTGGCGAAAGCGTCATGCTATTGTATGGGGAAAAATTACTGGTGAAGCTGCTTCCGTGTCAGAGGGTGTATGTGACGATTGGTTAAAGACAGTTTGGCCAAAAATCTGTGAAGGTTACAAGGATGAGGACATTTATAATGCCGACAAAACGAGTCTATTTTTCAAAATGACTCCGGATAAAACAATGAATCTCAAGGGTGAAAAATGCACAGATGGTAAAATACCAAAGGATAGGCTAACTGTTCTTGTAGCTGCAAATATGACAGGTTCCAGACGAAGAAACCAAGATGTTTTAAGAATGTTAAATCTTTGCCAATTACTTATGAACATAATTCTAATGCCTGAATGACATCCGACATTTTTGAAAAAACTATTCGAGAATGGGATCGTACATTTGCTAGAAAAAAGAAAATTTTACTTCTCGTAGACAACTGTAGAGCTCATCCAAATTTACAAAATTTTAAGTCCATTAAATTAGTCTTTTTACCCCCTAACACAACGGCTATTTTACAACCTATGGACCCCCATTAAATGAGTATATCGTGCTATGGACCAAGGAGTGATAAACGCATTAAAGACTCATTTCAGAAAGTTACAAATTTTATAAATCTTGCAAGACATGGAAAAGGTGTTTCAAAAATGACTGTTTTAGATGCCATAATTATGGTGTCTCAAGCCTGGGATTTCACAACACACTATTGCTAACTGTTTTGCTCATGCAGGACTTTTTCCGGTGGAAGGGTTTGATGATGATAATGATGATTTGCCTTTATCGGAATGGATGAAGATTTACGGCGATTTATCATCAGACAATATTCCATTTGAAGAATGGGTTCAAGAAATAAACGTACCAAGTACTGTAACAACAAAAAAAGACTTAGTGAATTTTGTTAATATTGATGAGGAAGTAGAAACTGAAGCAAATCTGGATGATAATCAAATTGTGAAAGAAGTTATGGATACAACCAGTGATGCCGCCGTCCTTGCGAAAAGCACCGAGTGCTGTTCAGTGTATCAGAAGTTTCTTTTCATTTAATACTAGTGTGCAAAATGAAACTATAAACTCCTCTCTTGTCACATTGGAACATGCAATTCAAGGGGAATTTTTAAAAAGAAGATCCCTAAAGCAATCTTCAATCACATATTTTTTTACGTAGTACATAATATGTATGCACATAGGTAGATTTTTCAAATACGTTTTATTAAATGTGTTTATGTTTATGTTAAATTTATGAATATATATACTCCATGTTTTATTTGAAAATAAAGACAAGTTGTAATTAAATCTGGTTCCCTTATTTAAGATATAATAAATGGTACCAATCTCCTATAGCGACGATTGAATATAATGACGCCTTTTACATGGTCCAAGAGCCGGCGTTATAACCGATATATATTGTATATCTCAAAATAAAAACTACAGTTTAAAGAAATATTTCACTATTAACCCAGAAATCTACAAATTATACACCATGCTTCATTTTGGCAAAAAATATGTATTGTAAAAATAATAAGGAACCTACATTTATTAGAAAAAAAAGTGATTCGCTGTTGGGCAGCCTCCCTTACCATTTATACGCATACTCAACAAACAATATTAATATCCCACCAGATCCCTAAGGAATATTTATTTCTTGTACAACTCACCCAATATACATATGTCGTCCGGGAAGAAAATTGCAGGTTAAATTTCCCTACGACCCCACTTAAGGAATATCTGCCAAAACTTTTAGATACGTTATTTGGTCCAGGTCTAATAATCTAAAACCTTATTTCTACTTCACGTTAAAAATTAATAGGCCAGCCACTTAAACACAGGCCCTGTTTGCAACTGAGTGATCTTTAAGAGTAGTTTTCAATGTTTATATATTTTGCTATGGCTGTATATACGCCATAATATCCCATACCAAGCTTCTTTGAAAAATGAAAGTAATAAATTAACCAAAAAAAACTTTCAAGCGATATAACTTAGCAGTGCTAGCAGTAACAAAATTGTACTAAAGTACCTTGATCTAAATTTAAAAGTTTAATTCTCCAACACACATTTCCTTCATAATTTTTTTCAGTTGATTTACTTAAAATATGACATATTTTTTATTTTTACTCCCACTATCAATAAAAGAGATAAAAGACATACTTTGACATAGCTTTATAATACATTGTTGCTCTTTTCCTTCAGAGTGTATAATTAACATAGCATCTATAGGAAAAGAAGATGAAAATGACTTAAACAGTTGAAAAAAGTCTGACTATAAGAAAAAGTTATTTTTTCTAAAAGCTTTAAAACTTTATCCACATAACTATTCGCCTGTCTCATTTGATTTCTTAAATTCAGAAATATGCATCACCAATGGTTCACACATATATCAAAAGTTCTTAAAGATACTAAATGAATTAAATCCAAATTACAGCTTTATTTGGCAGTTTTGGAGACTAACCATATGCATGGAATTTTGGGAATGTTATATTCTCCAAGCTTAAGAAGCCAATTTAAGTCTTAACATCTGATAAAATTTATTTAGACTATATGTTGCTGCGCTAATCGTTGAGTTTTTTTTTCTTCTATCTAAAACAGACTTAACCTATTTGAAAAAAGAACTGCCTGGATGTCAGATTTGATATTAATCAGACAATTCGTATAGAAGCTATAAAGATGTTATGTTTTCATAAAAATATGGATAGTGCATTTATGTAAAAATAGTTATTTATGCAACAAGTACAAAAAGTAAATGTTAATTAGGACAACACGTCGAGTGCAATAAGCACTTTTTGTACAAGTTGCATACAATATTTTTTCTATGTTCATGCAAAAACCAAAAAATGTTATTTAGATGACACTAAGTCTAGGAAAATGTGACGTCGATTTGAACGTTTATGTTTGTCATGATGACAAAACGCTGTAGTAGAATGACAGATGAATGCAATAAACATTTTATTGTACTAGTGCAATAAAGAACCACTTTTTCCACTAAATATAGTTCAATAAAGTTTTGTTTTTTGCATGAATGTAGAAAAAATATATTTATTTATCTCTATTTGACCATTTAAAATTTCTCATGCCATAAAATGATTTGAGACAAAATGGCAACATGTCTGCTTACTCTTATTTGGTTTTCTGTTTGTAGAATCTGCTGTAATTAATGATATCTCATAACATCATGAAAATAATTCAGAATATAGAAATATAATCTCAGACTTCACTTTGTTATATTGTGAAAATTAAGCAAAACGATTCTACGATTTAAACAGATAAATCCGTGTTAAAAAGAAATGTCTTAGTACATAGTCCACTAACATATCTTCCAATATGTTAATTCATCTTATACAGTAAAACCTCTATTTTCGGACACCTCCATAAAACGGACTCCTCTAAATTGCGGACGATTTTATTTTTAGGAAATATTACAATACGGCTTTCTTAATATTAACACCTCTAAATAATGGACCCTCCGTATAATGGATTCGGACAGTCCGGCAGTCAACAAAACGGAAAATTTAATGTAAATTTACCTCTTAATTTCGGACAGACTAGACTAAACCCTATTATTGTCGTATGGGTATTTCCTACATAATTACAGTCTTTTTAAAATTCCGGTAAACTTCTTGGAGTTATGTAGTGCCCACCATGAAATTGCCGACAACTGGTTTTACCCATTTCCAAAAACTGATGGTTTGGCCATTAATGATGTAGTTTTTAATTGGTTTCGTAAAGTGCAAAACAAAAATATTCCGATATCTGGACCCCTACTAAAAGAAAAGGCATTAGAAGTAGCCCAGAGTTTAAAACTAACGGAATTTAAAGGATTATGCTCTCAAAGATATATTTAACGCCGATGAAACAGACCTTTTTTTTCCAGAACTTCCCACAAAATAGATGTGCAGGAGGAAAATCTGCAAAGGAACAACTGACAATTCTGTTGTGCGCAAACATGGAAGGAGATAAAGAAAAGCCATTAGTTATTGGTAAAAGTAAAATGCCTAGATGTTTTGCAGGGGGCACGTGGACCAATTGCCAATAGAATGGGTCTCTAATAAAAAAGCATGGATGACTTTAGATATTATGTCAACATGGCTGAAAAAGTTTGACAGCAAGATGAAAAGAGAAGTGTCATTTTATTTCTCGACAATGCAACTTCTCATTCGAAAATTGCATTACAAAACGTGAAACTGGTTTTCCTTCCTCCAAATACTACTTCACATTGTCAGCCTTTGGACCAGGGTATCATACAAAACTTTAAAGTTATTTATAGGAGTATGCTAGTTAAACGACTGTTGGCATCAATGGACACAGAAGTCATTAGAAAAGTTGGAAAAAAGCTTTAAAAAGGAAAAAAGTGGTTAACTCATTAATATGGATTTCAGCAACTTGGAAAAAATTATCGCCTGTAACTATAAAAAAACTGTTTTGTTAAATGTGGATTTAATCAATCTGATAGTGATATAGATGTAGAGTGTGATGCAGAAGACGATATTCCATTAGCATTTTTATTTCCAAATTTTATTGTTACTAATTTAGACTTAAATTCATATTCAGCAATTGATAATGATTTAATAACTGAACATTCAAATGTCTCTATTGTTGACTGTATTGATGAAATAATTGAAACTAGTGATGAAATTGAAACTTAAAATGAAGAAGTGGAACTTTTAATTAGCATTTCAAATATTTCAGAAGCTCATAAAAAATTAAAAGAATTATTTTTTAAACTCTAACAATTTATACATTGCTTACAATATTTCTCAAATTGTTATTGAATGTGAATCAGAAATATTTATTAATAAAATGAAAAAAGCAAAACAAACAAAAATTACAGAATATTTCAAATAGTGTATTAGTGTGATGTATGTATTAGTACGTAGTAGCCTCTATGTATTTATGTAGAATCTATACTATGTACATATGTATGTATGAATGTACATATTATGTATTGTTCTTTGCTCCCATAGCCATTTAGGTTTTGTTCTTGTATTTTATAATAAAAGATATGTGTATATTTTTTACTTCAATGCCAAATAATATAATAAACGTATATATTAAATAAAAATTGTTTCCTTACACTCCTCTAAATATCGGACACCTCCATATACCGTACAGTGCACGATTCACCACGGGTGTCCGCTATTGAGAGGTTATACTGTACTTGTACTCTTATAATCAGTGAATTTTCAATTTGATATTTGTTGCTTCGTCTGTAGGTATATTTTTCATTTAACATTTCCAGGTCTACAGTCAAATTAAATTAGAATTAGTTTTGCATGTGTATTACCACATTTCTATAGCAAGTAAGTCAAACATTTCTTTACTTGAGGAAAATATTTAAAAATTATTATATATTTATTGTCAAATAAATTAATTCTCTGAATTAACATCTTAAGACAAAAATTCCAAATCAAATTTTCCTAAAAAAAAAAAATTCTTTGGCTTATCTACACTAATTGTATTAATGGTGATGTAACAGTAACATTAATAAAAAATAATTCTTCAATTATAGTCAATTGCATCATTATACATATTCATATAAATGTATTTAAAAACTAAGTCAAATTAAATATATTCATTTATAAATACGTTAGCACCAAAAATTATAAGGATATTGGTAGCTACTAGAAGCCTAACGCTAAGTATGAAAAATTAATTCTGAATAATTTTCTCTTTATGTTTCCCAGATATTTTTAAAATTGTACTACTTGTTTAATAAAATTTTAAATTTTTATATAATTTTGAGTTTCTCTCTAATTATAATTTAAATAATAGTACCTAAAGCTTGAATTAAATCTGATAACGTCATAAAGATTGATTGGGAACAAAAAATATCAATTATAATTTTAAAAGTGTGACTAGTTTCAAGATTTTTTCATTGGCTGAAAATACTCTTCTAAAAAATTCAGCTTATCCAGAAAATACATTCTTCAATATCAGCATCGACTTTTGGGCAAGACTATCCAATTTTTCAAATGTACATTATATATATATAGACTTCTTGTACTCGACTAGAAGTTAAAATAAAGAAGCCACCTATTACACATTAACTGCACCCCTGCTCGAATTACTTTCCGTGTCTACACTGTGTACATGCACTTCTAGACTATCACAAATATGTTCCTGTAATGTTCTATCTAGGCAGTCCTCAGAACCTGAGTTACTACCATTTAAACTTTGATAATCACCATTTATACTATGATGATCAGATGCAGTAACAAAAGTAGCAGCTCCAGATTGTTGTGAAATTGACCTTGCAGCTCTCTGTAATGGGTTTTCAGTTTGATTATCAAAAGTGCCACCCTGAGTGCCTCGATTATTAGAGTTAATTAATGGAGTAGTATCATTGGTATCATCAGCATCAGAATCACTATCAGAATCATGTTGTGGTTCGTCATGTGCAAAAACCTTGCGCTTACAAATAGGACAAACACGTCTATTTTTTGTTAGCCAAGGATCAATACATTTTGAGTGATACACTGTAACAATTAAACAACATTATTATCAAAAATATTATAAAAAAACATCACATTAGAATTTTCTAGAAGAAATATGCATTATTCTATAATATTTAAAGCGGGTTTTGTAGACACAGTATCAATGACTATAATTTTAACAGTTATTAATGGTTAACTAATAGAGTCATCAAACTAACAGTCCACATGATATACCATCGTCTGCTAAACTACAACGGCCATGCTGTATCTAATCTGTTCCATTCCTGCTTGCAGAGACTCACCGTACATGGCAGCATTCTACAGTACATATGACGTATTTGTCAATTATTTATATCAGTAATTTTATGTTTCTTAAAAATTATGTGAACGTGAAATATATGTTCATTTGTAGGTTTCTGTTTACCTTATCAATTTTAATTTATTAATTGATATATTAAAATACCCCCTCTAAAATTGGCTAAAGAATTCACTGTTTCATTTTCTTCAACTATTTTCGAATCACCCTGTATACAACAAAAAAGTCTAAAGATACTATCATAGCTTATACAGAATTTGCTTAAACTTGGGAAATTTTGAATTAGCTTCAAATAGATAGTAATTTATAATGAAAAAGATATGTATGTAAAAATTCTTCTGTTGATCAATGAAATTATAAATGACATTAAAAGAACATAATTTTAAAATTTATAAAAAATTCAATTAATCTCACAGTAATAATGAAATCTACACAGTATAGACCAGGGTGTTATCAATCAGAGTAAGGTAAGGCTATCGAGTAGGTTCGGCAATTGGAACCCCTTAGCCTATCCATCTCCCTACCTACCTTGTGCAAAATAGAGCACCATCATGAAAGAACCAAATAAGCTCTCAAATGTTGATGTCAACTTGTTCGAGAAGTGTCGGTAAATTGCCAAGTAAAAACTGAAAGTAAATAATTCGTTCACAATTTTAGTCCACACATTTACCAAAAATTATTGAAAGCTTGTGTGCAGATTTTCAATTGCTTTATTACTACTATAATACTAACTCATATTAACCACCATTTATAAGCTAACGACAGTGTTACGGTTTATTTTATTTTTGTAAACAATAATTGAATATATTTTCATAAAGTAGCATAATTTAAAAAAATTAATGAACTGGCTTTACTAATTAGTCAACTCATAAAGGTTCATATTAAAATTGCGGTCCTGTATACTGAAATCTATTTGGATACATTTATTTGTTCGTACTTTTTATTGACGATAGGTCACTTTTTGCGCGGGGATTTCTTTGGTAGGTCGCTCGTTGAACAAAGAATCGATTCCATTTTTCAATTTTTAAGTGCTGTGAAACCATAAATTAACGCTATATGCGGATTTAATTGATAATAATTTGGGAAGATTTAATTTGGCATTTGTGTTGCCGGTGATTATAGCAACTTGTGTTGGATTTATCCCAAATTCCGGAAAACAAAGCAGTTTAACTTTTACCTACGAGGCCGCCCAAGAACCAAGGTATTAAAAATCTCTTTGCTGTAATAATATGATTTCTTCCGTTGAACAATATATTTATACGCTTAATTTTAATTTAGGCCTCTAATTGTATCCTGTCAGTCACCTGCCTGTATGAGTTTCCTGTCTATTCTTCAGTGTTACGAGATCAAACACGTAATTGACCACTAAGGCGGCCTGTACCTTGTTGTTCATCCCCTAAGTCTTCCAAATGGAGGAGTTCTTATTGAGAACGCCAATAGTCCGAGGGCCTGCCGTTTTGAAGCCGATCGGAAAGTGCAGTTCTTCAAAAAAAAAAGACCAGATAAAATTGGGTTAACGTATTTTGCCGTCTTGCACCTTGTATATTCAGATTTCATATAATTTAGTATTAAAATCGTCATATTCGATTAATTTGCGAGAGTATTTGAGGCACCAATTTAAAAATTTGTCTAAAATTACTAGCGTTTTCTACTTTATTACAGTTCAAAAAAAATTGTCTAATATTTATAACGTTATTTTCATCCCCGTAACACCATCTAATAATTATAACATATACATTAGCATCTTACATATATACTGTACACCGACCTATAGTACTATAGAAAGGGTTTTAATTAATATTATTATCATTTATACTAAGTATTTACATATCGTTCCGTAGAGGGGCGTATAAATGTTGGGTTACTGGATCCCTAATTTTGTTGTTAGTAAACATTGCTAATTCCGTGGTTTATGAGTATCACCTAGCACCTTTTCCCCGTTTTTTTCTGTTATTTGCACTGTTAAGGTAAAAATAAGCCAGCACCTCTCTTCAGCCCTCTTGTATACTGTCACCGGGTTGTAAAACGAGTGGCGCCTTATAAATTTCTACAGCATCACAACCCATGCCCGTCTCCACTGAGCTAGAGCCAACCCTACCCCTGAAGAGAGTCTGAAAATCCCCGGATTTAGATATCGACAAATTAAATTCTTTTAATTGCCACGCACAAGCACGTAACAACAGATTTAAGAAATTTTCAATGTTACTAATAGGTCTCAAATGCCTATATGTATATAGATATAATTTATTAACAATTACATAATCAGCACTGAGATTTTAAAATTGTACAAAATATTCTCCCATTGGGTTTTAAATTTAAACCTATTACCTATTCTAATTCTCCCACTTCTGTGATTGCATTTATAATAGGAGTTACCTTAAGGTTACCAAATTTGACATAAAATATACGATTTTTGCAACACTGGACTACTTTTTCGAGAAACTTAAGATGCCATAATCAGAACTTTTACAGACTCTTCATTTTTGAGATACAGGGAAAATTAAAAAAAAAATACTTTTAAAGGATTCTTTGTATCTCGGAGAATAACTGAGATATCGGAATGGTGAAAAGTGCGTACCACAACCTGCTTGAGATGACTCTACTTAAACTAAGCATGGCGGACCTAGACAAGGAAAGTCAATAAAATTTCCCAAGCCAGCGATGTTTTGCGACCTTTGTCGAGGGATGAGTGGTTTTAACGGGAGACTCACAACTAGGCAGTAATTTTGTCTCAAGCAAACAGGGCTCTGTGGTGATGGATCTTCTTATTCTTAGCTACTCATAGGACGACATGGGCCAAAGAATGCAACACAATGAGAGGGGTCAATCCCTTGATCCTCAAAAAATTGAGGAATCTATGGAGGTCGGAATTAATCCCAGTTCAATAAGTCCAGGACAGAAGAGAAGGCTGTTAAAGACTCCAACTCCTAAAACCAAGAAAAATTTGCCAGAGGAAAAGACCTTCAAGTCATTGGAGAGCCTAACCCTAATGAAAAGGCATGTCAGGACTGGAAGAAAATCAACTGCATGACCTATTCAAGAGATTCCCTATAAACCCGCTTGGAGTAAGGCCACTGAGCGGCCTACAAGAATCAACTATAGACTGCTTTTTGAAATCCTCCTTCTTTAGACGGAGGAATGGGAGTGGGGTAGAACCGCCCTTTTGAAGGCAGATAGTCGCTGGTACACTGATGGTTCCAAGACTCCGGAAGGCGTTGGAGCTGACGCATACAGGTGCAACCCAAAAACCAGGCTGTCAGTAAGTCTGGGTATGTATGGAACTATATTTCAGGCAGATATTCATGCCATTGAGTTAAGTGTATGGAAGCTAGAAAAGAGGAAACATAACAATACAAATCTTTTCCGATAGCCAAGCGGCTTGAAAAGCATTTGGATCCTACCGGTGCTATTCAAGAATGGTGTGGAATTGCAGAGGGCTCTAAAGTGGTTGGGAATCAGCAACAGATAAATAGGCTAGACCTAAAGACTCCAGTTGGCTTATACAGGGTGTTTCAAAACAAAGGCGAAAAATTTCAGGGGGTGATTCCTTGTTGAAAATAAAAGGTAGTTTGTTATATAAACGTTGGGTCACAAGTCAACACTTAGGAAGAGATTGCGTTGCAAAAATGGCGGAAAAAAGAGTGTTTTTATTGTTTTTCTCGGAAACGAAAAGCGTGGGAATGGTAAAATTTTGTGGAAGTGTTACCATCATCAAAAGACACTTGTGACATATTTTTTCACTTTTTGAAAATAATTGGAAAGGGTTGAAATAAACTAACCTACTAGAAAAAAATGAATTAGGTTAAGCCCATTCATTTAGAAACTTTTTTCTCTCTTATATTTTTTTGATAAAATTAATTGTTTCGACGTTAAAAAATAAAATGTAAAGTATTGCACGTTGGGAAGAGGCAGTTTTACTACACTCATTATTAGGAAAAACTAGTTGGCTGCTGTCAATTTCCGGATATTTCCATTGTTGCTTTGACAGATAGCAGCAGCAGTACTACTGCAAGTTATCGTGCATCTGATTCAACTTCGACTAATCAACAGATTTTAATTACAATGACAATTCACACTCAAAATATTTCAAGAATATTTTTAATAAATAAAAATTCAGTGCTAATATACTTAGGTAGTAGTTGTCTAACCATACGCGATGATGCTGTTGATGAACTTGCAACAGATATGCAACCATTGATTGGTTGTGGTAACGCACTTGTGAAACCTTTACGACTATTTACCACTATTTTGGCAATTGATGATGTTGCAGCTAAAGTTAAAATCCATGTTGTTCCAAAAGACTTTCAAAAAATGCAGTTAACCGTAGGACATCCATACATATATTTTTTAGATCAATGAATCTGAGTTTGCAGTTGATTTGATATCATGTTAACGTTTGTTCCTAACCTCAAAAAAGGTTTAAAATAGTCGATTTTGATTTGTTTCAAAATTATAGTACGAAACAGAGGGATGAAAATGTTATTTTATATTCGAAAAATATAACCTCAGTACTAACAAGCTCCCAAAGCCCCTAGTAACAGAACCTCACACCCCAATAAATCTTATAAAGATTTGTAACTTTTTCTGAAATCTGTCTATAGTTTTTGGATATGATAAATTCGCTGCAAATATAGAAAAAAGGATTTGGGTTTTTGCTGCAACAATGTTCGTTGACCTGTGTCAGGGATCTTTTGTTGCATGTATGAGAAGAAAAAGATTTTGATTTTTTAGTTTAAGCAATCAAATTTCTTTGCAGTCTTACAGTCACATTTGGTCGGACAAAAATCCACAAGCTACTCATCGCTTTAGCTTTCAGAGAAGATTTGTTGTCAATGTATGGGCAGGAATACACGGAGATCATTTCATTGGACCGTATTTTGTACCTGAACTTCTGAATGGACCGCGTTACTTTCAGTTTTTAATAGAATTGTTGGAAAATCTTCCCCTTCAGATGCTACATATTATGTCGTATATGAACAATGGTGCTCCGAGCCATTTTGCTTGCAATGTACGTGGATTTTTAGATATTTACATTTGGCAACGTCGCATCAAGTCGACACTGAGTTAACTGGGAGCTGTGAATGGACCGATTCCATGAGCGGTCTGTGACAGTATGAAAAGGGGTTTAACAGCCAGGTATCATACGTGTTTCATGTTTCTCGATAAAGTGAAAAAAAAGCAATACCGATCCATAATTTGCTTTTTATTTTTGAATGAAAAAACATAGCAAAGAAATAAAAGCAAAATTGGATGCTGTCTATGAAGACACTTCAGTATCTATGACAACTGCGAGATATTGGTTCCACAAATTTAAATGTTGTCATACATCTGTTTTTGGTGAGGAGTGGCCAGACCACCCAGCAGATGTGGTTACCGAGGAAATCGTTGAACAAGTCCACGATATGATTTTTGCTTAAGTGCACAAAGTAATAGAGGCTATAGGCATGTCCTACAGAACAACAATCGATATTTTACATGATAAATGTGAGAAAAGATGTCGGACCAATGAGTGCCACGATTGCTCACAGTGGACAAGCCAATACGGCTGTCAATGTCGAAGCAATATTTGGATCTCTTTAAACAAAATTTACATTCGAGTTTTTGAATCGAGTTGTTCACTGTTGATGAAACCTGGATACATTATTATACCCCAGAGACCAAACCGCAGTCAAAATAGTGGATTTTTCTGGCTGAATTTGCTCCGAAGAAAGTAGAGATGAATGGATTTTCTTGATATTTGCTTCAAAATATGGATATTTATTATCATTCGTGAAAAAAATATCTTTGGATGTTTAGGAAAAATTTGAATTTTTACCTTTTTTAGTTGTTTTTCAATTTTTTTTTTTAAATAATGATGGAGAGTTATAATTAGTTACATTATTTTCAATAAGGTTTTTGAAAATCCCGCAAATGTTAGCACTGACCCTAACAACAGAGACATAGGAAACGATTGGAATACTGTTTTACAATAAGATCTGTAGATTCTTCAGCAATACCCATAATGACACATCTTTAAAAGTTTCATGTAATTTTAAGTTCTCTAGAAATTTCTAATGTGCTAAAAAAATATTTTCATTTACAGTAAAAATTTTATCAGAATGCCAATTATCCTTTGAACAAGTTTGTTACTATGAAAAATAATTTAAAAAAGTTAAGTTAAATTATACTTATGAATAAAAGGTGATTCAGTCATACTGTCTTAATTTTAACCTCATCTTCAAAATGTGAGACAGAAAATCCAAAAAAAATATTTTTTACTCGACCTCTGAAAAGATTAACAAATCACCCCCAAACAATTGGTAACACAGCACTCCTGGTACACTACAAATTTTCTGATGACCCAGCAATATGGCAATTGAATGTTGAAGAGAAATATTGTTGCCATATAAGGACCACAGACATACATAATAATAGTCTAGCATTTCAGTGTATTTCAAAGAAAGCATGTAGATCTGCATTAATTTGATTTGTATTGTTTTGTTTATAATGTGATTTATAATAGTTATTAGTCTTTACTGTGTACTTTCTGTTTGTTTTTTTTTATCTTTTTGTGTTATATTATTTTTCACACTATTGTTAAATTGCTATGTGACCCTCAGAACTGGTATAGCCGTTAATTAAATAAATAAATTGACTCGCATTTCCCACAAAATTGGAGATCACACAGCACATATTTGGATCGGTCAGTGGTCGCGCTGTTTAAGGCATCAGTACTTGAATTGAGGTGACTAGATCGCTGTGGGTTCGACCCTCGCAGCCGGTAGACCGTATATAAGTTATATTCGTGGAGAGATTGGCACCCTCTCTGCGGGTATGATAGGGTGGAAGAATGTTGGCTTGGGTCAATGTGAGAGATTTAATTAATGAGGTTTTCCAGGTTTCTTTGATTCCTGCACTGAATGGTGGTTAGGGCCTACCAACGTTAAGTCATTCCTGGGCGCAAATGGGGCCTGCTTAATAATAATATGCCGCCCCCTTTCCCGCACAAGTCTTCGACATCTGGGATAATCCTCGTGATTAGAATGAGGAGTAGAGATATTATTATTATTATTATATTTTATATGGAGGCGAGATACGTGGAGAGAACAATGAAAGCAGAAAGTATTAGTTTATTTATTTCAGTCTCGTGTCTGTCGCAAATTTGCAATGGTTAATTTTACAAATTTCGAATATGTAGAAATAGTGTTTTTATACGAGGAATGTTTACGAAGTAAGAATGCCGCCTCACTGAAAAAATTATTCAAGTACATGAATTTTGTGCAAGCGTTTCAATGCCTTTGCGATACGGGCTCGGTGAAACCGCGTTTGGATCTTGGAAGGCATTGGCAAATCGACTTAAATGTGATAGAAGCTGTTTTAACTTTAGTTGAGGAGCAGCCTACTATTGCTACAAGAACCATTTCAAGGTGATTAGAGATATCCCAAAGCAAGGTATAGAGAATATTACAAGAGAATATTGTCTGAAGCTATTTATTTGTGGCATAATTAAACGTATGTCAAGTTTGACAGTTTAAAATTTTTACTACGATTTTGAGAACGAAAACAGAGAGTTTTTCGAAACGTCAATAACACGAAAGTGTGCGATAGTGATGTTATTTTTGTTATTTTTACTTATCTGCTTTTTTCAGTGTGAGATTTTTTAGTTAGGCAAACTTAGTTTCGAAAATAACCCTTGACTGTTCCGTTTGGCGCAAGGGCTTATTTAATTAATCTTTATTATTTTTTCAGAAGTGTGGCAAAAACCCAACAAAACTAAAGAAAAATTACAAGAGAACTCACTCAACCCATATCATTTTTAAAAAAGTTCAAGCTTTAGAACCACCTGATTTCCCCAGTCCTCTTGAATTTTGCAATTGGTTTAAAAATCAAAGTGCAGATAATTCCAATTTATTAATAAAGTGCTATGGACGGATGAGTGCAGCTTTACTCAAGCTGACATTTTAAACAGGTAGGTATCATACTACTTGAAAAGCAACAAGTTTGTAGATATATGTAACTACAAACTGAATAATTAATTGAACATAATGCTTAAATTTCATATTCAGTTGTAAAACATAGTAAAAACGTAATGTTAAAAATATTAAATTGTAATAACCTAACATTAAAAAACAATTGTCTAACATTTATTTTTATTAACAAATAAATAAATATTTTAGAAAAAATCTTATTCATATATCTAGTTAAAAAAAAAGTATTTTTACTCGTTGTTGTTGAGTACATAGTAAAAACTAGATAACTAGGTCATTGATCGAATAATACTGTAAATCAACATTCACTTTCAA
Source organism: Monochamus saltuarius (assembly GCA_025584915.1). Lineage (NCBI taxonomy): Eukaryota > Metazoa > Arthropoda > Insecta > Coleoptera > Cerambycidae > Monochamus > Monochamus saltuarius. The sequence continues at coordinate 39,277,729 of CM046723.1, forward strand.
TAACATTTATGAACATCGTATCAGAGGCGTACTGTTTCGGTCTCGGATGGTTTATTGTCGACAATAAAACATTTTACTTTTTATTAATAATTTATCTATTGAGTTTTGCTTTTTCCCCCACTATTTATGTATTGAAATGTAAAAAATGGTTTATTATTTGATCCTTTAATAATTTATAGCATTCATTATATTTTTAATAAGAAAATAAATAAATATTTTAACATTTTAAATTATTAATGGTTGAAGTGTTCTGAAATACATACATAAAATATAACCGTTTATTTATGATGTCCAGTACATATTAGAAAAATATTTAAATTTGGCAACATCGCTTCAAGACGTCGACACCAAGAAACTGGGAGCTGTGAATGAACTGGGGCTGTGAGCGATCAGTAATAGTCTGAAAAGGGGGGGTTTAAATAATGATTTGAAAATATTTTTTTTTGTGGTGTAAATATGCATTTAAAATTTTTTTAATCGTGCATTCGTATACTCATTTATCCCTATTATCTCTTAAAATTAATGATACTATGACTGAATCACCCTGTATATAAATTACTCTTAGTTTTAATTAGTTTTGATGACGGACATTCTACTTCATTTTAGATGCATAAAAACTTACCATGATTACAAGGTAAAATCCTAAGTTTTTCTCCTTCAGCATAATCATCTAAGCAAATGGCACAAGTTTCATAAGGATCCCCCTTTTGGTATTTGCGGATTGGAATTTTATTTAAAGTAGATGTAGGCAATCTGTGACGTCTTTGCCTTCTTCTATCTTTAATGAATTTTACAATCTACAATATATTAATAAAACAAATCAACATAACAGTGACAATAAATATTTTATATACTACTTTTTCATTTGTTTTGAAGGCAAATTATTGAAATTTGGAACACCGTATATAATTAATAAGCTTTTGACAATTGAATGATTTTCTTTTTCTTCATTTCTGGTTTCACCAAAGTGACACCAATTATCAAATGGTACACCTTGTATATTATTGCATTTTTTAATTCTGTAAAATTTTCTGAATCCAATGCCAAATAAATGATATTTCAGACGTCAAATGGGTATTTTTTAATTTTACAATTAAGTTTTTTGTGATATTTATCCTAATGAACCCATTCATTGCTAGTAAAATCAGTATCCTGATATCCTGAAAATAATAAATTATGCAATTTATGAACTAGTAAAGTTTACCAAAATTATTTTTGGGTGTATAACACACTTTTTTTAATGGAACCATATTGATACTATAGTACCATTTAGTAGTCCCAGTAATAAGAATTTTATCCATATGATTTATTTAGCTGTGCTGTAAATACAATCTAAAAGAAAATAAGGATACATGTTACAGTACAGTGTTGATTATCCAAACGTCGATCATACGAATGTTCTTGTGATCTTGTGTAACATAGTACATAATGTACATACATAGTACATAGTATAATAGTGAAGGAAACCCATATATAATTTTATATGTAAATTTGATATTTGAAATACTAGTAAATACTATTTTATAAATTTAAGTTAATGTTGGTGAACTCATAAAACATTAATTTCATCTACATTTGTAGAAGTCTCAAATAATATAATTTTAGTTTATTTTTTAAGCATTCATAAATTATGTTAAGTCAAGTTTGTTTTATTCTGTATATTATATTGCAATAAAAGAGTATGTATGTACATGTATAATATTTTGCAATAATAACGGTGATTCAAAAAGATGTATTTGTCTGATGAAATCTACTTTTAACTTTTAACATAGTTGTTTTCGCTCACCAATAGAGAAATCTATTAAAATTTCAATTCACAACTTCCAGAACGTGAATAATTGTTGTAAGGTAGTACCATTACTATTAGAATAGATTGTACATACATACATACATACATACATACAGAGTTAACTATGAGTACAAAATGAGTACAAAAATTTTAACCACGTGCTCAGGGAGGTCTAAAAGACAATAAAAAAAATTATTTCGGAATTCTAGACCAATGTTTAAAAAATGGGGCAAAACCCTCTTTTCAATAATACCTAAGTACCTGATAGACAACAGTTAATCCGATTAGCTGCAGTATTCTGTATTATCTTTTCTTATTATTAGTATTAACAGAATTTAATTCCCCAACAACACAAGAAGCTTAATTTAATTTATCGGTGTGAAGTGCACCTTTCACTAGTCGCAAATTTAATTATTTGCGTATTTTTTGTATTTACAAACATGTCTTATTCAAATGCCTGGATGACAGATAAGGTGCTGATTTATGGGAGTGTGACAAGTGCACATTATCGTGTGGCAGCATAATACCAGACGTTTTCCAAGTATACAAAATATTACGCTGAATCCTTTTTGGACAACTATTGTAATGCCTTGGCGGCAAACGTGTGGCAGTGTTTTTATGTATTTGTGTACATTTGCGCGTATTTTTTTGTTATCCTTTGTGGTTTTTCCCAACAGGAGTAATCCACTTGGACATGACCGCCGGTTTAGCTTTAAACAAAAAGAACGGTCAAGGAAAGTAGAAGTCTCCAGCAAGTACAAAAATCTTTGCAATGACAGGTTTTAATTTAAACAAGTAAGAAAACAGAAAATGATACAACAATCTTAATATCTCTCCAAATATCAATTCTGGAAATAAATTTTGGTAAGGTAAGTGCTGCCTCCCTGTGCTACCATATCGCGTTTCTCATTAAATCACTAAATAATAATCTACATTTTGTACATAATATAATATCTCTACCCCTTATTCTAATCACGAGGATTAGCCTAGAAGTTGAAGACTTGTGCGGTAGAGGGAGCGGCATATTATTATTAAGCAGGCCGCATTTGCGCCCAGGAACGACTTATGTTGGTAGGTCCTAACCACCATTCACTGCTGGAATGAGGGAAACCTGGAAAACCTCATTAGTTAGGGGGGTATTACCTGCAGAAAGGGTGCCAATCCTCTCCACGAGGATTAGCACCGCCTGCGAGAGTTGAACCCACAGCAATCTAGTCACCTCGATTTCAGTACTAACGCGCGACCACTGACCGATGGCAAATGATTTTTTCTTTCAAAGCTGCGTAAACTGATATACAACACGGTGACCTGTCACTATTTCTGACACTTTGACTTTGGCGGAATTATACCTAACCCTGCAGCTGACAGAAGGCTAGTAACGGCGATAAGTAAGGATTTAATATAGTTTTGAAAATTAATTTTTTTCGCTTTATAAATAAGTTTGGAAATTTTTTGATAGACGATTCCGTTAATTTTTAGTTTTCCCTATCCCCTCTTAAAATATTTTTACTTGGTCATAGTTAACTCTGTATACATAAACCATAAGTATATAGATATATATTATAACTTATTATATCGTTTTTAATCGTAAAAGTATTTAGTTCGATTATCTGAATTACTCAGTTTTCCGAACATCTATATCTCCAAATTACTTCAGATAATTGACGCTCAACTGTATTTTAATTTGATTACAATCATTATCCAATAAATTGGGTAATTTTGGAATATAAAAAATTATTAAAAATTATAATACTTGTTCAAAATGTTGTCCATTTACGTCTATGAATTTCTGAACGTACATAGCTGTGTCTCGAATAAACATTTTGACAAATCGATATCAATTGCTATGACATTATACCCAAGAATAGCAACCAGAGAGATCATACAGTCAATCCCAGCAAATAATGGAGTAGGGGGTAAGTCTGCTAACTGTCAATTTGACGTGTTTAGCCGATTGACGGCTCCTTAACTATTGAATCACATTGATGAATGTGATTGTCAAGCTATTATCTGCCGATTAATTTTGTTTGCAAGTTAAATATTTTGTTTTTTAAGCTCTAATTTGTTTTATTTATCTTTACAAACGATATGCCAGAGAATACTTATGTGTTTTGTGAGTGCCATTCAAAAGAAGAGCAAGGAATATGTTTTCATTCCAAAGGATCCAGAAAGTATATACTTATACTGTTATACAATGTGTCCCACTTTTCATGGAGCCATCCTGGTATCTCGCTCACCTGATATCCGAATACTTTGAAACTTTGGTGGTGAATATATACCTATAAAGTAAGTCTTTAGACGTAGCCATATTTGATTATAGTCAGAGGCGTCCGATTCGATGGAGAAAGGGGCAATTTTTCAAAAGAAAGTATTAACGATTTTTTTTTTTAGAGCTAATAAGATATTCAGCAGTAAACAGCACAAGATTACATCGTTGTGGGTTCAAAGGTGTTTGAGATATGGGCTGTTGAAAAACAATTTTTTTCAACTTAAAATAATCTGTATCTGTAGAACGCGCTCTCAAATGAAAAAAATGAATTCTTTATGTTTTGTTCAGAATAATATATTGTACTGGTATGAAATGATTCTACAACAAAATAATAATTTTTTTAATAAGGCAAAAATTCTAATTTGTACATAGGTACATACATTTTTGTCGATTGGCACTTGCAATAACTTCTGTTTTTCTGGCTTACTTAGGTTTTTATTGAAGATTATTTGTTAGAAAAATTTATAATTCTTGCCTTATTAAAAAACTTGTTTTAAAAAATTGACCTCCTTTCTCCATCTTAGAATAGGACGCCTCTGACTATAATCAAATATGGCTACGTCTAAAGACTCACTTTATAGGTATATATTCACCACCAAAGTTTCAAAGTATTCGGATATCAGGTGAGAGAGATACCAGGGTGGCTCCATGAAAAGTGGGAGACATTGTATATAATTTCTTTTTACAACCCTGTTATGCAGGTTTGATTATGTATACATAACATATTATATTTTAAGTAAAATGTGTGGGAGACATTGTATATAATTTCTTTTTACAACCCTGTTATGCAGGTTTGATTATGTATACATAACATATTATATTTTAAGTAAAATGTGTTTTATTTATTATCTTGACTAAACAACGAAAATTTCATATTTCTAATAGCTGTTTTACACACACCAATTTATTGATAAATAAATTGAACAAGTTGACCTTCAATTTATTTTATGAAGTGTAAAACAGAAATTGAAGTACAATGTATTGACTTCAATAAATTGATCAAGAAATTGAGGAATTAGAACATGTTCTAATTTATTGGTCAATTTTAGGGATATCTAGTTAATTTTGTGTTTCTTTTTAATGCCAACTTAATTATGGATGATTTATGTTTGACGTTTGTAGTAAATAAAACATTCATAACCAAACTTAAAATGACAAAAATTCGTCGGTTGCGGTTAAAGAAGCAAACAATTATTCGGTTGAAAGCAGTTATATTGTCATTATCTTTAATTAATCTTAAAATAGAAAATAAACAAAAAGCAAGGCATAGAAGAAGGTGGGTTCGACCATGGATTGGAGAAAGAAAGTCGAAAGGAAATTTGCACTTGGTACATACTGAATTTTTAAATGAGGATCCTGAACAATTTAGATTATTTTTAAGATTGAAACAATGGTGTTTTAATAAGCTGTTGGAAATGATTTTGCCATTAATCTATAAACAAAATACTCTCATGAGAGAAGCAATTTCCCCAAATATCCACAAAACATAACCAATTAAAATATGTACGCCTGTCACAGTGTCACAAAACGCTGCCAGTAATGCCAACATTTCAATTTCAATTGATGAGCAATGAAGTTCGAGGTTGGCATTAATGAAATTGACCAATAAATTGTTGTAAATGTTGACATGTATAAAGCGGTCAACAATAAATTGTGAAATAGACCAATTTATTGAAAAATAAATTGGTCTATTTCACAATTTATTGTTGACGCTTTATACATGTCAACATTTACAACAATTTATTATATATACATTTTAATATTTAAATTGTTGTAAATGTTGACATGTATAAAGCGGTCAACAATAAATTGTGAAATAGACCAATTTATTGAAAAATAAATTGTCAATTTATTGTTCAATAAATTGTTGTGTAAAACAGCTATTAAAAACTAAATTAGAATTTTTTACATTACAAAAACTCCTGTTATGAAAAGCAATATTTCATTATAACTTTTTTACGTGATTAGTGAGGTAAACTTTTTCCAATATCGATTTTATTGTATTTCAGAAAATAACAAATTTTGTATCAGTCAAGGTCACAATGTTTTGCTTCCACAAACTACAAAGTGCCGTCAGTTTTTGTCACTTCTCTGTGGTTGGTATTCTAGGGTTATACTACTCATAGTTCCACGTTTTTTCGAATTGTAACAGCAGTTGGATAAACAATATTTTTTAAATTACCCTAGATAAAGAAATTTAACCAAGTTAAATCAGGTGACAGTGGGCAGTCGCATCAGCGAGGCCCTTTTCTTCCGCCATTGGATACTGAATGAACTGAATATTGTGGCACATCATAGCTACATGCAAGGTCACAGTGTGCATCAATTTTGGTTCAAATATTTTCATGCAATCGGGAGAAATTGAAAAAATTTAAATTTTACAAAAAAAAATTTTAAATGCTGTATCTTGAAAACAAAAGGCGATCAGACAGTGTATATAACATCATTTATTATTTTTTGGTCCTCTATAGTGTGATACTATGCATTGTAGTTTTTTCAATGTCACCCTGTACATTTTCAAGAAAAGAATGGTGAATAATCAGAAAGTTTGTCGTATTTGTTGTAACAAATTAGCAAAATATTTGTTACAAATTATTAAACCTTTATTTGGACAATCCGATTCTTATATTAAAAATAGCAAACATATTTTAGAAAAGATTTCTTCCTCAAATAATTTTAATAATAATCATTTAATGGTGAGTTTTGACGTAGTTAGTTTATTCACTAACATACCAGTATACAAAACACTAAATATCATTAAAAATAAACTGGAAAATGATATCAATTTGGCAAACAGAACAAAATTAAATGTAGAATGTATAATGGAATTACTAAGTCTATGTATAAAAACAACATATTTTCAACTAAACAATGAATTTTATCAACAAAATTTCGAAATGGCAATGGGCTCATCATTATCACCAATTTTAAGTAATATTTTTATGGATTTTTTTGAAGAAAATTATATTCAAAATATAAATAAAAAACCAACTATCTGGTGGAGATATTATGTAGATGACATTTTTGCAATTTGGCCTTTTACTGTTACAGAATTAAATGAATTTTTAAATGATATTAACAATAAAGAACCAACAATAAAGTTCACTTTGGAAATAGAAAATAATAATATGCTACCATATTTAAATGTTTTAATTAAAAAACACGATAATTCTGTAGAAACAAGTGTTTTTAGAAAACAAACTCACACCAATAGATATTTAAATTTTAGATCTAACCATCACATCGATATTAAGAAAGGTGTTGTTAAATGTTTATATATATGATAGAGCAAAATTAATTTCATCAAACAATGATATTTTTAATAACGAACTAAAATTTATTAAAAATGTTTTAATAAATAATGAATACCCTCCAAATTTTGTTGATAGAACATTTAAAAATATTACAGATAAAACAAACACTGTAAGACAAAAGAAATTAATCATACAACAAAAATTACATACATTCCTATATTATCAGAGAAGTTAAGAAGAATTGGTAATAAATTTAATATTCGAACAGTTTTTCAAAAAACTAATACTTTACGATCATTTTTGTCTAAAACGCGTCCAAAAAATGATATACAAAATTCAAAAAATTGCATTTACAGTATACCTTGTGAATGCAATAAACATTATGTTGGAGAAACGTCTCGACCTATGAATGTTAGAGTTGAGGAACATAAAAAGACGGGAATTTGAAAAATCCAAAATTTGCGAACAAGCTTGGGAAAACGGTCATTTGATTCAATGGGGTTTGGCAAAAATTTTAGAGAAGGAAGATAACACAACAAAAAGAAAATTAAAAGAAACCGCGATTATTTTGTTGAACGGAGATAAGTGTGTGTCAAACTGTTCAGTAAACATCGGTCATTGTTGGCTACAGTTGTATCAAGAAGAAGTAAGTAACAATAAAATAAAAATAATTTAACATCTCTATGGTAGCAGATAAACAAATTTTAAACTGTCAAACTTGACATACGTTTAATATTTTTACTACGATTTTGAGAACGAAAACAGAGAGTTTTTCAAAAATACGGAAGTGCGCGATAGTGATGTGATTTTTGTTATTTTTTACTTATCTGCTTTTTTCAGTGTCAGATTTTTCAGGTTAGGCAAACTTAGTTTCAAAAATAACCCTTTACTGTTCCGTTTGGCACAAGGGCTTATTTAATTAATCTTCTATTATTTTTTAAGAAGTGTGGCAAAAACCCAATAAAACTAAAGATAAAGTAGTGAAGTCTGGATGATCTGAAAATTTCAAAATTATGAGGTGTTTAAGTGCTAAAAATAATTATAACCTCTTCAGTACTGAAAAATATGTCGATAATAGAGCGCATCCGGCAGGGTGGCAAATTAATTATAGTACGTGTGATAAAGCCTCGGTAAAGCATATTCTTAGTAAGGTCTTTTAAGGTGCTATCTGTACTATTTAGAGTTCATGGCGTTCGGTTTTAAATCACCCCAAGGGGGCCTTGCGCGAAGCCCCTTTTAGTGTGAGGCCATGGGCAAGAGGCCGCTTCACCCACGCCTAGTTACGCCTCTGTCAGGTGACCTTAAGGGCCGCCTGACAGGACCATAAATATTGAAAATAATCACACTATTCTCAAATTGTAGGGAGGAGCACCATCTTATTGAAAATGTATTTGATATAACAAAGTCAAAGACAACTCTTCTAAAAAGTCTTCAAATTCATGTTTTAAAAATCTCAACTATTCAAGGTTCTTTCAAATATTATTGAAACAATTATTGTTGTTAGCTCCAGTCAAACTTTGAATCTAAAATACTGTTGAAAATTACCGTCTCTAAATAATTTTAGAAAAATTATTTATTATTCAGCTAGACATGTAAAATCTAGTTGCAATATTCAATCCTATACTCATGATCATTATCATACATGTGCAGGTGTAAATAATATTTATAAAATTTACAAAAACTTTTGTGACGCAACCAAGGATCGCAATTAATGGTGGTAATTCCACTAAATTCAAAAATAAAATATTTAAAACCCGGTTGTAACTAAGCAGTCCGACTTGGATGACTTGCTAGCAACAGTAAAGGTTCAAAGAAAGATCTAAAATATAGGGCGCCACATGGTTGATATCCAGCCAGATTCTAATCATTACCAACCAACCATGAACTTAGTAATTTTAAACAAGCAATGTTATAAGGCTAACTTGATTCTAAATACCTACAGATAATTGAAAAACGAAAATAATAGAAAAATAACAGTAAATCTATGAATTTATTATAAGTCCAAGTTTGCTAATGAAAGTAATATAAATACGAATAAAGAATCTAAGAATATTTAAGGTTATATGCTTACTATCAAATGTTGTAAGACAAAAACATGAAGGATGTAATAAGATATACGATGAATATTATATATTTTAAATCAGGGTTTTGCACTAAAATACGGCTAACATAAATCACCCTGTACGTGGTATGGTGAATTATACGTCACCCAGTATATTATGATAGGTTTGACCAAAGAATGAATCAAAACTAGCAAATTTTGGCGCAATTATGGTTATAATCCATATAATTAAGAGTTACTGCAGTTTTATATCGATTGCCTAAGCTTAAGCCGCACAATATGTAACCGCTTGCATAAGTGTACTAAAATATCAGGATAACCAATAACTCAGCAAAAATAGCTTTAAAATAAATTTAACTAATCAAAGTTGTAAAATGTTTTAGAATTTAACGCCCTGTATAGTTACTATAATATACTCTATTACTAAATGATGCTAAAAGCTAAATACCCTACTAATTACTATATACTAAATTTAATTTTAAGAGAGGTAATGCTCTTTATAAATTATAAAATAGAAAATAATATGGGAAGGAAATGTTCCCGACCTTTACTGGAAATTCCAGTTTCAAAATCTAATCAGGAAAGTATTATGTAAAGTCAGTAAAATATACATACTCATAAAATTCATTAATATTTCGAATCAAGGATAACTTGCGGGTCTCCTATGTGTTTCAGGACGCTATAGAGTGCAAGGATGGATGCTGAACCCAAGGTGCAAGGGATCTGGGCCTCGTGCTGCACTTTCACGGCTAATGGCTGTGCTACGCCGATCAAACGGGGCCTATGTCCAACGACCGGAGCACCAAGAAGTTGTCTCAAGGTAGCTGCACCAAGACAGCTGATATACAGGAGACCGTCGTTTCCAGAAAATACGCCGCTGGCTTCATTCAGGGCACCGTCGTGCCAAAACAGCCACTATCGTGCCAGAAACAATGTCGTGCCCGTGGGAAAAACACCCTTCTATGATGGGTGTCTCTGTATAGAGATGTTGAAATTGTCGATCGAATACTGTTGGAAGTTCTCAACAATTCTAAGGATGACAAAAGAAAACACCGGTTAAAATATTTGAGTCACATGGCGTTGGTGATGTACTTGTGAACCTGTGTGAATTTGCTGTAATAATCCCCAAATAGGAGGTGATTTGATCAAAATCTCACTCAAATCACAAAATATAACGATAAATCTAGAAATCACTCGAAATAAAACCACACTAAGATTAATCCCATGAAGGATGATTAACGATAAATCTTCTAGTCTTGGTGTGGACACAAGCAAACTAACCCAAGAAAACATGGCTTTTTCCCCCCGGCCTTTCTTAGTCAAAAAAAAACTATTAAGAAAAACCATTCAAATCTACCCAAATCGATAATAAAACTTATATTCTCAAATCGCGACGATTTAGAAGTTCGGTCGCTACTTGACAGGAGATACGAATATTCAAATGAACATATTAAACAGATTTCAACAAAGCTCACCGAGAAAATATAATAGAAAAACTGCATCTGATATTATCACAAAATAGTGAATGTAACGAGACAAGATATACTGGGTGTTAAAAAAGGAAGGTTTAATGAGTTAAGTAAATAATACATCTTGATTGAAGAATAATGACCTTATTCATTTCAGGTGCATGATACAGGGTGTTGAACGTATGGTTACCAAAATAAAAGTATAAAATAACTAATAACTGATAGGTGTAAAATTAGTATGTATAATAATTAGGTGAATAAATATGAACAAACAATAATATTTGTGTCATTATTTTATTTTATTTTAGGTCTTGCTGTGATTTTTATTTAATTCACTTGCAATTTGTCTTAAATAAACAGTTTTATCTATTTGTACTCGAGCCAGAACATTATTCAACCACTTTACCAATAATATAATTTTCCTCAGCATCATTGTTGGGTTCTCCAAATAAGTTTTTTCATCATACTGATTGCAAACTGCAACTAAATGTTGTCCGCTTCACATAAATAAATATCAACTTTTTCATTTCTTTAATACATTTAAAGAATTTTGAACATTAACTTTAAACAATTGTTAGACATAATACTGACAAAGCAACAGAAACTTTGACAAGCTACATTTCATTGTTTTCTAAGCCACCTTGGGTATTTCTCGCCCAATTAGAACAAGATTAAATTTTATTTTCTTTTAGCTGTCACTTTTATCATATCACACAGCAAAATATAACATATGAATAAAATCCTTATTACCGGAACTAATAATGGTTCTATGGCATCAAACCATTCCATTTCAAAAAATTGTGTTATGCCGCAAAAATCAATTTGGTGAGCTTTATTTGCTCACAAAACATATAATTCACTAGTTTCAATAGGATACTGATTTTACTTGCAATGCATAGGATAATTAGAATAAATCGAAAAACAGTCATGGTACTTGAATAGAAAAGCAAATTAAACGATAATTTGACGTCCAAAATGTCACTTATTTGGTATCATTGGATTCAGACAATTACGCAGATTTCAAAAATGCAATAATATACAAGTTATTTCATACAAAAATTAAAAATTGATGTACTAGTGAAACCGGAAATGAAAAAATATTATTTGTGTATTATTAGTGAATTTTATAAGTGTCTCAAACTTTATTAATTTATCTTTGAAATTTAAACATAAAAGGGGGTATATCATGGTTACATTACATTCGGTATACAGGACCTTCCATAAACATGTGTACAAGAGAACTAAAAACTCCTGGACCCAAAGTAAGCCGATTTAGGCTAATTTACCTAAATGAAATTTCATTAAAACTTTTTGAATTTGTTAATTGTATTTGACTATTTTAAGGGTATGGCTTTCAATTGGCACATTTTCATAGTATACTAAGTGATTTGTAAAACTTACAGCTGGTATAAAAATTATGTATGGTAAAATAACTTTTAGCTTATATCGGCCATTTTTGAATTCAGGAATTGATGTGATCTTCTGGTATATACAGCGTGTCCCAAAATTAACCTGCCAAAAATTAACTGTGAATTCTACGATCAAAAATAAGAAAACAAAGTTATATAATCATAAGTCCATAGACACTCCCTAACGGAGATATGACCCCTTAAATGGGGACCTCAAAATTTGATTTTTCCCAAATATTTCCAAAAGAGATCAAGATAAAGTAATAATAATTGAAATTGAGAATCACAATTAGATTGTGAATCTAATAATCTGAAAATAATTCCTTATAATTGGTCATGGGCGTACCAAGCTCAGTGGGTAAATTTTGCTGTAACTTTCTTGTATCTCGAAATTTTTTTTGTCAGATTAAAAAATTTTAAATTTTGGTCTATTTTACATGAGAAAGGTACTTCTATTTCAATTTGATAAACTGCTCTGTTTTTGAGTAACCTTAAATAAAAATTTTGTGACATACCACAAAAGTTTAAGATGTAATCTATAAATAGGCAAAATATCCCTAGTAGGCTCTGAGAAAATACTGTCAACTTATTTAATACATATTAAAGGTGTTATTCAAGTGTTTTAACATATTAAAATACTTTTAAAATGCATATCAGTAATGTAATTATTTGTACATTTTTGAATTTTAATATAGCCTATGAACACTTCAAACATTTTTAAAAACATATGTAATATGTGTCAAATAAACTGACAGATAACTTTTCAAAGCCTACTAGAGACAATTTGACCGCCTGCATATCATATCTAATATATTTGTAGTATGTCACAAAATTTTTAAATTAATATTACGCGTAAACGAAATAACTTATCGAAATAAAACAAGAGTACCTTTTTTTGTAAAACTGTTCAACATATTTAATTTTTTGATCTGACGGCAAGAACCTCGAGACATGAAAAAGTTAGAGCAATATTTATCCAATAACTCTCCCAGCTTGGCAAGCTTATGACTAATCATGGTATTGTTTTTAAAACATTAGATTCGCAATCTGATTGCGATTCTCAATTTTAAGTTTGATTACTTTATCTCAATCCGTTTTGAAAATATTTGAAGAAAATCAAATTTTGGGGTCTCCTTTTAATGGGCTATAGATAGCTCCATTAGGGGGTTTACCAAGCTATGTTTATAGAACTTTTTTTCTTATTTTTGATCGTAAAATCCACAGTTAATTTTTGGAAGGCTAATTTCAACATTTAACATTAGTACTTAGTTGTTCCATTTATCAATAGCGATCCAATGACATTGCTACTCAGAACTTCCAGTTGTTTAAAAACTGATTGAGGTAGTGTCATTATTATTGCAAACGATAGTACATATATATGTACATAAAGTAAATATATTAAATGATCAGGACTTTGGTATTTCGTATAGAATGATATCATGCCAATAGTTTAAATAGGTCCTTCAACTGTAAAAATGCATTGTTTTAAAACTGGTTCTTACCATTTTAGAAACAAATCAGCACTAGCAATATTGCTATGTCTTGAAACACATTGGATAATAATTTACAAAAGAATATATATTTATATTACATTTTTGCAGCAAAATCTGGACTAGTAAAAAGCAATTAAATACGAACATACCTGTACTATTTAATCTGTATGTTAACCAATGTAAGCAAATGCAATACAAAAGTATTATAATTATATATTAACTAACAAAGCAGTTATAATTATTATAATGATTTGGTCACTTCTTTGCAAGAAAAAAGTAATTTTATTATTTTGCATTTTTGAATAGTAGAATTATTGGTGCACAATGCAGAACTGTTACTATTTTTACCAAAACTTCCTTTTTTTTTTGAAAAATCCTTATATCAATTAAATTCAATATCTCCGATTAAAGCACCTAGATCGATGAGATTTGCATGGAATAGTAGAATTATTGGAATACAATACAAAATCGCCGCTACTTTCACAAGAACACGTATTTTTGAAAATTATTTTACATAATAACTACATGTTGGGCCAACTTCACACACATTAGCTTGCAAGTATGAACGGGGTCCTGAACATAGTTTGAGCAACTCACGAGCCGCTCAATGTGATCCAGCTGGAGTCGGTTTTTCGGCAGCAGAAAGGAATATTCGTACAGACTTGCAAGCTGCTTGTACACTGCAAGTTTGTACATGGTTTCTGCGAGCAGTTCATGAGCCGCTCAGCCTCCACACCGTTAGGTGTGGGGGTGTCCTTGTTCATTGCCTGTTATCCATGTATGAATAAACTCCATGCCTTCTTATTCTGCGTTAAGTCCTTTGCCTCCTTCCATGTTTTTCTTTTCTTCTTTATAATTTTTCCAATTTGGTTGTCCCATGTCTCCTTTGGCCTACCTCTCCTCTTCTTAGCTACTACTTTTGCCTCCCATATTTTTCTAGTTACTCTGTCCTGTCCCATTCTATTTAGATGTCCCCACCAGCTCAATTGTCTCTTTTCTATAAATTCTAATATTGATTCTATCTGGAACTCTTCTCTCACTAAATTGTTTCTTATTCTATCTCTCCTCGTTATCCCTTTGACTCTTCGCAGATACTTCATTTCTACCGCTTGTATCTTGCTTTTTGTCTACTATTCAGGATTCAGGACTCACACCCATATGTCAGTATCGGTCTGTAGATAGCTTTATATACCTTCATCTTTGTTGTCTTGGATATTTCTCTTTTATTTATAAACTTGTTGCTCAATGCATAATACATTTTTTTTTCAATTCTTTCTTCAATTTCTAGATCTTGTTTGCCTCGTTCTTCAATTATTGCACCGAGATACTTAAAATGGTTTACTTGATTTATTTTAGTGTCGTCTATTATTATGTCTATATCAATTTTTTCATTCGAGATACCCATCACCTTCATTTTGCTTTTATTTATCTTCATTCCCGCCTTTATCATTTCTTCATTCCAGATATTTAGACATTGTTGTAGGTCCTTTTCGCTGCCTGCCATAATCGCTACATCATCCGCAAAAACACATTCTTTTATCTCTACTCTCTCCAAATTTCTATAACCCATGTAGACTTTTACATTTTTGGTTGCATCTGCGTATTATATCATCCATGAAAACGGTGAACAGTGCTGGAGTCACGACTCCACCTTGTCTTAAACCCCCTGTTGTTCTGAACATGGTCAATCGCATATTTTTACTGATTACATAATTTTTATTATTATTGTATAAACTACGTATTGCTCTTATCAGTTTTGCGTCAACGCCTCTATTTTCCAGACTTTCCCATATGTTTTGTCTATGTACAGTGTCAAAAGCTTTTTCGATGTCAATAAATGCCAAATATGCTCTCCTTTCTTGCTTGATTAGTTTTTCTGTTATTTGTTTGATGGTAAATATATGGTCTTGTGTACTTCTGCCTTTTCGAAAACCGCTTTGTGATTCATCACGTGTTGGTTCAATATATTGTCTTAGTCGCTTCTCAAGTATTCTCTCATATAGTTTCAGTCCTGTGCTAAGTAATGTGAGGCCTCTATAGTTGTTACAGACTTTATGGTCTCCTTTTTTAAAAATAGGTAAAATTACCCCTATTTCCCAGTCCTCTGGTATTTTTTCTTCCTTATAAATTTTATTAACTAGTTCTAATAATTTATTTCTTCCACTGTGTTCCATGTATTTCACCATTTCTGTTGTTAATTTATGATGTCCCGGAGCTTTTCCATTTTTCAGCTGTTTCATTGCTTCATTGAGTTCTACTTCGGTGATTACTTGATAATCATTATATTCGGATACATTTCTATCATTTGTCTCTTATTCTCCTTCAGTTCCTCCACAATTCAACAACGACTGAAAATATTGTCTCCACCTCTCCATTACTTCATGTTCTTCTGTTAGTATTTCTCCATCTTTGTCTTTTATAGCTATAGTTTGATATGTCCTTTCTTTTCTTAATGTTTTTACAACATTATAGAATAGTTTTTGGTTTCTCTTGCTAATATTTTCTATTCTGTCTCCGAAATCCTCCCATGATTTTTGTTTCGCCTTTTTTATTTTATCTTTAACTATTGTTCTTTGTAATTTGTACTTGTTATAATTTTCTGCTGTTCTATTACCAAGATAGTTATTCCATAGCTTTTTCTTTGCTCCCTGATTTATTCATTCCACCATGCAGTCTGTTTCTGTCGATTGTTAATCTTCTTAATTCCGCATGTTGCCTTGGCTGATGTAAGTATAATATGCTCGAATGCGTTCCAAGATACTTCTACAATTTCATTCTTTTGATCTTGTCTTTTTTTTGCTAATTCTTTGTTTAACCTTCTTTTATATTCATTTGCTACATTTTCATCTTTCAGCTTGTAAGCTTTAATTACCTCCACTTTTTTATTTCTTTGTTTTTCGATGTGTCTATCATTTTTTACCATCCTGTCTTTTATCTTTGCTACTAAAAGGTAGTGATCACTATTAATTTCTGCACTTTTTTCACTTTCACATCTTGTATAATTTTTCTGTTTTCCTTTGATACTAAAATGTAATCTATTATCGACCTTTCGTTCCTGCTTGGTTCTTCTCGTGTGAACTTGTGTATGTCTCTATGGTTATGAAATGTGTTTGTAATTATTAAGTTATTCAGTTGACAAAATTCTAATAATCTTAAGCCATTATTTTTTCTGGTTTCTTCTCCATACTGTCCAATGACTGCCGTAAAGTAATTATCACTCTTACCTACTCTTCCGTTAAAATCTCCTAGTATAAATATGCTTCCTTTACTTCTTTCTACTACAATGTTTAAGTCTTCCCAGAATGCATTTTTATTTTCTGCTAATTCATTTTCGTCCGGTCCATATACACTTATGATTGTTTTAATTTCATTGCCTTCTTTAATTTCCAATGTTAATATTCTTTCTGAATACGCTTCCCATGTCTTTTGCTCTCATAGTCCCCTGCACACCACTGTACATCAATATATGGTTCTCTAGCTCCAATACTCCCTGTCCCTTCTTTTTTGTTTCCGTAATAGCTAAGATGTCAAGTTTTGCCTTTATAAATTCCTCAGATAGCTGTTTTTCTTTTCCTTGTAAACTTCTTATATTCCATGTTCCCATTTTCCAGATTCTCGCCTTGTCAGATTTATCAGTACTTCCATCCGTTTTCCTTGGGGCGCTAGTTAGTTTTTTGGTTCCTCTTTAGCGACCAACGCCCCCGCTGAATTATCCCATTTATATTCTTCATTGTTTACTATCAATTTTTTGTACCCAACTTTAATCTTCTTTCCTTTTTCTTTTTCACTCTTGGCAATGTCTCTAATTTGTTTTTGAATTTCTCTTTCTTTTTTTGTCATATCATTTTCTATGTATACCTTTGTGTTTCCCAACTTATGTTTATTCTTCATAATTTCAAGTTTCTTTTCCCAGCTTACTATTTCCGCTAATGTCAATTCTGTTCTTTTGCCTTTAATTATTTTCGCTGTCTTTATTTCCGCATCCACTTGTATTTCTCTCATTAAAAAATTCTTAATTGATTTTTCTAGTTCTTCCTGAGTATTAAATATTTTGCCTTTTATTATGATGTTATTTCTCTTACCCTCTTTCTCTGTTTGTTCTATTTTATCTTCAAGTTTCTCTATTTTCTCCAACAATACTTCTTTTTCTCCCATTTTTCTTCCTTTTTCCGTATCACTTCCTTAAGCTCTTTGATCTGCTCTTTCAGTTCATTATTATTTTCTCTCATTTCTGTTATCAACTGACGTAACATTTCTTTCATCTCATCCATCTCGTCTTTATTTTCCTTCGGTTTTCAAAGTGATTTGTCTCTCCTTTTCTGCTTTTTTTTTGTTCTGGTGATATTAATATCTTTTTACTTTGTCTAAATATTTCTTTGCTGGGACAATCGAGGTCTTCTTCATGTCTTTCTCTTTTTCTCTCTTGGTACATTTGTGGTTTTCATTCGCCGTTACGCAGTAACTACATTCACAGGCGTTGACACAGAATACCCGCATCAACTGCTCGGAAGTATTGCTATGCGAATTTAAACCTTATTGATGTGATCTACTAACCTCAACAATAGCTACCATTTATCAAATTTATATTCGGGGCTGCAATATATTGCTGTTTTAACTAGTTCACACAATGTCTCTTCACTTTATGTATTAGCCTTATATAGCTGTGTTTGGAATTTCTGCTCGACACGACCGTTTTACGACTTTAATGTCGGAGCAATTTCAACACGTCACGGAACCACACAAATATAATTATTATTTAATAATAAAATCCAGTTTCCCATTTTATTAAATAATGATTTATTGCTAAACCTCGGATTTGACTGTCGGCATTCCAAAGTTGGACTTATGTTTACTGAAATATCTATTAAAAGTACAAACACCGTAAAGAAATATCTCGATTATTCTTATAATAAATTATATAATAAAACATTTTATGTCAGTCCACATTCTAGACACAGTCTGTGCTCTAGGTAAATTTTTAAAAGGTAATGTAAATATCCTGCAGGTATAAATTATTATTACGACATCAAGCAACATTTTTATATTAAAGCCTTTTTTTTCTAGGAAGCGTGACGGAGACGGGATGGATTCAATGGGTGGTGCACAGATGCAAAATATTAAATATTTTGGGTGATGCCACACGCAGAATCCGTCCTGTCTCTGTCACGCTTTCTAGAAAAACAAGGCTTAAATAAAATGTATTCATTGACCACCTGCTATCTGCTGTCTTGTTTGAGTCATTCGAAATATTGAAACTATTGCCACAGGTGCATTTCCGGTATGTGTAAAGAAATGCCACAATGATGCTACGTTAGCCATTTGATCAGTTACTATCTGATTTTAAGAGTGGTATGTGCATGTATGGACCTCAGAACTGTCGTAGTATTTTGGTTTGCGTACAATATTACATATAAATAGTTACAATGCATCACAATTTATGAATAAGTATATTAAAATTGTCATATATACAGGGTGAGTCAGTGAGGAGATAGGGAATAATGAGTATAATGCGAATACGCAATTAAAAAAAAATCTAAATGCATATTTACGCCGAAAAAAAATATTTTCAAATCATTATTTAAACCCCCTTTTCAGACTGTCACTGACCGTTCACAGCCTTGGTCGGTTACAGCTGACAGTTCAACTCGATGTCGACCTGATGCAATGTTGCCAAGTTGAAATATTTTCCTAGTACCTACCTACCCTAGGCATTAGACATCATAAATAAACGATTGTACTGACTATTTTAGAATCTCATATTATTTCTTGCTCAGTTCAGCCAATAATAATTTAAAATGTTAATGTTCAATGAACGCTTTCCAATCAATTCTATTAAAAATTGCAAGTAACGCGGTCCATTCCGGTTCTCCGGTAGAAAATACGGCCCAATCAAATGATTCCCGTAAACTCCTGCCCATACGTTGAGAACAAATTGCCTCTGAAAGCTAAACCGACGAGTAGCGTGTCCGACCAAATGTGACTGTTATGACTGCAAAGAAATTAGCTTGGTTTGTTTAAAAAGTATTTAATATTGACATTACAAAACTCCAACCATTTAGGTATTATCGTTTGCAATATTAATGACACTCACTAAATGAATTTTGCAATTTATTTTGAACTTCTGACGTATTCATATTGAAATTGCTTTAAATTTTTAACATTAGTTATTAGTTGTTTCACTTACCAAGAGAGATTTAATGATATTTCTATTCAGAACTTCCAGAAGTTCAAAAACTGTTTTAAGAGAGTGTCATTATTATTGCAAACGACTGTACATTACATAAAAAACGTTTAAAACGTGTTTAAATACAAATTAATAAAAATTACATTCTGTTGTCGACAAAACACTGTCCAAGACTAGGTCAATAACCTAGTTACCTAGTTTTTGTACTGTTATTTAACGACAAGGAGTAAAATTAACTTTTTTTTATCTAGTTACATGAATGAATTTTCCTTAAATATTGATTTATTTTTTAATAAAGACAAATGTAGATAATAAATAAATGTTTTCGAATGTTAGGTTATTTATTTTTAATAATTTTGATATTACGTTTTCACTACGTTTTACAATTGAATATGAATTTGCAGTATTAGTCGTAAGTATAATATAATTATTCAGTTTGTAATTAGTAATTACATACATCTAGCCTAGAAATTTATTTCTTTTTAAGTAGTATATGGTAACCTATTTAAAATTCCACTTCGAGTAAAGCTAAGTGCAGCGTCCATAGCACTTTATTAATAAAATTTGGGTCAGCAACAATTCGATTTTGTAACCAATTGCAAAATTCAAGACGACTGGGGAAATCAGCAGGTTTTAAAGATTGAACTTTCTGAAAATGATACGGGTGCAGTGAGTTTTCGCGTAATATTCTGCAGACCTTGCTTGGGGATATCTCCAATCGCCTTGAAATGGTTCTTGTAGAAATTGTAGGTTCCTCCTCAACTAAATTTAAAACAGCTTCTATTGAGGATGCCCAGCAAGTTCTCAGCGCGGTTTAACACATCCCATATCGCGAACACATTGAAACACTTGGACAAAGGTTCGCGCACTTGGGTGAAGCCTATTAGGGAAACGTCTCCGGTATTCGACAGCAGCGGCATTCAGATTTCGTAAACATTCCCCGTATAAAACTAGCATTTCCGTGATATTCTAAATTAGTAAAATTAGGCATTGTGATGTGAATTTACGACCAATACACTAATCGAAATAAACAAACTACTGCTCAGATTCTCTCCATCCCCCCTCTAAATGTGTGGTGTGATCTCTAAATTTGGGGGACAGAAATGCGGGAAATGCGGAAAGTGCGACTAAATGGTGGCAAATTTGAATAATACGCACGCTGAAGTGTTAGACGACGTTATGTATGTAAACATGTGGCAACAATGCCTTCCATCGGAATTAGATTATCATATGGCTGCGACATCAGAAAGTTTAAGCGTACCAGGAGCGTCGTGTTACCGATTTTTATAGGGTGATTTATATATTTTTTTAAAGATCGAGTAAAAAATTTTTTTTTTCGATTTTCTGCTTTTATTAGGCCTTCCGAATACGTGGTTAAAATTAATGACATTATGACTGACTCACCCTGTATACATGGAAATTTTTTACAAATATCAAAAGCTCTTGAAAAAAACGCAGACAGATGAATTTTCAATAGTGGATGCTTTAAATGTTGTTTGTTGTTTGGAACATTCGACAGTATATTTTTTAGTTAGAGGGAAACACTGCAAAGGCTGTAACGAAAACTTTTACTGCAGTTTTACGTAACAACCCGGGGCTTTCTAGTTATAGTAGACCCTTTACGGCGCAAGGAAGTTCATGTCACCAATCCACAGATTAATATGAAGGCTCCACAACATTTTCCATATTTCCGATATGCTCTGTTGATGTGGAATGGTCCTTTTCACATTATAAATGGATATTTACTGACAGACGTCGCTCGCTGGCAACTGAGCATTTAAAGCAACTACTAATGATATACTCACAATCTAGTGCACGTAAATAGTGTTAATCGTGTGATGACGTTATCCAGAAGGCGGTTTTGTCCATATGTGATGACCTGAACTACCCCCGGATCTGACCACGCATAAATTTAAGAATACAAATAACAAATCCTCATTTGTTCCTATAAGACCACACAGTTAAAGGTAAACTAATATTTAAATAATTTTTATAGATAATCTGTTCCTTCACTGAAAGTCCACCTCTCTTATTTACATCATGTCGGCAGTCAATTATTACAAATTTCATTACATATGTCACATGACTGAATATTCCTGATTCTAGGGGAGGTAATTACTCGTATTAAAAATGACCACTGTATATGAAACAATGTTTAGTTTCTCCCTTATTATAAATATTATAGATACTCACCATAAAAGTAATCATCACTATAAAACAGATTCCTACAACTATGGCAAATGGAATCAGTAAATGAGTCTGTATATTAAATGGAGACTCTCCAGTTATCACCACAAAATACTTAGGGTCTGTATAAATATTCTTTAACATTTCACCTGAAGAAAAGCTTACAAATACAGAGGGTATATTAATACCAGATCCATTTTTAGCAGACATTGGCACCAACTCTTCTGAATTAATGTTATATACTATAACAGCATCATATCCTACTGACTGCGCTAAACGAACTTTTTCTTCAAAAGAACAGTTAAGTTCGTATGTATATCGTGGTACAAGTAACACCCATTTGCCTATTTCATTAACTATTGTTGGTGGTGGCTTTAGGGATTTGTCACAACCACTAGGAGGATCTGAGTTTACCAGTATTCCTCGAACAGCTGAAAAAAAGGACTATCAAAATATTAAATCAAAAAAATTCTGCCACCAGAAATATGTTTCTTCTGCTGATAAAATTTAAAATCTATTAAGAAATAAAAATGTTCAGTCAATTATAAACAATCATATATATCATATTTTACTTTTGAAAGAAATTAAATCAAAGTGGTTAGAAAAATAGTGCCTTTTATGTTTGAAACACCAAACATTTGGATACAAAAATAGACCTAGTTATGAAACTACTAGAATCAGTCTCAAAAAAACTATTAAGAAAAAATTTTGATTGTACTCTTCAGGATAAGAGAGGGAATGACCAAATATGTTTTAGGTGAACTAGATAAAAGCATCAAGAGTACTGCAGACTGCCAATAATGTTGATCCTGTAGGTAAAATAATTACAACATATGCTCTATTCTCTGGTCTGGCAGCAGAATCAAAGTTTTACTTGGCCGTCTGAAGATTTTCTGTAATACGTAACTGGATCGTGATCCCTCGCTTAAAAATCCAACAAGTTCGTATGACACTTATTTAAATACTCAATACTGTTAAATATACAGGGTTAACTATGACCAAGTACAAATATTTTAAGGGGGGATAGAGAAAATTAAGAATTAACGGAATCATCCTTCAAAAATATTCTAAACTTATTTATAAAGAGAAAACATTTTTTTTCGATATATTCAATCTTTATTTAACGCCACCTATGCGACCCATCTGCCGCACGTTTACAGAGTCAGAGTAGGCAACCAACAAGCAACGGTAAAATTCGTTGTCATGTCAAAATTAAATTCCTGTGTTTACATTGTAGTTTTGTGTTCTTCTTCAGTTTTTAATGCCTTATTTTAATTTTAAACGTTTTATAGTTATTAAATAAAGAAATATGTGTCGGGTACAGATATTTTCCCACAATATAGTTCGCCGGTTTGTTTTTCTAGGTTATGGGACAACACTGTTGCGGGTACTTTAAAAGTTTTCTATTATCTATTAGTGTCTCTGGGACTAAAAGGATTTATGTATATATATTATCTATTAGTATCTACCCATTCCTATCACTCGATTTTCTTATAATAAATCCGCATTTTATCTAACTGTACCTACAAAAAGTGTGTTTTATCGGTAGTGAATGGTTATAATAAGTGAAAATATAGTTTTGCCAGTTTATAACAAAATAATGAAAAACGAATGCAAAATACTAGAGCTAACTGGATTAACTGTTACCTATCTATCAGGTATTATTACTAATAAGAATGTTAATTTTTGTCATTTCTGCATTTAGAAACGCTGTAAGCCATCTCAGTCGATGCTTACCATAGGTGCTGACTTTCCATAGGAAAAAGGGTTTTGTCCCATTTTTTTAAAATCAAGCTGAAATACTGGAATAATTTTTTTATTGCCTTTTAGGCCTTCCTGAACACGTGATTAAAATTTGTGTACTTAGTCATAGATTCACTATATTTGACATTACTTGGTTTTAGCAAAATTTAGGCTATCTGCGACCAGAAGCAATGAGGTAAGAGTAGTTAATATAATGAACAATAACAATAAATGTGTAATGCGCCAAGTTTAAGGATGCTGAACATGATATATTCTTGAGCCTGATAGCCTACAAGGCAAAACATGGATGTTATCAACAGCTTATGAATTATTAGTTTCATCAAAGACAAACTTACTAACACCACATAATGATGAACATAGTGATAATATTTCAAGTGTTTTACTGTTTTGCAAAATTCACAAAAGTTGAGACTTTCCTGCCATTAAACAATTTAAATCAGAAACTGCAATCTTCACGTGAATATCCGCAAATTTTGCATCCATGAGGACAAGGCATGACTAGAAATTGTTAAAAGCATTCGTAAACCTTCTACTTGCATGACTTTTACTGAAAACACATTCATAACTTAACTGGGCGAATATTTATGACAGTTTGAAAGTCCTGATACTACTAATCTATAGTAATTATCAATTTACTTACCTCCATCTGACAATTTTGGTCCAAATTGTGCCTGAATATCTGCGAATTCTTCAAAATAAAATTGCGAATCCTAAAGAAAAGAAAGAACGTTTTCTACCTGCAATTTAAAAATATAACATATATACTTACAAATTTAATAGCATAAATTTCTGCACTACATCTTTTTAGCAAACCCAAAAATAAATATAATAAGAAACACCTCATCTTGATTAAAAATGAATGTTTCACTATACAAACATATCACAAGCCTCCTTCATGGAAAAGTCAATCCTTTAAATTTAAGGTAAATAAATTTCCATTCCTACAAAATATACATAATAAAAACACTTCAAAATTAGAACAATTAAAATTATTGCAAAAAAGTAATAATCTGTCAAAACAATCAACCTTCAACAAAATAATTATTACGTCTTAGAAAAATAAAAACAAAAATTTACACAGAACTAGTTGTAACGAATTGTCCCATGACATAGGTAGATAACACAATATTAATGCAGTTGGGAAGTCAATAAAGTAAAAATAAAGTATTATTAATCCATACAAAATCGAAAACACGGTTTTGACGTTTGCGGATGATTAAACATTTTGACACTTGACAGCTCTTTTTTGTAGTAGGGATGGGCCAGAGAAATAGAGGAGGGGAGAAGGAGCGTCAAGATGCGCGAACCTAGTAATACAGGAGGCTGCCATTTTGAATTCATCTATACGAGGGGGATTGAAAATATTATTTTATCAAGTCGTTTCAAAATTTCTATTTAGAAACACATTAAATTTTAAATGAAATATGAACAAATGTCTTTTTGAAATTATCAGTTACATATTAATTTTCATAACGGCGTTATTATGGGTGATTATCCGAGAGGGTGAAGGATTAAGGCTAAAGCGTACAACATGCGTACAACCTTCACATTGGGCGACCTTATATACGCTTCTCTGGCTGGCCCATAGAAAAAGATAGATAAATTTATCTTTTTCTAGCTCGAAATACGAAACGTTCAGTCTCCCGTCCGACCGTTATCTGTAAATATCTTGACTTAAAAGTGTGACGTACATGTGCCGTACATGAATTCAAAATGGCAGCGCCCGTAGCGTCCTAGTGAAATGTGGATGCGCACTCGTCGAAGCACGTTCTCCCCTCCTCTATTTCTTTGGGATGGGCCAAGAACGATAAACTAGACAGGATAATCAAACAAAATCTTTCCGGGTGATGTTATTTTATTGTGACATAGTCGAGATGCCTTAAATGACTATTGTAATTAAAATACAGGGTTTTCCAGTAGTAACGCTCGATGTTTGGTTGTTTGGTAACAGCACAGGACGAAGTCGATAGTCACACAGGGGCTATCTTTAGCAGCCGTATTTAGTTAGTCTCTGCATTTTATTATGGAGCGCTACACGACTAAGCAACGCGTCAAAATTGTTAAAAATTATTATCAAAACCAATGTTCTATTCGGCAAACGTTTCGTGCACTCCGTGCAATTTATGGTGTCGACGATCGTCCTTCAGAATCCACAATTCCCCATTTAATAAACAAATTCGAAATAACTGGGTCTATGGCAGATCAGAAAGTGCTTGTACGTCAGCCAAACGCAAGATTTCTTTGAAAATATTGTTGCAGTTCGGAAAAGTATGCATGAGAATCCGCAACAGTCCATTCCGCGTCGGGCTCAAGAACTTGGCCTGTCTTCAACGACAACTTGGCGAGGCGACTTAGGGCTTCACCCTTATAAAGTGCACTTAACCCACGAACTAAAGCCCAACGATCATAGACAGCGACGTACATTCGCTAATTGGGCGCTAGAGCAGCTAGATCGATCCTGATTTTGGACGAAAAATAATGTTTAGTGACGAGTGTCGTTTGTGTCTCAGACTTCACTTTGTTATATTGTGAAAATTAATCAAAACAATTTTACGATTTAAACTGATAAATCCGTGTTAAAAAGAAATGTCTTAGTACATAGTCCACTAACATATCTTCCAATATGTTAATTCATCTTATACTTGTACCTACTCTTATAATCAGTGAATTTGATATTTGTTATTGCTTCCTCTGTAGGTATATTTTTCATTTAACATTTCCAGGTCTACAGTCAGATTAAATTAGAATTAGTTTTGCAAGTTTTACCACATTTCTATAGCAAGTAAGTTAAACATTTCTTTACTTGAGGAAAATATTTAAAAATTATTATATATTTATTGTCAAATAAATTAATTCTCTGAATTAACATCTTAAGACAAAAATTCCAAATCAAATTTTCCTAAACAAAAAAAAAATTCTTTGGCTTATCTACACTAATTGTATTAATGGTGATGTAACAGTAACATTAATAAAAAATAGTTCTTCAATTATAGTCAATCGCATTATTATACATACTCATATAAATGTATTTAAAAACTAAGTCAAATTAAATATATTCATTTATAAATACGTTTAACTAGCACCAAAAATTATAAGGATATTGGTAGCTACTAGAAGCCTAACGCTAAGTATGAAAAATTAATTCTGAATAATTTTCTCTATGTTTCCCAGATATTTTTAAAATTGTACTACTTGTTTAATAAAATTTTAAATTTTTATATAATTTTGAGTTTCTTTCTAATTATAATTTAAATAATAGTACCTAAAGCTTGTATTAAATCTGATAATGTCATCAAGATTAATTGGCAACAAAAAATATCAATTGCAATTTTAAAAGTGTGACAAGTTTGATTTTTTTCATTTGCTGAAAATACTCTTCTAAAAAATTCAGCTTATCCAGAAAATACATTCTTCAATATCAGCATCGACTTTTGGGCAAGACTATTCAATTTTTCAAATGTACATTTTATATTTTTTCTTTAGTTTTATTGGGTTTTTGTCACACTTCTGAAAAAATAATAAAGATTAATTAAATAAGCCCTTGCGCCAAACGGAACAGTCAAAGGTTATTTTTGAAACTAAGTTTGCCTAACCAAAAAATCTCACACTGAAAAAAGCAGATAAGTAAAAAATAACAAAAATCACATCACTATCGCGCACTTCCGTATTATTGACGTTTCGAAAAACTCTCTGTTTTCGTTCTCAAAATCGTAGTAAAATTTTTTTATACGTATGTCAAGTTTGACAGTTTAAAATTGGTTTATATGTACATTAATTTGCAATAATAATGGCACTGTTTATAATAAATTTTGCAATTTCTTTTAAACTGCTGACGTATTCGTAATGAAATCTACTTTTAACATTAGTTCTTAAATCAAATCAATCAAATCGTTTATTGATGCGTCCATACATTAAAATGTTTACACAAGTCAAAAAAGAGAAGCAATGAAAGATACATATAAATAACACTAAAATAACATTCACAACAAGTAAAATAACATTGAACATTGTAAAAATTACTTAATAATATAAAATTACAAAAATAGCAAATAAGTTAAAATTAAAAGCATAAAAAAAACAATTACATATTGTTACGAAAGCTCACCACCTTTTTAGTTGGTTAATTATGTTCCTGTTTTCGTTAGAATTTATAATGGAAGCTTACCTACCTCGTTAGTTTGTAAATTACGTTTCTGTTGATGTTAGAATTTATAATTTTTGTGATGCCTTTATTTTGACGTTTTCCGGAATATTCCAGGCTATATATTCTATTTGTTTCTCGACACGTTCCCAAGATCTCAGAAACTTCGAGAACTCTAAAAACCTATATAAGCAGACCATTTTCGGCTGCTGCAGTCAGTTTATATTGAGCAGCCAAACGCGAGTGACAAACGTCAAAGTAAAGCGTTGACAGTTGCGAAATTTGTTGAAGGATATTTCTTGTATTATCAAGAGTGACAATAAAGATTATTTGTCTACGTGACGTGTTTCAACGATAACCTAATCTAGAGGTTACATTGGTGTCAGAAGTGGGACGTTCCACAAAGAAGACATTTGGAGTAGACAAGTGAATGCCGGTAACGAGATCGAGAGATTGCTTAGTATACTGTGATCGAGAGCAACAGAAATGGAGGAAACATTGAAACAGTTAATGGGAATGATGCAAGATATGAAAAAAGGTCATGAAGATATGAAGAACAGCCAGGACGAAATGAAGAAAGATTTAAAGAAAGAAATGAAGAGTAGCCAGGATGAAATGATGGACAATTTGAAAAAGGAAATGAAATACAATCAAGAGGAAGTGAAGAACAGTTTAGAGAAAATGGAAAGTGGTCAAGATGTCAAGAAGAATTGAGAAACGAAATGAAAACCAGTTTGCAAGAAAACAATAAGAAGTTGGAAGAGACAATTAAGGTTAAACTTAATGAATTTGAGGAAACTGTTGAAGATGAAATCAATCAATTGAGAAGTGAGGTACAAGATAAAGTCCAAGTCGTAGAAGAAAGTGTTAGTAAGTTACAGAATGAAGTTACCAAAGTCGTAGAAGAAAGTATAGTAAAATTAGAACACGAGGTTACAAATCTAAAATCTCAGTTTTCTGCGAGGGAAGTGATTAAGACTGAAAGCAGTTTTGTTCCATCGTCAAGAGTGAAGCCACCAACATTCGATGGAAAGGTGGCATGGAGCACTTACCTAAAACAATTTGAAGCAGCTGCCTTGGCAAATAACTGGTCAGAAGAAGAAAAAGCCACATCACTTATAGTTGCTCTGCGGGGTGAAGCTATGGAGATATTAAGAACAGTAGCTGACGATAAACAAAAGGACTATCAAATGCTGAAGGGTGCTTTGGAAATGAGGTATGGCGACGTGCATCTGCAACATGTCTACCAAGCACAACTAAAAGGCCGAAGACAACGTTTCCAAGAAAATCTGCAGCAATTTGAGGCGGATATAGCACGTATGGTGAAGCTAGCTTACCCCACCGCACCGACAGAATTCCAAGAACAGTTAGCAATAAGTAGCTTCATTGATGGCCTGCGAGACTCCGAGATCAGCCAAGCGTTAAAGTTAGCCAGACATAAAAACATATCTGAAGCTCTAGCCCAGGCACTGGAAATTGAAGCCGCCCGACAAGCTTCCAGCAATAGTCAAGGCAGAATAAGGCAAGTTAAGTTTCAAACTAGCAAACAACGATCAAGTGAAAATAACCTGGAATGATTTATGAAGAGTTTGCAAGATTTAATGAATACCTTCCAGCAAGAACAAGACCGTACTAATTCCTAAGTGTTCCTGATGTATTTTGTTCTGCCCTGGAACTCCGTGACATATAGAATTCTACAAATCGAAATGTTGCTATGCAGTTGGTACTGAACATGATATGATAGTATTCTATTTTGTGACGTATTGAGCATAAACAAAATATAATTCTATAATTTGTTATTATGTTTTCAGAATATTTAGCAGTACACGATCTTCCTTAAATAGATAAAGGGATAGTTAATATGCTAACATGATAACAAATTATAGAAATATGATATTTTGCTTATGCTCAATACGTCACAAAATAGAATACTATCATATCATGTTTAGTACCAACTGCATAGAAACATTTCGATTTGTAGAATTCTATATGTCAAAGAGTCCCAGGGCAGAGCAAGAATACATCAGGAACACTTCCATGACAATCATGACAATTGGAAAGCCACTTATAAGGTCTATTCCTTTGCACAGAAAGTGTAGTACAATGGTGGTCAGCTTAAAGTCACCACTTGCATGTTTTGTCCCTTTCTAGCACCGTGTATAATAAATGGCACTACAAAAGAATGGGGCATGGAACTGGTGAGTTTAAGCTGACTCCCACTGTACCAGCTGCACTGAATAGCCAGAAAACGCTTCTTTCCAAGAGAGTATTGTATTTTACACCACACTTTTTCATTCCATTGCCCCAGTGTTAGACTAGTGTAATTTATCTACACCCAGGCCGAGCAGGAGTGAAATGCACTGAACAAGCGCAGTCAGCAACTTGCATTATCTTTAATAAATCTTTGAAAATTTTTTAAATATTTCACAATTCTTGTAAGAACCAAATAATCAAAAAGTTTTATTTATTCTAAAGTATTTTAAAAAATCTATCAGAATATTTAGGTGCAATTTCTTCTACATATTGTTTAATTGAATTTCGTTTTTATCTTTTAAATAAAGAACTGATTAATGTTTCTAGTTCATCATCACTACTACTCGAGCTAGCCGAGCTTGAATGAAGATCTACTAGTCTAAAAAGGCATCAACACAAAAAACATTTTTGACGTCCATAATTAATAATTAGTGTTGCAGAACGAATGTTGATATTGTTGACATACGAAAAATATTTGTTCTGCCTAAACTACTCATCTATTCAAAATTCTGAAAGTATAAAAAAAGTTTCTAAATAAAGTCAGCTACTATAGAAACAAACTGAGAGTAATTATACAGGGGCTAAAAAATTACGTGCTTATATTTGCATGATACATAATTTTTCTCATATTTCTAATGACTGCAAAAGATTTTAAATAATGTCAAAAACTGTCGGTTAGACTTATAACTGCGTAGCCCAAAAGTGGTTAAAGTAGATCAAGCCGTTTTCGGGATATTCGGAATAAACAAAAATTTTTCGCGAACTTTGGCGCTCTCTAAACGAAGCAATTTTGGAAATAAGTAAATTGGGCTAAATCGGCTTATTTTGAACCCAGGAGTTTTCCGTTGTACACGTCTTTTCCGAACACCCTGTATTTTAAACTCTTTTTTTTAAAGAGCCCAAAGTAAATCGAATTTTCACACTATATGTTAGTACTGTTAGTAGCAGTAAATGGTAGTATATAATACAGTTGAATTACCCATTTATAACTGTATAATGAATTATTACATAATGTGGATAGATATAACGTAAACTTTCATGTGGAATAAGCTTTCACGCGCAAATAAAAAATTCTTATTCCGGTCCTGATCACCAATTCTGTAAATTCCATCGGATGCGCTATCGCACTCACATTTCGAGGTCACCGCAGAAAACTGAAGGCAGTTCAAAATGAGTTCAAAATGCCGTGCCGACCACAGTACTATCACAGTTTAAATAACAATCAGCTCACAGACTCGTATGAGCGGGAACGTCTCGCGCAGATCTTCAGGCATGCCTCCGCCATTTGGGGATAGGTAGCGGCAAGGACGTGTGGTTGTAAAATATGCCCTTATAGCCATACCGTTCAACGACTGCGTTATTGGCGCACGAATGCTGTATTTTGTGGTTTGTTGATTTTCTTATATTTTATACTGTTATGTTATTTTATTTTTAAACAATTTCCAGTAAAACAAATTTATATTTAGTATGACACTTTCTAAATTGGGACAACTATTTTTAATCCGGTCCTGACGTGTATCCCGCGCGAGAGAGAGACAATAACAAGCTTCAAGGACAAATTTTCAGGGTTTAATACTTCAAAGGTGCCGCCGTAGAGTCTGTGAGGCGTGAGCTGATTGTTATTTAAGCTGTGGTACTGTGCTGCCGACAACGGAGTGACACTGCTGGTCTACCTATCTATCAGCTTTCAGCACAGCTTAAGCTGTGCTTTCATGACGATTTCGATTTATATGAACTGAGAACGTGTAGTGCGCACTGATACAACGCAAAGTTCGATGCGAGTGCTATCAAATTTTGCCTGGAAAACTCCTAGCGTGCAACTAAATCGAATAAGTAATAGATTTTAGTGCACACTTTATAACCTTATTATCATTTGATAAGTCGTATCCAAAATTAAAAAGTGTATGGATTTTATTTGTCAATAATGTATTAATTGACCATAAACTACCATAAAAATGCAAGAATTTGCTTTTCAGCTGTTATAGTTTTTTTCTAAATTTGTTTTTTGGGTAGAACACTGTTTTTTTTTTCAAAGTCGTCAATTAAAATGTACACCAGTTTCTCTGCTTCATAAATTTATTTATTTTAACTAAAAACAAAACAAATAAGTTATCTAGAAGAATTACATTCAAAAAATCTTCTACTACCGCCATTGCTTTGCATTCTCACCGAATTCGGTGCGAACTGACTTCTAAATCGAACACTTTCAACCAGCAGAGTGCGC
The DNA here is from genome assembly GCA_025584915.1 of Monochamus saltuarius. NCBI lineage: Eukaryota > Metazoa > Arthropoda > Insecta > Coleoptera > Cerambycidae > Monochamus > Monochamus saltuarius. The sequence goes on from CM046723.1 coordinate 39,310,227, forward strand.
ACTCAAAATGTAAATCGAACACAGAAGTTGGATACAGTGCGCACTCAGTCACAGTCAGTGCATATAAATCGAAATCGTCGTCAGTATCAGTACCACATCTACGAATACTTTGTATTCGAATACTTTTGAGAATCTAATGTTTATTCGAATACAGTGAATCGAATAGTTTATTTTTTGTAGTATTTATATTTATTTAATATATTTTTAAAAAGAATTAAACAGTCTCAGGTTTTAATCCTAAATAGTATATCCTTAAATAAATATGTTTGTTCCGTTTCTTCTAATAGACAATTAATATAAATAATTGCCAATTTTTAGTTTAAGAATATGGCATAATCGAATAACAAATAATTATATGCGTTTTGTCCTGTCTGTCTCGTCTATTCTTACAACTAAGTTTTATCCTCCACTCCATAGAGTTATTATATGTACCATAGAGGCGCCTTCGGCTCCATATGTTTGTCGCCAACATCATGATTTTTCTTGTAAACACTGGTTCCGTTTTCTTATTGGTCGGCTGGAAAAATCAATATTTATAATAGGTGTTTGAGGTTGTGTTTTGTTAAATAATTATTTATATGCATAATGCATATATTTTGGATTTTGACTTAAGTAGACTGTATAATAGTGATACAAAAACAATGGGGAAAAGGTGCATAGTGTGTAAAAAGCTACAAAGAAAAGGAAATCAGATATCACAGGTAGGCATTACTAATCCATTGACGTAGTTATAGGGTTTCATAAAAATCTTTTTATTTCAGATTTCCAAAAGATCTAGAATGCCGAAATACATGGATAAATGATATTGGCTATAATAGATAAAGAAAATTATTAGCCAAATCTGCAGCTTGGTTAAAAAAAGAGGCATATATAATCATATTGATTATCTGAATCTCTAGTTTTACATAGTGTTAGGTAGTTTTTTTATCGTAAATATGGTGTGAAAATCATTTTTAAAAATTACCCCCAGTAAATGTACAACATATATGTATTTTATTAAAATTATTATTATTATTATTATCGTTATAATATATTTAATATCTATATTGTGCAATGATTTTATCGAATTTTAAATTTATTACAACGCTAATTAGAATTAAGCATAAACAAATTCAAAACAGTGATAAACATTGTATTTTTTGGTATTCTATGCATGCTTTGTACGTCACAAAGATTTTTTTTTTCTCGGAAATGGTTTATTAGGGCCCGTATGTCATATAAGGATTTTTTTTGTTTATTTTAATGTATTCCATCGTCTGTTAAAATTAAGGCAGTCAAACTTCAAACACCCTGTATATGTTTTTGAAAAGCTTTCCATGGTGTCAAAGCAAATAATGGTTTCCATTTAAAAAAATAATGTTTGATTCTTAATTTGGTAATTATTCAGCATATAAAAAAAGAACATCGCCATTGAATTATTCTTCAAAAAATTGACAAATTTTGTATTTAAATTTTTTCTGTATCTCTTCAAATAAGCGAGATGTAGCTGACGTTACAAAAAAATCATAAACGGGTTATAAATTTAAAAACCTTTTTATAATTGTAATTTATGTTAAAAGAACAACTATCTAAAATTAATTAACGTAAAAATCTAAAATGTTTATCAATTTTGACTCCTTAAATAAAAAATAAACCTACACCGCCTCTGTACTTGGTACGAAATGTTTACAATAGCTTCCCCCGGCATTCCCCCCAAATCCACACTTGTTTGTTTATGTATCGGACAAACAAACTATGTGCGATAGATATGTAAGGGCACCTGTATCAGTGTTGCCGCGTTCAGTTTCTGAAATGTACTGAGCAGAAGCAATAAAATGTACTAGATTGTACTAAAATTTACGATAAAGTGAAATATTGCCGTTTCTCATAGTGTAGACCTATTTTTTTGCGCTGATGATATTAAACTATTATGTTTTGCAAAGTATTTTTATTTTTTTATCATAAAATATACATGTAACAAAAATATAAATATAAATAAACATAAACTATTATTTTTTAAAATATAAATGATATATGCTATATTTCATAATACCTACTTATATGCCAAAAAATCAAACAGAAAATTATTATTTTTCTAATATTCTTATTATATAGCATAAAATATATACGAAAAAAACAAATACTAGGCTTGTTTTTGCAGCAGTTGAAAACGGTTTGGAAACTGTCAGAAATATTCGACCAGTTAAGTTGAGAACGCGTTACCATCGAATTTGACGCAATAAATAGTTGGACGGACCTTTCTGATAGTTTCAAACCGTTTCCAACTGCTAAAACAAACCTAATATTTATATTCTACTCGGCCACTTCGAAGAATCATCGACCGATTTGTATGACCTTGGTCTTATTTAAAAATGTACTAGAATTAGGCCTATTTATGATGAAATGTACTTTTGTACTTTGCTGTCGAAAATGTACTAGAAATAGTACAAATGTACTAAAACGGCAACACTGACCTGTATGGTACATATAATAACTCTATGCTCCACTCCATAAATATGTGTAAAAATAAAAATATTCGGATTCAGACATTTGAATGATAATAAAAGATGGATGATGGGAAATAATGAAGCATAGACAAGGATGCACACGATTATTCACTATCAGAAATTCGAATATTGAACAACATTCGGTCGACGCGGCGGCGAATCGAGTCTCCGATAGCTAAGGTCGGGGTCGGGAACGGTATTACGCGCACATAACATTTGTAAGTGTTATGTGATTACGCGATGAGACTAGTGAGTGACGTCTACGTCTATTATTTTCGCATAATTCGAATACTACAATGAGAATCGAATGCATTCGAATACTTTCATGAATCGAATACTTTCATATTTTGCATTCGAATAGTCTCGTGACTGTGATCAGTGTGATCATGGTGATCACTGATCATTACCTACCTAGTTCAAATTGTTCAAAAATCACAAGAACTGATTTGAAGGAGTACAATAATTATCAATATTATCATTGCAATAGATTGTACCCAATCGCTCTCAAAATAAAAAAAAACGAAATTTATTTTAGTACAAAATAAAAATACTTACGTATTTATTCTTTATGTAAGATTATGTTGACCTTAGGTGGCAGGCAATGATTAAAAGAATTATCTGCTATATCGGCTATATCTTTTTAATGTGACCGTGACCCTACCGTGACATTATCTAAAGAAATAAGTAATTAAAAAATTAAAACCACTTCAAACAATGAGAGTGAAAGAGAAAGTAAATGTGTGATAAATAACTAGATCAAAAATGTCGTAGGTTATAACAGGTTAAGATAAAAAATATAATATATAGCAGATATAATCCTGCAATATTTTTATAGAATGTATCCACGATGGGACAAATAGTTTTAAAAGTTAAGCACGTAATATTTTTCATTATATTTATTGTTATAGGTAAGTTAACATGAGTAACAACTTTTTTAGGTTATGTATGTAAATTATTTGTAGTGTTATTTTTGGCTTTTAAATATTTACATGGAACCGATTTGCAGACGTACAATAAATATAAAAAGTCATTACAAGAAAATAACGAGTTAAAATTTCCTGAAGATGTAAAGCAAGCTACTTTTTTATTAAATGAGGCATATCGAAAAATTGAAAGCCTTGAGGAGAAAATAATATCTGTAGAAACGCGAGTACCAAAAACTTATCCAGATGTACGTTTTTTAAACTATCTTTTGAGGAAGCGGATTTTGGTATGTAGATATAAAATAAATATTAAAATATCAAAAAATGTGCTATTTTAGGTAACAGGTGGTGCTGGGTTTGTAGGTTCTCACTTAGTGGACAAATTAATGACACAAGGTCATGAAGTGATTGTTGTGGATAATTTTTATACGGGTAGAAAAAGTAATGTACAACATTGGATAGGTCATGATAATTTTGAACTTATCCACCATGATATAGTTAATCCCATATATATTGAAGTAGATGAAATATATCATCTTGCAAGTCCAGCAAGCCCTCCTCATTATATGCATAATCCTGTAAAAACTATAAAAACAAATACACTTGGAACGATTAATGTATTAGGTAAAAATATATATATTTTAATAATGATATGGCCGCACTGTTTACAAACATGTTATTCATAGTTCAACGTGCATATATTTACTACTCTTATATTGCAAGTACTGTTTCTAATATTAAGAGTGGGTAAGAAACAAAACATTACGGATGGAACAGAAGATAAAGGCGAAGTTAATTTGTTTGGAAAAAAAATCACCTTAAAAATCATATTTAACCATTTAATTAACACAGGTATAGATGCCATATCTTTTTCCGTTAACCGCAGACAAGTGATATCTCTATTTTTTTTTACTTAACCGTTTTGATGTACTAGTAATCTCATGTCACTTTAGCCTTTGCTACTCTACGCCTTAATTTATTTCAATTCAAGAGTTTTTTTTTTTTTTTGTATAAACGGATACGTAGATATACATATTTTATTACATATCAGTAACATACAATTGTTAAGTTGGTTCAAGTCTAAAAAAACGCAAAACCTATTGTATAGTTCAAATTAGTGAATAAATAAAATAAACATGACAGAAATATACTTAAATATAGTATAACTTAATAATTTGCACATGCCAGTAAATCGGATGTGACTATAATTTGAATTTTTGGGCTGACGGTAACCGAGCGGTCAAGGCGGTGACGAGCAGTCGCTGCCAGGGCAAGCACGAGCGGCCGGAAGTTGGTTCGAATCCAACACGGGGCAGGAATTTTTCTGTCCTACCCATGGATGTTTGTGATTGTAAGAGTGGAGGGTAGTATAAGTTAGTAGGTAAAAAGGGCCAAATATGGCCTAATTACCAGTAAGCTTAATTACCTTGTTTTTACCTTTTATAATTTGAATTATTTGGTGTTTTAACTGCTATAATCCTAACATAATTACGTATTTAATATCTTGTTAGTTGCTCACAAGGCCAAATAAATTTTGCAAGTATTACGTCTTAGATATAAATTTGTAATTGCTGCAACTCGAGCATTACACGTTAATATTTATACAAAAATGTGTTTAAAGTGCAATATATTTTTTTTACACATATTAAAAGCTTAATCTGGTCATCTGGACAAATCGTAAATCCGGTGTGTCACGATTATTAAAGTTGTACTATACTAATGAAAAATAAGAAACAGATCAATTATTACAGCAATATAAAAATTAATAAGTACCTATATAAATTTGCTCATATGTATAGAGCAGGAGTAATAACCTTTAGTGGCTGTAGTACATTTCTGGACAGTTTTTCAAAAAGTAGTTTAAATTCTGTTAATTTTTCTGATTTGTTTACGTATACAGGGTGTTCATTAAAGAATGAGCCAAACCTTACCATTATATTCTACGACAAAAATTAATGAGGATTGTATATGTACAATGTTGCTCATAAACGCTTAATTTTCATGTTGCAAGGTGTTGAAATTAAAAAAAATAAAAATGATTTTCAGGCATAATATATGCTAAATTATATTTTTTCATACTCTTTGAAAGAGATAAAGTCATGAATTGAATTTATCCAATGATTTCATGACAAAAACAAACACTTAAATACATTTTCACATGCTTGTGTTTAGTACAATGTTTAATAAAAACAAACAAATATTTTAATTATGTAGTTTGTGAACTAAATATTAATATTTTTTCAACCATTTGCATAGAACTGTACGACTTAATAACTTGTAAAAAAAAATTGCATCTGCAAAGATAGATGACAGAATACCAATGACGTCATTTAAAAATTCAAAAGTACTATTTTATCACAAAAAATTGTAGATAACGCTGCAGTTAGAAACTTTTTTACTGGAACCTTAGAAAATGATATCTTATAAATTTTAAGCACACAAAAATGGATTGTATTAACGTTTTAAACAATATATTTTAGCTTAAAATATTTAAAGAAGTTATAATGCATTTTATGATTTATATGATGCAATTTACCAATTCAAAAATCGTAAAATATTTTTTAGTTAATTGTACTTAACCATTTATTGATAATTTAATTTGAATGACAAGATTAATATATGAGAAAAATAAACAATTAGAGATCTAATTAAAGTCTACAGTAGAATTATACATTCAATTTTGGACGATCCAACCGCTGCCACTGTTGTCAAATCACTCTAAAGACCTCTTTACATTTATGCAATTCTTATTGCATGCAAAGAAATATTGCATGCGCATGCGCATTAAAGTTAAAATTAATGACCGGCGCAATTTTCAGTCCATTGCAGGAGTATAGAGTCTGCTCTAATTTGATTGCATTGCACGTGAAATTCTGGTTCCTTTTCTGGTAATATTCAGATTTGCCATCCTACACAAAAGGAACTAACAGCGAGGAATTAAGTAAAAAGTGAATTAACCTTAATTAATCATAATAATTTTCTTTTTTATTTCATCCATTGAAACTAGGTTGATTGAATGTTTACAACACAGTACACAACACCGGTATGTTTTAATGGTTTTGCAGAAGACCAGCAGATTGAAATCATTTTTATTTTACTAATTTGGCAATGGACAATATATTGCATAAATGTAAAAGAAATGACACCTTGCAATATTGCATGAAAGATTTTGCTGCAAAATAGTTTTCATTGCATTGCATGCTCCATTGCCTAAATGTAAAGCGGCCTTAAAAATGGTAGTGTAGACACACAAAAGTAAAAATGGCATAAATTAGGGAATTATATATACTCCATATATACATACATACACACACAATTGTGGCAAATTGATTAAAATAAAATGGAACTGTTTTTTTTTTTGATAATTTTATTTCATATTAGGTACAAAATTATGTAATGAAAATAGATATTGGTTTTTTTAGGTCTTGCTAGGAGATTAAATGCTAAAGTGTTAATTGCTAGTACATCAGAAGTATATGGAGACCCGGGCATACATCCTCAACCAGAATCATACTGGGGTTATGTTAACCCTATAGGTAAGTATAGAAACAACAAGACTATGTACTCCCTTTAGGATCTTTGTATCCATGACGTCAATATCAAAATAACTTTTATTTATTATAGATTAAACAATACATATTATAGGACCTCTTTTAACTTTACAATTGTATGTATTCTCTTTAAAAAAATGTAATAACTGATTATTTGGGCATTAGTTTCACCAAATTGTTATATTGGCTATTTAGATATTTATACAGTGAATCAGGATGTGACTAGTAGTCAAAAATTCTAATTCATTTTTTTCTATTGTGTGTGCCTATTAAGATACAGAGTGTAATTTTAATAAAACTGTAACTGTTTTTAGCTATATATTTGGAATCTTTCAAAGGTTCAAATTGATTTTAGTGGGTCATTTATTTTAATCAGGATAGGTCTTGGACAGTTCAACAATTATCTCTTCATAACTTATTTGCCATTATTATTTTCACAACTTGGAATAGTTTTTCTTATTCAGTAATCAGTTTTGAACAAAAAAGGTCCCTTATTTCATGACATACTGTTTTTAAAGAAAAATAAGTAAAATTTCTGATTCTATTAATTCTAAAATTGACACGTGACATAGATCTATGTCACAAAGTATAAACTAGATAGAGGTGTATCTTGATTACTATAACATATGAAAATTGTTTAGGGACAAGTCCATCCACTGCAAGCGCTGCTGTAGTACTTTAAGTCAATGTAGTGTACATTTATTGGTTACTTACTGAGGTTCAACTTACTTGTAGCTTAGCAACGTTTTAATTATGAAATTGTGAATTTGCTGTGACTGTTTTTGGTTTTGACAAGTCTATTTATTTAAGATATTAACTTATTATATATCATTCTGTGGAGTTTATTACTGAAATGAATTCTGAAGAACATTAGAGGAACCAAGAAAATGAAGATTATTTTAAATATTTGTATACAAAATAAGGGATACTATACTATTAGTACCAATATTGTTTACCATATTATGTAAGTTCTTGTTTAAAAATAAATAATTTATTAAATATTTTATAATTATTATTAGGTAGGTACCTACGTATAGTATGTACAAAACATTATATCTTACTGATAATGTATATTATTCTATTAAATGAAATATCCTCAAATGAAGGGCTGAAATATAAAAAAATAGTTTACAGTCCATCCACCAGGAGCGCTGAAACTTATACAAACTCGATCCTAGAGATTCAACTCTATCTAGTTTATACTTTGTGATCTATGTGTCAAAATGTTCAGAATATCAATTATTGTATAATAATTATATAGAGATTGAAATAATTCACAAGACTGAAGGTTATGTCACGAACTGTAGGCGAGTGTTTTAAATCACCCAAGTGAAGTACAACCATTATATGCAAGAAGAATACAATACTTTATCCACAACTCTTAACATTATTTTAGCAAACTTTTGACTGAAACAATTGTCCAATATTTTGACATTCATAACTTGAACATAACACATAACATAAAATTCAAAACTGCCAAAACATCTTTCAGGTTTGACATTCGTTGTTCACTTGATAAATTTAAAAAAGCAAATAAAATTTTAATTCGAAAATTTCTACCATGATTTGGAAAAATTTTAATGTTGCCGTGATGGTAAGTGGGTAAATTGTTTGGCTTTCACACAGGAGGTCCAGGTTCAGTTACTAACACCAAAGAATTTTTGTTTTTGTTAGTCTATTCCCGATACTGTCACACTGGAGAATTTAAATTTGATGATCGAAGTCTGAATAATCATTAATCACAAGTGAATAAAATTAATTACTGCTATAGTGCATTATGTACATCATTATACTATTTGTGAATATAGAATAGCTTTATTATTTTATACAGTTAATTTTCATCTGAAAGTTTTGTCAAGGGATGAACAGTCTATATAAGAAATGGTATAAATAATTTTTAAATAATTTATTTTAGTTCTTTGTCAGTTTATTGTTCTATTGAACAATGTGCTCAAATTGAAAGCAAGTGTCTCAATCACTTAATTTATATTTTCCGGAATGCTAATTCGGGAGCAGTGAATCATAGCTTTATTCTTCGAGATTTCAGTTTCAATGCCTTGAGTTTTTTACTTAGATAATATGACACATTTGTTTATACAAAATTATAAAATTTCTTGAACAACTTCAGCATTTATCGATATATGAAAGGTGTACTTTTGATATGAACTAAACAAAGGTGCAACAATCATAAAAACTGAAAGCTAAACATGATTTAACCATCGTCTGCTAAATCGCCTCGCCTTTGTAATACTTGTCTGTCGATTCATCTAAATTGCAATCTAGAATTCTGTAATGTGTTAGTATTTGGAAACAAATCAAGCTATACAAGGTGTAACAGTAGTAAGTATTCAAAACTTGTGAGCTTGTAAAACAAGTCGAAAAATTACGAAAACCTTATTACAACTGTTGTCAGTGGCGGCTCTTAAGGGAGATACGCTCACTTAAAGGGATAACCTCAGGAACAGTTTTTAATGTGTAACATCAAAACGGTTCAACATTAAGTCACGAAATTTTGGTGAGATATTAACCTTGATGTGCTTAATAAGTCTCATAAAATACATTTAAAAATTTTCTACAGAGGCGTGAGAAAGTGCAAGGCTCTGGTACAACATTAATCATATATTTTTTGTAGTTAATTTTTTCTAGTTTCTGAGTCCAAAATATTAAAATATTAAGTATTTAACATAAAAACTGTACTCTTGTTAAATTTCAATAGGATGTACCGTTTTCCAGTAAAATCGATTTCAATCATTCCTAACGTGATCCACATTTAGCATCCATACATAGTAAAAAAAAATTAATTGCAGTGTGCCATGGAGAAAACAACTAGTCTGACAGTTAGCAGAAATGTTAAGTATTTTTAGTTTGAAAATTGTGTTATTTGAGTATGCAGTGCTATTTTATAGTGAACACAAATAGATAATTATTTAAAAATGCAACAGTATACATATACTCGCAACAAGAATTCAGACAACTTACGTCATACGAACAAATGAATAATTCATTATATTTTCATCAAAATATTTAAGAAACTGCAACTGATAGTAATAAAACTATATACTACACTAAAAGTTTGCATTATATATTGCACTAAATTGCAAAAAATTATTGTTTTTAACGCGACCAAATATTGAAAATTACGTTGACAAAAAAAAACAAATGTGTAACGTCAGCCGTGACGTAAGACTTCTGAATTCTTGACGCAAGTATATTCTGTTGTGTAGATATGCTTTTGACATTAAGTGGAGTGTCATGGGTGTGTTATAAATATTTCTTTGCACCGAAAGGCGTTGTTTTTCTGTTATTATATTACGGTATTTTTATTTGTACTATTGTTTTTAATTGTTACTGTTAAGAGTGTTAAAATACTTGACATTTTTGTTAACTGTCAGATTAGTTGTTTTCTTCATGGCACACTGCAATTAATTTATTTGGCGATGGATGTTGAATGCATGTTAAGAATCATTGAAATGGATTTTACTGAAAAAACGGTACATCCTATTGAAATTTAACAAGAGTACCTTTTTTATGTTAAATACTTCAAATTTCAATATTTTTGAGTCGGAAACTAGAAAAAAATTAACTACTAAAAAGATATGATTAATGTTGCACCAGAGCCTTGCATTTTCTCACGCCCCTGTAGCAAATTTTGAAATGTATTTTATGAGACTTATTAAACACATCAAGATTAATATCTCACCAAAATTTCATGACTTGATGTTGCACCGTTTTGATGTGAACCATTAAAAACTGTTTCTGAGGTTACCCCTTTAAGTGAGCCGTATCTCCCTTAGGAGCCGCCACTGACAAAAGTTGTACTAAGGTTTTCGTAATTTTTTGACTTGTTTTACAAGCTCACAAGTTTTGAATACTTACTACTGGCACACCTTGTAAATGTCAGAATTTAACATTTGATATTAAGAGTTCGTTCTCTGTACACTCACTCACTCCTCGGGTAGCGCTCCGGGGTCGGGTGCACGGGCGTTACGGCTGGAGGCGGAGATTATCGCTCTCCCACTACAATGATTTTACGGTGGACGTATTCAGAATATTTAGATTTAGTGGAGTAAAATCAGCTAGCAATTATACCGCTTTGTTTTTAAGAAAATATATCCATCTTGTAGGACATTTTTAGTATCCAAAATGGACTTGTGCAACTTTTTTTAGTAGGGCCGCATTTTATAAAAATAAAATCAAATTATCGATGCTTGGGACATTCTTTGACAATTATTACGATTTTCGTTACATCGCGCTTGCAAATCAACGATTTTACTTATGTTCGTAGTTTTTTACAGCTCATATAAAAAACTACAGTACTTCTCACGGTACACACCAATAAGAAAAAACAGTATAAAAACGAAAACTAGGTTTAGCGTCGGCATGTCCTTTATTGAACATGGGCGGAGATAGAAATGCTAAAATGTTGTACCATAGTTAAATTAATTAAAATTATTGTATTATTAAATTTCATTTTCTTCACCAATATCGAAAACTAATAATTACAAACAGTGGATTAAAAACATTTACTACAAAATTTATTTTCATAAGTTTCTTCTACAAGAAATAACATTGCTTGGCTGTACCGCACTGTTTTTCTCAATATTAACTTAACTAAAATTTCTTATAATATTGCCTCATGGGGTGCAAACACTTTCAATGAAAATAAAAGCATAGAACTTCATAAGAACGATTAATTCAATACTTCTCAACTGAGAACGTATAGAATATAAGTGACTCCGGTCCTGCCCCCATTTACCAATCTCTAAGCCCATCCCACTGAGTGAAACACACGTTGTTGCAGCATTTAAAATATATTCGTTTCTGAAGTTGTAGACGTTCGGCATTTAGCATAGAATCTTGAGTAATTTTTATCAATAATTGAGAATTATTGTTTATCATGGAATATTAGTTCGGTAAATAATAGCAGGATATAACTGCTTTGATTTGTTAGGGCTCCAATGCTACTGAACATAGAAGACGTCTTGCTTGTAACATCTAATACCAATGACAGTGATATAAATAATTCTACTTTCAAGTCCAGTAGGTCTAAGTTAATTTAGAACATTATTGGTTGTATTTTTAAAAATATTGTTGTTTTTCAGTGTTTTGAATATTATAATATAAAATGAATACATTTGTATCATAAATTTACATATAGACCTGTGTGTCTATATTCTAATCAACACTCTGCATGAATTGATATATGATGTATTTATAGTTTCTGTTCTAGTAATGAAACTAGACCCATTCACATTTGTAGATTTTATTTAAATGTTGATGTTACTATTAGAAATGTTTCTTACTACAAATAGTGAATGCAGACAATCCAATGCCTTCATCGTGTTATAAAGTACTTTGCTGAATACTGCAACACATACAGTGCTTTTTAAACTTTATTTATACTTGTTGCCTATTGTACTCAAAAGTACTTCTATTGTAACATCAACACGATGCATAAAATGGCAGCATAAATGATTGCAGTAAATTACACATTACCGATCTTGGAAAAAATGCTAGAACTTGTCGTATACCAACAACTTACAGCATATTTAGATTATAATGACCAATCAATCTGGCTTTCGGTCAAAGCTTTTGTGTGAGACGGCATTACAGTTGACGATAAATAAATGGAAACAAGCATTTGAAACTATTGATCGGGATATACTGATAAGTAAATTAAAGGGACTGTCGTTAAATGGATAAGAGATTATTTAAAAAATAGAGAACAAATAACTAAAAACCTTTTCTACAAGTAGAATCAATAATTTTGGAGTTCCTCAAGGAAGTGTTCTAGAATCTTTATTATTTTTATTGTATATAAATGATATAAATTTACACCACAATTGTGATTTTATACATGTTTTTGCTGATGATACTCTTCGGTCACTATCTAGCAGTAATCTGATTGAGGGAATAAATATAATCAATCAATCCTTAAAGGAAATCAGTAAATATTTAAATAACAATAAATTAAAATTAAATGTGGATAAAACAAAGGCCATGATATTGACAACCCCATTTAAATAGTACAAGTCCATTCATTTAAATCAAATAAGTATAAACATTGATACCAAAAATATTAAACTTGTTTCTGAATATAAATATTTAAGATTTATGGTGGTTAGATGTTTGTCTTTTGATGCACATTTTAATTATATACACAAAAAGATTAACAAGATCTACTTTTTTTCTAGAATATGTAATAGCTTATCATGTTATTCGGCTATTACTGTTTGTAACACAATTATATTGCCACATTTCGATTATTGTGCTAACTTAATATACTCTTTCAATATTAGTAAAGTTACTGCTCTGCAAAAATTACAGAATAGGTGTATGAGAAATAATGAGAATCATTTTAAAATGTAATAGGTTTACTAGTGTTGGTGTAATGTTAGGAACTCTAGGGTGGATGTCTGTGAATAGTATTCTTTTATTTAGCTTATCTAAAAAAAATTTTTATAAATACAATTTTGTAAAAAAAAATCAAAAAGGACAGTTCGAAAATGATTTAAAAATACACTTCTGCACGATACTGGAAACTGGTTCACTGTAAAACCTGATAAAGTGGACAAAAATTGGAAAGAAATGTTCAAAGAGAGAGATAAATAACATTTTATAACGCCAATTTTATACAGCAAATTTAATTGCTTTTGCTGCTGTTATTAATTATTAATAGATTTAATTTGTGATTTTAATTTTGGGTCTCTTTTACCCAGTTTCTACAAACTAACACAAATGTTTCTGCTTCTTGTTCGTTTTGAATTCGTAAGTTATTGGCAGCAACTATGATACGTTTCCGTAAATCATCAATAGTATCTATCCACTTGATTTTCTAAATATCTCCACAAAAACAAGTCCAAATGGTTTAAAGTTGGGAGATCATGGCGGCCACGCCATATTAGTGCTTGAACACGCTCTACTGGCTACGGATATAATCGAGTCTTGTGTATGATATGCCACACTGCTGCAATACGCCATGGAAGTCCTGTACCACCATCTCTTCCACGATTCGGTTTCAAATTTCTCTCGTGTTGCACTACACTTGCACTCACTGCACACTTCGGTAAAAGTAGCTGCATTTGGCACATGTATACCGCAAAATCATTCTGCTAAAGCATTGTCACATCGCCATAAATTAAAACGGTATCCCAATCAACTCTTGAGATACTATACACATTAGCCATTTTTGACACTTGAAAAACTAATGTAAAAAGTGGTGTCACAAAAACTTTAGTACCTACAAAAAGTAATCAGATTTCAATATTCGGAATTACCCGGAAATCTACGACTTCATTAATGTTTTACTCGGAAACTATAAGAATTTTATAAAACATGTTTTTACTATATCAATTCCATTTTTCATGATTCATCTATTCCCAAATTCTTTTAGATAAGTTCTGAATCACCCTGTATATCTATGACGTGTATCTATAAATTGTTGCATAATCTACTTCCAGTTTATCTGCAGGAATTTATTATATTCAATTTTCAAGAACACAATTATTTTACAAAATCAAATGCAGATTCATAGATTGAATTTGTCTAATATACTAGGAACTCTTTAATGTATAAGGGTATTAATGAATTCAATAAACTTCCTAATTCTATCAAATCATATAGAACACTATCTGATTTTAAGAAGAGGTTTATTGACTACATTAAGCATCATTAGAGATTTATTCTTGTGTATTGTAGATTTTTGTTTGTTGTAAGTATCAACATATTTATCTGTAATCGTTATAATAATAATATCTCTACCCCTCATTCTAATCACGAGGATTAGCCCAGAAGTCGAAGACTTGTGCGGGAGACGGGGCGGCATATTATTATTGAGCAGGCCGCATTTGCGCCCAGGAACGACTTACGTTGGTAGGCCCTAACCACCATTCAGTGCAGTAATGAGGGAAACCTGGAAAACCTCATTAATTAGGGGGGCAGTCAAATGTCAACCGGTATCAATCTCTCACATTGACCCAAGCCAACATTCTTCCACCCTACCATACCCGCAGAGAGGGTGCCAATCTCTCCACGAATATAACTTATATTCGGTCTACCGGCTGCGGGGGTCGAACCCACAGTGATACAGTCACCTCGATTCAAGTACTGACGCCTTAAACCTCGCGACCACTGACCGTTATGCTTATATGCTTACTATTGTTACTCACAAGTATTGTATATGTATTATTAGGATGTCTAAATTCTTCTTCTAACAATGTATATATCAAGTAGTAAATGATAAGCAGTTAATTTTCTCAATTGCGTGAAACGACAGCATTTGCAATACCTGGGCGATAATTATTTAATTTAATGGATTACGTATGTTTTGATGTATGTTTGATTTTTCTTTTAGTGGCTTTGTTTTCTACTAACCTTTGGAACTGTCACTAACTTCATGCTCTATCTTGCTTAGCTTTTAAAACTGGTTGACACGGTCCATGTATACTGGGATCAATACTTAGACAAATGTACTTGTTAGTGTTCACAGCATTTTTTTAACTTGTATATCAAGACACTACTGACAGCAAGACATATAGAAAAGTGGATGAGTTGTTGGAAAGTGTGCCAATACTCTGATATGCTTATAGAAGATCTTGAGATTGTCACAGTATCAGACTTGGAGGTAGCTTTCACCTCCAATTTACTTCGTGAAGTAGCCATGGAGCATATTCATATTTTTTAAAATAACATTTTTTTTTTTTTTTCAATATATCGCTAATAGTAAGATAAGGTATACTCATGTTATCTGTTTATTCTTTCTAGGGTCCAATTTATAACATCCTAATTCCTATATTTGTCTAACGGTACATTCCATAAACTTCCTCTACCTTGTACAACTCCATTAATCATATTTTCTCTATCTGTTTATTTTTTAACTTTCGTATTCATCTTTTCAATTTTTGACACCAATTTAAAATAGCGTCAAATTCAACTTTGGTACAAATACGTTGGCATGGATTGATCTACTCAATCAAGTGTACTTGAATGAACTGGTGACACTAACAAAAAAGCACTCTATCGATGGTCTCGGATGTTATACCTACATAAATCAACTATAGGCTGCCTTTTGAAATTCTCTTTCCTCGGAGGGAGGAATGGGAGCGAGGTGAAACTGACCTGAAAGCGGATAGTTGCTGGTACACCGATGGCTCCAAGACCCCAGAGGGTGTTGGAGCTGAAGTGTATAGTTGCAAACCAAACACCAGGCTATTCGTAAGCCTGGGTAAATATGCAACTATATTTCAGGCAGAAATTTATGCCATCAAACTTTGTGTGTGGAAGCTGGAAAACCTTAGACTTACACGCAGGTCGATAAAAATCTTTTCTGATAGCCAAGCAGCTTTAAAAGCACTTAGATCCTACCGGTGTAATTCAAGAAGAATTATCAAAAGGCTCTGGAGCGGTTAGGTACAAGCAACAAAGTAACCCTGGTTTGGATACCTGGTCATGCGGATATCCAGGGAAACGAGGCAGTGGACTCGTTAGCAAGGCGGGCTTCTTCCAGCTTTATAGGTCCGGAACCGGCTCTTGGCTTAGCTTCGGCTACTGCTAAAGCAGTCATCTCGACCTGGGCGGAGGAAAAAGTATGGGAGTACTGGCAAGATTAGCTCACTTGAAGGCGTTCATAGGGGGCACATCGACAAAGAGAGCTAAACATTTTCTTGAGTTAAATAGGCTTGACCTAATTCTGATTGGCCTATATACTGAGCAGTGGGCACTGCCAGTTAAGGGGTCACATGCACAAGTTGGGCCTGGCTGAGGAGGCCGAGTGCCGGTTGTGTTTGGAAAGTGACGAATCGGCAGAACACATATTATGTCACTGTCCGGCTGGAGAACGGACCAGATTTTCTATATTTGGCAGAAGATCTGGACAGAATCTCACCCAACAAGGTTATTGGCTTCATAAAGAGGCTAAACCTGTTGGGGTGAAGTGGAATAAGTATGTGAGCCACAATAGACCACGGGGTCGCAGTGGAGTGCCAGCTTTTGGCCCACTCACTTAGAGAACTTAGACACGAACAAAGTGACGTCAAGACATATAAGCGTACTTGATCCAAGTATACATAGACTGTATCAACCCGTCTTTTTATACATATAAATGCAATGTTAAAACTGAAATTGGAAAAATAATTTCTTTAAACAAAATAAATATTGAGTATAATATTGTAATTTTACACCAAGAAGTATACGAATCTGTTCACACATATTTAATTTTCATTTGTAAAAAATGCCAGTCATTGGTATGCTTAATTGAGACTAGTCTAAAAAGCCTGATTTTGCACGGGAAATAATTTTTTTATTTGGTTTTTTGTTTTTCAATTAGCATGGCGATAGTTAATTAACTAAATACATGCTACATTTCTTATTCTATGTGCTGGTAGCTTTATTTAAAAAAAAATCCAATTATGGTGGCTATATCAGCTCTGGTATAGCAAACATTATTTGTACTCCCATAACTAAGATTTGACTACAGACATTATTTAACATGCATTCTTTTGCATTCATACATTCAAAAATTAATGATTTAAATTATCAAAACACACATTTAACATTTGCGCAAAAACTAACCAGTGACGTTGTAATTAGACAGACTATCACGTCGCAACTGTCAAAAAAGTTATCTGATAGTAAAGAAATTTTTTTTTTACAGATTTGGATAAATCATTACCGATATAGTAGTTTGCACCTTAAGTTTTGTTTTTTTTCTACGACTAAAGGTACAAATACAGTATTAGGAATTCATCCACAGTGGACTAAGATAAAAGCCCATTATTCATTGTTTAAAATTTTCAACAAGAGGTACGTAATTATTGAAAAGTTGAATCTTATCAGTCTCTCTATATTTGACTAAAATTAATTTAGTTAGTTTAATTTTTCAACGAGGTACATAATTATGCAAATGTTGAATCTCTGTCTGTCTATCTTTAATTGAAAGTAGTGGAATTTGTTGCAATAGTCCTAATTGTATTGTAATTTTTGCATTTTAAATAAATTGAAGTTTTATTTTTATGAATGATCTGCTACGAGTATCAGTAAAAATTTATCTTCGATGTTAATTAGGTTTCTTATAACAGTTGTACCTCTCATCCTTCGCAGACCTCCTCTAACTCCAACGTGACTGGTTGATTTTTGTTCAAATTTTACATGGTGACTACTGTGAAGGAAAACTGTATCAAGTTTGAATGAAGATAGAGTTTATATTTGCAATCAGTAAAAAATTTACTCAGTTTTTTTTTTATTGGAAGTTAAAGAATTAATCCTAAAAGTATAATATAACTTGACTGTTACACATTGTATCATTTTTAGGCCCTAGAGCATGCTATGACGAAGGAAAACGAGTTTCAGAAACTTTAACTTACGCATATGCTAAACAAGAAAATATGCAAGTAAGAGTAGCTAGAATTTTTAACACTTATGGCCCTCGGATGCACATGAATGATGGTAGAGTGGTGTCAAATTTTATTTTACAAGCTCTACAAGATGACGTCATAACTGTAAGTACTATTATTATTTACAGGATATCAGAAAATTTTCAATGAATATTTCAGTGAGTTTTTAATTGTAACTTCATTATCATTAAAATTTAAGCATTGTATACAAGTTTAAAGTTGAATTTGTTATTTATTTTAAAAAACAGTCTCCATGTGTCTATTTATTAATAAGTGAAAGTGAGCATACTAAAATTACGGTGCCTAGATAAACACAGCGGCGACACGGGATGTCTCAATTTTGATTGGTCAGCACCATGTTTAAGCAAGTGTGAAGTTAGACACATCCACATTTTGTTATACTCAAGTCAAGAATTCAGACGTCTTACGTCACGGCTGACGTTACACATTTGTTTTTATTGTCAACGTAATTTTCGATATTTGTTCGCGTTAAAAACAACCGTTTTTTGCAATTTAGTGCAATACATAATGCAAACTTTTAGTGTAGTATATAGTTTTAGTACTATCAGTTGTAGTTTCATAAATATTTTGATGAAAATATACTGAATTATTCATTTGTTCGTATGACGTAAGACGTCTGAATTCTTGTCGCGAGTATACACGTTTATAGCTGTTCTGTTAAAAATTAGACAATCAAAATGGTTTTGCTTTGATTTGATGCGCCCTATTTTTGATTTAATAGTTACGTAGTGTTCAATTTTTCATCTCATCAATGTCATTAGTTAAATATTGTTATATATTGTAAAATGAATTATTATAAAATGAACATCAAATCTTACAGTGTATTTCATGATAATATATTTAAAAAGTATTTATTGCAATAAATATCATATATGTATAACCAGGGCAATAAAATTTATCCGTTTTGTGAATTTATACAGGGTGAACCTTAAATAAGTACAAATATTTTAACTGCTGGTGTAGTTCGTCATATAGATCAGTCTAGTGAAAGCCATTTTGAAAAATTTCTAATATTTACGGATATAACTTTTTTTTAAAAATACCCACATTTTGAGGACCGCTGCTTAACCAAGCTAATGAACCATATGATTTGTTGCCATATCTTCTCTAATATAAATATTACGCTTCCCTTAACGTAATAGTAAAGTAATACGGTTAATTCTATTTTAAAAATACTTGATTGAAGCATAAGTACAGTAAAGTTGGGTATGTAGTATGATACCCAGCAATATTAACTTACATTTTAACTGCTTGACTGACCTTACTATAAACGATTAAAAATGAATTTCCGCAAGTTAAATACTACCGTAAAGTATTTAGGAAGATATTACGTGATATTACTATGTCCAATGTTCAAAAATTATACATAAACGTGCACACAAGCTTACCTGTTTGTTAAAAATTAACTATTTAATCAGTAATCCACATTTCACAAGTTAAATGCCATTGTACACTGTTAGAAAGAGACACAAGACACAATTTCCTTAAGTTATTTTATGAATAATAACGAAAAACTATGATTTTCACACAACATATTAAATTTAAAAGTTTGTTCAAGCAAAGACATTTGTGTAACACTGGCAACACTGTGAACTGCACGTTCAATCTGAAACGCTATGACCCTTAAATGTATGAAAGTCAGCGGTCCTCAATAAGTTTCCTACAGAAAAATTACAAAATTTATTGAAAATTTCACTGATTTTTTTGTAAAACAACTATTAATTATGTGTTCTACACAGTGAACTATACTGCTGGTTAAAATATTTGTACTTATTTAAGGTTCACCCTGTATGTGAACATTTCGTTGTTTTTGAACGCTACCTTTGTGTTTAAAAAGCATTTATAGCAACAAATATATACATATATGTACAAATTATGCATACAAATATTATGATATATAATCAAAGCAATGAATAATTTGTCTCTTTTGTGAATTTACATAATTGAACATTTTGTTGCTTAAACATGGCTGCCGGTGTTGCCACTGTGTTTATCTAGACACTGCAACTAAAATGACCCATCTGTAATAATGAATTAATAAACAAGTTATCTACATGTCTTTATGTATAGAGATTTTCAAATAGTACAACATGTACATGACACATAATGTTTCAACCATGTCAAGAGCTTAATCGAAGCTCTGGGCAAGCAAGACAAGACGATTTAGTTACTGAAAAGCAAATTTTATACTTACTTGAATAAGAATCCCAGTTTGAGTACTCGACAAATCATTCGACGACTCAATGTTTGCAACCTACATTGTGTAACATAAATTATACGAAAGACAAATGTGTCCATTCCACATGCAGCGAGTACAAAATTTGCAAGATTATCTAGAAGAGGTACTTTTGCTAAATCAACAACACAGGCATTGTTTGCTTACAAATGAAGTGTTTGTGAAAATGGGGCTTGTTTCACTTGTAATGCATTTAGTTTTTTATGCATTTGTATTAGGTATTAAATTTCCACAATACCCATCACTGGGCAATTTCAGCAGTGGCTATCAGTTAATTTATGGGCAAGAATTTTTTGACATTAGTTGGACCATTTGTTATCCCCACAAGTTTAGACAACAGTGCATTTTTACAATTACCCAAGTTACTTGATGATCTACCCTTAGACATAGGGCAAAGAATGTACTTCTTGCACGATGGTGTCCTTCCTCATTTTTCTCAAGATGTGCGATGATTCTTGAATAAATTTAGTAGCTTTGTTGTTGTCATTGACTATAGGGATCTATCAAAATCGTATTTTGTATTTTTGATAATAGCATAGACTAAATGTATAGACTGTTCCATCTTATGCTTACTTTTATTAACAACCAAAAAGCCAGTCAAACTCAGTGAAACATTAGTATATACCAGTTAAAATGAGGTGGTGCTCCAGTAGTAAATCTTCGAAGCCTCCGACATTGTCACGTTGCGCTGAACATTTCAGTTTGTTCGTAGCATAATAGACTGTGTCTGCTTTTTAATGCATTTAAATAAAAATGTCTCGCTACTGCGAATACATGAATTGCCGAAGATTATTGAAAAGTAATTCTAATTTAAAACTATTTTCCTACCCTATTAAGAAACCAAATGTAAATAACCTGGAAGAGCTGCAGCTACGGATTAATCAGAAGTGTCAAGAAATTCAAACCGAGGAGGGTGTTTTCGAAAGAGTTCGAATATCGTTGAGACGAATATGTCGTGCCTGCTTGGAAATGGACGGAGGGCACTTTGAACATCTTCTGTAACTTTGTTTGTTGAAAGCTTACTTTGTCGGTTTATTCCTAATAAAATAAAATGTTTGAAAAACGAATAATGGTCCATATCTCCACAACCGTTACTTTGTGGACCCATGTTTATTAAGACTTTTCTGCTTATTTTGGTTCATACTATTACCTCCTGAAATATTTTACACTTTTTTTTAACACCCTGTATATACATTCATGTTAAACCTTTATTTATACTCTATTTGAACCCTCAAATAATTTCAATGATGCAATGGCAGTTTTATTTTCAGTTTCTAAAATTGCTGTTCTTACATTTTCACGCAGGTTTTAACTAATTTCTCACAGCTTTTGAAATTTCTTACTGACCAAACTTATGTAGTTCACAATAAAATATAAAAGATAATATTTGCCATAATAATACATAATAGTCATACATATGTATGTAATCTTAAATAATAAACAAAACAAATTATTTAAACAAAATAAGTTATATAAATATAGCAAACAAACAATCCATCCGAGATACTACAAAAAGTAAACTTTGTCCGTGGTTTTTCTCTTTGAATGTTTGGTTTTTTAATAAATAATCATTTACACACGCTTATATTTATAGATAATACAATACTAAATTAATACTAATAGATTTACGTCTAATATTACGAGAACAACCATATCAAACAAGTGTCAACTTCCGTCTACTGCGAAGTTTATACTCAATTAAAAAAGTCAAATACGAAATAGCCGTGAACGTTACACACTCATTCTTTCATCGCAAAGGCTCCACGTGCAAATTTACAATTTTTATATACGATCGACTATATAACGCATTTAATAATCGAAAAATACACAGGGTCGGTTTACAGTGTGTAAAATTTAATTCTTCATGTATCTAGGATTTAAGCACAACTTAACTTTTGTAGCTACTCACTTTTTGGGATTTCAAGATTTTTATTTTTTCCATAAACGTTAAATATAGTTGTGTTATTTTCTTCTATATTTCCAATATCTTTTTCTTGTCTTGGCGAACCCGTACAGTACAGTAATCACAATATAACGATATTTTTGGACCTGTAAATACTAATATGAATACAATCTGTCCAACGATTCATTAATTTGACTTGGCGAAAAATCAAATTATTGCAGTTAGATTTCAATATATAGGATGTTAAAAAAAAATTCCTTTATATTCATAGACAGTTTTAAATAATATGTATTCGAAATAAAAGTAAGTTAAGTATTATCCAAACTAATTTTACATTTGGACATGTATAGTCTAATCATGGCTTTAAATTATCTGCAGTAATTTTTTACCTCATTCAATGAAATACATTTTTTAACACTGCTGCATCTAATTTTGTTTTTTGATATTTTCCCAAATCATAATTTTTATTTGAAATACTCCCATAAATAAAAATTCATGACAAAATAAGATAGTCTTTTTCCTATTTTATATAGAAATTTATTTTCAACATATTCTCTCAAACAAAATTTGAGATATTGGCTATAAATAGATAGAATGATGTGAAGTTTCAGTTTGGTCACTGTGAACTGTTATTCCAAATACTTCTTATTATAAATGAAATCATTTACCACTAATTAAAAAAATATATATTATGTACATAACAGTATGAATGTCTCCCAGAACGGTACTTTTAATGGATACACAGTAGTTTTACTGAATATTCCTCTCATATATTTGCCAATTAATGTTATGGTGAAAATATTCATAATTACTTTAACATATACAGGGTGTTCCGGTTTGTTTGGAACAAATTGAAACGGTAGATAGAATAAGCAATACTGTTATTTTTTTTTATTACCAAGTACATTTTTTAAAATCGTTATACAGGGTGATAGTTTTTCAAGAATCTGCTATCACGAAACCCTTCAGAAATTTTTTCTTGTACGTCCCTGGTAAAGTTTGAAATGTTTTTTACTCCCTTGATTCATTGTCTAAATTTCGTCTCTCTTGACTTTTGAATGTATTCTTGTAAAACGTTAATTTTTATGTATCGAAGCAAAACTATCATAAAGTATCATATTCGAATATTACATACATACGGTAATTTGTAAAAAAAGGGAGAATTTTATAAAATTACTATTTTAGGATGCAATGCAATAAAATATAGAAAGAAATTGTTTAGATGTTACTGACATAAGCACCGTTTTCTAAAAATTCTTGACGTTATGTATTCAACTTGAATTTTCCTTATTTTAATTAACACATTTAATAAAAATACTGAAACCAGAACAAGCATTGAAATATCAACAAACTTGCATTTTACTACTAACTACTAACAAACAAATAAATACGTACATACATATGTATAGGCTACAGTTAACTTAAAAGAATATTCAGTGGTAAAATCTCCAAAAATTCACTGTTATTTCAAATCTCTTTACCAATTATTCTCATCCAGATATACCGAATTTTTTTTTTAAATGTGTAGATCTCTTATTATATCTAGATTTTCTGGACTCAAACCATGTAAATTGTGAAAGTTTACCATGCAAAGGCGTAATTTTGGCAAAATTCCTTTTTCTGAAGAGCTTTATTCTGAGCTCGATCAACTTAAAAATTTAAACTGGATAAAGAAAAGACTTGACAACCCTAATATATCTGCTTTCTATAATAGAAAGAAAAAACAAATTAATCAAAAAATTACTGAAGAAAGGAAAGCATATCATGCCAATGTAATTGTGGAGTTTAGTTCGTTGTTTAGTCGTAAATGGGGAGAGTAAAATCAACGATCACTAATCAAAGACGGACAGGCAAATACTAATAAAATAGATATTGCAAACGAATTTGGTGATTACTTTGCTAACTCGGTTCATAGACAACTTGCCAAACTAAACGCACAACCAACAGAGGTCCCCATCCAAACTCAAACTCAATGTTTTTCTTACCAGTCACTAAATATGATATCAAATCAATCATACTTGGTTTAAAAAAGAGATATTCCTCAGGAATTGACGAAATTCCAGCTATAGTACTTGGAGAATGTGTTGACGAAATCTCTAATAGATTGGCATTTATAACAAACCTGTCTGTCACCCAGGGTCAGTTACCCAGTAAACTGAAAGTTTCAAAGGTTATACCTGTATTCAAAAAAGGTGATCCACATAGCCTGGAAAACTATAGAATGATTTGCTTACTCAGCAGCTTCTCAAAGATATTGGAAACTGCTATGTATAACAGTTTAACTGCATACTTGGACGAATACAGGATTATTAATCCGTCTCAACATGGCTTTCATTCTAACTTCTCTATTGAAACTTCTGCTACTGAGCTTGTTCAGTATGTTTATGATAGCATAAACCAAAATAAATACACAGTAGGAATTTTCTTTGATCTCACGAGCCTTTGATACCATCAAACCTAAATACCTAAAAATAAAATTGGTATCAATGGGTATAAGGGGCCCTGTTCAATCCTGGATTGAATCGTATATGATAGATTGACTTTTAAGAGTACAAGTAGAAGATAAACTCTCTAATGAATTTAATATATCCTTGGGGACTCCTCAAGGAGGCATGCTTGGTCCTCTTTTATTCCTACTTTACATAAAGGACTTGCCATCGAATATTAGGAATGGACGTGTGTTTATCTATGCAGATGATACAACTATTGTAGTGAATGCAGACAGCCTTGACGAGCCCTATAACAAGACTCAAACTGTTATTAATGAATTTATCAGCTGGTGTAATAATAATCATCTTATTATCAACCAACAGAAAACGATATTTGTTGAATTCACGTCACCACTTAAACCAAATAATCTAATATTTAAAATTGGCAGTAATGATATTCTACCATACAATAGTACAAAATTTCTAGGGATTTATCTGAACTCAAAATTAGCCTTTGAGAAACATATTGAATACTTATGTGACAGACTAAACAAGACATACTTCGTCATGAATACATTAAAATGTGACTTCCATAGTGATCATTTAATAAAGTTGTACTATGCTTTGGTCTATTCTGTGATCGGATGTTGTGTGACAGTATGGAGGAGATCAACACAGATGAAACGTGTGTTTATACTGCAGAAGCGTTTTATCTGATTAATATTTAATCTTGACTTTGGTGTGTCATGTAGATATACATTCAAGCGTTACAACATCTTAACTTGCCCATGTATTTACCTTTACAAATTGCTGATTTATGTATTCCAACATAAAGGAGAATTCCAGAAAAACTTCGATGTCCACAAATATAGTACTCGAATTAAATGTAACATTCATCTAAGTAAATTAAACAGGATGAATTTTAATAACATAAAACAAATAAGAACCTTGACAAAATTTAAACAAGATCTTAAAACATTTCTGATACAAAATTGCTTTTATTCACTGGATGAATTTATTAAGAATAGGTAACGCACTGTCGCGCCCTTGTGCTTATTTTGTATTTACTTTATATTGTACCAATGTATTCTGTGTTAACCATTACGTGTTTTTTGCTCATTGTGATTTTTATAATTTGTTTTATTTGACTTTTTTACCAGTTTTTTACTATTTGTACAAAGACCTGTCTCATGTCATGTATGTGATGCAAAGAGATTAATAACTCTATCTATCTATCTATCTAAGCTGTAGGTATTTTCAATAAATAATAATTGCACTTAAAATTTGGTTGCTACCTAAAATAGTAATTTTATAAAATTCGTCATTTTTTTACAAATTATCGTACGTAATATTCAAATATGATACTTTTTGATAATTTTGCTTCAATACACAAAAATTTACGTTTTACAAGAATACATTCAAAAGTCAAGAGAGACGAAATTTAGACAATGAATCAAGGGAGTAAAAAAATATTTCATACTTTATCAGGGACGTACAAGAAAAAATTTCTGAAGGGTTCAATGATAGCAGAACCTTGAAAAAATATCACCCTGTATAACGATTAAATTAATAAATAAAATATTTTTTTTTTTTTAAACTTTAGTCCTCCGTAACTCCGCTACCGATCGAAAAAAAGACCATGTTCATATAAAGTTTTCCTCTTAAAATTGCTTATTCTATCTACGGTTTCAATTTGTTCCAAACAAACCGAAACACCCTGTATATTATATATTTCAGGTAACCCTAAATTAATCTACGTAGAGGAAGAAATACTAAAAAATCGCTATATATGCGAAATGCATTTTACTTAAACATCTTTCATAAATAAAGAAACAAAGCAGATTCGTATTGTTAAAAACAAAGGCAGTTTATTCTTGAATAATTTTTATATTTGCTGATTTTCTAATCACCCTATACATGTTAGATGAGTCTTCCATGCCAACTACATTTTTAAAAAAAGCAAAATTTTTAATCAAGAATCAATTTTCTCGTAAAATGAAAAATAAAAATATTTTCCCTCTTTTCCACTCTAACCTTAGACATACTGTATATACAGTTAAAGACTGACACACTGAAATAAAATTAATGATTTGTTTTTTTATGGATAGTTAAACAAATGCTTGAATAGGCGGTTTAAATTTTTAAGAATATTTACATTGTCATGTAGCGGTGTAGTACCAATTTCCTAAACAGGACATTCTATATATTTTGAAATGTTTGATCAGTCTTTTGAATGGCAATTTCAAAAATTAGATATGTCAAATGTTGTCTTTTCCTTCCACTGATATCGAAATTTGGTAAATATATTGTTAAACAAGCAAACGTTTGTTTTTGTAACACAGTAGGCTCAAAAATTATTATTTTTTTATATCTACTATCTACTCCTCAGTAGGTTTCATATTGTACGGAAATTTCTTCAGAATTGTATGAGAATAATAGCTATTTATGATATACGTGTTAAAAGTAAGATTTTATTTATAAAATCACTTTTAACACGTATATCATACACTATTTTTTCTACAAAACAATCGGAAGAACTTTAAACTCAATAAAAATAAGAAATCAAAAAATAACACACAGATCGCAATGTATATGAACCAAAATTTTCGTAGCAACCAGTGCTGTTTGATTTACTTTTAACACCCACGTCAAAAAATGACATTTTTAACATCAAAAATGACAATTAAAAAGCCCACTTAACAGTTTTGTAGAAAAAAAAACAGTTTTTTTAACATTTGAAATGTGAAAGATGTTTATGTCAAATAGACAGAATGTAACAGAAAATTTGCGACACTTCGTATCCTACAAAACAAATTTTGTTTTAAAATAATTAATCTCATTTTATTGGCAAGTGTCAGAAATCAAATAAAAATATCTTATTATGGCATGTGTGAAAATGTTTATAAAATGTCGAAAATATCTCCGGTTGAATTCAAATATAGATATGCTACATATATTATTTGTAGACTGATATCTTAAAAATAATTTCAAAAGATGTACGAGTGCGCACCTGGTCTTTAACCTGCCATTAATTTAATTTGAATAAGCACATAATCTCCAAGATGCCTCCAATGAAAGCATGACAGGTTAAATGCTAAACAAAAATCGATCAAATTTCATGCCTGTGTTTAAAATATTTATATATAAATATATGTCTTCTGTCATCGTTTTAAAATTGGAATACTTAACACAATATTCTAATTTGCCGTCACCTAATATCCCCTGTTCAAATCCGATGCGTGGCAACAGAGTTGAAATTCTCCGACGACACGTTAAAGCGATTAACTCTGTGCGCCGCAGATAGGCCGGGTCTGAGTAAAAACTGAATTCTATTGACATCTGGCGGCATTTAATCCAACTGAAATTGTATTAATATTCTGAGCTATTTGAAAAAGCATTGTATACATTTAGTCTATGATAATAGGTAGTAATTTTAAATATGTAAATTGTGTAAACAAATTTGTACCTTTGTTTTCAAAATAGTACATTTTTGGGTATATTTATAATAGTTTTTAATTTATGTATGGCAAAATACCCAAAGATATATATATTAGTCGATGCTAAATTTTGTGCACAATTAATGAAAATTATGGATATTTTTATTTTAATTTAATTAATAATATAAATAACAATAATTTTTAATAATTATATTTTATTGCTGGTTGCTTTCTTTATTATATGTATTATAAATAATTACATGATTGGCCTATTTGCTAATTTTTTTCATTCTAGTAAAAATTTGCAGGTTTATGGATCTGGTGAACAAACTAGATCTTTTCAGTATGTTTCGGATTTAGTTGAGGGTCTTGTTGCTCTTATGAATTCTAATTATTCACAGCCTGTAAATTTGGGTAATCCAGTGGAGCGTACAATAAATGGTAAAAAATGTTTTTTATAAACTAACGTAAAAATTAAAAATTTATATTTCAGAATTTGCTACAATTATTAAAACACTTGTTGGTGGACATAACAACATTGTTCATGTCAGTGAAGTTGAAGATGACCCTCAAAGGCGAAGACCAGATATAACTAGAGCAAAAAAGTATTTAAACTGGGAGCCAAAAGTTGACCTTAATGTTGGCCTTCAGAAGACTGTTGAATATTTTAGGCAAGAATTAAAAAGATTTAAACACACTCCTAGAAATAAATTCATTATTGATACGCATCCCTGACAAGGATATTTTCTTATAGGTGTTTCAATTGTAAAAATGCACATATTGTAAATGTATAATTTAAGTCTTACAAAATAGATTATGTTACAAATTTCTCTGTTTCTCAAAAGCTATTTTCAGAGCAACTATTTGTTCAATAATTAGTAAAATCAACATATGAAAATTTTACACTGTCCTTGATAATAATTTTGGGACAAGTCTTAACAAATAAAAAAAACATAGTAACTAGATATACTCGCGACAAGAATTCAGACGACTTACGTCATACGAACAAATGAATAATTCATTATGTTTTCATCAAAATATTTAAGAAACTACAACTGATAGTAATGAAATTATATACTACACTAACAGTTTGCACTATATATTGCACTAAATTGCAAAAAATGATTGTTTTTAACACGACCAAATATCGAAAATTACGTTGACAATAAAAATAAATGTGTAACGTCAGCTGTGACGTGAGACGTCTGAATTCTTGACGCAAGTATATAGTTTTAGTTTTTTTCTTACATATATATCCTTATAATACCTATTTTAAAGTTTTGGATCTTGCATCTTTTATAAGTCTTGTCCTATAGACACGAAATTTACTGATATTTGTGCGAATTTTTTAATGATGGAAATGTCACGAATTTTAGCAAAAATCAACTGGTATCATTTTCATCATAAAATTGTCATTGACTGTAGTGATAGTAGAAGCTCAAGACAAATTTACTAACCACATAATGATGAAAGTAGCGATAATATTCATAAATTAAATCAAAATCTAGGAAATTCGCGCCAATAATCACGAAGGCAATTTTCCTGTAGTTAACTAACATAAATACGTGTTAGGTGTAACTCTATTTTCGGGATACATATGTATATGGTAAGCTATGAAAATGTTACCATCTTATAAGCTAGTTACAAGGAATTGTACATCTAGCTATCTTTATCTATTCTATAGATCTATAGATATAAGTTGGTTTCCTCCTTATTTTGCTTACTTGTCATGTGTCAAAATTAAATATTTTGGCGTAAAATTAAATATATTACTTTGTTTTGAATTTGGTGATGGTACATTTGTATGTACAAATTTTAATAACAAAATAAAATTAACCGATTATCCTACTCTTTGAAAAGTGAACTTTTTTTATTCTAAAATGCATGCAGATATCACATTCTAATAGCATTTTCGGCTCATAGAACTCGGTGTGCACTGACTCCGAACTAGTGCTTTGGAAAGCCGCAACAGTTTTAACTTTTGCACTGTTTCGAGCATTGCCAGTCGAACACGGTTTGTATTATCAGTGCGTTCACTGACATTAAACACTTAAGGCTTACGGTGAGCGCTCTATCAAACGATATATAACATCTGTTCCAAAAACCGTCGAGAACTGTTCAGTACCGTGAGAAATGTTTGACCAACACCGTCTTACGTCGCATTCGCCGAGAGTACATTAACAACTAAACTGACTGACTAATTCTGGACGGTTCGGAATCGATTCTTGCTGTGTTGGAACAAACCCATAGTTTTCGCTCAGTAACTCCTTAACGGATAATGATAAAAATATGCGGTTTTTTTAATAGACTTAAAAGTGTAAAATAAATTTTTTTAAAATGAATTTTGCATATTTTCAAAATTTCAAAACACAGCGTCGACGTAAAATAGTATTTGTAGTCTATTAAAAAAACCGCATATTTTTATCATTTTTCGTTGAGAAGTTACTGAGCGAAAACTATATCCCTTTGGACCGAGCGCTCACCGTAAGCCTTAACTGAGTTAACAGTTGACATAAATTTGAGGTTCGTTTCGTTGAAGTCATGAGAGGGAATATTAAAAATAATAGAAATGTTTACTGTCTAATCTATATACATATGTATTAATTTGTAATCTGTGTGTAATATTAAATAATATGCAATCAGAAGAAAGCACAATGTGCTTTTTGTCATTATGTTTCCACATACGAAAATGTCGTAAACCACATATCTCTTCATCATGAGGAAACGGAGTAATCCTCCAGCTGATGAACTACCAATTTCACATAATTTTCTATTTTATTCACTACTCTTTTACAAGAGAAACGTGTTGCAAAATTTCTTCCTCGCTGTCACTTGATGAAGATTCTAAAAAATATTCATTGGCATTCACGAACCTTAATAACTGGGAAATTTTGTTTCCTGACGTTCCTGTCTTACAGTTTTTTGAGGTTATAATCTTCTGCACTAGATCGACACCGAACTTATTAGTCAGTGCCGGAAAGTGCGCACTAGTGCAAGGTTCGTGTGAATTTTTTTGTCCAGCCGAACATTAGAAACTGAGTGAGTACCGCTCCGGATTACCAGACGAACATATTTCTTGCACTAAGTGCAACTGAGTGCAAGAAAGTGCGACGAGCCGAAAATGCTATAAGTAAAGATCTACCTAGTTCTCTATTAATAAAGGTAAGAAAAATTATATTAATAAAACAAAGCATTAAAGATCGCTATTAAATAATGATTTTTAAAGTGAAAAATATATCAACACTAAAATATAAACACTCGGACTGCTGTAAATGTTACAAGTAACAACTAACCAACTAGGATAACATACATCTCTAGCCCCAACCTAACTTCAATCAACAAATAAAATCAGAGCCAAAATGTGTCTTTCGTCTGCTAAGTCATATCACCTTTGTCTGTTTGACTTGTCTGTCAAATCAGCTGAAGTTCATCTAGAATTCTGTAATGTACTGTAGTGTGGCCACTCCAATGAAAACATACATATCAGGCCGCAAATGTCAGAATTCGACCTTTGATATCGACATTCTAATAACCTTTTAATAATATCTACATTATCTAATTTGCTTTATAAAAAAAGTTATACATATTTTATCTACTATTATACTAAACTAAAATATATGGCGTGATACTATTTTTGCTCCACACAGTGCTTCTGTATAAATAGTTTACAACTGGGCACATACACACTCACTATGACACAATACAACATTATTTTAAGATGTATAAATTAAAAATTATAATATGAACAGAAAAATACACCCCAACATATATTTTACATTTGTCATAATTTCTAAGAAATGCCAAATTACTGATTGGAACAATTGAGAGCTACGTTACATGTGCTGTAGTGTTTTTTTACTGTATTGCAAAGGTAGGTATTTCAGCTTCATTGAACAGATATAATTCAAATTCATTTCTTATTATGAAATAAAATTCTAATCGATCTGCAGTTTCCTACTTCAATTTGCTGAGAAAATAATGAAATATGTGTACAAGAAAGGGTGCAACATATTAAATTATTCAGCAAGTTTCAGACAGTTTGGTGTGACAATTACAAGTTTGAAGCTTATTTTGACGTTGCTCCTAGAGGGCGCTATTTTCTTCGTATTATTTTGGTAAATCAAAACATATATTTTTATCTGCTAAGCTATGCTTAAAAAAGTTAAAAATCTAAAAGAACATTTATTTCTACATAAAAAATGTACTCTTGTTTAGGTCGCCTAACTTTATGGGTTTCCGAGTTATTTTCATTTAAAAGTTTCAATGTATTTTGTGATGACTTTTGTTCAGGTGCTGCTGCTATTTCTTTTCTTAATAGGCTTGTCAAATTTTCATGTCATTAAATATTACCATATTTTGTGTGTGTGTGTGTGTGTGATTTATTCGTGCAATTATTGAGCAATTTCATAATAAAATTTAAGCCTGCTTGAACACCTTGTATATCTTAAACCAGCGACATTCGTATAAGGCATGATGGGCTCAAACATAATATTTTGGTGTTTAATGTTGATCCATTCTTTCTGACACCCTGTATATATACCTACCTAATTTGTCCATAAAAAATAAAACAGTTCATTTGAGTATATAGCTATTAATAGATAGCTCAATGAGATATCTTTAAGCTGATAATTCAAACTGGTCTTAGCATGATTCATATAATACGACACACTTTTTTAAAATTTAGTAGAATAAAACATCGTCACACGAGTATATGTTCATTTGTCTGAGCATTTGACTGTTGCAATTCAGCAGATGATTTAATCTCTCATGATCATTTGTCAAATGAGAACAAAACTATAAAAAAATATATAAATTTGAAAACTAATATTACTATACAGGGTGAACCTTAAATAAGTACAAATATTTTAACTGCTGGTATAGTTCGTCATATAGATCAGTCTAGTGAAAGCCATTTTTAAAAATTTCTAATATTTGTGGATATTAATTTTATTTAAAAATACCCACATTTTGAGGACCGCTATCTTAGCTAACCTAATGAACCATATGATTTGTTGCGAGGTTGCCATATCTTCTCTAATATAAATATTACGTTTCCCTTAACGTAATAGTAAAGTAATACGGTTAATTCTATTTTAAAAATACTTGTTTGAAGCATAAGTACAGTAAAGTTGGGTATGTAGTATGATACGCAGCAATATTAACATACATTTTAACTGCTTAACTGACCTTACTATAAACGATTAAAAATAAATTTCTGCAAGTTAAATACTACCGTAAAGTATTTAGGAAGATATTACGTGATATTACTTACTATGTCCAATGTTCAAAAATTATACATAAACGTGCACACAAGCTTACCTGTTTGTTAAAAAATTAACTATTTAATCAGTAATCCACAATTCACAAGTTAAATGCCATTGTACACTGTTAGAAAGAGACACAAGACACAATTTCCTTAAGTTATTTTATGAATAATAACAAAAAACTATGATTTTCACACATGTTAAGTTTCTTCAAGCAAAGACATTTGTGTAACACTGACAACGCTGTGAACTACACGTTCAATCTGAAGCGCTATGCCTCGTAAATGTGTGAAAGTCAGCGGTTCTCAACAAGGTTTCTACAGAAAAATTACAAAATTTATTTAAAATTTCACTTTTTTATTTCTCATTTTTTTGTAAAAAAACTATGAACTATGTGTTCTACACAGTGAACTATACTGCTGGTTAAAATATTTGTACTTATTTAAGGTTCACCCTGTATATGGAAAATAATTATCGGTGACAACTTAATATCTCCAAAATACCATCATAACAACGCTGAAGTTTAAAAGACAATTATTGCTTCAGAAAAATTGATGCGATGTAAGTAATTACAGAAAATTAAAAATGCAAACAATAAAGGTATACTAGAATGCACTATAATACATCCATGAGGAAAACGTTGAAATTTATTTGAAATGCAGGTAACGCAGATAAGTTTTTTTGTACTTGAACAACGAAAACTGCATGTTACTAATCATAGGCGCTATGTGTCAGATTCTGCTTTGTTCTTTTTTCTTGCCTGGTAGCCTGATGCATTTTGTAAAAAGATATTTTTATATTATATTTATTTACTTTTTGTAATATAAAATCATTATGACCATTATAAAAAAATTGTTGTCATATTCCACAAAGTATACCTATGGTCGTTTCATGTGAACTTTTACTATTGTCCAAGAAATGGCACAAAGTAAATGCATTTTTTAAATATATTTTTTTAATTGATGTTTTTATACCTTTACGCCCAAGTATCTACATTTTATAAAAATGAATATACATTATGTATTAATTCTATACCTACTCATATTAGCTTAAAAAATATATATATATTCATGAAAAATTTCGAATTTTTGTAGTAAATCAAAGTAGCGAATAAAATTTACTCAGGTTCAAATATTGGACAATTTTAAATGGTATGAGAGCTAAATGAATTTAAGAATATATATATATTTAGTAAATATGGGGTTTGTACCAACAACAGCAAGATCGGTTCAGAACCATCTAGAACTATTCAGTCCTCAATTAATGTACTTTCCGCGAATATAACGTAAGACGGACTTGGTCAAATATTTTTAACAGTTTTGAACTAGTTCTCGATGGCTGTTGGAACAAACCAATGTAAAAATATAGGGTTTGTTCCAACAACAGCAAAAATCGATTCTGAACCGTCCAGAACTAGTCAGTCAATTCAGTTGTTAATGTACTCTCGGCAAATGCGACGTAAGACGGTGTTGGTCAAATATTTCTGACAGTTTTGAACCAGTTCTCGGCTGTTGGAACAGAATTGAACTGGAAATCTTTATTTCTTTATTTTATTATACAAAAACCAGTATATACCAAACATAAAACTCGGTGGGCTCTTAATATGATTTTGATTAACATATTTTTTTACTTCGTCAACTGTCATTTCTACAACATCAATAATTTCATCTTCTACTCCACCACCGTCTGAAACTTTCATTTCATCTGTTACTTCACAGTAAAAAGCAGTTTGTAAACTTCCAGATGTACCAACTCCTGAACAATATGATCCTATTCTTTCCAATTTATTTACAGGAACATCATAACCACATTCTTCTAAAATTTCTTCTTTGGCAATTTCTTCTAGTGGCAATGTTTTATCTACTATTCCTGCACATAATTCTATAGTAATCCCATTTTCTGGAAGATACGTCTTGATGTCAACTTCACCTTCTTCTTTTCTATCTTCTACTGGAATGCTGCCATAATATACTGCTGGTCGGAATTGTTTTACTAATATAAGTACATTTCTTGTTGTATTATAAATAACTACAGCCACACTATCATGAATAGTCAGTAAATCCCATGTTCTTTTAGAACCATTTTGAGTGAAATGCATTGTATATGGTTTTAGATAGATAGACTTTTCTAAAGGTTTTATAATTACTTTAGAAATTTTATCCATAACGACTTCCTGAAAGTATGTTCTCATAAATGTTAAAATCTTGTTCCCAGGAATATTAAAATCACTATGAATAAAATCAACAGTTTAACTTACAATTAATTATTATTTAATGTTATTTAATTGTATATAACCACACTCAGATTACAGGAATAATATGAATAATCACTGCACTGAATAATAGGTCTATTCCTTTGCACAAAAAGTGTAGCACCAGCTGCACTGAATAGCCCGAAACCGTTCCTTTGCAAGAGAGTAGTGTATTTTACACCACACTTTTTTATTCCATTGTCCCAGTGTTAGTTACACTAGTGTAATTTATCTACACCCAGGCCGAGCAGGAGTGAAATGCACTGGACATGCGCAGTCAGCAACCTGCATTATCTTTAACAAATATTTGAAAGTTTTTTGAATATTTCACAATTCTTGTAAGAACTAAATAATCAAATTAAATTTTATTTATCCTAAAATTTTTTAAAACTATCAGAATATTTAGGTACAATTTCTTCTACATATTGTTTAATTTAATTTCGTTTTTATCTTTCAAATAAAGAACTGATTAATGTTTCTAATGTTTCTACTTCATCACCACTATTACTCGAGCTAGCCGAGCTTGAATGAACATCTACTAATCTATTGTCTAGTCATCATCACAAAAAACATCTTTGACGTCCATAATTAATAATTAATTAGAAAACATCTTTCAAATTTAGAAATATATCCTAACTGCACAAGCATGGTTGTTCTCTGGCTACACCATCTCACACTTCGTTATTCCTTTGATTCTAGCACCACTTCTGCACTGCGCTGAACAGCTGATTTTCAGCGTAGTGTAATTTACACTACACTGAAAAGCAAAGGAAAGAACCTAATATATGGGCTATGGGCGACATCAGCCACTGAAATGTAATTTTATATTGATGACTGGACTGGAATGCTCGAAAAGCAGCGCGAATGGGATTATTCATGATCAGCGCCATATTTGTTTTGTGCCTTCTAGCAATGGCGGAGCAATAAAGATTTAGTTGATTGTGAATTGAAATTAAATTGAATACTGGATATGAAGAATTATTTGGTGCTATATGCTGATTAATTTTACAGTCCCTTATAAAACATGACGTGTTCCAACAATAACACCCACAAAAATACACAAAGAATAACACTAACGAGTAACAAGCAGTGGCATAGCCACGGGGGGGGGGAGTGTTCTGACCCCCAAAACTAGGTTGGTTGGGTCATACAGGTAATGTCACTACAAACCTGCAATCACTCTATTTGCCAAGATTTAGCGATGTTTACGATGAGATTGTTTTTTTATTTATTTTTTATTGTTTCAATTTATTAAAAATTATTTAATTTTTTATTAAAAAAACTAGTTTGAAATACTTTGTTTACTGAACCCCCCCTGTGTCAAATATCTGGCTACGCCACTGCTAACGAGATACAAGATAAAAGAATGTGTTGGTTAACCACACACACCACACTACGCCAATGACGTGTTTACAAACAAAATAATGAGAAATTAAGAACACAATTCATATCGTACGTGCAGATGATTGTCTCTCTCGCACCCACATACGTAACCAATGAAGTATTTCTTTGATGAGTTTCATGTGCCTCCTTTTGTCTGCTCCTAGGTATGGTACTTTTAAGGTATGTTCCAACAGCCGTTGAAAACTGGTTCAGAACTATCAGAAATATTTGACTAACACCGTCTTGCGTCTCATTCGCCCAGAGTACATTAACAACTGAACTGACTGACTAGTTCTGGACGGTTCAGAATCGATTCTTGCTGTTGTTGGAACAAACCCTTATTTGGATGCGCAATGGAACTAAGAAACTAAGAGCATTCCACATCGTACATTTCAGTGCTCTCAGCCTCTCACCACTTTTTTAGAAATTAACACAAAATATAAGAAATTAACTATGGACTCTAACGCCTATAGCGCTAGCGTCGGTAGTCAATTTTTCAAGAAGACACCAATTAGAAATTTTTATAAATGTGAAAACATTTGGTATGACGTCATATCTGCTTTATTTGGCTGTACAGGATGTCTCAGGTATAACTGGCATAATTAGAAGGAGCGATTGTATAGTCAAAATAAATGAGATTTACCCAAATATATCTAAAAGTTTCTGTAAAGTTACACCTCCAAAAATTAAGAAAAATAATTTTTCTTTTCAGTAGAAATGAATTTAACTGTTTTTCTAGCAACGTGTTGCCTAAAATTTTCGTAAGTCGTAAAATGACTTGTCTTGTGATATTTCTTTCAGTGCAACAGTTAGTGTCAAATATTTCGAATTTTTTTATTATATTTTTTATTTACTTTTGCTTGGAATCCTTTCATAATGAAACAACAATAGCTCTAAGTTATAATGGAATATTTTTGGTCTAGTTATTCATTATTTTTAAATATTTCCGTTATTACCAGTGGCGTAGAAATTCTGTGGCACTCTTCTTTTATTTGCTTTTATTACAAAAAGTTTACAAATAACAAAATGTAATAAAAATTTGGAAATCTTTAAGCCCTGTAACGGTGAACTTTTAGATATATAGGTATATTTGGGTACATCTCATTTGACTTTACAATCACCCCTTCCAAGGAGGGCACCCTGTATAGCTACTACGCCAGCTCGTTGTTCGGATAGAATTCTGCAGTTAGTAGAATGAGAATTATTAGCTACTGAGGTTGAATCGCATGTAAGATTTAGTCTGAACGAATAATAATATTAGTAAATATAACATTATACAGGGTATATATTTAAATAACACCATAAAAATGTAAGGGGCGATTCTCTGATGAAATTTAATAGAAATCTTTGGTATATATATTTTTTAAAAAAACCTTTTCTGTAAAGTTACACCTCCAAAAATTAAGAAAAAATAATTTTTCTTTTTCAGTAGAAATGAATTTAACTGTTTTTTCTAGCAACGTGTTGCCTAAAATTTTCGTAAGTCGTAAACTGACTTGTCTTGTGATATTTCTTTCAGCGCAACAGTTAGCCGTCCTGCCAGCCCGCCCGAGGGATCATCATCTGTCTGTAACTTGCTATTAATTGTTCTCTTTCAGGAGTGATTGTAATAATAATAATAATAATAATAATAATAATAATAATAATTCTTTATTTGCTTTGTTGCCACAGACTAACTATGGATTAGCATTGTCAATAATTAACACAACTAGAATAAAGAACAATACGTCTCACACATATAAACACACAATACATAACAAACCTACTACAATAATTTACAATACATCTATCATTAACGACAATGATCTATTAAACTACATCACATATCTGCGGAAAAGTAAACCCCATTGTTGTCAATGTTAAGTCATTAGTGCCTAAGTGATGTACAGTATTCTTCAAACTCTGTTGTGTTATAAAAGCAGTTCTCAGAAAATGTTTCAAGTTATTTTTGAATATATTTGCAGATTTTGCAGTTTTTATATCCGGAGGAAGTAGATTATAGTATTTGTGACCAGAATATTCTGGAGATTTTTAAAGTATGTGTGGCTAAATTTATCAATATAAATGTTATTCCGATTTCTTGTTGCATATGCATGCATATGCATGTTTTATACTTGTTAATATTTTTATATACATAAACCAGTAGTTTAAATATGTAGATACATGCAAGAGTCAACACTTTCTGATCAATAAAAACACTTCTGCAGGATTCCATTTGCGTCATTCCAAAAATTAGACGGATTATACGTTTTTGGATTACAAAAATTCTACAGTGTTCTGTTGTTTGCCCCCATGCTACTATATTATATGATAATGTCGAGTACACATTAGCATAGTAGAATTGCAACAAGCTGTTTACATTTAAAGTATTTTTTAAAGTTTTCAAAGCATAAAACGATTTATTTAACTTATTATTTAACTTATTATTACATATTAAGTCAGCCTGCTCACTCCAGCTCATTGAGCTGCCCAAGACGGCGCCCAGAAACCTAGTTGAGTTACTTATTGCTACCCCACTGTTTAGGTTTAGATCTAATGATTTTTTATAGACACCACTGAATTCTACATATACTGTTTTTTTTAAATTATTTATAAGATGATTTGCTGTACACCAGTCTGAAAATTGTTGAGTTATCATTTCAACGTTATATGTTATTTCCTCTGAAGTTTTCCCCTTTACTAGAATGGTAGTGTCATATGCGTACATAACCTAGATAAATTAATACTGTACATAAATACCTTCCCATGGTGTATGTGGATTGGTAGATTATTCACATACAATAGGAATAGCAGCGGTCCCAGGACGCCACCTTGTGGAGTGCCTAATTCAACATTATATATGTCTGATACACTATCTTCTATTTTTACCACAAGCTGTCGGTTTGTAATGTAAGATATTATCCACTGATTTATGTTTCCCCGTAGACCTAAGCATTCCAATTTTTGTGAAAGGAACGCTGAATTTAATGTGTCGAAAGCACGCGACAAGTCAAAAAACACGCCCACTACCGTATCTCCTTTATCCAAGCTACTAATTATGTATTGTGTAAGTTCAGTAGTAGCTGTCTCGGTTGAGTATCCGCCCCTGAATCCATGCTGGCATTTACTTATTAAGTGATGTTTTGATAAGAAATCCATTAAACGCATATATACTGCTTTTTCAATAATTTTGAGAATGGACTTAGAGTAGCAATGGCTCTGTAATTTTCCGACAATTCAGGGTTGCCCTTTTTAAATACGGGGGTGGTTTTTGCTACTTTTAAGCGACTAGGAAAGTTTCCAGTGGTAATAGATTTATTTATTATCTCTGTAATGTAGGGACTTAGTATTTTTTTACATTCCTTTATTAGACGCACAGGTACTTCATCAATTCCACAGAAGGCTTATTTTTTAATTGGTCTATGATGTTCTCAATTTCTTCTAAAGTATAGGGTTTAAAAAACATTGTGAAAGGGTTTGTAGATGGTAGTGTACAGTTTGCTTTGTTTCCTGTAAACGTAATTTCAACCTGCTCAGCAACGGATTTCGCAAAATAGTCACCAAAGTGATTTACAATAATACTGGCATCTGTAATGAGCTCATCGCCAATCATCAAATTTATTTTGTTTACGTGTATATTCTTCCGATTTAGTTTTAAGTTTACCAGGTCCCATAGCTTTTTTGTTTTATTTTCTGCGTTATCTATTTCGGCAGTATAGTGCATTTTTTTTTCTAGTAGTATCTTTTTTTCCATTGCTTTTTTTTTACTTTTGTAATTTTCGTGAACGGTAGTGTCTGCTGTAATTTTTCTATACCAATTTAATTCACGTAGATTCGTTGATTCATTTTTAAGTTCATCAGAAAATATAAATTTGCTAGTATTAGTTGATATAGCCAAGTGTATTAATTAATAGTAGTAATTGCTTTTGCTTGTTGCTTGTTTGCTTCCTCCCTCGTGGGATTGAGTCCGTATCTTCCCACCGCTGGCTTATTACCGACCGGCTAACTCAGTAACTCTCTTTCCAGGACCACCAAGAACTCCAACCGTCCCGCTTTTAGCGCATGTACCGCCCGTTTAACTTGTTTTGATTGCAATTTCGTTTTTAGTTTTAAGTTAGAATTGTAAATTAGGTTTTGTAGTTAATATACAGATAGTGATATATATTGTGCCTTTTTTATTCCGTCCGTGAAGTCTAACTGTTTTCCCTAAGACCCGCTGGACATACCGTATCTTCACTGTAGCTACCTGAGTAGTGGTGTTTCTACACTTTAAAACAGAAACTGGCCACAAAATACTTTGTGAAACTGGCGCCCGAGGAACCTGACCGCCGCAGCTCAGGCGTCATAGTGACACCGCGTCGCAACGCAAACGTCGCCGAAGCGACGTAGGTGCGCCACAATACAAAAACATATCACATGCCTATATTCATACATAATATTATAAAATATACAAACATATACGTATATATACAGACACATATATACATAGGTACAAAATATATAAATAACATAATGAGTATAATGTAACAAAAACATATTGATTTTTTTTAAGCAAATAAATGGAATTATTTCTTGTCTCAATTACACACATTGTCACAATTTACATTCTGTTACCATTTACGAATAGTCCCTTGATGTGGTAAGGCAAATTCTCTACGGATTTCTTCATAGGCTTTGCAAGAGTAAAACTGTAAGGTTGCTGCAAATCGTAGAAGTACAGAGAGATAAGATTCATAAGATATTGTCTCAATCTTTATATTCTTCAAGTATCTAATCATTAATAACTGAGGCACAGTGTTATATGTCTTTTCCAGATGGTCGACAGTATTTTCAGATAAAATTTGATTTTTTCTTATCTTATCTTATCTTACAAGATTCATATGCAAAATGTCCTTCAATTTCTGTATCGGTTTTTTGCACCATACACTTTTTTCGATGTGCTGTTTGCCTTTTCTTTAATTCT
Organism: Monochamus saltuarius; assembly: GCA_025584915.1. Lineage (NCBI taxonomy): Eukaryota > Metazoa > Arthropoda > Insecta > Coleoptera > Cerambycidae > Monochamus > Monochamus saltuarius. Next base: position 39,352,443 of record CM046723.1, read on the forward strand.
ACATTATTTTTTTTTTAATAATGTCAGAAGTACTGAAATTAATAAATACTTTAGTAAATAACGTTGCATAAAATATGGTCATATTTTGTTATCTGTATAGTTATGTATAGATTTCAAAGCTTTTATCTTTCTTCTTATCGAACTGCTATTTGTACTTGTGGCCTTGGATATTTGAGCATTAGAAATTACCAATTCTTAATTATAAATACTTAAAATATATTTGAACCATTTGTTACCAACTTGCGTTTTCTTCTTTTTTGTTTTTTAATTCTACTTTCATCTATCGATGATGTTGAATCTTGTATCGTAGTGTGTATGTGTGGAAGGTTCTATTGAAGGCTCCGATACATTGGATAATGACGGTTATACAGTTTGTACCTTCCCTAATTTTAGCGAAGGTACTGCATTTGACTTCCAAAATCTTGTACCAGCGGGTATTATAGAGTCTTCTTTTTTAAATGATCTGAGCAGATTGGTTGGCCTGACCCATTTATCATCACTTATGCCAATAGACTCTAACCATTTCTTCAGTAATGAATTTTTAGGAAACCTTTGGAGAAAAAAATACTAAACAATCTTCAAATCCTAGATAAGTTTTGATGAAATACTTACAAATGAAAACTAACGCCTTTTGGTAAAAACTCTTTGCTATTTAAACAGTCTTTTACAAAACGACACGCCATGATAAATACTAACTAAATTCATACTAGTTATTATAATAAATTATACATATATCACTGGAAGACACAAAAAACACATAACCACAAACAACACAACAAACCAAAACAAACTGAAGGAATTTGACGTTTCTGGTAGAAAATGGCTGCGCCCATAGCGTCGGACGACAAGTGGATGCGCAATCGTCCAAGTTTATTTTCTCCCTACTCCATATCTCTGGTGTAACCCCATGGCACGGAGGAAGTGTCAAAACAATACTAGAATGAAGAAACCCACGATCGTACATAAAAGAAGATAATATTGATTGCCATAAGAATATTTATCTGAAGATGTCGTCCGCGAAAACAATTTTTGATTCTGGTGCGGTGGGAGTGGCCTATCCCACCAGAATCTTATAAAAGCGAACGTCGCAGTAGCTCGATAGCTACTTTTCTTTCGGCCAATGCAACGACGCGAACCGCCTAGAAAGTTAGCTGTGAGACGTGAAGGGGTACATGTCGCCCAACGTGAAGGGGCTGCGCAGAACACAGCTGGTGTTTAGGAATCTACGAGGTTGTGGGGGAGTGTTGATGCTAACGACTCCACGGTGTCTATGTGGGACTATACCCTAGACGAGACACCGGAAACCACAAAAATGGTTCTGGGTGAGCCAGAAAAAACCCAGTGGCGCCCACAACAAGTTAAGGAACCCATGGATACGTCCTTAGAAACAACGGAAACTTTACAGCCTATGACTATGGTACAAGCGTTGACGGATTTAACGCGAGAACTAGCAATACTGAAAGCCATGTCGATGTCTACGCATGAAGAACCGACGTTCGTATTCACCGGGAGACCCGTTGAAGATCCCCGACTATATTTGAGAAGTCTAGAGGATTACCTGGTGCTGAACAGAATACCATTAAATCGTTTTGGACCGACCGTCAGAAGAACCCTGGACGACGAGGCCGACAGATGGTTCAGGCAATTGTATGCCCCAGGTCTCACGTGGGAGATCTTCGTCGCGAAGTTTCGAAGGAGGTTCGACTCCCTAACGATACGTTCACGTTACAAAAACCAGCTTTATGGACGGCAGCAAGGAGAGGACGAGCGTGCCTACGATTTTATCACGGAGAAGTGGGGCTTCTTCGACAGATTCGAGCCGCATACGCCGGTGAGTGAGCGGGTGAGGCTAATATTATCACTGCTCTCGCCGTCGTTGCGATTTACTGCAAAAAGTCGCACATATAGAAGTTTCCAGGACCTGATAGAAATAATCGAGGATATAGAAAACGACGTACCAGAGGACCGCCGAGACTGGCCACGGAGTCATCCACCGCCAGCTCCCCGTGGCCCCGAACGCGAACGTCGTCCGCCGCCACGTGAACAACGACCGCAAGAACCGCCGAGAGAAACTAGGGGTTCCCCAGGTCCATGTCACACCTGCGGGGGCGACCACTATAGAAGAAACTGCTCCAGGAACCAGGGAAACTCCCAGGGGGCCGAGGCGTCGAGCAGCGCTCGGCGCCAGACGCAATCCCAGCATTAAACACAATCGCCGAGCCGCCGATGCAGTCAGCGGGCCCTCTAGACGTCGATATGGTAGACATTGTACCGACGGACGACGTACGTGACGGGGAGCCGCGGCTGACGCAAATCGACGTACCCGTTTCAATGGATTAGATTTTGACGAAAGTTTTGTTTATTGAAGTTATATGGGAAGTTAATTTGAAACACAAAATATATAGTTTATACCACAAAACATATGTTTATACTTTGTGGATCGAAGTAAAAACATAAAATAGCATAGGTTATGGATATCAAAAATTGACATTTGAATAAGAGATAGAGAATAATAACCAGCTCGCGATTTGAGTATTTACCGGTTATATAATTTCAAACTCGTGTACAAAGGCCTTTTTCATGACGTCATGAGGAATTTGACATCTATAACCAAAGCGCTGTAGGATAAATACTATTTATTACCGGTAATTACTGGTAATTCATTTGAAATCGGCTATACTTAGGGTTTGTTGATTGTTCCAACACAGCAAGAATCGATTCCGAACCGTCCAGAACTAGTTAGTCAGTTCAGTTGTTAATGTATTATCGGCGAATGCGTAAGACGGTGTTGGACAAACATTTTTCACGGTTCTGAACCAATTCTCCACGGCTGTTGGAACAGACTTTTTTAATTTCCTATTATATATCATCTAGTTCATCATTCTTGCACCTGTGCTTGCACCTTTAATTTAATTTTTCAACGCGCATTATCGTGCGCAACCACAGACTATCTGTGTTGAGTTGTACCAATCAAATTAGACCACGAGCAAAGAGGAGTATATGTGAAATATTTGGAATTCTGTTTTGTCATAATGATTTTATTTATAAGTATATGTTGTTAATATAAAAATGTTTAACAAAATTAAAATTTTAAACAATATGGAATTTTTACAAAAAAACACTTGTTTAAAATTAACGCCTTATTTATTTTTATTAGTTTTAGAAATAATACTGGAAGGTAAGATAACCTATATATTTCTCTTATGGCAGTTTTTTAAATCTATTTTTATATATTTTTTAGTATCAGAATGTGCAACTCAGGCAGAAATTGAAAAGCATTTAGAGTTAGGTAAACAATATTTAGCAAAGGGCCAGTTGGGAGATGCATTAAGTCATTATCATTCTGCAGTTGGTATGTAAATACTTATATTATCTTGATGCAAATTCAAATTATAAAAATATATTTCTGTTTTAGAGGGTGATCCTAACAATTACCTCACTTATTTTAAGAGAGGAACTGTATATTTAGCTTTAGGTAAAGCTAAAAATGCATTAAGTGATTTAGATCGAGTACTAGAATTAAAACCAGACTTTACAGCTGCCAGAATTAGTAGAGGAAATATTCACTTAAAACAAGCAAATTATGATTTAGCACAGTTAGATTTTTATAATGTAGTAAGTAACATTTTCTTAACTACAGTTAGTTATGATAAATATACACAACATAAAGCATTACTAAAGGATATTACAGAATTATTTTATTTTTTACTCAATCGGTATTTAGTCACGTACAATCAGTACAAATAAGTTGAATATTATATTTGTGTTACTTTTGAAAAGTGGAAGTTCTATTTAATACTGCAATATTTTGTAAAAGTTATAGACATCAGAAGTAAATTATATCTAAAATTTAATTTCTGTTACTGTTACTTAAAACAATCGTTTATTTAAAAAATTCAGTTGTTAAACAAATTAAATAAATCACATCATATTTATTAATTGTAAAATTATATTAATTTTGTACCTCTACTATTTTTATAGTTCATGTAAATTACTTTGTGTGAAATGTAATAATTTAATAGTTGTCCCCGTTTAATAAAACCATAAAAAATAAACAGAAAATTTGAATTTAATGTTGAATAAAACAAAAATATATTCTTTTTTTACAATAATTCTGAGGATATAAAAAATATACATTTGTTATTTAATAAATTGTTTCTATTATTTTCAGTTAAAAGTAGATCCTTATAATGTTGATGCAAATGAGTTTATTCAAAAAATTGATCCCACCAAAGACAGAAAACGTAGCGCTGAATATTATTACGGGCATAATGACTATGCTACTGCAATCCATTACTTATCTGAAGTAATAGAAGTGAGCCCATGGGCTGCCGAGTTATATGATTTTCGTGCTGAATTACATATGTTAAATGGAGATGAAATGTCGGCAATAACCGATATTAAGTCGACCACAAAACTTCAAAGTGATAACGTTGATGGCTTCTTTAAACTTGCACAACTTTTATATAAAACAGGTCATGCAACTGAAGCCTTAAAATCTATTCGAGAATGCCTAAAACTGGACCCTGAACATAAAGATTGTTTTCCATTTTATAAAAAGATAAAAAAAATTGAGAAATTTATAGTTGATGCCGAAACTGCCTTAGAAAATAAGAATTATGCTGATTGTATAGACTCGGCTAACAAAGTATTAAAGAATGAAAAAGATACACCTAATATTATTTATGAAGCTAAAAGAATATTATGCTCGTGTTATTCAAACGATGAACAATCTGAAGAAGCTATTTCTGTTTGTACTGAAGCATTGGCAATTAACGATGATCCGAATATTTACTGTGATAGAGCAGAAGCTTATTTACAGTCAGAGATGTATGATGATGCTATTCGAGATTATAAATCAGCTTTGGAAATTGACTCCCATTCTGAGAGAGCAAAAGAAGGCTTAAATAAAGCTGAAAATAGACAAAAGCAATCTGAAAAGAGAGACTATTATAAAATTTTAGAAGTTAAAAGAACAGCAACTAAGAAGGAAATCACAAAGGCGTATAGGAAGATGGCTCAAAAGTGGCATCCAGACAACTATCAAAATGATGAAAAAATGAAAAAAATTGCAGAAAAAAAATTTATAGATATTGCTGCAGCAAAGGAAGTAAGTGTAATATGTATTTTTTTCATAATGTATTTTCAGTTACCTACATTTGATTTGTAAATTTTATACTTAAATGCTAGTTTAAAAAAAATACAGACAAATATGAAGAATTTTATGAAAATATATTGTTTGTTGTACTGCATGCAAAATCTTATAAATATATAGCTAGAAAGCAGCAGGGTTCTCAGCAATTTTTCAAAATCAAATTCCCTGACATTTCCAGGTTTTCCCTGACAAAGAGCATACAAAATTCATATTTTTAAAAACAAACTAAAATAAAAACAAGTCAAATGATAATGCATAAATGAGCCCATTCGCTGACAAATACGTAAATATTTAATTTTATAAAAAATATGTATTTCAGTCATTGAACATATTGTATTATGTTAAATATTAACAAATATAAATATTTAATAAGAGATCTAATAGAAATAATATGTATAAACAGACACAACAAAAACCGATAAAAATAGATTTCACTACTGAGCAGACAGTTGTAAGCTGTTTTTTTACGATGAAATGTATTCAAATAGGTTCAAAACACTACATTTTCGCATTGAAACAGTGACGTACGTCACACAGGTTGCTTTTTAAAACGTCCACTGAATCTGGTTTGAATTCTTTGGATGCTTTGCTATTGGTCTATGTAGCAGTTGGCTAAAAAGTAGAGATTCCAATATCGGTGAATTAAATTTTCAGATTTTATGTTTAAAATGGTTGATATTTTTATACTTCTTATCTTGCTCATTTGAAAAGGAATTGGTTGTGGATTATTGTATGTACCTCTGCAAATTTTAACGTATTCTTAGACATCTTAAATTACATTACAAAAGCATCTTGTCACTCATATGAACATGTACGTAACTATTTGTTTTTGTTCAAAATCAAAAAGTGTGAGTGTGATGTTAAAGAGACAAATATTTGATGACATTACGTTTTGAAACTATACAATTTCTTGGTACATTACATAAGTAATGTCACCATTGAATACGTTTTGAAATAGTCGATGAATACGGTTCATTACAAAAAAACAGCTATACACTCCAGATTTATCCGTTTCTTTCTATCAATCTGCGGGTGCGTGTGATTGAAGCAAACAGAAATAGGCAACTGCGTTCATTAAATAAATAATTTTGACACGGCATGAGCATCATTCACAAATTTTCCCGGACGACAAAAAAAATTCCCTGATTTTTGACGATTATTGGCACTTTCCCTGACGTTTCCCTCACAAAGTTCAAATTCCCTGACATTTCCAGGTTTTTCGGGTTTTCCCTGACGCTGAGAACCCTGAGCAGATGATTTTTTCGAAAACTTCATGCCGCAGAAGGCAGGTCAGCTTTGTGGTGCAAGCATCATTGACTAAATATAAATTTCAAAATTTTGAATTTATCTTATTGTATTTCAAAACTTTAAACATATTCTAGAAACACTATTTTTCAAGGTGATGGACGTAATAACTCGCACACAATCGTCCTATTCATTTTTATATGCATACTTAGTCTTAATTAGATTTTTAATTGATCTTGAGACTTTTTTTGATAACTAGCCATTTTTAAATAATAGTAAAAATTAAATTAAGTTATTAGATCAAATTTGCGTCAATTGTTTTAAAGTGACTATTTTTGTAAACAAATTTTTACTTGATAAAAAAGAATTTTATACAATTTGCTCAATAGTTCTCTTGCATTCCACTACATTTTTTGACCTTAATCTAATTTCTCAAATGATGATTTGATGAGAATTAAAAAAAGTTGTGAAATTTAATAATTAAAATATCTAAAATTCCCAAAAAAGACAGAACTTTAAGGTACCAAATGAATGTAACTCTCAAGTCTGAAAACGATGCTACTGATTTAAAAAACAATAGTTTGGTGTTTATGACTATATCTATCTATTATTTTATTTTTCAGTATGAATCTTAGATATTTATTTATTTTTAATGTGCTCTTATTGAAGCAGGTATTGAAATAAAAACTATTGTGTCAGTTTGCATTTTAAAATTACACTAAAATGAAGTTATTGCTTGCAGTTTTTTACCGATAGATCTGTATAGAAACAAAAAATTGTCAAATTTAAAAAATATTTTCAAGTCAAAATAAACTTTTCGGAAAGGGCAACCCGAGATTAGAGAGATTACTATCAAATTATTGTATCATGATTGTATATCAGTTGGAAATATCCATATCTAGATCAGTTTACGAACGACTGAATCAGTAATCGGATTGCAGTTTCTGAAACTCCCCAAATAAAACATCCAGGTTGCTCCCAACTGCCATGTCAAAATAAACCCAAGTATATCTGCTAATTAAATTTTCACATATTTTTATTAGAAAACTCATAAAAGATATACATTTTGGTCATGACTTTGACTACCTTGTATATAATTTAATCTTGACATCAAATTTAAAAATTACTCAACATTGTCCCACCAACACTTAATAGTTATTTTTAAATTTAAATGTATAGCAATTTGTATTTTATCGACAGTATTATAAGAGTTCAACATTATTTCCAAAACAAACAGTTTCATATCCTCCTTATTTCAAATACCCTAAATAATATAATATATCTGTCTCTCATTCTAATTGCAAGGATTAGCGCAGAAGTAGGATATTTGTGTGGGAGATGTGGGTAACTTAAGTTGGGAAGCCTTAATCATAATTTAGTGCAGGAATGAGGAAAACATAAATTAGGGAGATGGTCAAATGCCGACTGGTATGTCTTTCACATTGACTCAAGCCAACGTTCTTCCATCCTAGCATACCTGCAAAAAGTACATCGATTCAAGTACAACTTAAACCAATCAACCACCACCTGACTCAATAAATTCCATAACAGTCAAAAGTTCTTTCCTATATTATTTCCAAAACAGGTTCCTATCCATTATTGCCAAAATTACAAATGAGCCGAGTTAAAGGAAAATAGCAATAATCATATTGCAAATATATTTTCTATGTAAATACCATTAGCTGAAGTGTTCTTTTAGTTATAACTAATTACATCATACTGAAATGTGTAGGAAGATGTAAACCTAACTTATGATCACTTTGGAGCCCTGACTATAGATTTTTATTTGGGATATTTGAAACAAAAAATATATATAACCAAAATTGAGAGAATATTGCTAATATTTCTCTGGATAAGATATAAAATTACATATTACCAAAAATATTTTTTTATTTCAGTATTTACTATTTAAAAATAAATTATAAAATTTGTTTCTGTTTTCTATTCTAAAGGTGGGCAACTTTTTAGAATAGGTGTAAAATTAAAAATCACATCGATTCACTCTTCAACTACACATTTTTTTATTTACTCAACAACTTGTATATTAAAATCTATAAAAAAGTTTATGAAAAATGACTTCTATCAAAAAAAATGTTATTAAAAATTGCAGTATGTAACATACATTTTCTATCTCTCATATATTTTCAGGTATTAACAATATTGTGTGAAACTAACTACTCAGTGGATAAAAGCCCCAAAAAAAACCTGCGTTGAATTACACCCACAATATCTACCCATATATACATATTAGCTTAAAATACCTTTCTTAAACAGTAAAAAATACATTTTCTAGTACTACTAAATTTAGTTAATAGCACCTTAAGTATTCGATTAGCAATTATTTATTTTTCAGTAAAATTTTAACAATGTAAGTAGGTACTGTGTAATATAAGTGGTTATATTTTTACAGGTTTTAACTGATGAGGAGAAAAGGAGACAATATGATAATGGTGAAGATCCGTTGGACCCTGAATCGGGTAGAGGAGGAATGCCAAACTTTCATCATTTCCAGTCTTTCCATGGCAGTCCGTTCCAATTTAAATTCCATTTTAATTAATTTTTTTCAAATGAATATTCTGACAGATAATTTACATCAAAAGAATTTTCTATACAAATGTACAGTACGACTTCATGCAATATCAGGTTACTGAACTGGTGAAACTCAGGATGTATATAAATAGTGTCTTGCAATTGATAACTTGGTGTATTCTGGACAGCTATATATACACTATGCTTAATTTAGTTTTTCATGAGTCTTTAGCTAAAAATAAAAAAGCGTTTGGTAGGATTTATGTCTCAAGTTGAACTTCTTGTCTGTAAAAAAACAGATAATACTAAGTATCTGACACAAGAGTGTCTAATATTTATTTCTATTTATTAATGGTATATAAAATATCTTAACCCTTTTGCGACGGGGAACTTTTCATTTAATTCAGCCGCCTGTACGGGTGCCGTCAGTGCTTGCTGATTTATCCGATTCCCGTTATGAATCAATGATGTTTGTGCGCTGATCTAACCGCTTCCCGTTCCGAAGGGTATTTTCGTGTTTTACAAAATATTATGTTTTTATGTTTCATGCTGAAAAAAATCAAGAAAAAAATCTGGAACTGTATAAAACTTTTTACGTGCCATTATAATAAACAATTCAAACTCGCAGTACTCGCTACCGCACCGCATAACATGCTCAACTATGGCGCAAAAAAGTCACACCAATCTCTCTCTCTTTCTGTCTTTCATGATCTTTGTGGCAATAACAAACACCTGTAATTGCTAATCAACGCGTTGCCCGTCTCGAAGAGGTTCCTCAGTAAATATCCGTTTCCCGTATGTCGAACACGACCATTTTTTGCAGATATAACAGGTACCTGTCGCGAAAGGGTTAAGTAGCGTGAATACAGGCAAATGTAGATTTATGTTCCTAACTTTTTCTAATTTTTATTTGAATTTTTTTTGTTCTCTTCTGATATTTAGCTTGAAATGTGGCTTGTTTTCCAGACCCTAAAAGAGTGTTAAATAATTATTTATAGTTATACCTCTTTTAATTCTATGAATAATATTCAGGTTTAATGCCATGTTGCAAAAAGTTTTTGAACAAATTCCTCAATTGAAACAAAACAGGAGTAACACTTTTTTTATCTATTATTCCCAGGATTTTACAGTTCTAAATATTTCATGTTGAACTAATTTAACCCAATAGTACATTTTATAGAACCATAAGAAATTTACAGAAGCCACTAGTTTTTAGTAAAATTTTGCCTATAAAGAATAAGGGTGCTTATACCATCTGCAATGATTCTTGAATATTAAACTAAAAAAAAAAAACAAGTAAGGCAACAACAGTTCAATTAATTCTTGCCCTATAAACACTTTAAATGTGAAATCAATTATACTAAACATAAAAGTTATTTTCTTACATTTGGACATTTTATTGTAGGATGTTTTTATACATACATATTTTTGAATTGTACAAAGAAACACACACCTGGACATCACCAGTAACTTATAGATTGTACCTATTGTATAGACACAATTTATTGTAAATGAAAAATGGACTGAATATCTCGTATGAATAAGTGATTTTTTAGCATTTGTTCATATATATTTATTGTACATATTTTTATTAATTTAAATATATATGTGTATATTAGTTATGAGTTTGTTTTTATAAAACACAACAGATGTAATGTGTTCACATTTGCTGCGCTGTATAATTTATAAATAATAAATTAATATTCTGCTCATTTCTCATTTCCAGACTAAGTCTGTTATTAAACGACTAAAACTGTTCAATTAATCAAATGGTATTGACAGAAATCAACATAAACCCTCCGTTTAAGTTCACTGATCTTTTATGAAACTTTTGTAATAGAAAAATTTAGCGCTCTATGAACCTCCTGTTTTCGACTTTAAACCCAGATACTATCTAACTTGAACAAATTGTAAAACCCAGATGGATTCGACCACTGAAATAATAATTGCATAGTCGGCGTTGTTCAACACTGTTGGATTGTATTAAAAATTTGGCCAATCAAAAATTTGTTGTACGACATTGGGTTCATGTACTGTATATGGTATCAACTTTCAACCGTCGATCCGTGATCTGTTGCCGTTACGTAAAATAAAAAATATAGACAATAATTATATATTTTGGACTTAATTTAATTTATTGAATATTATCGTGATCAGGCATGTTTGAGGTACATAAAATCTAATTACTATTTAAATAAATATAAACGGAATACACACTATGTGCTACTACAAAAATTTAAGGAAATAAATGCAATAGCAACTGACATGTACTATAAATTGTCGCAACTGATTGATGCATTTGGAACTGTACAGTACAAATGTTTAGTATTTTAAAAAATAATGCCAGATTGGTTGTTTGTTACTTTTCAGTCTGTTACCAGAATTTATCATAAAATGATAATATAAGCAATTATTAATGAAAATTAAATATTTTTAGTTACTTTCTGTATTAAAATACATCAGTAGTAACACCACAGACCATAGTAACACAATGGAATCAATAAGATACATTTTTTTTCGCTCCATACAAATTTGTTGCTCATATCGATAAGTAATACTAAATATGGTGTAATGAATGTTTCACATGAAGCAATTCAACAGCTGAGCAGCCAAGATTTTTATCTAAAATGACACAAGTTACTAAATTATTGAAATAATATTACTCTAGTAACACAATAGAATAAATAAGATTTTTTTTTCGCTCCATACAAATTTGTTGCTCGTGTCGATAACAAAATATGGTGTAATAATCGTTTCACATGAAACAGCAATTCAACGGCTGAGCAGCCAAGATTTTTATCTGAAATGACACAAGTTACTAAATTATTGAAATTGGTAGCACTAATTCACAACACTGGCTTGTTAGCATAATATGTATACAGAACAATTCACTTAAAACTCCTCAGACTACAGGGGAACTAAAAAAAGATAACAATGCTCTGTAAAGGCCAGCTTTTAGGGATTGTTAATAATTTTAATATCTTATGCAGACACCACCGTTTCTTCAGAGGTCGGCGTCGCGACACCTCCATTTTTTTTGTCAGTGCTAGGTATATTAGAAAAGTTTTTACATTTCTTCACAGGGTACCTTTCAGTATATGTATTCAGTGGTGTATATACTCAAGGCTTTCAGGCAGAGTTACAGGGCAACCAAAAAAGATAACAATAATGAACTGTAAAGGTCCGTTTTTAGGAACTGTTAATGATTTTAATTTTCTATGTAGACACCACAGTGAAGCTACAGATGTCGGCGTCATCATTATTTTTTATTATGATAATTAAGAAAGTTTTTGGTTTCTAAATGTTTTTTGATGAATACATTTTTTCTTCTAATACAAAAAGTTCTGAAAATACAAGTTTTAGAGTATCTGATAAAAAAAATTGATGGCATCGCAACGCCTCTGTCTGGAGTGTCACACTAGTATCTGCATTAACGGTCCTTAAAAACTGGCTTTTACAGACCATCACCACATTTTTTGTTTCCCTGTAATCTGCCAAGGAAGTTTTAAAGTGAATTATCCTGTACATATATATAATAATATGCCGCCCCCTCTCTCGCACATGTCTCCGACTTCTGGGTTAATCCCTGTGATTAGAATGAGAGGTAGAGATATTATTATATACATATATCACTACCACTTATTCTAATCACGAGGATTACTCCAGAAGTTGGAGATTTGCAGGAGAAAAAGCGGCATATTTATTACTGAGCAGGCCACATTTGTCAAGGAACGACTTACGTTGGTAGGCCGTAATCAAATTCAGGCTGTCGGCAAACATCAATTCAAGTTCCAACGCCTTAACCAACTCGACCACCGACCGTCCTGCTTAATACATTTAACTGTAGATATAGATGTTAATTTTCTGACAATATTTTTTTAACTGTTTTGTATCTATGCATTTCAATTAATTTTGATTTCCAATTTTTACTAATACATATTAAACTCAGTTACGTAAAACTTGCAGTTTACTTATGTAAACAGAAACTTCTGTAAATGACATCATTTGTGTTTTAGATAGTATCAAATATATTTCAGACTTATTCATCATTATTGTTTAACAGTCAAATATACAATTATTATTATATAAAAATAACAAAGGCAGACGATTACCGTGCTTCTAAGGTCATGGCAGACACTTGTGAAATTGGCAAAAATTATAAATTTCAAAAGTATTTCATTAAATCTGATTTTTGACGTTAAACAACTGTCAGAAATGTCGAGCATTGTAATCGACATCAGCAAATCTCAGAACCTGTGCCAGAAATAGAGGTTATTTGTTACTTATATTATTTTAATATAAAAAGGTGCTAAATATAATAAATAATAAAAATAAATGCCTAATTTGTTAGATCTGAAATTTTAAAATTTTCAAACGGCAGCTTTGTTAATTTAATAACTAAGTTGGTTAAATTTTCATACCTCTCGCACCTGAGTAACAGTTGGGTCGGCCTCGCCGGGCTTAGCGAGTCATCACCTCATGAGTGATAGGTATAAGAGACTCACTGTGCAAAATTTCAGGTATAATCATTTACTTATAGGTTGCCGGCCACTGGCTCTTAGACTATATACAAATAAAATATTTTTACTATGATTTTGAGAACGAAAACAGAGTTTTTCGAAATGACAATAATACGGAAGTGCGCGATAGTGATGTGATTTTTGTTATTTTTTACATATCTGCTTTTTTCAGTGTGATTTTTTGGTTAGGCAAACTTAGTTTCAAAAAATAACCCTTGACTGTTTCATTTGGCGCAAGGGCTTATTTAATTAATCTTTATTATTTTTTCAGAAGTGTGGCAAAAAAACCCAATAAAGCTAAAGAAAAACTAAAATTATGCCACAAATAAATAGCTTCAGACAAAATAATATATATTGTGACCCCACTGTTATCAATATTTTAAAAAACTTTTTATTGAAAACATTACACTGACCACTCATAACATAAACATGACATAACATACAATTCAAAACTGTTAAAAACACCTTAATTAGTAAACTACCATCCGGAAAAATGTTAATATTGCCGGAACTGGTATAGTGGGTTTGACTTTCACACAGGACCTTTAGATCAAATTGCTGACACCGGAGTTTTTTTTTGTTTTGTTTGTTATAATTTATTATATATTGTTTATCAAGCAATGATTGACTCCTATGTATTTATTTTTATAATTAGTTAGGTTCAATAGTTAGAAAAATAAAGCAAATTGTATGCAAAAACACTTGTTTATTTTTTCAAATTCTTATATTAAAGATAATTAAATCTTGGATGGGTACAACATCTGAAACAAAAATAAAACATATATCAAAATTTGTTATATAAAAAATAATTTTACAAAAGTACTAATAATTTACTCAGTAAATAATTTCACCATAAATTCATATATGTATATCATTACGATACACATGACTTCAGGTTTCAAATGTCTAAGCATCATTGATTTAAATTGTATTTTTTATTACAATGTGCTTATCACAAAAAGCACAATAAAATGAGCAAGAAAATCAACTGCTAAATGAAAAACAAGTCATGAATGCCAGAAATTGATAGAGTCAACATGTGCAATCTTGAATTTTTATAACGTTAAAGGTATAGCCAAAATTGCTAAAATGCTCTGCATCTCAGTACCAATTTTGTTTTAATATTTGATTACTTTAAAATTATAAGGTTTTGTCACACAAACCTTGTTATCTAAATAAAGTAATATTTTGATGCTAAACAAAAAGTCTATGAATAGAGTTCTCCTTGACAGAATCAAAAGATAATCTAATTTTTTCCAAAATGAATATATCTGCTTATTCTATTAAAATATGGTATGTAATTTCTTTAGTTTTTTTTTGGGTTTTTGCCACACTTCTGAAAAAATAATAGAGATTAATTAAATAAGCCCTTGCGCCAAACGGAACAGTCAAGGGTTATTTTTGAAACTATGTTTGCCTAACCAAAAAATCTCACACTGAAAAAACAGATAAGTAAAAAATAACAAAAATCACATAACTATCGCGCACTTCCATATTATTGACGTTTCGAAAACCTCTCTGTTTTCGTTCTCAAAATCGATTAAAAATGTTAAGCGTATGTCAAGTTTGACAGTTTAAAATTTGTTTATCTGCTTCCATAGAGATGTTAAATGATTTTTATTTTATTGTTACTTACTTCTTCTTGATACAACTGTAGCCAACAAGGATCGATGTTCACTGAACAGTTTGACACACACTTATCTCCGTTCAACAAAATAATCGCGGTCTCTTTTAATTTTCTTTTTGTTGCGTTATCTTCCTTCTCTAAAATTTTTGCCGACCCAATTGAATTAAATGACCGTTTTCCCAATCGTGTTACTTAAATTTTGGATTTTTCAAATTCCCGTCTTTTTATGTTCCTCAACTCTAACATTCATAGGCCGAGACGTTTCTCCAACATAGTGTTTATTGCATTCACAAGGTATACTGTAGATGCAATTTTTGCAATATACAAAATTCAAAAAATTGCATCTACAGTATACCTTGTGAATGCAATAAACACTATGTTGGAGAAACGCCTCGCCTATGAATGTTAGAGTTGAGGAACATAAAATTACATAAAAAGACGGAATTTGAAAATCCAAAATTTGTAACACGCTGGGAAAACGGTCATTTAATTCAATGGGGTTCGCAAAAATTTTAGAGAAGGAAGATAACGCAACAAAAGAAAATTAAAAGAGACCGCGATTATTTTGTTGAACGGATATAATTGTGTGTCAAACTGTTCAGTGAACATCGATCCTTGTTGGCTACAGTTGTATCAAGAAGAAGTAAGTAACAATAAAATAAAAATCATTTAACATCTCTATGGAAGAGATAAACAAATTTTAAACTGTCAAACTTGACATACGCTTAAAATTTTAATACGATTTTGAGAACGAAACAGAGAGGTTTTCAAACGTCAAAAATACTGAAGTGCGCGATAGTTATGTGATTTTTGTTATTTTTTACTTATCTGTTTTTTCAGTGTGAGATTTTTTGGATAGGCAAACATAGTTTCAAAAATAACCCTTGACTGTTCCGTTTGGCGCAAGGGCTTATTTAATTAATCTCTATTATTTTTTCAGAAGTGTGGCAAAAACCCAAAAAAAACTAAAACTATGCCACAAATAAATAGCTTCAGACAATATGGTATGTAATTATAGATAATCTAATTGAACATGACTAATATATTTACTAAGGTACTTAGATGGTGTTACTTATACGTAATGCTGTTAAATTTTTCAAAAAATGTTCTAGTAAAAAATTTAAAAGAATTAAAAAAACCTAAATAACAAACATATATACTCGCGTCAAGAATTCAGACGTCTTATGTCATGGCTGACATTAAGCAATTGTCTTTATTGTCAATGTAATTTTCGATATTTGGTCGCGTTAAAAACAAAAATTTTTTGCAATTTAGTGCAATATATAATGTAAATATTTAGTGTAGTATATAGTTTTATTACTCTCACTTGCAGTTTCTTAAATATTTTGATAATATAATGAATTATTCATTTGTTCATATGACGTAAGTCGTCTGAATTCTTGACCCGAGTATAACTAGTGTTCTCTGTGTCACTTGATAAAACTACCATATAAATCATAGTTAAATAGACTATTTACAACACTCAAAATTATTAAAATCGGCATAGGCGTAGAAACAGAACATTAGAATTCGTAAAAACAAATATTAAAACGTACTTCTAAATTACAATAAATATGCACCAAATTTCTTATTCTTCTTCTATTCTAAGAAGATTTAAAGTCTAATGTCAATTAAGTTAATAAACCTTGGCTCTATTCGGTATCATACGAGTTAAACTAACCAACCAACCAATAAGTACTAATTTAAACCCTATCGCTAAAAATTATAACTCCAACTGGTATCTATTTTGTTAACCTTTATATTAATGTTGCGGTGTGACTGAAATACACAATAATGAGTAAATGTCGGCGACTATATTCAATATTTGCTTATCATTGAGTGGATTTAGTATTGCGGATTGCTTTCACCCCTCAGATTTTTATGAGAAAATCTAAAGTTGTGTCTGAAAAAATAAATATGAAACTACCAAGCAACATTTACTATACTAACATCAATCTGTCGACACCATGCAACAAAATATAATTACAGTAGAACCTCGATTATCCGTGCATAGTTGATTTGTGCGGCGGATTCTTCGTGCGATGCAATGTTTATGACTGTCCGCTATCCGTGCTCGGATTATCCGTGGCGGGCCGAAAAAAACGCTCAGAAACAAAAACAAAGACAAGTCTGCTTGTTTATGCAAACTTAAATATGTTAATTTTTGTTTTACATAATGTATATATGTATGTATTTAATAGATATGTGTATAACACGTTGAGCGCCACATGCCCACCGGTGGACATTTTAATATTTCAACAGAGAACCAAGTGACCACTGGTGGTCATTATTGAATCCCGTTGCCTGGACGTGACCACCCGTGGTCACACTAGGTGTTTCATTTCGAGACCAAACTACCAAGTCCAAGTAAAATAATAAAATAAGTTTACATCCTGGGACCAAACTTAATATTTCTCAATGCTAAATATATGTAAAACGTTACCACTGGTGAGCACACGGTCTCGAAATGAAACACGTAGTGTGACCACGGGTGGTCACGTTGTCCAGGCAACGGGATTCAATAATGACCACCGGTGGTCACTTGGTCCTCTGTTGAAAAATTAAAATGTCCACCGGTGGGCATGTGGCACTCAATGTATTAAAGTTTATATGTTTTGCAAAATTTGTGTTTGAATGTTAATTCGATTATCCAGCAACGGTTCGGTCCCGGCTGGCCCGGATAATCGAGGTTCGACTGTACTTTGAAGTGCCATTAGAAGACTAATGCATTAGTGCCATCAATTATGGTGTTTTTCGCGCATGCGTACTTATTTGGTCTTAGTCCTAAGAAAAGATAGGAACTTTCAAGTCAGGTCTTAATACCTCCTTAAGACTAAGACTAAGTTACGACTTTTATAAACGTACAAATGGAAATATGTACATTTAACTTCTTAGGGTAAACATTAAGGCTAAGTTAGGGTAATTATTAACATTAGCGTAAAACTCTCCAATCTTTACAAAAAAATTCCTACCCCCCTATTTTCGAGGATGCTGATCACAAATCTGAAGTCAGATTTCCGCGCTCGTATGTAATTTTCGAAACAAAAATTCCAAATTGTAACCTCTATATATACATTGCATTAGGTTGAAATTGCAATATGACTATATATTTTGACAACACTGTGACATCATGAAATGAAGAAAACAGAGATGTATATTGCAATTTCAACCTAATGTACTGTACAAATAGGTTATAATTTTGAAAATTTTTTTTTCAAAAACTACATGCGAGCACCGAAATCTGACCTCAGATTTGTGATCAGCACCCTCGAAAATAGGGGGGTAGAAATTTTTTTGTTAAGATTTGAGAGGTTTACAGACCACATTCTGTTTTTCGCCAAAGTACTTACAATTCGAATACGATGTCCCATGGCTTTGGCAGGTAAATTTCTGCGAAACTTTGCCCTAACAGCACCACTTGTACCATGCGGCCTTGTAACTTTGCCCCAAATTGCTCGAACTTTCGATTTAACAGATTTAGGTTTTCCAGGGACACAAGTCTTGTTTTTAGCTTTATATACATAAACACACTTTTTTCCTACGTAGAACCAGCTATCTTCTTTTGCAGTTGTACCTTCTACTTTTAGAAGGGCAGTATTTTCATGTTGATTACGGAGACCACGTTTGTAACCTGTAAATATAGCTTTGGCATATAACCTCCCATGTCTCTTCAAAGGTCTCTTTTTAATGGAAGGTTTATCTGCCGGCGTTGTGGCTTCCTTTGAGGCCTTTTTCTCCTGTTTTGATTTTTTTGTCGCTGTTTCAGCCATTGCTAAAATCAAAATGAAATTTATTCAACTTACATACTTTAATAATCTACCAATATCTATGAAATATTAAATGAGTATGAACTAATTATTGTTAAATCTTAAACTACAATTGTCACTTCATCTATATATAATCATATTTTTAAGAAATACAGTTTAAAAGTTTTAATAAAATAATATTTTAAATACAGGATACTTACTTGGTGGAAATTTACTCCGAAAAGAAACAAATTTTTCTGTGTTGGAGTTTTAGTTTCTTGATATAGAGGTAGAGGTCGCTTTCATTGGCTTCCATGACTTACTTCAGGTGACATCCTAGGACGATAAACTAAACAGGATAACTTGATTCCTATGTTTCAACGTACTAGTGCGTGTGCAGTTGTGACGTCACAATATTCCCATGGTGGTATGGGGTTGTGGTACACATTTTCGTGAATTTTGTATTTTTTATGGAGTTTAATTTATGGTTTCAATAAGTACCGTATTTGTGAATACGTATTTACTTCACTGAAATGTAATTTTATATTATGATGACTGGAATGCGCTAAAAGCTGCGCGAATGGATTATTTATGATCAGCGCCATATTTTGTTTTGTGCCTCTAGCAATGGCGGAGCAGTAGGGGCTTAGCTGATTGTGAATTGAAATGAAATTGAATTCTGGATATGGAGAATTATTTCGTGCTATATGCTGGTTAGTTTTACAGTCCCTTATAAAACATGACATGTTCCAACAATAACACCCACAAAAATACATAAAGGATAACACTAACGACATACAAGATAAAAGAAGAAACCACACTGTACGCCAATGACGTGTTTACAAACAAAATAATGGGAAATTAAGAACACAATTCATATCGTACGTGCAAATTGTTGTCTCTCTCGCACCCACACACATAACCAATGGAGTATGTCTTTGCTGAGTTTCATGTGACTCTTTTTGTCTGCTCCTAGGCTTGGTACCTTTATTTGGATGCGCAAACGGCCTAAACGCATTGCATATCGTACATTTCAGTGATTTACTTTACAATAACTGAAAATTTGTGAAGTAGTTAGGGAAGATCTTTCTACTATATATGATGTGTTATAAAACCAACTTAACAATGGTTCGCACAGAATAAGAAATACTACCTATAAACCACAAACCTAGAAAAAATATAGATGGTGTGAATGTCATATTGTCGACGACCGCTAATTTATGGCCGCCTTAGAAGGTCCAGAATCACTAAAACTTACTTTTTACGCCGATTTACGTTGGTGATACTGTAACCTGAAGCTGATTATGTTTTTGTAGATTACTGTAATTGTTTACATCGATTTTCCTTTGTAGTTTGTAGTGGCAGTTATATAGTGAATTAGTTTTACTAACTTTAACTTCATTTTGCAATATAGCCATCATATTTGCAGTAGCACCAACGTAAAGTAGGTAAAGTGTCAATTTTTTGGACCTTAGGTTCCTAGAAAACACCTGTCACGTGACTTATATCATGCAACGGCGCTGTCTATATTTTTTCTAATCACTTTGAAGTTTAATCACAGAATAAAGGAACTACCAGAAGCGAAAGCTAAGGCGGCGCCTTTGATCTTGGATGGTCACAAAAATTTAACCTTGAATTTGAAATTTGACATATCTAATACTTACTACACTGAGAGAAAGTTGTATATAATATCTACAGTCTACACTAAGAAACAAGTTGACACTATATTTATTTAGTCATATTGAAGCTTTAAGCAGTATAAAATACCTACTATGTATAAAATTATTAAAAAATATAAAATACATGTATAAATTGCATTTATTCCTGTTTATTTTTTTATTGTTGTGAAAATTATATATTTTATTTAACGTGGGAGAGCTTTTTCAGATACATTTGCCGTACAGAAGATTTGATACCTACTGCAATAGATGTTTTAAATAGTATAGTCACTAATATTTCCTTTTCTTCAGTTATGGAAGCTATTTTCATTTCAAGTATAGATTTCAGGTATGAGTACTTGGTGGGCCACGCTAGATGCAGGTCAACTCAATCATTCCGCAAAGCACACAGCAATCATCTGACTTCTCTTACATCTTTTGCTCTTTCCTAGTTCCAAATTTACAAAGTTATTCTTAATTATTTTCAGAAACAAAGTGTACATAAATTTAAAAAAAAATTCCCCTCCATTTATTTTGTTCACTTTACGTTTTAAACCTTAGTTTGTGTCAAAAAATATAATTTAGGGCACCCTGGACACTAGATTCTAAGAGCACTGGTGTAAGACTCGAATGATATCAATATTATGGGAGTTATTTTGAAACTAGTTTCAAGACACCTAAAGGTTTAATTTTGAATAAAAGTAATTTATTTTTCAATGTTTACAGAATAATAACGGAGATGGTCTTAAAGAAAATACAAATATGGTTCTTGAAATATATATTTATACAATACCTATTTTACATAACTATAAATTAAAAGAATCTATCACTTTCCAAAACACACCAAACCGACACAGCGACACACATAAACAAGAAAGCAAAGCGAGCGAGGTTGATTAATAAACCACTTGTAAAATGGCGGCGCCGCACATGCGCACTAAAATTGTGTTTTGGCGGCAGCTCTCTTCTTCGCTTCTGGTAGTTCCTTTATTCTGTGGTCTTGGACAGTGTTTTGTCGACAATACAAGGGTGTTTTATTACTTTGTATTTAAACACGGGACACTTTTCCGCTTCTCTTAATAATTTACCTACCCATTGGGTATACGTTTTTTATGTAATGTACCTAAATGGTTTATTACTTAGTTTATTATTAGATACGTGTAATTTCGATATTAAATATTTTTTAAACATTGAACATTAACATTTTAAATTATTATTGGCTGAACTGAGCAAGAAATAATATGAGATTCTAAAATAGTCAGTACAATCGTTTATTTATGTCTATTGCCTAGGTAGGTAGGTACTAGAAAAATATTTCAACTTGGCAACATTGCATCAGGTCGACATCGAGTTGAACTCTGTGAGCTGTAATCGACCAGGGCTGTGAACGGTCAGTGACAGTCTGAAAAGGGGGTTTAAATAATGATTTGAAAATATTTTTTTTCGGCGTAAATATGCATTTAGATTTTTTTTTTAATCGCGTATTCGCATTATACTCATTATTCCCTATCGCCTTTTAAAATTAATGACATTATGACTGACTCACCCTGTATAATTAACAAAGTAATTTAATACCTGACTTACTTTAGAATCAAAGCCAGAAACAACTGCACTAAGCATGACAACCGGTAGAAGCACAAACTCGAAAATCCAAAACTCGTCTTTCTTCTTGTTTCTTTTCTCTTCTTTTTTTTCTGGTGTTTTGGGATTGCATAGGTGCATTGCTCATTGATTTCATTCACGTGCGATGCGCAGTAAATGCTGCGTACTACTGTTAGCACCTTGATCAAGCAAAACTGACCTCTCGACAAAAAAAATTGTGCCTGTGCGAAGAGTAATTGTTCTTCAAAACAATGTCCGATCACACACATTTGCTTTGATTAAAAAAAACGAAAGAAAATCAATTGGCAAACACTCGAACATCGACCATGTAAGTATCACATGTTTGGACCACTTAAAGAAGAACTGGGAACATGCTATTTTAATATATAGGTGTGGAACCGTTTGTGCGCATCACGACCAACTTCATTTTTCATGACGGAATTAAAAAATATCCAATCCAGTGGGAAAAATTTATTAATAAATTGGAGATTAAGTGGAAAAATAAGAAGTATTTAAATTTTCTTTTACTATGAAAAAATTTTAATAAATACCTGTTTATAATTGATCCACTTTCGTATATATCAAGTTGGAAATTTTAGAAAATGTTGTAAGTAGACAAAATAAGCATTTTGCTAAAAAATGTCTTATTCTTGATAAATATTAAGTAACTCGCCATGTCCACAATTCAACAACTAGGTACTTAAAATTTTAAAGCTTTTCCATGTATTTTATTTCCATTCTAATTGCAAATAGTTAACACTAATTTAAACTTAATAGGTAATAGTTACCTATAAATAAGTATTTTCACCTAACTTGTCTGTAATACCACGCAATTTAATTGTAGAAGTTCGTGTTAAAATCATATAAAATCTATATACAGGGTGTCCCAAATTTCACCGATAACGTTTGCTAAATAAAAACTATTTGCTTTTTGAGTTATTGGCCTTTAAAATTATCAAAAATAAAAATAATTTAATTAATATTTTGTAACACCTTTACCAATCGCGTTGAAATTTGGGATATTTATTTGGACGATTATTGCGTATTATTTTGTAAAACTTAGTGTCATTTACGAGATGATCGGTGAAATCTACCTGGTTTTTGAACTATATTTTAAAATTAAATTGAGTTATGAGTATTTCATGATATTTAGAAAAAATTACTGGCTATTGTTTAGAAAAATGTTTTAATACCCAGGGGGATTTCCCGCAGTGACATTAAATGTGTACAATAATTAAATATACATAAAAATCTAAATAAGAAAATTAGATATTTACATTAGTAACGATAAATATTATGCATATTAAAGATGGATCTCCCGGGAAAAAACATCCGACTCTGGTTCGGGATGAAGCTGCAGAGTGTACAGTAATATAAATATTGTTAATCAGAGGATTGCAAAAAAAATAAAATTTCCATGTTTAAAAAATGGTGTTAAATATTTCAAAAACTAATCACATCACTCAAGACTTTCTAGAGACATAATGTTGCTCTTCGCATTACGCAGTTTTGTCTCTATTTAAGGTCGCCGTATTTCTCGTCGCAAAATGATCAGATTTGTGGTGTTTTTTGGTACTGAAATCTCGAAAAATAAAACACGTAGAGCATAAGTAATATCAAAAATAAAATTACTGATGTTTTGTTTATCCACTTTCACTATTTAAACTCTCCTCAAATAATATAATAACTTTTAAAATGCATTTGTATGACATACATTATTTCACTATTCTAACTTCACATTTTAACAATTATTTTCACATACCTATAAACAAAATTGAACAATCTTATATGCAGAACTATGTAAGTTTATGTTATAACAATGGCCACATTCAGCCGGGGTCAGCCGCTGAGAAATCCAGGCCAATCAAACGCAAGCATTTAGCTGAATTCTTACTTAGCGGCTCAGCGGCTGACCTCAGCTGAATTTGACCAATGTATATACCTGTAGCTGAATTTAAAAAAATACGTATTTTGAAAGATTTCAGTACCTACCTAAAAATTTGCTGGATAGATCGCTTTGTGATGTTATACAGGGTGATTCTTTAATATTGCGAAAAATTTTAGAGACAGGTTCTTTAGATAAAAATAAGAAAAAAAGTTCCCATTAGCATGTGTCCGGAAACGCTTCGTTTCCGAGATACAGGGTGTTCATTTTTTTTGTAATCTACTTTTAATACTTGTTATTTCAAAAGTCATTTAACCGATTTATTAAAACACGAAACGAGTAGTTATTTTTACTCACTCCTACACTCACAATGTGACAAATAGTAATCAACTATTGACAAAAAACAATTATTGATAGTTGGTGGGCATTCCAATTTTCAAGCCAACTGGGACTATTTTGTTTGATCATGATAAGATAATTTAATCAGACGTCTATCAAGACAGATACCCTAATCGTATAGTTAAAAGACTTTTGAAATAACAAGTATTAAAAGTAGATTATAAAAAAATGAACGCCCTGTATCTCGGAAACGAAGCATTTCCGGACACATGCTAATGGGAACTTATTTTCTTATTTTTATCTAAAGAACCTGTCCCTGAAATTTTTCGCAATATTAAAGAATCACCCTGTATATTGATTTTACTTCGGTACGATTCGCAGGTGACATGAAATAACATTCTTGTTAGGTATATGCTAAGCTCTGTATTATTCAGTTCTTAAATGTCTAAAATTACTTCAATTTGTAGAAAACACTATTTCAAGAATATGGCGCCCTTAACTGATTTCGCATCCCTTACCGTTTCCGAGATCCATACGTAGCTGATTTGTAACAGCCTGTATGAAAACCGTCAGTGTAAAAGTAAAATCTCT
Organism: Monochamus saltuarius; assembly: GCA_025584915.1. Classification (NCBI taxonomy): domain Eukaryota; kingdom Metazoa; phylum Arthropoda; class Insecta; order Coleoptera; family Cerambycidae; genus Monochamus; species Monochamus saltuarius. Next base: position 39,377,340 of record CM046723.1, read on the forward strand.
GAAATCCTCATGAAAAAAGTAATAACTAGAACCCGCACTTCGTTCATAGATCTTAGGTCCGGACTTTGGCGACGACTTTATATTTAAATATATGTTATTCATATTAAAACAAATTTAACCTTATTCATGAATTCCTAATTCATATCAGCTAATCGACAAAAACATCGCGTTTATTTACCTGCCGATGTCATTGTCAAGGTCCCGACCGTCGGCCAACCGATCGACAAGAGAGTTTTTTTATAAATGATGGTGGGGTAATATTCCAATGAATAAACTAAATAGCACTGTTTTTATTTTTGCAAAATTTAGAATTTAGATACCTACCCAGTTATTCGTCTTCTTGAAGCAACTCTGACAGCATCAGGATATTCGATAAATAACGCAATAAATGTTTTTGATTTACGGCAGTGTATTTCCCAGTTTTTAATACGACAAACTATGGAAAATTATGTTGACAAGTAAAACAATACACACTATTGGTGTGACGTCACGCCGACAATTATCCAAACAAAGTTAAGTGCTATTTTGTTTGATAAAATAAGCTGTTTTTAAAACTAAACTTTGTTTCCTAAGTGAGTAAGAGTCAATATTGTGTAAAAGGTCTTCCCAATTCCGTAAGCATTACATAACTTAAGAAATTCTAAACATTTACGTACAAACGTACATAATGTTGTCTATTACTCATTAATAAACTAGAATTCACTTTATAAATCTCTTCCATTCTTCATAAAAATGGCGACATGACGTCACCAGAGCCTTGTAATAGCGCGTATTGCGTGACGTCAGCCTTGACATAAGTGGTCTGAATTCTTACCTTAAAAATGCCCCAGTGACATTTACAGCAGTTGCTGGTTATTCAATTTTATTCCAGTACTACAAGTGAATAGTGTAAACTAATAAACTTAATATGAATAATGTTCGATACGCCCCTGATATTGACGTCATCTGCGAACGAGGTGCGGGCTCTACTAATCCTAGATAATATACTTCTACTAATAACGGCAGTGAATTTGCAGCACACGCGTGCACTGTGCTGTTTTTTAATGTGTGAATATATGAACTATGAAGGATTGTATGATTCACTACTAATGGCTATACAGGAAGTCCCGAATTATACTTCGAAAAAACTGAGACATAAGTTTATCTTGAAAAACAGTGGGGATACTTCATATGATATTTTTCATTTTAAGGTCTCGATTCAGAGATACAGGGTGTTAAACACGTTACATTTAAAAAGGTTTCTATTGACTAAAGATAAAATTTTTAAAATTTATACACGAGTAAATGTTAAACGTATTATTAATAAAAAAAGTTAAAACTGCATAATTACAAAAATTAGGAATTCGTGTGAGGTTAATTAAAAAAATTAGGCAATTTTTCTTAAATTTTTAAATGCTTTCAAAAACCTTAAAGGCTAATACAAAATTCTGAGTGTAAATATTTTCAATAGAGTGAATGGAAGCGAGAGAATCTGTACATATTGTAACTTTCTTATGTGTACCTGTTATCGATTTCAGTGCCATCAGGATTCCGTACAGTTCACCAGTATGAATACTGCAGATTTTAGGAAGAAGGTGTCTTGATATGGTATGCCGTGTAGTGTTATAAGGGGAGCAAGGTTTGTCCTGTTTCGGCTAAATTTTATGACTTTAGATTTAACTGTTCTTGACCATTTGGTGACATCTGCCACTGATTTTTGGAGTAAGCTACATGTTGTTGAAGTAACCTTCCCTGCAGAGAAAAGTATAAGATCATCTGCAAAAAGCGTATGTTTAACTGGAGGTTTGATAAGATTGCCCAAGTCGGTAATGGCAAGAAGAAATAAGGTAGTACTTAATACTGAGCCCTGTGGTACTCCGTTTTCTAATGTGAATACATTAGAGCTTTTTCCGTTGGCTACTACTTTACAGGTGCTGTTTGTTAAGAAATTATTTAAAAACGATAGTACGTTTCCTGATTGATTTCTCTCAGTTTATTATAAATTACAGATTTTTGAACTGTATCAAATGCACTTTCTATGTCAAATAATACAGCAATTACTTCTTGTTTATTGACGAAAGCATCAGCAATTTCATTTTGGAGAATCATAAGGTTATCCATGGTGCTTCGGTGAGGTCGGGATCCGGATTGTGCTGGATTTAGAATGTTATGTTGTTCCAGGTACCACCATAGTCTTTTGTTTATCATTTTTTCAAACAGTTTGCACATAGTACAAGTTAGAGATATGGGCCGAAATGTTGTACGGTGGGCTGATGTGGTGTTATCTTTTTTGAAAGGTAGAATGATTGTCGGGAATGCTTGTCTTGTTCAAATTAAGTTATATAGTTTCAACAGTTTTGATAAGCTGTTCATAGTTAGGTATTTGAGAAAGACGAAAGGGATGTCGTCTGGGCCTGCTGCAGAGTTTTGTAGGTAGAAAGAACATTGCAGAGTTCTTGAAGCGTGAAGGAGACATTTAATGAGCTGGAGTCGGATAAAACTGCCTGCAAGGTAGGTGAAATTTGGGGAGCATTTGTATTTCTTCATTTTGTGTGAAAATAGTCAGCAAGAGTCTTAGAAGTGTATTTTGTATGCTACCCCCCTCTTACTTTATTTCAAAACTACAAAAAAAAAAAATAATTTCAATAAAACATCTACACACCACTTTGACCTGATTAATTTCGAAACTTTTTCGTCTCTTGTTTTTTTTTGACGTTTGGTCTTGTTTTTGAGATATTCAAAGAAATTGGTGACAGTGTAGCGCCTCAGCCGCGTAAATTTTATTTAACGTTATAGCAACCCATGAAAACTAAACTCAGTGATTTGTGTAAACTGACGTTTGTGAAAATCACTGTGAAAAGTATTATTTACACACACATACAAAATACACTTCTAAGACGGGTAGGTAGTTCAAACTTCAAGCTTATGTAAGATCATAAGGAGTGTTTGTGTTGTAAATGTTGCTGTAACATCATATTTTATTAATTAAAACCACAACATAAATCCATTAATAACAATAGCGGCAAAAGCAGTTTAATTTGCTGTATAAAATAGGAGTTATTTTTTTATAGACCTGTCCTAAACAATTTTTATCTACACACATTCCGAAATACCTTTTAATATTCGTACAAATAAATAAAATTTATGTCTGTATCTCAACCCTACAATTCTCCGAACAATACTTTACACGAAATTATCTTGTCATGCCTTGTCAACCGTCATTATCAGTTTACTTTATTTAAACAACTGTAAGTATTCATTCAAAAATTGAAATTTTTAATTTTTATCGGTTTTGAAATAGCCATGGCAACTTCATTCTAACACTCATTTTTAAAAGGCTGTAACTTCTATGGGAGGCTAGAATACATTTTTTTATATAAAATATGCCCTCTAAAATCGGCTGAAAAATTCACTGTTCAATTTTCCTCAACTATTTTCGGACACCCTGTATATTCTAATGTATTTTCTCATGCTGAATCTGCGATCTATTTAACCCCATTGCTTTAGGTTCAGTCATTTCAAGGCCAAAGCAAAATATAGATATGCAAGGGGACCAGACTATCGTACCGTTACATGTTTGGGGTCGCTGAATCCGGGATTCATTTGACCCCTTAAGACTAGTTTAAAGGTTATTCCAAGGTCAACTAGAAAGAGCAATAAAAAGTGGTCGGTCGGATAAACTGCACCTATATTTTTTTTATATATTTTCACTCGCTGAATCTGGGTTCCATTTAACTCCATCGCACTAAGTTCAAGGTCATTCCAAAGTCAAAACCAAAGATAGATAGACAAGTGGACCATACTATCATACATTTATCTTTTTGGAGTCGCCGAATAATAATCCGAAATTCATTGAACCCCATCAGGTCATTTTCAAGGAAATTGAAGGTGAAATCGAAAGATAAATATGCGTGAATTAGACCATCATAGATTTATGTATTGGGGTCGCTAGATCTGAATTGGAGATTCAGTTAATCTTATCAGATCAGCTTCATGGTCATTCCAAGGTCAACTATAAAGATATATATGCAAATGAACAAAACAATCTTACGTCTATACTTTTGGGATCAACTTAACCTGACAACCTCAAACCTCTAATACCCAATAACGCCTGTAACTAGTCTACTGATATTAAACGATTAATGAACAAATTCAAATCTGAATGGCACAATAAGCCTAATAAATGGAGATTGTCAAATGATTTTTCTAAGAGAATCCTAAAAGCTATCCTTTTTCATAATATATACCCCTCCAGTCCAGTAGCGCAGTCAGTTGTTTGAAAGGGGAATTGTGGGAATTTGAAAGTTGTCACTGCTTTATTTAGACGTCAATTTGGTTTCACAAAATATCCGTACTTCTTATGTGAATGATATAGTAGAGATAGAAAAAAACCACTATGTAGTGAAAGAATGGCAAAGAAGAGTCTCATTTCAATCAGGTACTAGGAGCATTAATAGATAAGTATTAGTTGCTCCTCTTAAAATCCTGATTCCAACTCTTCACATCAAGTTCAGTTAGGAGTTATGAAACAATGGGTGAAAGCTCTTAATAATGTGGATGCTATACTCGCGACAAGAATTCAGACGACTTACGTCATACGAACAAATTAATAATTCATTATATTTTCATCAAAATATTTAAGAAACTGCAACTGATAGTAATAAAACTATATACTACACTAAAAGTTTGCATTATTGTATATTGCACTAAATTGCAAAAGATGATTGTTTTTAACGCGATCAAATATCGAAAATTACGTTGACAATAAAAACAAATGTGTAATGTCAGCCATGACGTAAGACGTCTGAATTCTTGACGCGAGTATATCTATATCAATATCACGAAAAGTTTTTCTCAATATTTCAGATGCAAAACTGCGGGAAGAATTTTCAATGGATTTCAGATTCGTAAAATGATGAGAGACGACATTTTTGTCATCAAAATGAGAAAAGACGAGAAAGTGGCATTGTACAGTTTCAAATGGATTATCGAGAATTTCCTGAAGAACCATGAAAGTAGATTATAGGGAAAAACTAGCAAAAATGGTAGAAAACTATAGGCAACTGGGTTGCTCGATTAATCTGAAATTATATTTCGTGGATTCCCATACTGACTACTTCCCATAAAATCTTGGCGCTGTCAGTAAAGAACAAGGATAAAGACTTCATCAGAACCAGAAGAATGCAAAGCGACTTTACCAAGGCAGATGGGATAAATATATGCTGGGTGATTTACGTAAAAGACATCCGTTCCACATATCCTTTGAATGTAAGAGAGGTACATATCACAAAGAACGAGAAAAAATAGCACACGTTATAAACCATCAAATTTACGACGATTGTTACTGTATAAAATTCGTTATTCTCAAGAGTTGTGATTTTTATCGCTTCTATGCATCGGTTACAGGGCGGCATGGGCGTTATTGGATATTAGAGTTTTGAGGTTTTCAGGTTAAGCTGACGTATGTACGATGGTTTTGCCCATTTACATATCTATCTTTCGATTTCTACTCGAAATAACCTTGAAACTGACTTGAAGAGGTCAAATGAATCCCGGATTCGGGTTTAGCGACTTCAAAACATAAACGTGTAATAGTCTGGTTGCCTTGAATATCTATTGTTTGCTTTGACCTTATAATGATCTTTAACCTAGGGCAATGTGGTTAAATGGACTACAAATTCGGATACAGCCTGTGAAAATACAGAGGAATATGTAGGTCCGGTGCACATAACATTTTTTTTAGTGGTGCTGTGTTATTTACTATATTGGATCGGTCAGTGGTCGCGCGGTTTATGGCGTCAGTACTTGAATCGAGGTGACTAGATCGCTGTGGGTTCGACCCCCACAGCCGGTAGACCGTATATAAACTATATTCGTGGAGAGATTGGCACTCTCTCTGCGGGTATGGTAGGGTGGAATAATGTTGGCTTGGGTCAATGTGAGAGATTGATACCGGTTGATATTTGTCTACCCCCCCAATTAATGAGGTGTTCCAGGGTTTCCCTCATTCCTGCATTGAATGGTGGTTAGGGCCTACCAACGTAAGTCGTTCCTGGGCGCAAATGCGGCCTGCTTAATAATATGCCGCCCCCTCTCCCGCACAAGTCTTCGACTTCTGAGCTAATCCTCGTGATTAGAATGAGGAGTAGAGATTATTATTATTATTATTATTATTATTATTATTATTATTATTATTATTATTATTATTATAAACAAAAATTTGCATTTTGTTAAAAAATAGGGTACTTTTGACATTTAAAACTTATAAAAAAATTACACATTTTTTGTAAGCGTTGGAAAAAATTATACATTTTTATCTGTACCTTACTTAATTTGAACCCTAGGCAGTTTGACTTTCGAATGACTTAATTTTATTTGTTAATTTTTCAATTTTTTATGTTCTGGACGCATTTTTTTTCGAATCTTTAAAAAAGTGATTTTTCGACATGCTTAATTGAATGCTAAATATTTGTATGTATTTAAAACTCAAATATTATTGTAACTGTCATCGATGATATTCCTCTCAAAAACTAAGAATAACTGAAAATTTTGTAAAAGAGAAAAAAGTTTCACAATAAATAAAGCTGCCTTACAATTAAACTTTATTTAAGAAATTTAAAGGTACCTATAAGAAAGTTTGGAAACTAAATACACTGTTATAGCAGCAAACCAGAAAAACAGGAAATATGCAAGTAAAATATACTTTTATAAGTACTTATTACTTTCTTGCCAAAATTTGTTTCTTCGTATTCAACTGCTTTTGAGAAAAACTGAGAAAATCTGACATTTAGGGGAGGCTTCAATTTAAAAAAAAATATAAGAAGACCCCTCTTAAAATTTGTGAAGGAAACCACCTCTGATTTTTTGTATACTTATGAAATACCCTATAGATCAGATAACAATTGATTTTTGTAGAATGAAACCTAGAAGAGTTAAATTGTCCAATTGGTCAAATGATTGCTAAAATAGATTGGTAGATGCGAATAAGTTGCATCCATTTCTATTTTTAGTATTTAAGGTGCACGACTAGACTGCCAATTTTTTAGTTGTGTCGATTACAAACATTAAGTCGATAGATCAAGATTTACTGTTGTCGGATTATTTATCGCTGTATATGTTTTGGACTGGTTTTTGTTGACAGCACAAAGGTTTTTTGAAAAACTTTTTAGTCTCTCCTAATAATTTACCTAGTGATTATTGGTTTTTTATCTCACTATTTCTGTAATGAAATGTAAATGGTTTATTATTTGATCCGTGGGATACCATAAGTCCTAGGAAAATATTTAAATTATATTGTAATAAGCGGTCAGTAATAGTGGGTAAAGGAGGTTTAAATAATGGTTTAAGAATTTTTTTTTCGGCATAAATATGCACTTAATTTTTATTATATTGGGTTTTCCCTATATTCTCTTAAAATTAATGACACTATGATCTTCTATATATTTTTATTATTTAATACATTGCCGCGTAATCATTTATCAATTACTCAATTACAAATTTATAAAGAAAAAGTGTTAAAAAGCTATCTATGCCAATAACCAATTATCAATATATTTATTATTTTAGTACATTATTGAATCTGAATTTGTCCGATTCGTAATATGTATATGAGTATAGAATCATGTTTGTTCATACGTAGTTATTTGAGATCAAATTAGCACATAACTTTGTCCAAGTCTAGTGCTAACTAGGTGTATTTTGGTGATAATTTAATTAGCAATTTCAAAAACAGTAATTGCTTGTGTACTCCGGTCAAAATCATATATTTGCGTAGGTACGGTTTTTAAATATTTTTGGACTAATTATATCATCAGTAATAAATCATATGTAATTTAAACCAAAAAATATTTTGATAGTATTATTCTTATGTTGAATGTTTCGCTTTCAAAATAATTTAACAAGTTCATAATGGATAAAATTAAAATATATTTTATTATCAACGCATTAGAAATATTTTTTTCAGTAGATTTGTCGAACAAATATATTAGGTATCAAATTTCAGTATGTACCTGTTTTACAATTTTTTTTAATTAACGAAATTAATTTGCTACAGATCACGTATTGAAATTCAAGTACACTTTCTGCTCATAGTAATCAATAGTTAATATTATTATCATATACGTAACATAAGAATTAATGATAATATATAACCCTTTATGTAACAAAATTTAAATATTTTTGTCGTTGGCATCAAGGTTTCATTGTGGTACTGGTAATTAAGTACCACCCAAGCTTTAAGAATTTAAAGTGTTTAAGAGACAAATGTGCTCAAGTAGTCAGTGAAGGACCGTCATAGTATCTTTTAAGTAAGACAAAGTGGTCACTTCTACTATGCTCAGTACCGGGATCTTGGATTGGAACCAGTAATATTTGCAAGGTGGCTTGATTAGGAAAAAGTTGTGTATTTTTTGCCTGAAGAGAAATATTTTGCATAGTTCTTGAAATAACGGCTGAAAACTGAAAATGTGCGTTTTTTATTTCTTCAGATCATGTTATGAACTTTGGCACCCTTATTGTTCGTCATTCTATGTCTACTAAATGCTCAAATTTTCTTAGTCAATTTTTGACTTCTTTATTAGACTTCCTAGATTTAAATAGTTCGTGAGTTTGGTCTTATACGAACAGTAAGGTTATCTTCTATCAAAAGCAATGTTGTAAATCTTTTCGAAATCATTTTTATAAGTACTTTTCACCTTAAAATTTTGAAAACGACTGCTAAAATGCAGACGCCAGACGCTTCTAGCAAATCATGCGAACGTAACTGCTAGGCGTTAAACGAGCCACACATTATACGATTTGTCGTACTACAGGTTGTATGTACGACTGTAAAATTTCTTTTAATGCTTATTACCATCCGCGGGCTAATCCGACTGAAAGAATCAATCGAGTTATTAAAACTATGATACGTTCATATGTGAATAAAAATCACCGAACATGGGATGAAAATTTGTATAAATTTGGTTTCGCACTTCGTACTGCAGTTCATGAAGTCACAGGTTTTACTCCCACTTTTCTTAATTTCGGACGAGAAATCTATCTATCTGGAAAAGCCTCTAATAAATTTGAGTCGACTACGGATGCCACAGAGTTAGATTTCGAAAATCGTGAACACTGGTCTTCTCACATGTCAGGTCTTAAAGATTTATGCAATAAGGTTAAATCCAGATTAGATACGGCTTATGCTAAAAGTGTTCATCAATATAATTTGAGAAGAAGGTCCCCAGCGATCTTAGCAATTGGTCAAGTGGTTTGGAAAAGAAATCCAACTCTATCAGACGCTGGAAATTACTATGCATCCAAATTAGCCCCTAAATTTATTAAATGCGTAATTTCTGAAAAGATCACTTCAAATATATATAAGTTATCAGATTTTGAGTCAGGAAAGTCACTGGGAAATTGGCATGTACAGGATATTAAGGTCGACTAGTTTGTAAAGTTCTTTTTTGAGTAAGGGGGGAGTATTACATTTTTGAGTTATCCGGTATATATACAATTCGTGTACTCAAATAGTTTTTGCCGCGGCCAAGTTTTTGCGCGAAGGGAAAAAAGAGAATGCTTGGGGAACCTACGGCGGTTCGATAGCAGAGAACGAGACTTAGAAAAATTGATTTCGAAGCCTAGTCAATAAATCGTATTTAAACGGATTTTTCACTAGAACCTTACCTAGTTGGTATTTTGGGAAATTTTGGTTAGAAAGTATATCGTCTATACTCTGAGGAGTTATATTTTGATTAGAAAGAAAATGTCTCTTGATGATTAGGGCGTCAGTCACAAAAGGTGAGTTAACTAACTAATTTATTAGATAAATATTAATGTAATCGGCCGACACGCGGGTTTTCTTTATAATCTTTTAGGCATTTTTTTCTTTATGGTATGAAAATATTCTTCCACCCATTGAGAAGTACACGAGAAATATTGCCCCATTGAGATACGAGGGAACCCAAAAAGTATATTAAGTACCCCAAAGTTTTTCTGAGACACCAAGGAAAAAAAAAGGAAGGATCGTCCTATTTCTGGAAGGCTCTGCGGATGAACGTGGATAAGCACCACATAGTGGACTATTTTATCGTTTTTTTAAATTTCAAACTCTAAAGTAGAACGATATATGACCACATTTCCGCCGTTTCATATGTATGTAGCTGATAAGTTAGTAGTTAAGTATACTCCCTCCGTATTAGGAGCAATAAGAGATTTCGCTTATTGTGAAAATTGTGGTATTATTGTCAGTTACCTTTAGATTATTATTTTTTTGTCAGTATCTAGCCATTTCTCGCGAGAACTAGATAAATTTTAGTAATGAGAAATTGTTTGTTTGTCTTCGAGATTATTCACTAGTATTATTATTGTCTGCCATTTACTATACCCCCACGTTGTTTAAATATATTAAATAGTTAAAGTGTGGTTTTTATTTATACATTCTGCCTTTAGAAACATTGCTTTGGCAATCTTATTTTAGTGATTTTAACTTAAGATAGAAAGGTATGGTTAGGCGCCCTCTTTAAAAATTTGAAATCATTTATATTAATCTACAACTTTAAACCTACTCCCGACTCCACTGAGCAGTTGGACATACCTTTTATATTTTTTTTGGTCATCACCAAAGTAACGTAACAGTATTTTAAGCTAATATAGATTAATTTCTTTAGATAATTATTGAATAGAGCTTAGTCTGTGGAATGGTTCATTAGCATACCTAGATGTTTGGTATCAGAGATCATAGAAACATATGACTTCATTGATAGGAATTGTAGGAGATTTGATATATACCTATTAGCTTAAAATACCTTTCTTAAACAGTAAAAAATGTTACAAAAGCTAATAATAAAAAATATATGGGTAGATATTGTGGGTGTAATTCAACGCTGGTTGGGATTTTAGCCCACAGAGTAGTTAGTTTCACACAATATTGTTAATACCTGAAAATATATAAAAAAACTATACATAAATGGCAAGCCATTTGTTAAATAATTTAAATAATTTTCCCTATTAAGTGGACGGGGTAAATGGTCCCAAAATGTTATCGGAAAGTATTCCACACCAAATATTTATTGAGAATTCATGCTGAAAATGTTGTTCTCGTAGCAAGAGAACATTTTACAGTTCCCAGGAATGGCTATTTCTCCAATTAAATACACCGCGCTGGGTGAATGTAGCTTCGTCCGTAAACAATATTTTATTATAAAATGTAGGGTCAGCATTTTGTTGCCGACGAAGAAACTGTGCGAACCGAAATCTACCAGTAGGATCTTGTGGCATCAACTGTTGAACCGGACAAAAATGGTAAGGATATAATTTTTCTTTGTGGAGTATTCTGAAGACGGAAGACTGACTTACACCAGTAGCTGATGAAATTCGGCGTGTGCTTGTTTGCGTGTTTCCGGCAATTCACACTAACATCCTCTTCTTGCTCGCCGCTAATACTTTAGGCCTTCCAACCTCTCGTTTAGCAAAATGATCCCGTTTCTCCTAATCTGTCGTACAACATCTTGAAAAGCTTGTGGTTAGGTTGTCTGTTATTTGGATTTAACTCCAAGTACATCGCTGCTGCATGACGACTTGACCACAATAATTTTCTTGGGCATACACACATACCATGTTTCTCATTTCAACAAACGAATAATCATTATGACGCGGCATTTTAATAAAAAAAATCGAAATGAAGAAGATTATATTTATAAGTATGTTGCTTAGAATTGACATTAATAATACATGACATTTCATTGACAGCGGCCTACTTCATTTAAGTCATCTTATTTAAAGGACGTTGAAACAAATAATTTTGTAAAGAAATAGCAAATCGTTCTTATTTTGAAAATGGTTAAGTTTATCGATTTTTAACAGGTGTATCTTTTTTATTTAAAATTGAACGTAGTTTAATAATTTCTTTTTGGAAATTCAGATTTATGAAGGACAAAAAAGTTTACTCCGACAGAACACTGCAATTAGCGCATCCTAGATGTGATTGCAAAATAGTTACCATTTTCGTAATTTACCACCTCAGAAAACATAGGTGTACAAACTTTCAAGACAATCCGTTCAAAGATGCTCAAGATATTTAAAAAAATCGAAAATATTTTTTCAACTTTAACACTATGTAGATCGACAAAGAGCAACATTCGGATAAGGCATATTTGGCTCAATCGCTCTATTTTCAGGTCAACAACCTGCCCTTAAGCTCTGTCTCATTATTAATGAATCACCCGTATGTAATATGTGTCAAATAAACTGACAGATAACTTTTCAAAGCCTACTAGAGACAATTTGACAGCTTGTATATCATATCTAATACATTTGTGGTACGTCAGAAAATGTTTAAATTAATATTACTCGTCAACGGAATATTTTATCCAAATAAAATAAAGAGTACCTTAGGTTTAGTCTAAATCGTTTCCAGCTTCGTAGATAATAAAAATAACTTTTTAAAGAAAATATTCAGCATTTTTTATTTCTCCAAATATAATAATGAAATATCTGCCCACAATAAAAATATGTACTAACAAAACACTTACATTGGTTGAAAGAATTTTTAAAAGACTAAAGTACATACTACTAAGTGAAAATTATAATAATATGGGGTCATTGCAAATCAGTCACCGAGAAGTGTTTTTAATTAGGTAATTATATAAAAAAGTAAAACTTATTTATTTCTAATCATACTGTGAAGAACAATATACAAAAATAAATAATATGAGTTAGGTATAGGTATTCGTGTACAGCAGTAAACTTGGAACTCAAATGGAAATTTATATTGTCTTATTCTATTTGAACTGACGTATCTGTTCACTTAGGTAATAATTTTGGAAGGTGAAAACAACTTCAATTATTCTACCATAATTTACGACTTTGCGTCATTAATTACAAATGTTTTTCCTTTGAACAATACAAAGGTAAACACGCCATTTAAACATTTTTAATTTTTAATTAACTAATATAATTAGGTACTTTAAATGTTATCGTTATGGCATAATTCGTCTAGTGTAATTATTCCATATATTTAATAGTTTGCTAAACGAAAAATCAATAACAGGCAAAAGCCAGTGAAATAAAAATGTTTTTATTATAAGTTCAGTCATAATGTCATTAATTTTAACCACATATTAGTCTACTTATAACAGTCTATACACCAAAACATATCTCCGGTTAGTACTAAGGGCAGCAGTCGCCCGAGAATGAAAAAAACATGAAAAATTATTTTCATTTCTGTTAAATTTGTGTGATTATACTTACTAAGCGTTACGTATTACAATCTATACACCGAAATATATCTCCGGCTCCTACTAAGAGCGGCAACTGCTCGAAATGAAAGATAATATGTAAAATAATTGAGTGTTGAATTTTTCAGAGTAATTATATTTACTAAGCGCTACTTAGGTATAACAACCTATACAGCTTTACATGCCGACTCATACTAAGGGCAGCAGCTCCGTAATGAAAAAAAAATATGGCAAATTAGTTTTCATGTCTTTTTTTCATAACGGAGAGGCTCCCCCCTTATTCCGGGCCAGAGATATATTTTGATATATAGATTGTAATAAGTAGTACTTAGTGAGTATAAGCAGCCCCGCAAGGGATGGCTGCCACCTTTAGTGATGTTTTGGTGTATAGATTGTAATCAGTAGCGCTTAGTAAATGAAGATTACAGGGAAACAACGTGTAAAGTGGCGGCTCGTCGTATGAAGCAACTGAGGCCGGGCCTCACTGTAAAATTTGGCTTTCACTATGTATTTTAATATCCCATAATTTCCAATACGATTGCCTACTACATTTATCAGAAATCAATGTAACGAAATAAAAAAACTACTGTTTCTGAAATTATTGCTACAACTTGTGAAGCCATTTGGAAGAATCTGAAAGATATAGTTTCTTTCCTGAAATAAAAAGAGAAAGTTGGGAAGTTGAATCAACTCAAAACGGCATGACCTTGTTGAACATGAAATTGTCTCGTAACCAATCAGGAGGCGAGAAGGTATTCCATTCCGTCCTCGATCCGTGCTAATTCCGTGTCATGCGAACGGGCTCTAGCAAACTATCTAGTTAAAACATTGATATAAAAGTACGCATTTAGTGACTGTAACTTTGTAAAAATGTTATGTAAAGTTGCTTGTTTAGTGGGGAGGCCATGTCGTCTAAGATGAATCTTCGTCTAGTGACAGGTATTCAAACTGGACACTGTTGGTTAAGGAAGCTCCTTTATTATATGAGGAAGTGTAAAACACATCTTTGTAGGGGTTGCAAACAGGAAGACGAAACAGTACTCCATGCACTCTGTAGGGGCACTGCCATTTCGTCGACAAGAGAATCCATGTTGGGAAAACGATGGCCTTTTATGGCCTACATTAGAGAGATTCCCCTGAACAACGTCACCACCTTCTTCTCTTTATTAGGCTGGTTAGCGGCTCAGGTGGATTGAAATTATAATGAGAGGAAGTACAAAGGGCTATAGCTTCTTAAGTTACCCTCCCCACAATTCCATATTTCAAATTCCCAGATTCCTTATGGGGCGACTGCCGCCCTTAATACGGACCAGAGATATGTTTTGGTGCATAAGTTGTAATAAGTAGCGCTTAGTATAATCACACAAAATTTAACAGACATCATTGCAATCATTTTACATATTTATTTTTCATTCCGACCGACCGGAGACATCTGAAGCTGTATGTGTAGTTATAAGTAGTCTTAGTCTTATAATCAACCTGAAGAACTTAACAGTTCTGCGTAGAACCACGCTGTTTGCCCTGCTTCATTATCTCAACCTCCTATTGTCATCAGCATATCAAAATATTCTCTATTCGAATAATTATCTGCCATTATGTAACATACCAATCCAATAAATGACATATTGCTGTTAATTTGTTTAAGATTTCTATGGCATCACGATTGATTTTCATTTCTTTAAAATTTATCACAATAACATGAAAAGTAATTGTCTGATCGAAAAACTGTAAAAATGTTTTCTTTTCCGTTTTTGCTCTAAATTAAGTTCACATTCTTCGTGTCTGCGAATTTTGAGACACCTTGTATAGTATGTCAAAAATAATTGTTTATTTAATTAATTACAGCATTTTGAATTAAACTAGTGTGATCATGCAGGGCTGGTGTAAGTTTTTTTAAATAATTATTGAATAATTTTATGAAACACATAACATGACGAAGTAAACGAATGGATTTAATTTAATAAAATAATTTTTGATTATTAAATAATCACTGCCATGTAAGAACACAATTTTTAAGTATTACTACAAACCAATGTAATAGAAGTATTATTACATTAAAGAAAAAGAGCAATTAGATTGTAAATTACTGAGATAAGAAATGAACAAGTATGTGATCATCTAATTAGTTAACCTACTCGGTATTCAAAATTAAAAGTGACCTTCTTCCTTTTTAATAATCAAAACTTGTCTAAGAACGAATGAAGGAAAGAAGGAGGAAAAGAAGTATAGCGAGTTTAACGAAAATAAGAAACATGTTTTCGGCACATAAAGTGTGAGTATTAAATATTTATTCAATAATAACTTTCTCTAGCGTTTAACTTTAAATGAAAGTAGGTCTTGCAAATGACTACAAAGGAATAGTAGGTACCTATCCAGAATTTTTATTCCGCATTCTGTATTTTTATGTTATTTTAAGGGACAAATTGTGCTAGTTTACAATTTTATGGCGATTCGCATTATATTTAAAAACTAAGTAATACTATGTAAGTTAATTAAACCATATATTTAATAAAAAATACGAACGCTCACTTTACAGATCTAGAAACAAATAAATCGTACTACAAGCGAATAATATTTGTAAGGGCATTGTGTAATACTACTTATTACTCAAAGGTAAGGGTAAGTATCGCATTTTTCAAACTTCAGGAGATATGTATTTGTATTGTTATTCATATAACCCACTTAAGAATTTATGCACATGAGGTGTATCGTTACACACGCGTATAATATTCGTAACATATCTTCACTGGAGAAGTAAAAAATTATATATTTGTATCTACGAGTATTTTAGATTAATTACGAGGGTGCATAACGTGATATATGAAAATATGTATATATCTGCTCAGTACTTAGGATTTATACATTATTATTTAGTTAATTAGGAACAAATTTTTTAGTTCATCACTGTCATGACAGTATTATTTATAATAATGAATACACAATCTATTGCAATAATAAAGGCACTTCATCAAATCAGTTTTTAAACTCCTGGAAGTTCTGAGTAGAAATTTTGCTATATCTTTATTGGTGAATGGAACAACAAAAAACTCATGTTGAAAGTTTAAAGTAGATTTTATTACGAATACGTCAGTAGAGCGAACTAAATAGCCAAATTCGTGTTAAAGAGTATCATTATTATTGCAATCCATTGTAGCTTTTTCGCAGGATCGGATAAATTTATTTTAAGAAACGCGTTCCCTTTGTTTTATTTTTATTATAAATATAATAACATTGATAGCAGGTGAACAAGAATGAAGAATAGAGCCAGAAGTAATATTAAGAACCATTTCGCGAAAATTTCAACCGACAAATCAAAATGTCACTACCGCACAACTACATTTTCAATCAAAAGTAACAACAACTGACTTATTCCGTTATTTAAAAAACATACATCATACTGTACAATATGAGAATTGAATTGAAGATGAAACTCCTGTTGGCAATAATGATTTTTCAACAGCCACAAACTCCACTATTACCTGTGGTTGCAGTTCAAGTAGTACTCTTAGTGCCGGTTTGTTATTTTTGGCAGTTCTGAACCAGTTCTAAAAGTCCGTTGGCACAGACCTTACTGAACGAGAATCGGCACCTAAAAGGCTGTCTAAGCGCTAACCAATTAGCGAGCGTACGATTGCCGTATCGTATCTGCATGGTGTATTAGTATTAGTGCCGTGACGTATCTTGCACGTATGTTTACAACCAAAAATAGCGATACGAAACATACCAATCTTTCGGTACGATTCCCAGTTCTCAACGGCGGAGTCGTATGATATGATTCTCGGAAAAGACCCGTTTCGCCCATCTCTAGAACTTGTCACCTGTAGGAGACTAGGGGTGATTATGTGGTGCCACGCCACTTGTAAATCATCACTCCACCTTCACTTTACCCCAACGCGCGCTACCGCATTTGTTTGCGTAGGCTGCAGTGATTACATCTGCCATTTGGTCACAACACCATCATTACATCGTTTGATTACCACCTCAGTGCGCGCCTTGCCTTAAATTCCATGATTCTCTTTCATTTTAGGTTTCTCGAGCATTAACGGTTTCGAAATTATTTAGGATTAAGAATAGTTTTTAGATTTTTTTAGGTAGGTACATATTTAATTCCGAAGTTAAAATCCCACATTACCCAGAAAATTCTACATTCCTATAATAATATAGGCATAGGCTTATGTATCGTGTATCTTTAAAAATAAACTTCCTGGGGATAGAAAATGACCACTGACCACCTTGTATACTTCCAATTTATTTTGAGAGTTGTTTATAGCGATGAATTTTCACCATTACGTCTTTTCAAGTATTTCGATTGTGAATAATTGCATAACAATTAATTAATTAATACTTTTCGCTATATGAGTATGTACCCGTATTACAACATCTTGAGACATTTTTGCTTCTTAGATATTCTATTGTAGCATGCCATTTATTTATAAGTTATTCTTCTCTTTCAAAATGCGAAAACAACAATAATTTTATTTTTATATACTTTTGTTCGACGTGTTTTATTTTTCGAGATTTCTGCACCTTCAAAACTTCATACATTTGATCATTTTACGCCGAGAAACACGACGACCTTAAGAAAAAAAAACTGCATATAATCTACACCGACGCTAGTCAAATATACGTCATCAAAACAGAGCAATATACAAGATAGTCTTATACATAATATCCTTGTTTATGTAGACAAACAAGGATAATATGCATTTATTCAATAAGAATTGTCAGTTGTTAAATTGTCATTTTAACGTATAGCGAAATTTTACTCTGTCAAACTTGACATACGTTTAATATTTTTACTACGATTTTGAGAACGAAAACAGAGAGTTTTTCGAAACGTCAATAATACGGAAGTGCGCGATAGTGATGTGATTTTTGTTATTTTTTACTTATCTGCTTTTTTCAGTGTGGGATTTTTTGGTTAGGCAAACTTAGTTTCAAAAATAACCCTTGACTGTTCCGTTTGGCGCAAGGGCTTATTTAATTAATCTTTATTATTTTTCAGAAGTGTGGCAAAAACCCAATAAAACTAAAGAAAAAGAAATTTTACTTTTTAAAATTATTTTTTAATAAGTAAAAATGGCTAATATTATATTTATGAGAATAATGTGGCTGATGTTGCTCGCTTATACGGAAAACTCTTTCTATAACGAATCATTCCAAATTCAGAAGTTTAATCTTATCCAAATCAAAGTGATAGAGAAACTTGTGATTTACGTGAATCTTGTAGAGGGTATGCCTGTTACTTGTCTTGTTTATTTTTGGAAATTTCCAAAAAAGTTGTATAGGCTCCTGTACACGTTTGGCCAACTAGTTGGGCCAATGAGTTGGGCCAACGTGTACAAGAGCATTTGGCGTACTTGGTCATTGGCGACCAGCGTTGGCTGGCCAGCCGAATGTTGTCGGTATTGTGTGCACACATCAAAAGATCTTGGCCCAATCCGCCAATAGCGTTCACACGTTGGCCTCTTCTTCAGTTTGTAGTTGCCGTTTAAGCGGAAAGGGTAGTGTTGCGGCGTAATAATAAGGAAGTGAGTTTGAGTATAAATTTGTACCAAAACGAATCAATAATATGGAATCCTAAACATAAAAATAAGAATAAATTGCCGCGGCCGCAATATTTTTTACATCTATACCCGTTAAATGGCCAATACAGAATGAGCAACGTGTAAACAGTGTCCTCATTTTTGACTCAAATCATTGGCCCAACTAGTTGGTCAAACGTGTACAGGAGCCTTATGAAACAGTTGCCTATTTTAACAAGTAGGTAGAATATACGGAACTTAGAAAACACCCTGTAGATATGTCTGGTATAATTAACGTAATATGAACTCTCATAATTTGCAATTAGTTGCAAAACAAATTATTCGTTGTACGAGGTCTCGTAACATCAGTCTTTATTACATAAAAAATAATACAAACAACAGTTTATCAAAATTAGAGTATTTATTCAGTTATCTGGAGTCTACATTGTTTCATATTGATTGCTGATGAGAACGCGACGCAAGTTATCCAGAGTACTTCTTAGACTTGTACAACTGTGGACAAAAAAACCTGTATCTGGTCTAAAACATTTAAAAGAATTCAGACACCGATCTTCGCAATTGCAACAGTTGATGGCAGCAGGGCCGTAGCTAGGGTACTTCGCGTCTGCATGCGATAATCTAAATGTCGCCCTTATTCATCACTTCCCATATATAAAAAAGTAACACAACTTTTTCATAAAAATAATGATTAAATTGTATTAAACGTAACATAAAAAAAAATAGGAAAATTAACCTGAATTTGGCGCCTCTCATAAGAGACGCCTGCATGAAAATCACGCAATGTCCGCTCGGTAGCTACGACCCTGAATGGCAGTGGCGAGTCGTCAGGTGACGTATCACATCTCCTGAAATTACCGGTTGATCGTAGGTACGAAATTATTTTTAATCTAATATAAATTTTATTTATATTTGAATATGTCTTCTGTTTTATACATAAAAAGTACGTGATTTATGTTTATCCCATAATTTACTAAAATCAGATATACAAATATATTATTATAAAACGTAGGGCACTGAACGCCTTCTCAAAAAAAAAAAAAATTCCCTTCATTGTGCGGGACTACTGATTTACAATGCACAAGCAAGAAGTATCCCTGAATTGCTTTAAGTTAAAATCCGCTGCAATTCACCAGCATTGTTTACGGCGGTTGCTATGACAACGAGGATGCATATAACTGACCAGCGGGCGCTACGGAGGTTGAGAGCTGCTTCACTTATTTATACAATGATAAGAATAAGTTCTCGATGCTTGGTTCTTCGCATGTTATGTTATTCGTAGAAATGTTTCTATTTTTATATATGACCCCATTTGTGTTTTGTTAGAAATACCATCATGCTAGCAAGGATAGATTTGACAAAAAATTCAAATAAGAAACGAACTTAAGTGCAGTATGGCATGATCGATAAATTTGTAGTGTTAAAAGTTCGAAGAATGGACCATATACCTTAATATTTAAAAAGTAATAGGATTTGTTAGATACTTTTTTAATGTAAAAAAATTGTCTGCGTCGGACCAGACGGTGGAAGTTATACTTCTTTGGCCATTCTCATACACCTACTCGTACGTACAAAAAAAAAATTCTTAAAAAAAACACTCGTACGTAAAAAAAAATTCTTAAAAAAAAAAGTTCTTAAAATATATATATATATAGTTCTTAAAAATAAGTTCTTCCAAATTTGTTCTTCCTTTTGAGCGTGACGCGGTTTCTCGACCAACATCCCATCCCAATGTGTCTAACGGGCGCAAAGAAGTATAACTTCAATAAATTCACCACGAAATATTATTTTTATCCTTCCTTTTCGTGCGCTTATCTTCTATACATTTCATCAGACATTGGCAAATACGCGCAAGTGGTAATTTTGATTATTCCACATATAGTAGCAAATTTAACAACTTATCTTATATTAACGTTGAACATCTCTCAGAATGTGACATTTAATTCAATTTCTAAATTAAAAAACAAGTTAAAATCCGCTGCAATTCACCAGCATTGTTTACGGCGGTTGCTATGACAACGAGGATGCATATAACTGACCAGCGGGCGCTACGGAGGTTGAGAGCTGCTTCACTTATTTATACAATGATAAGAATAAGTTCTCGATGCTTGGTTCTTCGCATGTTATGTTATTCGTAGAAATGTTTCTATTTTTATATATGACCCCATTTGTGTTTTGTTAGAAATACCATCATGCTAGCAAGGATAGATTTGACAAAAAATTCAAATAAGAAACGAACTTAAGTGCAGTATGGCATGATCGATAAATTTGTAGTGTTAAAAGTTCGAAGAATGGACCATATACCTTAATATTTAAAAAGTAATAGGATTTGTTAGATACTTTTTTAATGTAAAAAAATTGTCTGCGTCGGACCAGACGGTGGAAGTTATACTTCTTTGGCCATTCTCATACACCCACTCGTACGTACAAAAAAAAAATTCTTAAAAAAAACACTCGTACGTACAAAAAAAAAATTCTTAAAAAAAAAGTTCTTAAAAAAATATATATATATTATTATTATTATTATTATATAATATATTAAAAGTTCTTAAAAATAAGTTCTTCCAAATTTGTTCTTCCTTTTGAGCGTGACGCGGTTTCTCGACCAACATCCCATCCCAATGTGTCTAACGGGCGCAAAGAAGTATAACTTCAATAAATTCACCACGAAATATTATTTTTATCCTTCCTTTTCGTGCGCTTATCTTCTATACATTTCATCAGACATTGGCAAATACGCGCAAGTGGTAATTTTGATTATTCCACATATAGTAGCAAATTTAACAACTTATCTTATATTAACGTTGAACATCTCTCAGAATGTGACATTTAATTCAATTTCTAAATTAAAAAACAAATTAACAGCTGGTCATGATTTAGTTCCCAGTTTTTTAGTTAAAGACTGCTCACGTGTATTAGCCTATTAGTTATAGTACCAACACTTTTAAAAAGCCGCCAGTGTATGTTATGTCTCACAATTTTAATATTATTTCGGAACAATGTGATATACATTTTTCATCTATCAACTCTGTGAGAAAGGCTGTAGAGGAGAGGTTTTAACAATTTTAATTTAATTAGTTATTATTAGTTTATTTATGCTGTTTTACTATTACATCTTTATACATTTATGTACGTGTATTATTACTGTATGTATTTACTCGCATTTTATTTTATTTTATTGTTTCTTTCCATATGTATTATAATTTTTATCCTGTAAATGGAATTTTCTGTTGGGAAATAAAGTTTGAAATTGAATTTGAATTTGAAGTGGTGAATATTGGCCAAATATGCTAGTCCGGAACTGGCTTTAGAATTTTTAGATAATAGCTGTTTTTGAGTTTTTAGTCATATTTTGTTTCATTTGGTTAATAAATATTATGCAACCTTAAGCTACTCATTGAGAATTGCAAACTTAAGAGATGTATGTATGTACAATCGTTTGCAATAATAATGACACTCTCTTAATACAGTTTTTGAACTTCTGGAAGTTTTGAGTAGAAATTTCATTAAATCTCTATCGGTGAGTGAAACAACTAATAACTAATATTAAAAATGTGAAGTAGATTTCATTATAAATACATCAGAAGTTTTAAAGAAATCGCAAAATTCATTTTAATGAGTGTCATTATTATTGCAAACGATTGTACATACATATTATATGCTTTAATATATGACATTATATATTTATGAATCAACCACCACAGCCTAATAGATTTAATCGAAAGCATGAACGCCCGCAGAAAAATTTCTCAGTGGGGGCCAAAATGGAAAACGTACATACCTACATAAGGGTGAGTCAGTCATAATGTCATTAATTTTAACCACGTATTCGGGAGGCCTAATAAAGGCAGAAAATCGAAAAAAAAATTTTTTTACTCGACCTTTAAAAAAATAAACAAATCACCCTATAAAAATCAGTAACACGACGCTCCTGGTACGCTACGATGGCGCACCCGACGAAATTCTAATGTCACAGACTTGCCGTATTAACCATGGATGCCACATTTACATACATAATATCATCTAACACATCAGCGTGTTATTCAAATTTACCTCCATTTAGCACTGCATTTCCCGCATTTCTTCCTCAAATTTGTAGATCATGCCACACATTGGAGGGGGGATTTAGAGAATACAAGCAGTAGTTTGTTTATTTCGGTCTAACCTCACGTATTTGGCGTAAATTCACAACGCATAATTTTACAAATTCCGATTATGTGGAAATGGTAGTGTTATACGGAGAATGTGTACGAAATGCGACTGAATTTTATTAATAAAGTGCTATGGACGGATAAATGCAGTTATACTTATGTGGGCTGTAAACAGGTTAGTATCATACTACTTAAAATTCTAGGCTAGATGTACGTAACTACAAATTGTACATTTGGTTATGTGTGCGGTTAATTGTACTTACGAGTAATACTAAAAATTCATATTTATTTGTAAAACGTAGTGAAAACGTAATATCAAAATTATTAAACTGTAATAGCCTAGCATTCGAAAACATTTATTTATTATCTACATTTGTTTTTATTAACCAATAAATCAATATTTAAGGAAAATTCATTCATGTATCTAGATTAAAAAAATAGTTTCACTCCTTGTTAAATAACAGTACAAAAACTAGGTAACTAGGTTATTGACCTAATAAGGTCAAGGTCAAGATTAACTCTCGATTAGCGGCGTGCCATTTCGGTCTTGGACAGTTTTCTGTCGACAACACGATGCGTTTATATTAAGTACTTAGTATTTAAACACGAAACACTTTTCAGCTTCTCAATAATTTACCCATTGGGTATAGGTTTTTATGTAATGTACGTAAATGGTTTATTACTCAGTTTATTATTAGACACGTTGGAGTTTGTTGCAGTCATAACGGCTACATTTGCTCAGAGAAAAATCGACACGCGAGTCTACGGGTATCGTTTGATTGGGCCGTATTTTCTACGGGAAAACCTGAGTGGACCGCGTTACTTGCAATTTTTAATAAAATTATTTGATTATTATTATTTGATTTTATTGGGTATTAACATTTTAAATTATTATTGGCTGAAGTTGAACTGAGCAAGAAAAAATGATATTCTAAAATAGTCAGTACAACCGTTTATTTGTGATGTCTAAAACCTAGGTGGGTAGGTACTATATAGAAAAATATTACAACTTGACAACATTGCATCAGGTCGATATCGAGTTGAACTGTCAGCTGTAACCGACCAAGGCTGTGACCGGTCAGTGACAGTCTGAAAAGGGGGTTTAAATAATGATTTGAAAATATTTTTTTTCGGCGTAAATATGCATTTAGATTTTTTTTTAATCACGTATTCGCATTATACTCATTATTCCCTATCTCCTCTTAAAATTAATGACATTATGACTGACTCACCCTGTATATGTATATTTTATATGCAAAATCTCAGAGGAACCACGACTCCTATTGGTCCCCCATACGGGCGCCCATGGTCGAAGTTATGATGTATATTTCTACTATTTTCTACTACTAAATTATTATCGACTTTTACCACAAAGTAACAACAAAGCATGTTACTTAACATAACATGTTTCGTTGTTACTATTACAGTGAAGTGTAGTACAGTGCACTGAATTACATAACATTAATTTTTATTATTTTATGAAGGAAAGCCAGTAGGCCATGAGTATTCAACCAAGGCCCACCTTGAAACGATTCACTTGTTACCCACCGGCCGGTAGTGCAGTTCGTTAGTTCGTTTCATTTCGTTGTTAGTTGTTTCGAGAGTAGTTGTGAGTGCGGTTCGTTAATGTACAGTACAGTTGTTCAGTTGTATGTGTAGAAGTTGTAGTATTTCTAATACAGAAACTATCTAAACAAGATATATTTCGTCTTGTCCATTGTGATGTACCTATTTTGGATTATATCTTCCGCCGCCGAGGAATTTTAAACTAAACGGTGTAGGTATACCTGGATGGCTGTGTAATTATAATAGTTGATTTACCGTTTCCTTTGTTTATTTGATATCAAAGTAGGCCTACTTCCAGTACCTACAGAAAATACTAAACACAGTTTTAAAGTGCCGTAAGACCAAGCTACATAAAATATTGAATTGTAATGAGGTCGTATACATGTTGATGCTTTATTAAAATATAAGTAGGTATACCTATTTATGTACGTTCATTAGCAAAAAAAAAAAAAAATACCTACGTAGAAACATTTTCCATATAGGTAGAAATAGGTACATAAAGAATAAAACATACATTTATTATATATTTGAAATAGATTTTCGATTATAGAGTAGGGCTATTTAAAAATGTGTGTCTAATATTTAATAACCAGTTGAGAATATAAATAGGTATAATTTAAAATTTTTAATAATAATTGGGAAGCTAATACGTACTATCGTTTGCAATATTAATGACACTTACTAAAATGAATTTTGCGATTTATTTTGAACTTCTGACGTATTCATATTGAAATTTGCTTTAAATTTCTAACATTAGTTATTAGTTGTTTCACTTACCAAGAGAGATTTAATGAAATTTCTATTCAGAACTTCCAGAAGTTCAAAAACTGTTTTAAGAGAGTGTCATTATTATTGCAAACGATGGTACCTACTCGCTACTCGATTCTTGTTCTGCCAAAAGAAGAATTTATATTACGCATGTTGAAAATGTCTTCAGTTTTGTTCTAATTAGTACGTAAAATGTTTCTAAAATATGATGTTAAAAGAAATAAGTAGGATATAAGACGTTTTAAGCAAATGAATGTGTCCGAAACAGCTTAGTAAAGGCGAGTTTAAGCGTGGCCAGAATATGAGCACAAACTTTGTGCTAACTTTGTTTCAATTTTATGGTTGATTTATTCAAGTTAATTTTAGCCTAAAATAATTATTATTAAGCTGGTATCGTGAGGAGATTTTGTCCATGCTACGTTACACGTAATTAAACGTCTCATTGGTCACTAAATAAAATTACATTTGTGTACAAGCTGATGATAAATAATGGTACTGCTAAGCTAAAACATGTATGTTTTTTAGAAACGATTAAGTAATAAATAAGATTCAATCGAGGTTCGGTACAATCCTTAGATTATTGAGTGCAATAATTTTACGAAGGAATCGATAGTTTTTTTTCTGATTCACAGTCACAGTAGCGGAAATACATATAGAGAACAATTTATATCAGTGGTTACAAATTCTGAAAAGTGTGGTGTGAAACATTACTAACTCATTATCAATATTAAAATATGGAAAAAACTAATAAAACATTTATGCAAAATATTGTATGTACAATGGTCGTCAGCTTAAAGTCACCACTTCCATGTTTTGTCCCTTTCTAGCACCGTGTATAATAAATGGCACTAGAAAAGAATGGACCATGGAACTGGTGACTTTAAGCTGACGAGCATTGTACAATCTATTGTAATAATATAATGGCACTACCTCAAAATAATTTAGTGGTAAATTAAATTTTTAATGAACTTTTGTTAAATC
The DNA here is from genome assembly GCA_025584915.1 of Monochamus saltuarius. Lineage (NCBI taxonomy): Eukaryota > Metazoa > Arthropoda > Insecta > Coleoptera > Cerambycidae > Monochamus > Monochamus saltuarius. Next base: position 39,403,542 of record CM046723.1, read on the forward strand.
TCTGTAGGTGAGTGGAAGAACAAAGACCTAATGCTAAGACTTGAAAGTAGATGTCATTATGAATACGTCGGGATTCCAAAATAAGTCGCCAAATTAGCTTTAAAGAGTGCCATTACTATTGCAATAGATACCTAGTACCCTTGTTTATGTACTTACTAGTTGGTCAACCTAATTTCGCACGTGATAAAATAAGGTCCAAGGAAGTGCTGCTCTCTGACGGTGAGAAGCTTAATGCAATAAATAAAGCAAATGAGAATCAGTAATCTGTACCATTTATTACTAAGCTGCGTTGCCAAATTTAATACAATTTTATTCGCAATATACGGTTGCTAAGTCAGTTATTTCATAATGATATTATAGCGCCATTTTTACCAGCATTTAACAATGCTTTTCATGCAGCAATAAGTTTTATGTAAATTCAACATAGGTATAAATTCAATGTTGGATATTCTAATAATTATTTTTAAAACTAAATAAGGAGAACAATATATTGATATACTTGAACCGTTATTTATGTTCAAGAACGAATTTGAATTTTACAAAGAATAAATATTTTCTTTATTTCGACAAATAACCAATGAGTCAATGTACACTGGAATATTTTCAGTGATGTTATTTTGTCTTACTATAGAAAAAATAATGCGGCAAATTGCTAAATATAAGTACCTAGTATTTATGATATTAGTTCGCAAAACAATCTTTGGCAGATAACTGACAAGTCTACATTTCACAAAACAGTATACCTATAATATTCTCTTTATTTTGACAAATAATCAGTGATTAAATTATTTTCGAGTATTTTTCAATAATATTTTATTTTGTGCGATTGAAAATAAAAATATAATGCGGTAACATATTCATAACGATTTATCAAAATCAGTAATAATAACCTTAAAACGTAGGGCGCTGAACGCGTTCTCACAGTAACAGTACTTATTTCGTTGAGCGCGACTACGATTTCTTATTTTCTTATAATAATGCAGAAGTAGCGTCTGGTAACGTCTGAGAACCCGGCACCAGTAAAAATCCGCTGCAAGCTATAAATCATCATCAGCCCCATCAGCTTTATTTACGGCGGTTGTCAAGACAACGGCGAAACGCATAGTTGACAGTAGTGTTTTTTATATGTACAATCGTTTGCAATAATAATGATACTCTCTTAAAACAGTTTTTGAACTTCTGGAAGTTCTGAATAGATATTTCATTAAATCTCTCTTGGTAAGTGAAACAACTAATAAGTATTGTTAAAATTGAAAGCAGACTTAAATATGAATACGTCACAAGTTCAAAATAAATAGCAAAATTCATTTTAGTGAGTGTCATTAATATTGCAAACGATAGTACCTATGTATTCGATTATAAATATTGAAATTTGTCGAAATATATTTAATTCATGGTACCTATCGTTTGTGTCGGAAATACTATTTTGAAAAATGAGGATACTTTTAAATTCAATGAGACCTGTGCCTTCACTTGAAATTGGCAAAAAAGGACAATGAAAAACAAAATGTGCGCAAGTTTTGCAAGGAACGGTATTTACAATATAACTTAACCTTAGTTTTTAATGCGCAAATTCTGACAAATTGTGACGTCATTATTGTCGCAAACATGTCCACTTTCTTTTTTTTTTTCTTACAATGGCAACTCTATGTTTTGATAGCGCTATTTGAAATGTTATTCTTTATACAAAATTATAAGTTTGCTGATGGGTTAGGTATACATAACAACAATTTTGAGACTAAAATTGTTTTCTATTATTCACCTTAGCAATACAAATTTAACAAAACCGTCAAAAGTTATAAACAAATTAAATATTCAAAGTCGAATTCAAGTTTGTCTATTGCCCTGCTCATGCAATGCGATATTCAAATTCTTTTATGGCACTATATTATCGTGTAATCGTGACGTTTCTCCTATTAATGACTGAAAAAGGTTTCTTGCTTCGATAGAAAACATATTTTCTTGCTTAAAAAAATGAAAACTTATTTGCGTAACTTAATGATGAAAACGAGAGGCAAAAATTTAGTAAAAGGGTTATTAATTGAACTTATAAGTACAGAGCCATTATAAGTTTGCTGCTTTAAAAATAGTAGAATAGATCTTATATTTAAAATGTAAATGGGTGAATTAAATTGCTACATGTTTTACTAATATAATAAATTTACCACAAACTATTTGTTATCATTCTGCTTCACTATTACTATATCCACGAGCCGCCACTGATTTGTATTACTTTTAATATCACAAGCTTAAAATATATGTCGCTCATTTTCACACGTATTCTTTTGTATTTGAATTGCTTTTTACATACATGTGAAGTACTCACACAAAACTTTTTAGATAGTATCTTTAATTAAAAAATATCTCCATGAAGAGAAAAATTAGGTTTGCCTGCAGAATGTGTTAAAAAATAAATTATATATTAACTCTTCTCAGAGTGATTCATTTTACTGTAGGGCAGTGTAGGGAAGAAAACGATTTGACAACGCAGCCACATAGAAACAACGTCACGAAAAGCGCCACTCGGTATGCAAAAGCCAAACTTTGTGTGCGGGATCTGCAATTTAATAAAAATTTAACGTGGATTTTACAGGGGCGTTGCCATCTAGCGGAGGAATCCAAAAATTCGATAGGTTGTCTAACTAGTAAGTACATAAACAAGGCTAGTACATATCTCAGAGGTGTGTAGAACACCCATATCTTTTCCTCATTTTTTTCATTAGGTCCCAAGTTTTACTGGGTATTGAAAGTCGACCTTAAATATGATCTTTAAGGCCGGTACCATACTTGATTAGATTATATTTTAGCAGAAAAATAATATGCGGCTGAACCGCAATTCCGGTATCACACTAAAGGCTCTGGCCGAGGCTCTGTCACACAGAACGAGGGCTACCGCAGCGCTCTATCAATTTTCCTGTATGAGATTATGTTATCGAAAATGTTATAAATGAGGAAAAACTACTTCTATTTCGGCCGTTTTAGTTCATTTTTAATTTAGGAGTTTCTTTATGTTTATGAGTGCTATTATTCTTAGATTTATTTCCTTATTTCTCAAATTTAAGCGTATATAAATACTAATTCTTGTACTCGTATACAGTGAGCGACCAAAGTAATGTATGAGTATAAGGAAAGTAAATATTTATATGCGAAGTTTGGGCACAGGCGTTTAAACCTTACATCTGAAAATTATGTTAACATAAGACCGACGCAATGGCAAATACAAAAATGATTAAAAATAGGTACATTTTTTTTTCTAAATATATTAAATAGTAAATTTTTTCCGAGGCACTGTTAACCCACTATGTGATCCCATCTTCGTAATCCTTTAGTTTACAAAATAATATAGGGTGATTCGAATTAGATACCTACATAGGTATACTCGCGTCACGAATTCAGACGACTTACGTCATACGAACAAATGAATAATTCATTATATTTTTAACAAAATATTTAAGAAACTGCAACTGAGAGTAATAAAACTATATACTACACTAAATGTTTGCATTATATATTGCACTAAATTTCAAATAAATGGTTGTTTTTAACGCGACCAAATATCGAAAATTACGTTGACAATAAAAACCATTGTCTATGTCAACCATGACGTAAGACGTCTGAATTCTTGACGCGAGTATACATTGCAGTACTCACGCAAAAAATATCCACACACATGCTATACTCGCGTCAAGAATTCAGACGTCTTACGTCACGGCTGACGTTACACGTTTGTTTTTATTGTCAACGTAATTTTCGATATTTGGTCGCGTTAAAACAATCATTTTTGCAATTTAGTGCAAAATATAATGCAAACTTTTAGTGTAGTATATAGTTTCGTTACTATCAGTTGCAGTTTCTTAAATATTTTGATGAAAATATAATGAATTATTCATTTGTTCGTATGACGTAAGTCGTCTGAATTCTTGTCGCGAGTATAGCACATTCCCTTCTTCCCGAGACTACCTTTAAATTAATATATTATACAGGGTGACGCTAAAAGGTCTTTACAACGCTCGACCAGATACAGTGCGGCTCAAAATAAGTCGATTAAGCTAAACTTAGGTACCTTTGTTCAATGTTGCCCCGTTTAGGCGCTATACGATCCTGAAGTTGCAATTTTGAAATCGTTTTTTTGTTATAAATTTAAAACGCCTTATGCGATTTTGCTAAAATTTGGTAAGTTGACACCGTTCTATAGGATAATAAACCCCATATAAAAAGTGAGTGATATCATTCCATTGGCGTGGAACTTGGGTTTTTTAGTAATTACACCTTCGATAATTCTACGCCAATAGAAGAAAAGATTTTTCTGACATAAGTCAGTGTCGGGTCGTAATAAGGGGTTAAATAAATTATATAAAATATTAATAATGAATTCACAACATTCGTAAGTATTGACGGTAAGATTTGTTTATATTGAATTATTACTTGCATTTGAAGCTTCATCTCTGACTGACTTAACATACGTCAGTGTCGGGCCGTAATAAGGGGTGCAGAAAATATTATATTAAAATAATAACTTCCATAATAGCAGCTGTCGGCGAGATTAAATTGCTTCAAATTGTTCATTACAATTGACTTTACACCCTGACTTGACAGAAGTCATTGTCGGGCCGTAATAAGGGGTGCAGAAATTATTATACATATAAAAATAAATATTAAAATAATAACTTCCATAATAGCACCTGTCGCCGAGATTAAAGTGCTTCAAATTGTTCATTACAATTGACTTTACATCCCTGACTTGACAGAAGTCAGTGTCGGGCCGTAATAAGGGGTGCAGAAATTATTATATAAAAATAAATATTAAAATTATAACTTCCATAATATCATCTGTCGGCGAGACTAAATGGCTTCAAATTATTCAGTCGGGCCGTAATAAGGGGTACAGAAATTATTATATAAAAATAAATATTAAAATAATAACTTCCATAATAGCACCTGTCGATGAAATTAAATTGCTTCAAATTGTTCATTACAATCGACTTTACATCTCTGACATGACAGAAGTCAGTGTCGGGCCGTAGTAAGGGGTGCAGAAATGATTATATAAAAATAAATATTAAAATAATAACTTCCATAATAGCACCTGTCGGCAAGATTAAATTGCTTCAAATTGTTCATTACAATTGACTTTACATCCCTGACTTGACAGAAGTCAGTGTCGGGTCGTAATAAGGGGTGCAGAAATTATTATACATATATAAAAATAAATATTAAAATTATAACTTACATAATAACATCTGTCGGCGAGATTTGATTGCTTGAAATTATTTATTACGAGTCATTTTAAAGCCCTGATTTGACAGAAGTCAGTGGCGGGCCGTTTTGATAATAGATGTAGAAAATGTTATACAGAAATAATGATTTGGCGAGTCAAAATTGGGAGGGTAAAAAATAATAATATGCTAAAGCTAAATTTGTAACTTTGTTAATACCAACCGTCGGTGAGATTCGATTATTAGGAATTATGTATGTTCTCGATTTGACGGAAGCCACACATTGTCCGTAGTATTAGAAATTGAAACTGACATTGCAATAAAATATATTTGCTGTTAGCTGTTGAAAATACGTACCTACACTTGTCGCATGATGAGGATTTCCAGCCCAAATTACTATCAATACTTTGCTTAAATTTTGACGTCGTAACACACATGTGCCTAGACAAATTTTTTTAAAATGAATTTTGCATATTTTCAAAATTTCAAAACACAGCGCCGACGTAAAATAGTATTTGTAGTCTATTAAAAAAACCGCATATTTTTATCATTTTTCGTTGAGGAGTTACTGAGCGAAAACTATATCCCTTTGGATCGAGCGCTCACCGTAAGCCTTAAATGGTTTTCTGTAGTATATAAGTTGTACAATTGGCATACATTATTTTCTAGAGATGTACAACTTTTGTGAAAATATTTCATGCACAAATTGCACTGCTGGTCGATGGATTGCTCGTTATTGCGTTTGAATTCACAGCCGCAAAAGAGACACATATACTTCATATCGTCCGACATTGTTAATAGCAATTGCCTTATGTTATCTCTGTAATTGTCCATTGATCGAGGGATTGTAAGAGCTTCATTTTTAATATTTGTTCTGCAAAATATATAATAAAGACCCCGCAGTTGTAAGTGTCATTTTGATGGATATGATTTAGCACTTTAGATGTCCATCCGTCTAGAGGAAGAGAAAGTGTTCTGGTAATGTTATACGATTCCAAAAATTTTACAAATTCCATTTTTTTAACATCCGTTTTCGCTGATGTACTTTTATTGAGATCAATGTAGATAAAAACTTTATTTTCAATATCAGCAATAACCAAACACCAATGATTTCTTCCTAATGCGAGAGGCATAACCAGTGTGCTTGAGTTCGTGATTTCCGGTAAATCTAAGAAGAAATCATTGTGCAATTCTTTGCGGAAATTGAAAATCGCAAAGGCTTTATCCGATGTCAGCAGCATATACTTGTCGGAGCCATAAGTCTGAATTAGGCAGTGGATGCTTAAGTTGACAACTTCATCTAATAGCCACTGCCGTTCATTCAGAGTGTCGAAACCTTCATATGTCAGCTGGGGCCACAACGCTTTCGAAAAATGAGCTAGAAGTTAGTTCTGGCTCAATTTCATATAGTAGGATCCGCTTTCTACTAGACCATTGTGGTATATTGTAATACTCGATGGCGATGATAGGTACATTATTTTCTCTTGAATTCGTCGCGTGAAACCCGGCTGTCCCAATTTGTGTGTCCCTAAATTGTTTCAGATAACATCTATCAAAATTGCTATGGCTTACTTTTCTTCTTTTATTCCATACTTCGCAGTGCTCTAAATCTGCATCCAACACTTCCGATGTATCGATGATTCTTCGTTTTCGTGTTGTGCATCCTTCTTTCGGTATATTGACACCCCTTATTATGGCCCGACACTGTCTTCTGTCAAGTCAGAGATGTAAAGTCAATTGTAATGAACAATTTGAAGCAATTTAATCTCGCCGACAGATGCTATTATGGAAGTTATAATTTTAATATTTATTTTTATATAGTAATTTCTGCACCCCTTATTACGGCCGGACACTGATTTCTGTCAAGTCAGGGATGTAAAGTCAATTGTAATGAACAGTTTGAAGCAATTTAATCTCGCCGACAGGTGATATTATGGAAGTTATTATTTTAATATTTATTTTTATATACTAATTTCTGCATCCCTTATTACGGCCCGACACTGACTTCTGTCATGTCAAGGATGTGTGTGTGTGTATTTGAGTAATGGCTTTGGTCGTACCAATTAGCCAGAGCTAAGTATTTATTAATAATTATATACTCAATGAAGATAGCAATTGCTAGAACAACTCTATATTAGAATTTCTATACTAAACATACTATCTAGATGTATAGGTATTTTTTTTCTGTATTGCTCAGAATTTACAAAGATTTGTTAATTTGTTTTACATGTAAATATTGCTTAACAATAGTTTCAAATCTATTTTTTTTATGATATCAATGTATGTTTTTTTTTCTGTTGTTTTTTGTTCGTAAATATATTGTTGTTGATGTATATATATTTTTTATAAATGATTTATTTATTTGCCTATTTTTTCTTTCTTTTATTAATATATATGTATATTTTTTATTAGTATTTTTTCAAGTTATATTTTTTTTTTGTGTAGGTATTTTTTATTTATTTGTTTTATGTATTATATTCTCGGCGTGAATAATTTTGCTAATCTGTTATTACTGTTTTGTGTTTTTCTCTTTTTTCATGTCAAGGATGTAAAGTGAATTATAATGAATAATTTGAAGCCATTTAATCTCGCTGACAGGTGCTATTATGGAAGTTATTATTTTCATATTTATTTTTATATAATAATTTCTGCACCTCTTATTACGGCCCGCCCCTTACTTCTGTCATGTCAGAGATGTAAAGTAAATTGTAATGAACAATTTGAAGCAATTTAATCTCGCTGACAGGTGCTATTATGGAAGTTATTATTTTAATATTTATTTTTATATAATAATTTCTGCACCCCTTATTACGGCCCGACACTGACTTCTGTCATGTCAGGGATGTAAAGTGAATTATAATGAATACTTTGAAGCCATTTAATTTCGCCGACAGGTGCTATTATGGAAGTTATTATTTTAATATTTATTTTTATATAATTTCTGCACCCCTTATTACGGCCCGACACTGACTTGTGTGATGTCAGGGATGTAAAGTCAATTGTAATAAACAATTTGAAGCAATTTAATCTCGCCGACAGATGCTATTATGGAAGTTATAATTTTAATATTTATTTTTATATAATAATTTCTGCACCCCTTATTACGGCCCGACACTGACTTCTGTCAAGTCAGGGTGTAAAGTCAATTGTAATGAACAATTTGAAGCAATTTAATCTCGCCGACAGCTGCTATTATGGAAGTTATTATTTTAATATTTATTTTTATATGTATAATAATTTCTGCACCCCTTATTACGGCCCGACAATGACTTCTGTCAAGTCAGGGTGTAAAGTCAATTGTAATGAACAATTTGAAGCAATTTAATCTCGCCGACAGGTGCTATTATGGAAGTTATTATTTTAATATTTATTTTTATATAATAATTCCTGCACCCGTTATTACGGCCCGACACTGACGTATGTTAAGTCAGTTAGAGATGAAGCTTCAAATGCAAGTAATAACTCAATATAAACAAATCTTACCGTCAATACTTACGAATGTTGTGAATTCATTATTAATATTTTATATAATTTATTTAACCCCTTATTACGACCCGACACTGACTTATGTCAGATGAACGATTAATTTTCAAAAACATTAAAATTTATTAGACTTCAGCAAAGTATGTCCGATAATGTATCTACTGCATAATGTAGATTTGTGTACCATAGTGTACAGTGTTGCCACATCGCAAAACCGTGGCTGGAAAACCGTGGCTGTTTTCACACCCGTCTGGTGTATTATATGTCCATGGAAAATAAATTTAATTTAAATTTAATTCAAATTATTAAGTAAACGTCAAACTTTTCAACCTTAGTAATAATTTAGGTGTCTTAAATGTCAGAAGTTTTATTTACTAACCAACCAACCAACAATCAAAATTATTTGCATAAAGTACCCGGAAACTTGTGAAAAAACCATATGGAGTGCGCCGAAACGAATAAGCGTGTTTGTTAAAGTCTAATTTTTATTTCAAGAATATCAGGAACAATTATTGTGAATAATTTTTTCCTAATTTAATTTTTATGTCAAAATTGCTGCCAATGATTAAAATTACAAATTTCGAATAAACCACGAGAGTAATCGAGTCTTATCAAGAGTACCTAACTTTTTTGTAGTTCCTTCATCCGGCAACCAACAAAAAGAAGATTTTTTTACTATTACTGATTTATTATTAGATAGGATTACTTTTAAATACGGACTGATAAACTTGGATTTTTGGAATAATCTATGAGATCAATATCATTATCCAAGACATTTTCACTGATTTCAGTAACAATTTTGAACTCTGCCTCATTTTCTAAAAATGTGTTAAAGATGTGATCGTCGGAAGCAGTATCATATGTCTGAATGAGTTCTTGACAATAATAATTGTTATCATCTCATTACTAGCCTCTGTTGGATGCTCGGATGGAAGTTTGATATCAAAATTATTCGCAACATCCTTATCTTGATTTAGTCCTACTAGTTTCACGTCTTTGTAGGCATCATCCATTGCTCTATTAACTATTAGGTTAATATCAATATAGGAAATTTCTTCCGGAGACGGCTATTCAAACTTTTTTTCAGTAAATCTACTCTCTCTTGGGAATATGTATTGTTATTTGAGATCACTCAAAACGAAATTAATATATGAAATTCTGTCAATTCTTGACATTAAATCTTTTATACTAAAATTTATCATTGTTGAAAAGGTTGATGTAATTGATCTGGCTGCTCTAAATAAGCCCTCACATGGCTGACTACTAAAAAGCCAAGGTAAAAACATAGCACTATTTAATGAATCATCGATTTGAAAACCTTTTATTAATTTTATTAACATATGACCATTGCGCTCGATACACGTATATGCATTTAAAGTAATAAAGTTATGTAGTGTCAAATCCGGTCTCATCCTTATCCAGTTTCTCCAGTATCGAAGAACAAAAATACAATACTATATTTTATACACTCTGTCACACAGTTTTTCATCCTTCTTAATAAGTGAGGCTATAATAAAATTCATAATTTCTAAATACATGAACGTAGCATTGCTATCTGGAATACTTTGTAAACAAGTAAGCACTCGGTCATCACACATCTTTTCTGCGCTTCTGAAGTTCATTTTATCGAGTTTAAATCTGATTTACTTACAAGATGCTTATCTTTACCGTTACTCTTTAAAAAGTCCTCTAAATAACTTAACTAGTAGCAAATTCTCGCATTGGTAAAGTAATGCCCGATTTTAAAAAGCGAGTTTTTAATTTAGTGATGATGTGTATAGGGTCTTGCATAAAACAAACGTCTCGAATTTGCTCATTTAGATTTAAGTGGTACCATTTTTCGTTTCCCTCAATTTCAGAAACAAATGAGGTTTCTATTTTTATGGTCTTTAAAAGACGAGTATCGCCGTCAGACGAAATTCCCAATATTTTGATTCCTCGACTAGATAATTCTGATTTTATGTATTGCCATCTAGCAAGCCCATCTTGAGCTGTGAATGTATTATCTGTACTAAAAAATGATAATCAAAAGGCGGGGCATGAGGATCTAAAGGCTGAGCCATTATTACATAGCCATAGTCGGCCTTTCGGTTTTGATCAAAATATGATTCTGTGTTTAGCTGATTTAGCAATAAAAGCTTCTGAATCGGGAAGGCCATTTTTTAAGGGAAGAGAAAAACCCATAACTTTGTTGGTCCGTGGATTGTATTCTACTTTTTAATTTATCCTTGTTGCATCTTCAGATAACCATACAACATAAGGTAAATTCCTTTCACGTAGAAAAATTTGTAGACCTTCAAAATTAAACTGGCTTTCTTCAACCATTTGTTTATTCTACTTTCGTTATAGATACAGTTTTGGTTCTGGCTCCGTTTCTAATGTAGCGCTATTCCAGATTTTAAAATGTTTTAAAAAATGTATCTGAAAATTAGAGCTGACCCAGCGTGGGTTTTCTTATTTTGGATTTTGTCGAAGGTTTTGCCAATTTGTGTATTGTAATTTGTGATTTACATCCGCTGCCGCATTACTGGCTGTGTCAAAATTGCTGTTAAAAATAATGTTACTAAATTTGGTATCGCAGTCGAACTTGTTCCACTGCTCAGCACTTAATTTTGATATTGTCCATTGTCTTTGAATTTTATAAAGTAATGCATTTTCCTCCGTAAAATTAGTATTTAATGTTTTCAGTGGTGAAGAAATTAGTGTTTTCAGTAGTGAAGAAAAACCACCACCATCCGTGATAGTTGACTTGTCAACTTGTACGATAATTTTTTGTTTGGTCGTCTTCGATGCCCTGTCTTCAAAAAATTTCTTAATAAGAAATACAAGATTTCGATGACCAGGCACAAGAAAGAATTTTTCTGGTTGTTGGTAAAATAGAGGACCATAAAAATTATTTTCTATGTCCTGGTTTGATACGCTTCTTAAAGCGGCAGGGTTATCATAATGAATATAATACATTTTTAAGGGTTACAGGAATATTCGTTTCTAATGTTCAACAAAATTAAATATATCTAAACTTGTGTCGAAGTTACAAGGAGATCGGTATTGCGACTGATGCTCAGATTGATCCTCGACTCGATCTGAATGCATCTGGAAAGAATATTTAGGGTTACATAAACCGTATCATAAAGCCATTGGCGCACCCAAGGAGGATGCCAATAGACTATGCCCCCTTCAAGCTAACTAAAAACAAGTCATGCATGAATTCTTGCCGCAACTACAGGGTGTTCAGTAAAGAATGGACCAAACTTCAGATGTAGATAGTTTGGATAAAACTAATCTGAATTAACTCAACTTACCTTAATGGCGCCCTCTAGCAGATACACCAAAATCGTCGACATATTCGAATTTCTAGTCCCAAGAAACCCCCTATACCAAATTTCATAAAATACGGTCGATGCGATCGAAAAATAATAAAGAAAATGTGATTAATTTTTTAAATTTTGACACCCCGTAGCTCCGTTAGTATCAACTTTTGGATTAAGGTAAGTTGAGTTAATTCAGATTATTTTTATCCAAACTATATACATCTGAAGTTTGGTCCATTCTTTACTGAACACCCTGTATATACCATATAAATGGATGGGTATCGAGAAGAGACTTACATTTTAGCTGTAGCTTATTTTCCGTCATCCATGTCTAGAATAAGACGTAGAAATTAATTTGCAGTTATTTACACAAATGAGAATTCTATTTTGCTTAAAATTATCCGTTTTGCCATAAAACTTTGTTATACATATTTTCGTTAAATATAATACAAATATGAAAGAAAAACCTAATTTAGCAATATTTCAATTTTTATTACAGATCTAATTTGATTTAGCGCCTATTTTTAAATGTCCAGTTCAGTGTAGGATAACGTCCAAGGAAACGATTATTACCGCGAAATTAGAATAATAATTAATTACCAATGTTATTAACCCAAAATTAAATTTATCTAGACATTGATAAACGGATCCTTAACCGAGATTTATTTCGCAAATTAGGTAGTTATAACTAAGACATTTTGACACAAGGAGAGTATGCGGAAAAATGAGGATTTCCAGACAAATTAAAAATATTTTTTTCTTATTTTAAATAATGTTATCATCTGGTGACATTTGGTCAGTGACGTTTTTACATATTGTATAATATGTTGGACTCGAGGCTGGACTTCTCTTCTAAACAAGAGAATCAGAACATTTTTTCTGGGTGCGCCATTGCATAAACTAAGGCAAAACCTATACAGTGTAGGTCAGTCTGAAGCAGATTTTGAGCAAAAAATAAAATATTTCGTAAATATTAATATTATATTACTTAAGAAAATGTTGATTTACCAATAATTTAGTTTTGTAGTTAAGAAATGCACATTGATTCGTCATTCAACAGCCGGCAAACACGTCTTTCACGAGTTTACTTTTTACACTGACTTATGCTATGCTAGCCTAAGATAGACCCACACTCTTGTGTATGAGATAGACTGTGGCCTCAACGCCCTAAACCTATGTATCCACGGGCTAACACCATCATCAAAACGCATGCGCCATCGCCATTGTGTTTAAGAATTGGCGGGAAAATACTAATTTTCTCCAAAAATACCCAATAAATACCTTCCTAATACCCACTAAATACCCATTATTACCTTGATAGTATCCAAAAATTCCGAAAAAATACCCATAATTACCCACAAAATACCTTTAATTACCTACAGCTTGTACAGTAAAATACCCCAGTGATTTTCCCCTCGTAAAAACCCTTCACACTATGCACGTATTCCATACAAATCACGCATAGCGCATCACGAATCGTGAATTCACGCAGTCTGTAGCAAAACTATGGATCTATGGAAAAATTACAAAAACATAATTTGTTGCTACTGCATAAAACCGCCTATTACGATGTTTTAAAGACAGCAACAAATTTTGGTTCAGACTTTTTTCTATAAATGCTAAAGTAAAAATAACTTTAATACGTAGATACCGAAATTATAGGACAATTTCTTTAAAATAGGTAGAGGTACATTTCAAGTGTCTTAGCGGCACCTTTATAAAACCGTCTTTTGCGAACGATAACAACAAATACTCGTAGTGTCAAAATTTTCAAATTTTGCTGTTACATATTTCTAGCGTCTTCGCTGCAACTGTAATAAGCGCCTACATTGTTTTAACGCGAAAAATTCTGAATGTAACTTATTTCTATAAATGTTAATTTAAACAATACTTTGATACTGAAAGTATAGGAGCAACAAATGTTTTAAAGAGTGGCAGTATGCTTCCCGCGTCATCTATATATGATAGTACATATAGAACTTATTGTGATGTTTTAAAGGTACCAACCGAGGTACCAACAAATTTCTTTTTTGACTCCCTATAAGGGTTGTTTTAGAGAAAGATTTTAATTTTTATTATTAACAAAGCTTGTTTGGACTTAGTAGCTAACGAAACCATAATCAAACGCAATTTTCTGCTTTAGGAGAAGCGCAGGGCATCAATAATAAATTGATTATATGAGTTGAATGGATATTTTTTTATTTCTGAAAAAACTTCTGAAATTACCCGAGGAATAGAAAATATAGTGCAAAAATCACTTTGCTATCGTTCTTAGTTGCGGAGCAATTCGATGGTCTGCTGTAATATTACCAGTACTCTAGCAGCCACCATTTTTAAAAATGGTACAAACCACAAAATTGAAACTGGTGGCACAAATTAACAACAAAATATCATTTACTTCTTTCTGACTGCTGCTGAAGTTGGCTTATCACAGGGTTATTTACATTTGTAAACGGTATAGCTTTTTATTTTATATTTCATAACAGAAACTGACGTTAATTGTTCCTGTCAAAGATACTATATATCTTGTACAAATTGTTTTTAACTTTTAAGTATGTACAAATAACCATCCATCATATTACATTTTGTTTACATCTTTTACTTTTTATCGACATATTAGTGGAATGTTAATACATCATTTTTACAATAATTTTTATGACAATAAAATAATGTTTGTTAACATTAACCTCGACATTAACATACATACAATATGTATATTAAGTAAAACAAATAGATGCAACATTTTGCAAAAGTAAATATAACACTATTTAGTTTTATATAAATTTATTTAGGATGCTATTAATTAAGTATAATGCTTCATATAATACGCACATACATGCCTTTTCAAAAAGAAAAATGAAAATAAATTTGGAAATAACCTTTTCATGGAAAAATAAATAGACGAATAAAAATAAAATATGTTATTTGAACAATTACCCACAAGTAGAAAATGTGAATTATTCCATTTTATTTACTTTCTGTTAAATTAATTTCATTTTCTTTCCACCAGTGCAATGTTGCAAAATAGATAAGATACCCAGTTAAATAAAAAATACCAAAAAAAGTCACAAATAAATAATTATAAATTTTGGAAACACGTTGCTTGTAACAGACTTAGTTCACTAATATAAACATATAAAAAAATAGTTTCGTAGATATCGGTAATGAACGTACTAAAACGCTGAAAGATAAATTAAAAGGTGTCTGTGGTATCACAATTAACCGTTAAGCCGGTAGACCATATATAAGCTATATTCGTGGAGAGGATTGGCACCCTCTCTGCAGGTATGGTAGGGTGGAAGAATGTTGGCTTGGGTCAATGTGAGAGATTGATACCGGCTGACGTTTGACTATCCCCCTAATTAATGAGGTTTTCCAGGTTTCCCTCATTCCTGCACTGAATGGTGGTTAGGGCCTATCAACGTAAGTTGTTCCTGGGTGCAAATGCGGCCTGCTTATTAATAATATGCCGCCCCCTCTTCCGCACAAGTCTCCGACTTATGGGCTAATCCTCGTGATTAGAATGAGGGGTAGATATATTATTATTATATTATTGTATTGTTGAGTAATATGTAGCATCATTATTTCTGATTATTAAAAAGTTGTATGTAACGTCTTACTCCAAAAATCTAATGACTAGGTAGGTATATAGGTAAATAATATAAATATATATATTTTTTCTCTCTATACGCATATACGTTACTGTGGAAGGGCTCATTGATGCTTAAATTAAATAACTAATTAACAGACTACACTGTATTTTTATTATAAAACATGAATTATAGTACAAGATCCCAATTAAGGTCGTCCTGCACCCATCGGATTACCGGATAAAAAGTAACATCTCTGCGGATATCGCATGCGTATTGAAATTCGTGAACCCATTAATAATTTTCATTTAGTAGAATCTATAGTTAAAAATATTCCTTATAATATAATTTTGACACTGAAGTTTTAACTGACGACTGAGTTGAAAAAAGAGCGCTCTTATGATGCAACTTGGTGTTCAGTGCTTCTTTAGTACAGTGTAAATTTTTGACCAACGATAAGGCGTACCTAAAATTTTCTCTGGGGCGTGAAATTTCATTTTTTGCAAATATAATGGGTTACAACAGCCTTTAATTACAGTAAACTCATTATAAGCTTGCACTCGATAAAATGTATAAACTGAAATGCCGGGCCTAAATCCTCTTCCGCATTAAGAAACACACAGCTGTGAATGCAACAGACGCGGAGAAACGAAAAACAAACGCAGCGCGTACCATCGGCGTGAGTGTGTAACGGTACTTAGGTTTCTTATTTATTATGAATTTTTGTTCCAAAAAGAGTTATTATTTGAATTAATTTTGCGTTATGATTAAAACAATGTGTCATTATTTGATGTATGGAATTAAAAAAGAACCTAATTTTGCATTGCATTTAGTTTTTCGCAAAATATAAACAATATTTAGCCATAAAAACTTATGTAGGTGCTGAATTGGTAAAAATACATAATTCTGTAGATAGAGGTTTGTTTATTTTGCCTTAGTTAAAAACGATTCAGTTAAATATAAAAGATAATAGAGAGAAAATAGAATATAAAAAAATATTAATACTTTGAAATTATTAATATACACAGGTACAGTTCTTTAAATTTTTACTGAAAATTGTTAAAAACATACCGACTACAAAATGACCAGATGAAATTGTTATATGGTGCGGAAATTATAATTAATCATATGTTATGTTATTATTGCAAATCCATATGACATTACATTATTATTTAATTTATAAGAAAGCGACTGTTGTTGCAAATTAAGACTGAATGAATTCATCTAAATAATTAGCTACATCTATTGCTATATTGAATTATTATTTACCTAAACAAACAGAAAATATGCAGTTCAAGAAAAATAATTATCATAGCAACTCAACAGAAATACTAAATATTAAATTGTGTAAATAAAAGCTAAACAAATTTAAAACGGATTGGAAAGTTCAAACAATGATACATACGACGTATCTCTAAGATTCTTGCACAATCATTTATTTTTTCTTTTCCCTCTTACGTTGTTAAAAAAGCTAAATCATGCATTTTTAGATAAATCGATAATCGGTATTGTTTTTGTTATATTATTATAAAATAAGACTATCCTGAATATGCATTGCCCGGTTTTATTAACTGTGTAAATGCTAAAGGTTGGAAAAGTAGGTACAAAACTTAAGAGTGGACGGTACCTGATATAAACGCCAAATTTAATTTGTTTTTATGCACCGGAGATAAATCATGAAAATCTAACAAATTTCGGACTTGTACTACTATTCAAGGATTAATTCCTTTATTTTTTTATTTAGTTTTTATCAACGAGTTTTTTTAATCAAATAAATAATTTCACACGTATGTAGTTTAATAAAATTCGTATAGATGGCGCTGAGGACCAGTTTTAAACTTTTTTATTTAATTACGTCTATTAGACAAACCATATACAGTAAACGGTAAACGGAGAAATCGGACTTCAGCAATATATTGCAGATTCTAAATCATGAGTTATTTAATTTTTTCATTCTATGAATCTAGAAATATTTCTAATAATCTTGTTTTTCACAAGAATATATACTTATGAATTGAAAAGAGACAACCACACAAAAAGACAACCGCGACGGGCGAAGCATGCGAGGAGCAACTTTTCATAGGCGTACTAAATTTGAAGACGATCAGATATAAAAAGTATACAAAAATAACAAAAATAATTGCATTACATAACATCCATTATTTTTAGTAGAAACAGTGATATAATCGAGGCGTTAGATAATAAAAATGATTAAAATTATTTCCAAATTTAAAGTTTTTATCTTGTATTATCAATTACTCAAGGTCGAAAATAATAAAAACTGACTAATTCACAACACAGAGATGAGTACGGAAGGTGAGGGTGGCTTGATTACCTAAGCGCTAAGCGGCTAAGCACTTGGAGAAGAGTTCAAAACACATAAAATTATCAAACATAAGTTGACGTCGACCGAATCTAGCACATTAACAATTTACTTTAAATGTGTTCCCTGTGCCATCCTGTTTACAAATTAGTATGCCGTCCACCGCCACCCACTTACACCTGCCTGGATATCACACTTAAGCCTTGTCCTCATGGACGCGAAATTCACGAATTTTGCTACTTCTGTTTTAATTATTTATGGCGGGAAAACCTCAAATTTGAACAAATTTTGCGAAACAGTAAAATACTACAAATAATATTGCTACTTCCATTACTATGTGTTAATAAATTTGATTTGGGTTTATGACAATCTATCATGGTAGTGTCATAATGAAAATGATAGAAAATGTTATATGTAGTTGGCAAAATTTGTTACAAGTAGAGATTTTCCTACCATCAAATAATTGCGAATTTCGCATTCAAAAGGACAAAAGGTTTTATAATACATACACATTATACACTATTGGTTACTAGCACTGTCACTATAACGGTCACACATTAACACTTATTATATCATATCGTACCGCTTTCCGTATGACCTTCATGCATCCATGTTTCGTCAAAATTTAATATATTATTTTATCTAAATTCTGAACTTTTGATATTTATTCACCATATCACTATTTCGTCTTTTTCTACCAGTATATTTTTTTCGTTTTCATTTATACGGAAATTCACCTACTATAATTCATATGTCACGCATATTCGCAAAAGCATCCTTGTATATATTCTAGGCAAAGTTTCATCTTTTAAGATATAGCAATCATTTTTTTTCTCGAAAACTCATTTTAAAAATACCATCTTCCTTCCGCGAGTTTCCATTATTTTCTGTTTTGCAGTTGTACCTACTTCTTTACCACTTACATTTTACATATACTCACGTGTACATTTTTGTTAATGAAATACATATTTCAACGTCACGTAGGTACATTCATATTTTAACCTCGCGCCCTAAACTCTTGACACATGCCATCATCCGATATTCCTCACTTGTTAAATTAGGACGATTTTGAGAATATGTTGTAGAGCTTGAATTATTCTACATTCTTAAGAACACAAAATCACTAATAAAATTAATTATATTCATAATTAAATTAGCGAAAAGATATACCCTAAACTTTGCCCGCTCGAACGATAGACCCGCCCATGATAGCGCTGGAAATGGACCAGGTGGATCCGTCAATTCGTCACTGCTAATAAGAAGCTGCTGCGCATGTGTACTTAACTGCAGCAGAAGCTGTGTAATCGGGTATGATCTCGATATGCGGCACACGATTTTATAGGAAAAATATACGGGCTGCATGTGATTCTTTGTGTCGACTGCTATAAATTGTGAGCAAGAGTCACTCTCTAGATTTTCAGCCGTCTACTATAGTTTTTTTTTAATTTGGGATAAGATAAGAGATAAGATTAAGAAAAAAAAAAACAGAAAGGATCTCGCAAGTCGACAGATACCAAAAACGTTTAAGTTTAGCTAGTACATGTGTGTATTATGCTAAAATTTAACTTTTATTAATTACGCCTAGTATAAGTCTATTTGGGGACCCATTTTTGAACATCAAGCCAACCACAACATCATTCAAGCGTCAACACTAGGTGAGTTTTTCTATTCCCCGATGTTCAAAAACGCACAACGAATGGTCGAGTTAGGTACAATCGTTTGCAATAATAATGACACTCATTGACATTAATTTTGCGATTTCTTTTGAACTTCTGATATATTTGTAATAAAATCTACTTTAAATTTTTAACATTAGTTATTAGCTGTTTCTCACAAATTTAATGAAATTTCTACTCAGAACTTCCGGAAGTTCAAAAATTGTTTGAGAGTGTCATTATTATTGCAAACGATTGTACATCCTATAAAGGATTTTAAAGATACTTTGACATATTTCTACGGGGGTTACAGAAATGAAAGATACATTGCTTTAAGTACCACAACATGCACAACGAGTGGTTGTCGAGTTACACCTCATAAAAATATCAATTTTCCCCAGCGTCTCACACTTTTGACACATTTCGACGAGGGTTACAAAAATGAAGGGTACATGGCTTTAACTACTACATTATGCTTTACAAATTCAAAAGCGCACAACGAAGGGTTGCAGTTACATCCTATAAAACTTTTCATTATCTCTGATACTTAACACCGAATAGTATCATTCTTAAATAGTACCTAATCATAGTTAACTTTATATTTTCTAAATCATTGAGATCGTTTAGTAAATTTGCTTCACTAATTTGTTTTATACACAATGAATGTAATTACTAACTTATCCATGGGGTTCATTATTATGATAGATCTAATTAAGTCATTCTAGAGTGTCCACAGTTTACCACGTTGTCGTGCGTGCGTTCAGCCATATATTATTTTGACCTCACGTCAGCATCTGTGGATGGAAATATCGGGGTAAGTTCACTCCGGTGTTCACAACCACAGCCTTCGTAGATGAAGAAGGTTGTGTCACAACACATGATACACGTCCATTTTTGCCCCCACTAAAATATTTTTCTGCGGGCGCCTATGAAAAGTATATGTAGTAAATGTGGTTTCATGCAACCACCATTGCCCTCACAATTTATCCACAGATCATTGGCACAATTTATCCAGCCTTAAAACTGGTCTAAATTATGATTAAAAATAAATTTGTTTAAAGGCAACAACAAGTATTTAAAGACCAACGGGTCAAGAACAATAACCAATTGGTGCAATTGAAGTATAAAAATCTCAAAAAACGGTTCATCTGAAGCTTACTGTAAATGTCGTTGACAATATGCCTAATATTAAATCGTGAAAGAATTTGTTTAAACACACTTTAATATTTGTATGAACATTCCAGAAATGTATTACATATATAAATTGCAATTTATATTATACTTAAATACTTATTCTTTATTTTAATAATATTTATACAAATGTAATACTTCTATTGTTTTTCGTAATACTATTATTTAGATATATCAGTTGCTCCATTTAACTTGACACAAATTAAAATAACTCGAAACATAGACATCAAACAAACATTGTTCCAGATAAAAAACTAATATCTCCAAGGGATACATTTGCCTATTCAAAAATCAGACCTCCCCTCCCACTCCTTGTGGGTGTGGCGGGGGTTAACTTTGAAAATTTAAATGAGAATTCCCATTTTTTATCAGGGATTTGACGTCTACGCTAAAAAATCAAGTTTTTTCCTGCCCTTTTAATTCCTGTTCGATGACGTAGTCGCAGAAAATAGGATTTTCTGTAGTTTTAGAGGACATTTTGGATAGAAAAAAAATTACTTGTTAAGTATTTTTAAAAAAACATGTCTATTGATAACAGTTCACTCCCTTTCTCAGCCTGGGGTGGTAATTTTCAATTTTCTGACAATTTTTTCTCTAGCGTTGAATTTTTTGAAGAAACTACTTAATCTAATAATAATAGTAGGTATCACCTACATTCCCCCAAGAAGTGGGAGCGTGGGTTAACTGTTATTTTATTATTAGATATGTACATATTTTAAAAATACTGTAACGATTTTTTTTATTTTTTAATTCAAAGTTTATTTCCAGACAATTGCAAAAAATATTATCTGTTATTACGTCATCTGTTATAATAATAATAATAATTTATTTGCTCCAGAACATACAGGTATATAACAAGCAATACACTGGATATTATAAGCTCGTCAAATTAAGGAAGACAGACAGACAAAATTAACTATTAATAAGACATAACATTTTCTTTAAGAATATATAAAAAATGTTTTAGACAAATCTTATGTAATTTTTAGCATAGACTCCGAAACTGCAATAAAAACCTGGAGCTTTCTATCTGAATTTTCAAAGTTGCCCACTGACCCATCCATATGGGGTGGACGGAAGGGATGATTTTTGGACAAGCAGATGAATCTCTAAGAAATATTAATTTTTCGCGTTGGATTTTTTTTTACGATGTGTATTTATCGAGTTATTTTGATTTCAACTCAAACTAAACTAACTAGGACATCTATTTATTTCATAATGAATTGTTTGTATTACACATAATGATTGATTAGGGTACAAATTTAAACCTCTAAAAACGGATTCCTACTTTAAAACAAGTTTAGCAGTTTTTGCAACACTGGCTGATTCTTTTCATACAGATTGTTGTTTATTTAAAATTTATGTCTAGTATGGCAAGAATACCCAACGAAATAAACAAAATACTAAAAAGTGTCACAAATAAATCTTTTAAAACAACATATTTTATTATTAATTTATTATTACCTTTTCTGGGTTCAGTCATATAAATTCTTTGTCTGTTCCTTCCTTTGCAGATAAGAAGTAGTTTATATGTCAAGAGGAAGCGGTATAGTAATATCTACAGATAAATAAAGCAGTCCGTGTAAAATGTAACCAAATGGAAACAAATTTCTAGCTAAACACGATAATGTAAAACATTACCTGTAATAAAAATGTAGTTTATTTGTCATGTTGAAACGGAGTAATAACACTTATTATATTTTCTTGTAGTAAGAAAAATGGAATGGTAGTTTTAATATCATACAGTTTTCTAAAATAGAAAACTTCTGTCAGTAGGTAAGTATGTGTGTTTACAATAAAGTACCACATACAATATATTTCGTTACTTTGCGATGCTGAATGATCAAATAATGTATCTTTATTGTTATGGAAGAATCGTACCCGGAATAGTATTTCTGTTTTGATCGAAATCATGGAATCAAATTATTCAAAACACGTTTCTATCATAAATTTTTATGACAGTTTCTGAAACTTTCACTTCTGATGGAACATAATTACATCACAGTTAACCCACAGCAATTTACACAAAATATTAAATTCATGCGTGTGTATAACGGATAAATATTTTAATAATTTGTAATGCATTTGAGGTTACTGTATTTGTTTTTTTAATATTCAATAAAAATGTTATAGACTAATTCTTTAGTAAACCGTCTGTGAAAATAAAAAAACTGACTATTTCAATTATCGATATATTACAGATTTTTCTATATGTATAATTTTCCATGAAATTGCAAAGCGATTATTTTATAATATATTATGACCACTGAATTATTTTCCTAACCTTTTAGAATGATTTGAAACTGCACTGTGCACACACACACACATACAATATACATATATTGTAATGTTCAAAATTAAATTAAAATGATATTGTAATGTATAAATACGAAAATTAACTAAAATATACAAATTTTAAAATTCAAATCAGAATTTTGACAAGTAGCTTTAAATATGAAAATGTGGGAAATGTTATTTAACAGAGAAGAGACGATTATCAACACAATAAAATGGAAATTAAATAGAATACATTTTAAAATTTGATTGTAAACATAAAAGCTAAAAATGGGATCTCATGAATATAAGTAATTGTTAAATAGGAAATAAGTTTTAAAGAAAGAGTGCAATGATAAAAATTAAATGACTGGTATGACGGTATCCTGGTGATTAAAAAAAAGGAAGTTGTTGGTTAGACTAGAGAGTTTGGATGAAAACAAGAGAAATATGGGGTTTTAAATCCGTTTCTTGAAAACAAATACATAATAACAAATAGTTCAAAAGTAATCAAAGCAGGCAAAATAATACTTAGTTGAAGGATAATAACGTGCAGGAATAGAAGAAAATGCCTACGTGTTACATAATAATTGAAGAAAAATGACAATGGCAAGAGGAATAAGATAAGAATAGCAAAAACGGGATAAAAGAAAAGTTGCATAAATTAACATGACTTTTATTTTATCATAGGATAACACCTTAATTTGACAAATCAATCGCAGAGGTAGAAATCCAACAAGAAACGTTATATCAGAGCCACCAGAAGAAGAAGAAAAAAAGGAAGCGAAGAGAAAAAAGGATATATAATACGACGGAATATAATAATAATAATAATCGGTGTCAATGTACAGGTCATTATTTACAGAGTATATATACATAGAACAAACAAAAATATAACTACATAGATTACAAACATATGACAAAGTATACAGAATCAAATAAAATATCTATTATCTATAGATTCATTAATACGAGTACATGATATACTACATTATAAACGACTTGGAAACATATAAACATTTATGTTACAACCCAAAAACTCCTTGTAGTGGTAGAGCGCTCCCCTCATTAGCACATTTTTCAGCTTCTTCCGAAAGATTTGTGTTTTGCTCATTGCTAACATACAGTGGTAATTTATTAAACATAAGGTACACGTCAGAATTTCTGCATATCACCCTCGTTATTTAATTGTTTTATAAACGACCTTCCAGTGAATAATTTGATTAATAAAAATACAAGATTTATATTATACGCTGACGATACTAACATTATTTTATCCGAAACCGATCGAAATACAGCTACTATTTCAGGAACTTCTTAAATAGAATATGTGACGAATGCTGCAAGCAAAACGGCATTAAGCTTAATAGCGAGAAATCAAAATTTGTCAACTTCTGTACCAAAAATGTATCATATCACTCCAACGCCAAAACCACGAATGTGCAAATCAATTGTTTTGAAATAATTGCGTTTTAAATATTTGCTGCTAAAAAAATAAAATATTCAAAAACATTTGCTGCTGTATTATTATGGACTATTATTAGTATTCTAAACTGTGTCTGATTCAGATTAAAGTCAGAAAATTGAATTATAGCGTATGAAATATTTAGAAAATATAACAAAATTTAGATAGAACAGATACTTATTTATTACTACTTAGAAGATACTAGCAGATAAGGATTTACGCCCGGTTTTTTTCCTTTGTCGGTAATATAAAATATTTTTTTATTTCTACAATATAGGTATAATAAAAGGCTAATCGCCACTACATCTTAGTAATATGTTGCTTTTAAAGTTTAATCTCAGGTTCATACGAATGTTTTCTCTTTGAAGAGAATTAATAGCCCTCGATGTTGTTATACTGTATTGTAGAAAATGTAAAACTTTGTTCTACATTGAGTCACTTCGTCGAATGTCGTTAAATTGCCATTAATAAAAACCCAACTGCGTATACCTTCGTGCCTATGGCAGTCTAGTATTGGCGAAAAATTACCATGTAATATACTCGCGTCAAGAATTCAGACGTCTTACGTCATGACTGACGTTACGCAATTGTTTTTATTGTCAACGTAATTTTCGACATTTAGTCGCGTTAAAAACTATCAATTTTTGCAATTTAGTGCAATATAAAATGCAAACTTTTAATGTAGTATCTACTTTTATTACTCTCAGTTGGAATTTTGTAAATATTTTGATTAAAATATAATGAATTATTCATTTGTTCGTATGATGTAAGTCGTCTGAATTCTTGTCGCGAGTATACCAACAATCGGGTCATACATATCGCCTATAATCCATCAAATTATCCCTGTTCAGACTAGGATATTCGCCGAGACCCGTCGATTTTTGTTCTTGGGGGGAGCTTTTTTGACAGTCAAGCCAACTCGATATGTTCATCCCCCTAATGCCTAGCAACCCCAACTTAAAAATTTCAAATGCAACTACCCCACTTGTGGCACATCATTTTAAAGCCCTTTTCATTGCGAATACAGTGACGTACCGTTTTTAGAAATCGGTTGAGATTTGACAGAATTATTGGTTACAAACGAAAAGATGACTAACCAACTTACGCGTAGTAATTTCTACACAAATGCCCACCACTAATAAGTTTTTCATCTACTACACAAGACCGCATTACCTAACTGTTATTGATGTGTCTATCAGTTTACAAAAAAGTCAGAAATGAAATAAAAAACCTGAAGCAAATAATAAATCAGATTTATTTGATGAATTGCTCAAAATGATCCCCGTTAACTTCCAAACAATAATACAGTCTGTTTTCAAATTCTGTTCGAACATTATTAAAGACATCCGCAGTTATTAATCGGCATTCTTCTACAATTCTCTGACGTAGCACTTGCAATGTTTCCGGCTGAGTGGCGTACACTCGCGATTTTAAATGACCTCACAGAAAAAAGTCCAAAGGGGACAGATCCGGAGATCTTGGTGGCCATTCGACGGGACCTCTTCTGCCAATCCAATGCCCCGGGAAATGGTCATCCAAAAATTGTCGCACAGCAGCAGCATAGTGCGGGGCGCACCATCTTGTTGGAAGGTTATTTCATTTTCTAGTAAATTGTCGTCACTTTCTAAAATCTCTGTTATCATAGGATCAATTGTACTTTCCAATAATTCTAGATAGGTGTTTCCATCGAGATTACCTTGGATGAAAAATGGTCCAACAAGATGGTCGCCCAAAATGCCTGCCCAAACATTCAATTTTTGAGGTGTCTGAGTATGAAATTCCCTGATTAAATGCGGATTAGTATCACTCCAATAACGACAATTGTGTCTATTCACTTCGCCATTCAACATAAATGTGTATTCGTCGGAGAAACATGTATTGTAGAGAAGATTTGGATTCAGTAGAAGTTGTTCACTAAAGTATTCGCAAAATTGGTTACGGCGATCAAAGTCATCTTCATGTAACTCTTGAACCAGCGTCATCTTAAATGGATGAAACTTGTGTTTTTCAAAATTCGATGAACACTGGAACGGGATACGCCAGAAGCTTGAGACACAGTTGTAATCGATTGCTTATTATCCATCTGTACATGACCCAAAACTGCCACTTCAACTGCTTCATTTCGAACTGGCCCAATTACTTCACGTTTCTTGTTTAAAAGGGAACCTGTTGCAACAAATTTGTCAATCAGGTGTTTAACGTACTGGTGGTTTACATTTTTTTCAGGATGATTGGCATTAAAAATTCGCATGGATGTTTGTGATTGTAAGGGTGGAGGGTAGTGTAAGTTAGTAGGTAAAAAAGCGCCAAATATGGTCTAATTACCAGTAAGTTTCAGTACCTTTACCTCTAATAGATAAAATTTGGAATTATACGTCAGTGGACGTTGATGTTTTATATAATGGTTTTATAAACAACATTAAAGCAACTTTGGATATAATAGCACCCCTGACAAAAATACAAATTAAACGTAACCCATGGATAAATAAGAATGTATATACAGCACAAAAACAGCGAGATAGAACGTACAAAAAATGTTCGCTTTCAAATTCGCTAGAGGACTGGAATTATTATAAAAGGAAAATAAATGTAGTAGGATCATCTATAAGGAAAGAAAAACAGAAATTTTACTAACAAAACATAGATAAGAATAAAGGAAACAGTAAACAAATGTAGAAAACTTTGAAAGAATTACTGTCTAAATCAATGAGAGAAGATTATGATTTTGAAAAATTTTTGTTTGCAAATGATGTAGGAAATATAGAAAACAACTTTAATAATTATTATTCACAGAGTATAAAAGATATCGCTTAAAGTATATCAGTGATGGTAACAATGAAGTTCCTATTCCTTCTCCATATAATAAAGCGGAATTGTCAGAATTCCATACAATTTCATTTAATAAACTCAGTAAAGTAGTAATGGGTAATAAGTCAACATCAGATGAAGATATTTCGATAAAACTGCTTAAAGCTATTTGTATAGTAGTAGGCTACCCGTTACTATATATAATTAATACATCATTAACTACTAGTGTCGTGCCTGAGGAATTAAAAACAAGTGTTATAGTTCCAGTGCCTAAAACAGGATGCCCCTCACAACCTGCAGATTTTAGACCTATCAATTTATTACCAGTTATAGACAAAATACTTGGAATTGTAGTATGTAAACAACTTAGAAAATACTATGAAGACAATAAAATAATTTTCAAGGGCCATTCAGGTTTTCGGGAAAAACATTCCTGCGAGTCAGCATTACAGCTAGTGTATGCAAATTGGATAAAAGATATCGACGATGGTAAAGTTATTTTGAGTGTATTTGTAGACCTGCAGCGGGCCTTTGAGACAATTGATCGTGTGAGATTGTTAAATAAACTCTATGTACTCGGTATTAAAGGCAAACACATTTGTAAATGTAATTATTTATTATCTATCGATCTACGGCAAAATAAATCTTCGAAGAGAGCTCATAGCGAAGTTATAACTTTTTAATTATTTTCCACCCTGTTTCATCCCTTCGCACGGCCTGACAAATGAATGTGAAGCCACCAGTACATGATTTTTTTATTTTCTATCAATCTACGGAACAATAAATCTTCGAATGTTGAAGAAACGAAAGTTAATTTTTTTTTTGAAATAACTAATTTTTTTATGTACGACTCACCCTTTTTGACCCGTTGTATGTGCTGACAAATAAATATTGTTATCTTTACTATAAAAAAATTATTGTTTATAGATTGAACAATTTTGTTACTATTTAGGACGTTTGCGGATTTTTTTTCTGAGGCGACGACTTTATCAATTATAGTCCTACCGGAAAATGTGGATGTGGATAACCTCACACCCGTAACTTAAATGGCTTTCTATAGACCAGTTTATTGAGCAATCATGTTTAATACTAATTTATAAAATTGAACATAAGTTGATGCCAGAGTATTTGAATAATTTCTTAATTAAAAGGGCAGATATTCATGGATATGATATTCGTTCAAAAGAAAACTGATATTTCAAGATCTAAATTACAAAAAGATTTGTTTCATAAGGGGTTAGAGTTATATAATGATCTTCCAAAACATGTAAAACTGGCAACAAATTTAAAAATATTTAAAAGGGAAATAAAAAAGCTGTATTTAGAGTGAAGTGTGTTGATTGATGTTAAGTATAGCTTTAGCTAAATAAAGATTTAATTATTATTATTAATAATTGTTAACTCCATTTCTCATGACGCATCTATTCCCAATTTTTTTTAGATAAGTTGTGAATAACCCTATGTAGACCAGGACTAGAAGTTTGCATATACAAATGCGAAACAATAATAAAAACAATCACGTAGCAACCGCAGATTTTATAGGACATAGTTATACGTCCCTTTCTCCTCTCTTAATTACACCACATAGTATATTTCCTTTTCACTTTCTCTTTTTATAGAAAAAGTGCCACAAAACCACAATATCATACACTTTCCGACATTCATCCTACCTATGCCGCAATGGCTGAATTGAAAGATCATATCTGACAAGACGCCATTAAATTTCTACCACAGATTCGATCTCATATATAGTATCTGAGATACAGTATCCTCATCTGAAGTTCTTTTACAGATTCAGCGTTAGGCATACGTGTTTTTTGGAAAATGTTACAAATAGTGTATCGTAAATATATGGAAACTGTTGTTTTAATAAAGTTCTATCACAGTATAAACTAATATACACTATAGAACGTGTAGGGTTAAAAAAGCATCCGTAAATAACCTATATCGACCCTAGAGTCATTCGTACATATAAAGCATTTGTAAAATAAGGATAAACAATGCATTTTCCAAGTTCTCTTTACAACGACACCATTTTTCTTTCAATTGTGAAAATGTCAGTATTTTATGGTATGCTATTCAATAAAACAACAAAACCTGAAAACAAAATAAACATGAAAGTTTGATTTGAATCAGTGGACTCTTGGGCACAGTTTATTCATTACACATCTCCTGGCAGTATCCTTTATAGTTTGTGATCCCACATCCCACTGACTTTAGTGACTTTAGGTCAATATTCGCGTCTCGCTCTGACTGCAGACTTCTCTCTCCTCTGACCTGAAAGTGAGTTTCACCAAACTATAAAATTAACACATTCCTTAATTAATAATAATAAATGGGAAATTTCGGAATTCAGTGTGATGACTGTTGACAGGTTCAGTGCATCGTTCAACTTTCAAGCATTTTTGGATAAACTTATAGAACTGATATTTGGCTTTTTCTGATTTCTATCGATCGTTTACATCCATTTTACAGTACTGAAAAACTGAAAACAATTGTGGGAATTATGTGAGCTTTGTCAGGAACAAGTTTCTTTGATACATGCTTCGTTACCGACAACAATATGTGAAATTAACGTCCTACATAATACTCTTTAACATATACCACACATTATGTAAAACCGGCTTAATACTGGTTCCTAAGAAAGACAGAAACCCCTTGAAAAGGCCTCTTTGAAGTCACTTTCTGAGAAAGATGAGTATTTGTAACATAGTTAGGTATATTTTTTTGGTGATAACTGCTAATTAAAAAATGATTAATAATAATTTTATGAACACAGAAAACAAATCAATATATTGGTTAAATAAGATCTGTAGAAGATATCGTTAAATTTTAAGGCTTACGATGAGCGCTCTATAAAACGCTAAAGTTTTCGCTCAGTAACTCATCAAGGGATAAAGATAAAGATATGCGTTTTTTTTAATAGACTACAAATATTATTTTACATCGACGCTGTGTTTTGAAATTTTGAGAAAGTGTATTTTTTTTAATGAATTTTGCTCTTTTCCGAAATTTCAAAACACAGCGTCGATGTAAAATAATATTTATAGTCTATTAAAAAAACCGCATATTTTTATCTTTATCCCTTGAGGAGTTGCGTAGCGAAAACTTTATAGCGTTTTATACAGTGCTTACCGTAAGCCAAAGAGATTAATGCCGTAGCAACCATTTTAAAGCTGAAATAAACTAATACGGATTCATTAGGTTATTTAATTACATTTTTTGGGGTAAATTAGATAATATCCAAATATATGTATAGTTGTATCTACATATTAAAAACAAGTTTGAAATTCACAAAACAAGATATCTGAATTAATTATTTATGGATACATGTATAACATAAAACACGTATAGAAATAACTAAATTCATCTCAATTATTTGTTAATTTGGTTTTTAGTAGCTATATTGACCGAATCCACGTGGCTCTGGGTGTTCCAGAGTTTTTGCTGTCAATGGAAGATATTTATATAATCTACTTCTTCGGGGTGTTCTTAAATGAAGTAGCAAAAATGAGACCTCATACTCCTTAGGTGAAAATAAAAGATACAGGGTGTCACAGTTAAAATTTTATTTTCGATATTTGTAAATAACTTCTTAAGAAAACCAAATATTCACATAACATTTGTAAATCGGGGTTTTTTGCGGACGAGAAATTCAAATTTGTTTCTAATTTTGACGTCACTAGTAGAGGGCGCCACTTGTGGCTCACCATGATTCTTTTAAATTGCAGAACTTTGTTGCAGCTTAGTGTATTCATCTTACTATCGAAACAATCGATTCTCCTACCTGTTTTATTTGAAAAAGGTAGGTGTACCTTGCTGAAGTCGGTAGCAGTAACCAATTTTTAAAATCCTATTTGAAATGCTCAGTGCACCGAGTAAAAACTGTTTTAGTTTCAATTAAAGTGCCTTTTCTGCTAAAAATATAGCAAAATACTACTTGAAAAAGTTGTTCACAATGGTAAATTATGGAGACGTCCAGATGTCAAGAAAATTGGCGAGGTTTGATGAAACCATTTTTCAACAAAGCGCAAAGATTTTATCAAAGCAGGCGTCTTTTTGAAATTTTGCACGTCTCCATAATTTACCGTCTGAACAACTTTTTCAAGTAATATTTTGCTGTATTTTCAGTAAAAACGCACTTTACCGGAAACGATAATAGTTTTCAATCAGTGTACTGAATATTTCAAATAGGATTATTTTGAAAACTGTTACTCCTAACGACTTCAACAAGGTATACCTTTTTCAGATATAACAGGTAGGAGAATCGATTGTTTCAATAGTCAGATGGATACACTAAGCAGCAAAAAAGTTCTGACGTGCCATAAGTGGCGCCCTCTACTAGTGACGTTAAAGTTAAAAACAAATTTGAAATTTTCGCCCGCAAAAACCCCTGATTTATAAATTTTATGCAAATATTTGGATTTTTTAAGAAATCTACAAATATCGAAAATAAAATTTTAACTTGTATCCACACCCTGTATCTTTTTATTATGCGACTTGGGATATAGGTATGTTAGGTTAAATCGATTTTTTTTCACCTAAGGAATCTGTGGTCTCATTTTTGCAACTTCATTTAAAAACACTCTGTATTTGGTTTGTTTTTGTACTAGAGAAGTAAATCTCAAAAGTTTTATTAAATTCTCTTACGATTTCAATACTTCAAAAAACAATTAGAGGATAGTACAATATAGGCATTATGTAAACTTTTTATAACAATTTTATTGTTATATGTATTTGATTTAACATTCAAAAAATGATGCAAGCCGTAATAAAAGACTTATTCGTTAGTAGCGCTGAAAAACTTTAGTATTGTGTTTTATTTCCAAATATCTACATAAAATATTCGTTAATACATTTTCCTCTATTAGAGTAGATAGTCTGTATAAATAGGATAAATGGGGTTTCAGGGTAAATCATTTTGAATTTTAATTAAACTATATTTACTTACCACTTTCAAGCGGGAGATAAAAAATAATCATTTTGGTACCTATATACGTGTCAGAAATGTATGAAGTAATACATATTTTTAGATTTAATTAAACATAATTATGTACCTATGTATAGTTAATACAATTAATTCTAGTTTTAAAGAAAAACTAAAATTATACCACAAATAAATAGCTTCAGACAATATCTGTTCCTATGTATAGTTAATACAATTAATTTGTTTCATCTCCCCACCATCTTAATTGTTTCCTACAATAATGTGTGACTAATAGGTATAACATTAAGTACTCAAAATATATGAATCATTAAGTTATGAAAATTTTCTTTATTGCGGTAATATTTAGTGTAGAAGATTAAATTAAAGCAAATACAGTAATTAAGAATTTCTTTTACTATCAACATTCTAGACTTTCTGAAATTTGTATTTATTGTCGCTTATGACGTGGCTTTATAACAAATCTCTTGATAAACTGGAATTCTTAATGATAACTAGTTTTAATTCAGTGGCCTAAAACCCGTTCTTTAATGTTACAGGCAACACCATCGCATGGCATAATTGGTAGTATCGACAAGTGAAAAACTGGAAGTGAAGAGGACAATGAACAATGTGACATTTATATAAGCCTTGACAACGAAATCAGTTGTCCAAAACTAATCAAGAAAGGACTGAGGATTGTTAAAAATTCAGTGAGAATCGTGTCTTTGGCACATCCGCTAGTCAGTGGTGTACGTAATATAAACTATTGTATAAAATCCTTATCCTAAATTTAAAGTGAAATTTCAATATGGCACAGGATGTGGTTGATTCCGCAATTTTCGCTGGTGCTGAAAATAATACCAAAGGTCCATCTATACAGACACTCAACAGCGAAATGCCCAATAAAGAAGCACAAAAAGAGAAAAGAAAACGTGTTTTCAAATCTCTTCTCAACAGACTGAGATGCAAAAAGTACGCCAGTGCTACAATATCAAAACCAGATCCAACATATCGAGTAGCATATCTTGGAAATGTTGTCACTGGATGGGCTAAAGGTAAGATATGTATATACTCGTTTAAGTGCGCATTAAGTTGCGATAGACTAATGTGCTGAACATTGGCTGATTAACATTTCAATAACTTTTTAATTTTTTTATATGGATAGTACAAGTGGATCTATCCGATATGGTACCTATTTGTTTGTCGTATTTAGTCTGCATTTCATAACTTATATTCCATGCCATGTTTTGTTACAAACTTTAATCGCATCAGTATTCAATTACCGTCGTTATTTTGTTTTTATGTTACCACATTACCTTTTGTGCTTCAGTTACGGTTAATATAATAAAATAACAAATATTTCAACACTATAATATTTAAGTAACTATCTATGATTTTAGTACACATAAAAATATAATTACTTTGTAACCAGAAGTGGGTTTTTAGATTAAGTACTATATTGCATAAAGTACCTAGCAATAATTTTACAGTGTTGTCATTTACTGTCAATAGTCCTATTTTAATTAGGTATTTGTAGGTTATCTGTTTTAAGTAAAGAGTATTTGTTTGTGTAGAATGAAATGCTGCTTCGAATTCAATGACAAAGAATTTAGAAAAAAAATGGAAATAATGGTTTTTGAAAAAAACTGAGTAGCATTAGGCATAACTAGAATCCTCTGCGGTACTTGTCAAAACTACTTTCTTAATAATGTTCAGATAGACTATCTACAACCCCATACCAAATCCCATTAAAATCGGCTTAGGGGTTCTGAAGATATTTGCAAAAAACAAAATTTTGGAAATCGGAAAAACAAAAAAAATTCGGGGCAAATAATTTCTTTAATAATTTTTCACTAGTATTTCTGAGATGTAGAAATATACATTGGGAAATAAAAAATATGTTTCTTTGTATTTAAATAATCCAAAAATTAATATAGATAATTGTGCGGACTGTCCCAAATGTCAAAGTGTCTTCAAAAACAGTAGAATAGCGAAAAACTGATGCATTACAACGATAAATTATCTACAAATATTTTATGCATGCAATATGTATATTTTAAAATTTCGATGGAAATTTTACTGCGATAATATATTTTTTGGTCTAAAATTTATTTTGGATATACCTCCTATATTCCTAAGCCGATTTTATTGGAATTTCATATGTAGTTGTAAATAGTTTATTTGACCGTGATTAATATGGTACTTAGTTTTATCAAATGATATAGTATAGACTAATTATTATGCGTGACATTATTTAATTTTTCAAATTCTTTTCTATTTTTCTTCCAACTTTCTGCATTCTGCACAAAAAAGTATTTTTTTGGGACTTAATTTTCTACAAAAATTTGGTGAAGTTACAGTACCTACTGAAATTACCAATGCAATTGAAAAATCCGTACTTAATCAAAATATAAGAGGCAGTTGATGAGGACAAGACAAATATTTTTTAAAATGCACGAACAAGTGTTCTCTTCATTTCCGACTTGGCATATTCCAAAAATCCCAAGTTTATTTAACTGATTTTTTTTTAAATTCTCTAATTTATTAAAATAATGTAGCATATCCACCTTTTCTATTTCCCAGTCGTTTGTCAGTGGTATGAGTACAATTTAAGAGGAGATAGGGAATAATGAGTATAATGCGAATACGCGATTAAAAAAAATCTAAATGCATATTTACGCCGAAAAAAATATTCTCACAGTTCAACTTGATGTCGACCTGATGCAATGTTGCCAAGTTGAAATATTTTTCTAGTACCTACCTATCTAGGTTTTAGACATCACAAATAAACGGTTGAGTATTGACTAAACTGACTATTTTCGAATATCATGTTTTCTTCCTCAGTTCAACTTCAGCCAATAATGATTTAAAATATTAATATCCAATGAAATCAAATAATAATAATCAAATAATTCTGTTAAAAATTGCAAGTAACGCAGTCCACTCAGGTTTTTCGGTAGAAAATACGGTCCAATCAAACGATACCCGTAAACTCCTGCCCATACGTTGACAACAAATCGCATCTGAAAGCTAAACCGAAGTAGCGTGTGGATTTTCCTCTGAGCAAATGTAGCTGTTATGACTACAAAGAAATTAGCTTAGTTACATTGAAATCACAAAACTCCAGCGTATCTAATAATAAACCGAGTAATAAACCATTTACGTACATAAAAAACCTATACCCAATAGGTAAATTATTAAGAAAATATGAAAAGTGTTTCGTGTTTAAATACTAAGTAATAAAAAACCTGATAATCTTATGTTCATAGGTTATCGAGAGTGAATCTTGACCTACCGTATTATTAGGTCAATAACCTAGTTACCTAGTTTTTGTACCGTTATTTAACGACAAGGGGTAAAACTATTTTTTTTAAAATCTAGATATTTTCTAGAATTTTCCTTAAATATTGATTTATTTGTTAATAAAAACATATGTAGATAATAAATAAATGTTTTATAAATGTTAGGTTTTTACAGTTTAATAATTTTGATATTACGTTTTCACTACGTTTTACAAATAAATATGAATTTTTAGTATTACTTGTAAGTACAATTAATTATTCAGTTTGTAGTTACGTACATCTAGCCTAGAAATTTATTGTTTTTTAAGTAGTATGGTACTAATGTTGTTTAAAATGCCAGTTCGAGTAAAAACTGCACTCATCCGTCCATAGCACTTTATTAATAAAATTAGGGTCAGTTAAAACAGTCTCTATCACCCGACGCAGTTTCACAGAACACGTATCGCGAAGGCACTTACACAAAGTTCACGGCATTCGCATTTCGTAAACATTCTCCGTATAACACTACCATTTCCGCATATTCGGAATTTGTAAAATTATGCATTGTGAATTTACGACGAATACGCGACACCGAAATAAACAAACCACTGCTTACTGCCTGTATTCTCTCTATCCCCCCTCCAAATGTGTGTCGTGATCTACAGATTTGGTGGGAAAGAAATGCGGGAAATGCAGAAAGTGCTAAATGAGGGTAAATTTGAATAACACGCTAAAGTGTTGGACAATATGTATGTATACATGAGCGTCGTGTTACCGATTTTTATAGGGTGATTTATTTATTTTTTTAAAGGTCGAGTTAAAATTTTTTTTTCGATTTTCTGCCTTTATAAGGCCTCCCGAATACGTGGTTAAATTTATGACATTATGACTGACTCACCTGTATTTGTTGGCTTTTTGTTTTACGTGGGGAAAAAACTAAAGTAATATGGATAACAATTTTATTCCAATAAGATAATTGGATAAAAAAATACATACCAATTTTATGTTAAAATATCAAAATATAAAAGACATTATTACCAAAATATACCCTAATTATGCTCTTTATATCACTTACTTGTGCCCGAGGGAGACAACATTATATGTCTGATTAAATACAATCTTAAGCCTTGCCCGCATGGACACGAATTTCGCAGATTTTGATTTAAATTATTAATGGCGGGAAACTGTCACGTTTTCGCGAATTTTGCAAAACAAAAATGTTATCGCTATTTTCATCATTATGTGGATTAGTAAGTTTAAGTTGAGGACGGATTTATGATGAAAATGATAGAAAATATTTCCAAATTTGGCTAAAAGTTGAGATTTTTGCAGCCATTAAATAAATTGCAAGAATATTTGCGTCCATGAGGACAAGGCGTAATAGCGAACAGGGATAAATAGAGAGAAAGAGACTATAAGTCAGTCTACAAATCTACAAGTAAAGTAGGAGTAGGTGTATGGATATTTATAGATATTTAGATTTTAATATAATATAAAGTCTATATTTTTGGTTTCCATTCAACAAATTGTACAACCCAGGAAATTTTTTCGTATAATGTGATTACCAAACTTTCATAAAAATAACGCTCCTTATAAATATACATTTTTATTATCGCTTCATAGTAATATTGTTATCCTGAAAAATAACCTAAGAAAAACTGATGGTATTTTGTGATAACATGTGTTTAAGGCTAACGGTGAAACACGTGATCAAGTTTTGTTAAAACCAGATATATCTGCACTCTGTTGACGTTTTTTTATATATTTTTAGGTATTAGCAATATTGTGTGAAACTATACCAGACTTCCAAAATTGTAGAGTGACTAATGTTATAAACCTGCTCACAATTTATAGCAGTCAACACAAAGAAATATACATGCAGCTCTTATATTTTTTCTACAACGTTAGTACGCATGGGCTGCTGGCATTTCATTGGCTGCGACGAATTGTGGGATCCAACTGTTTCATTTCCAGCGCTATCATGGGCGGGTATATCGTTCAGGCGGGCAAAATTTCGGGTATATCTTTTCGTTAATTTAATTATGAATGTAATCACTTTTATTTTTTATTAGTGATTTGATCGAAATGAGGAATATCGGATGATGACATATATGAAGAGTTTAGTGCGCGAGGTCAAAATATGAGTGTAAGTGATGTTGCAATATATATTTCATTAACAAAATAGTTTTAAATTTAATTTTAATTTCAAAATTACTCTTCAAAGAGACTACCTACAAGATAATATTTATTTCACACCATCACAAAATTATACTTAGACCAAACATTGAAAAAAGATTTGTATAATTATTGTTTTAGAATTTTTACTAATGAATTTTTCTTAAAAATATTTGATTTTTCGTAAAATAATAATGCATCTTATGCAATAAGAGAAAGCCACACGATAATCTGTAGTTGTATATGTCTCTTTATAGAAGTAGATATATCGAATTCATGTGAATTATCTTAATATCTTTAAAGCAAATAAAATAGAAACTGTAAATTTTGGCATATCGCTGAAAACTCTTTTTTAAAATCCTATTTTTCTTTTTTTTTAAATTAATTAACAGTTCATATTCTTACTTCTCTAACGCAATAACATAAACTGCTTATGTTTCAAACTTTATGATCTGTGGTGAATATAAAATATATTGCCACAATTTTATTATTTAGGCAGGTATATCAAAAAGGGACACGCGGCCACGCCCTCGAAACGCCTTCGCAGTTTTTTTGCAGATTAAAATAGTAGCGCTTTATTTCCTTCGTTTGAATAAATGCGTATTGTTACACAGTACGACACAGGGGCGGATGGGCCAAAGGGGATTTTGGGAATTTTCCCGAAGGGCCGGTTACTTCCGGGCCGCTGCAGCCCGCGACTATTTTAGTTTGATAAGGCATTAACATAGTCGAAACAAGGAAAAGCCGTGCGTGGCACGTACTTATTTTATGTGCAGGTGCTGGTTAAGAAGCTTTTTTGAATATTACTAACCAATTTTTTTGTATATAAGCACGAACGCGGACTGAAATAAACTAGTATTACCATAACAGTCGAATCTTGGATGTTGGGCCGGTTGGTCAGGGTCGGTCTAAGTGTGATGTGTGATAAAGTTATTTTGTTTGATTTTATTATATATTTCATTTGATTTTGACTTACTTTATAAGTTTTAATATTTATTTCGGGGTGTAACAGATGCTGTTGGCCAAACTTCAGGGGGTTATTATACAAGTAATTTACAACAAAAAAGTATTATAAGATTTTGTTGGAAAGTTGATAGTTGCTCTTTTATTTGATTTCAAAAGATTTGGTGCCTTTTTTCATAAATACAAAAATATCTCTGTTATTCTTACAGCCACATCAAATTTAGACATACTTACCATCGGAAATAGCGTTAAATTTACTACAAGACGAGCATATATGCGTGTTTAAAGGGTGGTAACCCCAAAAATTTGTTAATGAAGACATGTTTTTCTTTTCAGCAAAAACTACTGTATTTAGTAAGCTTTCAATTCAACTTTTGAGTTTACTATTTTTTTGGCAACAATACCAAGGGCAAAGCTAATAAAACACAAACTTGTGTGTACCTAGTTTTTGTGGGAATTTCTTCAAAAAGCTGTTTTTTTAACTCTTCCTCTTTCTCCAATAATGCAAAATATTGTTACACATGAGTTTTTGTTTAGAATGCGTCTTTCATGGTAGATAAATGCCAAGGCGGCTGTAAAAAACAATATTGACCGTCAAAGTAATAAAATTACATTAGTGTTCTTGTTGATTACTTAAGTATCTAAATTTAAGATGCCACGTTTTTTCACAAATAACGAGTATCGAGATATTTTATTTGTGTATGGTGTTTGCAATGGAAATTCTATAGCAGCAGTTGAAGAATATTCTTGCCGCTATCCTGA
Source organism: Monochamus saltuarius (assembly GCA_025584915.1). Taxonomy (NCBI): domain Eukaryota; kingdom Metazoa; phylum Arthropoda; class Insecta; order Coleoptera; family Cerambycidae; genus Monochamus; species Monochamus saltuarius. Next base: position 39,442,966 of record CM046723.1, read on the forward strand.
AAGACGCATTCCAAACAGAAAAACTTTTGTAACTACATTTCAGGTTTTGGAAGAAACTGAAAGTGTTCCAGGACATCATCGTCTAAATCCCGATGAAGTAAATCGTCATCAAGACCAAATTATAACAGTGCTTTTTGAAGAAATTCCCACATTAAGTACTTCGCATACGCCAGTTCACAGAAGTCTTAGAAGGAACAACCTTCACTATTATCATTTGACCCCTGTTCAAAGTTTACTGGATCGTTATAGGGCAGAACGTATTCAGTTTTGTCAGTTCTATAATCCAACAAACTAACAGAGATCCGCAATTTTACAAGCATATAATTTGGACTGACGAGTCAACATTTACCAGAGATGGCATTGTCATAATGACCATACGTAGGCAGCTGTGAATCCTCATGCTGTCAGGCCCTCCAATAATCAAAGTTAACGTATCGATGGAGATAATTGGAATTTACGTTCTTAGACCAATTATACTAGAAAATAAATTAAATGCAGAGGCATTTCTTGATCTTCTTCAGAACGAACTGCATACTATATTAGAAGAGATTCTTTTAAATTTTCGGATTAATTCCTGGCTTCAAATGGATGGTTGTCCTACACATAACAGCGGGGAGATTTGGGTATGCCTAAACGAGCATTATGAAGATAGATGGATAGGACGCTTTGGTACAGTTAAGTGGCCTCCTCGAAGTCCTGATCTAACTCCGGTAGACTTCTTTTGGTGGGGTAGATTAAAATATTTGGTATTTGAAGTACGAATTGAAACTCGAGAACAGCTCGAACAAAGGATAGGAAGGACAGTCTTAGAATTAAAAATAAATTACTATAAAGTTCCTGTATTTTCGATTTTTACGGTTTTATTACCTATGCGCTTGATATTGTTGCCAAAGAAATAGCAAACTCAAAAGTTGATATATCGTTGAAAAGCTTACTAAATACAGTAATTTAATTAGTAATTTTTGGTGTTACCACCAATAAGAATTTTGCTCATTTCACAATTACTACATTTAACTTTTTACAGCACCTGGTATAGAAGATTTTTTAAACACTCATATATGCTAGTCTTGTAGCAATTTTAACGGTCTTCCCGATGGTATGTCTAAATTTGATGTGTCTGTAAGAATAACCGAGATATTTTTGTTTTTATGGAAAAAGGCACAACATTTTTTGAAATCAAAAAATGTTAAATAAAAGAGCAAATATCAACTTTCCAAAACAATCTTATAATACTTTTTTTTTTTTGGTGAAAATTACTTGTATAATAAACCCTATGAAGTTTGACCATCAGCATCCGTTACACCCAGTATATTTTCGATATTTTACATTCAGTTGTACTGTTTAAAATATTTTATACTTATTAAAATCTTCAAAATTAAAGTCTTCTCAAAATCTTAAAAAATTAATACAGAATGTTATCGACGACCGTTACAATAAAGAAATCATACTTTTTTTATCGGATCATATTAATCATATTTTTTATCAACAAAATTGGGCCGGCTGATCCTATAGATTTCCCGGGCCGGGTAACAGGAATTATGATAACTATTTAGGTTTTTATTAAGGACTGACTCTCTTGGTGTATATACTCAAGGGTATAACTACTCTGCGGACTAAAGTCCCGACCAGCGTTGAATTACACCCACAATATCTATCCATATATTCTTCATTATATAAAAAACGATAAGACTAAGAAAGATAAGAATAAGACAAAATAAGTATTTATAATTTCGTATTAAATATGTAAATATTTACCTATTGGAATAATTTTAAAAAACCTGGAGATTTCAAGGCGAAATTAAGTAAATTATAACTTTGTCTTACGCATTATTGGAATGTTGAAAACACAGAAAAGGTAAACAATTTGTAATTTCGCATCATATAAATTTACATATATTTCATTTTACTTTGAAGTCATTTATATTACTCTTGGATAACAAATTGTTTACTAAAATTTTGGTATTATAAAATTTTATAATATTGAAGACTATTTTTATGGCGGAAAGTAGTAAATCTCGATCAATTTAGGTTTATTTTTCTTGTGCAGTAGTATATTACGCTTAAATGTTAGTTGGATCTTCTAATTTATTAATTACCTGTAAGTGTATGGATGGTAACTGTATAGGTTCCAAGATAGATATAAAAAATAACCTATCAATTTAGTTACAAACATTGTATATAACAGAAGCCCGATTTGACCTTTATGAAACGGAAAGTCGCAGTGATTTGTCAACCATAATTTTGCTTACTTTCACATTGTTTATTAATGGACGATAAATAATGTAGAGGTAAGTATCTAATTAATATTTAATTTGTCACTTATACTAGACAGGTCATTTGATGCTGGGTATTGTAAGTATTTTGATAATAACATCTACCAACACTACGACTTCCATCAGTATAAAGGCGGCTACTCACTACGCGGGACTTGCCAAGTACTTGCGAAGTACTTGGCAAGTACCGAGTAGTATGTACGGCGACTCGCACTGACTTGGACAAGTACTTGCACTTCCCATCAGTTGTCAGAAAACGGGTCCAAGTCAAAGGCAGCGAGTCGATTACTTCCGAGTTTGTTTTGTCTGCGCTACACTACGCGGGCTTTACTTACCGAGTAGCTACAAGTTTCTGTGTTTGTTAGCGGCGGATTTGTGTATCTTAAATCTTGAAATGGCGTGTAAAAATGAAGTTACATTGAAGTTTCTTGATTTTTATCAGAAGGAACCTATCATTTGGGACCCATCACATAAGCAGCATAAAAGTAGAAATGGTGTATACGATGCCTGGCAACGAATTCAAACCGAGTTTTTCACAGAATGTGACTTGGAGTGTAGCATCGAGGATTTGAAAAATAAACTCTTATAACAAAAGCAGTTAAAGATGTCGAATCAGAATTCTCGTCCATTTTCAAGTACTCGTCTTTATACTTGCACTTCCTGAATAAAACTGAAACTTTCAAGTAGGCACGTAGTGTGTACAATTTACTTGGACTCGGACAAGTACATGCCAAGTACTTGCGAAGTACTTGGCAAGTAACGAGTAGTATGTACGGTGACTCGCACTGACTTGGACAAGAACTTGCACTTCCCATCGGTTGTCGGAAAACGGGTCCAAGTCAAAGGGAGCGAGTCGATTATTTCCGAGTTTGTTTTGTCTGCACTACACTACGCGGGCTTTACTTGACAAGTAGCTACAAGTTTCTATGTTTGTTAGCGGCCGATTTGTGTATCTTAAATCTTGAAATGGCGTGGAAAAATGAAGTTACATTGAAGTTTCTGATATTTATCAGAAGGAACCTATCATGTGGGACCCATCACATAAGCAGCATAAAAGTAGAAATGATGTTTTCACAGAATGTGACTTGGAATGTAGCATCGAGGATTTGAAAAAGAAAAGGGACTCTTATAACAAAAGCAGCTAAAGATGCCGAATCAGAATTCTTGTCCATTTTGAAGTACTCGTTTTTATACTTGCACTTCCTGAAATAATACTGAGCCAAGTATATTCCAAGTCGAGTACTTGGCAAGTCCCGCGTAGTGAGTAGCCGCCTTTAAGATTATGTAAATATTAAATCTACAGTAGCACATGGACTGACTGTATACGAGTAGTGATAAACAGAATAATACAGTTATGACATTTTTTGCTTATTTATTAGATTACTCAAAAATGTACCTATTTAGGAACAATTGAAAAATTGACTGGGTGTAGTATGTTAACATTTGAGGATTTCTTAGAAATTAGAAATATCCGGTACAATGGGAACACAAAGTAAATCGAACTTTTTAACTGAGTCGTCAACTTAATTCAAAACCATGAAACATTTTGAAATTAAATTGAGTAAAAAAATTATAACTTCAAAAATGGTTTATGCTGTGAAGAAAATGCAATATGCCTATTTTATGAAAAAGTTTTCCGGGGGATTTTAATAGCAAGGTTGCCCTATAATTTTGTGTATTTTCCTATCTCTTATAGTTTTCAATACATACGTCACCAAAATGATCCACACTGTATAACAAAATTTTTATATTTCGCAAAATTATTTTTTGAACTTGAAATTTTGAAAAGGTACCTACCTGATTATAAAATGTAAATAAAAATATTTTGATATTTCAAATTTCGAATCATTTTCGTCGATTCTATTTAATCTATGAAAGTGTTTTCGATTTAGAGTCCTTGTCCTATATAATAATAGTATAAAATAATAAAAAAAAACATGAATATTAAAAGAATACGTATAAAATAATAAAATGTTTTCAATTTTTCCTATACAATATTTCGATAAAAAATTAAAAAGAATACTTAAAATATTCACCACCATTCCACCGATAATGTTAACTTTGGTATGACTTACTTATTTGAAAGATTATTTATTACTATGATTATTTTAAATTTATGAAAATAATAATTTGAAAAAGTCAAACATCTAAAGGTATTTGAATAAATGTGATATTTTTTGAAATTCCAGCACACCTCATCTCAAAACCCATTGGCTTCACAATTTGATTCGCTAAAGATTTTTGGTCTAAAAGGATCGAGAAGTTTGATGTAGACTTACAAAACACGTTGTATTTAAGTTAATCATTAGTGTCATTACTAAATATCGATAAATTGATATATGCCTGCAAGAAGTTTTGTTTCAAACGTTTCTCCTGTTAATTAGGTATTACAGGTGTGAAAGTGACCACAAATGTCCGTGTGATATTACTTACATATTTGTTGTCTACAGGAAAGAATATTGGTAAAAAAATGGGTGTAATGAATAAGGCAAAGTTCTACATCATTAAATAAAGTACTTTTGAAAAAGTCAACAATTGACATATGGCCAGTAATAAATTGCTATAAACCACGTGTCAGCTCATTTTTATGCATGATCAAGGTTAGAATAATTATAAGAGCACTAATATGTTCCTGTCATTTTAAAATAACACTAATAAGAAGTTGTTATTACATTTATGAAATGTAGTTTAAGCGACGTACCTGTCGAAAATAGTAATAATTGTTTTGTATTATTTTGACTTTAACTACGGCTACCTAATTTAGAACTTAAAAATTTCGTTAAACTCTTGTGAAACAACTAAGAACTAATGTTGAAAGTTGAAAGTAGATTTAATTTTTAATATTATTTGTTACTTCATACCTCTCAATGGTTTTTGGCAATAATTAGTTTTCAATTGTGACTATATCACCTCCGTAATGCTAAAGCAAATAAATATTATAAATTTTAAGAATTGAGCCAGATGAATTCAATGTACCTTACCTACTAAATTTCTTTTTAATACACTTTCATTTTCATCAAATTTATATCTTCTGAAATGAAGTCATCCAGTAAAATAAGTAAGTAGCTTGTACTAGCTACTAGGAACTGGCGTATGCCAGTGGATGTCATAACGAGGATACATTTGCAAGGTTCTTGCAGGTAAAATGGCATGCCTCGTTAGAACGTTGTTTATTGGCATGTCAATAGCTAGCAAAAATGATAAAACACTCCGATGTGCTACTTGAACTCCTCCGAGCCCCTCGCCTCACATTGCATGCCAAAAAGTCAAATAATCTGCAATTTACTTGAACGCCTTCTACTGGCATGCCTTTCAGTAAAACACACATGCCAGTAGCTGCTTTCTGCAAGTTTCTTGCAAATAACAGGCATGTGTATTCCCTGCTTTAATGGTAAACTTGTGACTGCTAGAGTAAATAATGTCCACCGAGTTAAGAAAAAACTAGAGGGAATGTGCATAACCCCGTCATTCAACCTTATGGGAAAGTGACTTAAAAGACAAAATGAAATCAACTAAATAACGTCTACTATTACCAGAGAACTCCTATCATAGAGAAGCGAAGGCTTTGTCGGCTCCTTTGAAGTTGCATACTCCTCAGTGAAAAAAACATTGAAGGATAAACAACCTAATACACTGCGAGAAATGTTGAGTTTATTTTAAAATTATTCTACACTGAGCAAAATATTTGTACTTGTAGTCACTTACCTGAATTATATTGATTAGGTTACATCATTACATTAATTTGCAATTGCATTTTTTTATTTAAATATTTTGAAAATAAAACAACACTGAAATTTAACAGTTTTTATTTATAAAAATTTTTATAATTTATATTTTTATTTTTTAATTTTCTTTGTGCATTCTTGTCCTTCTTTTTGATTTGTAAATCTCTGTTAGTAAGTATATTTAACAGAATAAAAATTTTTTAATCTAATAAATAATTTTACCAAATACTCTTCGGAAAATTGGCGGCAAGGATGCATAAAATTTACAGTTTTCTTTATCGAATATGAAGTTTTAGACACCGATCGTGGTAATGAAATTTTGTCAAATTAAACTTTAAATATTACCTATTTCTAATTGATAAATAAAGTTAATAAATTCTTCTGGGACCGACTGTAATTTTCTCTTGCAAAACAAAGTAAGTTTTGCATTAGGCAACAATGTTTTCTTTGTGTTTCCTTTGGAAATAAATTTTTCCTCAAAATGCCTCTCACGCAGTCTATAATTTGTATGTATATCCATAATTTTTGGCAACAGGTCCCCACGATTACACACGTCTAGCCACTCTTTGGCCCTATATTTTTTTATAATTAGATATATATTATAACTGGCAATTTAATAATAAATTAAATGTAATTTAACATAATATAAAATATTGCGAAATGTAACTAGAATAAAATATAGTGATATATTTAAAAATAATACAAATGGAACGGTATTACATATGGTTTTGTAATAATTATTACTACCTACCTCTCATATTCTTTAGGAAATCTGAACAAACTAATCCCCTCTCCCGTTTTGCTTGAACATCCACGGAAAGCATAATAGTATCCAGACATTATTATTCTTAAAAGGACTGGACTAACAACCACCTAACAACCAAATAAAATACCGGACTACAGCAAAATACGTAACGTTCTGTCAATGACAAAGAACAACTCAAGAATTTAGTGGTAGGATAAAGGATAGCAACACAACCTAGTTAGCGCATGCGTTCTCGAAATTGGACCCAACAATAATTGTTACCTTCGCTTCTCTATGATAGGAGTTCTCTGCTATTACCTTTCCTTGTTCAATTACCACATTTACTTAAGAAATATCATCTAGTAGATTATGTATATAGAAGATTAAGTTATATTTTCACCAGTGTGGATTTTAATACAAATTTAATTAAATCAGATAAAACTCGAGCAACAGTAATTAGCATGTGAATATACCGTTAACTTTATTTATTAACTTATACAAGATTTAACACTAAAAAACACACAAAATCAACATCTCAATATACAAATTTGCAGGTTGAAGTTCTTTGACAGATGGCAGATAAACTAAATTAAATTAGTTGCTCCATTGAGCTTAATTCTATTTAGACATTTTAAAAATTGATTTCAAACATGAAAGAAAAAAATATTTTAGAATAGTTGATCAAAAACTACTTCTTCAAATCAAGTGAAGTGAATTTCTTAAATATTTATATTAACAGAGAAATAAACCAAATTCAAATGTCTCGTATTCAGTCAGATAATTTGACCCTTAAATGTAGGTTCCATAAGGATCATTATAATAACACCTCATTGAAATGTAATTTCTTATGGTACCGCGGATTGCATACTACTGTGACGTCACACCAATGCGGTCTATTTTAAAGTTCTATTTTTATTTTTTTTCTACGTTCATGCAAAAAACAAAACTATTGAACTATATTTAGTGGAAAAAGTGGTTCTTTATTGCACTAGTGCAATAAACTGTTTATTGAATTCATCTGTCATTCTACTACAGCCTTTTGTCATTATGACAAACATAAACGTTCAAATCGACGTCACATTTTCCTAGACTTAGTGTCATCTAAATAACATTTTTTGGTTTTTGCATGAACGTAGAAAAAATATTGTATGCAACTCGTACAAAAAGTGCTTATTGCATGATCGACTCGATTGTGATGATGGTTAATGGTAGTGGTTAGGAAATTTTTGTTGTTTATGAATTTAGGACTTGGATATATCTAGTATTTCTTTATTATATGGGCAAAAAACAGTTGCCCGTCCATCCCAAAAAGCCATGAGCCGCCACTGTATGCCATCCTGAGACAATGAAGTATGGAACATTGATCCACAATGTATAGAGGATGATTCAGAACTTATCTAAAAAAAAATCTGAATGTACAGGGGACTCTTACCAGTACAATTTTATGAAAAAAAAATCAAAAAGGGCAGTTCGAAAATGATTTAAAAATAGACTTCTGCACGGCACTGGAAACTGGTCCACTGTAAAACCTGAACTCCCAACTTTATGAGTAATAACAAAAAAACCTATGAAGTGCCCAAACTTTAAGGCTGTCTAACTTTTTTATTTTAAGAGATAGAGAAAACTTATTCGTAATAAATTTTTATTGCAAAATTGATACCTTCCACCTGATATAAACAGATTTTTGAAATATGGTATGTGGTTCGCTGCGCCCTCTAGGCGGATAAAAAAAATTTTTATTGAAGCAGGCTATGGCCACAAAAAATTGCCTGTTTTTTCATCTGTCATGCAATATACTACATGATGCCCTTGTCTTCCGTATTTATTACATTTTTTTCAATTTTAGTTAAAAAAAATGTACCTAAATATTTTCGTGTTGCTCAAAATAATGTAGAACCTGTTTTAAAGACGCCAATTCCAAAAAAATAATAAACAGAATGTACTTTTTTACAAAAAATACAGAGTTTCTTATAATATTATTTTATTACATTGTCTGTGTAATGTGAAAACCAATAAAATAATATTATAAGAAAATCTGTATTTTGCATAAAAAGTACATTCTGTTTATTATTTTTTTGCAGTTGGCGTCTTTAAAACAGGTTCTACATTATCTTGATCAACACGAAATATTTTTTTAACTATAATTGAAAAAAATGTAATAAATACAAAAGATAAGGGCAACATGTAGTATATTGCATGAAAGATGAAAAACGGGTAGTATTTCAAAAATCTGTTTATATCAGGTGGAAGGTATCAATTTTGCAATAAAAATTTATTACCAATAAGTTTTCTCTATCTCTTAAAATAAAAAAGTTAGACAGCCTTAAAGTTTGGGCACTTTACAGGTTTTTTTGTTATTACTCATAAAGTTGGCCATGGACCTCAAATTTGTTTTTACGGGCATAAAGGCCTCCAGAAATGCAACAAAAAACAATTAAAGATTTTTGACGTGTCTCGCATATTAAGCGAGATACATGAGAGTGGCCCTCTTATGTGATACAGCCTGTATATATATACGAACCATATTTCGCAGTGAGAACATTCAACAGTTATTGTTCTTTTTCTGTTATGACTTTATGTTATGTTGACTCACTTTACATGTAAAAGTGTAAAAATTTTCACTAGGACCTAATTTGCATTTTTATTGAAATACAAATAAGTTTTTTCAAAAAATTTGTAATATAACTCCGTACGCAAAAAACTACTTGATTTCAAATAAGGACAGAAAATAGTACGGTGTCTTTTAAAAACAAAATAGGTTGCCATATGAACGTAATTATTAGTTACGAAACAAATTCGAGTTTAACAAATACTAATTAGTCTTTAACTTCTATCTGAACAGTTCTCGAATACATGGTGTTTTTAAAAAGTTATAAACTTTATTTCATGCATATTGAACATCCTAAATGGATGTCAAAATGTATTTTTCTATACTGGCTAATTCAATTTTATCAGTTCCTTTCCTTTATGTATTATGAGATGCACTGTTTATAATTTCTCTGCAGATGTTTCTGTTCTTACTTTCATTTTTAACTTATAATCTCATTTAATAAACATCGTCAACTTTTACTAGGTTACATCAGTACATTAGTATACTAGCATATTTAGTCTAATTCTAAAAAAATTATATATTAAAACGAAAATATCTCCATACAGAATTTTAATACAGTGTAAAAGTAGGTAAATAGTTTATTTTGAACAACAAAAAAATTATCTAGGAATTACCTCGGGAGTAACGAATATACAACGAGTTACTTTCAATTTGAAGCAATTAGCTATTCACTGCAATAAAATGTGAGTAGGATGATATCATCAGTAGAGTAAGTACACTCAATTGATTAAAAACGAATGAGGTAAAATTGAAGTGAAACCTGTTGATGTAAACATAGCTGCTTGTTTTACACAATTTTAACACAAAACGTCACTTAAGATATAAGTACTTTTGTTTGTAACTAAAGTATAAAGCTGGTTTCTCTCATCAAAACAACAAAGAGAAACAAAAGAGAATTTTTTTTTGCAAACCGATTATCAGGGTTCTCTATATTATGATCGCTGAAGGATTAAAAATCCAATATGTTTTATTTTAATTACTCAAGAACCATTGACTTTTAAATTTCGTTCTATCCCGTCTCCAGTTAATTTGTAAGAGCCTCCTTGCAGAATTATTGACAAAAACTGGTGGGTGACGTTAGAATCAGAACAGGACTAACACACAAAGTATATACAGAGTGTCCCGTTTTTTTCAGTATAACGCTTCTCAAGAGATGTGAGAGGACTGTGGAGTTTCCGCAAGTAATTTTTTTACAATTATTACCCAGAAGGGAGATTATATATTTTATTTCTGTGACAAAAACCTAACCTACTACGACGTTTTATAGGGCGCCAAACTTCGAAAAATGAGAATTAAAAATTAAAATAAGCAGATCAAAGATTGTCTCGAAAAAGAAAGCAAATACCAATCGGACAAAGAAAAAACGCATACACTATTTAACAGTTTTTATTGCGGGCGCAGTAAAAATAATTAATGTAAACAAATTTAATGAATTATGAATTCATAAATTGTTAAACATAACATTACAAAACATTAATCTAAATTTAATTTTCTCCACCACAGCTCCTTCCAGCCGAACACATTTTTGCAGTCCTCTTAAATTTAAAATTACATGGTTTAACAACTTAGTATTCATAATTCAATACATTTTTTGTACGTTAATTATTACAATGGCCGCATAATGTAATTTTATGGAAACTGTGTTCGACTGGAAGGAGGTGTAGTGGAAAAAACTAAAATTTAATTTAACATTTTGTAATTTTTTGTTCAGCAATTTAGTACCTATCCATAGTTCATTATATTTTTTGTGCAATTAAACCTGTAACACTTGTACTGTATGCGTTTTTTCTTTGCCCGATTGGTATTTGTTTTCACTTTTATTTCAATCTTTGACCTGCTTATTATAACTTTTAGTTCTGATCTTTCGAAGTTTGGTACCCCATAAAAAAACACTCAATAGACATTTATCGATCATCTCTTTCGTTTTTATTGTCAACATAATTTTCGATATTTGATCGCGTAAAAACATCATTTTTTGCAATTTAGTGCAATATAAGATGCAAACATTTAGTGTAGTATCTATATAGTTTTATTACACTCGGATGCAGTTTCTTAAATATTTTGATAAAAATATAATGAATTATTCATTTGTTCGTATGACGTAAGTTGTCTGAATTCTTGCTGCGACTATATGGGTATTTTAATGGGTGCTGAATAGCCTGGCAATATTTTTGATAAAAAATCTCTAATACCACTTCACCCTTTTAAAAAATCGTAGTATGCCTGGCTTTTGTCATATCAATAAAATGGTTGGTAAACTCGCGACAAGAATTCAGACGACTTACGTCATACGAACAAATGAATAATTCATTATATTTTCATCAAAATATTTACGAAATTGCAACTGAGAGTAATAAAACTAGATACTACACTAAAAGTTTGCATTTTATATTGCACTAAATTGCAAAAATTGATAGTTTTTAACGCGGCTAAATGTCGAAAATTACGTTGACAATAAAAACAATTGCGTAACGTCAGTCATGAAGTAAGACGTCTGAATTCTTGACGCGAGTATAGAATATAACCTCCCTTCAGGATACTAATTACAAAAAAATGGGCTTGCGGAAGTTTCACAGCTTTCTCACATTTCCACAGGTGTACACCTGAAAAACGGGACACAGTATAAGTTTTCCAGCGCCGAAATTATTTGGAACTATTTTAAAATATTGAATTTTTGGCACTAGTAACGTCATATATGAAAATATTTCGAATATTCTCCTCTTATCCATTCTTTTTTAAATATATGACGTCACAATATTCTAAAACTACTAATGCAATAATTTTGTCGCTGGAAATCGCCTATAGTGTATACTTTGTGGACGAACAAACTCAAAAAAATTATGTGACATACGCTATTCGCTATACGCTATTTCCAACTCAAATTATAAAGAATATCGACAACGGTTGTTTTGTGATTCTCTTAAGCCAAGTCGTTGACATTAATTATATTTTTGGAAAAAGGTACATTTAATATTTCACCAAAATGTAAGAAACTGTAATTTATTATTTATAAATTCTAAAAACAAGAAAAATGTAAAAAGACGATTTGAGAAATTTTAATGCTTATAATAATTTTTCTTGTTCTAAACTATAATTTATATTACAGTTTAAGTTAAATTTAACTACATTCAAACGTCAGATAATAATGGTAATGTAGTTATTTGAACTAATTACATTTTTTGTTCAGTTTTTTGAAAAATGAGAAATAAAATAATTGCAAAGATTTTGATAAAATTTTTAATACATTGCAGTTTAATTTTATAAATTTTAGCCTTGCACTAATATTAATTCTGTCTCAATTTTAAGTTGAAGTAGAAAGTAGGCTCAGCATTTTCGCATACATTCCAAAAGCTTATAATTAATGAGTGCACGTTTTTAATAAATTCATATGGCATTTGACGTGGTAATTAAATGCTTGTGAAAGTGGAGCAGATTTAAATTACAAAGAGAAATTACATATAATGCATTCAGCGTGCCTCTTCAAGCGTTTCCTATGTATTTTTGTTATATTAATTTATGTGCGTTGTTTATACACAGTGTGAACATTCCCTGAATAATTTGATTATTTATTTTCTGGAAGCAGAATTATGAATGATCACTGCATAAGTTCTTAGCAAAGATGAATTATAGATAATGACATGATGTAAAACTGTTAAGACGGCCCATTCGATCTTTACAATGTAATTTTAGTGACCTTGAATTAGCTGCCTTTTATCTGGTAAATAAAAATGTAGCTGCGCTAGATGACTGACGCACCAGATGATTACTCGTAACAGAGTGTAACTCCAATAATTCATTATACATTATATGTTATAGATAGTTTCAGTTTTTGTGTGACGAATTTGTTCAGTTTTATTGAAATCCCAAGTGAGTAAGACACTATAATAGGTACTTTATGAATGTATTGATTATTAAAACAGTGATGGGATATTTGTACGAATTAGATTAGGAACCAAAAAAGGTTATGCATTTTTTAGATATTAATAATATACCGAGAACAATAATTACTGCATGAGCAGTTCCTCCGACCAGCATTTAATTATTCCCACAATATATCACACACATATTTTTTATGATGAGGTTTTGTGCTTTTTGCTTTATTTTATAGGTAGTCAAATCAATTTTCCTACAATTATTCCTATCACACGAAGTTATGTATGTTTTTCAGATGGTATGCTAAAAAAAATAACTCCACAGTTTCCAATTTTGTGAAGTTTTTTAGCATACCTAGGTATATGGACTCAAAAAACATACATGACTTTAGAGATGGGACTTTTAGTTCATTTTGGTGAATTCATTCTTTCAGTCTCATTCACCTAAGTGAATCTTTCTATTTAGTAATTAATTTGATTCAGTATGGTCGAGAATTGTATATTTGTAATTCGACCACCGATCGTTCAGTCTCGACGTTCAATATCGGAGTTTGCTTACAACGGCACTGTTTCATAACTCGCGTGGTATCGTAATAATTTAGAGGCATATATAACATACAATGATTTTGAGATCACAGACAAATCTAGATTTTAAAACATTTATACGTAAGCATTTGAATATAAGTAATAAAATTTCATAAATAAATTCTAAATATTTAAAAATTTGCGTTTAAAAACAAAATTTTAGAAATTTTGTTTAATTTTAATGAAGATCGTTTTTTTGTTACCCTGCTTTAGAAAATATTCTGTCGCAAGACACCGAACTAGCCATTCTTCGACTGAAATCGGTCATTAGAGAGTTAAGTCGATTGTTGATTATCATGATCGTAAAACGTAGAACGTGTAATTTTCACGTTTACGTATAGTAAGATTCGTGTTTCAAAAATGAGTTTAAGTAGGGTAAGTTATCACGAAATCTTAATATTCATAAACGTGGAAAATTCTAATTTGAGCATGCGAGACGGTCAAATTCTACGTACACGTTCACGTATCGGACACAAGTTAATCTTTCTATTGAGTCACATCTCAGATACTATCTATACGTCTAATCTGTGGTCTAATCGTCAGCTGCAATTTTTCATTTAATTCAGTGAACTACTGAATAAGTATAGAAGGACTAAATCGTTGCTTTTAGTTCACAAGGAATGATTTAGTCCGACAAGAAGGAATGATTCATTTTATTCAGTGAATAGTTCGTTTGTGCTAGTTCGTTCGCGAACTACCCATTTCTACATGACTTCATGTGACAGTAATTGTAGGAAAATTGATTTGAATTAGCTTAATACCTTTACAATAAAGTAGTTTACGAGAAAGTCAGAGTCGAACTGCATATAATACCTATTTTATAACTATATATATATAATTTATTTTTCCAGTAGGAATATACAACAATATGCACTAATTATGTTTCAGTCTGTCTCTAAAATGAGCGTTAGACCCTGTAGTTTTTGTCTGATGGATCAGTTTTCAATGCTAAATTAAAGTTTACTTGATTATAATTTGTTCACTTATGAGTAGAATTTCTAAACGGCAACTTCCCATTTAAAATACACATTCCCTTAAAATGTCAGTTTGAGTATTTGATTTATTTTTTATTGAAAATTGTAACTGTTGAGTGAATGACAAATTCGAATAGTTGTCAGTCTAATTTAATAAACACATTTTTATACTCTTCGACTGGAGGTCTATCGATGTACAGAGTTATTCTGAAAGAGAGAATTGAATTAGTTGTTAACCTATTTTAGATAGATGCCATTAATAACACACTATTTAAGTTAATTGACCCAATGATAACTAGGAAAATTTGTATTTGTAAAATTATTGTGCAACCATTTTTCAGTAGAACAGTGCTAATATTATAATTTATTCGCACCACAAATTAAATAACTTACCTATACACAAAATCCTCCACTTTTTTGTTTGTTGAAAATGATTTGAACTGAGACCTACTACGAGGATACACGTTGTTTACATGCAATGCAGTGTAATATATACCATAAGTTATAGTTACCGAATATGCCACTTTTTGAACTTAAAACCATTATTATTTCAGTTTCACCTTATATTTTTAGATGCGTAAATACCCTGTATATTTTCAGTACTTTTTTCCATAGTCATCTAATAGATACAAATAGTTTTTTTCTTATTTTCAGAATGTTGCAACAGTATGAAGTTTGCAATATAGAAAGTAAAGATAAAATTAATATGTAGTTAATAGGTCTCTTTAGATATCTTAAATCTAGTTTCGAAATAACTCAGTAATAATGATCCGATTTAGGTATATCAGATATACTTAAAAGATTTCTTGTGTCATCCTTGTATATTGAAAAAACTTTCCTTGGCGTTTCTTAAATTTTAAACAAATGATATTACGATTAATAGGATGTATTCCAAATTGTTTTCCCTTTGACTTAGTAATTATAGAATCCAAATCCAGTTCGTCGCCAGATGCTGATATTTTGCAAGGAAGTACCTAATAATACGTATCGAATAAATGTTTGCCTCTTCCCGCTTTTAACAGCTAGCGGAAAACCTGCTTTCACTCTGTCTGTACCCTAAGTATTTCCAGTTATCTATTATTTATTTATATTTTAATACTCGACTATTTTATATCATTTATTTCATATTTTATGCTGTTACTTCAGTAGGTTGAAACCGAGGACGAGCCTTAAACTTCGGAAAATAAATAAATACAGAATTGAATAATATACCGCAAGTGGTGTAGATAATTAAAATATATTAAATTATGTTTGTCTGTCATCTGGCTCCATAACTTACTCTCTCTCTCTCACTCTCTGACTGTTACCAAATCGAAGATTCTATTTCTGGTAACACTTATAATGTTGTATATTTTTTGTAATAGAACTTTTGTTCCAGATTTGTCTGATTGTTTTTATTTATGCTTGAATAAATATAAACAATTTAAGTAAAGGATGTTACAACTTTAATCATAAAATCTTAGGTACATAATAACAGCAACTGTTATCTGCAATGATGAAACTGATTATTGCATTAACCTGTTATAAATGTTCTTTTAATTTACAAGATAATTTAGTTTTAAAAGAACAAATTTCAAACATTAAAAAATGGGGCAACAAAGAAATTAAAATCCAATTTGTACACATTGTAGTTATATAAGGATTACGAATTATGAATTGTTACAATATTTTTTTTATATGGAGAAAAAAGAAAAGGTATGTCATCTACGTGACAGTTTCATTTTTTTAAATGTCGAGCGATACCTTGTTTTAACAATTTCCTTTAGAAACTATATAATGTAACCCTTCCCTCAGTTTTGATTACAATCTTGTTGATTAGGTACTATTTTATTATTGATATAATACGAACGTACCGAATATTATTTGTTTAAAAAGAGGACAGTGCATGTCATTTATTACTATTTTGGACACAAAATAATCACGTAGTTCACAAGCCTGCATGTTTCAACTACATGCAATTAAATAGGTACCTACTGTTATAAAATAATGTTATAGTTGCCGGAACATCCAAATTCCTTTTAACTGTTCATACTAAACTAATATAGTGAATACAATTTTATTGTATTGTATGTTGTATGCTGGTATCACACTAGCAGTTTAAACCGCACGGCTCAACCGCCTAGAATTGCGGTTCAGCCACTTGTTTTTTTTTCAATCGCAAATTAATTTAGGGCCAGGCGGTTTAACGCATTAACCAATTATTTGCTCAAAATGCTTCCATAAATTTGAGATTTATGTTAATTTTGTAGAATGTGGATCAAAATTGTGACAAGATTTCGCAAAATAGAGATTTTCAAGGAGTTTCCAAGGATTTCGCATTTGATAACAATTACCTCGAAAATTACTATACTGTAAACTGTTGGGAACAAACACACGAGAGCCAAAATATGATCGCCTAAATCAAATTACCTTAGTGAGTTTTCTGGCACGAGAAATTTAAATATGACCTCGAATTTGCCATCTATTGCACAGGGCGCCACCTACAGTACTTCACATGCATTTAAATCGTCATAAATTTTTAGTGCACTGGTGTGCTAAGATTTTCTAATAAATAATTCGTATTCTTTGACGTTGTTTTCTTTTAAAAATGTCTTAAACAACCGTGTTTCGAATAGGCTTTTGTTTTATTTCATAAACATAAACCCGTTGTCTTCTTCCATACTTTATTCAATTAAGTACTATCAAATTTTGGACTAAGGTAAATTGGATTAGATCTTGGCCCTAGGAACATTTGGTAACATTTTGTTTGATATATTTACTACAATTTATAATGAAGTTATTGAGGAAAAAATAAAATTGTAACTTCAACACCCTGTGTTGACACTATAACATTTTGGACTAAAGTAACTTAATTTAGATCATATTTTGGCCCTTGGAATATGTGGTAGTATTTTTCCCAACCTTTTACAGACACGGGTCTTAACTCTTGAGTTAACGCTCTCGATTTTGCGTCATTTTGCGCGATTTTTTGCGATAGTATGATTTCTCGGTTTTTCGCACGATTTTTAGGGATTTCGCAAAATTTGTGACAAGAGTGAACTTTGGCACTAAGGGTTAAATTAAAAGAAGTAAAAAGTACTTTTTTTCTGCAAAATGAAACAGTGCTTCGAATGCAGAAACCTCGGCAGAGACGGATGGGGAAGATCAAACCGACCCGGGAAATCGGTAGGATCGACCGACCCAATTCTGTTGAGAAAAAGTATGATTAATATAATACGATGAAAAAAGTATGATTTCTTTATTATAACGGTCCTCGATAACACTGTAACAGATGTATTTAGATATCTGTATTAAAGAGTTTTTAAAAGTTGTCTATAGGAAAAAATTTAAATTTGAATTATAAAATATTTTAAACAGTACAACTGAATGTAAAATATCGAAAATATATATATCAACCCTTGTAAAATATAAAACTGAGCTTGTAAAAAATAAAAATAAAAACGATAACTAGACATAACTTTGATACATAGTAATTTTCCGGGTTGTTGTGCCGTGACCTCGATAACTGGTAGCTGCCAGAAACATAGTTAAAATGCACACCCCTAGTATTAGCCGGGACTCTTTTACCTCCCTGGTTGTTCTCGGGCTAGGCTCTTTGGGACAGGCCCGCTATCGGTGTCTCTGGGCCCGTCCGTATATTGATTATGTTGCCTATTGTTGGTATTACGACTGCAACGGTCGGAACCGTTCGTCAGATAATGGTGGTTCTCCTAGGCGTTCCGTAGCCGCCGCTGTAACTGGTCGCATCCCATGCTTCCACGTAGCAATTGTAATACCAACAATAGGAAACGTAATCAATATATGAACGGGCCAGAGACACTGTGAGCGGATCTGTCCCCAGCTAATTATTTATTATAACTTTTCTTAAAGCCGTTTTGAAGACTGCAATTCTTTCTGCAAGTTACAAGTCTCTTGCGCGTAGGCATGCGCATCGACGATTTTTCGATCAGATGCTGTAATTTGTATTGCCGTTGCAGAGAATAGGTCTGATGCTCTTTTTATTGCAGCATTTCTGGCCAAATCTTGGGAATAATTTAATTAAATTTGAATTTGTATGGTTACTACCATACGTAAAAGTTCCTAGGCCGAATTGACAAATTCAAACTGCCTTCTTTCACTTCTACTTGATCATTGTGCTTTATTTTATATTATGTTGTTTATTATTATTATTACTTGTTAAATTTGGATAAACAGTTTAGTTTTTAGTGTTTCGGTTTGAAGTGTTGATATTACTTCTATTACAATTGCAAATTGACGACTGCAAAACAAACTACAAGTCAGAATTTCGGGAAAGGTGTTGCAAATGCAAGAGCTTGCTGCAAGCCATTGCAGAAAGAATTGCGTACTGTAAAGCGGCTTTATCAAAGTTACAGTAACACGATCAACTACCAGTTAATGACACTTTTAACTTTTGACAGTAGACAATACAGTGCATAATATGACCACTCTCTTAAAACCGTTTTTGAACTTCTGGAAGTTCTGAGTAGAAATTTCATTAAATCTCTATTGGTGAGTGAAACAACTAATAACTAATATTAAAAATATAAAGTAGATTTCATTAGGCATACGTCAGAAGTTCGAAAGAAATCGCAAAATTCATTTTAATGAGTGTCATTATTATTACAAACGATTGTACATGAAAATGGATCCATGTATATTGTATTTGTGCTATAAAGAAATATGTGATAGAAGACGTAAGAGGCGTTGGGCAGTACATCCAATTAATAGAAATAGAATTCAACAAAGTGCATTTTATATGGAGATTTACAAAAAGATGGTGACAAGTTTTTTAATTAGAGGCCATCCATAAATTACGTCACACGAATTTTAGGACTTTTTAACCTCCCCCCGTCCTTGTCAGAGGTTGACACATTTTCAGAACCCCCTTCCCCCTGATGTGACATCACACATTTTTCAAATTTATATATGTATTTAAAAATAATCAAAAGAAAACAGTTATTTTTATTTTTTTCTTACTTTTATTATATAATCTTTAATAAAATCAACATAAAGTCAAATATATTAGATAACAGAAAAAGCAAACGGCTAGTTAGAAAGCAATAAACGACTAGGTAATTATGTTAATTAAAGATACAAAACTTAATCATCTTGTGTCCATGGATTTTGGACTTTGTAAATTTTTAAAGTTTTTTATTCACATATAAATTTCGCGTTATGGATTTTAAATTTTAACATATGATGTCACAAAGTTTTTGTTATGTTATTTAGGTAAAAAGTTATTATGTTTATCGTTCATTATTACTATTACTAAATAAGACTATTATGTTTTGGTTGATAAGAGAACTGTATTATAAATTTTAATGCCATATTATTTTTTCAATTCATAAAGTATTCCTCCATTTTATAAAATTTAAAATTATCCATTCTGTGTTAATTAGCAATTATTCATTCGGTAAGTATTACGATTTGCTAAGTTGCCAAGGTATTGTAGTAATAGGTATATCCACAAAATTTCAGTTTCACTTGAAAATTATCGTGAATGAAAGATTTATGGGCACTACAAATTGCCGTTTTTCTTCAAAACGGAGCATTTAAACAAAAAATTACAAAAAAAATAAAATCATCAGAAGAAAAAGAAAAAGCTGCATAATTAGGGTATGGGGAGGGGAGGGGATAAAGGGTACTGCATCCCTCAGTTACCTCCATTCTTCCTTCGATTTTTTTTTCACCAAAATTACATGATAAGTATGCCGGAATAAGATAAAAGTACGTGCAAAATGTCAAGTGTGTATCTTACAAAACAATGGGATTATTAACAAAAATAGTTTTTTATAATGTAACTTTTATTGGATATATACAAAAATAAAATACTCGACTAGTCTCTACATGATTTGTTTATAGTACGAAGTTCATCCTTATCTCATTGAGCCTATGTTCTTAAATATTAGGGATGCAGGTAGAAAACTGAAGTATACATAAGAAGTGTATCTCTTTGTATTTTACCACTCACTATTCAGCTACAGTTAACTACAGTCCTATATTAGATCCAGAATAATATTATAACATATAATATTTATAAAGTGTTGACACTGATATTAAAGTTATTTTAATATTTAAATCTGCGTTGTTCTTCCACATAAACCTAATAGGTTATGGGCCCAGGTCACTTGACGGGTTAGTGTATACAGTGTGATAATTTTTGCCAATGTGTGGCAATGGAATTTCAAAGGTGCTGGACGAATAGAAATCTAAAGTACTTAATGAAGAGTGGCAGCAACTAGAGTGCATGGCTAAAAGTGTAATTGTGAAATATCTCAGTGATACTATGAAAAACAAACTATGCCGTTATTTGCAACCATTGAGGACGCTGAAAGAACTAGGAACAATTTGTACTGCTACAAGAAGATGCTCCAAGAACAAAGGAAACTTCAGATGAGTGGTGAAAACTGGTGTTTCCATCACAGCGATTTAAGATGTACCTACCATAAACATCACCACTAACTGAGGGGTTGTAGGATTTTTTTTGTCAACGTCCTGTATGCTGGTAAGGTGGTATCTTACAATTTGTATTTGTATATTGCATCCAGGAAGCAGGTATGACAATCCTTTTCAATAAATCAAGTGGGGTAAGCATTAAAAAAGGCACCGAACTAATTTTGATGGGTAAGTCTGTTAACAATATTAAATAAAATTAGATTTGAAACCTTGTGTTAAACAAATAAATTTAGCTACAAATTTACAATACGATAGAAATATAAACTTAGGTCAAGTAGCAAAACAAAAAATTCTTAGACATTAAGAAATTATAAGTAGCTAAAAGTAATAGCGATTATAATAATATTTATGCCACTAATTCAATTTGTGAAGCATGTATTTATAGTAAACAAATAAAACTTCCTTTTTCAAAAGCGAAGGATAAAAATCAATTATTAGTAAATAAAAATTACTAATTTTGCATTTATTATGATATGATGTTGCATATTAACAATAAACTTATAATATCTCGAAAACCATAAAAGATACGTATTTTGTATAATACATTTCTGAAAAGCTCAGTTAACGCTTGCAACATATACAGGGTGTTTTATTAAAAAAAAAATAATAATAATAATCGATGAAGTCATATGATCTACATAGTTCACCATGTATACATAAATGTGATATCAAGGAATGCAAACTTAAAACTAAAAATTAAAGAGGATTTTTCCCGAAATGTTGTAGTTAATGAATCATGAATTTTATTCCAGAAGTGGTATTCACACTGTATAAACAGACCTTTGTTTATAATACAATCAGATATCTGTGGGCCAATAACTCCAGCCATTATTGATAAAAAATGACTTTCTAATTTTTGTTGACAAATATATTTAATATGCAATCACCTATTTATTAACATATAAGTCTGAAGAACATATTCAAATTATTTTTTAGTAAAAGTGAGCCCATTTTAATTATAAGGTTACTGAGAGTACCTGTATATCAAATGAGTTAAGGATTTTTATGCAGTAAAGGGTATAACATACAATTTAACCGCAACAAAATTCAGTACCTGAAAATATGAATAGAACAATTTCAGAAATTGCTCGTACTTTGATAGTTACAGCAGATTTACCAAAAGTTATTTTAACTGAAATTTATCTGATAAATTGTTTAAAACTTTACAAATTAACAAAACTGATGTGGTACAATAAAAAAAAACTAGTAATAAAATATTTCAAAATTTTGATTACAGATGTACGCCTATAATAAATAACGTAACAATAAATTTGTTATAAAATCGTATAAAGATATTCTTAGTAGCTATGAAGCTAACGATTATATGGTATGGGTTAATAAATCCGAGAAATGTATCATAGCTCGGGATGTAATAGTTGATGAGGAAAATAATAAAATCTCTCGATCGCCCTTAAATTATAATAAAGAGGTCAATCCAATACAAACTAATAAATGTGACTTACCGTCTACAAATAAATTAGTAAGTCTACAACTAATAAATAAATCTTGTCTAACCAAGGCAGATATGGTTGAGAAAATGGAAACCTCTGTGACACCAGAAATAAATAAAACTGACTTATCAAAGCAGTTAAATTGGTAAAAACTCACTTACAAAAGCAGATATCTACTAAATCTGACTTAACCAAAGCAGATACTAAGTCTAAATCTGTCTTAACCAAAGCAGATATCTACTAAATCTGTCTTAATCAAAGCAGATACTAAATCTAAATCTGTCTTAACCAAAGCAGATACGTATATTAAATCTGACTTAACCAAAGCAGATACTAAATCTAAATCTGTCTTAACCAAAGCAGATATCTATTAAATCTGACTTAACCAAAGCAGATATCTACTAAATCTGACTTAACCAAAGCAGATACTAAATCTAAATCTGTCTTAACCAAAGCAGATATCTATTAAATCTGTGTTAACCAAAGCAGATACCTATTAAATCTGACTTAACCAAAGCAGATACTAAATCTAAATCTGTCTTAATCAAAGCAGATATCTACTAAATCTATCTTAATCAAAGCAGATACTAAATCTAAATCTGTCTTAACCAAAGGAGATACCTACTAAATTTGTCTTAATCAAAGCAGATATTATATAAAACTAAATTTGTTCTAATCAGAGAGCAGATACTAAAACTAAATTTGTTTTAATTAAAACAGATACTAAATTTATCTTAACCAAAACAAATAATAAGTTTGTCTTAACCAAAGCAAATAATCAGTTGGGTGCACAATTAATAACTTAAAACTAAAAAGGCAAATGGCTTAAAAATGTCCTAGACCCTCCTGTAAAGATCTTAATGATATATTTGAAAACTTTAATAGGCAATTAATGTATGCCAATTCAATAAAAACAAATACATAAAAACTATAATGAAATCTAAATAGTCAAGATAGTCTTATGTGAGAGCAAGCACTAAAAGACGAATTTAATTAACTTAATAAAATCTGGTCTCTAGTACCAAAGCCCCAAAATAAAATATATCTATATAGTTGTATACATATAGGTGTTTAGAATAATTCAATCATGACATATTTGGTAATCCAAATAAGTAAATATAAAGCTCGGCTCGTAGCTCAAGACTTTATTCAGCAATATTTAACCGACTATAATGGACAATTTATTAATCCATCAAATGGATATTAAAACAGTTTTTCTTAGTGTTTTTAAAAGAAGAAATATATATGGGAGTGCCTGATGGAATAAAAGCTGATTCCTAATCAGTTTGTAAACTAAACAAATCATTATATGGTTTAAAACATTCTACACTTTGCTGGGTTGAATGTTTTAACTTGAATAACTTGGTGTTGAAAGGACATAATTTTAAAAGTTCTCCAGCCAACTGTTGTTTATACTTCTTAGATAAGGGACATATTAAGGAAAATATTTATGTTTAGGCGATCTTCTAATACTCACACAATAATTAATACTATGAGGAATTTTAAAATTGTTTAATGAATCAAAATTAAAAGAAATAAATAAAAAGTTATCTTAGATCAAAGTTCCTATGTAAAAACTATTTTAAATAAATATAGCATGAATGATTGTAAGACTGTTAGTACACCTTTATTAAACAAACTAAATTATACCAAATTAAATTCGGAAGAAACCTGTAATTGGTTTTGTAGAAATTGAATTGGTTACTTAATGTATGTAATTCTACGAACACAGTCAGATGTATGTACATCAATAAAATTTATTAAGCAGGTATCAAAATAAAAAATTATAAAGAACTGTGGCAATGCCTGAAACGAATTTTGAGATACATTAAAAGCTCAATTAATTAAGTGTACAAACGCAGTATTTATAATCATATTTTAACTATTTTTGTAGACTCTGACTGGAGAACATTAAATCGAATGAAAAAAAAACACAACGGGTTACATTTTTAAGTTATTTGAAAACAATACAATATATTGTAACACAATACGACAAAATTCAGTGGTGGCTTCATCTACAGAGGCTAAGTACAGAGCCCTTTTTCTAAGGGGTCCGAGAACTGTTGTGGCTTAAATCACTTTTAAGTGATGTGAATATAAATCTGTCAGAGCTTATAACCATTTATGATATTGTATATATATTGCTAAAAATCGAATAAGTCACAAATATTCAAAACATGTTGATATAAAATATCATCTCTAAGAGAACAAATTGAATAAAAAATAAAATTTGTTTATATTCCTACAGGTGAGCTATTGGCACATGCTTTTACAAAACAACTTCCACCTCCAAAATTCCTTGAATTTCGACGCCAAATGGGCTTGGAGGATACTTTGGAGTCTCTGGCCTGATTGGGTTTTTGAGGGGTTTTTTCCCAATCCATGCAGCAAATGTTGGGCCAGCTTTTAACACATCTCTTCCCCAGATCCACGTGCTAGTATCTACGTGTGATGATAATAAGTGCAACAGTGTCTGACTATTTTTTTTTTGAGTGGGCGTATTGGATATATACAAAAATAAAATACTCGACTAGTCTCTACATGATTTGTTTATAGTACGAAGTTCATCCTTATCTCATTGAGCCTATGTTCTTAAATATTAGGGATGCAGGTAGAAAACTGAAGTATACATAAGAAGTGTATCTCTTTGTATTTTACCACTCACTATTCAGCTACAGTTAACTACAGTCCTATATTAGATCCAGAATAATATTATAACATATAATATTTATAAAGTGTTGACACTGATATTAAAGTTATTTTAATATTTAAATCTGCGTTATTCTTCCACATAAACCTAATAACTTTAACACCCTGTATATAGAAACAGGGACGCCCAAATAAAAAATGGCATAAGGAAAGTCACATTATTTTTGTCCAAAGAATATGTGGTTAATGGTATGGCCTTCTATTTTGGGACACCCTGTATAACATATAACAGGATTTGGTCTGATGGTATCAATAAATATTTCAATATCAATTGCGTCCATTGCATCCATGTCCCGCTTGATCAACAGCTAAACTAAAACTAAGTGTCCTACTCCTAAAACTACTGTTGACAGACAGAGCCACCGGACTTACGACAAAGAGCGCTTTGCATGAAAACGCCGATATACTTTCGTGTTTTTTCGGAGCGCGTACGCCAAGCGTTCTGTAAAGCCATCGCGACCAGTGGCGTAGCCACGGGGGGGGGGGGGGTCAGAACCCCCTCCCCATGGGTTGGGTTGGTAATATATGTAGGTAATGTCTCACTACAAACCTGTAATCACTCTATTCGCCAAGATTTAGCAACGCGGTCAATGAACTAGATCTCCTACGGCAACCTTACATTAGGATTCATTAAATTAAATCATTTAAAAATTAAAGGATATGGATAAATATTTAGAAAAGCAGGACAAAAAATAGGGACAATGGAGACCTCGGAAAAGGACCATCTCGCCACCAAAAAAAGCAAAGCGCCTCTGCAGCTATCGACCAACGTGGCAGACTGAGTATATTTGGCTAATAAAGGGTTCAAACAATTTTTCTGCAAGATGTCTAGTATGCAAAAAGGATTTTTCAATTAGTCGCGGTGGCCTTAGTGATGTCAAACAGCACTCTAATACAAAACAGCATAGAATACGCGAAAATGTCGAAATCTTCTCAAGTTTTAACAAAATTTTTTGCAAACAGAGAAAATATTCAAAAAACTATCTATGTTACTGCAGCAGAGCTTGGGCAAATCTACCACTGCGTTAAGCATAGTCAATCTTTCAATTCGTTAGACTGTGGGCTCAAACTTTTACTAAAAATTATAAAAGATTCTGAACTACTAAAAAAAATATTGTTACAGAGTTTGCTCCGCTCGCACCCAATTCGGCGACTGTGGTATCGCGAAACGCTAGATTGCCCCGATCGCCCCTACGCGATTAGACTTATTTTAAGCAATTTGACCTTGAAATTTTCCAAATTTTCGCCTGCGGCGCTAATCTCCCTCCCCTCTTCAACTGATATAATAAAAAAATTATATGTCCCATATCTTAAAATTCAATTCAGGTGGCAACCCTGCCTGCAACTAAGTTCTAACTTTATTTTTGTCATTTTTGTAACAAATATTGTTCGTACCTGTTTATTATTTACATGTTTATGAAGAGATTTTTTTTATTTACTTATTAAAAATTATTTATTTTTTTTATTAAAAAAATCTAGTCTGTAATACTTTGTTCACTGACCATGTCAAATTTCTGGCTACGCCACTGATCGCGACAGAATTGAAAACGCGAGAGCAAATAAACGCGCGTAAAATGCATAAACGTAGTGAATCGTAACTCTGTTCAGGGTATCTTGAAATGCGGCGTTTTTGTCAACTCCGCGTTGAGAGGAGAAAAACGCGTGCATAAAAGGGGTCTATGAGAATTAATGTGTTTTCCAGTTTTCATGTAAATGACTAAAAAAACTATAATTTGCATCTGTATTATGTATGTTCATTTTGAATTAAATTGAGGATATGTTATACACAGTAGCACAAATATCACTTTGTTTTCTCACAAAAAAAAAACGAAATTTTAATCTGTTGCAAAATACACATATGCACTTACTTTTTTATCAAATTATTATATATAAAATATTTTTTTAAATAATACTATAATGGCTTTGTAATAAGTAAGTATTTTACTTGAAACATTATCTATTTTATTTATCTATTTATTGTTAATTTAAATAGTAATTAAGTTCTGGCATAAATGTGGTTCAAAACTTATCAAAAAATAAATGTTTGAATGTATAGAGGGTTCTTACAAATACAGTTTTGTAAAAATAACCAAAAATTGCAGTTCGAAAATAATTTAAATATACATTTCAGCACGGTACTGAAAACTGGTCCACTGTAAAACCTGACCTTGCGCAAGCCAAAACGGACAAAAAATGAAGGAATTTTCCAAGGAAAGAAGTAAAATAAAATTTTATTTACAACACATGTTTTATATCAACAAATTTGACTGCTTTTACCGCTATTGTTATTATTAATTAATAAAATTAATTTGTGATTTTAATCAATAAATATATTTGACATACCTACCTGATGTTACAACACTGTTCAAAGTTTTATAAACCGACGTGTAAACACATTTAGGCCCATTTGTGTAGATACGCCACACTACTTAGACAGGGATTCATTCCAAAAATTATTTCTAAAATCCACTTCCACGATTCGGTTGCAACGTTTTCGTGTCACGCTCGCGTTGCATACGGCAGTAAGTAGCTGCATTTGGCACATGTCTACCGGAAAATTATTTTGCGTACAGACGAGAAATTTTGTCTCACCACCATAAATTGAAACGATATCCATCAATTCCGAGTTGCTATACGTAAGCCATTTTTTACACTTGAAAAATTAATATAAACACTATTGCAAAAACGTTAATACTAAAAACGCGGATAGAGTGCATTCCGATGACGCATTTTTTTCTCGGAAACTAAGGATTTTACATTTTTTTTAGGATATTGACTCCATGTTTCATGACGCATCTATTCCCAAGTTTTTTTGGATAAGTTGTGGGTCAGTCTGTATATTGTCCAGTGGCAATAACCAATCATAATAAATCTAATGAATTCATTGATAAGTGTAATTTTCGTTAAAATTGCATAAAATATTATATAAACCATAATATAAATATTCACTAAACAGTTGTAATATTGCTCTGCTAGATATTAAAATTTCTATTACAAATTTTAACACTATTGTAATAAATACACTGAAACCATGGGCTCATTTAAGGGGGGTAATGGCCAGAGACATTCCGTTAAATGACAACAATATAGACACAAATTTGTAATTATCATTATTTATTAAATAACAAGATACGACTAGATTTTGTTATTAAAGAATTGTTTTTGTTCTCTAATTAATTAGTTGGCAAAGAAATAACTATTTTTTTACCTACCCATGTGAAAATATAAGTTAAGGGTTTCGTCTATACGGAATGGTTCTTAAGTAAACTAACGATAGTAAAAGTTATTATTTAGGTTATTTTAACCTCTTATTGCCCCACGGGTCAGTTTAGATACAAACAAAAATGTATAAAATTACTATTTATTTTTATTACTTTGGAGAAAAATATCACTTTATGTGTGCATAACTCCACATAAGGCACCTACGTCATACATTTAGTTCCTCGCCCTGCATATACAGGGTGATTTTAAATAAAGTAGCACAAATGAGACTACATATTAGGTGAAAATAAACTGATTTAACCTAACATACCTATATCCCAAGTCGCTTAATAAAAAAGATACAGTGTGTCAAAGTTAAAATTTTACTTTCGATATTTGTAGATAACTTCTTCAAAAATCCAAATATTTACTTGAAATTGGTAAAGCAGGGGTTTTTGCGGCTGAGAAATTCAAATTTGTTTCTAATTTTGACGTCACTAGTACAGGGCGCCACCTATGGCACATAATAATAATAATAATATTTTTATTTCAGGAGACGGTACACAGTAACCGTATTGAAATAGTCACAAAAATACATTTAAACAAATAAGAAGTAATGCTTATATAAGTAATGAGTAAAGTACAGTCATGTAGAGTATATAATAACAAACAAGAGAATGGACAAATACGATCTACAATGCTAAAAAATAAATAAAAATATCACACAAACAAATCATCAACAGAATAAAAACATTTGTCAAGTAAATACTGCTTCAAACTATTCTTAAAAGATGCAACAGTGACAGAGCTCCTAATATGATGTGGAAGTTTGTTAAAAACTTTTAACCCATATATATTGGGAGATTTAAAAGTAGCGTTTATTCTACTATATGGTATATAAAAATCATCTCTGTGCCTCGTATTCATATTATGAACATCTCTATGTCTATAAAATTGATCAGTGTTATTAAAAATATACACTGCTAGTTCAAACAAAATTAACGAAGGCAAAGTCAAAATTTTAAATTCTTCAAATAAGGGTTTACAACTACAAACCTTTCTTACCCCCGCCATACCATATAATACGTTTCTGAGCAATAAATACATCATGCCAACCAGTAGACAGACCCCATGTCATGTTTCTTTTAAATGGCAGAACTTTTTTGCAGCTTAGTGTATCTATCTGACTATAGAAATTATTGATTCTCCTACCTGTTTTATTTGAAAAAGGTATACCTTGCTAAAGTCGTTAGGAGTAACCATTTTTGAAATAATCCTATTTGAAATGCTGAGTGCACCGAGTAAAAACTATTTTGGTTTGAGGTAAAGCGCCTTTTCTGCTAAAGATATAGCAAAATATTACTTGAAAAAGTTGTTCAGAATGGTAAATTATGAAGACGTGCAAAATTTCAAGAAGGTTGGCGAGGTTTGATGAAACCATTTTTCAACAAAGCACAAAGATTTTGGCCGATCTTTTTGAAATTTTGCACATCTCAATAATTTACCGTTCTGAACAACTTTTTCAAGTAACAGTTTGCTATATTTTCAGTAAAAAAGTCAATTTACCTGAAACGATAACAGTTTTCAATCGGTGCACTGAAAGTTATTTAAAAGAAACATGATGTGCCATAGGTGGTGCCCTCTACTAGAGACGAATTAGAAACAAATTTGAATTTCTCACAAGCAAAAACCCTTGGTTTATAAATTTTAAGTAAATATTTGAATTTTTTAAGAAGTAATCTACAAATATCGAAAATAAAATTTTAACTTTGACACCCTGCATCTTTTTTATTAAGCGACTTGGGATATAGGTATGTTAGGTTAAATGGGTTATTTTCACCTAAGGAATATGTGGTCTCATTTTTGCTACTTTATTTAAAATCACCCTGTAGATGATCGCTAGTTGTATTGTATTTTGTTGTTTAACCTAAAAATTTAGAGTGTCTCGAAGTCGTTTCAAAGTGCACCTGGTGTTTTGAATTTCAAAGTCTATGGAAATAAAAATACTCATTATGTTTGATATACGTCAGAAGAATACTCTACATTTACATTTACATAACTGAAAAAAATCAATGTGAAATATTGAGAAAAACGGTTTGTTCCTAATATGGCACTATGGAGAGTAGATATGTACATTGACGGTGCCTGTTATGGAACAGTGGTCTCTTATTTCATCATTTATTATTCAGTAGAAATGGCTGAATTATTTCCTTACGACAGTGATGCTGATGATTTAGACGACAGCGATGATGAATACATTCCAGAAAATAGTGACATGAGTAGTACGTCGAGCTCTAATGATGAAAATATATCTGATGACAAAATGAGATTTTGGATTCATTAGGTTTTCGCGCAAAAGTTGCAAAAGCCTTATGTCTAATGAGTAAAAATGTCACAAAGAGGAAGAACATCCACAAGCAATTATGTGGATCAAGAATTTGAAGAAAAAAAGAAAAGAGGCCCTACTAAACCAATCCCTCAATTTGATGTGAGGAGGGATGGAATGGGGCACTGGCCTCTCGAAATAGAAACGCGTCAGCGATGTAAAATGCCTAATTGTGGACTAAAAACTAATTTTTTCTGTATAAAATGTCAAATTTACTTATGTATTAATAAACAACAAAACTGTTTTAGTAAATTTCATACATACATTACATTGTAAAATATAAATTTTGTGTTGTTATGTTGTGTGTTTAGATGTCCTTGGTTCATATATGGAACGAAGCCATATTTTTTTTATAAATGAAAATAAAAATTTTCTACAAACATGCAACGTATGTTTACACCCTTTTTAATAAATTAGGTATGCCATATTTTCGAGATAATAGTTTCTTACATGTATGCATATAAAGTATAAACCTCGATATTCTAAAACAAAGCGTGTTGTGTCTGGTCCGATTTGCAAACTGTTGAACAACCATACGACATAGAACATAACGGTTAACAATGATAGGTCCCGATAGATATTGAGGAACTAACCATTATATTACCCGAAGCGTTTAAGTTATCGTCTGCTAAATTGCAGCGGCCGTGCTTTAAGCGACATTTAGCAGACGATGTTTGCATAGTCTATAAAGGATAGTTATTCAACAGGTATAATTCATAAATGTATCTGTATAAATTGTAACAACCGGGAGCAGACACGTACATCGGCTGTAAACGAATGGAATGCCGAATTTTATAAACCTCTGTGAACCTTCAATTCTTTTTAGTTATATACAAGGTGTCTAGAAATTATGCATCAATATTCCGCGGGGTGATTATATGCAAAAACTTATAATAATTTTTCCAAAACTAAAAATTAGCAGGGTCGGTGTCAAAAAAAAAAATCTAATAACTTTTTTTGTGAGTACTGAGTTTGTCCAATTTTGTACACGTAGTTGCTTATTTTTAAAGTATAAATTTAAAAAAATTAAACTTAGCAAAAGTATACTATTTATTTTTTACAGTACAATAAATTGTTATTCAAAAAAGTTACATATGAAGGTATTTCACAATTTCAATTTATGAATAAATCAGCCTGCTTCAATCTGAAATGATACTTATGTATATACATATATCTACAAGGTGTTGGGAAAATAAAGATATCTGAAAATTATCAAGAATAATACAAAATTAATTAAAGTTGTTTAGAATTAAAATAACACGCAAAAATCTTAGCATAAACCTATCCGCAAGAAAATATTGATTTGTAATAAAAAATATATTTTTGTCTGTACCAACAAATATATTTCATTTAATTACGATATATTTTGATACATCAATAAATTAATCGTTTCAATTAATTTTCACTCTTGGTTTGGGTAAATCATGTTTTCATGATGATTATAATTTATTCACAATATTCACATGGAGAACATAAATAAACGCGTCAATTCCAGAATTTATTTAATTCAAGTGTTATGAGATCTTATGTGAACGATATGAGTATTGTTCATCTGAGAAATTAAATACATGAATAAATAAATATTATCGGTCGGTGGTCGAGCGGTTTAAGACATTAGTACTTGAATCGCATTTTCCACCCACCGCAGGTTCGAATCCTGCGGCCAGTAGACAATAGATCTGCTACATTTGTGGAGAGGTCCCTGCGGGTATGGTAGGGTGGAAGAACGTTGGATTGGATAAATGTGACAGATTAATACTTGTTGGCGTTTGACCATCCGACTAATTAATGAGGTTTTCCAAGTTTCCCTTATTGTCGCAAAGCATATCATTCCCGGTAAGTGAGACGGCCCAAATCGATTGTATGATAACGATATGGAGATATGAAATAAAATATGATGGTTTTTCAATAATGTTCAATTCCAATAAAATAATTTAGAAAAGTAATAATTTTTAAATTCAAATTTTAATTATTTCCCCCTTGTCGTTTGTTTTTAAAATTCATACCGTCAATTCACTATATGACGTGAATAAAAAACGATCATTTTTATTTGTTCAAAATTGCTTAAATACGAACAAAAGAATAATTCATTATATTTTCATCAAAATATTTAAGAAACTGCAACTGAAATTAACAAAACTATATACTACACTAAATTTTAAAAAAATGTTTTTAAAGGCGCCGTATTCTTGAAATAGTGTTTTATACAATTACAAATATTTTTAGACATTTAAGAACTGAATAATATAGAGTTTAGCAAATAACAAGAATGTTATCTCATGACACCGGCGAATATTCAAAGGTACCGTACCGAAGTAAAATCAATATATAACGTCAGAAATCGATCTATCCAGCATATTTTTAGGTACTGAAATCTTTCAAAATGGGTACTATTTTTTTAAATTCAACTGATGTAAACATTGTTATAACATAAACTTACATAGTTCTGCATATAAAATTGTTCACTTTTGTTTATAAGTATGTGAAAATAATTGTTAAAATGTGCGTCATACAAATGCGTTTTAAAAGTTATTATATTATTTGAGGAGAGTTTAAATAGTAAAAGTGGATAAACAAAACATCAGTAATTTTATTTTTGCTCTACGTGTTTTAGTTTTCGAGATTTCAGTACCTAAAAAACACCACAAATTTGATCATTTTACGGCGAGAGATACGGCGACCTTAACGCGATAAACTATCGAAAATTATGTTTGAGACTGCAAAAATATCAAAGCCGTAAAATTCGTCAAGAAGAAACTCAATATGAGTTAGCTAACGCTAGGCCTTGAACTCGTATACCTCAGCCAAACATTTGTACATCAAAACAAGCTATTTATTTAAAAATAAAAAGAAACGTTGTGGTACTGTAATGAAACCCTATTGATTGAACAAAAAGAAATAAAAGTTGGATGTTGGATAGAAGCAAAGTTTACGAAATATTTATTCCGTCAACGTTGGTAGAACACTTGACTATATCTACGACTAGAACTCAAGACATAATGATTTACGATTTATCAAAGCTCTAAATTATTGATCTGTAATTTTATGCAATTGCAGGTGTTTCAGTAAATATAGTTATGGTAATAACTAAACACATATATCTATAACAATTTAAATTATCATTACCACTAGTCTGTGTTTTATACAATTGTGACTAGAAAGGTGGCAAGTCGGCTATCGCTATCGCACTAGACCCTCATGCGGTCGCTTGTGTCGAGAGATCTTCGAACGTCTTAAAAGTCATACAAAAGCCAAATAAGGTGAGAACTGACTAAATATATTAGAATATTTTATTCATACAGAGGTTAATATATTAAAAACTAAACTGTGTTTATACAAAAAATAATAAAAAAGGCATAATGGCAAAAATTTTCGCTTATAGCTTTTCCTGGAGTGTTCAATCTGTGGACATTCTCGCTTGATGCTCCAACAGTAGTCAGCCATCATACTGACATCCCATCTACCTTGATACCTTGCCTCCATAACCTTCAGATCGTGGTGGTCTAGCCCTATTCATCGCTAACAGCACCAAGATTTTCTGGGAAGTTAACAAGATGTAAAAAATGAAATTTGATACTCATGTTGCAAGCGAGTTTTTAAAGCTGTCCAAGAGTTGTTGAACAATTTCGATGTACTTCTGGGCTCGTGTATTTCCAAGAAAGTCTTTAACAATATTTTGGAATGCCAACCAAGCATTCTTTTCAAGTTCGGTAATTGTTTCAATAAAACGTTCATCCTTAATGAGTTGCCGAATCTGTGGACCATCAAACACAGCCTTTATTTTTTCAAATGACAGACTAGGGAATGCCGAAATGATACACTTAAAACAGTCTCCTTCAATTGACAAAGCTTTAACAAATTGCTTCATGAGACCTAGTATTATATGCAAAGGCAGATATATAATGTTTTTTCTGTAGAGAAGTAGCTGATTTAGAATGTTTGGATCCCCAGGTCTCAGATCAGATCTTGGCGGCCAGTTCGACTGCACCCAATGCTTCTTACGAGCTTTGCCATCACTTTGAAAGTACTATAGAAATGCACTTTCTCTGGATCGAAAGTAAGTGACTTTTGCTCCTTTTTCAAGTCAGTCTTGATGCAACATTTCTGATGCTTTTTTTGGATAGTCCCAAATCTCGTACCAAATCATTTAACTCATGCTGATTGAATCCTTTACGAACGGAATCACCGTAAATTTTAAAATCTTCGTCGTTGGAGTCACTTTGATCTGCACCTGACTCATATTCCTGTATTTCTAAATGGGGTAATTCTCGAAAAATGGCACTGAAATTTCAGCTGAATGAGGCACAGGGCGTATAGCTAATGGTAAACTAGGGTACTCTATTTTATATTTATTTTTTCTTGTTGTATCCAATCGTTTTCACTATACAAAAGTAGCAATCACTTAAGTGATCTTTGGGTTCTCGCCAAATCGTTGGTATACCAAACGGAAGTTTATCACGTGTTCCCTTCGTCCACATTCGTAAACCCTCCACACACTGCTTACAGACTTTGTGAGGAGCCCATGATTTATCTTGGTCGCCAATTTTTTCTTTAAAATAAGCAAAATAGGTTTGCCTGACAAATGTACTGATGTTTGTCCGTTGACTGGGAATGGTAAAATTGCCACATACATAACAAAATGAATCGGGACTGTTTAAGCACTTACGATGTGAACTACCAGAGGCAGACATAAGAAAAATTTTGAGTTTATATAAATAGAAACTAAGCACTGTTTATCTTGTGTAAATACAAAAACTTAAAATCCACCTCGGACTTCGACTTCACTGTATCAAAACTAACCGAACTAATTTGGACAATATGAATCTACGTATGGCGCCACGTCACTCACCCCACCACTCGTCAGTCGAAGAAGATTCGCCGATAGGAGAGTTTTCTGTGATTCGCGTTCAATCGCAATGCGCAACAACTGTAGAGAAAAAGCTTGACGTGATAGGAAAAAACAAACTAAATTTTTGGAATCAACATGTTAATTTACACCTAAACCAAGTTAAAAATCGAGCTCAACAGAAATTATATTTTAAATTGTTCCCCAGCGTAATCAAATAATTTAATATCGATTCTCGATATATCGGATTAAAACATCGATTTTTTTCGAATATCGGAAAAAAACTAGACTAGTTTAAAAAAAAATTATTCAGGATCAGGATAATCAAAATTATTTTCTATTTTTAAGACAAAACCTTGCACAATGTTAAATTATATGAAAAAAAAAATATAAAAATTGGTATTTTTTAAAATAAACATTTAATTAACAAAATATGTTCAAAATTATCCAAGTAAAGTTCAAGTTCAGGATTTTTGAATGAGGTTTTGTTAATACAATTGTTCTTATAAAAAATGTCTGATTTTCTGATTTATTTTTCATGCAATTATTATAAATGGTCTTGCATTTAGTAGTAGTAGTAGTAGGAAGTGTGGGTGGCATCAGCCTAGCAATTAGGCCACACGTGGGCCCTTTTTGCCTAGCATTCCATCACCTCTCCACTATCCGCCCTCGATCTTCCTCGAACCTACCCGACGTCCTGATGAACGCCAGGATTTTGGTCCATGACAGGCCCCTAATCTCTTCCCTTTGCAGCTCCTCGGTGCCAAAGATCCTATATCTTAGTCTTCCTAGGGCTGCACAATATATTAGAAAATGGATAGGGGTCTCCTCTCCACATTCCGGACATAAGAGACTCTCTATGCCTATCAGTTTCAAATGCCTTCTGAGTCTGCAGCGGCCTGGCAGGACCCCCACCTTTTGGACTAAGGCTCAGCAGTCACATCGTCCTAGATTTATTGGGTTCATTGAAGAAGTCGTGGGTCTGTCTATATCCTCTATTCCTTCTCCAATTCCCTCCTAGTGTTTGATAGGTCCATCTCTTAAGGGCACTATTCATACTACCTCGCGTAATTCCAATAATGGGTTCGGGCCCCTGGCAAGGTGTCCTAGATCCGAGACGAGCTAACAAATCAGCCGTCTCATTACCAGGGATTCTCTTATGGCCAGAAACCCAGACCAACTCCACCTCCCTTTGTCTGGCCAGGGACTCCAGGGCATCTCCACACTCCTAAACAAGACTGGATCTCGTCCTCGAAGAGCTAAGGGCCCTGAGTGCAGCCTGACTATCAGAGCAGATGGAGATTTTCTTCTCCACACAATTCCTTACTTCTTGTCTGCTACCATCAAAATAGCAAAAACCTCCGCCTGGAAAACCGTGGAGTATGTGCCCAGCGAAAAGGTCTGCCGGATGTCCAGGTTTTCCAGATATATTCCTGCCCCAGAAGACTTACCGCTCTCTCGAAGGGAAAGCAGTGGTATACCTCCTTCCCAACCTTAATTTATTCTTTGCTTCAATAACCCTCAAAGCGGAGACTGGAATCTCATTCTCCGCCCTTAAGGCTATAGCAGCGTGACCCTCCGCTCGACCTTCTGCTTTCCAGCAGTTTGCATCCCTTATTCTCAGATAGGTCGCCATCGCCTCCTTTACAATCCATGTTGGGAGGGGTGGCAACCCCAACAAAACTTCCACGACGGCAGTTGGGCTTGTCCTCATCGCCCCTGTAATACCTAAGCAAGCCAGCCTTTGGATCCTCGACATCACATTGGCTACAGTCACCCGACCCACACTCGGCCACCAGGCCAAGGCCCCATATTATAGCCTCGGCCTGATGACCGCCGCGTACACCCAGTGGAGTACCCTTGGGTTGAGTCCCCAGTTTTTACCTACTACTTTCCTTAATTGCCAAAAGGTTGCCATTGGTTTTTTGGGTAACCCGTTCAATCTGTGGCCCCCAAGACAACTTACTATCCAAGGTTACACCCAAGTATTTTACCTCCTTACCTAGAGTAAAGGTCTTCCCATACATAGTTGGGGCCCTGAAATCTTGTATCTTCCTCCTTTTTGTGAAGAGAATCAACTCAGTCTTACTTGCGTTGACCGAGAGATCCGTCTCGTCACATCATCTGTCTACAATCCTACAAGCCTCCTGCATTCTGTCGCAGTCAAGTGAGACAATTTAGGACACCGTCCATCACGAGGCACCATAGGTGTGGCGAAAGACAACTACCTAGTTGAACTGACTCTTCTCTCCTCTAATGCGGATATCACCCATCTGACCAT
The DNA here is from genome assembly GCA_025584915.1 of Monochamus saltuarius. NCBI lineage: Eukaryota > Metazoa > Arthropoda > Insecta > Coleoptera > Cerambycidae > Monochamus > Monochamus saltuarius. Next base: position 39,481,081 of record CM046723.1, read on the forward strand.
AGCAGGCGGTGTGCCTCGGTCCTAAAGTGAATCACATATAGTCTTTGTTCTTGTCTTATCAAAGGCACCCTCAATGTCAAAGAACATGGCCAATGCGACCTTGTACTGAAGGGCCTTCTCTTACCTCATGTACTATATAACGCCGTCTCCGTGGACCTGCCTCGCCTATAAGCATGCTGGTTCACATGGATTGGGTGTCAGATCAACACCCTATCCACGAGGTATCTGTCCACAATCCTTTCCATCGTTTTGAATAGGAAGGATGTGAGACTGATTGTTCTAAACGCATTTGCCGTTGTGTAGTCTTCCTTTCCAGCTTTTGGGATAAAGACTACCTTGGCTACCCTCCATGCCAGTGGAACATATCCCATCGCCAGACTGGCCCGAAAAACCCTTACCATGCTTGGTAAGAGAATATCTTGGCTCTTCTGTGACAGGGAAGGGAAAACTCCGTCTGGCCCTGTAGCCTTGTAGGATTCGAACTCGTTCACTGCCCAGGTTACTGCCTCGCCGCTGAATATTTCCCCGGCAAGGGGTCAATCTATACTTAGCATTGGCTCCGGTATGGTAATCACAGCGATGCGCTCTTCACCTGCAAAGTGAGTATCCAGCAAGAGTTCTAAATATTCTTCACTGGAGGTGGTCCACGTCCCATCCCCCCTTTTTAATGAGCCTATCTTCTCCCTTTTATCATAACTTAAGATTTTCGTCAGTCTAGCCGTTTCCGGCAGTGACTCTAGCTCACTACAGTATGCCTTGCAGCCAGACCTTTTACTACGTCTTAATTCCTTCTTAAAATCTCTCCTTGCCGCCTTGTAGCCTTCCCAGGAGATTCCATCCCTTCCCCTGACGGCTCGGTTGAGTGTGCGTCTGGCCGACCGGCGGAGGTCCTCTAGGGACCTATTCCACCAACGGACCTTAAGAGGACAGGCTTCCTCATATGCTGAGATGATGCAACTACTTAGGTGCTCTACTTCATCATCTAACTGCCTATGAGAGATAATCCGTTCGTCCTGGTTGCTCTCGAATTTCTTCGGAGGGTTGCTGTCTTTAGATCAGACCTCATCTGGAATCCAATCATCCTGTGATCGGACATCGAGTTATAGTCCGTCACCCTCCATCCAGAGATACATTCACTCAAACTCTGTGAAACCAACGTAACGGCAATCACTTCCTTTTGGATACGATTCACAAACGTCGGTTCCCTTTCTCTATTCATAACTTGTAGATCTGTTATTGCTATATATTCTAATAACGCCTCCCCTCGGGAATTAATATCCCCGCTACCCCATATTATGTGGTGTGAGTTTGCGTCACACCCAATCACTACAGGCAGACCTATATCCTTAACTAAATTTACTATACTTTCTAACTCTCTGGTAGGTGGTAGTCTTTCATTATCATATGGGAGGTATATGCTGCTAACCACAAACTTACATCTAACTCCACTCACCTTATACTCGAGGATGTCCGCCGTAGCATCCCTGGTCCCCAGTTGTGGTAGCGGCACCATCTGGAGTTCCTTGGACGCCATTATACATGTCCGCGCTGCCTCAGTTCCTCCCTTCTCGCCGACTGTATTCCTGTAAACATAAGGCTCCTAAAATCAATACTCCAGTCTTACTAGTCAGTAGCTTTACCAGTTCCCCAGTAGCCGACTGACTGTGTTGAAGATTAATTTGTCTCACCTGCAATGTATCCATTTTGAGGCCTAATGGTGCAGGGGGGTGTTCACTTTTCCTTCTCGGCTGGCCCGAGCTCTCCTGACGCCCTGGATGCCTGGCGTGCCACTCCACCCCAAGCCGGTACTCGGCGAACCGCCAAAGTAACCAGCGCAAAGTAGAGCACCCACCCGGCCTCCTCTAGGCGCGTGGATATGTCCTGACTTACCATAAAGGTCAAGTGCCACCCTCCGGGTCCTCCTGTCTCCACCTTGTGACCTCCAAAGAGCTGTTCTGGAGATCCAACATTGCCTTCACCTTAGGGAGGTCAACCTCTGGGCTCCTCAACCAGAATCCGATCTTCTCCGCCCATGGCGCGTCTCTTGCTCGGGTCGCCCTTAACGTGACGCCTTCCTCGACCAGAGGTTTCCAGCCCTCGAGGAGGCAACCCGTGGAGATCTCGTCCTGAGTCGTCACCAGAAACCAGCCAGGGTCAACCAGGCCAGAATTTCTGAAACAAAGTTCCGGTCCTCGGGGGCCCTCTTCGGGACCCCACCATGGCTCGGAACATCTCAGAGACTAGATACTCCCGCAGTCTTCCTCCTTCGGCAGGGGTTATCACATCATCCCCACGGTTGGACAGTATGACAACTTGGTTCTCCTTTTTAATTGACGTTTTCTCCTCCGCCTTCTCCTCCTCCCTGTCCCTGAGCAGATGAGGGACATGGGAAGGCCCCCCGCAGAAGACGAAGGGTCAGCACGCCTTACCTTATTCTTCTGTCGCTCTGGCGGCGTTGCCTTATCCGTCCTAACCCTCTTGCGTTCAGTCTAAGATGAAGGGCCTGGCTGTCCTTCTGGACCTCCTGGCTTATCATCCCTAACCGCAGCAGGAGCAGTGGGTAGAACAAAGGATCGCCTTTTGGCTTCCCTCTTGTCCTCCCTTCGCACCCGCCTTGCAAGAGGACCACAAGAGGCTGCCGGCCTTTGGTTGCCTTTTGCTGGGATCATCTCCATGATGATGCTGATCCCTGGCTGGCAGTGCATCGCCTTCGACGCAAAGGAACCGGCCTCAGGTGTGGCTGCTGGGGCACTTTGCGGTGCCTCCTGCAGTCCTTGTTCCCTTCTGGTCTCTCTTTCCTCCTTCCTTTTCCTCGTTCTTGCCCTCCTCCTTCCCTGTTTCTTTTCTTTTTCCGGGTCTTCCTGGTGGTTAAATCCATGGGGGCACATTCCTGTGCCTCCTCGGTTTCGCCCCCTGAGGACCTCAGAAGTTCGTCCTCTCTTGACGACGAGCTGGGCGAGGCGGAATTAGCCCCACCCACCTCCATTGCAACTTCCTTCGTAGAGTTAGAGTTCTCCGTATTTGTTTTTGTCATTTGTGGTACGTTTACGTTTTCATCTTTTTTGCTTTCATATGGGATTTGTGTAGTGTGTTTTCTCTGTGGTGATGTCTTTGCTCGGTTCCATAAACATCGCCGTATTCCAAGTCCCCGCTTCCACTATTCACCCATGGCCAAACGTTTGCTCCCAGTGAGAAGGTCTGGCAGCCGCATGTCTTACATTTAAAAATAGAAAGTGATTTTGTTGCCTTGAATATTGATAGGTATCTTTTGATATCAATAAAAAATACATTAGAATATTATACAATACAAATACAACTCTTAATACATACCCAAATATTATTATAACATCATATTACTTACCATAACAATACAAAATGATATAAGGAAAGGGGTGATTTTTTGTAAAAAGTTGTTAAACAGTTAGTAGTAAGTAAACAAATCTAAAACCAAATCGACCTTGCTTTCGTGAATCAGCATTGAACATTGAATATCACAAAATTATAAAATTTTCCACAGACCACTAAATACTCCCAATAATTCACACTTCAAACGTGTTCTGTGCTACAAACCACAAACTAAAAAATCGCACAGATTCGTAAACTATTATTGGTTTTGTATTGTTCTATTATCTATGGTCATGATTCATGGTACTTACAGGCAACTAAATTGAATTAAAACTGTAAATTTAAACGTTATTAAGCAATATATCGATATCCTTCGATATATCGCTTTCAAAAGATAATTGTTTTACCTCGTAACGTCGATGTTTAAAAAGTATCGATGTTTTCTGCCCATCCCTACTCAAGGCACGCTATCGCTGTTTACACAAATGCACAACATTCTAACTCTATCCATATGTGAACTGGGAAGTCACGATGCAAAAAAGAAACAACGAGTATAAATTTAATAAATCTACAAAATTTATATGATTTATATTATAGAAGTATTGAATAGGTTACAAGTTTTTGCTGTCTGACAAAATACACAAATTCCACACAAGTTCGATCAAGTTTGTATTTTGTAATTAATAAGGCGCTTTGTGTTTTAAAATTTAGTTGGTGCTGACTGCTGACTATTAAAAATATAGGTATTATTTACGCAAACGCTAAGCACTTTTTAATGATGTGTATGTCTAATTACAACTTTCATATGTCTCATGACTAAATTCCAATATTTTTCTGTTTTTTAATTTTGTAGCTTTAAATATTAGTAACTTTATTTAAAAATTGGAGGTATATTGCATACATTATTTTCCTGATATCGAAATGAAATAAACATAAGTCAGAAAACGTTGCTTAAGGGAGCAGAATTTGATTTTTTCTAAATATTGCAAAAACTGCCTAGCCCGAGAACAAGCAGGGCAGGTAAAAGAATCCCGGCTAATGCTAGATATGTGCATTTTGATACTGTTACCGAGGTCACGGCATAACAACCCGGAATATCACTATGTATCAAGTATGAATTTTAATGTAATACTCTATTGTTTGTGAACTTAGAAAATTAGAAGAAACTTAGACATTTAAAAGCTTTTATGATTTTTCTTTTTAATATGAACCGCGTTTTATCTCCTGAACTGAATTATACTGTTATACTATACATATAGGTAATTAAAAACTATTAATATTATTTTACCAAAATCAATACTAATTAATGGTTAGTTAATTGGATACGTTTTTTCTTTCAATTGATTAATTTCCTTTAATTAAAGCTAATTAATCTATTAATATTTTTTACATATCAAATCAATATACATAGGTACTGAACTAGTGTTTGCTAAAAATTATATTGTACAAGTTCAACGATTGTAACTTAATGTTGTATAATTGTAACAAATACGACTGAACTCTTTAGGGAGACCTCTCACACTTAAATTTTTTACTTCTGGTCTAATCCTAAGAATTACAATGAGAAGTATGCTTGTAATTCAAGTTATGTATCACAAGATTCGTAACCAAATTGGTATGTGAAACTAACCATAATAGTGTAGTGTATTAATGACGTATCTATTTTAAATCAAGTGAACTAAACATATTGCGATAATTAGTGAATATTTATCGAAAATGTGCTTCCACTATAACTTATTAAATAAAGAAGCTGCACCTTGCAATATACTGCTTCTAATCTTATTAGTTATTTATGAATGTGTGAAATTTGACTTATATCTCCACTTTGGACAATCCTGGAGACAAATATCTTCAAAATATGTAGTACAGATGCTCCCATCTCTTGTCAACTCATTAAATCCTAGGTTGACCAACTATACTTTAATAAACACTGGTAATATTTGTCTGTTGAATCACCTGAATTTCAATCTAGAATTTTGTAATGTGCTGTAGTGTGGCGACACCAACGTTAGTATTTGGAAACATACACATCGTGCCATAAATGTCAGAGTTTGAAATTTGATATTGACACTATAATAGCTTGTCTTTTAATAGCACCTACTTATTTAATGTAGTTTGCAAAAATGTACGTATTTTTTATCATATTATACAGGGTGATTCAGAACTTATCTAAAAAAAAATCTGAATGTACAGGGGACTCTTACAAATACAATTTTGTAAAGAAAAATTAAAAAGAGCAGTTCGAAAATGATTTAAAAATACACTTCTGCACGGCACTGGAAACTGGTTCACTGTAAAACCCTGATAAGGCGGGAATCTGCGATCGGACAAAAAATGGAAAGAACTGCTTGAGGAAAGAAATAAATAAACATTTTATAACGCCGATTTTATACAGCAAAATTTATATACTTTTGCCGCTATTGTTATTAATTATTAATAGATTTAACTTTTGGTTTTAATTAATAAAATAGTTTGACGACATACCTGATATTACAACAACATTTTGGGCCCGTCTTACCCAGTTTCTACGCACTAACACAAATGTTTCTGCTTCTTGTCCGTTTTGAACTCGTAAGTTATTGGCAGCAACTATACGTTTCGGTAAATCATTATTAGTATGTATCCACTTCGGTGCGATTCGATTCATTTTTTAAATATCCCCACAAAAAGAAGTCAAATGATTTAAAGTCAGGAGACTGTGGCGGTCACGGTACGGATATAATTGGTCCTCGTGTATGATACGTCCAACTGCTGCAATAGGCCGTGGAAATCCTAGACCTCCATCTCTTCCACGATTCGGTTTCAAATTTTCCTCCCGCTGCACTACACATGCACTCATTGCACACCGCTGTAAAAGTAGTTACTTTTGGCAAACGTTTACCGGGAAATCGTTCTGCTAAAGCATTTTCACAGCGGAATAAATTAAAACGATATCCATCAACTCCAAGTTACTACTATAGACGTAAGCCATTTTTTACACCTGAAAAATTAATGCAAACACTGGGGTCACAAAAACTTTAGTGCCTACAAAAAGTAATAGGATTTCAATATTCGCAATTGCCTGTCTAGAGACTACAGTGGCCCAGCTATGTAAAGGTTGAAAATACTACAACTTCAATAATGTTTTACTCGGAAACTAGGATTTTATAAAATAATTTTCACGATTTCGACTCCATTTTTCATGACGCACCTACTCCCAAATTCTTTTAGATAAGTTCTGAATCACCCTGTATATATAACATTAAAATACGCGGTACTAATACCGTTCCAATACTTTAACACAAAGCTTTTATTTCTAAATATTGTACATTGTAATGGACTGTTACTCCTGCATTTTCACTATAAGAACACAACATTTGTTGTTTTAGGTTGTATCAATTTATAAATTTCAAAATGACACGTAAACAGAAACGTACACCTTAACAGATATTTGACATTTGTCACAATTGACGACTATGTCCACCTACGTCATTTTTGTGTTGTAATGTGCTGCCACGCGCTATGAGTCACTGCAAACAGGCAAAGAAACAGACTATACCCGCTGCTGCGATTTAGCCGACAATGTCTGAAGTAATGAAATATTACAAACTATGACGGGTGACGACGTATTTCTCTATTTATTCAGGATTTATACTATTCACATGGTTGTTTGTATAAAATCTCATGATAGTTCCTAATTCCTTCTTACTTTAGTGACTACCAGTTGAATAACTATCCTCTATACAAATAACACTTGAAGTATCGCCGAACAACTCCAAATATAATTAATTATAATATCTCTCTGTGGACAGAATTCTGCCTGAATTTCTATTTTTAAGCCACATGAAAAGTTAATTCCATACAAAATAAAAAATAGAAATGATTTTCTACAGCGGATTTTTAACGGAGCATCCCAGAATTTGCTAGCACGTTTGCGAAAACTGCGAACCCAGTATGACAGACCAGTAAGAAGGTACTTCCACTTGGGTTGAGAGTCATGCCATCTTCACACTACTTTTGTCACCTTAAGAGAACGACGTAGTGTTGCCAGCAACCACAAACCTAGAAAAAATACAGACGGTGCCGGTAGTATATTGCCGACGACAGCTAATTCATGGCCGTCCTAGAAGGTCCAGAATTACTAAAACTTGCTTTTTACTTCGCTTTACGTTGGTGAGACTGTAACCTGAAGCTGATTATGTTTTTTGTAGGTTATTGTAATTGTTAACAAATGGTTTACAAATAACCATCTCCCCTCTTGTAGTTTGTATTGGCGTCGAGATTCGTGGTTATATAGTGAATTAGTGTTTTATATTTTGCGTTTCTGTAAAAAATTTACTAATTTCATTTTGCAATATAGCCATCATATTTGCAGTAGCACCAACACAAACCTAGAAAAAATATAGACCGCGTCGGTTCATGATATAGGTCACGTGACAGGTGCCGCGTTTTCTAGGGACCTAAGGTCCAGAAAATGGATATTTTACTTGCTTTATGTTGGCGGTTGTGCAAATATGATGGCTGCATTGCAGTATGAAATTAACTAACTTGCTGTCATTTTAAATGTCATTAAAGAATGTGACATTAATGTGACCAATCACAGTAAACAAATGAACTTCATGCTACAATACAACCAACGTAAATTGGCATAAAAACCAAGTTTTAGCGATTCTGTACCTTCTAGGGCAGCCATGAATTTGCGGTCGCTGGCAATATGACACTGGCACAGTCTATATTTTTTCTAGGTTTGTGAGCACCAACATCAAGCAAGTAAAGATCAATTTTTGGACCTTAGGTCACTAAAATTAGACTGGTGGTGGGGATGTTGCCAGCAACACTACATTGGTCTCTGAAGGAGGCTTTATGCACAAGTAACCAATGGCTATCAAAATATTGTGAAGTAGGTAAAGTACGCAAAATGTGATAAAATATTACAAAAGCTTAGAGAGAATACCACAAAGAAATTAGTAAATATGGAGAAAATCATGACACTAACAGATCACAAAATATGCAATGGAAACAGAGGTAATAGCAGAGAATAAATAAATATGTTTTCCGGCAATCCAATGGGATAATAAAGTAGTATGATGAATTAATAAATTCTAAAAGTGGCTTGGCGGCAAAGTGTAACAGGCCTGTCTATTAGTCGCGTCAAATTAGCATGAAAAAGTGAAAATGGACAACTTTTTGCGGAGAAGTCCGATTAAGATGCGGTTTTCTGCAAAATGTTCGCTGAATCGTGTGTGACATTTGCTATATGTTCAACAAAAATGGGTCATTTGTTAAATAAACAATTAAAAATTTGCGAGCGTACAGACGTTAGATGTACCTTTTGTTATAAACAATTCCCCGAACATTTTGCAGAAAACCGCATCTCAATCGGACCTCTCCGCAAAAAGTTGCAAGTGAAATGCTAATTTGACGCGACTATATACTGTGCTGGGCATGAAGGTGTTTTCTTTCTATGCATATAAAACGATAAAGGTCATTTTGAACACATGCTGTTAAGTGAGAATTATATACCTAGAAAACTTGTGTTTTTCTGAAATTAATATGAATATGATGGTAAAGTTTAGTAATGTATTCAAATGAAGTAGGGCAAATGTAGTATTGCAGATCATTTAAATTATATATTTTTATCATTATTATTACATTTTTAGGCGTGTGTTATAACGAATGTGTGAATAATTTCGCATTGTAAACTGAGGTAATTAACATAAAGTGACGATAATTTTGAAACCATTATGGACGCGCCTTTTTAATTACATTATGGTGTGCAATTGTACAGTGCGTTTCAATAACTTTGATAACATTTTGATCAGCTGTAACTTTTCTGTTTTTAAAGATATCGGAATGAAATAAAAACCATATTACATAGTGGACTAGCAAGTTTTTTCTTATTTGAAAAAAAAAAACAAAAGACCAGTGATTTTGAGAGATCTTAACCTAACTTATATTTTTTTAAATGGAACGCCGTATATTATTGGATATTTGGATTCTACTCAAAATTCCAAGCATATTTTACAAAGCATATCCTATACCTATCATCAACTGTTTCTGAGAAATAGTTTTACAAACATGTCAAATTATCATAAAAATTGCTCTACTTGTCTGCCATTTTCCTCAACAGAACAAAATATAAAAACGAAAAAATTAAATATATTTCTTATAAGATATTTCCAATCTAATTGTCCTGTTTATTTGTCAGCTTCAACTGGTATCAAATGTAGTAAAGCACTTTACAAGTATCTTAGTTCTCTAGTAGTTAGTTAACCATTTCTGTTCAAAGAATTTTATCTTACAAATTATTATTTATTTTTCAGGTGAAGGTTGCGTCGAGAAACCTTTAGCCACCTTATGGCGCAATTATACCCAGTCTTCTCGACCCGATGTTCGAATGCAGTTGACCGTAAGCGCAGGAGGCTTAAAAGCAACAACGAAGGACCATGGTCTAACTGAATATTGGGCTCATAGATTAACCAGTTGTGCTGCACCTGCTCAATTCCCTAGATTATTTTGCTGGGTATACAGACATGAAGGAAGACGGTTGAGACACGAACTTAGATGTCATGCTGTTCTGTGTTCGACTGCAGCCCTAGCAAGACAAATTGAGATGGAGTTAAAACAATCGCTAGCATTAGCTCTATTGGAATTTAAACGTGATAAAGTATCGCGACAAAACGCTAGATTATCTTTGGTGAATTCGTTATATGAAAATCCAACCATTCCTAGAAGAAAAATTTTACTTAGTACTGGATCACATAATTATAAACCTCCTCTAGAACGATCAAAAAGTGCCCCGAAATTAACAAGCATTGAAGAAATCGTGGAAGAAGAAGATATTTTCCACAGTTCTCAAAAAATATACAAAGAAATTTTAAAACATTATGACGCTACTAGCAGTTTACTAGGTAAAAGAAATAGTTACTTAATGAATAAATTCCGATACAGTGACACTATTGTACCTGTTAGAGAAGATTTCTGTGATGAAAAAGAGGTGTTTAGCAGGAAGGCTCAATTTGAAAATGGTATAAAAGATTTAACTTTAGATGAAAAAAGTGACATGATTTTAGAGGAACTAGTCCAAAATTCATTAAGAAACGATTTGTTAGAATCATGCGAAAGAGCGTGGTTTAATGCATTGAGAGAAAAACCAGATTTAATTCCTCATGACAGTGATGAAGGTTCACTGTCTAGTGGTTGTGAGTCTGCAAGCACTATTGTATCGGATGTAGAGCAATTAATTTTTCCTACAATAAATGAGATTACTCATGAAGAGGACACAGGTGGTAAAGCAGTACTTGAGAAGAAGACTGATTTAGAATTTATAGTAGGGAATAATATGTTATCACGAGTAAGAAGTTTTGAAAAGATTACTAATACAGATATTTTGAAGTATTGCGGACTGAATACTGTCTACAATAACAAACCCATTTTAGACCAGGATGAAGTTTCTCTAATACCTGTAGGCGAAAGTCACTCAGATTTTAGTTCATTGAAAGTTTACAAAAAAAGAAGTATGTCGGAACCTGCTTACGTTATAAATATACGCAATAAATATGACTTTGAAGAGGAAGAAAATGGCAGTGCTTGTAGTGATGAAAGCGGTTTTGAGGAAGATGAATTAGCCAGCTCGATTGGAAACATAGTTTTAGTTTAGATTTTTATATCTAGTTAGTTTTCGAAATCTTTTACATTTGTAGAAAAAACATGGCAATGAGACATTTATGTACCTACATCATACAAAAGTTATCCAAATTTTATATAAAAATGTGCACACTTTTTAGCACTTTGGAGAACTGATGTACATAAAATTATATGTACCCATAAGGGTTTAGTAAAATTCTGTGAAATATAGATACAAATTTTTATGTACCTATATTATTTGTCAGGAATGTTATAAATATATCAAATTTATTTTGTATATTGTTATAAATATTTATATATTCTAGGTGCTATGAATGGGTTACCTGTTAATAAAATATTAATATTTGAAAATAGTTGTATTTCCAATACATTCTTAATAAATGGATAGAGTTTTTTACTTAATGCCTTGAAAATAAAAATGCAAAAACTAATAAAAAATCTGTGAATTGTGAATGCGAGGTTCAATATTATAGATGTACTTAATTCAGTTCTGAGCGCCAATCCGTAGATTTTTTTTTCTTTTTCTAATATATCACGATATCATCAATACAGAATAAAAATTGTATAATTTGAAGATGGGAGACTATTTCAATTTATATATCAACTAGCATGACTAATAGAGAAATTCAAAAGGACAGATTTGTAACGGCTATCTCAATTACATATTCAATTTAATTTTTTTATACTTCATAAAAATTCTTTCCTATTTGGATTTTTTTTTTCATGTTTAGAATATTGTGATTTTATGTTGTGTATGTTAAGCTGCGCTGACAGAACTTTGACAGGAAACTGCAACTGAGAATAATAGAACTATATTCTACAGTAAATGTTTGCACTAAATTACAAAAAATTATTGTTTTTAACCCGACAAACTATCGAATATTATGTTGACAATAAAATCAATTGCGTAACGTCAGACACGATATAAGTCGTCTGATTTCTTGCCGCAACTATATAAATATAATTTATTCACGACTATTGTATAATGTACCCATTATACATTTGTTTCCTCGACCTTATTAATATCCATTAATCACGGCAGTGATTAATGAGTCATTAATCACTACTGTCAGATGCTTCCTTGATTTAGCTATAATATTATATTGTTCTGCTACAATCGGTTTTTAAAATTTTATCGTGTAAACCACTAAATATGTTCAATTCAGTACTGTACATATATAAAAAAAAATAAAAAAGTGAATTTTCCTAGACCAGATTTGAACCCGGGACCCGCGGTTTGAATGGAAGGCGCATCTACACTGAGCCATCAGCGACTTAGTTCGTCTGTGTCGTATATCTGTTTCTTAACATACCATGTTTTTCGACACATTTCATAAATCTAAGTAGCTTTAAAACAAAACAAATTTGACTCAAACCTGTCAACATTATTGTTTGTGTGCATAGATTTCTCAGTGTTTTGATAGTTTCTGTTAAATTGTGTTAAAAAACGAACTAAAAATAGATATTGAAAATGACTTATACGATTATTATAATTTTTGATAACTATGTACTGTGCATAAATGAACAATAATAAATATATGAAATATTTATTAGAATAAAATAATAGTGTTTCTTAAAATGTGTATGTAATATAACAAAATTTTCCAACAAGAAAAAAAACTTCAACAAAAATATTTAGTAGTCGTGAATAAAGTATAGTATTCTACTCCCGTATAATGGCTATTATTCACTCGGTAACTTAGGCCACTCGCCTACGGCTCGTGGCCGTAAACTTCTTCTCGTGAATAATACCCATCATGATACACTTGTTGAATAATATACTATTATGTCGTAGCAGCGTCGGAGTAAAATTAATACTGGGTATTTTTCTTGAGAAAACAACAACTTTATTCTCTTGCCTCTAGTACATACACAACATAAAAAATGGAACAGGGTATTGTATCTTTATCTATGGAACAGGGTTTTACTAATTTATATATAGTTGCAGAAGGAACAACCTTATTCTATTTAATGACACTTGACAGACAGATCCTAATTTTCATAGAACCAAACTAACCAGTGAACAGTGACAAAAAGGTACACTAACAGAGGTCTCTAGTTAGATATAGATTCTGACAGTGCTGACAACAGTGACAACCTTTAAAAAGTAAACAAATCTGATTAGTAGCTACTTCACATTATAACAACCCCCCCTCAATTTGTGGGTTTTTAAATGTTATAATAATAATGCATTTATTGCCCAACAGAACAGGTGTTCCAGTTACAGGACAAAACAAAAGTTCAGAGATAAAAAAATACACTTAATACACAATACATAAGTTAAAATAAATATAAATACAATCAATAAAATAAATCTAAGTTTCCAAAATACTAAAGAATTCAGTTGCTACAGTCAACATACTATTAAGATTGCAGTGGTTAATATCACAAAGTAGAGATATCGCATTATAGTTATTCGCCATGACATAAACCGGCGATTTGATAAGAATATTTGTTTTAGCATTCTGACAATAGAACATGCCATCAACACGAGATCCATGTCTAGGTACTCGTATATTAAATAAATTGAGTAGAGAAGACGAGTCAACATTGCCATGAAAAAGTTTAAACAGAAATGACAGACTATTAAGTATTCTCCTTATATGCAGAGACTGGACATTAAATCGGCCCAACAGCACTCTGTGATCATATCCCCTAACTGGATAATAACCATCTATACGATACGATAAAAATTTAAGGAAGCGATGCTGAACTTTTTCAAGATGGTTAATATGGGTCTGGTAATAAGAGTACCATACAAGACTACAGTACTCTAATTTTGATCGAACCAATGAGTGGTAAAGACATTTCAGTGCAGTGACGTTGTTAAATCACGTTGAATTTCTTATTATAAAGCCTAAAGCCTTATTAGCTGCATTTGAAATTCCATTAATATGATCAGTAAAGGACAATTTGTTATCATATATCACACCAAGATCCCTAACATTCTCACAACACTGCAATAGTACATCATCAATACTGTAGGCAAATGTTAGCGGTTGTTTTTTGAGAGTAAAAGAGCAAACTTTGCACTTATCTATATTGATAGGCAACTTATTTTCCGCGCACCATCTACCTACATGATCCACCTGTTTCTGAAGTAACATACAATCCTGAACACTAGTCATACTAGAAAATAATTTTAAGTCGTCTGCAAAAAATAGATGGTTACAATCCAGAGAGGTAGACAAATCATTAATAAATATAATGAAAAGGAGTGGTCCCAAATTCGATCCTTGAGGTACTCCTGATGTTGCTATAAAATTATCAGATTTGAATCCATTGTAAGAAACATATAGTTTACGCTGGTATAAATAAGATCGAATGAGTAGGATAGTGCTCTCGTTCAACCCAGATAGTATTAATTTATCAATGAGTAAGGCATGATCCACTTTGTCAAACGCCTTCGAGAAATTTGTATATAGTATATACTATATACTACATCAACTTGACCTCTGTTGTCCATAAAATGTGCAGTGTACTGAGTAAACTGAGCTAGATTAGATACAGTAGAACGGTTTGGAACAAAACCATGCTGGTAAGGAGATATATAACCATTAACTAAATGTTGTCAACACCACATTACAAAAACAGTTACAAAATACAAATGCCCATAAGGCTTCTTAACTTTTCAAATTGTTCACCAGGTAATGCCTTGGTAAGACAGTCTTTTGTTGAAATGTACCTCACTTCAATGTCTCCACTTAAAACTAAATCTCTTATGAAGTTGTACTTAACGTCAATATGCTTTAGTCTTTGATGATCAGTTTTATGAACCAAGTGAATACACACTACCAGTTTCACTTTGCAGTTCTTCGAGTAGATTCACTAACCAATCACACTCTGACGCAGCAGTAGCAAGTGCGACATACTCAGCTTCCGTTGAGGAAAGCGAGACTAATTTCTGTCTCTTATTAGTTACCTAGCATATAGTCGAATCGTAAAGCTTGAATAGGTAGCCAGTCACTGATTTCCTATCTGAGGCATTGGCCCAATCTGAATCAGCATAACCAACCAAAGGTTCACCATTTTTCTCATAAAATATGGCAAATTCTGCAGTACCACGTAAATAACGTAAAGTCCGTTCCAGTGAGAGTCATCTGCACTATTCTGAAATCGACTAAAGAAATTAACTGCTGCACAGATGTCAGGTCTTGTATTCAACATAAGGTAACTTAAACAACCAACTAGTTCTCTGTATGGCTTCTTGTCTACAATATTTTCATTATTTTTAATTTCGGTTGCTTCTACATTATTTGTTATCATAGGTGTTCTGGTTGGGTTACACTATTCCATTCCAAAACGTTTTAACAAATTTTCAATATAAACTTTCTGGCTCAAAAACATAGCTTCAGATGTTATATCAATTCTTATACCAAGAAAGTTCTTCAATTTTCCCATGTCAGTCATATCAAATTCTAAGTGCAACAATTTTCTAATGGAATTTATCTCGTCTTCGTTACTACCAGTCACAATAATATCGTCAACATACAAGAGTAGATAAAGTTTAATTTTTTCGGTAACTTTTATGTATAAACACATATCATACTCAGATCTTCTAAAACCAACTTTTCTCATGAATGCATTAAAACGATTGTTCCATGCACGAGGTGCTTGTTTTAAACCGTATAATGATTTGTTCAAACGACAAACAAAATTGGAATTCTTTGTTTCATAACCTTCTGGCTGTAACATATATATCTCTTCTTGTAACGTTCCATGTGAAAACGCATTCTTAACATCAAGTTGAACAGCACACAAATTGTTTTGATTTATTAATGCCAGTAGTATGCTTACCGTTGCAAGCCTAGCTACAGGTGCATAAGTTTCAGTGTAGTCAAAATATTTAATAATAATAATAATCATGGTCTTTATTATCACATAATCACAACAAACAAAGAACAAAGAAAAATTAACAAAAATAGGATAAGGGCGAGTTTCAGGTTAACTAACGAATTAGCTACCTGTTCTACCAACTAACCCACTACATTCGCAGATGTTAAAGATAATTATCAACAAAGATAATAAAAAAAATAATCAGAAAAATAGGAATATGAGTATCCCATAATATAATCATTATAACTTGAATATGACTAACCATAAATAACAACATGTTGTATATAAGGGCCCTAATAGGCAACAGCCATGGTGGCACCAAAAATGTATTTTTTAAATTTAATCAAAGGCATAGACAGTAAAATTAGGTAAACTATTTATAGTTTTAGAAATGTTATATAAAGACGATCGCTTGTAGAACTGTGTGCGATGTATAATAGGAGGTGTGATGATGTCTTTGCGGCGGATATTTACGTTATGGACATCAGTTCTATAGCATATCTTGTTATACAAATAGAGTGGCGTTTTTGTTAAAAGAAGTTTATGGAAAAAACATGCTGAATGAACAAACCTTCTATTTTTCATATCTAGCCAACGAATTATTCTAAAAGTATGGCTTATATGACCATATTTACGAATACCAAATATTAAACGTAAACAAGAATTTTGTAATTTTTGAATTCGACTGGTATCAAATGCCGACAAACAGGTGTTATACACGACATCACAAAGTACCTACAGCTTTCATATCACGATTTAAAAAATATCGGTTAGCATAAATAGCTTTAAGAGCTATGTAGCCCTTTTGCAAACATTTGTTAACATGTAGTGAAAAACTCAAGTACTGATCAATTGTTAATCCTAAGTTTTTAACCGAATTACTAAAGTTAATATTAACATCATTTATAAAAATTGAATTACCAAACTGTTCCACAAAATTCAGTCTTTCTTTTTTATTGCCGAAAATAATTACCATAGATTTACTACCATTAATTTGTAAAGAATTCCCTCGAGCCAATTTTGTAAAATTATTTAAATCATAATTAACTGCTGATACAGCTTGTTTACTTTCATCAGGATTGAATGCCAATAAAATTGGAGTATCATCTGCAAAGTAATACTGCATGCATGACATAAAAGCAGACGGAAAGTTCGACGTATAAACAATACATAGCAGTGGACCTAGGATTGATCCTTGCGGTATCCCTTTATCAACATGTAAAAACTGAGATAAATTGTTTTTGTAGAGTACAGCCTGCTCTCTATTTGCGAGATAATTAGAAAGGAATTGGACCGCGGCCGGACAAAGTCCTATATACTTTAATATTGCAAATAAAGCTTATGATTTAAGGTATCAAATGCCTTAGTAAAATCTAACAGTACTAACAGCAATAATTTCCTGTCATCTAATACAGAAAATATATCATTCGTTAAACTTAATAAAGTAGAAGAGCAGCTGTGATTCTTTTTAAAACCAGATTGATGAACAGGGATTATATTATTTACAACTAAATGGTTACGTAACTGTAGCTCCATTACTTTTTCAAGAATTTTTGAAAATGTCGGAAGTAAACTGATGGGTCTAATATTATTTAAATTTGTTGGATTTTTTACTTTAGGTAAGGGAACAATAAGAGCTTTTTTCCAAGAAAATGGGGAGACAGAATTTGATAAGCAAAAATTAATAATATGTGTGACATATGGAAGTAGAAAAGGCATGCATAATCTAATAGTTAATATATTAATACCGTCGTAACCTACAGCAACACTTGTGATATTGGAAATTATCTGTAAGACTTCAGTTTCAGTAACAGTTTGAAATTTAAAAGTATTGGTACTTATGTCTTTAATACAAGATTCATAATAAGATATAACATTATTATCTGGAGGTAAAGCAGGAACTGCATTAATGAAGTGATTGTTAATAGCATTCACATTAGATAAATGAATCGGTAATTCAGAGTGTTGTTTATGACATCCTATATTTAACAAGTTTACAGATGACCATAATTCTTTTCCTTTTTTATGTTTAAAAACTTCATTAAAACAGGCTTTCTTTTCGTCACGAATTGCTTTTGTTAGCATATTTCTCAATTTTTTATAATTACTCCAGTTGTCTTCAGATATAAATCGGTTATGTTTTAATTTAGCTTTATCTCTTAGAGACATTAATAAACGAACGTTATCCGTAAGGCCAAGGAGCATAAGATTTGGTAATACTAATGGTCTTAATAGGAGCATGAATATCTAGAAGAGTGGTTATTGCTTCAGTTGCATAATTTACTTTACTATCTACATCTTGAAAATCATATATGACTCTCCAAGGAATTGATTTAAGCTCAGAATTAAAATTGTCAAAATTTAAATTTTTAAAATCCCTCACTGTTTTATATATAGGTTGATTTTTTTGAGTGAGTAAGTTAAGAGTACAGGAAACAAATTCATGATCGCTTCTCAACACTCTTAACTTCTAGATCAGTGACAAATTCATCTGATGTTAGCAATATATAATCAAGTAAAGTAGCTGTATTTTGTGTAATTCTAGTAGGTTGAGTTATTAACTGTTTTAATGATAAACCTTGAAAAACATTATTAACAAATATAGTCCCTAAACTATCAATATTCAAAAGGTCAACGTTAAAATCACCCATGATTAAAATATCATTAACTGTTGGCATTATATTTGATACAGTTTCCTCAAATATATTGAAAACATGCTTGTAATTCAAATTAGGCGGTTTATAAGTAACACAAAGAGCTATATCATTAAATTTTAAATGTAATTTTATCTGTAATTGTTCAATTTCTTTATTAGAATCAATTATATCATATTTTAAAGAATTAAGTAAATAAGTTCTCACGCCACCACCACGACCATTTCTATCCATACGCACAAAATTGTAACCGTTCATATCAATAGTATCAGATTGTATATTCTCATTAAGCCAAGTTTCACTGAGACAAATTGCATTACAATTACCTTGAACCATATCTCTAAGTTCAGCATAGTGAGCCATAAGAGACCTTATATTCACATGACAACATTTAAAATAATCCATTTTTTTATTTCTTACTATTTATGGTTATTAAAATTAAATTCGTAAATAATATAAACAATTTCTAAGAAAATTCCAAAGAAATGTGGATACAAAAACTATGTAACTTAAAAAACTAGAAACAAAAAAGAATAAACGCAGTTTATCTGTCGATAACTAAACTTAAGTACCTCGGCGAGAGCGGCTTGAGATGGTGGGCCCATCGTGAGTTCAGGATTCATAGTATTGAGGTCCTTCTTTCCTTTGTGAACAACCTTTTATCACTAGTCTAGCCTTGTATCTTCCTATATTTCCTTCTTCATCTCTTTTTATCTTAAAAATCCATTTATTCTGTGTTGCTCTTTTCCCAGCGGTAACTCAGTTAACGTCCACGTCTGGTTCTTCTCAAGCGAATTTATTTCTTCCTTAATTGCTTCTTTCCATTTGTCTTTATCTTGCCTTTCTTGTATTTCTTGTAATGATTGTGGTACAATTTCGACATAGATTTCTGCGTTTAAAGCTAAAATCATATAATCTTCTAAATAAGAAGGTAAGTTTCTTTTCCTTTCACTCCTTCGAATTTCCACATCTTTTATTTCATCAATTTCGCTACTGCCTTGTTCTTTTAAGATTTCATTTTCTTCTAATTCTGATTCTTGTTCTATACGGTGATTGCTTTCATCCTCAAATACATCATATTCGTATTCTACAACATCTTTAATATTTTTTGTTTCATCGAAAACAACATCACATCCACAGATGATAGTTTTATCATTAGGGTTCCATAGTCTATATCCATTGTAGAGGTGGGCAACTCGATTCTTTTTGATGAATCGATTCACACGATTAAATTTGATAATGAATCGACTCTTACGATTCGTTCATTTGAACGATAAAATTTAATCCCGAGATCTAATGGTCTAATATATAATTATAATATAAATTATCGGATCGGTCAGTGGTCGCGCGGTTTAAGGCGTCAGTACTTGAATCGGGGTGACTAGATCGGAGTTGGTTCGCGCCCAGCTGCCGGTAGACCGTATATAAGCTATATTCGTGGAGAGGATTGGCACCTTCTCTGCGGGTATGGTAGGGTGGAAGAATATTGGCTTGGGTCAATGTGAGAGATTGATACCGGTTGATATTTGACTACCCCCCTAATTAATGAGGTTTTCCAGGTTTCCCTCATTCCTGCACTGAATAGTGGTTAGGGCTTACCAACGTAAGTCGTTCCTGGGCGCAAATGCGGCCTGCTTAATAATAATATGCCGCCCCCTCTCCCGCACAAGTCTCCGACCTCTGGGCTAATCCCTGTGATTAGAATGAGGGGTAGAGATATTATTATTATTAATATAAATTATAATAATACAATTGTTTGAAATCTGAAAATTTAAATCGGTGACGGCGACATATTCACGCATGCAATATCTGTATTTATTCACTGGTTTTCATATTTAATATAATGTAAGTGTATAATAGTTAATAATACACTTATACCTATGTGAAATATTAAATTTCAAATTTTATATCAAACTGTACGTAAAACTTGATATCTACATTTAAATGGAACGTTCTGTAGGGTATAAAATTCTATCCTTACTTAATAATAATTATTTTACTACAAAATATTGAGAAATGTGTAAAAAATCAGATAAATAAAGTCGTAATCTATCTTTTAAGTACGATTAATTTTAAACGAATATTTGTTGTAAATTATAAATACGAGAGATAAGCGAAATTATTAAAAATGCAATAATTTATATTGTGACAAAGGGCGATTCCTTTGAACGAATTGCTTCTCAAATATTGGACCGATAATACATCATACTACAATTCATTTCTCGGCTCAAGAATCTTCACAAGGCAAGTGGCGATTCATTTCAACGAGAGTTGCTTCTCAAATATTGGGTTGATACGCTACCATTCATTTCGCGACTCGCGAATCGTCTGACAAGTGGCGATTCATTTGAACGATAGTTGGTTCTTAAATATTGACCCGATGCCATTACGATTCATTTCGGGACTCGCGAAACAGTACATGGCGATTCATTTGAACGAATTGCTTGCCAAATACAGAGTCGATTCACACGATTCTTTTTTAAGTCATTCAAATGAACGACTCGTTCAATCTTTGCCCATCTCTGATCCATTGGGACAGTATCCCACAAATACACACTTCATGGTTCTAGTGTCAAATTTTCCAGGATTTATTTCTTTTGGAAAACGCAAATATGCCAAGCTACCAAAAACTTTCAATTTTTTTAGGTTAGGTTTTTGTCCATACCACAGCTCTGCAGGGGTTTTTCCTTTTAACACCCTTGTCGGACTTCTATTTACTAAACAAACAGCTGTTGTAACTGCTTCCACCCACATAACTTCGTTTAACTTGGATTCCAGTAACATACAACGTGCTTTCTCTACAGTTGTTCAGTTCATCCTCTCGACTACACCATTTTGCTGTGGTGTATACCTAATAGTGTATTTCAATTGAATTAATTTTTCGTCACAGAAACATTTAATTTCATTTGTTATTTAGATTTTCAATGCGACGTTTCGATTGTAAGAAAATTCAAATTCAATATGGCGCCCATACCAAAAAATTAATTTGATGATGGTTTCGCGCAACAGTAACTGTTCGAAATTTTAATATTGTAAATTTCTTAATTAGATTATTAACATTATTATTTAGCAAATATAAATTATAATTGTAAAATTAGCCATTCCTTGTAAACAAGGTTATAAACGGCTTTTATGTAGGGCAGTTATATACAGGCTGAACCTTAAATAAGTACAAATATTTTAACCAGCAGTATAGTTCACTGTGTAGAACACATAATTAATAGTTGTTTTACAAAAAAATCAGAAATAAAAAAGTAAAATTTTAAATAAATTTTGTAATTTTTCTGTATAAAACTTGTTGAGGACCGCTGACTTTCATACATTTATGAGTCAATTTAATATGTTGTGTGAAAATCTTAGTTTTTCGTTATTATTCATAAAATAACTAAAGGAAATTGTGTCTTGTGTCTCTTTCTAACAGGGTACAACGGCATTTAACTTGTGAAACGTGGATTATTGATTCAATATTTAATTTTTTAACAAACAGGTAAGCTTGTGTGCACGTTTATGTATAATTTTTGAACATTGGACATAGTAATATCACGTAATATCTTCCAAATACTTTATGGTAGTATTTAACTTGCGGAAATTCATTTTTAATCGTTTATAGTAAGGTCAGTTAAGCAGTTAAAATGTTAATATTGCTGCGTATCATACTACATGCCCAACTTTACTGTACATATGCTTCAAACAAGTATTTTTAAAATAGAGTTAACCGTATTACTTTACTATTACGTTAAGGGAAACATAATATTTATATTAGAGAAGATATGGCAACCTCGCAACAAATCATATGGTTCAATAGCTTGGTTAAGCAGCGGTCCTCAAAATGTGGGTATTTTTAAAAAAAAAAAATATCTCCGTAAATATTAGAAATTTTTAAAAATGGCTTTCACTAGGTTCACCCTGTATATATTGGAAAATCGTTCTTTGAGGGTTTCGGATTATTTAGTTTATGGTTACAGTATATTGTAAAATTATGTATTACTGTAAATTAGGGTTTAAATAGCAGTCTAACGACAGGAGTCAAGTTAGTTCCTCGAGTTACTTCAATTCATCCGCAACATCAGAGGGCCCACTCTCTTGACAACATACTTTTTAGTTTCTGTTATATATTCTTTTGTGTACATATTTGGTTTGTAAATACATTGTTGGGAACAAATTTTTGCGGTTTTTTCTGGTCCTTCGAGAATTAAACGAGTACATTAATGTGCTCACAGATGAGGTGCAGCAGCACAAGTATCGATTAAACATTTCTTAAAAAAGAGAAATTAATATCGTGACAAACAAACAGTAACATCACATAAAAATCTAAATAATATTGAAATTCCTCGAAAAAACTTGCTACGGAAAAGTGTTTTCAGATTTTAAAAAGTCCTCTAAATAAAAAAGTTACAGACGAATAACGCCATATTAACTTTTTTTCAAAATAACTCAAAAACCTAGATATAATTGCAAGCGTCATTAAGTTAGCAACAGAATTTTTCCCCAACTGCCGATTTTCGTATCTTTTATAGTTTCCAAGATGCCAGTACACGCATCACCAAAATGTTCTACATGGTATTATTTAATAAACCATTAAATACTTGTTACCTCGCTAAGAATAATTGTTAAACATATGGGCACTAAAAAACACAGAGCCGATACTGGAAATATCAGCACAACGACTGCGCAGAGCCGTTTAATGTCATACAACGTGTTTCACTATTTCTAATTATTACCTAAGAAATAAAATTTCATCACTATTCCGATCTGATCGGCTATTACAATTGTCAACAATGCACTTCTCCATAATTATACACTCAGGTGCAAAAAAAACGCAACAGTCAAATTTTTGGTAAAGTTTGAAGAGTCACAACTTTTTTGTTTTTAGGCAGATTTTCATAATATTTTTATAAAACTATAGATAAAATGATCAACTCGATCCACGTATTTAGTCGTTTGATAAATGTTGGCCTTTTAGTCATTATACAGGGTTAATTGAAAGGTTGCTTCATGACCTTAACTTTAAAACGCCCTGTGGAATAATTTCGTTACCAAATTTCTTTAAAAGGTCAATATTCATTAAGAACCATTCATTTCCTACAATTTGTTTTTTAATTCATGGCTTTATGTGCATTGGTTCATTTTTAGGAGCAAAATAAACATGTATGTCACTACTTTAAAAGAAATTTGTTTATTATTTAACAAACCAATTCAACTTCAACTTAAGTAACCTAAAGAAACATTTTTTTTTAAACTTAACCTAATATTTTGTATTGCCACCTCTGGCTCTGGCTGTATGGGGCTGTAATGGTCGGTAATGACTTTATCCTCATGCAAGATAATGCGCGGCCCCATACAGCAAGATGTGTCACACAATACCTAGCGGAAGTTGAAATCAACAAAATGAACTGGCCAGCATGTTCGCCTGATTTGACCCCCATAGAGCATGTGTGGGATATGCTAGGTAGCGGATCAGAGATCGTGAAGTACCTCCCGCTGCGGTAAATGAGCTCCGTCTAGCCCTTCAGGAGGAATGGCAAGATATTTCTCAAGACGCTATTCGGACAATATGGACCGCCGTATGCAGGCAGTTATTAGAGCCAGAGGTGGCAATACAAAATATTAAGTTAAGTTTAAAAAAAATGTTTCTTTAGGTTACTTAAGTTGAAGACGAATTGGTTTGTTAAATAATAAACAAATTTCTTTTAAGGTAGTGACATACATGTTTATTTTGCTCTTAAAAATGAACCAATGTACATAAAGACATGAATCAAAAAACAAAATGTAGGAAATGAATCGTTCTTAATGAATATTGACCTTTTAAAGAAATTTGATAACGAAATTATTCCACAGGGCGTATTAAAATTAAGATCATAAAGCAACCTTTCAATTAACCCTGTATAATGACTAAAAGGCCAACATTTATCAAACGACTAAATACTTAGATTAAAGTTGATCATTTTATCTAAAGTTTTGTACCTGAGTGAACAAAGAAAACTCGTGTATTTCACAAAATAATCACAATGTTACCACAATGAAAGTCTAACATTGACTGAGAGCATGAAGCCAGCTGGGCCGAGGTTAGGCCGACGGAAGAAGGGTTGCCATCCGTCCCGTATTTCACTCACATGTCCCGCGTCCCGCCGTTAGTTCATACGGGACGCTAAAAATATCGTATTTTGGTATTCACAAAAATAAAATGTCAATCCACACCCAAGCAATCATTTGAATAAATTATTTTTGACCAAAAATATAATGACAAAGTGTTGGACAACAGCCCTGACAGATTTGGTGCAAAGTTGTTTGCTTATGGATCGCCATCTGGCGCCAAGAGAAAAAGTGTCAAGTTTACTTAAATCTAAAGTTTGTATTCTTGCCAAATGCCTTGTTTTGTTGTCTTTGTCACTTGTATGGTGATTGGTGACTTCTCATTTATGTGTCATTCTATCTAACAGTTGAGTTCTCCAGTGTCTTGCGCGGTGCTTTACAATAATTTGCCAATTATTTTAAATTACTTACTTCGTGTTTTAAGCGCGCACTAGGTAATTATTAAGGTAAGTGTCTAAGGAGCTTAGTATACTTTAGAAAATTTTAAAATTATCTATTTATAATCATTTAAAAATTAAAGGATATGGATCATCTACAACAAAATATTTTGCAAACAGAAAATATTCAAGAAACTAACGATGTTACTGCAGCAGAGCTTAGCCAAATGTACCACTGCGTTAAGCATAGTCAATCTTACAATTCGTTAGATTGTGGGCTCAAACTTTTACTAAAAATTATAAAAGATTCTGAACTACTAAAAAAAATATTGTCACATAATTTGGCCCGCTCGCACCCAATTCGACGACTGTGGTATCACAAAACGCTAGATTGCCCCGATCGCCCCTACGCGATTAGACTTATTTTAAGCAATTTAACCTTGAAAATTTCAAAATTTTCGCCTGCTTCAAAAGATGGCAACCCTAAGGCTTCACTGGCTTGGCCCTATAGTTTAGTCTAGGTTGTCTGTGGTGTGTGTAATTCCACTAAAATAATAATTAAATGGATTTCTAAAGTTTTGTTTTGTTTTGTTTTGCTGTCATGAGCCATTCTCCAATCCCACCACAGTGAAGCCCAATCCAATTTGCCGTTTGCCGAGTATAAACGCTTCTGCTTTCGTTAAGGGCTGCTGGCGGTCTCATTGGCACGACCGCTTCCTCTGCTGATCGTATTCCAATTTTCGAGGAAAATCTGTCTGAATTTTGCGAAGACAGCGTTGCGATGCACTCGCGAAAAGTCTTGAATCGAAGCACTTAACGTAAGAGTCTTTGTTCGGCAGGATGCGCAGCGTATGAATTTCACGGCTGTTACTACTGCGGAGCACTAATGTCTGATAGTCTGATTGATTGTCGAAGCACTGGTTCGATATTCGAAGCACTGGATGAATCGTAGAATTTTAGGCAAAGGCCTATGTTGGTAAAAATGGCTCAAAGGGGCTTGATGAACTAGGCTCAAAGGAGCTTGAACTGACAAAAGGGTATTCTGAAGAAAACACTATGTCGCACTACTACGTTGTTCACTCGATGAACTGGCAGGCACTACTGATGATCTTCTTACGCCGCGCCAATATCCTTAGCAGGATAAATGACCTCGGATGAGCGGGGTCGAGAGGGACTATCTCTCTTTGCCCACTTCATCGCTGTAGGCCTGGATGCCTCGTAGAGGTGGGTTCCCTTCTCCGGTCAGCCGGCGGCTCGAGGAACCTCCTCCTGTCCTGGCAAGCCCCGTCGGCAAGGGCTTATCTTCTGTCTTCTCTTCTTTCTTCGCCGACTCGTTAACCCCCGGGGGTAGGTCATGTTTTGGCCGCGGCGTTTGGGTTAAGTCAGGATTAGCACTGTGGCTCTAGGGAGACGCTAGGACAAAGAACCTTAAAGGCCCTATCGTCCAGCGTCGCGGAAAGGATAGGGTAACGGAGCCCGCCTAGGCAGAGACTGCCACGGCTTCCATGTTCACCAGCTGTGGAACCTGCAACATATGATGTTCGATACCTCTTTTGACCGGTCTCTCCGATACATCACGTATCCGAGCATCCTGGCGGCCTGTGCGTCCCTTAGCTTGGTCTCTTGGATGACAGCCACGTCTACGTCTAGGCGTGGCAAAAGCTCCAACAGGTCGTTCTTCCTACACTGGAACGCGTCGACGTTCCAGGAGGCGACTCTCAGGGACTGCACTAGTCGAGGGCCTGCCATTACTCCTGTAACAGAGATGGCATTTTAGTGAAAAAGGCGCGCATGGCGGAGTACATCTCCATCCTCGCCAGCGCGCTGACGAAGTCGGAGGGTGCACTTCACGCCTTTTGGGGCTGCTGTTGTTTTGCGGTCCCCCTAGATTACGCGACGGGGGCCTGCTTCTGCCTCGCGACATCGGCGAAGTTCTTCGTCGCCGTTGGTTTGGGGGGCTGCGGGTACTTAGCTGGTTCCTTTCCAGCTGCTGGTTTTGCCGCTCCCACCGTTGCCTTTTTCCCGGCGGCCTTCTTGGGGGCCTGGGGGCAGCCCCTATAGCTCGCCGGGTGAGGGCCTCCGCAGTTTGCGCACTTCGTCGGCGCTTCCCTCGATTTTTGGCATTCGGCCGAGTGATGGCATTCGCCGCACTTAACGTACTTCACTTGAGCGGTGCAGCAGCTCTGGCCATGGCCGAATTTTTGGCATCGGTGGCACTGGGATGCCACCGCTGCCGCCATCTGGGGCTTGTGACATTTTTTTTATATTTGCTAAAAGTTAACTTTTTCCTAAATTAATAATCAATAATAATAATTATAAATAATAAATAATTACTGTGATCGAATTTACTGAAACATAAATTACTTCTCCCGTAGATATTATATTTTAAAATTCTGTCCTAGTAGTTAGTCTACCAAAAATACTCTTTATATTTTATCACGAACGGTGAATAGTTTCAGTTTTTGTCAAACTCTTTTTACTGTGCAAATCTAGCAGTGATATTCAAAATAACACACAGCTGATAGGACATTAGCGTACGCTATATTTTCATGCGAATAATTGCCTAGTAAATTAATTATCTCGAATATAGAAAATAACAAGGGGGTTACATAATCTTTAAATTAGATTAATTACACATTTTATGATCACTTCATTAAAATCAGTAATATTTAAGTTTTAGTTTAAAATATCCTCTTTTCTCACGGGATGTCCCGCTTATGTCTAACATATATGAGCTCCTCAAATTTAGTATTTTTGCTGTGATTTTGTGGGCCATGGTTCTTAGCGGATATGAAAACGTTCTTTTTTTAATTTTGTCACTTCCGTCTTGTCCTTTTGTGGGTAGAAACCACGAGTGTGAGAAAAGAAAAGATATATATTTTTGGTGATAATTATCCTTCGGGGATTAATTAATTTTTCTCTCAATATTGTTTGATTCTATTAATTTATTGGATTTTGGAGAAATCCATATTTGTGAAGAATCTATCTCTAATGAGGATTCACGTGGTCTTCTCTCACAGCCATTTTTGAGGATATTACGACACCATAGACCCTCTAATAGAGGTATGTAAATTTATATTGCCTAATCCAACCATACTTTATTCTATGTACTATTTTTTTTTGTTACGATTTTTAGGGTTTTTGTGCTAGACAGTAGCAATATCTTGTTGTTGCACGATATCAATATCTTTGTCCAAGATAACGACAATATTTTAAGATTTGTCTGGGTTTGAGTATTTTCTGGAAGCAGCTGATATCTTGTGCAGCCGATCATTCTGTATGGTTGCTTTATTCATTCATCCCTTGGACTTGTAAGGACTTTCGGAAGGTTTCGCTGCGCCTTACGTAATTTACCAGCTCGAGGCAAACTAGCAGACGTCCAGCAGCAGCAGTAGTAACGTCAAAAATTCAAAAGGTCAGTTCGTTCCATTTTGAAATTTAAAATTCTAAATAAAGGAAAACAGCATTTTCTCCCTAAAATACAAACCAACTATATCTGAAGTATCCGTATTTATTTTATTATGTTTAGTTTACGTATATTACTTATATAAGATGTAGTGTATGTCATATTTATTCCATTTAATCATATTTATTCAGGTATAAGCAAATTTATGTATAATATACTAACAATACACTAATTTCTTTATACCTATATATAAATATTTTGTGCACCAAAGTATGGCCATATGAAGGTATCTATTTATTGAGATAATTTAAATTGCAGTATTTATTAGGTATATTTAAACATTGCTTATAATAGACCTGTTGAAGTTACTAATTTCATGTATATTTTTTTGTGATTTTCGTTTGTGTAAAATCGATATCTTACAGTAAATAATTAATTAAAATCACATGGCGCCCAATAATTATCGTTACATCAACAATTTTATTACTAACTAATAGTAATCATATATATATATATGTGTCTATAATATTGTCACGGATTTCCCAATCCGTTTTTTTCTTTTACTTCCAGAAAAACAATTCGTTAATTACTCACTTCTTTATTAACTGCTCAGTACACTACTGACTACTAATTACAGGTCAACTTAAACACTTATTTAATTAATCGCTATCTAAATCGCTTTGATCTCTCTAAATAAACACTTCACTTCAGACTGTAACACAAGATTAATACAAGACTAATTAACTCGGCCGTTTATTCTTCTTTTATAGACCCAACGAATATTCCAGGTATATTCCAGTATCTCTAGATCCGTCTTCCCGTACGACTCGAATGCTTCTCGTCGATACCCGAATTTTCTAGTAACGCCTCGATTCACGGCATATTGTTTGTTTACCACAATCGTGTAGGGGCGATTGGGACAATCTTAGGCAATTCGCGGTGCCACAGTTGTCGGTTTGGGAGTGAGTGGGGCAAATTCTGTGACACTGCCCCCTCCTTTGGACCGATCGTCCCGATCGAATACACCTCTATACGGAGACAGACGCTCCAGATGGACGACCTTCATCTTACTCCTGGGAGTCCTCTGTATCCGGTAGACGACGTCATTAATTCTTTTAATGACGTTATAGGGGCCCTCCCAACGGTTCTGTAGTTTAGGCGATTTTCCTTTCTTCCGCGTGGGGTTGTACAGCCACACCAGGTCACCTTGTTGGAATCCGACTGTATTGGCCCGGACGTCGTATCGAGTCTTCATGCGATCGCTCTCTAGTCGCATTCGAGATCTGACTTGGTCGTGTACGGCTGCTAGTCTTCGTTCTAGGTCATGGGTATAAGTGTCTGGCTCTGTGGGCTGTTCCGCAGGACGACCAAATACCAAATCTGCGGGAAGGCGAAGCTCTCTTCCAAAGATGATCCTTGCGGGAGTCTTCCCAGTCGTTTCATGGACAGCTGAGCGGTAAGCTAACAGGAAGAGTGGAATGAGCTTGTCCCAGTCTGTCTTGTTTTCGTTCACAAACATCCTCAGATTGGTTTCTAGTGTGGCATTGAAGCGTTCCACCATACCATCTGACTGGGGATGCAGTGGGGTGGTCCTGGTTTTCCGGATTCGCATAAGCTCGCAGAACTTTCGGAACACACCTAATTCGAAATTTCTGCCCTGATCTGAATGCAGTTCCATGGGCACACCAAATCTGCAGAACAGGTTGTTGACTAGGGCTTCTGCTACGGTCGTGGTCTCTTGATTGGGAAGAGGGTATACTTCCGGCCATTTGCTGAAGTAGTCCATGGCTACTAGCAGATATCGGTTGCCACTTTGGGTTTTCGGAAATGGGCCAGCGATATCAATGGCAATTCTCTCGAACGGTGCTCCTACGATGTACTGGCGCATTTTGCCTCTGGAACGGGTCTTCGGTCCCTTGCTGGCTGCACATATGTCACATTTTCGGCACCAATCTTCTACATCCGTCCTACAACTCAACCAGTAGAAACGATCCCTAACCTTCTGTAGAGTCCTATTGATACCGAAATGTCCACCCCCAGTACCTCCATGTACTTCCTGCAGCACTTCCTTGATCCGGGACCTCGGGAGTAGTACTTGTTTCTTGACCTCCGTTCCGTCATTGTTCTCCCATGCTCTTTTTAAGACACCGTCTTCCAACACCAAGGAATTCCATTGAGCCTAATAGCTCTTTAATGTTGGGCTTTTACTACTGACTTCAGCCCATGAGGGTCGGTTGTTGGCTTCTTTCCAGTCTAATAACGGCTTGATGTCACAGTCAGCTTGCTGGTCTTCCCGAATCGCCGCTGAACTCCATCTGTCTTCAGGTTGGGCTGCTACCACCTTGCAAGGAACTGATGAGATGTCCTCTTTCCTTTCAAGACTACTACAGTGCTTGCAGTTGACAGGACAGGGTCTCCTAGAAAGGGCATCTGCATTTCCATGTTTCCTGCCGGCTCGATGTTCAACAAAGTGATATTCTTGGAGCCGTTCCAGCCACCTGGCCATCTGTCCTTCAGGGTTTTTAAACTGGAGCAGCCATTTAAGGGAAGCGTGATCCATTCTTAGGAGGAATTCTTGGCCATACAAGTATTTATGAAAGTGTTCTAGACTCTTGACGATGGCAAGCAATTCTTTCAGAGTCACACAGTAGTTCTTTTCACCTTTCGATAGAACTTTGCTGAAGTAGCCCACTACTCGCTCTTGGCCATCTTGTACTTGGGAAAGAACTCCACCAATTCCAATGTTGCTTGCGTCCGTGTCCACTATAAATGGTTGTCCAGGTATTGGGTATGTCAAAATCGGGGTAGTGCAGAGAGCCTCTTTCAGCGCCTCAAAGGCTTGCTGGCATCTCGGAGTCCATTCAAACGGGATGTTGTCTTCTGTCAATTTATGAAGAGGCTTGGCAATGTCCGAGAATCCTTGGACGAATCGTCGATAGTATGTGCATAGGCCGAGAAAACTTCGAACTTGATGTTTGTCTTTAGGAACCGGCCAGTTCTTTATGCACTCTGTCTTCTCCGGGTCTGTTTTCACCAGGGACCCGGACCGTACCGTTTTTGGACAGAAAACCGGACCAGAACCGTAATTTTTGTGTGGATCGGAACCGAAACTGAACACATATGTCATGTTTTAGTTTATTCCAAGTGTCTAACCCGAACCGGAAAAAATTAAAACGGTTTTTTGGGTTAATTTCTGTATTTCTTAAGCTTCCGTTGTTGTTGTCTTTCTATGGATTTATCTACCGACAAGTGCTTAGACAGTCTTTATTTTTTATAAATCCATGTATATATTTATTTCATTTCAACTTATACCTGCTTATGACATGTACCAATTTTATCTAGGACATGTATGTACAAGTCGGTGGTAGCTGTGGGGTAGCTGTCGACAAATTCTACCTTGTCACAAGCAGGTATTGAAATGAAATAAATGTATTAATGTATACATGTCGTCTCACCAATGTTTTATTGCCCACTTCGCCTTCCCAAAATGATTTTATATATATAGGACATAAAATATTTCAATGCCATACTCGTGGAGTAACTTAATAAATTATTGTACTTAAGTTTTGCTAGTAGCATTTTACATATGCATAATTAAATGAAAAAAAATCAAAAGCGATCATAGGAATTTCACTATAATTGTAATTATATTACGTCACAAGGGAAAACCGATAAGAACCCTTTGAACCGAAAAAGCTGGTAAGAACCGGACCGAAATATCAACTAGTGGACCGTAACCGAACCGAAACCGAAATAGTACTTTTCTTACTGAACCGTAACCGGACCGGTACCGTTATTACATTTAGGTCCGGGTCCCTGGTTTTCACACCGTTTGGAGTAATAATGTGGCCTAGGTATCTAACCTCCTTTTGGAACAGACTGCACTTCTTCGGGTTCAACTTCAGGTTCGCTGCTTTCAGCTTCTTGAACACTTCGGACACGTTCTTCAGGTGCTCCTGGAAAGAGCGTCCCAGCACCACCACGTCGTCCAAGTAAATCAAGCAGGTCTCCCAATGCAGGCCATGAAGTACAGTGTCCATCAGTCGTTCAAAAGTGGCAGGGGCATTGCATAGGCCAAATGGCATTACATTGAACTGCCACAATCCATTTCCGGTTGTGAACGCTGTCTTTTCCTTGTCTTCTGGGCTGACCTCGACTTGCCAATATCCACTCTTTAAATCCAAAGTGGAAAACCATTGCGCACCAGCCAAGGTGTCCAGAGTATCGTCAATTCTTGGTAGTGGGTAACTGTCTTTCTTGGTGACGTCATTTAGTTTTCTGTAGTCCACACAAAATCGGGTGGAGCCGTCTTTCTTCTTGACCAGAACTACAGGAGAAGCCCAAGGACTCTGAGATGGCTCTATGGTGCCTTGATTTTGCATCTCGATTAACATCTTGTTAACTTCTTCTCGCTTGGCTAGTGGAAGTCCTCGTGGTGACTGCTTTACAGGAGATGATGAACCAGTATCGATTCGATGCTTCACTACATTTGTTCTCCCAAAGTCGCCTGGTTTAAGTGCAAACACATCTTCATTTTCACTTAGCAGCTCCTCAAGTTGTTCCACCTCCATCTCTGTTAATCTTTTCTTGGCCCTATCCACGATGTCCCTTAGACATTCCGGTAGACTGGTCTTGTTTGATTTCTTCTCCATTTCGTTGTTTTCTTTGAGTGTTCTGACCATGGTAACAGGTTCACAGACTCCTACTTCAGTTCCCTTTGTAATTTTCTGTGGAAAGGTTTTCAGATTAACTACCCGTACTATTGTCGTTTTCTCTGGTTTAATCAGGGTGCGGCCGGTGACTATAGATTTATTGAACAGATCCGGATTACTGGGTTCCACCACTCCAACACTGCAAGACATTTCCCCATCCATTACAGTGGCAACCAATGTTTCGGTCTGACCATCTTCTTTAACAACGAGTCTCCGTATAGGGTTATTCTTAGTGGTGGTCGTTAGCACTACTTCCTCACCCATTATCCGTAGCGTACCAGCATTCAAATCTAAGTTCACCCCTTTTGCTCGTAGTAGTTGTTGTCCATTGGCTGTTGTAAGGACATAACGTTTGGCAGGGTTCTTAATACGCCAATCACCAATACTATCCGGCCGTACTATAGTTCTTGTCGCTCCAGTGTCGATTACCATAGGGAACATACGACCAAAAATAATGCCTTCTACTAGCAAGGAGTCAGAGTCCTGGAGACGTGATAACGTAACTTCTTCTCGTGGGGCATGGTAGGAGGACGCAGCCGGATTTTGCCCCGTCAAGCCGGCTGACCCTAGTTTTCCTGTGTAGCTGCCGCCTGGGAGTCGCGCTTTTGCTGATCCGTGACCGGGGCCATACACTGTCTTTTTTGTCCTGTCTGTCCACAGTTCCAGCATTTAAGAAGGCGATCCCTTCGACTATCAAATTGTTCTTTCTTTGGCCCAGTAGATGGGCTGAATTTATCAATAATCTCCTTTAGCGTCTTTATTAGGTCTCCATTTGCCATACTATCGCTGTTATCACTGATGGCCCGAACTTTAACATGTCTACCGGATGCTATCTTTGCTGCCTCGAATTCGAGTGCATGTGAAAGAGCGTCATTCAACGTTTTAGGTCTAGCGAGCCGTAGTGCCTGCTGAGTTTCGCAATCTCTTAGGCCGTCGATAAAAACTTGGATGGAGAATGTCCTTCGCTAATAACACCGTTCACTTCCTTAAGTCACGACGAGTGCGGTGATATGTCACACTTGGGTCTTTGTCTCACTTCGGTAGAAAGTTCTAGAATATTCGAGAATGTCTTTCGGAAATACCACCGTTCACTTCCTTGAGTCACGACGAGTGCGGCGATATGTCACACTTGGGTCTTTGTCTCACTCCCGTACAAAGTTCTAGAATGTTCGAGAATGTCCTTCGCAAATACCACTGTTCACTTCCTTGAGTCACGACGAGTGCGGTGATATGCCACACTTGGGTCTTTGTCTCACTCCCGTACAAAGTTCTAGAATGTTCGAGAATGTCCTTCGCAAATACCACCGTTCACTTCCTTTCGACAAGACGAGTGCGGTGATTTATCACACTTGGGTCTTTATTCCACCCACGCACAGGGTTCCAGAAAGTTCTTCCAACTTCCACTTAAACCCACTCACGCACAGGGTTCCAGAAAGCTTCTCAAACTTCCAGTTAAATCCACTTCCGACACCAAATTGTCACGGATTTCCCAATCCGTCTTTTTCTTTTACTTCCAGAAAAACAATCCGTTAATTACTCACTTCTTTATTAACTGCTCAGTACACTACTGACTACTAATTACAGGTCAACTTAAACACTTATTTAATTAATCGCTATCTAAATCGCTTTGATCTCTCTAAATAAACACTTCACTTCAGACTGTAACACAAGACTAATACAAGACTAACTAACTCGGCCGTTTATTCTTCTTTTATAGACCCAACGAATATTCCAGGTATATTCCAGTATCTCTAGATCCGTCTTCCCGTACGACTCGAATGCTTCTCGTCGATACCCGAATTTTCTAGTAACGCCTCGATTCACGGCATATTGTTTGTTTACCAGAATCGTGTAGAGGCGATTGGGGCAATCTTAGGCAATTCGCGGTGCCACAGTTGTCGGTTTGGGAGTGAGTGGGGCAAATTCCGTGACAATATATTATAACCTTGATATTTTATTTTGCTAGCTTGGTACTGTTTGATATCTTCAGTACTTCTTCAGATTTGTTACTATTATTGCTTGCACAATATAGATTTTAAATCATACCGTCCTTTTTTTTGCCACACAATTAACGACCCTGAGAATAGCCGGCAAAAGGAAAAGAAAATAATTTAACTATAACAAAATATTCATTAATTTGATTTTACTAGTAGTAAGTATACTTGAATATATATATTTTCGTTTCCTTTTCTTTTTTTGGTTTATTAAATCCGTGGCAGGCTCCACTCTGAGGACCAGGGAGCAGCATCTTGACACCTGCAAGATACTCACCTGGTCCTGGGGCACCTGGACTAGGACTAGAGGCATCTGCTGCTTAGTCCTTTTGTCGCTCATCCTCTCCAAGTTGACGGGAGCGAAGCACTGGCCTCGGAGGTCCTCGGTCACCTCCTCCAGGGGGTGCCGCAGGGGATGCCACGGATGACAACCCTGAGTCGTCTGTCCTCTTGGAGGGAGTAAGTATGATACTCTTCTCCCTTCGAAGCCAGGAGCTTGGTAAGCCTCCTGTGATCACCCGCGGAGACGGGGTAGATGGCGACACCTTCCCTGACCATCTTGGCCTTCAGAAAGTTTACCTTGGCCTCCTTAAGGAGCTGAGAGACAGCGGTCCACCTCTCGCTTTTTCTCAGGATCACCGGAGGAATTTTGGCTGCCTTCTCTGCTATATCCGTGGCGGTGGCGGTGGGGGCGGCACTCGTTGAGGGTGCTGGAGACGGTGCGCTCTTCTATAGAACCTTGGGAGGTTCTTGGTCAGAGGACCCTGCTTCACCAGAAACAGAAGTCTGTTTCTTTCTTTTGCCAGACTTACCTTTACCGCTGGCGGCGGCGGTAAGTGCAGCTGAAGCAGGCGATTCGTCTATCGCCTCTGAGGAAATCGCCTGGCTGGGAGGAGCACTGAAGCCGGCCGACAGGCTCCTGATGATCTCCTCAAGGGCTCGATGGCGGGCTTCAGCCGCCGCCTCGCGGGCTCTTGCCGCCTCCTCCTGGTCGCGGAGTTGCCTAGTAAACTCGGCGATGCTCTGCCTCAACTGGCGATTCTCCTCTTGGAGCCGTTTCAATTCATCCTCTTGGAGATGGATGATTCGCCCAGCGTCTGATACCGGGCTATCACTCTGGCTGTCGTCGGAGCTGGCCTCGCTGGGGGGCCGGTGTTGCCGATCGAGATCTCATCTCGTCGTCCTCCTCGACGGAATAACCTATAAAAAAATATCTAGATCCTCTCTGCCTAAGCTAGGAGAATTTAGACGATTATGACGAATTTCTTTTTCTTTAGTCTTAAGAAAGACTATAAATTTACCCTTCTCTTGGGAAAGACAGTTGTTTTGTGGGACCTCCACTTCACTGTGCACAACACACACCTGTTTGCACTACTTGCCACAAACTCGTACACTAGCAGGGTAGCACCTGCTCGCGTTGCTGCTCGGGGATTTCTGATTTGCTAAAGTCGGTTTTTGCGCTCCATATTTATAAGAATTTTGCTGGTGCCGCAGTACATGATTTCAAAATGGCAGCGCCCGTAGCATCCTAGTGAAATATGGATGCGCACTCGTCGAAGCTCGTTCTCCCCTCCTCTATTTCTCTGAGCAGTACATATCTTTATGTATGTGGGCACAGACTACAGAGAATGTGAACAGTCAGAATTTTTAAGAGTGAGACAGACAGAGTACACCGTGATATCACTCGGTGCATTACAGATAGGGGTAGAAATAGTCCATCTCTAATATGTGTAGTCAATCGGATTCGATCCAAAACCAATTTTCCGCTGTCTGTTGGTCTGTTGTCGTCATTTGTCAAGACCAAAGCCGATTTCAAGCGAATTACCAGTAATTACCGGTAATAAATAGTATTTACCACAGACATTTAAGCGCTTCGGTTATAGACGTCAAATTCCTTATGACATCATGAAAAAGCCCATTGTAATGTTATGAGTTTGAAATTCTATAACCGCTAAATACTCAAGTCGGGAGCTGGTTATTATTCTTCGTCTCTCTTATTCAAATGTCAATATATTTTATACTTTCAGTGTTGAATAACCAATCAGTGGCTAATACTAGCAAATACGGTTTTAATTCTTCAATTTGAAAATGAATTTTCTATTCTGGAATTACACAGAGAATTACTTTGCTACGATTAATAAAAATCCATTAACCGTAGCAAAATATCTGCATTAAATAGGCGCCAAGTCAATTGCTTTCTTACCACAAGAAAAACTGCTTTGCTGGAAAGAACTCACTTGCAGTAAGTAGACAGTTTTGCTAGGATCCCTTTGCTACGCCAATCGAGTCAACTCATTAACCCCAAGTGAGTCAACTGATTAACCCCAAGCGAGTCAACTCATTAACCCCAAGTGAGTCAACTGATTAATCCCAAGTGAGTCAACTAATTAACATCAAGTGAACAGGTTTGTTGCCCTAAGTAAGCCAGCTCACACAACTGTAAAGGCTGAGTCTCACTGGGACATTTTAGTGGAGTCAAGTTGTGTTAAAATCTTCTCTATCAACATGATCTCTAGGCATATACAATGCAGAACTTGTTATTCTGAGCTAATTGTGCAATGCACAAGAAGCTTTTACTACTAGATCCGTAGTGCTCAGCTTTAAACTAATTACTTTTCGAAAGATTCGAAATCTTGAACTTAAAATGCCGATTGCATTTTCCACTACTCTTCTCGCTCGCGATAAGCGGTAATTAAATATCCTTTGTTTAATAGTTAGTGATCCAGTGTAAGGTTTGAGAAGATTTGTCCGCAATGGAAATGCATCATCACCTATAATTATAAAATTTTGTGGAAAATTTAAAGATCCGTTAGTCATAGCATTATTTAAATCTGAATTCCTGAATATGGTGCTGTCATTTGATCTACCGTTTGCTCCTACTTCAATATATTTAAAGCAATAATTCGCATCAACTAAAGCAAAAAGTATTATGCTGTAAAAGTCTCTTTGTAATTATGAAATTCACTCCCACTATTAGGCGGACACTGCATCTGAATATGTTTCCCGTCTATCGCTCCCCAGCAATTGGGAAAATGCCATAGTAGCAAAAACTCTTTTTCAATAGTTCTCCACTCTTCTTTACTCGTAGGCACCTGTAATAAGAATATATTATTGGATTTCTAGGTTTTTAATTTATGTGAAGTATTGTAAAAGATCACTCTATTGTGATTTTACAAATACATATACCATTCAGGTTCCCATATCACAAAAAACAAGGTTTTCTGTTTCTGTCCATCTGTCTGTCAGTGCAACATGTACTTGTTCATCCCATTTAATTTCTACCTAGTTTTACATTTTTAGTTGCTGTTACTACGTCACTGTTTAATTTTTGCAGGTTGAACAAAATAACAAGAACCTGAACAGGAAGAGGAACATTTAGAACGTGAAAATGATGACCTCAAGAACGGTTAACGCTGCTTCTCACGCCCCAAAACGAAAGAAATGTGGCCGAGCTGTTCCTAGTTCTAGCATTGAAGCAGCAATTGAGAGTCTGAAGACGATCGTACAACAAAATGAAGGAAAGGTTGATGATGAATATGATATATTTGGCAAACATATTGCTGCTCAACTGAAACAACTTCCCGTTAGAAGTTTTATAATTTTACAAGAAAAATTCCAGGAACTTATCAGTACTGAGAGATTTAAATCATATTTCATCTGCAGGCGACAATTTTCGGTACCGCCATCTACAGAACTTACAACCAGTAGCTCTGCAAACCCTTCCATACCAAGAGGAAAATGTAATTACTGTACACCAAACTGACAGCCGACCGTCAACATCATCCTCGAGTTATTATCAGCCAGGACAGAACTTTGATATTATTTACCAGACTATATGTGATATTAGTGACATCAAATATAATGACATTTAAAACGTTATACTGATGTAAAAACAATATTTTCTAATAAAAATCACATATTGAAAAAATCTTACCTTTATATAGTCTTCCAGAACTTCATATATTGCCATTAACACCTCTGGTAAAAAAAAACTGATATTGTGCACTTTGGAACTATATACAAATACTGCAGTGAAGCCAAACTATCACCACTAGCTAGGTATCGTAATGTTACCTCCAATTCTAATCGTGGAGAAAGTGGAACCCTCATCCATGTTTCTGATTTTATAAGTTTTGGCTCAACTAACTGCAGTAGTTCCTCAAATTTTGTAGGAGATAATCTCATGAAATTCTTGTATGATTCAGGATCTTCAGATATTATCTCCTTTAGCAGCAGTGCAGAAGCCCCCAGAGCATTTCTACGCTTTATCCAATCTCTCACCCATAACCGCTTTTTCTTTTCCTTCTTTTCAACTAAATTTTTCGCAATAGCAATTGCAATGACTTTAACAGCGTTATGTACCACAACACTTGGGGCCATTTTGTATTTTCATTACTGAACAAGTAAACTGTCTAATATCTAAACCAAATCTATTGACAAGTTTACTGGCGGCAAGTACTATCCGCCAGTAAACTTGCCTAAATGTATATGAGCCTTTACCTACTGTAGCTAAAATATCTTAGCAAAGCCCCTCACTTGGTGGATTTCTTTCTGTGTATAATAAAACGATACAATCATATTCGGTTCGGTTGGGTATAACGAGAATTGTCACAACTTACTTTAAGTAATTATTATTAAACTAACATCAAATCAACTTCCCATGTAACCTCAATAAACAAAACTTATCACGTAACATCATCTCGTTTCACATCATAACAGAAACCGATAACCAATTGCATTTTAGCGCATTACATGGTTATCGTGAGGGTCAGAATAGGGCATAACTAAGGGCTTCTGAGAGAATAACCGCAGTTATTATTGGTCATTCGCTTGAAATCGGCTCAGTTACCTGTTAAGACTAATGAAATTATTTGATTTCCTGTTCCAGTACCAGTATTTATTTACTGAAACAAATTTTATGGGTAAGTAACGGATTTGGTCATTGGAATTTATTTACTGTAGATATATATTTTATTATTTTGTGATATTTCATCAAGGGATCACTTGTTTGCATTGAAATGAATGGTTAATATTCATTTCAGTTTGTTTTCGTCTAATTAATTTATGTTCTTAACTATGTTATAAAAAATAAGTTCTTGTCAACTAATTTTTGCAATTATTTGTAGTTTATGGTTTTATTAGAAGAGTAAACATGGGAAAATATGGAAAATATAGTCGGCGATATAAGAAAGAATGGGAAACTGAGAAATGGGCCTATGGTTAGTACCAAATAAATTTTGAATTATACCAAAATGTTTTGTGTTTTAAGAAGTAATATTTTTAGGTTGGTTGAAAGAGCATAAAACTGTTCCATCATATAATGAGAATAACCTCAATGAGGCTTATTGTATGTATTGCCATACTTCGCTAAGGGCACACTATGCAGACCTAAAGAAACACGCACTAACGAAAACACTTAATAAATATTTAAGCTTGAAAAATATACTGAACTATTTTTTTACTAAAAAAAAACAAAAATTCAATATCCGTTCAAAAATTGTTTGCAGATTATTTGGGATCATCTTGTTTCCTCCACAGAAAATATAGTTATATTTTTTGCAATGGGGAATACCTAAATTTGGCTTTTTGCATTTTTAGACAGTACTCTTAAAAAAATCGACACGTATTTTAGGATTTTATTTAATATGCAGTTTTATGAGATATTATAATTATTTAAAACAATATGACGTCACATGTACATTTTTACCATATCTAGCAACAATTCATGACAATAACACTATAGTGGCTTTCCAATTGTCATGGAAGTGTTCCTGATGTGTTTTTGTTCTGTTCTGCTTTTTAACTGCTCCTGAATTATGCAACTGGAACGCGTCGAAAGCATTTTCTAAAATAAAACTGAATAGGAAGCAAGCATTGTAATACATAGTAAATGATCTAATAAATAATAAAAATATATTACAATAACATCAATGTTTGAAATGGAGCATAAAACTCCACAAACATTGGTAGAGCACAAGAGGGCAGGGGAAACTATAAAGACCACTTCAAGAGTAAAATGTTCTCTATTATTAGAACGCGAAAAATAAAATTGAGGTGGTATTCCAGGAGCGCTCCACTTGCCAATTGGAAAGCAGCTTATATATATAATGCCGTTTCTCCATTACAAAGACATTGGGCGTATTCAGACGAGGTCAGCCGCTAACTAAAAGCTGCTAGAATGCTAACAGGGCTGTTAATCAGCCGCTTAAACAACACCGAATAGTGTGCTGAATCAGCTGATTGTTCTCCGCGGAGCTGCAAAAATAATATATGTAACATAACCTTACATTGTCATACTAAAAAGTCATATTCAATTTTATCCACGGTTAATAATATCTATTACACAGAATAATACATTTGTTATGTATTCATCAAATGTTCCATAGAATAAAACGCCGAAATAAGTAAAAATAACTGTTTTTTATTGAGAACAACATTCAGCCAAATAATTGAAATTGGACCATTATTATAAGTCTTATGGGGGTGGCTCGGTTTCAAGTAGGTCACACTTTATATACTTATAGTGTTCTAGTGTAACTATCACATATTCTTGTTTTTTTTAAAAAAAATAAAATATGAGAAAATATTGTTAACTTTATGGTACAACAAAAATTACAATTTTCTATCTACGTTGGTAATTTATTTATCTTGACATTTTTATTTTGATTCCAAGAATCTATAATAGCTCAATGTCAGTGGTGAACTATAACTTATAGAGCTTGATTCAGAGGCTCCTTGCATATTTTTTGTCGGTTGTCTAGGGATGAGGGCGAATTATAAAAAAATATATAACTAATAGGTAATAAACAAATTTATTTATATTCTATAAGAGGCAAACCCAGAGCAAAACATTCATTGAAATTCCAAGCGTAACACTTGAAAAATTGTAAATATTTAAAATAACAACCATGTAAATAAATAACATAACCTCACAAATACGTCAGCGCTTCGCTACGAAGTAAGCGCAAATTTTCTTGGCTTACAAAAATACTCAGCGGCTAACAGTTAGCATTTAGTCAGCGTTTTATTCAGTCTGAACTGAACTTAGCGGCTCAGCGGCTGACCTCGTCTGGATACGCCCAATTGATAATGCTAAATAGCGCGAAATCCAGCTAAATCCATGTCATAGATCGTGGTGATGAGCCCATGCATCTCTACTGTCTATGGTTCATGACCATTCCAAACAAACAATAGGGCCAGTATTGCCAGTGCTGGTATACCATTGTACCAGATTTGGTACATTTCAATGTGAAAAGTACATCTGTACAACAATCTGTGGTACAACTATAACAAAATTTGGTACAAAACCAATATTCTTGGCAAAGCAAAAAGCCTTTTGAGTTTGGGAGTATGCGCTGTCCTACTAACTCCGTGGTCCGTGAACCCGTATGTTTCGCACTGAAATGTAATTTTATATTATGAAGACTGGAATGCGCTAAAAGCTGCGCGAAGTGATTATTCATGATCAGCACCATATTTTGTTTTGTGCCTCTAGCAATGGCGGAGCAGTAGGGGCTTAACTGATTGTGAATTGAAATGAAATTGAATTCTGGATATGAAGAATTATTTCGTGCTATATGCTGGTTAATATTACAGTCCCTCATAAAACATGACATGTTCTAACAATAACACTCACAAGAATACACAAAGATTAACACTAACGAGATAAAAGATAAAAGAAGAAACCACACTGTACGCCAATAACGTGTTTACAAACAAAATATTGGGAAATTAAGAACACAATTCATATCGTACGTGCAGATGGTTGTCTCTCTCGCACCCACATACATAACCAATGAAGTATGTCTTTGCTGAGTTTCATGTTCCTCCATTTGACTGCTCGTAGGTTTGGTACCTTTATTTGGATGCGCAATGCGACTAAACGCATTCCATATCGTCCATTTCATGTTTCGAAGAGTTGATATCATCTATGGTCCACGGCACCATTTGAATCAATGATCGTGGTTAGGGATCTATGATCTATCCATAGACACTAATATATCTATTGATCTATCCCTTTTTCTATTCTGTGATGTAAATCACAAATCACATAACAATAGACAACACTGTTGTCACAACAGTGAGACAACTAGTACTTTTCTTTTACTTGTGAGGAGAGTATGAAGTGAGATAAGATTATCTAAGCCACTCAGTTTAGCTCATCATGTAAAAGGAACATAAATCGGCGAATTTAGCGAAGCGAACGTCCTTTGTTGATAACTTCAAAATTGTCAAAAGTTCAGAATTAATATATTTAATCTGTGTTCAGAATGTCTAAAAAAATGTTGGTAATTATTTACAACAGGGAAAAAATCGCCAATATTAACAAAAAAGAATCCTACTCCCTATTTTCGAGGGTGCTGATCACGAATCTGAAGTCAGATTTCGGCTCTCGCATGTACTTTTCGAAAAAAAAAATAACTTTTATTAAAATAAATTGGTTTAACAACAATAACCTCGCTTTTAAAAATCACAGAACTTAATAAAAATAACTTGTGAACGGCATAAGTCTTAAGTATATGATCTAGAGGCATAAGCCAAATTTCTCAACTACTAGCCAAGCTCAAGAGGTTGTGCTGTATCGGTAAGGGGGAAGGTAAAAATTCTGTTTGGCTTACTTCATTATTGCAAAAGGAACGGCATTCATCTAAGCTGAGGTAAGAATAACTGTGTATTGTGGCAAATGCAAAGCAGCAAACAGTTACAAGAGAATGTTCTCTTGTCTATGCGTGTTACCTAAAAACTGAAATTTGCTGCTTTATTTGTTATTCATTTAGCACAAAAATGCAGAAGCAAGTAAATGTAAGTAAATGATGATTTGTAATTTGGCAATAAAATCTAGTACAATTGTCTGAAGGAATTGGTACATTTTCTTCGGCGCTGGCAACACTGAATAGAGCCCGTATTCATAGTCGGACCCTCAAGCTGAGTGCGACTTGCCTAAGGCCCGTATTCATAGTTCGCCCTCAAGGGTGAGTATGAGCCTGAGGGTCCCTTACGTATTTCATAAATGAGAACACGTCAGATAAGGTGACAAAACACGCCCTCAAGCTAAGTGTAGTTGATACATCCCTTGAGGGTCCTATTTTTAGCACAAAATATATGTTTATAGGTTAGATTCAGATTGTGTATGCATCTGTTTGTTTTGACTATTGTTTGAAAAACTGTTTTTATTTTAAATTTTTACGGTAATTATTTACATTAGCGTAAAGCTCTCCAATCTTAACAAAAAAAATTCCTACCCCCCTATTTTCGAGGGTGCTGATCACGAATCTGAAGTCAGATTTCGGCGCTCGCATATAGTTTTAAAAAAAAAATCTTCAAAATTGTAACCTCTATGTATACATTACATTAGCTAGAAAGAGTGTTTGGCATCTGTAAAAGATTTTCTTATTTAAAAAGTGGATTAAGGACAAAAATAGAAACTTTGGTTGCAATAATTTGTGCAACAACAGTTTTATACAATATAGGTATTTTACAAAACCAGGATGAAATTTTAGACGAAAATAATGAAGCTGATGAGAGACCACTTCTCATAAACAATCAAGAGGGTGGTGCTGGTCTAGCTTTCCGAAGAGCATTTATTAATACTCATTTAAATATAGATTGATTTACAATTACAATTAAATATTACTTCTATAACAACATAGTTTTTACCATTTTTTAGGCATATTTTTTTTATAGGATACAGATGTGGTTTATAGTTTTGAAATGAGTAGTAAAATATTATACCTTCTTTCACCCAAATAATATAAGGTCGCCGTATTTCTCGGCGTAAAATGACCAAATTTGTGGTGTTTTTTAGGTACTGAAATCTCGAAAAATAAAACACGTAGAGCACAAGTAATATCAAAAATAAAATTATTGATGCTTTGTTTATACACTTTTACTATTTAAA
Source organism: Monochamus saltuarius (assembly GCA_025584915.1). NCBI lineage: Eukaryota > Metazoa > Arthropoda > Insecta > Coleoptera > Cerambycidae > Monochamus > Monochamus saltuarius. The sequence continues at coordinate 39,526,022 of CM046723.1, forward strand.
CTCTCCTCAAATAAAATAATAACTTTTAAAATGCATTTGTATGACACACATTATTTCGCTATTCTAACTCCACATTTTAACAATTATTTTCACATGCTTTAAACAAAAGTGAACAATCTTATATGCAGAACTATGTCAGCTTATGTTATAACAATGTTTACATCTATAATTGAGTTAAAAAAAACACGTATTTTGAAAGATTTCAGTACCTAAAAGTTTAGTGGATAGATTGCTTTCTGACGTTATATACTAATTTTACTTCGGTACGTTTGAATATTCGCAGGTGGCATGAGATAACATTCTTGTTATTTGCTAAACTCTATATTATTCAGTTCTTAATTGTCTAAAATTACTTATTTATAGAAAACACTATTTTTTGCATAATGCAAAATTTGCATAACAATACTCTAGGAAATAATTCATATATAAACAGTGCAGAATGTTGGTCTGGAAATACCAACCATAAAGCCAACCATAAGTTATATAAATTGTGATGTTTTAGGGCATTTTATTCTTAAAATACTGTTTTCTGCAACCAAAATGTCTAATACATATTTTTTTAATTTTAGATGTGAATATTATAATATAAATATACTCAGTGTTATACCTATATATATATATATATATATATATATATATATATAATTGTTTACTTTTATTTGTAGATAGATATGTGAAATAAGTTATCTTTTTTCTGTTTTTTTTTCCTGATTCTGCTGATGCCACTACAGTCCTAGCTGTACTTGAACTTGGAGTAGATGTAGCTATTGAATCTGTAAAAAATGTATTTAAAGAGAAACGTATCTAATATCACAAATAACACTCACACTTTTCTTGAATACTACAGGTTCACGTACATCTGAAGTGCTTGTTGTTTCTGCTGCCCTATCTGTACATATTAGAGTAGACCCAGTTGAATTTGTAACATCTGTAAAAATATGTTTTTAAACATATTTATTTAGTATTTATCTAATGTTATAAATAACACACATTTTTGTTCATACACTGCCGTACTGTGCCAAGCACAATTTATCTCCACGTCTAAATTTGGAGCTGCGGCTCCATCCACAAAGTCGATGACAGGATCGTCTTTTATTTTTATAGAAGGACCACCTCCTGTCATAAGTTGTTGCTGTCTTAGGTATTTAACTTTCGCTTTCTAAGGAAAAATATTTTCTAATATATAAAATATATTGTATTCAACAAACATACTTCTGTTTTATATTTTCCCAGCACTTTCTCAACTGTTTACTGGAACGTTTTGACAACCCTTGACTATTAAAAATTGAAGCAGTTTTTTCCCATACTTCATTTTTTAATTTTAAAGTGCAGCCATCAGTTTTTTTATTTTCTAAAATATCTTTTTCATTAGTAACTAATTGCACTAAAAATAATTTCTCTTGTTCGCTGAACACAACTTTATCCATTCTTTAAAATAAAAATATTGGGAGTGTGAGTGGGACCTTTAGGCAAGTCGCCCTCAGCACTCAGCTTGAGGGTGCGACTATGAATACGGGCATAAGGGTCCCTTAACACTCGCACTTGTTTCATTTATAAACAGCACTCAACCATCCCTTAGGTGAGACGCTGAGGTGCTGAGTTTGTGTTGGCAACGTTTACATATCCAACCGATCTGATTGGTTGTGGTATCAACCATGCGCATAGGTATAATGTTTAATTATTTTATTTCTTTATTACTTATTGTGCCGATATAAAACTTTAAATTTTGTTACAAGCTGCATTATTGCAATTTATGTCGTGTTGAGTGCATTATCAGAGCAATATTTTTATTTTAAAGAATGGATAAAGTTGTGTTCAGCAAACAAGAGACATTATTTTTAGTGCAATTAGTTTCTAATGAAAAATACATATATTTTAGAAAATAAAAAAACCGATGGCTGCACTTTAAAATTAAAAAATGAAGTATGGGAAAAAATTACTTCAATTTCTAACAGTCAAGGGTTGTCAAAACGATCCAGTAAACAGTTGAGAAAGTGCTGGAAAAAAAAATAGGTATGTTTGTTGAATTCAATATATTTTATATATTAGAAAATAGTTTTCCTTTGAAAGCGAAAGTTAAATACCACCGTAAGACAGCAACAACGTATGACAGGAGGTGGCCCTTCTATAAAAATAAAGGACGATTCTGTCATGGACTTTGTGGATGGAGCAGCTCCAAATTTAGACGTGGAAAATAAATTGCGCTTGGAACAGTACGGCAATGTATGAACAAAAATATGTGTTATTTCTAACATTAGATAAATACTAAATAAATATGCACCAAAGGCAACAAAACGTCGGTAACAGTTTTTTCGAAACCTATATCCCGCCTCTGAAATTCTAGTTCGTCAAACATGTCGAGCGAATTTTGCATATCTTTCATATTTTTTAGATACGCAATTAACTTATCAAACTCTTCCATTATAAAAATTAAAAATAAAAACAGCTTTTCAAACAATATTTAAACAGATTCATACAAAATCTGAATCTAACCTATAAACAGTTTTGTGACTTTTGTGCTAAAAATCGGACCCCCAAGGGATGTATGAACTACACTTACCTTGAGGGTGTGTTTTGCCGCCTTACCTCATGTGTTCTCGTTTATGAAATACGTAAGGGACCCTCAGGCTCATACTCACCCTTGAGGGCGAACTATGAATTCGGGCCTAGAGCATTTACATTAACTCAGTGTCATTAAATTCCACTAGGGGCGCTATCGTCAAAGATAGGTAGTAATGTTCTATGGTCTAGTTTACGAGTCTATAGTTCCATAATTTTTTATTTGAATTCGTGTGACAAATAGTGATTAGAGTTTAAATTGTGTCCGATACGTGAACGTATACGTAGAATTTGACCGTCGCGCATGCTTAAATTAGAATTTTCCACTTTTATGTGGTACGAATGTACGTGAGCTCACGGGTCTTTGCCTAACGTAAACAGAGACATATACGTGCCGAAGAGGTGGCCGAAAACTTCCGAATGCACAGAACAGATTGATAAAAGACTAACCGAACAGAAGGAGCAATACTATATAGTACCTAATAATCATTGTTTCTGAATAATATGATTCCGTGATAACTTACCCTACTAGCCGGTTTCTCAACATTGGGCGCAATCCATCCTTTATATTGGTTTCTGAACTCATGCCTCCCAATTTGTTAAATACCACAGAATAAAGGAACTACCAGAAGCGAAGGAGAGAGCTGCCGCCAAAACACAATTTTAGTGCGCATGTGCGGCGCCGCCATTTTACAAGTAGTTTATTAATCAACCTCGCTTTGCTTTCTTGTTTATGTGTGTCGCTGTGTCGGTTTGGTGTGTTTTGGAAAGTGATAGATTCTTTTAATTTATAGTTATGTAAAATAGGTATTGTATAAATATATATTTCATGAACCATATTTGTATTTTCTTTAAGACCATCTCCGTTATTATTCTGTAAACATTGAAAAATAAATTACTTTTATTCAAAATTAAAACTTTAGGTGTCTTGAAACTAGTTTCAAAATAACTCCCATAATATTGATTTCATTTGAGTCTTACACCAGTGCTCTTAGAATCTAGTGTCCAGGGTGCCCTAAATCATATTTTTTGACACAAGTAAACTAAGGTTTAAAACATAAAGTGAACAAAATAAATGGAGGGGAAAATTATTTTTTTAAATTTATGTACACTTTGTTTCTGAAAATAATTAAGAATAACTTTGTAAATTTGGAACTAGGAAAGAGCAAAAGATGTAAGAGAAGTCGGATGGTTGCTGTGTGCTTTGCGGAATGATTGAGTTGACCTCTAGCGTGGCCCACCAAGTACTCATACCTGAAATCTATTAATTACTTGAAATGAAAATAGCTTCCATAACTGAAACAAAGGAAATATTAGTGACTATACTATTTAAAACATCTATTGCAGTATCAAATCTTCTGTATGTCAAATGTATCTGAAAAAGCTCTCCCACGTTAAATAAAATATATAATTTTCACAACAATAAAAAAAATAAATAAATGCAATTTATACATGTATTTTATATTTTTTAATAATTTTATACATAGTAGGTATGTTATACTGCTTAAAGCTTCAATATGACTAAATAAATATAGTGTCAACTTGTTTCTTAGTGTAGACTGTAGATATTATATACAACTTTCTCTCAGTGTAGTAAGTAGTAGATACGTCAAATTTCAAATTCAAGGTTAAATTTTTGTGACCATCCAAGATCAAAGGCGCCGCCTTAGCTTTCGCTTCTGGTCGTTCCTTTATTCTGTGTAAATACATAACAGTTGAATGGATATCTTAATATCTGCAATAATCATAGAGGGAGCTAGAAAATGCACAAGTGTTTGCAGATGCCATTTATGAAAGTAAGACACTTTCAAGAAATAATTGTAGATGGCGCCACTATCGCCTACCTAATGATATCACATCACGTTAACATAGACAAATTAAAATAAGCCCATTTGAAATAGAGATGGGCGGAACATGACTTAGCCAGCTCTTAGAACTGCTCTGAGTGAACCGGTTCCTTCTAAAAAACCGACTCGGATCTCAGTTCTCAGATCTTTGTAGGCACAGAATGTTAACGTGCAGTATATAGTGGAGTAATTTTTGATGCAAATTGTGAATTTTTTTTTTTTGGGAGTATAACCAAATGAGACCAACAGATATTTGTTAAGTATATTATTTTGCATCAGAAATGACGATTTACGACATTTTTCGTTAGGGTTGACTTTTTTTATTAAAGAAAAATACGTATAATTGAAGAAATCCTGTACATTGTTTTGTATAAATACCATTCGATATCTGGATAACCAATTGGCAGATCGAAATATTTTTTTTTGTTTGAAAGTGGATACTTAAGTATATATTTGCTTTAAAAAATATTAAACTTTTATATAAAAAAACTGTTAATGTACGAATTAGTATTTCATGTAGCTAAAATTTCACCAATCGACAAACTTTTTTATTTATGGAAATTTTTGTATACATGCAGCGAATGAAACGAAGGTAATACATTCAAAAAGTTTTTAAAACAAAAAAAACTTTCATAGGGGCTCTGGTTTTGAAAATATGATTTTTTATATCCAAGCGCTTGGCGTAGTTTTCTACCAATTCGAATTACGCGTGAGGACGCGCTATAATCCAGCGTTTCTATTTCGCTAAATTTTTTTATTTAATTAACTGAAGTGTTTCAATCAACATACAGTACATATAAATAAATTAGGTAGAAACTACATGCATTGAAATAACTGAAAGTAAGAGAATTATGTTTCACTATACCTAGTTTTAATTAATAATATATCGCTACCTCAATACTACAACTTGATAACTCGAAAATTTGCTAATTTCAGATAACTCGATGCATGGTCCCTATTTTGGATAATCTATCGAATGCTACAAGTAGGTAACTCATATGCGTCTCCATGCGCATGTTCACAGCCTGTCATAAAATAGATATGTTTAAAATTACGCACCCATTTAATACTACAATAAGGCAACTTGAATTATCTATTTGTTCCATAATATATCATTTCGCAAGAAAGATCTGATCGTTGCTAAAAGTAGATAACTTGAGATATCTACTTGGTGCATTGTTATTTCCAGTAGCTTTGTTTAGATATCTAGTGTTTACATAGGCTGTGTTTTACAAGCTCATTTTGTTGTTTTAATGTAACTGTCTGTGCATATTTCTGTGACTGTTAAATTTCATTGTTTTTGTTTTAAAATTTATGGTTATAGGATATAATAATTAATTGAATAATGTTGAATTATTATACGTATAATTACACAGTTCGACCTTATGAGTACCTATTTAATATTTATTGCAGTACAAAACCATAATGCTGAAGGCACAAACGAAAATACCCACATGAAGGATTACATTTTATCTGACAATCCGCAAAATATAATTCAAAACCAAATTGTATCAACAAATTATGAAGATTTCCACACACTTAACAATGTTTTGCTCGATAATAAGCAAATCGACGCCCAGTATCAAAATATAATGACAAATGGTAGCAATTCCCAAATATACTGTGATGTTCCAATAAATATTGAACAAGTTCCACCGAGTCCAGAATCTCCGTTTTCCTCAGATCATTCAGAATACATTCCCGATGAAAATTCGAGTTTCTCAGATGACAATCCAACAATTTTAACTGGCACAACTCAAGATAATGCTCTAGACGGCATGGAAACATTTCCAGAAACTACATCAAAATCCAGAAAACGAGTACTGCAACCAAAAAAGTGTCTTTGTGGCCAGAAGATTGGAAGACCATAGCACGAGGCTCAAGGCGCAAAGGCGATAAACCTTATATTATTCACGATTTACACACAAATGAAATTAATGACTACAAAAAATTTGTTGAACAGAACATGGTTGTAAGAAAAACTGATGAGAATGGTGCATCAGTTAATTGGCAAAAAATGTGCTGGTTGCGTTTCCAGAAATGTAAGCCGTTCAGTATGGAATTTAAAGATACTTTTGATGGAGGCTTTTGACCTCTCAATTTCAATAAAAGAATCGCCGTCGCTCCCAGCCAGCATCCTGTTTGCAAGCATTATACCAAGGCCCAATTCCAATTTCAGAGCAAAAATATGAAAACTTGACCTCCTTATTCACAATGAATCCACCAGCACTAAGTGATGCTTATAAGCCTTTTTATTATAGCCTAGCCCACAGTGGAAATATGCAAGATACTCTCTTGATGTCGAGTGACGAAGAGGAATCTGAGGGTTAATAGACTATGTTCTTTTATAATAGTTTCCTTTAGTTAGTTTTACGTATTGTTTTGCCCATTTTTCATGCGTTGCCACAACTAGATACTTGAAAAATATCCATTTTATTTTTTGCAACAAGTAGACAACTTCAAGAAATCTATGTTAAAATACCGTTTTTTTATTTTTTTTTTTTCAAAATATGTTGATATATAAGTTCCATTTTTGTAGTAATATATTAAGGGAAAATAATAAAAAATATATAAATCGATCCTTACTTTTAATTATTATTTGAACTTTTAAACTCGATTTTCTCCAAATCTATTAATTCTAGTTATCTAGTTGTAGTATTGAGGTGACGATATATCTTCATTATCTGAATTATCAAGCATTTCAATTAGTGTATTTTCACAAGATTTGCAGTTGCATTCGCTGCAACATTTTAATCCTTCATTTAGGCAACTGCATTTATTATTCTTGCAAAACTTGTCAGAACAATAAATCGACATAATTTTTCGGACTTCCTCTGGCACCGGATCCTGGGTTGACAATATAGGCTCCCAATGTCCATCTTCAAATTTCCATCCATATTTTGGAAGGGCTTTCAATATTTGTTATTGGCATTTGACTTGAGAACCAAATTTTTAACTGGTAAATACATCTAAAATATACGTACCTTTGTAAGTGTTGCAAAAAAGCATTATCAGTGGTAGGAAGCTCTGGCGCTGACTTATTGCTTTTAGTTGTTAAGTGAAATCGCATGTCATTTAGTGTTTGGATATCTAATTTTTTATTTTTATATAAATGGAGTATATATCGTGTCGAAATTTCCGTTGCATCTTTCCTAAAGAGTAATGGGAGATTTGATAATTCTTTTAAATTATCAATATTTTTCACCAAAACATCAAACGCTGTCCTCTTTCCTATTTTTAAACAAGCACTAGTTGTATCACAACCAGTCAGGCAATGGGCAGCTAACAAACTAGTACAGATATCTTTCTCCAAATTTTGAGCAATTTGATGTATAGGCAAATATCGTGCTTTACTGCCATGTCCTAATTGTATATAAAGTTCACATCGACCTAGTTCGAGGATGATAGAGTAAAATGTAACCCACTAAACATAATTAAATTTCTTCAATGTTATAGAAACATTTCTGTACTAGCTGTAATGTTGCTCTCAGACTTATAATTAACTGTATGCAATGTCCCAGGGACCTTTATTCTGCAGGCTAGAAACATTGCAGTGTAAGGTTCCTAACACATTACTAGCAAATTGCATTTTAATTTCTATTAATATTGCACACAAGTCGCAGTGCAATGTTCTTTTATAACATTCCAGACACTGCATTTGGAATGTTGGTAAGAATGGAGTACCTATTGATTTTTTTAAATTTAAATATACAGTATACACACTACTGGGAAGTGGGAGTACTGGGTGTATATTTTCTTCGGGATTTTATGACCAAGCATAAATTAGGGAACTATTATTCCCTTGCCCGTGGTGCCAACCGTGCCAATTGCCAAAGCTCAAATCTTGTAGATATCCTACCAAAATTCGATTACACAGTATCAGGGAGATATAAGTGGCGCCATCTGTCGGCTATTAATATACATATAATTAACTGAATCGTTTCGTGATTTTGATAAAAACGCATATTCCACAATTTTAAAGAATATTTATAAACTGGCCTGCTCGTTTAGCTGAAGCATAATATTTCTGAAAGTAACTATAGATTAAAAAAACTAAATAATACCATATGAAAAAGATATGCAAATCCGTTGCAGAAATGTTGTAGAATTAATTTACCTTCAACATTTTTAAATAATAGTATATTATGAAACATTGTTCAAAGCATTCCACAACTTTCATTAGTTATGTATCGTAATTCAACTCAAATTCAGCTGTATGCAACGTTGCACAGATATGCTGTAATGTTTCATGCTTAGTGGGAAAAATGTAAAAGTAAAACAAGTACATCAGTATCTACAGATTTAACAAGAATTGTTTTACCATACGATCATAAATACAGTGTAAAACAATTCTAGTGTCTGCCTCATATTGATTGGACATAAGGGCTGGCATAGTTGTGAGTCCTTTTTTGTTGATAAGAACAACGTTCTGTAGATCGCCAAATCCTCCGGCTATAATTAATAATTCTTGTTCATGTAGATGTTTTTCAGCATTATGAAGTATATAGTTTGTTAGAAATATTAATAAGGAGCGTTTATTTTCTGAAGCCTTCAAAAAGTCTCTAAATTTTGGTACTTTTCTTATACCAGTTACATTAAATACCACTGTATCAAAATCACCCCGTCGACATCGTTCACCATATTTTAATGAACCAGGGGCGTAACTATCAAAAACAATAGTTATTCTTTGGGCACTAGTTTTCCTTGCCAAGCTTAGAATATTTTTTAGAAAGGTGTTACCCAACTCATCAAATGTTGAAAATAATGTTTCATTTAGTTCTTGGACACATACCATTCCATCAATTATAATTATATCTACATTTGGGCATTCAGAAACTACGTTAGTATAAGTCTCCAATTTTTATACGATGTCGGATTTACAATTTTTGCGTATTGAACAATCTTCGTGAAAAAGAGATGCCGGTACTAACGTAAGTTCATCGGACAAAATATTTACCAGATACATTTCTTGAAAACGCGCCGCACATACTACTCTGCGGAACATCATTTCTGACCCTATATGTGTTTTTTTTGAAGCTATATTTAGGTTTAACTTTACTCTTTTTAAAAGTTAAAATTTTACTCCTCTTTATTGGCTTCCAAAAGCTGTCTTTATTATTTAAAATAATGCTTACATTTTTTTCGGACAATTTTATGAAGTTAGTTAAGCTATCCTCTACTTCCTTATTGGCAATTTTTCCAGAACATATGTTTATCAAATTAGATGTAACGGTATTTAAATTAAAAGGATTGCACCAATTTTCTTCTATATTATTTAAAATCTTAAAAATATCATTTTCATTCTTGTTTCTCATAATATGTCCTTCTGTTCTCGTTCTTTCATGTAGTAAAATCGTACCCCGCATCAACTGCTTTTATTTTGTATACCCTACCTACCGGCCGGGCCGGCAGGGTTGACAAACCGCGCGACGCTTAGATTTAAAAATCATTTATTTGGAAACTAGGGTTCCTACAGCATATCTTTTTGGTTTAAAAACTTTTTTAATATCTTACCTTGATTTCGTTCGCTGCATGTACACTAAAATTTTTTAAAATAAAAGTTTCTCGCTTAGTGAAAATTAGGCTGCATGCCAGGTGATTTCTTATATTATCATCATTTTTACGAAAAAACTAATGTATTTTTGGAAACGTGCATTACATGGGAATAATCGCTTACTTTTCTGCTTTAAAATAAAAAAAAATCAAGTCGCTACATCAATTGGTTAACGATATATTGAGTGATATATGTAAAAAAAATACGGTAAAGGCAAATGCATCATTTAGGTATATTTTTGTTAATAAAAATCTGCACAATAAAAAAATGTCGTAATTGGCCATTCCGCATAGCCAATACTCTATAGAATAAGACTATGCTGGTCTGATTTGGTTATACTCCAAAAAAAATTTTTTTGAGAACGGAGCGACTTTTCTCGAGTTTGTTACTCCACTAATAGTACCGAAGTCATGAAATGAAGTTGAGCGAGCAGCTCCGAGTCCCGACGCGACGGTTAGATGACCACAGGTGCTCGAATAAAAACATTGTTTTTCTGTGTTATTATTATTTTTGTTGGTATACTAAGCCTTTATTAAAGTCTGCAAATTTAGTGTGTCCCTGAATTTTGAAAAATATATCTTATGCAAATTAGATCGTTTGGTTGGGTTAAGTTATATATGATTTATAGTAGGTACTTACATGCTTTTTCAGTAATAATGACACTCTCTCAGTTTGTGAACTTCTGAGTAGAAATTTCATTAAATCTCTTTTGGTGAGTGAAACAACTTAGAACTAATGTTAAAAGTAGATTTCATTGCAAATATGTCAGCAGTAGAAATCGCAAAATTCATTTTAAAGAGTGTCATTATTATTGCAAACGATTGTACACATTTATTATTTTTTAATCTTTATCATTTTATGTAGAAGTTGTAATGCTACAAGAAAATTTTTGCTCGCGCTTAAGGAGAAGAATTTATCACATTCTATACCGACATGGGAAAACAAACTTGCACCGGACAGTTTGTACAATGCAGATATAGGTAGGTTGTGCGTTGTGCTGTGGCCTGCATAAAACAGATACATGGGTCTGCGTACAAACACTACAAGGTAGAGGGAAGGGATCTATTGTGTTTGGGATTTGGGACGAATCCGGCTTTAATGTGCCGGTTCACTGTATCGGTACACTACAAAGATCCAGAACCGGTGAACCGGATCAGTGAAATGAACCGGATTTCCCATCTCTAATTTGAAAGCATGACATTTATAGCAGCGCCTCTCTGCGCATCTGGGGTTGCGCGTATAGGCATTTAACGTCAAAATTGTCAAATATCAAATTACTAATTGCACAAGCAATCAACAAAACAATAATTCGTACTGCAGGCATAAATTTTATTATTGATTTTTTATCTCTGATTGGAGTAAATGTAAGATAAAAATAGTATTTCGTGTTATTAAAGTTTATGTTCAATATACTATTATTATATTATAGGTGTTCACATTTAAGGAATTATATTATAACATTTCATGAAGAATAAATTAAATTTTGTGAGTAACCTGTGCGTATCATTTAAGCTGGTTACGGATGGTGAGCGATAATTATAATATATTATATCCGATATATTACAAAAATATCGCTTGTAATTAAAAAGTACAGAACGCTTCATTGACGCCATAATATATAATACCTATGCGGTTTACTATGTAGGAATATATTTTTATTTACAAAAATGTAATTAATTTATCACTCATCGTCCGTAACTGGCTTTAGGTACAATCTATTGCAATAATAATGGCACTCATTAAAAGAAGTTTGACAATTTATTTAGAACTGCTAACGCATTCGTAATGAAATCTTTTCAACAGTTCTTAATCGTTTCACTCATTAATAAGGATCTAATGAAATTTCTATTCAGAACTTCCAGTATTTCAAAAACTAATTTGAGGGAGTGCCATTAGTATTGTAATAGATTGCAGTCACAAAATGTAATTACAATAAAGTTATTTATTTTGCATTTCTAGCCTTGTTTGTTTGTATTAATACCTATAAAGAATAATTGTGTGAGATGTATATTAATAATATAAAGGTAATATTTTTCATTGTAGCAAGAAATAATAATATCACATGATAATTTGTATCAATTATCATAAAAATTTGTGATATTATTTTGATGATTACTACTATAATGTAAAATATTTTCCTTTCAGAAAAAATGTGAAGTAGGAAATCAATTCGAATATCCCGCATTAAATCATTTTATTAAATGTACCTACTGTCTAAATAAAAAATCCTATTCCCAAAAAAATATAATGCAAATGCTCCTATCTACATTTAAAATTTACCTGGTGAATTTTAAAAAACAAATTAACAATTCAAAGGTAATTTCATAATTTAATATCCTGTCAACAAAAAGTCAAATATTTTAAACTTGAATGGTTTTTTCATCCTACTGTAGAGTAACCAAATTTAACATAAGAGATATTGCCAGCTCACCCGCGATATGCAGAGGTTAGCCACCAAACATCAAGCTGAAGAGAAACGGCGATTTGATAAAAATCGCGTCCCCGGCCGACAATACTTTGAGGGCGACTTGGTGCTTCTACGACTTACTGCTTCGCCGAATACGGGAACCAGCAGGAAATTACTGTCAAAATGGCGAGGTCCGTTTAGAGTAGCGAAGGTGCTGGAGAATGACAGGTACGAAGTCCAGGACATCCGCTCTCGCATACCGTATACACATATGTGACCGTATAAGGGCATTTCTGGAATCGAGAACATGAAACCATGGATTCGTTATGCAGAGGAATAGTAGAGGGCTGGTGGTATACCGTAAGTAGGCAGAACACCAGGACAAAAGCGCCTGGTACTTTGTTCTGAACAGAGCATGGCATTTTTGCTCTGGTCAGGAAGACTAACTGCAGGTAGTCCTACCTGGGTGGAATAACTAATTGCAGGTGAAATTCCTGGTACCTTTGGTCTTTCCGGTAGTTTAAGTTTTACGTTTAATTGAGTTTGGATATTTACGTGTTTTTCCATTTAATTTTCTCTGTGTATGCATACACTTTTATTATTTATCTTTGATTAGGTACTATTTACAGGACATGTTCTACAAGCGGAGTGAGTCGACAAAGTTACATACCAGTACATGTTTAATTGTTATACTATTTTATTTATTTTCTTGTTCTAGTTCGCAAGTAACTTGTCTATCCTTTTGGTTTAGGTAGCTGGAATTTGGTTTCGAAATAGCAAACGCTGTTAAGAGTGAGGACACTCTAGAAATCAGGAAAGGCCGTGTAAGAAATATTCTGACTATGAGTATGAGCGGACATGCTACAGTGAAACCGTGACCTAGGCTACCGTCCGTTGCGAGGCTGGGGAGCCGAAAGGAATAAGGCGGCATTGAGATATTTTTGTTGTATGAAGTGTCACCGAATTTTGAAAATACAAATTGTACTGTAGCAGAGCTTTATAAAATATATTTATAATAGTTAACTTTGGGTAATTTCTAACACGGCGTTTGTCAGTGTTGTACTGGAAAATATTTCAAGGAAGTCATTAGTTTGCTTACTCGAAGTGTAACTAGTAGGTACTGATTCCAAAGTCAAAAAAGTTTGGATTAAGTTTTATTGAAGCATATAACCGCGTGTTTTTTTATAAAATGCGTGCGATAAATATACACTAGTACTATAAACGTCATTATATTGAAATGAGTTTCACATTACTGCCATTATGTAACGACCGTAGATAAATATTAAAATAGTGTCTGGAATTATACATATATAAAAATTCTGCATAGCTATTTAAAGTGTGAAACCTGATAATATAAACGGGCTAGTGTTGAACAATATATCTCATTTTTTTATATCGATATTTGAGGTTCCGATACGGTAGTGGATTGATTCCCTACAGCTTGGTATCAATATTTGGATCAGATATAAAAGCTTTGAAATTTTTTGAACTCTGACAAAAATGTATTGATAGCCCTTGTCAATCTGTAAGCTATTTTATACTGCTGCTATCTTGAGTTAAAAAATTTATAATTTTCACTGCCTGAAGAAATACATTTCCATATAAGTAGTGACAGGCATTCAATGATTATATGTCATATAAACAAATGAATACACAAATAAATGTTTGTACTACATATTACACTAAATTACAAAATATATATTATAGATTATCGACACATTAAAGGATTGATGCTTTTGAGGTATTTGTAACAATTATTGTTATAAGACTTTCTGATCCCTATATCTTATTTAACTTATTGTAATGTTGTATATTAGCCTGCATTAACCGTAAAAGAAAAAATCACCTTTCAAAAGATACAAAATTGCTGTATTAGATATTATTTAATTCACATAAATATGATCTTTCTGCAACATTTTCACATTCTAACTAGCTTAATTTGGATAAAATATTTATGTATCACGTCATGTTTAATTTTCAAAATTAACAATAACAAAACTTACTATAAAGATAATGTCATAATTTATCTACATTCTATAGACAAATGTAAATAACATTTTGAAAGATTTAGGTGCAAATTAAATATAATTTTTGTTTTCAAAAATACTTTTTAATAAATCCACAGTAACAAACATTTTCATAATAAGTTGGTGAGGTAAATCTCAACCTTGACAAGAAAAATATGGAACCTTAGACATTTTTTAAAGTTGGATGGTTATTCTTTTCTAGAGATGAGGACATCAGTTCTCCTGGTATTTCATTTCAAAATTCACTGCAGTTGATCTAAACCACTAACTGATACTCCTTTTGATTTTAAGAAGTTTATAACTTGCTGCAGAGATGTTACTTCTTTCTGTAACTGTTTAACCTTTTTTTTAGTCCTGTAGAGTGCATTAACATAATTTTTGCATCTTTTCTTGGCCTCAAAAATTCTTTTCCTTTCCTTTCCTGGGTTCAAACTAAAATAGAAATAAAAATATGCCTTGGGACTAAGGTGGATATTTTAATCTAGAGGGCAAAGTTTATTCCTTCACTCCAGGGATTAAAAGTTACTACCATGACCAATGTGCATTTGTCTTCATTAAAGGGATTAAAAGTTCTTTAAACACTTGCTGTGGAAAGCGCATATGTATGTCTATTTGGTATTTTAAAATGTGTGTAGGAATTAATAAAATCGATATGAATTTCACAGTTTAGAGAAATGTTTGAACATAGGATAAATATATTATCGTAACAAATCCCCAAAAGCCTGCCCTGCCTACTTCTGCTTGTCTCTATGCAGAAATCCACCTGAGATCTTGATCGTATATATATGAAAATTTAGAGTCAGATAAGATATACCATTTAAATCTTAAGATCGTACGCCAAAATATGACCATATAGAAGTTTACCAAAAGTATTTTTTGACCAATGTAGTATTTTGCTTTTCATTAAATAGTTCATCCAAATTCTAAATTTACACACATACTCATGTACTAATAACCAATATCATTATGTGTTAATGTGTATATTTAATAGACCAAATTATTACGGAAGTTGTATTCTGTACATACGAAACTAATCAAATCCTACCTTTACCACCGAAAATTCCGTATCTAACAAACTTTTTCACAACTCGACCCATGGAAGCACCCCCCGGTACCATCCTATACTCTTTACACAATCTTCTTCTGGGCTAATCCTCGTGATTAGAATGAGGGGTAGAGATATTATTATTATTATTAATATACAACAGCGACGTACCAACCCCCCAGAACACAAACACTTTCTTATATGCCGACAACATGACTATAACTGCACAAAACACTAACATAAGACGCATGACTACACTTTTACAAAACTCTTCAGATCAATTTGAAACCTGACGCAACAGGTGAAAAGTCAAAATTAACCCCGACAAAAGCTCAGCTATCCTTTTTACGAGACGTATAATTTCTCAAGACCTTAACCTCGACATACTTACACTATTCCAGGAGCCCATCTCTTGAGATTGACAGACACGATACCTGGGCATAACGATGGATTAGCGACACTTGGAAACCTCACATCGTGGACACGGTGGCGCGGGCGAGAATCACCAGGGCTAGGCTCCATCCCTTACTCAAGGGTGGTAACATCCTTAGTCTAAGGAATAAGTGAACACTTCAAGGTGGTACTTCAATCGCAGCTAATCTATGTCTCTGTGGCGTGGGGATACGCGGGAAAAAACCATAAAGTCCCTCCAGGCTATGGAAACATAGCCTTACAAACGGACACCGCTGCACCCTGGTACGTAAGAAACATAGACATACTGTGGGACTTACGAGTCACTCAGCTCGCTTAACAAACTCCTAGAGTAGTCAGTGAAGAAAGAAAATCAGAAGACAAGAAGAGGCCCCCTACAGGCGAGGGTCAGCCAGGACAAAAGGAGGCCCCACAAAACGCCTACACCGGCCACGCTTGTGGTTGGGGTCAATGGATGGGGCCCACCTTTATGAGGCAGTCTAGACCTACAGCAATGAGGCAGGACAAAGAGGGATAGTCTCCCTCGTCTCTGTCTATGGTCTCTGGTTCTATGTTCAGTTATTTGTAGTTATGATCTGTGGTCGTGATGGCGGTTAAAATGTTCTCGTCTCATATTTCAAGATTTGTTGAAGTCCATTTGTGCATTAAGATTATACAGGGTGATTCAGTCATAATGTCATAAAATTTAAGAGAAAATAGGGAAAAATTAGTATAGGAACACGAGATTTAAAAAAATTTTAAATGCATATTTATGCCGGAAAAAAATATTTCAAATCATTATTTAAACCCCTTTTTCAAACCACAAGTCAACTTGAAGCGCATTGCAACCGTTCGACTTCCCTTACATCTTCTGTCTTTGCCTGCCTCGTATTTCATTACCTGATACTATTTGAATGTAAGCGGCTCCTTTAGCTGGCTTTGACTTAAAATGCACTTTCTTAGTTCCAAATTTACTACTTATTTAAGTTATTATCAAATATTTTCAGAAACAAAGTGTGTATAAATTAAAATAATTTGCCGCTCTAGGATGCCCATTTATTTGTTTCCTTTACGTTTTAAACCCTAGTTTACTCGTCTCAAAAAATATAATTTAGGGGATGCAAGAAACTAGATTTTTTTCTAAGAAAACTGGTGGAAGCCGCAGCATCAAAATTGGATGATTATTACTGGGGTTATTTTGAAACTAGTTTTAAGAGGTCTCTTAAATACAGTAATAAAAAAAAAACATTCGTGCTGTCAACAAAAAACAGGCTGAGACATACCTATTCAGTAATCAACAATCCCGCAATCCGAGTCTTGACATAACCGTATTTAGGTCAATAACCTTGTTTTTAATGTCTACTCAATGACAAGCGCTGCAAAGCTGCATAACCACTAAGTAATAACAGAAACAAACAATAATTAAACTTGCATTTTATAAACGTCCGGTGTAATGAACAGGAAATTATGGGAATTTTATAATAAATGCCCACTGTAGTAATCAGCGCGGACATCAGATAGACTGTAATCAGCACACTGGGCACAGCTAAAAACTTGGCAGTTCAAATTCCCGTTCAATACGTTATCGGCGGAATAAGTCGAACATCGTTCAGATCCGTTTTTCTAAGAACCTGCCTTCGAAATGCACGCGGCCCGACTTCTCTCCCTTCTTCATCCATTAGTCATTATTTTTGCATGGTAGAGGTTGGCGAATCTTGTGTTTGTGTCGCCAATGTAGTTTATAATTATTAAAATTTGCTGTTTGCTTAAATAAAAATGCAATTCAAGTTGGGTAAAGTGAAGTAGTGAGAGATGTGGTTGTCTGCTGATTCTGCTTTCAAGAACATAACAAAAATGTGACACAAAATAGATATGTTTTTAATGTTTTATCCAAAATTTACTGTATAAAATTTTACGGAGTTTTTGAAGTTGCATTGCGAGGGCATGATGAATGGTTTTTGCGTCAGAACCCTTAATTAATATCTTAAAAATGTAACAATTTTTTAAGGTACCTCAAAGAATATACAAAATGCATACATTTTATATTGCAAACAAGAAGTTTGTCGTTAGAAAAAAATCTATCACTTCACTCACTGAACATGCTGGCAACGCTGCTGCTTCTACAGGGTTAACTATGACTAAGTACAAAATTTTTAACCACGTGCTCGGGGAGGTCTAAAAGACAATAAAAAATGTATTTCGGAATTCTAGCTCAATGTTTAAAAAATGGGGCGAAACCCTCTTTTCCTACGGAAAGTCAGCAGCTATGACACTCAAACATTGTCTGAGATGGTTAGATATGTCCGCTACCGTGCGGTCGTTCTTTGCAGCATTGTCAAGTGTAGAAACGATAAAAATAAACGTTTGTATTAATAATAATGCCTATCCAGGTACTTAAAGTATCTGGATAGATAACAGTTAGTCCGGTTAGCTGCAATATTTTGTATTTGTTCTTTCGTTGCACACTGCCAAAACTACATTTTCACTCCTTGCAGATTCGTCATAATTAGCCACTAACATATCCGACATAAAATACTTTATTTAATTACTGTAAAACGTATAAAATTCGTCACTTAACTTGTTCTAAAATAACATAACCTAGAATACTGCATTGCTAGTTGCATACTCTCCAAACCTCAAAGAACATGTGAAGCTGTTATATCTAAAGGTCTAAGGTCCGGTTGTACATTCAGAGTTTAAACTAAGCTTAACCTTACTGTTATTAAACTATAAAATTAGTATTTTCCAGTTGTTCAATAACAGTTTATTTTTAAGGGAAGTTTAATGTATACCTTTATAACCGCCCAATTGTATAAAAAACAGTTTATCTGTGGCTTAATCTTATACTGATCTTGAGCTATAGTTATTATATAAAATATATTATATAAAAACTGTACATCTTAAATGAAAAAAAAAACTACTTTATACTTTGATGTTAAACTCCATAAGGATCCTGGTAAAGCTTGGCTTTAATTAAAGGGCAGCTTATTACAGCTACTGTTAAACTACAAATTGTACAACCGTGCCTAAGAAACATTTTTACAGAACACTGTAAACATCTTGGAATGTTATAGTTTAAATTATTACTAATTATTTTATGAAAACATTGTCGATTACTAGTAATATTGTTGCTATTATTAGTATTAACAAAATTTAATTGCCCAACAAGAAGTTTAAAAATTTATTGCCGTGAAGTGCACCTTGCATGAGTGGCCTACAGATGGTAGATGGTGTCTGCAGATGTCAAAAAATATTGGACATGGCTGCGGTGCTCTGATTAGTTTGAAATAATTTTCCGGTACTTGCTTTTCGCAAATTTAATTGTTCGCGTATCTCTTAGTGTATTTACAAACATGTCGTATTCAAATGCCTGGACGATGGATACGGTGCTGATTTATGGGAGTTTGACAAGTGCATATTATCATGTGTCAGCGTAATACCAAAGACGTTTTCCGAGTACACAAAATATTATGCTGAATACTTTTGGATCACATTGAATAACTGTTATAATGCCTTGGCGGTGGTTGTAGCAGTGTTTTTATGTATTTGTGTGTATTTTTTTATCCTTTGTGGTTTTTTCCGATGCAAGTAATCGACCTGGTCATGACCGCCAAACCAAGTAGGTACCTCGCTTTTAACAAAAAGAACGATCGCGGAAAGGGAGGTCCACAGCAAGTACAAAAATCTTTGAAATGGCAGGTTTTAATTTATTCAAGTAAGAAAACAGAAAATAATACATTCTTAAAATCTCTCTAAATATCAATCCTGGAAATAATATATTATAAATATTATACCGGTTTCGATCCATTAATTCTTATTTATCCCTATCCCCTCTTAAAATATTTGTACTAAGTCATAGTTAACCCTGTATATAGCTTCAATACTCGTCGTACACGTCGTGTTACCAATTGTTATAGGGTGATTTGACTTTTGAAAGATCAAGTACAAAATTTTCCGAGACGTCCCGTAGCCGCCTCTGTAACCGGTCACATCCCATGCCTTAAAACGTTTTGCCACACTTCACTGTCGGCATCTTCAGCGGTGACTCCACAGAAGTTTAGCCGCAACTGAACCTAGCCCGAGAACAACAAGGGCAGGTCAAAGATTCCCATCTACGGCTAGAGATGTCCACTTTAATTCTGTTAAAGACAGCGACCAGTTACTCAGGTCACGGTATAGCAACCCGGAAAATTATTATTAAGGTTAGCTATACTCGTCGGAGATGATCACACGTCATGTGTGGGTAAATTGCCTGGCAAGATGTCCAGTGGATTAACGAAAAGCAAGATAAGATTGTCACAAAATCTATTCTGATACCCACAAACGGGAAATCGCTTCTTACACCATTGGTGACTGAGTTTGAGTAACTACGCATACATTAAGTAAATCAGGTAAAGGATTTCCAAATCCACTCAAAGCGAGATCGACTCTATGAAATAATCGAACTCTTCTAATCCCTTGGAAGTCTACCATATTTTGGCCTTAACGCCTGTTCAACGAAATACTACTGAAGAGCCCGTAGTATGCTATATGAAAGAGAGACGACACGACCTATTCCTTCCATGGGTCGAATAGAACTATAGAAAGTGTAACAAATCCCCAAGAGCCTGCCTGTCCTATTCGAAAATTAATTACATAGTTCTGTCTCTTTTAATTACCGTTGTAAGAATGATAAATATTATTTAATTCGCATACATATTGTTCTGTGGACATTCGAGAATAGTAGATTTCCTGTGCGGAAATCCACCCTGAGAAGCCGACAAGCGGAGAGTGGTTCAGTAACCTTCAAGCATTCTGTGCGAGCATATCACTTAGTCGCATTTTCTAGTCTGACTTGCTTTGCTAGCATTTGTTTTACTGAAGCCAATACTGCAATACAACCTATAAAATTGTCAATTTTACTCTAGTACCCCAAACCCAAACCTCCCAAGTGCTATTATATTATCAAACTGTAAGTAGTGACTGTGGAATAATTTATTGTTTAACGTCATTGTGACATTATAATAATAATAATATCTCTACCCCTCATTCTAATCACGGGGATTAGTCCAGAAGTCGGAGACTTGTGCGGGAGAAGGGGCGGCATATTATTAAGCAGGCCACATTTGCGCCCAGGAACGACTTACGTTAGTAGGCCCTAACCACCAAAAGGAAACCTAAAACCTCATTAATTAGAGGGATAGTTAAACGTCGACCCGTATCAATCTCTCACGTTGACTCAAGCTAACATTTTTCCACCCACAGTCTTGTCCGTATGCAGAACGATTTCCCGGTAGACATGTGCCAAATACAGCTACTTTTACCGCGGTACTGTAACGCGAGCATGACACGGGAATTTTGCAACTGAATCGTGGAAGAGATGGAAGTCTAGGACGTACATGGTGTATTTCAGCAGCTGAGGAACACATTTTAGAGATTGTCTAAGAGAATCCCTGAATAAGTACCAGGCAAATTGCTCAAAAAGTACAAGGAATGTCCCAATCAACAATATGGCTTATCATACACAAGGCTCAAAAAATTTTTTTTTTAATTTTTTCATGTTATTGCAACACCAGAAATATTTATTAATTTTTACAAATTACAGTAATATATATTTTTTTAATATATGGGTTTTAAAGGTGATCAATGTTCCATTGTCACATAAAAAAAGATAATAAATAAATAACAAAAAAAAATCACTAATATAAAATCTCAAAAATCCTATGTTGGTTAATGATACCGTGGAAAAATGCATTTTATTTTTAAAGAAAAGTTGCATTAAAAAATAGCAAAACTGAAAAATATCAGTGAAACGTGTGGCAGAAAAAATATTTAAATTTATGATGTAAAATATACACTCCGTAGGATTTTTTTTTTTTTAATGAAGTTCCAAGGCCAAAGGATCAAACTGCAATTCTAAAAGATAACATTTTGCCAAGACTGCCCCAAAAAGTTTTTCTGTTGATGTCATATATCAAAAAGGAAAATTTATTATCTCAATGAGATATAGATAAATAAAGAGGTTTCCAAACTTTGATGAAAATTTTGTCACTAAAATGAATGGCAAGCGACAAATTAACTGCCATATTTCAGTGCTATCAAATTCGGGAGACAGGTTTTTTTAATGATTAATCAGTTTGGGTTACAAGCATTCTAATTCAAGTTGTAAACAAATATTTACATTTAATAATAATTCTACCTGCACATTCAGTATGCTAATTAATTGCTCCACGGAAAGTGTTAATAAAAGTAGTATTTAGTAATAGCAGTAGTAGTAAAAGTAGTTTTAATTCCTAACACAATATAAGTGACAATTTACTCTCTGAAATTAGAAAATGAAACAGTACCTACTTTTAATCCCCGAAATGGAAAAAAAAATATTTTGACCCATTTTCATAGTTGCTACAGGAATATTGTTCCCAAAATTCCTGAAGCAGCGGTAAAGTCAAAAATTGCATTATTTCCCTGACATTTCCCCATTTTTCCTGACCATTAGAAAATTATGATTTTAAATACCTGTAGCAACCCTGATTATGTTTCTCAATATTGAAGCAAATATAAAATATACCTATAACTGTGTATAGCACGAATAAAGGATATACTTTCTCTTATATTGTTGGGTATACCAGAAAATGATGTATCATGTGACTCATCTAAAGCAGGATTTCTAAAAAAAAATCACACATTTATATAAAAAGCTCAGTGACATACAAACATTTTTTAAAGTAGGTTTGTTCAAGCAAAGATTACGAACTATGTAGTTTCAAATTGTTAGAAATATTCGACCAATTAAGTTATGAATATGGTTTCAGTAAATGTAATGCAAAAATTAGTTGGATGAACATTTCTGACAGTTTCAAAGTAGTGCCTGAATGCTGCTTGGACAACTCTAATATTCTGTAGTGCGATCAATGCAGGGTGACTGCTAATTAGATGTAATCCTTTGGGGACCTATTAAGAACTCATTAGCAATTGATTTAGCTCTAAATATTGTAACCTCTAAATTGAATTTGCGTGGGAACACGCCACGTAGACAAACAAATTTTATTGTCACTCTTGATTATACAAGAAATATCCTTCAAACAAATTTCACAACTATCAGACATTTTACTTTGACGTTTCAGTTATTTGCGTTTGACTGCTCAATGTAAACTGAACTGTGATGGCAAAATTGATCCGCTTATAGATTTTTATAGTTCTTGAAGTTTCTGGGAAACGTCAAAATAAAGGTATTACACAAATTATAAATTCTAACGCAAACAGGAACATAATTAACAAACTGAAAAGGTAGGTGAGCTTCCGTAACAATATCTTTATTCCAAATCCTAGTAGATTTCGTGTATTTTTGATTTCTTAAAAAAAAACTGCCATAATCTTCAAAAATTATTCATTTTTTCTCGCCATTTTATTTTTGCTCATTAGTTTACCTTAATGAATGATATGAAATATGTGACAAAATGTATTTTTTTGTAAAAAAACTTTTAAGTGCATTCATGTGCAGGTATTTTGAAAAATTTGATAATACATTAAACGTACAAATCATTTGGGAAATTTATTATTTATGGAATTCCATAATATTCTCCACAATGTTATTACCTCAATTGGAAAGTAATAGTACTGAGAAGTTCTTCAAATGATTTGTACATATTATCAAATTTCCAACTTACACATGAATCCTTAAACATTTGAACTTTTTTTTACAAAAAAGACTTCGAGAGTGCTCTACATCAGCTGGCCAAATTTCCTTGTTCCTTATACAATTTTGGTATCTGTTGCATAGATCACCACACATCTGTTGAACTGTATTCATAGTAGCATTTTGTATTGAAATATATTGTAGTCAAAACACACGGTCTATTAACTACACGGTCGGGATCATCAGCGAGTAGCCAATAAAAGCTGAGGGTTTTTGTGACGTTTAGCACAGTCTATCTCAGTCCATCTTTCGAGAATTATTATATTTTGTCTTTATTTACGGAAATTTTGTGATGTCAC
Source organism: Monochamus saltuarius (assembly GCA_025584915.1). Classification (NCBI taxonomy): domain Eukaryota; kingdom Metazoa; phylum Arthropoda; class Insecta; order Coleoptera; family Cerambycidae; genus Monochamus; species Monochamus saltuarius. The sequence continues at coordinate 39,549,846 of CM046723.1, forward strand.
CTGGCTGCAACCGTATAGTTAATAGACCGTGGTCAAAACCCACAGTATGGTATTCACAGTAACACCTCTCGGCATGTTAAATAAAATATCAAAGAATTTCGATTTTAGGAAAGATTACAAATTTTTTGGAAAAAATTTATAGGAAATACTTAATTGTTTACCTTTGTATCAAACAGAGTGGAAAGGTGGTCTGAGCAAAAAAATATGTTTTTAAAAACATGTATCGCAGCTCAAAATTAGTAATTTACTAATTTCAATATGGCGGCCTAACTATAGAACACTCTTAATTCTCTGGTACTCTATTTTATTTTTAAAATTTCGTCACAAATTTAATTGTGTATCATCCATTAGGGTGAAAAATATGTTTTTTAACTTTTCTAGTTTCATAGTTTCCATAAAATTTTAAATTCTGAAATTTCTACACCTGTTCAATCTTGTCTTTTATAACTGGAAAGTTTCCGGAGTGCTTAAAGATTAGTAAAGTTGCACCTTTATATAAAAAAAAAACCACAAGTCATAGACAATTATAGACCTGTAAATATTTTGTTCAGTGTTGCTAAAATATTCGAATATGCGTATTTAGATTGATTTATAAAGTTTCATTATGAATACAATATTTTAACAGTCAACATAGATTTCAAAGTAACAGGTCAACGTTTACAGTGATTCTTGCATTTTATAAAAGGCTTATAGAGGATATTGAGGCTGGAGAATGTCCAGTAGGCTATAAATTATTAAATAAATTATACGCCTATGGTATACATGGTATACCTTTGGATCAGGTCTCTTCTTTTCTAAGGTAGAAAACAATATGTAAGTCTGATTTGTTCGCAGATGAGTTGTGTAACTAGTATCAATTCTAGGTATAAAGAGATTGATATGGAAGTTGCCCAAGGTTCGATACTAGGACCTATATTGTTTTTATTGTATGTAAATGAGTTGGATGCCTTAGTAACGGATGCTATCCTGATGATCAATCATTACTTATAACAGTCAGTTAACACAATCAAAATTTGAACCTAAATAAAACTTATTATATGTTTCCATAATTGGCAAAATGGATGCAATATCAATGTGAAAATAGATAATAAAAGTATATCTCAGACTAAAGATGAACAATTTCTCAGAATTATATTGGACACTGCCAAATTGAGTCAAGATTAAGATATGGTATTTATTTTTTTCACTTCATTTGCGGATGTTTTTATCGCTCGAAAACGTATTTTAAGGTGTATTGCACTAATGTCAAGCACTCTTCATGTAGGAAAATTATGAAAAAATTTAAAATTTTACCATTACCAGGTATCCTCATTTTAGAACTAGCTGTGTTTTCTTTTATATTCCATTTTTTAAATATAGTGTGGCCATTAACTCACCAATTTGTTTAGGTTTAAAAATATATATAACCATATCTGAGGAAATTAAGAGAGCAAACAATTTAACATATTTTAAGCGACATTTAAAAATTATTTTGAATTGATGTGTTTATATACTTTAAGTGATTTCTTTTTATTATAGATTAATTATATAGAGCATTCTAAAACACGTGACAAAAAAATGGCTGACACAGGGCATACAAGCTGAGAATCACATATTCTCAAGTAATATATCAAATGTCAGATGTGTAAGATATATCAATTTACTTCACAGCAGAATGCTCTCATTTTATGTTTTTATTATAGTATTTATTCAACAAAAAAACAGTTCCTAACTTTTATACAATGTGAAATACAATATAAACAAACCAAATAGGTTTTTTGGCCCTGTCGACGCTATTTTTAAATAGTAATTGACAGCATCTTAGAATACTCTATAGTCGACTTCCAAAATTGTAGAGAGTGACTAATGTTATAAACCTGCTCACAATTTATAGCAGTCAACACAAAGAAATGTACATGCAGCCCGTATATTTATCCTACAAAATTGTGTGCCGCATATCTCTGAGAGCATACCCGACTACACAGCTTCTGCTACGCATGCGCTGCAGTTAGTACACGTTAATACACATGCGCTGCTACTTTCTGATTGGCTGCGACGAATTGTCGGATCCAACTGTTTCATTTCCAGCGCTATCATGGGCGAGTATATTGTTCGGGCGGGCAAAATTTCGGGTATATCTTTTCGTTAATTTAATTATGAATGTAATTAATTTTATTAGTGATTTGATCGAAATGAGGAATATAAGATGATGACATGTATGAAGAGTTTAGAGCGCGAGGTCAAAATATGAGTGTAAGTGATGTTGAAATATGTATTTCATTAGCAAAGGGTCGACCGGCTCAATTTTGTTGAGAAAAAATATGATTAATATGATGATCCGATGAAAAAAGTATGATTTCTTTATTGTAACGGTTGTCGATAACATTCTGTATTAATTTTTATAAGATTTTTAAGATTTTAATTTTTAAAGATTTTATAAATATAAAATATTTTAAATAGTACAACTGAATGTAATATATCGAAAATATACTGGGTATAACGGATGCTGATGGTCAAACTTCAGAGGGTTATTATACAAGTAATTTTCACCAAAAAAGTATTATAAGATTTTTTTGGAAAGTTGATAGTTGCTCTTTTATTTAACATAACATGTTGTGCCTTTTTTCATAAAAACAAAAATATCTCTCGTTATTCTTACAGCCACATCAAATTTACATATACCATCGGAAAGAGCGTTAAATTTACTATAAGACGAGCATATATGAGTGTTTAAAAAATCTTCTATACCAGGTGCTGTAAAAAGTTAAATGTAATATTTGTGAAATGAGCAAAATTAGTGGCATCTCTTTATTGGTAACGCCAAAAATTACTAATTAATTTACTGTATTTAGTAAGCTTTTCAACGATATATCAACTTTTGGGTTTGCTATTTCTTTGGCAACAATATCAAGGGCAAAGGTAATAAAACTGTAAAAATCGAAAATACAAGAACTTTATAGTACTTTATTTTTATTTTAAGACATTTATAAACATTTTATTGCACTCATATGTCATTCTACTACAGCGTTTTGTCATCATGACAAACATAAACCTTCAAATCGACGTCACATTTTTCTAGACTTAGTGTCATCTAAATAACATTTTTTGGTTTTTGCATGAACGTAGAAAAAATATTGTATGCAACTCGTACAAAAAGTGCTTATTGCACTTGTTGCATAAATAACTGTTATTAATGTTAAATTTTTGTCATCAATTGCTAGTGAGCTCTAATATGTCCCCAAAAGAATATGTCTACTAGCATCCACCCTATACAGGTTGGCTTAAATTGGAAAAAAGTTGTACCTTTTCATGGGCATTAAGATGAACCAAACAAATTCAAAAATGTCATCTAGCGTTATTATTTCTCAACAGAGAGAATTTAGTACAATGGGACAAAAATATACAAGAAATCGATTTTGGTCAATAGAAAATTTCTACGGCCATTAGTTTTGGTTGTGCAACATTGATTTGTTTTTTTCTGATAGGTGCCATATTGGATCTTGACAGTAACAGATGGAGAAGAAAATTACAAAAACATCTCTATGTAACACTACTATATTTAAAGAATAACCTATAACAAGTTGCCAGTGACGTATTCAGGGGAGAGGGAGAGCAAAGGAGGCAATTGCTTCTACGCTCCCTCCCCCCAAGATGAACAAAATTGTCGAAATTTTGTATGTTAAGCTTAATTGTTAGCTTTTTTTTGTTTGTTTGTGAAACTGAAGAAAGGGTGATATTTGCCCCGCCAAGAACACATTCTAAATATGTCACTGTAAGTTGCTAGTTGAAATTATCGGCCACAACAATTTTTTTAATACTGAAATACGAGACTTGATATGTATTTATGCACAAAAAATGTTTTGTAGCAATCTGCTCATCGGACATTCATATGGTTGTATCCAACAAATACTCCGAAATGAAAATTTACAACCGTTATTTTTCATCTCGGTGCAAAATTTGATACCCACAAATCTTCTTATAACTAGAATATACAGAATTTCTTCAAAATAAACAAACAAAAATCACAATTTTTTCAAAATTATTTTTTGGAAGAATCTAGTTTCAACTAGAGAAATTTACAGTACCGGAAAATTTAAGCAGGGAGTCACACAAATTTAAAATTATGGTGTGGTAAAAGATTGCTTACTAGGAGGATAATCATTTGTCAGTTAGTCTTTTAAATAAAAATATATTGGAATGTCACTAAGAATTAGTGATATTAAAAAAGTAAGTATACCTTTTTTGGTGTAAATATGTCGCTATCAGAAAATAAGATACAGTATGTAGCAAAAAAATTTGTGAACTATAAATGCAGATAAAATGGCACCCTCTACGATGTATGCCAAAATTATAAGGAAATTTAAATATCTCTTGACAAAAAAATCCAGACATACTAAATTTCATTTACCTACTTAAGGCAATTTACAATGTGAAAGGGTAAGTTTGGCCCAATCACATTATATATCACAAATCACCTGTTATCTATGTATAATTCATTGTGAAACACCCTGTATATATAATAAATATACGCTATAACTACTTAATATCACTTGTAAACACTTTCAATTTGTTTTGTTCACTTAATTATGAGTGTATTAAGCACCAAATAATATTATATTAAATAGTAATAAATATGAAAATTTTGTTACCTAAAACCTGTCATAAGAGCAGAGTTGGAGCTACTAAATATACCAGGATTGCATGGTATTTCTTCAAAATTATCTGCCAACTTTTTCTCTGAGAAAGTTGATGTCACAGAATCTTCAGAAAGTACACTGCAATGTAACATTAATTTATTTTACTTAAAACCATAAATAAAAACTCAAATAAAAAAGTAATAAAAGAAATTAAGGTACCTAGGTTTCAGTATTCCATTTTTGTGGTCATATTCAGTAACAGAATCTTGAGAATCATCAACTTCTTTTTTCAATGGAAAAGAAATCTCACTGAATGTATGGAAATCTTCTGTATTTCCTAAATTTTTAGATGGAATTGCTACATTTTTCAAAATCCGTCTCTTTCGTAGAATAAAATCTGTATTCAAAAAATGTTCCGAACAAATAAATTTTCTTGGACCCCACTGTAAACTTGGTACACCAATTATTTTCTTAAAAACATTGAAACGTTCACCTTTCGGAAATCTAAAATTAAATAAAATAATTTTAGTATATAATGGATTACTGCCCAGAAGAATTTCTAAATTATTATCCATAAAATGTTTGCTTGTCAAAATAATTTCATTAACATATAAATTCAGCTTTGTTATACAAAGTGCACAAATATTGAGTATTAGAATGTTTGCGTGTGCGGTACTATACATTTAGAAGTGATCAAAGTTTATTTTCCATTTTTGTTTAGACTAAAAGTTAACTAGATATCGAGGTTTAAAAATAAAATTGAAAATGGAATTCTTTTTTAAGCAAAAAAAATTTAATTTTTTTAATTTTTGAAGTACCCAATTATTATTTTTCAAGTAATTTTTTCTCAGTCGATTTTTGAAACAGTATAATTTACATCAATGGAATAAGAGCATCGTTAATTGTGAAAATATTGACGATGCAAAAATTTTGAAGAGATAATTTCCAATATGAAGCTTCCTTGATGTGTAAAAACAAATATCACGACTTTGGAGACCTTAAAGTAGTATACACCTTACCTTACCTACTAGCTTTACTATTTCACAGATATAGTCAAAAACTGTTTTTTTTTTAATTGTATCTCAGTAGACATGCACAATAAAAAAGAAATTGTATTACTGTTTTAGTACTATTTTATCCGGATCTATAACCTGGTAAATTTTTTACGCTCATCCAACGAGGGAATCTCTGGATGAGAGTGTATATTTACAACATAATTAGAACTGTTGTTTAATTTTACTCCTGATGCTAGTAAACTGGACGAGATTGTCCAGAACATATTTATTTTGCTATTTCGTATTTATATTATTATTAGGATAATCATTGTACACCTTCTTGTTGTTGCCTGGCAACACACCCACGCACAGATTTTTCTTTTGTGGGTATTTCTGGTGTTTATGTGATTATGAAACATTCTTATTTTTACTGTATTTCAAATAAACATTATTATTATTATACAGGGTGTCCCAAAATAGAAGGCCATACCATTAACCACATATTCTTTGGACAAAAATAATGCAACTTTCCTTATGTCATTATTTGTTTGGGCATCCCTGTTTCAATATACAGGGTGTTAAAGTTACATTTTAAAAAACTATTTTTGTTAATAATCCCATTGTTTTGTAAGATACACACTTGAAATTTTGCACGTACTTTTATCTTATTCCGGCACACTTATCATGTAATTTTGGTTTAAAAAATCGAAGGGCCTATGGTGGTAACTGAGGGTTGCGGTACCCTTTATCCCCTCCAATTATTTCTAAGTACGCCTATGCAGCTTTTTCTTGAAATATCAACTGTAGAATTTTCTTCTGATCATTTTATTTCTTTTGTAATTTTTTGATAAATGCTCCGTTTTGGAGAAAAACGACATGTATTGATGGGTTACAAATATCTTAGCGGCCGATGAATGCCAAGAAAAAATAGTGAGCTCCCTTATCCCAACAGATCACATCATAAAAGGAAGATTTTCTTAAATTTGGAACGACATCTCCGTGAAACCGGAAAGTTTATGGATCAGAAGTTCGGAATTTACGGCCTACATAGAAAATTAAGCCCTTAACAAGAGGAACAAATCTTAGCACTGGTAGAAGAACAGCCACGTATGGACAGATTTGAATCCCCATGCAACCATTATAGAACACCATCAATTCACATTCAGGGTTAATGTCTGGGCGGGAATAGTGGATAATATTCTGTTGGGTCCCCTTTTCATCCAAAATAATTTACTTTCAGCATAATTTTAAAATTTTCTGCAAAATGAATTCCGAGATGTTTGACATGATTTACCTGTTATCGTACGGGACGGTATATGTATGCAGCTTGATGGTGCTCCACGCCATTATGGTAGAAACGTCCGGCAGTATTTAAATACCCATCTATTTCCCAATCGGTGGATTGGTCAAGGACAAGACGCACCTATTCAATGGCCACCACGATCTCCTGACCTTAATTCATTGGATTTTTTTTCTGGGGTGCTATGAAAGATATGGTTTAAGCTGCAGAAATAAACGACATTAACCATCTCAGAGAGAGAATAGTAATGGCAACAGATGCAAAAGGACAATATCTTTCCAAAGATAAGGTTTTCGCTACTTAAAAGGGCACGTACATGTGTTAATGATTAGCGTGGGTAAGTAGAACATTTATTAAATTAGTAGTAATTAATTATTTATTTTATTTAATGTTATTTAGGTAAAAAGTTTTTATGTTGATCGTTCATTATTACTTTTATTAAATGAGACTATTATTCTTTGGTTGATAAGAGAACTGTATTACAGATTTTAATGCCATATTATTTTTTCAATTCATAAGTACTCCTCATTTTATAAAATTTAGAATTATCCATTTTGTTTGAATTAGCAAATATTCATTCAGTATTACGATTTGTTAAGGTGCCAAGGTACTGTAAAGATAGGTATACCTACAAAATTTCAGTTTCATTTGAAAATGATTGTGAATTAAAGAATTATGGGCACTATAAATAGCAGTTTTTCTCCAAAATGGAGCATTTAAACAAAAAATTACATCTATCATTCACTATCATTTTCAAGTGAAACAGAAATTTTGTGAATATACCTATCATTACAATACATTGGCAACTTAGGAAATCGTAATACTTACTGAATGAATATTTGCTAGTTAAAACAAAATGGATAATTCTAAATTTTATAAAATGAGGAATACTATATGAATTGCAAAATAATATGGCATTAAAATCTGTAATACAGTTCTCTTATCAACCAAAAATCAATAGTCTCATTTAGTAATAGTAATAATGAACGATCAACATAATAACTTTTTACCTAAATAACATTAAATAAAATAACTAATTAATTACTACTAATTTAACAAATGTTCTACTTGCCCACCCTCCTCATTAACACATGTACGTGCCCTTTTAAGTAGTAAAAACCTTATCTTTTGAAAGATATTCTACTTTTGCCTAAATTCAATAGCTGCCATTACTATTCTCTCTCTCTCCGAGACGGTTAATGCCGTTTATTTCTGCAGCATAAACCACATCTTTAATAGCACCCCAGAAAAAAATCCAATGGATTAAAGTCAGAAGATCGTGGTGGTCATTGAATAGATGCGTTTTGTTCTCGACCAATCCAACAATTGGGAAATAGAAGGGTATTTAAATACTGCCGGACGTTTTTACCATAATGGGGTGGAGCATCGTCAAGCTGCATCCACATAATATGTCACGTACGATAACAGGTAAATTATGTAAAACATCTCGGAATTCATTTTGCAGAAAATTTAAAAATGATGCTGAATTTAAATTATTTGGTATGAAAAGGGGGCCCAACAGAAAATTATACACTATTCCCGTTCAGACATTAACCCTGAATGTAAGTTGATGGTGTGCTACAATGATTGCATGGGGATTCAAATCCATATATGCCCATATGTGCTGTTATCCATGTTTGTCAATCCATTTCTTGTAAAGCTTGCCTCATCCGTGAATAGAATTTTTCTTACGAAGTATCTGCATCATGCTGTGTTAACAACCAACGACTAAATTGCATCCTAAAAGCAAAATCTTGGGGAAGAATATTCACGCGTTGGATGTGATACGAGTGCAGAAGTTGGGTTTTTAAAATCCGATGAATATCCATTTTTGTACAATTTTCTATTTCTCGAAAAACAATCCTTGTACTTGTGCTTTGTTCTTATTCTACCAGTGCTAAGATTTGTTCCTCTTGTTCTTAATTCTCTATGTCGGCCGTAAATTCCTTCCTTCTGATCCATTAACTTTCCGGTTTCATGAAGATGTCGATCCAAATTTAAGAAAAACTTCCTTTTAGGATTTGGTCTGTTGGGATAAGTTTGTGCCCAACCTCGTTCTGCTAGGCTTGCATTTCCATTGCAGTTTCGTAATAAACATAATAAATTATAATTAAAAAATGATATATTTAATTTTTTTTATTTTCAATTATAATTTTTCAAAACTAGCAAAACGTGAAACAATGTTTTTTTACATTTTTGTACTATCAAAATGTTTCACGAAACCATTTTCTTACAATGTGGTAATACTTTTTCGTAAAAGTAATTGCTGATGAGTTAAGATGATCGTTGTACAGAACTTACCTAACATTAAATGTATATCTGCCATATCTGCAAAAGTCAAATTATCTACTGTCACCCTATTAGCCATATCGTCTTAAATAACCAATTACTTCTTCTCGCGTTGCCCAATCAAAGAATTAATAGTAACTAATATCATTATGTTGACAAGATGGACATTTGTTTTCAGAGCTCACTATTTTTTCCTGGCATTCATCGGCCGCTAAGATATTTGTAACCCATCAATACATGTCGTTTTTCTCCCAGCATTTAAACAAAAAATTACAAAAGAGATAAAATGATCAGAAGAAAATTCTACGTTTGATTTTTCAAGAAAAGGCTGCATAGGCGTACTTAGAAATAATTGGAGGGGATAAAGGGTACTGCATCCCTCAGTTACCTCCATTCGCCGTTCGATTTTTTTCACCAAAATTACTTGATCAGTATGCCGGAATAAGATAAAAGTACGTGCAAAATTTCAAGTATGTATCTTACAAAACAATGGAATTATTAACAAAAATAGTTTTTTAAAATGCAACTTTAACACCCTGTCTATTGAAACAGGGACGTCCAAATAAAAAATGGCATAAGGAAAGTCGCGTTATTTTTGTCCAAAAAATATGTGGTTAATGGTATGGCCTTCTATTTTGGGACACCCTGTATATAGTTGTCCTGGTTCTAACACACAGATGTCACAACCGGAACTACAGCATACACAGCAGTATTAACAACGGGTTGAGCGTATGGACGACTCAAAATATCAATGGCTATTTGTTTTTATTGGCCATAGATGTGTCAATGTACTTCTCCACAACCATATTCAATTTCCATCTATTTTATTTTGAAGACATTTGCTTCTGTATTGTGAGGATCGTTGCTAAGGATCTCCTCAATGCATGCCCACTAAATAAATTTGGATCCGAATTGGATTTCATATCAATTTTTTTCCTTACTAATATAAGACAGATAATATCAATCATATAATATATGACACACTTTCTTTTCAGTTAACCAAGCTTCAAATTGTTCATAATATGCATTTTCATATTTTTCTTTGGATTTTCCAGAAATCACTGATTGGAGGGCAAGTTCAGCTGCTTCCTCAATATCACTAAAAATCTCCGAATTGGACAACATAATACCAAATAAGAACAAACCTGCTTTGATAATGAATGATTTTATTTTTTTCCATGAAAAGTGTGACTTGATTTAGCCAATTTTGTTTAAAATTTTCGGTATTTTCTATTATTCAGATGAGATATTTTAATTCAAACAATTAAAAATAACAGATACAGCATCAAAATTAGTAAAAGTATAGTATAGAATACAATGTGTAAGTTGCGGGACGCAGGACCTCACTACGGTCATTCTTGAAAACTTCACTCGTTCGACAAAATTTGCCTTTTCGTTATTGGTTACATAAATATATGTACTTATATTAAAACCCTATAATATAATAATTGCCCCTTTTTCTGACAGATGCTTAGATCTATTAAGTGCAATACCACCTGGATTCTGAGCTAGAAACAAAAATTGTGGGCAATATCAACAATTAGGTGTACCATTTTCTTCCTATAGTTGCGGCAATAATTCACATGACATGTCAATGAATAATTCATTATATTTTCATTAAAATATTTAAGAAACTGCTATTGAGAATAATAAAAATATATACTACATTAAATGTGCATTATACATTACACTAAATTACAAAAAATAATTGTTTTTAATGTAAACTATAGAAAATTATGTTGACAATTAAACAATTGTGTGATGTCAGCCGTGACGTGAATCTTCTGAATTCTTGCCAAAACTATATACATATGTGTATTTCAGGATTTGAATTATTCGTTGTAATCACAAATTTTGGCATTTCTTAGATCCAACAAATTAAATACCTATTTAGTTATTACATTCATTATTTTTTACTACCCTATTATAATAGTTTAAGTAAAAAATTGCCTTGTTCTGCATAAGTTCTTCGATCTGAGGGATGAGTGTAAATATGGTTTTTTGTATTATGACAAGTTTCTTGTAGTTTCTTACACCTCAATTGTAAAATCAAATTTGGGACTTCCTGTACATACATTATAAGTTCTCATTTTTAAATAATACATTCATCCACATGAACTGCAGGAATTTTTATATAAACAGAACCACCTACTCAAAGTAGGTACCTAGTAGGTATATGGTTCGTGCAATGATTTTTTCTCTCTAAATAGTTGTTTGTAGAAACCTAGGTTTATTATACAAGATCTATGAACAGAATATTTTAAAATATCCCTTTTCAGTAGGCCACAGATCAGTAACAAAATAGGCAACATGAAACTATAATAAACAATTAAACACATATTAAGTGTTATGTGCAATTAAAAAACAAATTGAATATGATGTGCAATAAAATAGAACTACCCAATTTCTGATTTTTAATAAAAGGTAAAAGCCGTATGACACGATATAAAATTGTATATCAAATTTTGCATAGAATTATAAGTATTTTTTTTATACAGATTTGGAAAGTGAGGATCTTGATGGTGAATTGTATTTTGCCGCTTGGGTGTATTTGTGTCATGTTACACACATACTTCGACCACAGCGTGTTTGCATCAAGCAGTGTTGCCAGGTGGGAAAAATTCAGTGCATGAGAATAATTTCACAGAAGCATGAAGTTCTTGACACAGCTTAATTTTTAATTACTTTTGTAATGCCATTTTTATTTCAGTAAAAAGCATTATGTTCTGCTATTTTATCACAATATTATATTGTAAGTAGGTAGTTACAGGTACTTACTTAAAAGTTATTAACCACGTAACCTTTCTAATTTATTTTATTGTTAGGCCGGTCGAACGTTGAGGCGCAGTTGACGTGACGCAGGGTGACTCACGGGTCGTAAAATCTGTTGTTTCCAGAAAATGTAGGTACCCTTACGGAATAGAGTTAAGAATCACTGCAATACAGCACACACACCGCATATCCGTAGACTGTCATACCCGTTTATGTATTCATTGCTAATTATTAAGAGAGCAGTCTACAATAAAGGACATTTCAAGTACCCAAATATTGTAGATACCTACCTCTATCTATTTAATTTTGCCTTTATTTCTCATTAGGTCTTTGTTTTGGTAGATTTCAAAGAGTAATTTTAATAATTTTATTATTTCTTTTTGTGTCTATTAAAAAGCATGAGATTTTGTAATCAAAATATGAGAGCATGAGATTTCCTCGGAATGCATGAGATCACTAGTGCAATAAAGTGTTTATTGCATTCATCTGTCATTCTACTACAGGCGTTTTGTCATCATGACAAACATAAACGTTCAGATCGACATCACATTTTCCTAGACTGAGTGTCATCAAAATATTTTTTGGTTTTTGCATGAACGTAGAAAAAATATTGTATGCAACTCGTACAAAAAGTGTTTATTGCACTCGAAGTGTTGTCCTACTCGGCCTAACGGGCTCGTTGGACAATATCACGTCACATGCAATAAACACTTACATTTTGTACTTGTTGCATAAATAACTATTATAACCAATAACCTATAAGTTAAGCAAACATAGGAAAGATGCACTGGAGATTATATTATTGTTCGCATAAAAATGTATTCAGAATTTTATAAAAATAGAACATATTTTAATTTTCTGTTTTATATGTAGAAAACTGTACATTTAGCTTGTACGATACGGGACAAACCATTTCAATTATAATTAATATCAAATAAAAAGCTATTTTAAATGTTACACCACAGGTTACACCGTATCATACAGCCTTAATTTGATTAAATAATTTCTCTTACCTATGGTATGTTACACCACTTTCTGGGTCTGTTAGACGGCGAATGTTTTTACAGTTTGGAACTGCACAAGTCATGTTCTGAAAAAAATATAACTTTTCTATAAATTAAATTCATCGCGTGCCTAATATATATTAAATTATAACAGATTTACCTTTACTGCTAGGCTCAAGGCTGAGTACTAGTACGAATTTATGTTTATGTGTCTATATAATACACATATACAATAAAAGTCCAAAGCTAGATAATGGAGGCACTGAAGTGCGATACAATATGTTTATTTTCAAAAGAATTATATATCTAAAATAAATGAATTGAATACAAAAATATAATATAGAAAACCAAACACTTTCTAACACAAAATATAAATATTTTTATTTGAAGTTGCTTTCGACTTCGAAGCAGGGTTCACAAGGTTAGGTTGGGACTAGAGATGCCGATTCTTAATCGATTTTGTTGAAGATCGATCTTTTTCGTAAAAATATCCGATTTTTTTAATCGATTCTTATGCCCGTATTCATAGTCGCACCCATAGATTATAAGTCGCACCCTCAAGCTGAGTGCTGAGCATAGAAATCATAATCAATAGAGCATTTACATTAACTCAGTGTCATTAAATTCCGCTAGGGGCGCTAGCGTCAAAGTTAGGTATTAATATTAATGTTCTATGGTCTAGTTCATGATTTTTCTTATTTATATATATTTAATCTGTGGTTCATGATTCGATAATTTTTGATTTGAATTTGTGTAAGTCAAATAGTGATTGTAAATCTAATTTGCATACGTATTATCAAAATAAAACTTATAATAAATCAATAAAATGTTTGTAAACATACAAAGAACAGGAAAAAGTCACTTGAAAAGATATATTAAATTTTATTTATGTTAACCTCACATAACTTTGTTTATTTGCATTTTACATTAGCAATTTGGAAAGAGAAGTAATAAAACGTTATTTAACACAGAAATTGTTAATGTTGGAGTACCTAAATTATTTCGTGGTAATTCTTAATTTAAACTTCTTTGTTTTTAAAGATTTGAAATTTTATATATTACGAATCGATAGAAAAATGGTTAGTTGTCGCTCAGATTGCAAAAATGTTGCATGTAATATGCCTAGTAAATAAAAAGTACATTAAATACCCAGTTTCTGAAAAAATAAGAATATATAAAAAATCTTTGTTTTAAATAATGTACATGTGACATAAATAAATAATAACCATATGCAGATTTTATTTGGTATTTTTATTACAGTACAAGTACAATAAAAAGCTAAAAACCCTGATAGGTGTTTTAAATGGTTTTCATTTAATAATTTGAGTGATATTAGTTGTGCCCTTTTGTAACTAATAACATTTTGAATCGCCGTATCGTTAAATAACTTGTTACTAATAGATGCACTTGCTATACTCTCAGGATTACCGGCGTTATTATCATTCAAGTAATTTTCAATTTGAGAAATCGTATTAGCACATTTAACTCATGTTATGTCATGTCTATGAACTCGTGTCACATTTCTATTATATTTCCATCTGCAAGTTTGTCTACATTTTTATTCTGTTTTCGCCTTTTCAAGTACCTTTTCATGCGTTCATTATTTTTTATAATATTAGTATCGTATTTTCGTGTACAGGTAAATATAATGTTGAAACAGCTGTTTTTTGAGAATTTTCCATTGTCCTAAAAATAAGAATGAAATCTTATCAAATAATGAAAAATATACACCGAAAATAGATCATATATGCTTGTACTTACCCATGCTAGTAATAGTATAACAATCTTCTGTAAAATGTTTTGAGCAGATCTTTGTGTACTGGGTTGGTCACAAAATATGGGTTGGTTTCTTGCTGGATGCAATTGCTATAAACCATTTTTTTCAGCATTATTGGGGAACTTACGAAACATGAAATCTTTATTTTTATTAGCAACAGATAAACACTGCGGTACACAATAGTTATATGGCTATTTTATTTACACAAATTGAGATACAACAAAAATTAAATAACAAATATTTGTGAGGTTAGGATTTAATACCTAACATTGATCGCAGCGCCGTCTACATGTAAATGCTCTATTGTATGCTAGGCTTAAAATTCAGTGTAACCAACTGCTTACTTTAACAGTGGTATTCATAGTCCGTCTCTGGCCGCCGGAGAGCGGTCTCCGTCCCGAAATTTTGCGAATTTCATTTCACGGTCATGCGCTGGTTGAATGACGCATGCGTGGGACAATGTTAGGGAAGCGGACTCGAATGCAAACTCCCAACTCCCGCCAGCAAGCGATTTGCAGAAGCAGCCGTGTTACCTTTTATATGTTTTGTGCGTGTTACATTTCAGAAACGATCTCTCCCCAAATGACAGATGCGCAGTTCAACTATTTCATGCAATTTGTAGCGCGGTGACTGGATCACGTCAAAAGATGATAAGATAATGGAAATATATTAATATCGTACAATTAAATGCAGAAGTACGGAAGGGTAAGGGGCTACAATGAAAAATAAAATGATTATAATCTCTACCTGCTGACTGGAAAATTTTACTTGTGTACCTAGAAATTATAGAAATTATTGCCAATTATATTTCTGCAAACAACAAAACATTTTTACTGGATCTGATAAAATTTCCCTTAATTTAATTTCAACCGTTTTTGAGATTATAGAATACTTATTTACCATATCTTAAATGCTGCCGAATTATAAATAGAGTGGTGAAAATTTAATGTTGAGTTAATTTCAAATCAATAAAAATGTTTATTTGGAAAACCCTTTCGTATATTCTGATAAAAATATATTCTTTATAAACTGTACCGATATCTTCCTTTTGAAACTTGAAAATAAACTAACAGCAGCATTGGATAATAACAAAGAAGTAAGTTATTATAAATTAGTTGTTTTCCTTGAAATCCTACTTACATTTAGCCGGCTTTACAAGAAATTGAAAGATTATAGTTACTGTAACAAAAACTATTAATAAAAAAACTAAAATAGTAATGTAATAGACACAGAAAGAAAATCGTTTCAGAATACAGAAAAACGTACAAGTGTGTTTCATTTTAAAAAAAAATAAACATTTGTGATTTGAAGTTAACCCAACTTGACATTTCTTTTTCATCACTCTGTACAAAACTGCAACGTTTAGGCTGTAGCTAGTAAAGTTAGAACTTGTACTATTTAACGTACAAATAAATATCTGATTTATCCCTCTTTTCCAAAAACATTTTTAAGTTGAATGAATTTGATTATTTTTTTAAGATTTTAATCTAATATATATCTCAAATACCGTTAAAACTAGATTTACGGAAGGATTATGAGTGAGAAAATTTTTCGTTTTTTCAGAAATATCATTGTAATAATTTGTTATTTTTACTTTAAGTAGAAATTTCTAGTTAGTAAATAGATTATAGTTTTTTTTAATTTTTCATCTAACGGCACTACCCTTCTGTAATGAAAATATGCTTATCTTCGACAATTGAATATGTATATATATTTTTAAATTTGGATGAACATTATTCCGTGCAAGCACCGGAGCAATTTTCGCTGGGCGAAGGGTTTGCATGTTGCACAATCGCAATCCGCAACAATCTTCCGCCAAATAGTTTTTGTTTCGGCCGGCGATGATGTTTCAGCTGTGATTTCAGAGTTCAGAATCGAGCGCTGCGGAGTTATTTGGGGCGGGGGAAAAAGTGGAATGGGGCAGGCACAAGAATTATTCGCAACTTCAAAAGGACAGACCAGTAGCGGGACTCCTGAAATCTCGATGTCGTTATATCGATATCGATATAATTTCAAAGTCGATCTTGATCCAATCGTTTCGAAATATAAATTGGTACTCTTGAAACGTATCGAAATTGTCTTCGGATAGGTTCGGCAATTTCAGGGTAATCAGATATACTACCACGGTTAAGCCAACTCAGCGTATGTTTCATTTCTGTCTAACATATGGTTTTCATTACCTGTCTTTTTAGCCTGCACTCCCGCTGTTTATTTGAATTTTAAAATGAATATCAAACAAATAAATAGGTTATAAAAGTCAATTATGTGTGTAATACAAACTTTAAACTTACGTAATTTTTTACAAGTGCACGAATTAGAGTAATGAGAAGCATCTAGAAATGAAAATATCTGAAGAAGGCAGTTAACCCTAAACTTTTTCTGATAAAAAATTTGTGAAACTTATATTATACCTAGTAGGTATAATGTAGAATTTGTTGCTGAAATAATCACTATAGTTTGTGTAATTTTCCATAATACAAGTTGGAGAGAGAACTAACAGAAATATTAAATAATAATATTGATACATTTATTATTCGATCGTTTATTTTATTAAATATAATAGGTATAGACAATAGCAGGGCAATAAGTAATCTTAATTAATAAAAAATATTCATAACCCATATATATTGTTAGGTACTGTTATAAAAACACACACACACATTAGTTTAAAATAAATAAAAAAAAAATACATTAAAAGTAAATGACATTTATCTAAGTAGGTACTTCTTAATTTTGTTTAAAATGGGAAGTCTCTAAAATATCTAACACCTCGCTGTTCATTCATAGTTTCTGACTGATATTCTTCCAACACTAAAGGCCCGTGGGCCTCTTTGATAATCAAAGCTCCCAGAAGTCTGAAATTTTACACATATTAAAAAATAATAATGATAATAGTGAGTTGTTATACTTCATTAAATGGTTATTTGAACAAATTAACAAAAATAAAAAGTTAGATTTCCCCTCGGATTTCCCTAAATCGTAGTTTCTCCTATAAATTATGTACAAAAGACATTCATGATCATGCATAATCGCCCACTTCAAGAAGAGATAAAATAAATGTATATCTACTTGTAATAATTTTCTAGTCTTTATTTTTTTTATGTGCATGATATATCATTTATATTCCTCTTCCAAAACCACTTTAAATATATAAACAAATATTTCACACCCTCATCTCAGCATTCTAAGTTAGATGCAGTATTTGGTTTGAAGCCTAGATAAATTAAAATATATACATATAGATAGGCAACTCCAATACAATTTGCAACGACAATGCTCCTTCTGAGAGTTTCCTGAACTAATATAAGCATCTCTCTTTTATTGTAATTTGAAAATTGGCGCTAAAGTATTTATTTGAAAACTATGAGCGCCCTCAAGTGATTGTTTCCGGTACTAATATGTATGCATATATATATATATCGTCGTCTGGCGCCAAATTTCAAATATTTCGTCACCTTAACGCAGAACTAGCCTATGCCCATTTTTATCAAAAATCGGTTTCTGTTCTAACTAAATTATTAAAGTATTGTTCATATCATGTAGAAGTTACGTAAGTGAAGTTTAAGACAATTATTATTGTGTATACATATTTTCAGTGTTTTTTGCGGTCAATGATCTGTGCAGTTTGTCTTACACTTAGATGACTTCTGCATGTGAATATTTTAATAATTCAGTTACAATAGAAAACCGATTTTTGATAAAAATGGTCATAAACTAGTTCTGCATTAAGGTATGATTTATACTTTGTAGATATCTGCACACCTATATTTATCTAATAAAACAATATATTATTTTTAATAATTTATATCTATTAATCATTACGTAGGTATATAATTATGTATCAAGGCTTCAATTTTTAATATACTATGGTTTTCAGGTTCTGCTTATGCAACTAGTCACAGAAGTATGTATGTCAGTCACAGAATTAATGCGAGTTTTCCTAGCCTTTGCTGAAAAATTTAGGCATTTTCTTGTTGTTCTTAGCTGGTCTCTGTGGGGGTTGTCTCATTAACAGAACTTATATGCCTGCCTATAAATTGATTCCGATTTCTATTGTTGATACTACGACTACTATAAATAGAATCGTTCCTCAAATAATGATCCTTTAACATGTCCTGTAATGTGGTACTAGTCACATCCCAATGGTTTGCCACTCTGCACTGTCCGCATCTTCAGTAGTGACTTCACATAAAATTTACCGGGATTGAAATCATAATTTAGGTTTAATTTTTCATGTTCCTTTGATGTGTGGTATACAACTTTTTTTAGTCAAAAGTTAGTGCTAAAAATGTGATCAGTTTATCTGTAAAATAAAGAATTTCATATAAAAGCCAATGTATAATCAGACATAATATAGAGTTACGATATTTTAAATTAATTATTAATATCATTATGAGCCATTTGCGTTCATTTTAGAAGAAATTAGTTGTGGTTTGTTGCTTTATGATAAACATCCCAAAGGACTTTGTATTACTGATGACAAAATACTGACAAGCGTCATTTTATCCAGCATTACTGTGGATATGAAACTTAAATTGGTTTGCTGCGGTTGACAAAATAATCTATTAATAGGATTACTATAATGGAGCAGCTAAAAATCTCATATTCAAATTTTTTTTTGTATTTTAATGTTTGATAAGTAGATAAAAATATATATATATATATATAGAGTTCAAAAGATGGATAATTAAAAAGTTTGAAGAATGTCAGGCTAGTGGAAGACGTAAGATTGCTGATGTACAAAAACCTGGTCTCAAATAAATAATCTTAGTGTGATGGACTGAAAGTCAAACGGACATAAAGAGGAAAATTTATTCTAGCAAACAAATTGTAAAGTGACCATTTTAAGATATGTAGGTATGAATAATTTAATATTAATGATAAAAATTATGGAATTCAAAAATACTCCAATAATACAAAAATATGCAAACATCTATCATTGCATAAAATGCTGCTTCGCTTTGACTAATAATAATGCCAAAAATATCAGTATGTGACCTAAAAGTATTCTCATTCACTCAAGTTTTGGACGCACTGGAGCATTACTAAAATCCATTTTAAAATAGTAATTTTACATTATCAATCTGGTACGAATACTGTAATAAGACCTTCATGGACATGTATCGTATAATACTTTATGTCAAACTCTATATAGTTGCGGCAAGAATTCAGACAACTTACGTTTTAACAACAAATTAATAATACTATATATTTTCATCAAAATATTTATGAAATTGTAACTGAATAATAAAACTGTATAGTACACAAAATGTTTGCACTATATATTACACTAAATTATAAAAAATATAATTATAGAGACAATAAAAACAATTAGGTAACGTCAGCTGTGATGTAAAACGTCTGAATTCTTGCCACAACTATAACCGTTTTAAAATGAATAGTTATAATTATTAAAAATAGTTGGCAATTTTTGCCACAAAGTATTTTCAAATTGAGGTTCTTATAAATATTTAAAAGTATTAATTTCAACTTAAATAAAATTAAGAAGCAAAATATTAAAGTGTTCCTAGGCAACACACATTACAGTATAACATACTCCAAATGACTCCAGGAAATATTTATTTAGCAAACAGTGTGAAATAAAGTTTTTTTTCATCATATTGGGGAAGCAAAACTCACAGTTACTTGTAATTTTGTCACTGAAGTCATATGAAGAATATATTTTTTTTTATATAATACCAAAATAGATATTCCAGTATTAACCATAATGAAAAACTAAATTAGTATATTCTGCATTAGTATATCAGCATTAACTTTCTCAAAAACCTATAAACATAAAAACCTCTAAGAAAATGCAATTCTTTAAAGTATTCCATAAAAACAAAAATATTTCTATATTGGTTCCGAACCCTACAATACACACAATTCATATTAAAAGTAGTTAATTATTTGAAGTTTATATTTTAAAATATTTAATTTAAAATACCATTTTGGTAAGTTTAATGCTCTAAGGGTAGTGGCGTAATTAAAATAGTTTTTCGTATTTTCATACATACTTTCATACGTCTTTCTGGACGGGCCACTCTGTATGTGCAAAACAAACCCCCAAAATTTTATCATCAGTTGTAAAACGACGTCCCTTAGGATGTTTACCGGCAGACTGCAGCTGACCCTTATAAAATTTGCGACAGGACTTTGTAAAGATATTAATGAATTTTCTAAAATTTTTAACTTCGTTATACTAAACTTATTATTAAACACAAATGAATGTTATTTTGTAATACTTACAGTGTTCAATAACTGTTTCTTCTGGAATTACAGCATTACTGCACTCTGGACAAGAAACTACTTGTACTGAAAATTAAAGACACAGTCAAGCCTATTATATAAAATTACACACAATATTTTAAATTAATTTAGTAAAAAATGTTTACCTTCTTCAGGCAAATTTAATGAAGGAACGGCTTCTTTTAAGACCATATTAGAAAAAGCAGATCACTTTCCTTAAAATAAATGTGGCATATCTTTTTTAATCGGTAAATTTCTTTATCTTCTAAGCTATTTAGATCACTATTGCGACAAGCCAACAACCATTTTTTGAAAACTTCCGGATATTATCAGGATCTGGAAATTTGTATCGGCTTGAATAGTGGTCTGTACATCCATAAACCAAACATTTTCGGTAACCACTCATAATGAGTTCAGGAAAACCCTACAACTGAAGCATTGCATGTTACAAATATTTTTTACATCGATTAAGGACGCTAAACTTACCAAGTATTTTAACAAATAATATAAAAAACAATTATCATATACATTTATGTATGAAAATAAAACATAAATATATACAATAAACTCTTTTGATACAAATTTAAACGAAATTCACGAAATTATAGCTATGTCGCTATGAACCTGCATTATTTACTGCGTAATGCAAAATTTACATAATATCAATGTATATTTTTTACAAATTCGGAAACTATTTGAATCATACAATGTCGGTAAGGAAGGAAATGCACGCTCATGCTATGCCATCCCTGCCATCTAACGAGATGTTCCACATTTACTATCGCCATCCTTTTCAATGTTCCAAGTTGGTAATATAAGTTTCCAGCCCCTGGTTTGAAGTAAAATAAATAAACAACACATTCATATTCGTACTATTAAAAGAAATAACAGTATTCAGTATATGTGATAGAAAAAGACAGCAAATCATTTCGGCCGACCAAGACCCGTCGATATCATTTCGATTCGAATGGACGGATTTTCGACATTATTTCGATGTTAAAATTTTCAAGAGTACATACCAATATATCGAGATCATTTCGATCTCGATCCTAATCATCGAATCGAGATTTCGGGAGTCCCTCTACAGAGCATTTATAATAATTTTGTAAAATTTATTAAAGTGATGAATTAATTTTCCGTTTATAATTAATCACATTAAATTTATAATTAACGGTTAATATTAATAAGATATTTAAATAAATAATCATTAATATTTATTTACCAGATTTAGGTAACAATAATCGTGCTAAATCCAGTGCGGCAGTGCCGTAGTTAACTTGAAAACAAAATCTCTAAATAGTTTTTGTAAAATTTGACAGTGAAAAATTCGAAGTAGGCCTTGAAAATAGAAAACAAATTTTAATATAAAATGTTTACTGATATCATTTTTACACACCTGTTTCCATTTGAAATGGGTCACAATGTACAGAATGTTGAAATGAATTGGATCGGATATTTTTTTTTTTCTCGGAAAGTTGAGGAATAAATTGTTGAAATTAAGTATATTTGAATTCAGCAAGTTAAGCTCTACAAGAATCCGATGAAAAATATAGGGTTCTATTTAAAAATATCCGATGACGTCATCACGCGAAAACAAATGAACATCGGAAATGCGTTGGTATAGAAAAAAGTCTTTTTAAAAGCTAAATCGACGGGTCCGAGGAAATTTCATGAAACTTCGTTGTTTTAGAAATAATGAATTTATTCCATACTTTTCTTCCACACTGTATATTATACATTGTTTATATTTTTGTGTGATCACTAAGTAGGTAATTATATAAATTTATAACAATTTATTGACTACAGGAAAATGCAAGAAAAAGAAATAAAAATCAATCAAAAATTAAAATCAAATTTATCACTAATAATTGGTAATATTAATTTCTGCATTTAATTGAAAGATTTGTCTTGTCTTAATTATTTCGGATGTGGCAATTAAACTGGCGCGTCTCTCGGAGTATGTCTTGACATACTCCAGTCGCCGCGCTACAAATTGCATGAAATAGTTGAACTGCGCATCTGTCATTCGGAGAGAGATCGTCTATGAAATGTTATATGGCTGCTCCTGCAAGTCGCTTATTAGCGAGAGATCGCATTCGAGCCTTCATTCCCTACAGTATACCACGCGTGCGTCATTCAGTCAGCGTTTGACCGTGAAATAAAATTGGCATAATTTCGGGAAGAAGACGGACTACAAATACGAGTTTTTTTTATCTTCTCGGGTTTAATGGACTGTCATAATTGTAATATGCTTTTCTGCGTTTAATGTTTTCTGTTTAAATAAATATGAAACTCCTCACTCTACCTTTCCGCCGCAAAATCATCGCCGGCCGTCCGCCCGCCGAGAAACGTTTCGGCGAAAGATTTCTGCGGAACTTGACTATGCAACACGCGCTTCGGAAATTCACCGGCTCTCCGCCCGCCGAAATATTCACCAGCGAGAGTTGCCTCGGCGCTTCATCCGGCGCGCGACTATGAATACCACTGTGAGTTTTCCCTAGATGGCTGATTTCTAAGCCCCTCCATAGGTTGACTATTTTTGAGTGCCTAATGTAAAGGCTTCTGGCGTTCTATATATTTTATGATTTCTATGGTGCTGAGGGCGACTTGCCTAAGGGTCCCTTAACACTCACACTCCCACTTGTTTCATAAACAGCACTCAGCCATCCCTTAGGTGAGACGGTGAGAAGCTGAGTTTGTGTTGGCAACGTTTACATATCCAACCGATCTTATTGGTTGTGGTATCGACCATGCGCATAGGTATAGCGCGATGTTTAATTATTTTATTTCTTTATTACTTATTGTGCACATATAAAATTTTAAATTTTATTACAAGCTGCATTATTGCAATTTATGTCGTGTTGAGTGCATTATCAGAGCAATATTTTTATTTTAAAGAATGGATAAAGTTGTGTTCAGCGAACAAGAGAAATTATTTTTAGTGCAATTAGTTACTAATGAAAAGGATATTTTAGAAAATAAAAAAACTGATGGCTGCACTTTAAAATACAACAATAAAGTATGGGAAAAATTGCTTCAATTTTTAACAATCAAGGGTTGTCAAATCAAGCCTTCTTTCACATACCTATCTACAAATAAAAGTAAACAATTTTATATATAACACAAGTGAGTTTTATATTATAAGAATATTTACATCTAAAATTAACCTTTGAAAATTGTTCAGGTGTCATGAGATAACATTGCAATTATTTGTTAAGCATTTTATAGACCAGTTATAATGTTTACACATTTTTTATTTGCAGAAAACAGTGTTTTAAGGATTAAATTCCGTAAAACATCACAAATTTATATAAATTATTTACGGTTGGTGTTTCCATACCAACATTCTGCACTGTTTATATATTATATATGAATTATTTCCTAGAGTATTGTTATGCAGATTTTGTTTTAAATTATTTGGGTGAAAGAAGGTAGGTAAATATTTTACTATTTATTTCAAAACTATAAACCACATCTCTGTGTATCCTATAAAAATCTTTTTTGCATATATTACATATTTTTTAGGTACGCGGTTAACTTGAGCCTCATTTTCATCTTCAAAAAGTTATCAAACTTTTCCATTGTAAAAATTTAAAATAAAAACAGTTTTTCAAACAATAGTCAAAACAAACAGATGCATACACAATCTGAATCTAACCTATAAACATGTTTTGTGCTAAAAATCAGGCCCTCAAGGGATGTATCAACTACACTTAACTTGAGGGCGTGTTTTGCCGCCTTACCTCACGTCTTCTCGTTTATGAAATACGTAAGGGACCGTCAGGCTCATACTCATCCTTGAAGGCGAACTATGAATACGGCACAGATCATTGACCGAAAAAAAAGAATACGGGCCTTAGACGTTACGATTCTTACAGAATCGATCCTGTAGCATACTATTTCTGAGAATCGATTTCAGAAAATCAGACTAGGAAAAATAAAATTAGATATGATTCGAAACACGAACTTTTGACTCTATTTATATCATAGAGTTATTATATGTACCAACTCTATGATTTATATGTTTTGTGGTCTCTGATATCTTATATCTATATGTTCTGTTGTTCCGTATTCTGTCATTTTGACATTCATCCACATTTAATAGGTGTTCTGTGTATCCACAGAAATAAGAGTTTCATCTAATATACGTTTTGTGCCTTTGTTCGTTGCCTGTTGCAATTTGTGTATGCCTGATATTAATATTAATTTCGATCAACAGTCAACGCTTTCACCACAGACACAGATCATATTTATACAGTGCTTTCCACGTGCTTTCATACTCTAGATATTTCGGATTTCGGACTGAAAGGGACACTTCTTTAAATAAAAATATTTTGTTTTTTTACCTGTTACAGTATTTTGTTTTTATTTTTTAGTATATATTTTTGCTATACACGTGCAATACTTCTATAATAAAAATTAATTGTTTAATTTTTTTTAAAAAAATTCCTGAAAAATAACTACATGACTAGATTGAAATCTAGTTATTACCATTTTTTTGTGTGATCTATTGCTGCATGACCGAACGCTAAACTCGACCGCAGTTTTGGTCTTGCCACAAACCTAGAAAAAATATAGACTGCGTCGGTTCATGATATAGGTCACGTGACAGGTGCCGCGTTTTCTAGGGACCTAAGGTCCAGAAAATGGATATTTTATTTGCTTTATGTTGGCGGTTGTGCAAATATGATGGCTGCATTGCAATATGAAATTAACTAACTTGCTGTCATTTTAAATGTCATTAAAGAATGTGACATTAATGTGACCAATCACAGTAAACAAATGAACTTCATGCTACAATACAACCAACGTTAATTGGCATAAAAACCAAGTTTTAGCGATTTGGACCTTTTAGGGCAGCCATGAATTTGCGGTCGCCGGCAATATGACACTGCCACAGTCTATATTTTTTCTAGGTTTGTGGGTCTTGCGTTCGGCCGACCAAGACTGTAATAAAAAATTATAAAACTGACTACCAATGGAACTACCAATTTTAAAATCGATTCTACCCAGGAAATCGATCTTTTGGGACACGATTTTTTTCTTAATCGATTTATTGCTTACCGATCTAGATCGATTCACGAAATCGATGTTTTTATGAAAAATCGGCATCCCTAGTTGGGACGGGTTGGGACCAGCGTTGGGAATAAATTTGTAATGACATCTGCAGGCAAAATGTAATAGATTCGTAATAATTTTTTTTTACTGCATAAAAAATACCTATCAATTTCTATATTTCGTGACACAACAGATTATTAAAGATTTATAATTATATCATGTTATCACAGAATCACATATTGGCTAATCAAATGAATTAAATAAACTATAACCAAAGAAACCCAAAATCACAGAACACAGAATGCCAGAGTTACAATCCTTAAACACATGCGAGTCAGAGACCCAGACCATAGACAACAGTTAAAAGAATAAGGTGCAAACCATTGATTAATGACAGATTTACAGAGGCTCATAAAAAGGGTTTATTTGTCAATCACGTCTCAATGTTTAACTGCAGCCTGTACTCCTTATTACTAAAATTAAAAAACCGAAAACATGTAATAGAATTTATCTGTTTGTTTTTTAGTTTGTAATAGATACAGCACAATTTCTGGTTGTCGTAATAGCGTAATGACAGTCTATGAATTGTAATAGATCTGTTACGATTGTAATAGCAATCCCAACCCTGCTTCGAAGTTCAAAGATTGGAAGTTTTCTGATCTGTGCAGTGTGCACCCACATACCTATAGCGGGACTCCTGAAATCTCGATGTCGTTATATCGATATCGAAATAATTTCGAAGTCGATCTCGATCCAATCGTTTCGAAATATAAATTGGTACTCTTGAAACGTATCGAAATTGTCTTCGGATAGGTTCGGCAATTTCAGGGTAATCAGATATACCACCACGGTTAAGCCAACTCAGCGTATGTTTCATTTCTGTCTAACATATGGTTTTCATTACCTGTCCCTTTTTAGCTTGCACTCCTGCTGTTTATTTGAATTTTAAAATGAATATCAAACAAATAAATAGGTTATAAAAGTCAATTATGTGTGTATGTGTAATACAAACTTTAAACTTACGTAATTTTTTACAAGTGCACGAATTAGAGTAATGAGAAGCATCTAGAAATGAAAATATCTGAAGAAGGCAGTTAACCCTAAACTTTTCTGATAAAAAATTTGTGAAACTTATATTATATTTATAGTAGGTATAATGTAGAATTTGTTGCTGAAATAATCACTATAGTTTGTGTAATTTTCCATAATACAAGTTGGAGAGAGAACTAACAGAAATATTAAATAATAATATTGATACATTGATTAGGTACTGTTATAAAACACACACACACATTAGTTTATAATAGATAAATAAAAAAGAAATACATTAAAAGTAAATGACATTTATCTAAGTCTTAGGTACTTCTTAATTTTGTTTAAAATGGGAAGTCTCTAAAATATCTAACACCTCGCTGTTCATTCATAGTTTCTGACTGAAATTCTTCCAACACTAAAGGCCCGTGGGCCTCTTTGATAATCAATTAAAGCTCCCAGAAGTCTGAAATTTTACACATATTAAAAATAATAATGATAATAGTGAGTTGTTATACTTCATTAAATGGTTATTTGAACAAATTAACAAAAATAAAAGTTAGATTTTCCTAAATCGTAGTTTCTCCTAATAAATTATGTAAAATTATGTATAAAAGACATTCATGAAAAGACCATGCATAATCACCCACTTCAAGAGAAGATAAAATAAATGTATACCTACTTGTAATAATTTTCTAGTCTTTATATATCATTTATATTCCTCTTCCAAAACCACTTTAAATATATAAACAAATATTTCACACCCTCATCTCAGCATTCTAGGTTAGATGCAGTATTTGGTTTGAAGTAAAATAAATAAACAACACAACACATTCATATTCGTAATATTAAAAAGAAATAACAGTATTCAGTATATGTGATAGAAAAAGACAGCAAATCATTTCGGCCGACCAAGACGCGTCGATATCATTTCGATTCGAATGGACAGATTTTCGACATTATTTCGATGATAAAATTTTCAAGAGTACCAATATATCGAGATCATTTCGATCTCGATCCCTAATCATCGAATCGAGATTTCGGGAGTCCCTCTACTGGTATGTGTGTGTCTTTATTCATGTGCCTCCTTTTGTCTGCTCCTAGGTTTGTACGTTTATTTGGATGAGCAATGGGCTAAACGCATTCCATATCGTACATTTCAGCGGTGCACACAGATCAAACAAGATGTGATCCGAATTTCGACTATCGAAAATTTAAATATTCATTACTTCGACCACAAACACGACTGCTCTACCATGCTTGACCTAGGGGGCTCAATTCTCGAGTTTAGTGGAACACATACCTACAGAAAAGTAACATAAATTCTCCCGACACAATGCAAATCCGTATTCTTGACCATTCTCATTGGAGTTATTTCGCATAAAAAATAAGAATTTATTCACATGGTTTTTGCCAAAGGAATATAAAGTTTCAAGAGTTGTAATAAGATTCTCATACGAATTTTTTATTATTACAGTGGCTATGTACCACAGTTAGGATTGTTTTGCGAGTAACCGTTGTCAGAATAACGGTTAGTTAGCGGTATCTCTTACATGAGACACCCCTACTCCTAGATTAAGTTCCGGTAACGTAGGCTCGCTAAAATACACCGGTTATGGTCCTTCTGGAATCTGTGGTTGTTATAAATTAATAAATAATCATAACGCAAAATTTTGTAAACAAGCAACAGCAACATGGAAGTGTTTGTTTTTTGTGTGCTTGTAGAATTTATTTTTAATATATATTGTTTATTACACTTTAATTTTAATAGTAACACCTTACTTTGTTCCACCAGAGGCAAGTCAACTTTTGAATGGCTAGAAAAATATAACCGCATTGTATTCTATCAACTGTTACAAATGGAAAAAGTAACATTTTATAAGTTGATTAACTTATTTATTATGGACAATTATAAATGTAGTACAAAAAAAGGAAAAGTTCCTTTAAAACAATGTTATTTTTAACTAATTCTACAATCAATCATTTTATTTAAGCGTATTGTACGAAATGTTCTCTGCAGAGTGCAGAAGAATTTATGCTATAATTTTCGTAATATTCGTAACCGCTTTTGGCTTACCTTCCTCTCTGCATATGTTACCGATTTCAGTAACCGGTGTTATTGTTGTGACGTCAACAGCTACGTCATGTCTCTTCTCCTCACTAACCGCTTTCACACTAAAACGGTACGGTTACTAAAAATCAGTTACTGGTACTTCAACGGTTACTCGCAAAAAAATCCTAATTTGGATGTTCGAGTAATAAATTTGTCCTATCAAATATATTTTTTTAAATTAATGTATTGGGTACAATCTAGGTAGAGGTGGGCAACTCGATTCTTTTTGATGAATCGATTCACACGATTCAATTTGATAAAATGAATCGACTCTTACGATTCGTTCAATTGAACGATGAAATTTAATCCCGAGATCTAATGTTCTAATATATAATTATAATATAAATTATAATAATACAATTGTTTGAAAATTTAAATCGGTGACGGCGACATATTCACGCATGCAATATCTGTATTTATTCACTGGTTTGCATATTTAGTATAATAGTTATACTTATACGTGCTTATACCTATGTGAAATATTTAATTTCAAATTTTATATCAAACTTTTATATATTGAGAAATGTGTAAAAAATCAGATAAATAAACTCGTATTCCATCTTTGAAATACGGTTAATCTTAAACGAATATTTGTTGTAAATTATAAATACGAGATGCGCGAAATTATTAAAAATGCAATAATTTATATCATGTGGCAAATGGCGATTCCTTTGAACGAATTGCTTCTCAAATATTGGACCGATAATACATACCACGATTCATATCTCGGCTCAAGAATCTTCACAAGGCAAGTAGCGATTCATTTCAACGAGAGTTGCTTCTCAAATATTGGCTCGATACGCTACGATTCATTTCG
This sequence comes from Monochamus saltuarius, assembly GCA_025584915.1. NCBI lineage: Eukaryota > Metazoa > Arthropoda > Insecta > Coleoptera > Cerambycidae > Monochamus > Monochamus saltuarius. Next base: position 39,579,868 of record CM046723.1, read on the forward strand.
TGACTCGCGAATCGTCTGACAAGTGGCGATTTATTTGAACGGAGAGTTGGACCCGATGCCATTACAATTCAGTTCGGGACTCGCGAAACAGTGCATGGCGATTCATTTGAACGAATCGCTTGCCAAATACAGAGTCGATTCACACGATTCTTTTTTAAGAGTCGTTCAATCTTTGCCCATCTCTAAATCTAGGTAATAGTTAAGAAGTGCATATATTTAAAAAGAAATCCAATCCCCCATTTTCGAGGGTCGGAACACGCACTTATAATTAGTTTTGTGTGCTTGAGTCTAGTTTTAGAAGAAAAAAAATATCAAAACTGTAATTATAAATACTTTACATTAGGTTGAAGTTGAAATATAATGCCTCAGCCATCTTCTTTTCATGACATCATATTGTTGTTAAAATAAATAATAGATCTATTCCTTTGCACAGAATAATGTGTACCACCAGCTGAATAGCCCGAAAACGTTCCTTTGCAAGAGAGTATTGTATTTTACACCACACTTTTTTATTCCATTGCCCCAGTGTTAGTTACACTAGTGTAATTAATCTACACCCACGCCAAGCAGGAGTGAAATGCACTGGACATGCGCAGTCAGCAACCTGCATTATCTTTAACAAATCTGAAAGTTTTTTGAATATTTCACAATTCTTGTGAATAACTAAATAATCAAATTAAGTTTTATTTATCCTAAAATATTTTAAAAACTCTATCAGAATATTTAGGTACAATTTCTTCTACATATTGTTTAATTTAATTTCGTTTTTATCTTTTAAATAAAGAACTGATTAATGTTTCTAATATTTCTACTTCATCACCACTATTACTCGAGCTAGCCGAGCTTGAATGAAGATCTACTAATCTATTGTCTAGTCATCATCACAAAAAACATCTTTGACGTCCATAATTAATAATAATTAGTTAGGAAACTGAAAGCTCAATTGTAGAGAATAAAACAAGTTCTTCGAAAAACAAACTATAATGCTATCATAAACGAAGTATTAACAATCAAGTGGTACAAGTAGACTGACTGCCCTCGTCTCGTTGCTGGTCGCCAGGCCGACATTCTTTCTATTCTAAACTATATACAAACCCTAAAAAAATCATGTCAGGGTGCTTACAAAACATCTTTCAAATTTAGAATATATCCTAATCTTATTATTACTGCACGCACACGCATGGTTGTTCTCTGGCTACACCATCACACATTTCGTTATTCCTTTGATTCTGGCACCACTTTTGCACTGCGCTGAACAGCTGATTTTCAGCTTAGTGTAATATACACTACACTTAAAAACAAAGGAAAGAACTTAATATTATTTCAGTGGTAGTACTCCAGGCACAAACCTAGAAAAAATATAGACTGTACCAGTGTCATATCGGCAACCGCAAATTCATGGCTGCCCTAAAAGGTCCAGAATCGCTAAAACTTGGTTTTTATGCCAATTTACGTTGGTTGTATTGTCGCGTGAATCTCATTTGTTTACTGTGATTGGTCACATTCATGTCACATTCTTTAATGACATATAAAATGACAGCAAGTTAGTTAATTTCAGATTGCAATGCAGCCATCAAACAAATAAAATATCCATTTTCTGGACCGTAGGTCCCTAGAAAATGCGGCACCTGTCACGTGACCTATATCATGAACCGACCATAGAAATCATAAAATATATAGAACTCCTAAAGAGTTATCGAAAATAGTCAACCTAGGGAGAAAACGCGAGTCTGGTAATATTGCAGTAACTTAGCTTTCATGAGTTGGTTACACAGCTTCACACTAATAGGCGGGAATTTCAAAATATGAAAATTTTACATCCAATTTATGCTAGACCACAGAATAAAGGAACTACCAGAAGCGAAAGCTAAGGCGGCGCCCATAGAGTTATTATATGTACCATAGAGGTGCCGTTACATATCTATCGCACATAGTTTGTTTGTCGCATACATAAACAAACAAGTGGGGATTTAATGTAAGCTATTGTAAACATTTCGTACCAAGTACAGAGGCGTAGGTTTATTTTATTTAAGGAGTCAAAATTGATAAACATTGTAGATTTTACAATGTTAATTAATTTTAGATAGTTGTTCTTTTAACATAAATTACAATTATAAAAGGTTTTTAAATTTATAACCCGTTTATGATTTTGTAACTCCAGCTACATCTCGCTTATTTGATGAGATACAGAAAAATGTAAATACCAAATTTTCAATTTTGGGAGCATAATTCAATGGCGATGTTCTTTTTTTATATGCTAAATGGTTACCAAATTACGAACCAAACATGATTTTTTTAAATGGAAACCATTATTTGCTATGACAATATGGAAACCTTTTCAAAAATATATACAGGGTGTTTGAAGTTTGACTGCCTTATTTTTAACAGACGATGGAATACATACATTAAAATAAAAAAAAACTCCTTATATGACTTATGCGCCCAAAACTCAACCATTTCCGAGAAAAAAAAATCTCCAACTTTGTGACGTACAAAGCATGCATGGAATACCAAAAAATACAATGTTTATCACTGTTTTGAATTTCTTTATGCTTAATACTAACAAATAATTAGCGTCATAAATTTAAAATTCGATAAAATCATTGCACAATATAAATTTTAAATTTATTAGAACGCTAATTATAATAATAATAATTTTAATAAAATACATATGTATATGTTGTACATACATTTACTCGAGGTAATTTTAAAAATGATTTTCACACTTCATATTTACAATAAAAAAATACCTAACACTATGTAAAACTAGAGATTTAGATAATCAATATGATTATCTATGCCTCTTTTTTAACCAAGCTGCATCACGTGGTTTTGTGATAAAGTCGCTGTCTATAAAATGATCTAAACAAACAAACAAATGCAGATTTGGCTAAATTTTCTTTCTCTATAGCCAATATCATTTATCCATGTATTTCGGCGTTCTAGATCTTTTGTAAATCTGAAATAGAAAGATTTTTATGAAACCCTATAACTACGTCAATGGATTAGTAATGCCTACCTGTGATATCTGATTTCCTTTTCCTTGTAGCTTTTTACACACTATGCACCTTTTCCCCATTGTCTTTTGTATCACTATTATACAATCTACTTAAGTCAAAATCCAAAATATATGCATATAAATAATTATTTAACAAAACACAACCTCAAACACCTATTTTGAATATTGATTTTTCCAGCCGACCAATAAGAAAACGGAACCAATGTTTACAAACAAAATCATGATGTTGGCGACAAACAAATGGAGCCGAAGGCGCCTCTATGGTACATATAATAACTCTATGGCGGCGCCTTTGATCTTGGATGGTCACGAAAATTTAGCCTTGAATTTGAAACTTGAGGTATATACTACTTACTACACTGAGAGAAAGTTGTATATAATATCTACAGTCTACATAGAGAAACAAGTTGACACTATATTTATTTAGTCATATTGAAGCTTTAGCAGTATATACCTACTATTTATAAAGTTAATAAAATATATAAAATACATTTATAAATTGCATTTATTCCTGTTTATTTTTTTTATTGTTGTGAAAATTATATATTTTATTTAACGTGGGAGAGCTTTTTCAGATACATTTGCCATGCAGAAAATATGATACTGCAATAGATGTTTTAAATAGTATAGTCACTAATATTTACTTTGTTTTAATTATGGAAGCTATTTTCATTTCAAGTAATTAATAGATTTCAGTAATGAGTAGTTGATGGGCCATGCTAGATGCAAGTCAACTCAATCATTCCAAAGCACACAGCAACCATCCGACTTACCTTACATCTTTTGTCTTTACCCGTATCTCATTGCCCAATACTATTTGAGCGTAAGCGGCACCTTAAGAAGGCTTTAACTTAAAATGCCCTTTCTTAGTTCCAAATTTACAAAGCTATTCTTAATTATTTTCAGGAGCAGTGTATATAAATTTAAAAAAATAATAATTTTCCCTTCTTGGATGCCCATTTATTTTTTTTCACTTTACGTTTTAAACCTTAGTTTACTTGTGTCAAAAAAATATGATTTAGGGCATCTTAAACACTAAATTCTTAGAAAACTGGTGCCACCCTCAAATCAGATCAATATTACGGGAGTTATTTTGAAACTAGTTTGAAGATATCTAAGGTTTTAATTTTGAATAAAAGTAATTTATTTTTTTATGTTTACAGGATAATAACGGAGATGGTTTTAAAGAAAATACAAATATGGTTCATGAAATATATATTTTTATACAATACCTATTTTACATAATTATAAATTAGAATCTATCACAAATGTGACAAAATAGTCAATTTACGGTTTTTACTCTTTTTATTGCATACAATGTCCCTATTTGTATATTTCATGCAATAAAATATTTTTAGTCTAATAAATAACTTCAAAACATGTAGTTTTGGAAAATTACTACAGGGATGTGTAAATTCAATGCTTTTCAAATGATTAGTTGGACATAGCCGTCGACTGTTTCATAGAAATTATGACAAATGTCAAATATCTGTTAAGGTGTACGTTTCTCTTTACATCTAATTTTTAAATTTATAAATTGATAAGTACAACCTAAAATAAGAAGTATTGTTTTTATGGTAAAAGTGCAAGAGTAGCAGTCCATTATTAATATTATGTATGTACCCAGTTTTATGAAAAATGTAAAATATTTAGACACGAAAGCTTTGTGTGAAGTATTGGAACAGTATCAATGCCACATATTTTAATGTTTTAAAAAGTAAATAAAAAATAACTAAATTTTTGCAAACCAAATTAAATAAGTAGGTTCTATTAAAATATAAGCTATTATAGTATTAATATCAAATGTCAAATTTTGACATTTATAGAGTTTCATGTATGTTTCCAAATACTAAAACAGTAAAAAACTAACATTGGTGTTGTCACACAACGCGATTTAGCAGACAATGCTTATACTAAAATTATTATCCACTTTCAAAATCAACCTGTATAGGTATGAACCAAATATACCTGGAGTAGGTGATGAGGTAATAATCCTTTTTTCAGAACCTTCTTCATCAGCAGCAACAACAGTATCTGAAATTTATTTATGTAATCATTAAAAATGACCCATTTAGGGCCGGTTTTACAATACCAAGTTCAGCACAAGCTCAAGTGAACCACAGCTCAAGCTGAGCACAGGTTCAGAATAATTTACGTTTTACAAAACAGAATTGGACTTAGTTTAGTAAAACCTCTGCTCAGCTTTTCATGTATATGTTGGTATTGCTGGCGCTTATGCTGGGGAACGTTTTGTGAAATATGGCCAGTTTGATGTGATTTGAAGTTTGAATTCTGAACTGTCAAAAGAATTAGGTAAGTATATAATTTAAAGAAAATATACTGTTTTTGGGATTCATTCCTGCAAATATTTATATATTTTTTTATTTCATAGAATATGGATGATAGAAAAAGATCTGCAAATTTTTCCGTTAAAGATGAATCAATTTAAATTTCTAGTAAGCTATCAGATTCGAAGACAAAGTTATGTAAAAATTAATAAAGAATTTAGTTTATATTTTTTTATTTTATTTAAACGTTATGAACATGAACAATAACTAAAAATACATTTATAATTAACATTCACATACATTATTTGTATTCAACATTAATTTCATATAAGTATAAAAATGTTATCAAAATGCTTATATTTTAAAAGTAGAAAAATGATAATTAATTATCATCTTACAGTTTTACTACCTTTCTGAGAGCGATGAGATTTGTTCTGGAATATTATCTAAAATAAAACGAACAGCATTCTTCGACAAAAACCTTGTAAGAAATTCCATGTTATTCCATTTTTCAAATTGATCTCGATTACGAAACTATCGAGGTGCCCGAGGATGGTCAATTATGTTTATCAACTCTGTGATATCTTCGTCATCAGTTAAAATTCCATTTAATTGATCCATATCTGATGTTCTTTCTTATTATTTACAACTTTATGTATTTATAACCTTAATGTCAACTTGAACCAAACTTAAACCGTCAAAATTGGAAGCACAACTCAACTAACAGAATGAGCCGAGCTTAGCCTTGAACCTCAATTGTAAAACGCAAATAATGTTAGTTCAGGAGCTCAACGCAGGTTCAGTGTTAAGCTTACCTTAAGCCGCTTTTGTAAAACCGGCCCTAAAAGTTATACAAATAAAAAAACAACCATATACCAATAACTTTTCAGTTCAGATTAAGATAAACAATAAAAATTATGAAAAAGTATTACTGCAATTCGAGTAAATTCCTTTTTTTTCTTGATATTAACGTAATATAATTTCTTGATACTTAATTTTGATTTTACTGGCACAAATATGGTATAAACTATCAAACAAGATATTGCATATTCGATAAACACATATTGAGACAATATAAAAATCAGCTTCAATACTTATGAGAATTTACATGTTTATTTTAATAACCATAAAATAGAATAGAAATTATTGTTGTTATAAAAATTAAAACATAGTAGAATTATACAAAATAATATAAAATTGACAATGCAGAGCATATAAACAGTTATTGTAGAGTAAATTAAATAAATTACCATTTTGAAAGAAAAAATAGTTAAAATTCATTAAATATTGGGACATGATATCACATTTTTGTATAGTACATAAACAAAAAGGACTTAAACCAAGATGAAAGTATATAGAAAGAAAAAGAAAAGATCATTTAATAACATCATACACATATCAACATAAGTCAAGTGAAGATAATTAAAATATTAGTAATTTAAATAAATAAAATTAGTAAAATATTTAGAAATGTCAAATAAATATCACAGACAGGGACAAATGTCAAGTCTAAAGTTGGCTTCACAAGGGATATAACAATGTACATAAAAGAGTAATATTGAAGAATATTTAATAATTAGATATAAGGAAAATTGTAATAACATTAAAAATTTTGTCATAGTTTTAAGTAGTGGAGTGAAAACATAAAAAAAACAGTGCATCGAAAAACTATATAAGATCATATGTATGGACCATAATATGTGTGCAAATTTTACAACAAGGCATCAAGTTATCAACTTGGTAGAAAAATAGAGGAAAAACAAAAGTTTGTTGATTAGATACGAAAGAATGTAAGAACGGGCAGCGTCGGTTTTTTGAACAGAGGTTCCATAAAATTTAGAAATTAGCAAGAAAAAGTCCAAATAATAGTCAAAAGTAATACTCACGTTGCAAGAAAAGTGTCGAACAACAATATAAACAGAGATCCAGATCCAAGACAGAAATTTGGCAGTACCATATAGTGGGAAAACCAATCATCTGCAGCCCAATCACCAGTTCAGAGGGAGTTCCAAAGGATTTCCAGTCGAAGTCTTATAAAAGAAAATCAACTACAGAAAGGTATTTTATGTGCACATAAATTCACAGAAATTTACGTAAATTTTATCAGAGAAAATAAACGCTAGCTAGCTATTAAATTCACAAAATAGACAGTCACAGACTCTAAAACTTATTAAAACAATAAGTTACTTACCTTAGTATAATTAATAATCTTTATTTTTCTATTTTATATATTAAAATTCGTTATTTAGTGGAACATCTGTCAAAAAGTATGATTTGTAAATATAATACATTACCATCAATGAACATACACTAGCAGAATACCATAGAATCACGGATTTTAAGAATGTGTTGTACTATGTAAATTTCAAAGATAGGCAACTTTTAATACACAACTGCCTTTAAAATAAAATTTATATGTTACCTATTAATTAAATGTTCATAAAACGTTAAATATTCTTGAATAAGTAGTAAACAAATCTCTTATGAAATAAAAATTGTCCATTTTAAATTGATATTTATTTGAAAGTAAGATACAGTGTGTTTAAAAGATTTGACTTGATTTGACGAACCGACTACCAGAGTCTATGTTCTCCAAGCAGCCAGGGTAATTGAATAAGCAAAAAAAAAAAATATAAGATACAGGTTTGTAGTCCAATAAATACAATTTTCTTTTACACACAAAACACATAAATACAAATCATACAGAAACACAAATACAATTTCAACACAAATATTAATTGGCGCCCAACAAAAATTTCATAACACAACAAATTATAACAAATATATTTACAGAACGGAATATCTAAGTAGGTATAACCGATTCAAAGTTTTTTAAATAATTTTATTTCATAAAATGTAAATTAATTAGTACACAATAGGCTAATAAAAAAATTGGAAAGTTCAATAATATTAATATTTTACCTAATTTTTTTCACTTTACCGGTAGCTTTGTCGTTAATAAAAATAAAGCTTACCTGATAGAACAATCACTTTTTAGGCAGTTCATCCGATTTACTTTCTTCAGCAATAGATCGTTTCAAACCCTGAAAGATTGTTGGTACTGCTTCAGCAAACAAAGTTTTTCGTGTTCCGCCTCTAGAAATATACTTTTCTTCAAAATGAAATTGGCACAGTCTATAACTCTGCAAATTCACATTTTTGGCAAGTAAATCTGTTCTATTGCAGGCTTTCAACCACGTTTCTGCCCTAAAATGGTACATAAATATACAATTTCTATTTTTGTAATATTTACAATATGTACCTACCTAATGCGATCCCTTGGCAGGTTAAAGAGACTTATTCCTTGGCCTGTTTTAGAAGAACACCCACGATATATACATGAGAATCCCCCTTTACTCGCCATATTAAAGAGTGACGCCTAAAATTAATTGAAAAAAAAATTATCATTTATTACCTAAAGTCAAGGCGCAATAATATATTAACAAGACTGATTATATTACCTCCTTCTACAATGCGAATAACAATAATATGAAACACTAAATAGTCAATAAAAACACAGAACACCACCAAAACACCTTTCAAAACACACGAAACCGACACACATAAACACCATAAACAAGAAAAAGTGTGGTTGCTTAATAAACTACTTGTAAAATGGCGGCGCCACACATGCGCACTAGAATTGTGTTTTGGCGGCAGCCACAAACCTAGAAAAAATATACACTGTGGCAGTGTCATATTGCCGGCGACCGCAAATTCATGGCTGCCCTAAAAGGTCCAAATCGCTAAAACTTGGTTTTTATGCCAATTTACGTTGGTTGTATTGTAGCGTGAAGCTCATTTGTTTACTGTGATTGGTCACATTCATGTCACATTAGCCCTGTTCGTTGTGTCTGCTTGACGTACTTCAAATAAATCGGAGTATTTTGTCGGCGTTTGTTAAGGCCGAGTACGAAAACTATGTTGTTCGTTATGCAGGAGTATTTCACTTCGATCAATAAGATCATTGCTCTGAATACTCTGTCATTTGTGCCGGAGCAAAGGGAGTAGAGCAGCTAGAGCAAAGGGAGTAGAGCAGCTAGAGCAGTCAGCTGATTTTATTATTTGTTAATATATCTGACGTAATTGTCGGTAAACATCTTTTTTCCTGTTTATGTTCAATAATTTTGTTAGATATTTAGTTATGTTATTTTATGTATTTGTATATTGGTAGTGACACAATCACCGAATTTGAAGTGGTGAGGTGATTTCTGCTTGTGATCAGCAAAATTACTGAAATTCATGAACATGTTTACGACTTGAAGGATTTTTTTCTCCTTCCACTACTAATTCCGCCAATGAAACTAATAAGTTTTCTTTTTTCATGGTGGGTAACAAATTTGCTTTTTGTATAGGTATCCAAATTGAAGAAAAAAATGCTAAAACACACATACACCTTACAACAAATCAAATAAATTGGTTATGTTAAGTTCCTCTTAACGAACACAGGCAAATTACTCTGAATTACTCCAACATTTGACTGCTCTAAAGCCCTGTTCGTTGTGTCTGCTTGACGTACTCCAAGTAAATCGGAGTATTTTGTCGGCGTTTGTTAAGGCCAAGTACGAAATCTATGTTGTTCGTTATGCAGGAGTATTTCACTTCGATCAATAAGATCATTGCTCTGGATACTCTGTCATTTGTGCTGGAGCAAAGGGAGTAGAGCAGTCAGCTGATTTTATTATTTGTTGATATATCTGACGTAATTGTCGGTAAACATCTTTTTTCCTGTTTATGTTCAATAATTTTGTTAGATATTTAGTTATGTTATTTTATGTATTTGTATATTGGTAGTGGCACCATCACCGAATTTGAAGTGGTGAGGTGATTTCTGCTTGTGATCAGCAAAATTCATGAACATGTTTACTACTTGAAGGATTTTTTTCTCCTTCCACTGCTAATTCCGCCAATAAAACTAATAAGTTTTCTTTTTTCATGGTAGATAACAAATTTGCTTTTTATATAGGTACTCAAATTGAGGGAAAAAATGCTAAAACACACATACAACAAACAACAAATCAAATAAATTGGTTATGTTAAGTTCCTCTTAACGAACACAGGCACATTACTCTGAATTACTCCAACATCTGACTGTCTAAATGTGTGATCTGTGACGTCACTGATCCGTACTCTCCTTGATCTAAGATCTCTTGGAGCCACTAGGAGTAGCATCTAACGAACTGGGCTTAAATGTATGATCTGTGACGTCATTGCTCCTTACTCTCCTTAATCTAAGATCTCTTGGAGCCACTAGGAGTAGCATCTAACGAACTCGGCTATTCTTTAATGACATTTAAAATGACAGCAAGTTAGTTAATTTCATATTGCAATGCAGCCATCATATTTGCACAACTGCCAACATAAAGCAACTAAAATATCCATTTGCTGGACCGTAGGTCCCTAGAAAACGCGGCACCTGTCACGTGACCTATATCATGAACCGACGCAGTCTATATTTTTTCTAGGTTTGTGGCGGCAGCTCTCTCTTTCGCTTCTGGTAGTTCCTTTATTCTGTGGCTAGACTTAAAATGCAGTGTAACCAACTGCTTACATTGAGTTTTCCCTAGATGGCTGATTTCTAAGCCCCTCCACCCTCCATAGTCTGTAGCGGGACTCCTGAAATCTCGATGTCGTTATATCGATATCGAAATAATTTCGAAGTCGATCTCGATCCATTCGTTTCGAAATATAAATTGGTACTCTTGAAACGTATCGAAATTGTCTTCGGATAGGTTCGGCAATTTCAGGGTAATCAGATATACCACCACGGTTAAGCCAACTTTTCATTACCTGTGTCTTATTATCCAGCACTCCCGCTGTTTATTTGAATTTTAAAATGAATATCAAACAAATAGAAGGTTATAAAAGTCAATTATGTGTGTAATACAAACTTTAAACTTATGTCATTTTTTTACAAGGGCGAGAATTAGAGTAATGAGAAGCCTTTAGGAATGAAAATATCTGAAGAAGGCAGTTAACCCTAAACTTTTTCTGACCAAAAATTTGTGAAACTTTTTATATTATGCTATAATGTAGAATTTGTTGCTGAAGTAATCACTATAGTTTGTGTAATTTTCCATAATACAAGTTGGAGAGAACTAACAGAAATATTAAATAATAATATTGATACATTAATTATTCGATCGTTTATTTTATTAAATATAATAGGTATAGACAATAGCAGGGCAATAAGTAATCTTAATTAATAAAAATATTCATAACCCATATATATTGTTAGGTACTGTTATAAAACACACACACACATTAGTTTAAAATAGGTAAATAAAAAAATACATTAAAAGTAAATGACATTTATCTAAGTCTTAGGTACTTCTTAATTTTGTTTAAAATGGGAAGTCTCTAAAATATCTAACACCTCGCTGTTCATTCATAGTTTCTGACTGAAATTCTTCCAACACTAAAGGCCCGTGGGCCTCTTTGATAATCAAAGCTCCCAGAAGTCTGAAATTTTACACATATTAAAAAATAATAATGATAATAGTGAGTTGTTATACTTCATTAAATGGTTATTTGAACAAATTAACAAAAATAAAAGTTAGATTTTCCTAAATCGTAGTTTCTCCTAATAAATTATGTACAAAAGACATTCATGATCATGCATAATCGCCCACTTCAAGAAGAGATAAAATAAATGTATATCTACTTGTAATAATTTTCTAGTCTTTATTTTTTTTATGTGCATGATATATCATTTATATTCCTCTTCCAAAACCACTTTAAATATTTAAACAAATATTTCACACCCTCATCTCAGCATTCTTAGGTTATATGCGGTATTTGGTTTGAAGTAAAATAAATAAACAACACATTCATATTCGTAATATTAAAAAGAAATAACAGTATTCAGTATATGTGATAGAAAAAGACAGCAAATCATTTCGGCCGACCAAGACCCGTCGATATCATTTCGATTCGAATGGACGGATTTTCGACATTATTTCGATGGTAAAATTTTCAAGAGTACCAATATATCGAGATCATTTCGATCTCGATCCTAATCATCGAATCGAGATTTCGGGAGTCCCTCTACTGACTATTTTTGAGTGCGTTATGCTAATGTAAAGGCTTCTGGCGTTCTATATATTTTATGATTTCTATGGAACCGACGCAGTCTATATTTTTTCTAGGGCTCCAGGGAGCGCTCACTGAACTGTATTTTTATATTATGATGACTGGAATGCGCTAAAAGCTGCGCTAATGGATTATTTATGATCAGCGCCATATTTTGTTTTGTGCCTCTAGCAATGGCGGAGCAGTAGGGGCTTAGCTGATTGTGAATTGAAATGGAATTGAATTCTGAATATGAAGAATTATTTCGTGCTATATGCTGGTTAATTTTGCAGTCCCTTATAAAACATGACATATGTTCCAACAATAACACCCGCACAAAATACACAAAGAATAACACTGAGATACAAGATAAAAGAAGAAGCCACACTGTACGCCAATGACGTGTTTACAAACAAAGTAATGGGAAATTAAGAACACAATTCATATCGTATGTGAAGATGGTTGTCTCTCTCCCACCCACATACATAACCAATGAAGTATGTCTTTGCTGAGTTTCATGTGCCTCCTTTTGTCTGCTCCTAGGGTTGGTACCTTTATTTGGATGCGCAATGGGACTTAACGCATTCCATATTGTATATTTCAGTGGGAGCGCTCTACTTGCCAATCTAGGGAGCCTACCAAGCGCGCTCGCTTTTCTTGGTGCTTTCAGATCGAGCTTAACTTTGAGCATAGGGAGTCAGTTAAAACATAAGAAATATTCAAAAACGACTTGAATCATTTTAAATATGAATGACCAAGTAGCGATAAGTTTATTAGATCCTGAAACAAATGTTACGTATAACTGTGCAATCATATTAAATCGATTATAATTAATATAACAAAATAATTTATAGGTTAAGTTTCTTTGTTTTTTACCCGCCACCGTTCGAGTAGGTCACCTGTTCACCATACCCAAACACTCCTATTATTACGTCAGTTTGCTCTGTGAGTCTGTGCCCGCTCCGCTCGCTCTGCTCTTATAGAACTCGAACGCTCCCGTAATAATAGGAGTGTTTGGGTATGGTGAGCTCACAAACCTATAAAAAATATAGACCGCGTCGGTTCATGATATAGGTCACGTGACAGGTGCCGCGTTTTCTAGGGACCTACGGTCCAGAAAATGGATATTTTAGTTGCTTTATGTTGGCAGTTATGCAAATATGATGGCTGCATTGCAATCTGAAATTAACTAACTTGCTGTCATTTTAAATGTCATTAAAGAATGTGACATGAATGTGACCAATCACAGTAAACAAATGAGCTTTACGCTACAATACAACCAACGTAAATTGGCATAAAAACCAAGTTTTAGCGATTTGGACAGCCATGAATTTGCGGTCGCCGGCAATATGACACTGCCACAGTCTATATTTTTTCTAGGTTTGTGGGTGAGCTATTCGAACGGTGGCGGGTAAAAAACAAAGAAACCTATAAATTATTTTGTTATATTAATTATAATGGATTTAATAAGATTGCACAGTTATACGTAACATTTGTTTCAGGATCTAATAAACTTATCGCTACTTGGTCATTCATATTTAACATGATCCAAGTCGTTTTTGAATATTTCTTTCGTAATGTAGGTTTTTTTAGGTTATGTTTTAACTGACTCCCTATGCTCAAAGTTAAGCTCGATCTGAAAGCACCGAGAAAAGCGAGCGCGCTCGGTAGGAACCAGGGACCCGGACCTAAATGTAATAACGGTACCGGTCCGGTTACGGTTCAGTAAGAAAAGTACCATTTCGGTTTCGGTTCAGTTACGGTCCACTAGTTGATATTTCGGTCCGGTTCTGACCAGCCTTTTCGGTCCAAAGGGTTCTTATCGGTTTTCCCTTGTAACGTAATATAATTACAATTATAGTGAAATTCCTATGATCGCTTTTGATTTTTTTTTCATTTAATTATGCATATGTAAAATTCTACTAGCAAAACTTAAGTACAATAATTTATTAAGTTACTCCACGAGTATGGCATTGAAATATTTTATGTCCTATATATTTATAAAATCATTTTGGGAAGGCAAAGTGGGTAATAAAACATTGGTGAGACGACATGTATACATTAATACATTTATTTCATTTCAATACCTGCTTGTGTAGAATTTTCCGACAGCTACCACCGACTTGTACATGTCCTAGATAAAATTGGTACATGTCATAAGCAGGTATAAGTTGAAATTAAATAAATATATACATGAATTTATAAAAAATAAAGACTCTCTAAGCACTTGTCGGTAGATAAATCCATAGAAACACAACAACAAGGGAAGCTTAAGAAATACAGAAATTAACCCAAAAAACCGTTTTAATTTTTTCCGGTTCGGGTTCGACACTTGGAATAAACTAAAACATGACATATGTGTTTAGTTTCGGTTCCGGTTCACAAAAAAATTACGGTTCTGGTCTGGTTTTCTATTCAAAAACGGTACGGTCCGGGTCCCTGGTAGGAACGCTCTGACCCGTTTCGAACGCAATAGGAGCCACTACGAGCTTCAAAAAAAACGCGCAGAGTGCGCCCTGAACGTTCAGAGCACAAACCTAGAAAAAATATAGACTGTGGCAGTGTCATATTGCCGGCTACCGCAAATTCATGGCTGCCCTAAAAGGTCCAAATCGCTAAAACAACAAGTTAGTTAATTTCAGATTGCAATGCAGCCATCATATTTGCACAACTGCCAACAACTAAAATATCCATTTTCTGGACCGTAGGTCCCTAGAAAACGCGGCACCTGTCACGTGACCTATATCATGAACCAATGCAGTCTATATTTTTTCTAGGTTTGTGGTTCAGAGCGTCAACTCGAACGACCCCCTAATCTGTTGATTGATAACATAACCTAATAGTTTGACAGTTTGACAAAGGGGAATGAAAGCAACAAACAAAAATATAAGTGGAATTTACTTGATCAATTCTTTGTTTACAAACGTTTATAGTAGTTTATATACCTATAATAGAGTCGTCCCTGATATATGTAAATTATGTGAAATTTAATATATATAAATAATGAGTGTATAGCACAAATTTAAAATCAAAGAAATTATCTGTTTGAAGAGTTGATACAACAACTCGTGAAAATATCCTTAGAGCGATGAGTAAATCTAAGAAATCTCGTAAAATGTACGACTCTGAATCAGATTCTGATAGTATAGATAGTGCTGAAGAAGCCAGAAGAAAAGATCTCAAAGAAAGAGATGAATTTGCTAATCGTTTAAAAAAACGAGATGAGGAAAGAACTAGAAATATTATTCAAGCATCTGATAGACGTGCTTATGAAGAAGCTGCTAAAAGACTTAAGTTGGAAAATGCTGACAGAGAAAAAATTATTCCAAAACTTAGAATTCAATCTAGACGTAAATATTTAGAGAAACGAAAAGATGATAAACTTGCGGAATTAGAAGCTGATATTGCAGATGATGAATATTTATTTGAAGAAGAAATGTAAGTTTTTTTAATTCTTAAATGGGATTTTAAAATGCACCATAGTGGAACATGGACCTATTATATAGTTATGAATTATTTTTAGTCCCAAATTGGTAATTTATCAGGCTTCCAGTATAGTTAATAATTTGATTATATGTTTTTGGTAATAATCAGTAGAGATAGTGCAGCGCGGAATTGACGAGGACCGTAGTTAGTTTACGAATGAACATAATATGTGCACAGAAAATATGTTGCAACATAGTACTATTACCAAACAGTTAAGTTGCAGATAAAATCCCTATAAAATTAAGAGTAATTATTTACAACAGCGGTAACCTCTCCAATCTTAACTAAAAAATTTCTTCCCCCATATTTTCCAAAAAATTCAAAATTGTAACCTCTATGTTTACATTACATTAGGTTGAAGTTGTAATACAACGGCTCTGCTATCATTATTTCATGATGTCACACTGTTGTCGAAATAAATTGGCGTTATATTGCAACTTACTAATGTAACGTATACATAGGTTAAAATTAAAAAAAAAATGTTTTTTCGCAAATTAGGCTTCACAAAAAAAAAATTTTGATTTGTGTTCAACACCCTCGAAAATAGGGGGTAGGAATTTTTAAATTAAGATTAGAGAGGTTTCTGTTGTAAATAGTTACCAAATTAAGATAACACGTAAAAATAACAACAGTAACCTGACAAACCTTAGTGTTGAGACACCTTGTGGCATATTGGAAGTGGTTAAAATATATTATTACGCGCTTTTCCAAGTTTTCTGTACTATGAGAAATTGTTGAGACATGAATTATATATATATTAATAAATTTGCTGGGAACTCCTAATAAGTAGCAGCTAAAACTTGGTGGTGTTTCCTGGATTTTTTTTCAACACACTGCATTTTTTCTTTTATCATACTACTGACTAGGTGTATATTAATGGCTTCGTATATATATTTTTGTACATCATCCACTATGTCAAATTGTTCATTTAGGGATAGTCTATATGATTCTAATTTCCTTATTGCACTAGCTAAGAAACCATAGTATCTATTAACGTAACGTATGTCATCACGAATATTTTGGTCCTTTGGCAAGTCCTGCAGTGTGTGTATGGTGCTGCTGTCATTAGGAGCAAATATACAAATAACATACTTTATGCCAACGAAGTATTTATATAACTGTTTACTAAAGGGTAACTTTCCATTGATTTCTCAGTTATCTAATTAAGTGTGTGAGCAGCACGTGAAATTTATCATTTTTGTATGTTTTTTAGATAAACTGCTTTTAACATGAAGCATTTTGATCAGGCCATTGAATTTGTCCAGCTCCTTAGAAACCAGTAGATGGCTGTCACTAGCAATGTCACGTTTTAATGTACCAATTAAAAAATTGGTTGCTGACCACCCATAAGCATCAGTAGCTTTGTCTGTAATGAAATTGCCCAACGTAAATAGTCTTAACGTACTTCCATGAGTGATTTTTTGGTCCATATATTTTTCTAAAAACGTACGTTTGTTTAATACAGTCTTCAGCACTGAACAAAGCATGACTCTTCAAAGGTCTTGTTACTTTAGTTTTGTCAGAAGAATTTATAATGCGTTCACACACACTACAAAACAGGCCATTTCCTTTAATACATATGATATGAACACATTGAAATAATTCCCGTCTATTTCTTCTCTCCTTTGGCATGTTACTTAACGTCATGCATTTCTCCGCTCAACAAATAGTTGTTAATTCTGTTATTATTTATAAATAGTTATTTAAATACACACGGCGAATACAACTTACAGCGGAAGGAAAAAAGAAACGATTTGATCCTGTTAGACTCCGCGCTAGCACTAACTCTAATAATTAGCATTAGCCATGATTTAAAAATACATATACATATGTTAAATTCATTCTTAATTATTAAAATTGAGGTTGAATTCCCACGAAATTGATAGGTATAACAATCTCACGTCTTATACATGATTTAGAAAGTGATAAGTAAGTATACAGACAGGCATATTCATTTATTAAAATTTCTTGCTGTTGAATACTTGTTAAAGATATTTAGGAATGAGGTGTGTGGCACTCGGCAGTAAAACATACACCTGTTTACCAATAATATTTGTAGTTTTTTTATATAATTTCTTAACTTCAATAATTTGTAGAGCATTCCCCTTATTTTTTGGAAATAATTTTTTAATTTTAGTACTTATGTTATATACTTTTTCACATACGTACAAGAATTTGTAATTATGTTAAAATACATGCAATTTTTATACCTTAATTATTTTCTCAATTGCCGTAAGGTAATATAGTTGTGACAAGAATTCAGACAACTTACACTACGGCTGTCGTCACACAATTGTTTTTATTGTCAACATAATTTTCGATAGTTTGTCGCGTTAAAAACAATAATTTTTTGTAATTTAATGTAATATACAGGGTGTCCGGAAAAGACGTGTACAACGGAAGACCACAGACTCCTGGGTTCAAAATAAGCCGATTTAGCCCAATTTACTTATTTCCGAAATTGCTTCGTTTAGCCGCTAGGGAGCGCCAAAGTTCGAGAAATTTTTTTATTTATTCCAAATTTCTCGAAAACAACTTGATTGATTTTAACCATTTTTGGGCTACGCAGTTATAAGTCTAACCGACACTTTTTGACATTATTTAAAATCTTTTGCAGTGATTAGGAACATAAGGAAAATCATGTATCATGCAAATATAACCACATATTTTTTTAACCCCCTGTATAATTACTCTCAGTTTTTTTCTATTAGTAGCTAACTTTATTTAGAAACTTTTTTTATACTTTCAGAATTTTGAATAGATGAGTAGTTTCGGCAGAAAAAATATTTTTCGTATGCCAACAATATCAGCATTCGTTCTGCAACAAATAACGAAGTACCAGAAGTTGGCTCTAATATTTTAAGTATCAGTTGTGTGTCAAATCTAATCGGCTACTGAAATTAGTCTCTAGGTTTATTCTTCTTGCTCAATTACTTAGTTACTTTAGATATTACTTTATTTGTTGTTGTTATTGTTGTGTTTGTTTTTGTTCCTCATTTTTCATTATTTCATCATGGATACGTATACATATTCCGAACAAGTAGATAAGTAAGTAAGTAAGTAAGTAAGTAAGTTTTTTATTTCAACAGAGTACATATTTGGTCTGAGAAATACGTCATAAAATACAAAACAAATACAAAGATAGTAGTCTTACATATTAAAATCAGAAAAAGTCACATATAGGTACCTAACATATCACATAACTAACATTTTAAAAAAAGATCCACGTATCAATTATTTGCATTAAAAATTATAATTTAAGTATTCATACACCGAGTAGGGTTCAATGTCACACAGAAAATCTCGAACACGTTTTAGAAAAATATTTTCGCTTTGGACAATTTTAATGTTATTTGGCAGGTGGTTGTAGAAACTTAAGCAGCGGTAGCACGTTCCTCTTTCATACAATGTTTTCTTATGTATCGGGTAAGTAAAATCTCCCGAAATCTAGTGCTGTAGGGATGGTCACTTAGGAAAGAGTCAAACCTGTGACGATTCTTAATTAAAAATTGTAGGCATTCATAAATGTACAGGGCAGTAACCGTCAACAAATTATTAGCCCTAAATTTGCCTCTGCATGTGTCTCTAGTTTTCATATTAAGCATAAGCCTTACGCTCGCTTCTGACATAAGAAAATTCTGGTAATTTGGAAGAACTTCCCAGACGACAATGCCGAATTTAATTAAAGAATAAAAATTTGCATAGTATAATGTTTTAACTACTTCATAGTCAACCAAATCCTTTAGAACTCTAATTGCATAGCATATGGAGGACAATTTACTCGTTAAATAGTCAATATGAGTCGTCCACTTCAATGTGTCATCAATGTGAACCCCTAAAAATTTTACGGATGTAGATAAAGTTATTTTTGACTATTTAAAATAATGTTTTTGGAGTTTCAACCAAGTTATTGATTTTAAATAAAATAGCATCGGTTTTACCTTCATTCAAAATTAATCTGTTCTCTGAAAACCATTGTTTAGCAGACTTTAGTAATGAATTTCCAGTGTCTAAAACTTCCATAAAATTGTGTCCATTAAATAATAAATTAGTGTCATCTGCGTAATTTATAATTAGTTGCTGCTCATTATTTGTTATTATATTAGATATGTCATTTACAAAGATTATGAATAATAGAGGCCCGAGAATACTCCCCTGTGGCACTCCCACAGACAGTTCCAAAACGTTTGAGCGGACTTTCCCTTCTTGATGTTCGAGCTCAACTAACTGCTTTCGCTTTGTTAAATATGAGCGAAACCAGCTTTGAACGTTCCCTCTTATGCCATATTTATATAATTTGTTTAATAATTCCTCATGGCTTATGCAATCAAACGCCTTAGAAAGGTCTAAGAAAATGCCACAGGATACATTCCCCTTGTCTAGCTCTTGTAATGCTTTATCAATAAATTCAAATAAGGCAGTGTCTATAGATTTTCTTTTTAGGTAGCCATGTTGGCTGTCAGAAAACAGACCACACCTAGTAAAAAAGGAAATTAATCTCGTGTATACAACATATTCAAATATTTTTGAAAAACATGTTAGAAGGCTTATAGGTCGATAATTTTCTAAAGAGTTTGAATCACCTTTTTTAAATAAAGGTTTGACCTGTTTCAAGTGATACATTTATTAAATGACATAACGGTTTGGCAATTTGATGTGCACACGCTTTTAAAATACTAATTGGAATCTCATCCATACCCGTACTTCTTTTATTTTTCATGTTTTTAATAATTAACATAATTTCTTCAGGTGTAACCGGATCAAAAAATAATGAACCCTCTTTATTATGTAGAAGACCACTATAAAAATCAGTGTTGTTTATTGGCTGTTGGGCCAGTAAAGTTTGTGCAACGTTAACAAAATATTGGTTGAAGTCATTTGCAGTGCTTTCAACATTTTGTGACTGTATAACATTTTTTAAATTGGGTGATTTTGTTATATCCTCAATTACCTGCCACATAGCTTTAGATTTATTCTCTGCTAAGCAAATTCTATTTCTATAATATCTTTTTTTTGTGTCCATTATAAGTTTATTATATTGTATTTTAGCTTCATTATAGGCAACTTTATATGTATTGTCAAATTTGGCTATTGTTTGATACAGCACAACTTGTTGTTTAAATTCTAATAATTTAGGATCATTATGAAAAAATGTTTGTTTCTTTTTTTGCAAATTTTTATTTTTGGGAAGTAAACATCAAAGTAGTGTAAGAAAATTGATAGAAAGCAAGAAAAGCTGAAATTTACATCATTACCATGGTACACATCAGACCATGTCTCTTCGTTAAGTTTATTACAGAAGATTGAGATATTTGTATTATTAAAATCTCGAGTTTCGGTTTTTTGTACAGAAAGTTGACGCCTGCCTCAAAACTTAGTATTTGGGCCGAATGATCCGATATGCCAGTCTCAATAACTTTACCTTCCATTACACCCTTGAAATTTGTAATTATATTGTCTGGACAAGATTTTCCACTGATCGTTACCCTGGTATGCTCTTTAATTGTTAAAGTAGCACCAAAATTTTGTAAAATATTTTTAAAATCTATAGAAACTCTACTGCCACTTAAGGTATCTATGTTAAAGTCACCTGCTATAAAAAATATTAACTTTTTTTCATATAAAATGGTTAACATTGAATAAAATTTTTCTAAAAAAGAATCAATCCTCGATGGACTTCTATACAAACTAATAACAATACATTTAAAATTCTTAAAAGTACAAATTGCACCTGAACACTCAAACACATAAACCTCAGATAAAACTTCTAAATCCTTGAATTCGACACTGGGCAATTCCGATAAAACATACACCGCTGAACCTCCATGAAGGTTTGGTTCTCTACAATAATCTGCGACTTTTCTAAACTTATAACTATTAAGTTGCTCTTTTGTTTGCCAGTGTTCAGTTATGCATAATACACAGCAGTCCAATTCCTCAGCAACCATGTCGAGCATATGAAAACTGTTTCCCAAAGATTGAAGATTTTGATGAAATAAGACATTCGAGTTTGCTAAAATTCGCTGTTGTTGATTACATCTTGTGGAACCTACTGAGTTTTTGTCATTTACTGAAAAACTTAAATGAGAGGATCTACAGTTTGTTGCAGCATCCTCTTCTTGACTAAAAACCTCGAGACCAAGGCACCCCTGGGCCAGATGCTACGCTGCCAGGCTTTCTTGAAATTATCTTGATTAATAGTAACCTTCATTGAAGAATAGCTATCAGGAAATTTGGAGTTGTGTAGCTCACATATAACCTCCGGAATTGACTCAAGCAATGCTTTAAGATCTTCTGGTTTTGTGTTGGGTTTCAATCGCGTTACATGGAGAGATACTAGCTTTGGGACAGCTTGTATATCGGTTATTTCTTCATTTCCACCAACAACAAAACGACGATATTTTTTACGTTTAGGTTGTTCCCAATTATCTGTATTGCCGTGGTCAACATCATTAGTAAGGTCACAAATTTCTTGCATTTTTACTGCAGGCTTGCGCTTTTTGAATATGCTTTTTTGATATGCTTTCGGTTTATGGAGTTTGTAAAGATAACGGCCGCAAAAGGATCTACATGGACAGATTCCCTCAGAATTTTGAATAGATGAGTAGTTTAGGCAGAAAAAATATATTTCGTATGTCAACAATATCAGCATTCGTTCTACAACAAATAAAAAAATTCCAAAATTCTCATTTATATTTTATTTAATAAATACAAGATAATAAGATATTAATATAACAAATAAAAAAAGAGTTATGATCTCTTTACAATAAATGCTCAGTGTCCACGTTTCCTCGTACGCAACAAGTAATCCGTTTTACGAAGTTGTAGTGCAGTTTCCATGATTATTGGATTACCTCGTAAAATGTTAACTGCGTCTTGGATTCGCCAAAAAAATTCCTTTTCATTATTAACTGCATAGGCATATACATTGATTTTTATTGCACCCCACAAAAAATAATCGCAAGGGGTTAAATCTGGTGCTCGAGGTGGCCATTTTATAGGAGCATCGTTTCCTCTTCCAATCCGCCTGCTAGGATACAGGTTATGTAAATACTGACGAATAGGTATTGTAAAATGGGGGGTGCACCATCGTGCATAAACCATATGTTACGACGAAGTAGTAATGGTAAATCGTCCAATAAATTAGGTAATATTTGCTGTAAAAAATTTAAATAGTTGATCCCATTTAATCCATGTGGAAGCACAACCGGGCCAATAATAAAATTGTCGATCATTCCCGTCCACACGTTTACTATGAATTTATATTGAAAATGTCTTATTTCAGTATAAACGTGTTTGTTATGGTTATTAATAATTCCTGACCTATCAAAACATGCTTCATCTGTAAATAAAATGTTTTTGCTGAAATTGATATTATGGGCTCTTTGATCTTGTATAAAATTACAAAATGCTAAACGTTTTTCAGGGTCAATGGGTAGCAATTCATGAACCGATTGAATATGGTACGGATGTAGTAACTGCTCCTTTAAAACATCATGAACTAAGGTTTTTGTTATCCCTATTTCATGTCCAATGCGTCTTGCACTAATTTTTGGGCTCTCTTCTATCTTATCTAGGATTTGTTCCTCCTCCTCTATAGTTTTCGTGGTCCGTTGACGCCCTTGAACCACATTCATTTGGTGGAAGGAACCAAATTCGCGAAGTCGCCTTTCGATGTTGGCAAAAGTTTGATGATTTGGGACTCGTCGATGAGGGAATCTGTCCATGTAGATCCTTTTGCTGACGTTATCTTGACAAACTACATATACCAAAAGCATATCTAATTGTTCGTAATATGTATACGTATCAATGATGAATTATTGAAAAATGAGGAACAAAAACAAACACAACAATAACAACAACAAATAAAGTAATATCTAAAGTAACTAAGTAATTGAGCAAGAAGAATAAACCTAGAGACTAATTTCAGTAGCCGATTAGATTTGACACACAACTGATACTTAAAATATCAGAGCCAACTTCTGGTACTTCGTTATTTGTTGCAGAACGAATGCTGATATTGTTGGCATACGAAAAATATTTTTTCTGCCTAAACTACTCATCTATTCAAAATTCTGAAAGTATAAAATAAGTTTCTGAATAAAGTTGGCTACTAATAGAAAAAAACTGGGAGTAATTGTACAGGGGGTTAAAAAAATATGTGTTTATATTTAAATGATACATGATTTTTGTTATATGTCTAATCGCTGCAAAAGATTTTAAATAATGTCAAAAAGTGTCTGTTAGACTTATAACTGCGTAGCCCAAAAATGGTTAAAATCGATCAAGTCGTTTTCGAGATATTCGGAATAAACAAAAAATTTTCGCAAACTTTGGCGCTCCCTAGCGGCTAAACGAAGCAATTTTGTAAATAAGTAAATTGGCTAAATCGGCTTAGTTTGAACCCAGGAGTCTGTGGTCTTCCGTTGTACACGTCTTTTCCGGACACCCTGTATAGTGCAAATATTTAGTGTAATTTATAGCTTTATGATTTTCAGTTGCAATTTCTTAAATATTTTGATGAAAATATAATGAATTATTTCGTGAATTATTCATTTGTTTGAATGACTTAAGTCATCTGAATTCTTTCCACAATTATGTGTATTATTGGATGTATTTGAAACATTTACTTTAAAAGTATATATTTATTTGCATACATTGATAAAATGGTGAAAATAGATAAACAGTTTTATACCAGTGGCATGTGGTCCATGTAAAGACTTGCTTCACATACTTGCATGAGTAAATAACATTACTAGCCCTGTATTGTTGCACATCAGACCACCTGTATAATAACCACCAGTTTAAATATTACGGAAGCGTTTGTGATTGACCGGCCAACACTATGTTGGAAGTAATAGATTGTAGAGTTTCTTTCCAACGGTGTTGCGCTGGTTGGACGTTTGACCCTTCGTCTAAAAGAAATCTGTTTGTGACCTTTAGGTGGCCAAGAAGTGTTAGTTGAGATTGCTTCATTCACTTGTTTAATGAAGATTGTTAAGCGTTAATATTTACCGCAGTATACTTCATGTTACTGTTTTATACCTTTTATATTTAAAGTCTTGGTAGTAAACAACAATGGATATTTTTACAAACATCAGTTATGCTTTAAATGCAAAGACCTTTTTTTTTTCATTTATAGCATATTGGCTGACTGTCAGTGCACCGCACTACTTGCAACGGTTATTAATTACCAAACCATATAGCTATAAGTTACAGTATCGTCGGCTAAATGGCAGCAGCCTTGTTTTTTCGAGTCTGTTCTATTGCCTGTTTGCAGTGACTCACCAGCACACTACAGCACAAATGACGTAGTCGGACATAGTCGTCAGTTGTTTTCATCAGTAATTTGATAATTCATAGAAATTATGACAAATGTCTGTTAAGGCAGTCTGCAATCCCACTTCAGAGAGTGTAGACATATTTTCTTGCTAAGTGCTAAGAGTTTATATTTTTGTTTGGCTGTTGCCAATTAAATTTAAAAAAATGAGTGACACATCAGATGGTGCAATGGACACAGATGGTGATTCCAGTTGGAAGACTCAAACAAAAAAGAGGTGACAAAGGAAAAGATTTCCAGCTGAAAATCTAAGTCAAGAACAAATCAATGACATTGTTGGAATTGAAGACAGACATAAGAAAAATAAAACTGATAAAAACCACATACAAAAAGCTTCAACTTCTTCAGGAAATAAAAACAAAAGCAATCCTACAAACAAAAACAACACTAATCAATCCACTGCATCTCAACATATACAGGATGCTAACACAATAAGAAACCCGAAAAGACCAACCAACAACTCTGCTAAAATGAGAGAAATAACAAACCAAAATTATAAAGTCCTTTTCTACCTAAAAGCAAATGACAGTTTAACAAGAACTGAAATTTCAGATATTTGGGAAACACATTTACCCAAATCTAGTGATGTCATTCTCAAAACCAAAAAAGGATTTCTTCTAAAAAGCAATAACGAAAAAAATACTGTAACCCAAACTCTTCAAAAACTTGTAGATAGTAAAGTAATAATAAACTTTCAAGAAACAACCGTTAACTCTACGTCAAGTGATAGCCCTGCTCTAAACTCTTCTTCTGCTTCATACTCGGCAGTGGTGGGTTCGGTAGAACTAGAAATTCAAGACACAGACATCAGTGACTTCCTAACTAAAACAAATATAAATCATCGGTACTGCCGCAGAATCATTTCTAGAGCTACAGGTTCTCCTACTCTTCTTATAAGAATCATTACAGGATGTATGAACTCATTTGAACGACTTCTAAATGAAGGTGTTTTCTACAAACATAGACACTATCCCGTGTACCCCAGTTTACCACCGGCTCCAATTCCAAAACCTTGTTCACGTTGCCTACAGTTTACACATACTAGAGAAGAATGTACAACACCAATAAAATGTACAAAGTGCAACGGTAATCACCACTTTTCAAAATGTGACTCTCCACTACCTCCTAAGTGCTCCTCATGTGGAGCTGAAGACCACTCAGCCTGGTCTTTAAGATGCCCTAATAGACCTACCAAACCGATCGACGGAATTCCTAACACACAAATTAAATCCCTAAATAAGAAAACTCATGAAATCGACAAGAAAATCACAAAAAACTCAAAAATTCATTCACACATTACTATCCACGATTTTATTATCAATACTTCTCAATAAACTGAACAAAGAAAAACACACCAACAGAGAAGAACTTATAAGTAAACTGCGAAGAAGATTTGTCACCCAATATAACATTGATACTGTAGCTACCTTCACTGGCAGCAGATTATATATCCTTATGTTCGATCTTGATCAGCCCTTAACAGTGTCCCCTACTGAACCTATACAAAGCAATATTAATCGTCAAATTCATGTCGACACTTAAGATTTTGTATGCTAATATCAATAGTTATTCCTTAAAAAGACATTTAATCAACAACACCATTATTAAAAATAAAATCAACTGTGCTCTTTTTGTTGAAACGAAAACAAAAAAAGATACAAGCACAAAATTTCATGATTGGGATGAATTGAGATTTGACGGCAATATCGTTAATACTAACACTAGGGGAGGCAGTTTGGTACAAGTGCACCCTAATCTAAAAATGATTAAAGCAAATGCTCCAAGTATAAACAACCCTCTAAATTCAGTAGTACATTTTAAAGTGCCATTCGCCAATGATCATATACATATATTTCTGGTATATTTTCATGCATCTTCTCGCATTGAAGAAACTGTATTTACAATGGCTGCATTGTATAAATATTCCATTATTATTGGAGATTTTAATGTTAATAAAAGGAAGAAAGCACAACTTAAACACTTCACAGA
Source organism: Monochamus saltuarius (assembly GCA_025584915.1). Taxonomy (NCBI): domain Eukaryota; kingdom Metazoa; phylum Arthropoda; class Insecta; order Coleoptera; family Cerambycidae; genus Monochamus; species Monochamus saltuarius. The sequence continues at coordinate 39,607,061 of CM046723.1, forward strand.
AAATTCTTTCTTCAAAATGGCAATGACTCCACCGACATTTTTAATGGAAAACAACAAAGACACAACTCCAGACCGAATACTTTACTCTGAGAGTCTCACTAATAATATTATCAAAATCGATACACATCCAGACACAGGTTCAGATCATTTGGCAATAGAACTAACAATTGACCTCAAAAACACTATAGTTCACAATGTTAATTCGTTCATCAACATCCACAAATGTAACATAGATAAAGTAAACTCTGCAAACACGGAATTCCAGGAAACAACTACTCTGCGGGCTAATGCCCGACCAGCATTGAATTACACCTATAGCAACAGCTAGAGTCATTCGTCAGACGCCCACCAGACATATACCGGTTTCGAGCTTATTAGCTCTCATCAGTATGCCATAGGTGAGGTATCCGACGAATAATCCTAACTGCTTTCGTCTGTCTAACCCGACAGAAGGGACCATGAGTACGCGGTGTAGAACTAACAACTACATCTATCGGCCGTTCGCTACTCCATGCCGGACTGAAAATGTCACAGACACGAAGCGTTCTACATGCAGTAGACACCATTGAAAGCTGTCGACCTTTATCGCGATCGGCGAGAAACGATATTTTGCAAACACGGAATTCCAGGAAACAACTACTCTGCGGGCTAATGCCCCGACCAGCATTGAATTACACCTGAAAACCTATAGCAACAGCTAGAGTCATTCGTCAGACGCCCACCAGACATATACCGGTTTCGAGCTTATTAGCTCTCATCAGTATGCCATAGGTGAGGTATCCGACGAATAATCCTAGCTGCTTTCGTCTGTCTAACCCGACAGAAGGGACCATGAGTACGCGGTGTAGAACTAACAACTACATCTATCGGCCGTTCGCTACTCCATGCCGGACTGAAAATGTCACAGACACGAAGCGTTCTACATGCAGTAGACACCATTGAAAGCTGTCGACCTTTATCGCGATCGGCGAGAAACGATATTTTGCAAACACGGAATTCCAGGAAACAACTACTCTGCGGGCTAATGCCCCGACCAGCATTGAATTACACCTGAAAACCTATAGCAACAGCTAGAGTCATTCGTCAGACGCCCACCAGACATATACCGGTTTCGAGCTTATTAGCTCTCATCAGTATGCCATAGGTGAGGTATCCGACGAATAATCCTAGCTGCTTTCGTCTGTCTAACCCGACAGAAGGGACCATGAGTACGCGGTGTAGAACTAACAACTACATCTATCGGCCGTTCGCTACTCCATGCCGGACTGAAAATGTCACAGCCACGAAGCGTTCTACATGCAGTAGACACCATTGAAAGCTGTCGACCTTTATCGCGATCGGCGAGAAACGATATTTTGCAAACACGGAATTCCAGGAAACAACTACTCTGCGGGCTAATGCCCCGACCAGCATTGAATTACACCTGAAAAACCTATAGCAACAGTTAGAGTCATTCGTCAGACGCCCACCAGACATATACCGGTTTCGAGCTTATTAGCTCTCATCAGTATGCCATAGGTGAGGTATCCGACGAATAATCCTAGCTGCTTTCGTCTGTCTAACCCGACAGAAGGGACCATGAGTACGCGGTGTAGAACTAACAACTACATCTATCGGCCGTTCGCTACTCCATGCCGGACTGAAAATGTCACAGACACGAAGCGTTCTACATGCAGTAGACACCATTGAAAGCTGTCGACCTTTATCGCGATCGGCGAGAAACGATATTTTGCAAACACGGAATTCCAGGAAACAACTACTCTGCGGGCTAATGCCCCGACCAGCATTGAATTACACCTGAAAACCTATAGCAACAGCTAGAGTCATTCGTCAGACGCCCACCAGACATATACCGGTTTCGAGCTTATTAGCTCTCATCAGTATGCGTGAGGTATCCGACGAATAATCCTAGCTGCTTTCGTCTGTCTAACCCGACAGAAGGGACCATGAGTACGCGGTGTAGAACTAACAACTACATCTATCGGCCGTTCGCTACTCCATGCCGGACTGAAAATGTCACAGACACGAAGCGTTCTACATGCAGTAGACACCATTGAAAGCTGTCGACCTTTATCGCGATCGGCGAGAAACGATATTTTGCAAACACGGAATTCCAGGAAACAACTACTCTGCGGGCTAATGCCCCGACCAGCATTGAATTACACCTGGAAAACCTATAGCAACAGCTAGAGTCATTCGTCAGACGCCCACCAGACATATACCGGTTTCGAGCTTATTAGCTCTCATCAGTATGCCATAGGTGAGGTATCCGACGAATAATCCTAGCTGCTTTCGTCTGTCTAACCCGACAGAAGGGACCATGAGTACGCGGTGTAGAACTAACAACTACATCTATCGGCCGTTCGCTACTCCATGCCGGACTGAAAATGTCACAGACACGAAGCGTTCTACATGCAGTAGACACCATTGAAAGCTGTCGACCTTTATCGCGATCGGCGAGAAACGATATTTTGCAAACACGGAATTCCAGGAAACAACTACTCTGCGGGCTAATGCCCCGACCAGCATTGAATTACACCTGGAAAACCTATAGCAACAGCTAGAGTCATTCGTCAGACGCCCACCAGACATATACCGGTTTCGAGCTTATTAGCTCTCATCAGTATGCCATAGGTGAGGTATCCGACGAATAATCCTAGCTGCTTTCGTCTGTCTAACCCGACAGAAGGGACCATGAGTACGCGGTGTAGAACTAACAACTACATCTATCGGCCGTTCGCTACTCCATGCCGGACTGAAAATGTCACAGACACGAAGCGTTCTACATGCAGTAGACACCATTGAAAGCTGTCGACCTTTATCGCGATCGGCGAGAAACGATATTTTGCAAACACGGAATTCCAGGAAACAACTACTCTGCGGGCTAATGCCCCGACCAGCATTGAATTACACCTGAAAACCTATAGCAACAGCTAGAGTCATTCGTCAGACGCCCACCAGACATATACCGGTTTCGAGCTTATTAGCTCTCATCAGTATGCCATAGGTGAGGTATCCGACGAATAATCCTAGCTGCTTTCGTCTGTCTAACCCGACAGAAGGGACCATGAGTACGCGGTGTAGAACTAACAACTACATCTATCGGCCGTTCGCTACTCCATGCCGGACTGAAAATGTCACAGACACGAAGCGTTCTACATGCAGTAGACACCATTGAAAGCTGTCGACCTTTATCGCGATCGGCGAGAAACGATATTTTGCAAACACGGAATTCCAGGAAACAACTACTCTGCGGGCTAATGCCCCGACCAGCATTGAATTACACCTGGAAAACCTATAGCAACAGCTAGAGTCATTCGTCAGACGCCCACCAGACATATACCGGTTTCGAGCTTATTAGCTCTCATCAGTATGCCATAGGTGAGGTATCCGACGAATAATCCTAGCTGCTTTCGTCTGTCTAACCCGACAGAAGGGACCATGAGTACGCGGTGTAGAACTAACAACTACATCTATCGGCCGTTCGCTACTCCATGCCGGACTGAAAATGTCACAGACACGAAGCGTTCTACATGCAGTAGACACCATTGAAAGCTGTCGACCTTTATCGCGATCGGCGAGAAACGATATTTTGCAAACACGGAATTCCAGGAAACAACTACTCTGCGGGCTAATGCCCCGACCAGCATTGAATTACACCTGGAAAACCTATAGCAACAGCTAGAGTCATTCGTCAGACGCCCACCAGACATATACCGGTTTCGAGCTTATTAGCTCTCATCAGTATGCCATAGGTGAGGTATCCGACGAATAATCCTAGCTGCTTTCGTCTGTCTAACCCGACAGAAGGGACCATGAGTACGCGGTGTAGAACTAACAACTACATCTATCGGCCGTTCGCTACTCCATGCCGGACTGAAAATGTCACAGACACGAAGCGTTCTACATGCAGTAGACACCATTGAAAGCTGTCGACCTTTATCGCGATCGGCGAGAAACGATATTTTGCAAACACGGAATTCCAGGAAACAACTACTCTGCGGGCTAATGCCCCGACCAGCATTGAATTACACCTGGAAAACCTATAGCAACAGCTAGAGTCATTCGTCAGACGCCCACCAGACATATACCGGTTTCGAGCTTATTAGCTCTCATCAGTATGCCATAGGTGAGGTATCCGACGAATAATCCTAGCTGCTTTCGTCTGTCTAACCCGACAGAAGGGACCATGAGTACGCGGTGTAGAACTAACAACTACATCTATCGGCCGTTCGCTACTCCATGCCGGACTGAAAATGTCACAGACACGAAGCGTTCTACATGCAGTAGACACCATTGAAAGCTGTCGACCTTTATCGCGATCGGCGAGAAACGATATTTTGCAAACACAGAATTACACCTGGAAAACCTATAGGAACAGCTAGTCATTCGTCAGACGCCCACCAGACATATACCGGTTTCGAGCGCTCATCAGTATGCCATAGGTGAGGTATCCGACGAATAATCCTAGCTGCTTTCGTCTGTCTAACCCGACAGAAGGACCATGAGTACGCGGTGTAGAACTAACAACTACATCTATCGGCCGTTCGCTACTCCATGCCGGACTGAAAATGTCACAGACACGAAGCGTTCTACATGCAGTAGACACCAGGAAACAACTACTCTGCGGGCTAATGCCCCGACCAGCATTGAATTACACCTGGAAAACCTATAGCAACAGCTAGAGTCATTCGTCAGACGCCCACCAGACATATACCGGTTTCGAGCTTATTAGCTCTCATCAGTATGCCATAGGTGAGGTATCCGACGAATAATCCTAGCTGCTTTCGTCTGTCTAACCCGACAGAAGGGACCATGAGTACGCGGTGTAGAACTAACAACTACATCTATCGGCCGTTCGCTACTCCATGCCGGACTGAAAATGTCACAGACACGAAGCGTTCTACATGCAGTAGACACCATTGAAAGCTGTCGACCTTTATCGCGATCGGCGAGAAACGATATTTTGCAAACACGGAATTCCAGGAAACAACTACTCTGCGGGCTAATGCCCGACCAGCATTGAATTACACCTGGAAAACCTATAGCAACAGCTAGAGTCATTCGTCAGACGCCCACCAGACATATACCGGTTTCGAGCTTATTAGCTCTCATCAGTATGCCATAGGTGAGGTATCCGACGAATAATGAATGAATAATGTCGGGTTAGACAGACGAAAGCAGCTAGGATTATTCGTCGGATACCTCACCTATGGCATACTGATGAGAGCTAATAAGCTCGAAACCGGTATATGTCTGGTGGGCGTCTGACGAATGACTCTAGCTGTTGCTATAGGTTTTCCAGGTGTAATTCAATGCTGGTCGGGCATTAGCCCGCAGAGTAGTTGTTTCCTGAATTCCGTGTTTGCAAAATATCGTTTCTCGCCGATCGCGATAAAGGTCGACAGCTTTCAATGGTGTCTACTGCATGTAGAACGCTTCGTGTCTGTGACATTTTCAGTCCGGCATGGAGTAGCGAACGGCCGATAGATGTAGTTGTTAGTTCTACACCGCGTACTCATGGTCCCTTCTGTCGGGTTAGACAGACGAAAGCAGCTAGGATTATTCGTCGGATACCTCACCTATGGCATACTGATGAGAGCTAATAAGCTCGAAACCGGTATATGTCTGGTGGGCGTCTGACGAATGACTCTAGCTGTTGCTATAGGTTTTCCAGGTGTAATTCAATGCTGGTCGGGGCATTAGCCCGCAGAGTAGTTGTTTCGGAATTCCGTGTTTGCAAAATATCGTTTCTCGCCGATCGCGATAAAGGTCGACAGCTTTCAATGGTGTCTACTGCATGTAGAACGCTTCGTGTCTGTGACATTTTCAGTCCGGCATGGAGTAGCGAACGGCCGATAGATGTAGTTGTTAGTTCTACACCGCGTACTCATGGTCCCTTCTGTCGGGTTAGACAGACGAAAGCAGCTAGGATTATTCGTCGGATACCTCACCTATGGCATACTGATGAGAGCTAATAAGCTCGAAACCGGTATATGTCTGGTGGGCGTCTGACGAATGACTCTAGCTGTTGCTATAGGTTTTCCAGGTGTAATTCAATGCTGGTCGGGGCATTAGCCCGCAGAGTAGTTGTTGGAATTCCGTGTTTGCAAAATATCGTTTCTCGCCGATCGCGATAAAGGTCGACAGCTTTCAATGGTGTCTACTGCATGTAGAACGCTTCGTGTCTGTGACATTTTCAGTCCGGCATGGAGTAGCGAACGGCCGATAGATGTAGTTGTTAGTTCTACACCGCGTACTCATGGTCCCTTCTGTCGGGTTAGACAGACGAAAGCAGCTAGGATTATTCGTCGGATACCTCACCTATGGCATACTGATGAGAGCCAATAAGCTCGAAACCGGTATATGTCTGGTGGGCGTCTGACGAATGACTCTAGCTGTTGCTATAGGTTTTCCAGGTGTAATTCAATGCTGGTCGGGGCATTAGCCCGCAGAGTAGTTGTTTCGGAATTCCGTGTTTGCAAAATATCGTTTCTCGCCGATCGCGATAAAGGTCGACAGCTTTCAATGGTGTCTACTGCATGTAGAACGCTTCGTGTCTGTGACATTTTCAGTCCGGCATGGAGTAGCGAACGGCCGATAGATGTAGTTGTTAGTTCTACACCGCGTACTCATGGTCCTTCTGTCGGGTTAGACAGACGAAAGCAGCTAGGATTATTCGTCGGATACCTCACCTATGGCATACTGATGAGAGCTAATAAGCTCGAAACCGGTATATGTCTGGTGGGCGTCTGACGAATGACTCTAGCTGTTGCTATAGGTTTTCCAGGTGTAATTCAATGCTGGTCGGGCATTAGCCCGCAGAGTAGTTGTTTCCTGGAATTCCGTGTTTGCAAAATATCGTTTCTCGCCGATCGCGATAAAGGTCGACAGCTTTCAATGGTGTCTACTGCATGTAGAACGCTTCGTGTCTGTGACATTTTCAGTCCGGCATGGAGTAGCGAACGGCCGATAGATGTAGTTGTTAGTTCTACACCGCGTACTTAGAAGTAAACTCTGTCATGAAGAACTATATCGATGACGTCAAGTCTGCTCCAATTAGTAAGAGACTAATAACAGACTTTAATGAAAAATTGACAAGAGCAGTAATAGAAAATTCACCAACTGGCCAGAAAAATTATTACTCATATGAACTTCCTCCCTTTATCGTACGACTCATAAAACAAAAAAGAAAACTGTATAGAGATTATAAAATAAACCCTGATCCTAGTTATAAAACTGAACTAAACAAATATAGTAAAAATATACAGAAACTGATTCAACAATATAAGGAGGAGAAATGGTTGAATATATGTAACAACATAAATAAAGAACAAGGCAGAAACTACTGGCAACAAATCCGTAGGCTATCTCGATATAAACAATCGGATACTATTAAAACTTTAGAAGAGAACAACCAGCATTACACATCTGACCTAGATAAAATAAATCTTTTTGCCAAACACTTTGAAAAAGTATATTCTCTAGCTGAAAACACCCAGTATAATGAGGACACATATCAAGTCGTTAACAACTGGCACGAAACATACTTTAATGGCATCTCTCAATGTGAAAACCTTAGAATTGACAAAGAAGATTATTTCTCAATAATTAATAAGGGGAAAAATACAGCTCCTGGTAAAGATTATATTTCCAAACACATCGTTAGAAAATTAGACTACAACATCCATGCCTACATAATTAACATATATGAATTCTGTCTGAACCATTCCCATTTTCCATCTGAATGGAAACATGGCATGATGATCACTATTCCAAAACCGAACACTGACCACAGCAAAGTGAGTAATTATCGCCCAATTACATTATTACCAGTATTAGCTAAAAATTTTGAAAAAATCATTCTTAAACGTCTACAAGAAGCTATCGGACAATCAATTCCAAAGTACCAATTTGGCTTCAGAGCAAAAACATCTACCACTCACCCACTAATAATAACAACATCAAACATCCAAACCTCTAGAGTTACTGGACTTCACAGTGCGGCTGTTTTTCTGGATATCAGCAAAGCTTTTGACACGGTTTGGCATGCAGGACTACTATATAAACTTGAGTGTCTAAATTGCCCCAAATACCTAATCGACTTACTTAAAGACTACTTAAATAATAGGATACTTCAGATTAAAATTAAACAAAACCTGTCTCAAGAATTCTATCCTCAACAGGGTGTCCCACAAGGCTCTCCGCTTTCACCATTTTTATATAACATCTACTGTCACGACATTATGTCTGAATTAGGCGACATACAATCTAATACCAGTTTATATATTCTCCAATATGCTGATGATACCGCATTAATAAGCCATAATTCCAGTTTAAAACTAACGATAGAGAAACTCCAGCATCTACTCAACTCAATACAAAATTGGTGTAATAAATGGCGCATTAACATCAATCCTTCTAAATCTCAGTATATTATTTTCAATCACAAGATTAATCCAAACTCTCCTACCATCCAACTAAACAATCATATTATCCGCAGCAAGTCTTCAGTCAAATACCTCGGAGTTATATTAGATCAAAAACTCAACCTCAACGAGCACACAAATTCAATTAAAAAGAAGTGCATTGCCAGAGGGAAACACTTTCGCAGCCTAACATACAAAACGAGAGGAATTTCCAAGAAAACAGCTTCTCATATCTACAAAACCATCTGCAGACCAATCCTAGAATATAGTCATCCTCTTTATCTAAACGTCCAAAAGAAGGCAATTCAAAATATCAAAGTGGCGGAAACTTCTACAATAAGATTTATCACAAAAATCCGTCACCCCAGAAACCCTCTCCACAACCCTCCAAATGAGTTACTGTACGAGACTACCAACATAGAACCCATCAGCAAAAGATTGCAGAAACTATCCATTAAGTTCTGTCAAACCACCCACAACATGGACATGCTACAGCCCTTTTGCAAAACAAGAAATATCACCGATCGTCCTCTTAGAAAATATCCTACATCTACCACTTGGGAAATCTTGCAAGAGCTACGTCATTTATAAATTTTTCTTTTATGTATATTCATATTACTTTTTTTTTTTTTAAATATTTAAATATGTACAACATTCTTATTTCAATTATTTTTATCTCATATACCTGTAAACTGTAAAGCTGGCTGAAGGACTTCGGTCGATAGCCATTTGGTTATACCAATAAAATACGTTTATTATTATTATTATTATTGTCTGTTAAGGTCTACGTTTCTGTTCACTTTTAAATTTAAAAATTGATACCTAAAATAATAAGTATTGTGTTTTTATGGTGAAAGCGTAGGAGTAGCAGTCCATTATTAATACGTATCTACCCAGTTTTATGAAAAATGTAAAATATTTAGACACGAGAGCTTTATGTATTGGAATGGTATCAGTGCCGCATATTTTAATGTTTTAAAATAGTAGATGAAAAATACATACATTTTTGAAAACTAAATTAAATAAGTTGGTTCTATTAAAAGATAAGGTATTACAATGTCAATATCAAATGTCAAATTCTGACATTTAAGACCTGATGTGTATGTTTCCAAATACTAACATTAGTGTCGCCACACTACAGCACATTACATAATTCTAGATTGAAATTGAGTTGATTCGACAGACAAATATTACAAAAACGACTGGATTTAGTAGACAATGGTTGAAACTAAAAGAAATTTCTGATAATTAAGAAATGAATAAATATCACAGTATGTCAAATAATTAGAAGCAGATTGAACATTAAAATTGTTGCAAGTTTGCTTTACAAACCTTTGTCACGGAATTTGCCCCACTCACATCCAAACCGACGACTGTGGTATCGCGAAATGCTAAAATTGCCCCGATCGCCCCTACACGATTCTGTTAAACAAACAGTGCCGCGGATCGAGATGGGACTGGAAAAATCGGGAATCGACGGGAAGCATTCAAGTCGTACGGGAAAATGGATCTAGAGATACTGGAATATACTTGGAATATTCGTTGGGTCTATAAAAGAAGAATAAACGGCCGAGTTAGTCAGTCTTGTATTACAGTCTGAATTGAAGTGTTTAGATATAGAAATCAAAGTGATTTAGATAGCGATTAATTAACGGATTGTTTTTCTGGCAGTAAGAAAAAGACGGATTGGGAAATCCATGACACCTTGTTTAATTGAAGTTGAAGTTTAAAAAAATTAATTTAATAACTATTTTTTTTGAATAATTTTGTTTATGTACTTGATAAGGTCATTAAGATAAACTATTAGATAACATTTTACAATTAAAAACTTATTTCATCTTTTCATGACAGTAAAAATAATTCCATGCCATCCAAAAGATAATCTCTGGTTATTTTGCAAGCTGCTGTCATTCTTGAGTTATCGAGTTCTATCGGTACAGTTGAAAGACAAGATGCAATACAATATACAATTCCTTTTTAATAACAAAAATACGTACAGTGTCTTGAATTGTAGAGACCAAAGGTGATAATTTTTTAAAAAAAAATTTTATGAGCTTTAGTAAATGGAAACTTATTCAAATTTATCAGTTACCAGTAAAATTTCTAAATGAATTTATATTAAAAATTAAAATAAAAGAACTGTGCATAAATTATGCAGTAAGTAGCTTGTGTGATGGTATATTTCACAATGATAATAATTATAATAATCTTTATTTCCCAACATGATGATGATCTCAAAGATTTAAAAACACAGCTAATTGGCCGAGATTTTATAAATAATTATTAATTTGTCACAATTTCACAATTCAATTTCAAGATTAAGAATTGATGTCTGTACTTTAAATTGTAATTGGATCTCCCTGTACTGCTAAAATGAGAGATCTCTTAAGTATTTGAGGGCCAAGTAGTCACTTTAGTGAATGTTAATTTGTATTTTATGTATTTGAAGTAGTATATTTTTTGCTTAACTTACAAAATAATATCACACACTCCTCATTGCTTGCCATTTTTAGTATAGGGCTTGGAAATGTTATAGTATTATTTTCTTTTACACAATATACCTACATAATCTGTCATACGAAATAATGTACAAGTAAAGCAAACTTATTTAATATTTTGGTATATATGTAGATACATAATACATATACACCTATATTGCTTTGTGATTACTGAAAATGATTGACATTTTTTTGCAAATTATAACTAATATAATGGGTTTACTGTTAAATACATTAAATTACAAATATATATTTATTTATATAAATTGAAACAGGTTATTTAAGAAAATAATGTTCTTCTTTAAAGGAGTTAATAGAATATGTTGTTTGTAATAATATGACACATATATTGTTAGATTAAACTTTTTACCATAATAAACTAAATATTATTTTTGTAGTAGGTAGCTATACAATATCAAAAAAAATTTTTTTTCTCCAAATAATAAATTGCTAAAATTTGTTTAAAAGCATTACTTTCATGATTTGCATATTCGTAAATAATAAATCAATTTTTATGTAATAGATTAACAGAACGAGAGCGAAAGGAAAGGCAACATAAAAAGGACTTATTACGATTAGCACAAGAACATGAAAAGGCAAGAGAATTAGAGAGAGTGCAAAGATATCATATGCCCAGAGATTTAGGTAAAGATGCTACTTCAGATTATGTTGAAGTCGATGAATTAGAGAAGGCGCCTCAATCTGAACAAAAGAAATGGGAAAAAGATCAAATGGCTTCGGCTGTTTTTAAATTTGGTGCAAAAGATGCTGTTAAAAAAGAAGAATATGAATTACTTTTGGAAGATCAAATACAATTCATTCAAGCTCTGCAAATGCCTGGTAAGTATTTAAAATGTTTCAGATACAAGGTTTATAATACACTTAGGGTTGCAACCTTTTCATATTCTCAAGTAAGGACATTCTTATTATTTCATGTTCTCAAGTAAGGACATTTTTGTTTGAGTCCAATAGCAGGGGAAAGGGGGGGTGAGATTTGAATTATTTTTGCATATCATGTCACTTTTTGTTCTAATGATTACAACATTACTATTTTCAGTAAGTAAGGGCATATCTAGTAAAAGTAAGGACGGAAGGGCACAGAGGCTAAAGTAAGGACTGTTCTTTCGAAGTAAGAACAGAACAGGTGGCAACCCTAAATACACTGTTGTCATTTTTGAATATCTAAATATCTAGAAGAGTAGGTAATATACTAACCTAATCATAAAGAAACTGAGTTATCATACTGGTAAGAGGTGTAGGAAAGTTTTAAAATATATTTGAAAAGATAATTCTCTTACCTACAATGATAAAGTTTGATAGATCTCTAATAATAAAAGGGATATAGTGTGTCATAGATAGATAAATTTATTAATCTCTTTGTATCAAACCCATAACATGAGACAGGTCATTATACAAACAGTAAAAAATTAGTAAAAAAAAAACAGTTACAAATTACAGAAAATTCACATTAGAGCAAAACATACAACGATTAAAACAGGATACATCGGTACAATAAAAACAAATATAATGATAATAATATTTATTTGTCCTTTGTGACGTTTAAAAATGTTAAGGATATGTTATGAACACAGTATATAAATGACAATTACACAGTATTAGGTTTATGTGGAAGAATAACGCAGATTTAAATATTAAAATAACTTTAATATCAGTATCAATACTTTATAAATATTATATGTTATAATATTATTCTACATCTACTATACGACTGTAGTTAACTGTAGTTGAATGGTGAATAGTGAGTGGTAAATACAAAGAGATACACTTCTTATATATAACACTCTTCTGCCTACATCATTAATATTTAAGAATAACAAACATAGGCTCAATGAGATAAGGATGAACTTCATACTATAAACAAATCATGTAGAGACTAGTGGAGTATTTTATTTTTGTATATATCGAATACACAGAAATGTAAAACATTAACAATGCATAAATCAAGTACTTATTCTACGGATTTACAAAGAAGTATTTGAAAAATATTTGTGTAAATTATAACATGCTTTCGTCAACAAGATATCTTTGACCCTATTTTTAAAATGTTTGTTATGCAATGTTTTTATTGAAGCTGGAAGATAATTATAAAATTTTAAACTTATATAAGAAACAGTTTGCAAATTTTGTTAGTTGTTTTATGTTTAGGTAACATTATTAGGTTTACACATCTGGTCTCGTAGTTATGCAGTTCAAAACTCATACTAAATTTATATAAATTATCACAAACATACAAAAAACATTGATAAATATACATACAAGGAAAAGTAATTTCCAGGAAGCAAGAAACAGGAAGCTGTAGAATTAACTATATTATTAATATGTTCGCTTTATTTGAGGTTATTATCCACATATATACCCAGAAATTTTACAAACTTACAAGTTATTTGCGCATTTCCAATCGCAAATTGAAGAGAATGCTTGCGATTGTATTTAAGTAATGGAATTTAATACATACCTTTTTTGACAAGTTAACTATTAATCCATTTTCCTCACACCATTTTACAAAACTCTGGACACTTCAGTTAACATGTGGAGCTCCCCATGGCTCCTAGCTGTAACTATTGCGGAAGTGTTATCCTCTAAAAGAGTAATAAGATCTGCATTTATATTATCAGGTAAATCGTTTATAAACAGTATAAAGAACAATAACTACAGCATGGATCCCTGAGGAACTCCACTGTCAATGTCATGCAGCTCTGATATTTGATCTTTATATTTTACAACCTTTGTTCTATACGATATATGTAGCAGGAGTGTGATAGTGAGTTACATATTCTTGATAAATTCATCCAGCGAATAAAAACAATTTTATATCAGAAATGTTTTAAGAAGTTTAAATTTTATCAAGGTTTATTTGTTTTATGTTGGGTGGTAGCATGTTATAGAAATAACCTCCAGCATAGAATAGTGATTTATTATAATTGATCCTGTTTAACTTACTTAGATGAATATTACATTTAATTTGAGTACCTCCTATACTTGTGGATATCAAAGTTGTTTGGAAATTCTGCTTTATGTTGGAATCCATAGATTAGCAGTTTGTAAGATAAATACATGGGCAAGTGAAGATGTTGTAACCCTTGAAGCATAAGTCGTCACCTATAAATTATTGATGATAGTTTGTTTCATTATAAATCATGCACTGCTCTTTTTCCTATGTGTGACTTACTATTAGAGATAGATCTTATTAAGTACCTATAGTCAGCGGCCGAAATTGTAGGGAGTGACTAATGTTATAAACCTACTCACAATTTATAAAGTTTCAGGTATATCTTTTCGTTAATTTAATTATGAATGTAATTAATTCTATTAGTGGTTTGATCGAAGTGAGGAATATCGGATGATGACATGTATGAAGAGTTTAGAGCGCGAGGTCAAAATATGAGTGTAAGTGATACTGAAATATGTATTTCATTAACAAAATTGTACGTGAATAGCATATGTGTGCAAATAAAAAAGTGGTAAAGAAGTACAACTGTTAACCGAAAGTGATGGAAACTCGCGGAAGGAAGATTGTATTTTTAAAATGAGTTTTCCAAAAAAAAATTCTATTGCTATATCTTACAAGATGAAACTTCGTCCGTATAAATGAAGTCGAAAAGAGTATACTGATAGAATGGACAAAATAGTGATATGGCGAAGAAACTATTTAAAATAAATATTAAAAAATATGAATCTGGATCGAAGAATATATTAAATTTTGACTAAACATGGACGTATAAAGTCATACAGAAAGCGGTACAATATGATATAATAAGTGCTAATGTGTGACCGTTATAGTGACAGTAACCAAAAGTAAATAGTGTGTATGTATTCTAAAGCCTTTTGTCCTTTTGAATGCGGAATTCGCAAATATTTGCGCGATTTATTTAATGGTGGAAAAATCTCTATTTGTAACAAATTTTGTCAACTACCTATAACATTTTCTATCATTTTCATCATGAAACTGCCATGGTAGATTATCAGAAGCTCAAAACAAATTTATTAACACCACATAATAATGAAAGGGGCAATAATATTTGTAGTGTTTGACAGTTTCGCAAATTGCAATTGTCAAAAGTTGAGATTTTTCCGCCATAAATAATTAAAACAGAAGAACAGAATTTGAGGAAAAGGCTTAAGTGTGATATCCGCGCAGTGCGCATCAGGTAGGTGTAAGTGGGTGGTGGTGGGCAATCGCCGTCCAAAAGAACGGCATTCTAATTTGTAGAGAATGACACAGGTGTTGTTAATGTGCTAGGTTTAGCCGACTTCAACTTATTTTTGATAATTTTGTGTGCTTTAACTCTTCTCAAGTGGCACGCTTAGGTAATCATACCACCCGTATCTTCCGTACTCATCTCTGTGTTGTCTCTATTATTTTCGACTTTGGGTAACTGATAATACAAAATAAAAACTTTAAATATTTAAATATTCTTATTATTTTTATTATCTAATGCCTCGAAATTGGTAAAAACTGTTATATCACTGTTTCTACTCTAAAAATAATGGATGTAATGTAATGCAATTATTTTTGTCATTTTTATATATTTTTTATATCTGATCGCATTCAAATTTAGTACGCTTCGCCCGTCGCGCTAGTCTACAAGCTAGCGATTCTCTCTATAATTTCGGCCGCTGACTATAGCAAAAAACATTTTTTAACATTTACACAATCCTATGAAACAATATATACAACCAAATAGGTTATTGTGTGCCCTGTCAACGCCATTTTTAAAAAGTATTTGACAGCATCTTGGAATACACTATACTTATTATTGACGTTTATTTGAGGTTATGATCCACTTTATAAAGTCTTACGTGTAAGTCGATTTGACCTGGAAATTTATCCTCTCGGTAACCCCTATTTACTGAAAAGTTGTCACTAGTGGACGGTGAATATAAAATATGTTTATAAATATAATTTAGTTACAAGTTTTGCAAAAATGTGAAGTTTCATTAAAGTAGAATATTCTCAATTGACCTGTAAATTTATCCTCTCAGTAACCTTATTTACTGAAATACTTGATTATGCAGAACTGTAATAGAAAATTGAAATCAAGTTTTGTCAAAAATGTATTTGTTTACGTATTTTAACGATCTACAATAAGTTACATACAGATTTGGAAAGTGAGGATCTTGATGGTGAATTGTGTTTTGCCGCTTGCGTGTATTTGTGTCATGCTACATGCATACTTCCACCACAGCGTGTTTGCATCAGACAGTGTTGCCAGGTGGGAAAGATTCAGTGCATGAGAATAATTTCAAAGCATGAGGTTTGGAGAAAAAAGCATGAAATGGCTTAATTTATCAAAAAACACCTCTTGACACAGCTTAATTTTTAATTACTTTTGTAATGCCATTTTTATTTCATTAAAAAGCATTATGTTCTGCTATTTTATCATAATATTACATTGTAAGTAGGTACTTACAGGTACTTACTTAAAAATTATTAACCACGTAACCTTTCTAATTTATTTTTTTGTTAGGCCGGGCGAACGTTGAGGCGCAGTTGACGTGACGCAGGGTGACTCACGGGTCGTAAAATCTGTTGTTTTCAGAAAATGTAGGTACCCTTACGGAATAGAGTTAAGAATCACTGCAATACAGCGTGAATACAGCACACACACCGCATATCCGTAGACTGTCATACCCGTTTATGTATTCATTGCTAATTATTAAAAGAGCAGTCTACAATAAAGGACATTTCAAGTACCCAAATATTGTAGATACCTACCTCTATCTATTCAATTTTGCCCTCGATTTTGCCTTTATTTCTCGTTAGGTCTTTGTTTTGGTAGATTTCAAAGAGTAATTTTAATAATTTTATTATTTCTTTTTGTGTCTATTAAAAAGCATGAGATTTTGTAATCAAAATATGAGACCATGAGATCTCATGCAAAAGCATGAGACCTGGCAACACTGGCATCAGTTGACCGGACAGTTAGATTTGCAATGGCGAATTGGCGTTGGCGATCCGATTACCGTAGTAGTGGGGAATGCTAGACCAATGCACGTCGCCGCGCCTCTTATACTTCGTACCTGCCCTGGGATGAAGCGGCAATTTCTACTTTCTCTGTAAAGATCCGCAATTGCCGAATCTGTATATCTTCTACAGTAAGTAAAGTGGCATTAAAAAAAACATAAGTTTTCTCAACATTCCTGCTCTGTCGTAAGCCAAATCCTCTCGATTATTGTTCAATCTTTGATCCAGTTATCAATGGATCTTGCAATATAACAATGTGATAGTAAATCGGTTTGTTCTGACCCAAAGGAACTACTCTTGAAGTAGGTATGTCACATTCTTTGTCGTGCAGTCTCTATAGAAATATAAAAATAAATTAAGATGATTTGATTTATTGTTGCTGTTGACATTGAAATGGATAATTAAAAATATATATATACAACAAATACAGGGTGATTTAGTCATAATTAGGGGTAGGGGTGGGCGATAACGGTTTGGAACTATCGATTATTGATAAATAAAATAAACTGATATTATCGATAATTTCGCTATTAACGTCATTGTGACATAATAATAATAATATCTCTACCCCTCATTCTAATCACGAGGATTAGCCCAGAAGTCGAAGACTTGTGCGGAAGAGGGGGCGGCATATTATTATTATTAAGCAGGCCGCATTTGCGCCCAGGAACGACTTACGTTGGTAGGCCCTAATCACCATTCAGTGCAGGAATGAGGGAAACCTGGAAAACCTCATTAATTAGGGGAGTAGTCAAATGTCAACCGGTATCAACCTCTCACATTGACCCAAGCCAACATTCTTCCACCCTACCATACCCACAGAGAGGGTGCCAATCTCTCCACGAATATAGCTTATATACGGTCTACCGGCTGCGGGGGTCAAACCCACAGCGATCCAGTCACCTCCATTCAAGTACTGACGCCTTAACCGCGCTACCACTGACCGATGAAATAAACCTCTGAATTACCAAAATGCAACCGCATCTCACTCTTACGGCATATTTTTTATATAAATAAGGTGTTTATTTAGGTGAT
This sequence comes from Monochamus saltuarius, assembly GCA_025584915.1. Taxonomy (NCBI): domain Eukaryota; kingdom Metazoa; phylum Arthropoda; class Insecta; order Coleoptera; family Cerambycidae; genus Monochamus; species Monochamus saltuarius. Next base: position 39,625,009 of record CM046723.1, read on the forward strand.
AGAAAAATTAACTGTTGGCATGTTCAGTGGTGAGTAGGGGTGGGCGATAACGGTTTGGAACTATCGATAATTGATAAGTAAAATAAACCGATATTATCGAGTTATCGATAAATTATCCATATTATTGTTATTATTGATAATTTGATAATTTTGTATCTGTATTATCAATAATTATCGATATATCGATAAATATTCCCAACCCTAGTCATAATGTGATTAATTTTAAAGAAATATAGGGATATAATACAAATACGATTAAAAAAATGTTAATGCGTATTTACGCTGAAAAACAAAGATTTGTAATCAATATTTAAAGCTCATTTTCTGACAGTTGGCAGAATTGATTCATTCACAGCTCCCAAGCCAATGCGGTGTTGGCCTGCTCCAAGTCTCGAACGTACCAAGAGTGTCGTGTTACTGAAAGTTATGGATTGATTTGTTTCTCTTTTTAAATGTCGAATGTCGAGTACATTTTTTTTTTCGATTATGTCTTTATAAGGGCCTCCAAATGTGTGATTGAAGTTAATGACATGGAAAATTTTAATTACATACAAAGGAATGTATATCACATGATTATAAGGATTTATAATAAATTCCCCATACATATAAGAGACATGAATGTCAAGCATTTTAAAGAATATTTTAGAGACCTGCTGCAACAGAAGGCATACTATACATTAAATGAATTTTTTAATGATGAATTGTAAGTTTATCTTGTTATTCCGACCATGTAATTTTTAACATATGTACAAATAAAAACTATCTATCATTATGAATGAATCATCCTGTATAAGTACTTCTCAAAAATACAGAATATATTCCAGTAGAGGTTAGAAATACACTGCAATTTGAAAATATTGCTACTATTGTCTCTAAGGGTTTCCAAAAAAAATTAATGTTTGCTTCACAACTTTGTCTCCCTTGTAACGTTGTGTATAGTATATAATTTTCTACTTATCGGTCGGCATATTTTACAAGTCAGCAAAAACGGACTCAATATATTCTGCTATATCGAGTTACCGTCAATGTCAATATGATTTTATGTCTTGGTTGGTGAACAGCAAATTTTGTGTGCAATGAATTCATCAAAATCAAGTAGTGATTCATCCTCGCACACATTAAAAAGATGCTGAAAAAAACGTAAATTAGCCAAGCTTCTTCGTCACTGGGAAAAACTAAACTCAAACTTTGAAAATTCATCTTCATTAAAGAAAGTGAAAGTAAACTAGCAAGTACACTAATATGGCAGAACCATCATATTCTATCAATTACCGATATACTCGCGTCATGGTTGACATTAGGCAATTGCTTTTATTGTCAACGCAATTTTCGATATTTGGTCGCGTTAAAAACAACAATGTTTTGCAATTTCGTGCAATATATAAAGCAAACATTTAGTGTAGGATATAGTTTTATTACTCTCAGATGCAGTTTCTTAAATATTTTGATAAAAATATAATGAATTATTCATTTGTTCGTATGACGTAAGTCGTCTGAATTTTTGACGTGAGTATAGGAAAATAGGAAGACATTTACAGATGTCTAAAATATACTATACCTACAGACACATGGCAGGCATTTAGAGATGTCGCGGCAGTCCTTCAACAATTTGAAAGCTGTCTTCTATTTACAGATGGAGACAGTAATGAAATCCTTCCTCAAACAAGGGGAGCAAAACACTTGCCGCCTGCTCCATAGGTTAACCAAATACCTGCTGTTCAAAATGCTATTCAAGTAGATAGTATTAGGGGACAAACCCAAGGATGAGGGACATAATTGGTGACCTAAAATTAATAAATAATTTGCCAACAGATGAGGACATGATGTACACAAAGGCATATCAATAAAGGAAAAACAAAAAATCTTTGAAGTGTATCTGCCCCCATGAAATTTTAGGCCGTTAAAGCATTCGGTCCTGCCGAAATAGTTGCAGCCTTAAAAAGCTCTATCACCAATCAAGACATTCCTAAAGAATTTGCAACACCACATGACAGCAAGTTTTTTTGCCCTAGCACCTTTAAGTAAAATAATCACTGATCCAGACACACCCCTGGACAACAAAACAGAAGTACTTCCTGAACTAATCGATGTATCAAAAATGGTGGCAGGCGCCTTTCAACCCCTCTTCTTGCATAGATCGTATTTGATAACATCCTTTCTGAAGGGAAACCATCGCAAAACGGTCCAGGATTCCCAAACGACAAACACGACGAAACACAAATATGTTTTTGGTAACAATGTCTCAGAAAGCTTGAAAATATCTCAAGCTGTAAAACACATGGTAGAGGAACTGAGTGAACAACCAATAAAAAAAAACACGATATATCTAATCAAATACGCAAGCCTTGACATTAAAATAAAATTTTTACAAACCAGTCTTGAATTCCATTCACAAGTATTACACAAATTACAAAGCGGATTATCGGAGAAAAAAAGAAGGGGAAGGACCGGACACCGAACTATTAGATACTAATACAAAATACGGTAAGTCAGAAATACACTACACAGAACATCGGAGAAAATTCAGTCATACAGCTGGATTAAAGGATTCCCTTTAAGACAATATCATTTCAAAAGGCAAACGTTAACTTAAAAATAAATCTGTCTTTTGTTGGCAAGCTATAACAGATTTAAAAACCATTGGCGCCATAGAATCCTATAATCATGAACAACAGTTTATTACGGCACCTCATTTCAAAATTGAAGATTTAAAAGTAGCTCAAAACAGTATAAAAATAATTTCCTCACCAAAATTGACCTAAAAGATGCTTATTTTTTATGTGCCAGTTGCTAACAAACATAGAAGAGGTTTTACCATTTGGTCTAAACATTTTACCGGTCGTGTTCGCAAAAATACTTTGTCCAATATTTAAAAAAGTTACATTGAAAAAAATTCGATCAGTGGCTTACTTAGATGAGTGGTTAATCATAGCAAACACATATGATAAAAACTTGAAACACACTTTGTTTGTGCCACGTATTAAGCTCATTAGGCTTCATTGTTAACAAGTTAAATTCCAACACAAAGTTGCTCTGTGGCTCCTGTGGGGAACAGAAAAACCATGAGTTTTGGTCCGAAGAATAGTCCGAACTTTTATTTTATGTATTCTAAGTAATTTAATACTAGCTACAGTGCTTTTATGTTAGATATTATGGTATCCAAGGATTAAATGGTAGAGCACACTTGTGACCTTCCCTTGAGATTACCATAAATTGTAGATATTGTTTTTTTGTTTATTGATTTTCCCTGCTTTTTTGGAAATAAAGACATTTATTATTATTATTATTATTATTAATTAAAGTAGTAAATCAACATACTGTTTTAACGGCCTATTATGGACAATTTGTTAGTATAATGTCTTATGGAATCATATTGTGGAGTCGATCACATATTAACGAGGTATTTATAGTACAGAAGAGAGCAGTCAAAAATTTTAGTAAGTTTGAAATCACGGGAATCTTGTCGAAGACATTTAGAAAAGTTAAATATGTTAACAGCTCCAACTCTCTTTTTTGTATATGAATGCTACGAATATCAGACTAGACATATAGACAACCTGCTCTACCCAATACATAACACGATGGTTCTTGAAAAAACTGTTATTACAAGTGTCTCCATTTTTATAATATTTGCCTAGCAAAATTAAGAACAATCCAAGCCTGGTTTGTTTTCAAAAATATATAAGAGAATGCTTATTACGGACAGAACCTTTTGTTTTGCAGGAAATAAATGTATCGGTTTTTAGATAAATTTTATTAGGTTACTTGTTTATTTTTGTAAAATTTGTTTCTATTGTTTCTTTTTTTAGTTTTTAACACTATGTTTTTGGTATGTAATAAATCTATCTATCTATTATTATTACTATCTGTTGCTGAGGTAATATGATAATTAGCTTTTGACTTATTTAATTTTTGTGATATATATTTATAGTCTCACCTACATCTGTAACCTTGTATAATTAGTCATGTGACTGTAGGATGGTGCAAAAAAAGAATTAAAATTAATCTTTTAAGTGTAGGTCAAGGATGATTCCAGAGATCGACAACAATTTTCATTAATTAACAATTCTAGGCGCAGTTTTACTGATTTTGATTTTTGAAACCACTTACTATTAGTGTTTTCTACATAGCATTAAAGTTGTAAACACTATGTATTATATCAATATATGATTATGCAATTTTTCGTTAGATTGCATGTTTTATTTATTTATTTTATTAGGATCGTCAGAAAAGAAAGAACCTGAATTGACTGAAACAGAAAAAAAGAAACTTAGTATCGAGGAAACTAAAAAAAGTTTACCTGTTTATCCTTTTAGAGATGATTTAATTCAAGCTGTTCGTGAACATCAAGTTTTAATCATTGAAGGAGAGACTGGTTCAGGGAAAACTACACAAATTCCACAATATTTACATGAAGCCGGCTTTACAGAAAATAGTAAGTAGTACTTAATTTAGCAATCAACTAAAACTGGTTGTCCTTGGTTGTCATAATATATTTACTTTACTCTACTATCTGCTAATTTAAAATTTACCTACCACACATACACAGATATATGTATAATATAAATAAATTATAGATTTACTTTACACTTTCCGCATGCCTTATGCTGTCTAAGTTCGTCATGGATTTCATGTTGCAAACTTTATACAGATTTAAACAACTCCACATCATTTAAATTCCACTAACAAAAACGAATTTATGTTACCATTAAAATAGTAAGGTAATTTGACAGCTGTTAGAATATATTATAACATGGCGTCTAAATTTGATGTTTCTAGTATATCAAATCAGTATATAGGGTGTTCCCTAAAATACTAATCTGCAATTAGTCTTTTTTTAATTAAATATATGGTTGATGAGTTACAATTCATTTTTTTAAACTGCACTCAAACTCCTGTCTACGCTGCTTTTGAACAGCGTCCGAGTTTCACTGCTTACAGTGTTGCCAGTTGTCACCACTTTAAATTGTCTGTATGCAAGTAACAGAGCTATAAATAGCAAAACATTGTGATGAATAATATTGGTAGGTGAATATGCATACATAACTAAATAAATGTCAGTAAAGCTTATTTTTGTTTCATAAAATGTGTATAATTCAGAATTTGTAAATTTAATTATTAATCTAAATTTGTAATATTTTTAAAATAATTTTATAATACAAAGTATTTGCTACTATTTTTTAAGCAGTGTGAATTACTCTGACATAGACCTAGTTTATAAAATAAGTACCAAAGTACGATTTTCTTTGAGAAACATTTTTTGCACGAAAAAATAAGTTCAGTTATATACAACACTGAGTAAACTTATTTATTGAGTAATTTTATCCTATCCACGTTGGCAAACTATGTCTATTACCTCTACATAAAACCTTGGATTTTGTAATAAATCTGTTAAGACATTAAATGTCCTCTGCTTTTGACATTTTTGTCAAAATTATTAAAGTCCAAAAAATCATTTGAGTTCTGCAAATTTTTTTCACTAGTATTAAAACATGTATTTAGCCTAACAGTCTATTTTAAAAGGTGATGTTCCAATAGTTAACTATTGCACATAGTTACTTGTCTGGCTATATCCTGAAAATGTATCAATTTTATAATTCTATTTACAAGGAATTGTAGCTCTAGTTATCTTTATCTATTTTATAAGAATAGATAATTTAATCCTTCTTATTTTGCTTACTGGTCAAGTGTCAAAATTAAATATTTTGGTATATTATTAAATATATGATTTTGTTGTTTTTAATTTTGTGGTGATAAATTTTTATGTGTAAATTGTGAATATAATATAGAATAAAATCAACCGATTATCCTGTTTTTTAGTTTATTGATTCATAGTAAAATTTTTTATTCTACAGTGCATGTAGAAGTCACATTCTAAGTAAATGTCTACCAGTGGCGGCTCGTCGTATGAAGCAACTGAGGCCAGGCCTCCCTGTAAAATTTGGCTCTCACCCTGTATATTTTAATACCCCATAATTTCTAATTACCTATTACATTTATCAGAAATCACTATAACGGAATAAAATAATTATTGCTTCAATTGTAGCCCTCATAAGTTATAAATAATGGATCTAGACTACGTTTCAATATCCTGCCGTTTCTACCAGAGCGGGGAGTCACAGGTCACCCACCAATACCACCACAGTGAAGCGCAATTTGCCGAGCCTCAAATTTCTTCATATATGCCTAATACATTATGGCTTCCCCCATCGTGCGATACGGTCAAAGTCAATGTTTTCCGTTATAATTTGAGACCCGATTGCTGGCGCCTCTTATTCTCTCTCACTCTGTTTTCCGGCAAATTGACGACGTATAATGTGTGTAACGCGATTAACCGATTACTTGAGTGTTAATATTTTTAATTTCCATTGGTTGATTAGTTGCTACTATTGAATGTGATTTCTTAGATATTCTCAAAATTAGGTGGTTAGTTTTTAAGAACAGGGCAAGTATTAATTTAAAGTAAATAAAAATTAACTTCATTACAGGGTAAGACTACATTTCACATACCTAATATAAATATATCATATTTTCGATAGGCTCATCGATAGGTAATAATGAATCTCTCTCACGATATTTAGATTTTTAAAACAATTTAAAGACATTGAATTTGCAATTTGAGCAACATATACAATGAAATTTTAGCGTGCACAGATTTACTTTTCCAAATTCTACAAGTTAAACACTTAAATGTAAACTACTGCTCTAAACAAATTAAAATCACTAATCAAAGAATTTCTGAATTAAGAGACGAAGAGAAATTTAAAAATATTTTTGATAATTACCTACTAAATTAGGAGTAAAACGGGGTAAAAGTTGCGACAAATTAGAAATAATAATAATACTACAAAATTATAGATTGAATTTCCCTTCAACTAAGTACTCATTTTGGAAATTTACACAGTAAACCTTTTTGACAAAGAGTTGGAAAAACGAACTTTATATTTTGTACAGAGACAAACAATTTCGTAATTTATAAGTTCAAAAAACGGTAAAAATATACAAGGAAATTGAAATGGTATTTTCTGAAACATACAAATTATTCTACTTAGTTTTAATAATTCCTGCAACAAGTGTTTCAATTTTATGAAGACGTAAATAAATTTACAAATTTAAGTAGTAGATCTGTTTGATATAAAGTGTTTAAAAATATTTTCTTCAAAGTGAAGGCAAACGAAAATGAAAATTTAGCAACCTTGTTTTATATATGGGAATAGATAAGTAGGCTGGCTACTTTGAAAATTTGTTTTTAGGTGTTTTCATATTTTTTAGCGTTCTTAAATGAATTAGAAACGCTAGATTGGCCCGATCGCCCCTACGCGATTCTGGTAAAAAAACAAATAAAGCCGTGTATCGAGGCACAACTGGAAAAATTGAGAATCGACGAGAATCGTTCGAGACATGGGTCTAGAGATGCTAGAAAATACCTGGAATATTTGTTTGGTCTATAAAAGAAGAATAAACGGCCGAGTTAGTCAGTCTTGAATTACAGTCTTGAATGACAGTCTCGAATTGAAGTGTTTAGTTGGACATTTCCTGGAGTTTCAAAGTGAAATAGTGTTTAGTTGAGTTGTAATTAGTATTCAGTAGTATACAGAGTAGTTAATAAAGATGTGATTAATTAACGGATTGTTTTTCTGGTAAAAGAAAAAGTCGTGTTAAGAAACCCGTGACAATTTGGTGTCGGAAGTGGGATTTAAGGAAGTTTGAAGAACTTTATACTGAAGTGAGACAAAGACCCAAGTGTGACATATCACCGCACTCGTCGTAACTTAAGGAAGTGAACGATGGTATTTGCAAAGGACAATCTCGAACATTCTAGAACTTTATACGAGAGTGAGACAAAGACCCAAGTGTGACATATCACCACACTCGTCGTGAATTAAGGAAGAGAACGTAGTATTTGCAAAGAACAATCTCGAACATTCTAGAACTGTATACGAGAGTGAGACAAAGTTGTGTTTATTTGACTACTTGTGAAAATTTGCAGATTCTTTCAAAAAAATGTTGTTTAAATGTGCCTTGTATCACTCCAAATGCAACCGTAATATATTACAAATTTCAAATAATGTACCAAAATTGGATTATTATTATATATTAGAAGTTTTTCTTACAGTAAGATAGCTTTATCAACAGTATTATAAAAATTACTATAAAATCATTAGGGATGTTTCAATATTTTCAAAAATTATGTGATCAGTTGAAAGCATAGACTTACAAAAAATCTAAGGTTCAAAACCTTATTGAAAAGTTATTGAAAAAGATACTTTTAGGTACAAATATTTTTAGGATACATTATTTTAAAATTTTACTATTTTTATACAAATAACCTATATGTCTATTGTGTAGTTTTTATGTCCTTTATGTTTAATTCCATAATCTATAATTTTCTTCCCTTTTTTCATCTAGAACTGTAATTTTACACTTCTAGTTTTAGTATCAAGCAGTGCCGGTTTAAGTCAACTTTGGATCCTGGGCATAGAAGACTTTATGAATATTCCTTAACCGTTCATTTAAGATAAAACAAAATTTCTATTAATGGAATGTTTACTGTAACAAATAATGAAAAATAGAACAGGAATAAACACAATTTGTCTAGCAGTGGGTAAAACAAGGGTGATAGTGCTTAAAAAAAGAACTTTTTTGTGTACTTAATAATTTTTTTGACAATAGCAAAAATGAAAACTAAAGACTTTTTCATAAAAAAGACACTTACCAAATAAAATATATATTGTATATTCAGCATTTGAAAAATGATTAATTTTCTGCAACAATTGCTTATCACTTGTTAAACATTTTTATAATAAAAAAAAACCACATGATCTACTAATCAATGATTATTTGTATAGAAATATCTGTAAATATAGATACCTATTGTATGTAAAAGTATTTGGACTTTTAATTTTTGCTATAAAGTTATCAAAAAAAATACACACAAAAAATGTTTCGGCATTTTTAAAGCACTATCCCCTTGTTTTACCCACCCCTCGACAAATTGTTTTAAATTTAAAAAACAGTATAAAAAGTTATGAGATTGTGTCAAATTTCATTTTGGGCCTAGAAAACTCAGTTAAATTTATGGTACACGCAACAAAAACATTTGGAATATAAAGATGAGTCATTGGATGCATTGAACCATGTAAGCCCTAACCTATGCGAAAAAAGTATACGTACAGCTAGCAAAGTCGGCAAACTTTTTTTATAGCCAAAGTGATCATTATATGAGCTAGTGACTGTTGATTAAGGTTATGTATTAAGATACTTAACGTCACTTCTCTCCTTTACTAGACGGTATTTTAGCAATTTGTTCTGATCAGATAGTAAATGTTAGCGCTGATCTTAGCACACTGCTCAGTACTTGCACCATTGAATGGGGCCACATATTATCAAATCTCTACTCTAATGTTCTACTTATTCTTTACGTAATAGCAATTTTTAACGTCAAACTGGAAATTAAAATGATATGACCTTACATCCACTGAATTTTTGCAAAACTGTTATCTTTGTTTTACTTTTTACTATCCTATATTGGCTTTTAACATTAATAGAATTGTAAAAATATACACTTGAATAAATAAATTATCCACACTAAAATAACACTAACCACAAAATACGCCAAATTTTGGATGGAAACTACACAATGTTCTCATAAACTTTAACATTCTTCAAAACAAAATACTCAAGTTTGAAAACACCCACTAATATCCCCTTCAGCGGTGGCTTCCTGTACCTGAAAATATTTTGGGATAAATAAAAATATATACAAGTAAAAACATTTCAACTCATGTTTTCTATTGACTTTTTCCTTAGTTTTAATTCACAAATTTATGAGAATATAACCTCAAATTTCTAAATTGTCATACGTCTCTCACAAGTCATATTTATTAGATTATTATAAAATTTATAAAATCACGTTTTTGGAAAAATGTTATCACTATTTGTTTTAAAATTAAAATAAAGACATTACAGATCACGAATTATATAAAATACGAATATAAATTGTCATATTTTTTATTATTTTTTTTTTAATATGAACTCTAGACGTGTGTTCTTACACCTCTATTGGTAACTAAAATAACTAAGAATTAATGCTAAAAATTGAAAGTAGATTTCATTGCGAATACATCTGTAGTTCAAAGAATGTCGCAAAATACATTTTTATGAGTGTCATTAATATTGCAAATGTTTGTACATGCTGGGAATCAGTTTTGGAAAGCAAAAAATAATTGTACTACAAACATTCATTGGCAACTCTTTGAAGGATATGGAGAAGGTATGATGAATGAAATGAATGTGTGAAAGTGTTTTCAATTATTTAATGGAGGTAGAAAAAATATCTATGATGAGGTACACTCCGACTATCAAAGCGTTATAACTAAAGACCGTATTACATATTTTTTTAATTTATGTTATATCCAAAAACTATAAATATGTAAGGCGTATGAAGTAATGTAACAACTAATTTATGATTTTTCTTTTAATTAAAAGTTTTTACTAAATTAAGGTATTGGGTATTGTATAAAAACTATTAAAAAGATAAATGTGTATAAATATTATTAAATCAGTATTATGGGACAAATTCAAATTTCTTAAATCACTAATATGTATATTAATATTAACTGGAAAATGCACAATGAGCGCCATCTACAAAAATATTTGTGTTTTTAAGTTAAGAAGCCTGGGAATTTTATGTGAATTACGCTGTACTGTACTTTGGTATTAAATTTACTCTCAATCCTTTGACGGAATGTTGAACAATCTTTGACTTTGGAATTCAATGATACACATTACTCCTTTGCTGCATAATATTTATTACACAGAAACCATTTTTTAGGTAAAAAAATTGGATGCACACAACCAAGAAGAGTGGCTGCAATGTCTGTAGCAGCTAGAGTTGCTCAAGAAATGAGTGTTAAGTTAGGAAATGAAGTTGGATATGCCATCAGATTTGAAGATTGTACTTCAGAACGTACAGTTATAAAATATATGACAGATGGTACATTGCATAGAGAGTTCTTGTCAGAACCCGATTTACAATCATATAGTGTTATGATAATTGACGAAGCCCATGAACGTACTTTGCATACTGACATCTTGTTTGGTTTAGTTAAAGACATTGCAAGATTTCGACCAGACTTGAAATTATTAATATCTAGTGCTACGCTTGATGCTCAAAAGTTTTCAAACTTTTTCGATGATGCGCCAATTTTTCGAATACCGGGCAGAAGGTTTCCTGTTGATATATATTACACCCGTGCTCCAGAAGCAGATTATGTAGATGCTTGTGTTGTTTCAGTATTACAAATACATGTAACTCAACCGTTGGGTGATATATTAGTATTTTTAACAGGTCAGGATGAAATAGAAACTTGCCAAGAACTACTACAGGATCGTATAAGACGATTAGGGTCAAAAGTGAAGGAACTTATAATTTTACCAGTTTATGCAAACCTTCCTAGTGATATGCAAGCAAAAATTTTTGAACCAACTCCACCTGGTGCAAGAAAAGTTGTTTTAGCAACAAATATTGCAGAAACATCACTTACTATAGATAACATAATTTATGTAATAGATCCAGGATTTGCAAAACAAAACCATTTCAATTCTCGCACTGGTATGGAAAGCTTAATGGTTGTGCCCATTTCAAAAGCATCTGCCAACCAAAGGGCTGGAAGGGCAGGTCGAGTTGCAGCGGGAAAATGTTTTAGATTATATACAGCTTGGTCTTACAAACATGAATTGGAAGATAATACAGTACCTGAAATTCAGAGAATAAATTTGGGAAATGCCGTTTTAATGCTGAAAGCATTGGGAATTAATGATTTAGTGCATTTTGATTTTTTAGATCCACCACCACATGAAACTTTAGTATTAGCTTTAGAACAACTATATGCCTTAGGTGCCTTAAATCATCATGGAGAACTCACAAAATTAGGTAGAAGAATGGCCGAATTTCCAGTTGATCCTATGATGGCTAAAATGCTAATTGCTTCAGAAAAGTAAGTATTCTGTAGGTATATGACAGACATAAAGTACTTTTTATATGGGAGCAGTTTTTGTTTTAAATCTTAATACAATACACAGGTGGTCTGTTAAGAACCAAGACAACTTTCTAAAAATTTTTAATATACGCATTCTAATGAGTAATAAAATTGCCCATTTTTTAGATACAGAACATGTTTATACAGGGTGATTCAGAACTTATCTAAAAAAAAATTTTGAGTGTTCAGGGGCCTCTTACAAATACAATTTTGTAAAAAAAATCAAAGAGCAGTTCGAAAATAATTTAAAAATACACTTCTGCACGACACTGGAAACTGGTCCACAGTAAAACCTTATAAGGCAGCAATCTGCGACCGGACAAAAAATGGAAAGAAATATTCAAGGAAAGAAATAAATAACATTTTATAATGTCGATTTTATACAGCAAATTTATCTGTTTTTACCGCTATTGTTATTAATTATTAATAGATTTACTAACACAAATGTTTCTGCATCTTGTCCGTTTTGAACTCGTTAGTTATTGGCAGCAACTACGATATGTTTCCCCGTAAATCGTCAATAGTATGTATACACTTAATTTTGTAAATATCTCCATAAAAAGAAGTCCAAATGATTTAAAGTCAGGAGATTGTGGTGGTCATGGTACTGGTCGTCCTCATCCAATCCCTTGGTATTATTGCTTGAACACGCGGTACATGGTAAAGATATAATTGAACCTCGTGTATGATATGCTACAATGCTGCAATATGCCGTAGAAATCCTGGATCTCCATCTCTTTTACGATTCGGTTTCAAATTTACCTCACGTTGCACTACACTTGCACTCACTGCACACCACAGTAAAAGTAGCACATTTGGCACATGTTTACCGGGAAATTGTTCTGCTACAGCATTTTCACATCGTCATAAATTAAAATGATATCCATCAACTCCGAGATGATACTATACACGTAAGTCCTTTTTGACACTTGAAGAACTAATGTAAAGACAGCGATTTAAATGTTGACAATACTACAACTTCAATAATGTTTTAGTCGGAAACTATAAGGATTTTACAAAAAAAACAATTCTTACAATATTCAAATTCTTTTAGATAAGTTCTGAATCACTGTATAATGTTGGAAAATCAAATTTTTTAAAGCATAAGTGCTGAACACACTGGTGTTATAAGTTTTTTCATACAAAGTAGAGGATGCTGTTTGCATTTCCTCTAACTTTTTCAAGTTAGGTCTCTCCCCTTCTAGGTTATGTGATATGCTAAACTTCGTTTTACACAGAAAAGGTGCTTTTAATAAATTTGTTAATAATACACCATTTTCGAGAAACATGTGAAAAACTGTGGTAAAGTCAACCAGGCTTGATCTGTGTAATAACACTTATTTATCAAATTTGTATGTTTCTTAAGTTTTTTCATCAAAATGAAAAAAAGCTGGGTGGCAAAGTTTTTGGGGACCGACACCGTATAAGAATTTTATATTGTGAATGTTTTTTAATTCTTCTTAGGTATTTTAATTTAGGAATTTTGCCCTTTATATATTTTTGTTACTTAATTAAATCTTTTCAGATATAAATGTTCTGAAGAGATGGTGACAATAGCTGCTATGTTATCAGTGAATGGTGCCATATTTTATAGGCCAAAAGATAAAATTATACATGCCGATACTGCGAGAAAAAATTTTAATCATATTGGTGGAGATCATTTAAGTTTATTAAATGTTTATAATCAGTGGAGAGATTCCGATTTTTCAACACAATGGTGTTATGAAAATTTTATCCAGTATAGGTATTGTATTTATTTTTCAATTATTGTTATATTTTTAATAGATACATTTTTTAAAATAATATTTTCAAACAGAAGATCAATTTTGTTTTCAGTTTAAATTTGAGAATCAAATGATGTAAAATAGATTATAGAGGGTGTAACTTTCAATGGAGATCAGATTTATATGAAGGCTACCGTGGAAAATATATAATAATAATAATAATAATAATACATCTTTATTGTAAAAGAGAATACAAGGGCGAAGTTATAGCCTTGGGCTACTCTTCCATTTAAACCCTATACATATTACATCAAACATACAAAGTAATAAACATACGATAAAAGTAGTAAAAAAGAGAGAGTACAAACAAGTAGTATATATTAGTGATGGGAAGTGTCGGTACTTTTGTGGACTCGTTCATTCCGGTTTCGTTCCACAATCCGGAAGATTCGTTCCTTGGCAATCTAGGTTCCTTGGAACGAAGTTGTATGGCAGCACCGCAGCACCAGGGATCGGTTCTCGGTCCATCGGGTTGTATTGTGTTGTACTTGAAAATAACAACGCTCTTTTGCGTTTTTATTTTTTGTTTATTTTTACCTTAAAACATTAACGATGCATTCTTTTTTTTTTGGATTGGATTCAGTGATTTATTTGCGATGAAATTGAACTACAAATTGTAATTACAATAGGAACGATAACTAAAAATAGGAACAACAAATTTTCTTTATAAATACACTTTACACTATTACAAAAATACATTTTTATGAAGCAAAACAAACAAAAAAAAGAAATCTGCGTTTAATACATATAAATAACAATAAAAAATTGAAAAATTATATACACCAAAAGTCAAAAGATATACTTAATCACACGAAAGTAGCTAAAGCTCGCGAGTACCTAGGTACTATTCAATAAGCGCCGAGTGGATAGACTGAATTTAAAAAACTCAATAATAATAGTAATTCTAAGTCTTGGGAGACACAAGTCTTATTTAATAATGCCTACCTAAACTAGAAATCGCCCCAATTGTAAAAATAAATATAAACCTTTAGGAAATATTGTTAAAAAAATCCCAAATTGTCCCAAATATGTACAACATATGTTCTGATGGCTGATGGCTGTTTGACTGAAAGGGATAAAGGAAACCGTAAAAGCAATAAATCACTTGTAAAAAATCGTGCCGCTAAGCGTCTTGTCGGACAGGCAAGCAACACAAATACAACGTCGATTCCGGTTACCGGTTTCGATTTCGTTCTTTGGAACGACTTGGACAGAAAATCTGGATTCGATCCGAATCGATCCTTGCTAGGATTCGTTCATTTATACCTAATCCGGCCGGATCGACACATCACTAGTATATATGTATGAAAGATAAATATAGTAATAAAAGCGAAGACAAAACAAAAGTAAGCACTGACTACAACAAATGACAAACACATAATATAAACATTATGGATATAATATACAACGAACACGAGCCACTAACCTAGGTTATTTACAAGCGCTTTTTTAAGATTCCTGCGGAAGGCCGCAGCTGAGCATAACTTAAAACGTTCTTCCAGAAAATTATACTGTTGAATAGCATTAAAAGTAAAAGTTTTCTGAAACCTAGCTGTATAATGTCTAGGCATGGAAAGACTGCCGGCATTGCGTGTATTTACGTCATGAACTTCACTACGAGCTAATTTGTTTTTTAAGTAAGACGGAGAGGAGGTTGTGAGTAACTTATGTGTAAAAGACAACAGTTCCAGTTTCCAGCTTTCCTCAAACTTGAGCCATTTGAGTTGCTTGAGCTTATCAGTAACATGATCATATTTTTTCATATTGAATATAAATCTACAACACGTGTTCTGCACCCTCTGAAGCCGCGACTTATTGTGACAATCTAAGATGGGAAAATACATCGATAAGCAGTAGTAAAATACCGGCAAAATAACAGATTCACATAATTTTTTCCTCGTTTTAAAATTAAGAATTTGTTTACTAGCAGAAAGAAGTTTAAGTCGAACGCACGATTTTTGTAATAATGAACTGACGTGAGCTGAAAAATTAAGTTTTCTATGAAAAGTCACCCCCAAATTCATTTCCGTTTCAGTAAACACGAATGCCATTCAGCATTAAATTCAAATTAGATGCAATATATTCGTAACGATTAGAGGAACAGAACAATAGTGCGGCAGACTTATCTGCATTTAGTTTAAGATGGTGGTTTCTGCTGTACACACTAAGTGAATGAAGATCTTCATTTATATTCGTACTGGCTTGCAACATATCTGATGGATTAAAAGAATGAGTAATTTGAGTATCATCGGCGTAACACTGTATACTTGAATGAGAGATTTGGTCTCTCAAATCCATTGTGTAAATGATAAATAATATATATCATATAAAAATATATTATAAGTGTGTTTTCTCACATTGTGTTGTAAAAGCTAAATTTGTTTTGTTACCTTTTTTAGAATTTTCATACCTTGCCGATGGAGCTTGTGTTAAACAGCAACATAACAGCCGAGAATGTATACATACTTGGGAGCATTATTACCAAATCATACCACTCTACCATATATATAGTAGAAAAAGTGTCTTTATTATTCACGGTCTCAATGATTTGTAAACAGAAACACGTACAATAATAGATATTAATTGCTCCGGTATAATTGCTAAAAAAAATATCAAATTACTGATTAAAACAGGTAAGTCCTGTAATTTGCTGCCATGAACAAAAAACCACTAATGGTCGGTTTATCAAAAGAACTTTAAACTGGACTTAAATTATTTTGCAGCAGCAGCTGTCAAACCTTAGAAACAAAGCTCAATTTAGTTAAATTGCGGATAAATTACATTTGATAAGTTTACTGTAAAACAAAGGAAAAAACGTAGCTGCTATGAATTAAAAAGCAACACTGCGACTTTTAATATATTTTTTTTTAATCTGAAAGTCAGGTTTTTGTTAACATTTTTGCTTGTAATTTGTAAAACTGCAAGGTTTTTAAATTTAAATGACTTGGGCTACTACATGATTATTTTTAATTTATTCTTTTATAATTCGTCCTCTTCTACCGTTCTTGGTTTCTAAAATGCATGTATACCTATGGTCACACTGAATATTATTGAGTAAGTTTGTTTTAGATCTATGAAGAGAGCTAGAGATGTTAGAGAACAGTTGGTTGGTTTAATGCAAAGAGTTGAAATTGAAATGGTTTCCAATGCAACAGAAACTATTGACATTAGAAAAGCAATAACTGCTGGTTATTTTTATCATGTAGCAAGACTTTCTAAAGGAGGTAATTACAAAACAGTGAAACATAACCAAACTGTAACAATCCATCCTAATAGTGCACTATTTGAGGAACTTCCACGGTGGATTCTATACCATGAACTAGTATTTACTACAAAAGAATTTATGAGACAAGTTATTGAGATAGAAAGCAAATGGCTTTTAGAGGTTGCACCACATTATTATAAACAAAGGGAACTGGAAGATTCTACAAACAAAAAGATGCCTAAAATTGTTGGCAGAAGTACAAGAACTGAATAAGTTAGATTTATTATTTTTATATATGTATAAATTATTTTATTTCATTGAATCATATGAGAATCATCTATAATGAAATAAAACAATTATGAATTTGTAAAAGGTTTATTTATTATATGTTTACATCACACTTTTTTCTTCTATATTGTTCATTTATTGCATAAGTAGGGGAAGTAAATATAAACCATCAACAATCTGGTTAATTATTTTGCTTGGATAAGATAAAATGCAGATACAGATGTCAGGAACAAAAGAACCATTCAAAACGATTTGAGCCAATTTCCATGTGCTATCATAAGTTCAACACATGAAAGCACTATTTTGAAACTGTTCCAAAAAACTCAAATAATTAAAAATGACATCCATAGGACAGACAGTGCAAATTTGTGTAACAGAACAAAACAAAACCATTATAATAGTCTAAATTATCCTTGGTATTCCGAAATAGGTATAAAATACAATGATCAAATCACACAGTTCTACACAAATTTGAGGTTAACTAAACAGTTGATGTTAGCGGAAGTGTAAGTATTTTCAAGATGGTAAAAAAAATATCTAGAAAACTAAAATTTGACAGTAAAATTTATTTGAAAATTGTTATTGCCATAAAAAATGTCTATTTAAATTTTAAACTATAAATTTAAGAAAACCAGTAAAACAGAAGTAAAAAAAAAGAATGTTTGATTACTTGAACTGAATTAGATTTCACTCAATTTCAAATACACTATCTGATTTAATGTTACACACAGCTAATCTGGACCGGTTGTGTATGGTAGTGTATATGTAAACAGTGTCGTGTATTATGTGTTATATTGTGATATCCGTGGTGTGCATCAGGTAAGTGTGAGTGGTGATAAGGCCATCACCATCTAAAACAACGACATTCAATGATCAGCACTAAATACCAATATTAGTATATTGCACTGCATTATAGAATTTCTGTTTCTATACTAGTAAAAACTCGCAGAAATTCACGAAACTAGCTAGAATACCTTGTATATTAAACTAAAAGAATGAATGTATTAAAAGAAGACATATTTGGCTATTATAATTTTGACGAACAATGGTGGCCAAATCCTCATAAACCAATTTCAATTTGGATTGGTTTTTGTGATATGTCTAATGGGCCCTTATCGTGGTATACCCTGTATAGAATAATACATAATTTAGTGGACTCTTCCATATTATTAACTTATTTACTTCCATTTGAAATAAAGAAGTTTATGACTATTTGATATATCCAGGTTATGCCATGACCTCGGCAACTGGTTGCTGCCAGCAACAGAATTAAAGTGCACATCCCTTGACATACGTTTAAAAAATTTTTTACTACGATTTTGAGAACAAAAACAGAGAGTTTTTCGAAACGTCAATAACACGGAAGTGCGCGATAGTGATGTGATTTTTGTTATTTTTTGTTATCTGCTTTTTTCAGTGTGAGATTTTTTGGTTAGGCAAACTTAGTTTCGAAAATAACCCTTGACTGTTCCGTTTGGCGCAAGGGCTTATTTAATTAATCTTTATTATTTTTTCAGAAGTGTGGCAAAAACC
The DNA here is from genome assembly GCA_025584915.1 of Monochamus saltuarius. Classification (NCBI taxonomy): domain Eukaryota; kingdom Metazoa; phylum Arthropoda; class Insecta; order Coleoptera; family Cerambycidae; genus Monochamus; species Monochamus saltuarius. Next base: position 39,643,860 of record CM046723.1, read on the forward strand.
CAACAAAACTAAAGAAAAACTAAAATTATGCCACAAATAAATAGCTTCAGACAATATCTTAACACATCCCTAGCCTTAGCCAAGATTCTTTGAGCTGCCAGTGGCGTGCAATGTCAGTTACAATAGGTTAGGCAAACATTTGAATTACTTACTACTATGATCCACCAAAATATGCTCTCGTTCGGAAATGTCAGTGTCAGTATAATAAGTAGTCAATAATTGATTCGGACATTACACTTATAACTAAGTATTTTTAAAACAAAAACAGTGGGTTCTTTCTTGCATAAGAAACCGAGTAACAAACACACTTAACACGCAGTCGAGCATGCAGTCTATTAGATTAATGATTATAAAATATTAAACACAATTATTTTTTATAAATCAGGTCAATACGGCGGTCACTTTTATAAACTCATTTAACACATCATCATAAAAATTAGTATTTTGTTTTAGGTCTTGCATAAGTTCTTTTTGAATTGAAAAAACTGCTAAGTTGCTTAATCTCTCTTGTTCCTGAGTGTTTCGTAAGTAGTACCTATGACTTCGTTTCAAATCGGAAAAAGATCGTTCTGCCGAAGCGCTACTAGCTGGTATCGTTACAAGCTTGGCTAATGTAACAAATTGCAAAAACACGTGGCACATTCTGTTTTTTTCTCAAAATCGAATAATTTCATAGGCATTGAGACCGGCAAATTCTTATGAAGAATATAAACAAATCATCTCGTTTTTGTAATCTGTCAAAATCAAATTCTTTATATTTTGTCTTTAGCTCCGAAAATATTTCGTCAGGAAAATTATTTTTGTATTGCGAAAAAGAATCTATATCAAGAAGGCGAAAAAAATGCAGCTGGTTAATTTCATTATAACGTTCAGAAATTTCCATTTTGATATTGTCCAATATTTCTCAAAATATTCGCTTATAATGTACCTTTACATCATTAATATTCCGCTTTCTGGTTGGCTCGCCGCAAAAAGTTATAGTTCTTTCATAAATTTTGTCAGTTATTGTAAAAGTTATCAATAAAGTTTTAAATCCTTCGATTTTTTTTAAACAATAGCCAATTCTACGATTTTTGATTTTATTATATTAAAAAGAATATCAGTTTGTATAAATATTGCATTAAAAATTACTAAAAAAATAATTCAACTCGAAGTCTTGCAAAGTAAATTCGTACATTCTAAAGAAAGTGTTTCTCCGTCCCAATTTGCTTCATTTTCGCATTTTCATTATCGGTCGGGTCAGCTCGACTACCGTCAAGCAAGCAGTGCTTTAGCGCTCCATATGAATTTGTATTAATCGGCTGAAACTGCTTTGCTTTCTTTTTAAATACGATGCTTATACACAGTAGAGCAGTGCGTGCTGAGCGTCATTGAGAAACTTAAATAAAATTACCTCTTGCGCCAGCGGCGAGAAGTGTATAATTTATTAATTATATTATTATGAGTTTTAAGAGGACTGAGACAGGATAGAGCATAGTATATCTTTTTTTAACAAAAAAAGTGTATTGGTGGTATTGGTAACATTTCTAGGGTAGGCAATGCTTTTATGATTCTATTGTATGCACACCACTGTGAGCTACCCTTGTTGTTCTTGGAATAGGCTTTGTAGAGGCAGATCCACTATCTGTATCTCTAGGCCCGCTTATATATTCATTTCAGTTCCTGTTTTGGTATTACTGCTATGGTCGGAACCGTTCCTCGAATAATGGTGGTCTTCCGAGACATCTTATAGCCACCTCTGCAACTGGTCGCATCCCTTGCTTCCAAACATTCCACTGCTCTTCACTGTCGGCATCTTCCACCCCCTTATACAGGGTGTTTCAAAACAAAGGCGAAAAATTTCAGGGGGTGATTCCTTGTTGAAAATAAAAGATAGTTTGTTATATAAACTACCCCTTTCAGTTTTTTTAACTATACTTTCAAAAAACTTCCTTAACGACGTAGAAATAAATAAATTAGGTTAAGCCGACTCATTTAGAAACTTTTTTCTCTTATATTTTTTAAATAGAATTAACTGTTTTGACGTTAAAAAATAAAATGTAAAGTATTGCACATGGGGAAGAGGCAGTTTTACTACACCCATTATTAGGAAAAACTAGTTGGCTTCTGTCAATTTCCGGATGTTTCCATTGTTGCTTTGACAGATAGCAAATGGTTTATACTATTTTAACATCTTGAGAGTGGTTTACGGGATAATTTGCCTTTTGTTGTGTGATGTGTTTGATTGCGGAGTACGTTGGGATTCAATACTAAGTTAATACAACAAAAATGGTTATTTTCACAAATGCAGAAATGACAGACATGCACTTTATGTAGGGTTATGTATGTCGCCTTTATGCAGAAGCGTATCCTAATCGTACAATTCCTCATCACAGTATATTTGCTAAGTTTCATCGAAGGCTATGTGAATCCGGAAAATTCACAAAAAGAAGTTTTGATACAGGCCGACATCAGGACGTACAAACCATTTGCTATCTGTTAAAGCAACAATGGAAACATCCGGAAATTGACAGCAGCCAACTAGTTTTTTCTAATAATGGGTGTAGTAAAACTGCCTCTTCCCGACGTGCAATACTTTACAATTTATTTTTTAACGTCGAAACAGTTAATTTTATCAAAAAAATATAAGAGAAAAAAGTTTCTAAATGAATCGGCTTAACCTAATTTATTTTTTTCTACGTCGTTAAGGAAGTTTTTTGAAAGTATAGTTAAAAAAACTGAAAGGGGTAGTTTATTTCAACCCTTCCCAATTATTTTCAAAAAGTGAAAAAATATGTCCCAAGTGTCTTTCGATGATGGTAACACTTCCACAAAATTTTACCATTCCCACGCTTTTCATTTCCTACAAAACTATAAAAACACTCTGTTTTCCGCCATCTTTGCAACGCGGTATCTCCCTAATGGTTGACTTGTGACCCAACCTTTATATAACAAACTACCTTTTATTTTCAACAAGGAATCATCCCCTTGATTTTTTCGCCTTTGTTTTGAAACACCCTGTATATATATATATAGAAGAAAGTTAGACGACTGTCTAAGTTGAGAAAAGAATTGTTAATCGGGTAAATCAGTCAAAAAATAAAGAAGACTCTTTATCTAGTTCAAGCTTTCGAGTACTTTATTGTCTTATCTTCAGGAACTCTAAAAACGTTACATTATGATAATATGCAGAAATTGTAAAATGCAAAAAACCAACTTACAAAAAACCAGGTTGTATCACTAACATTGCATGGAATAAATACACCATCACGTGTTACAATAAAACATCAAAAGCAAAACATCAACATTCTTTTAATTTGTTGCTGTTGATGTTTTATTGTAACACGTGATGGTGTATTTATTCCATGCAATGTTAGTGATACAACCTCGTTTTTTGTAAGTTGGTTTTTTGCATTTTACAATTTCTGCATATTATCATAATGTAACGTGTTTAGAGTTCCTGATGAAGAGACAATAAAGTACTTGAAAGCTTGAACTAGATAAAGAGTCTTCTTTATTTTTTGACTGATTTACCCGATTAACAATTCTTTTCTATATATATATATATTTTTCAAATTAAACAAGTAACAATAACAAACACAACAAAATATTATAGGTTTCAGTTAATATATTTTACAAGCTCAACAATTAATGAAAGACAATTTGAATTTGACAGATCAACCTAAGAAGTTTTACATATGATGTAAGCATATCCAGTGGCGTAGCCAGAAAATTGACATGGGGGGGGGGTTCAGTGAACAAAATTTAGTATTTTAAACTAGATTTTTTTAATAAAACAAATAATAATTTTTAATAAATTAAAACAATAAGTAAATAAAAAACGATCTCATCATAAACATGTAAATAATAAACAAGTACGAATATCTTTTGTACAAAAATTACAAAAAAAAAAAATTTGAACTTGGTTGCAGGTGAACCCTAATGTATGGTTGCCGTAGTAGATCTAGTTCACTGACCCCATTGCCAAATCTTGGTGAATAGAGTGATTGCAAGTTTGTAGTGGGACATTACCTATATGACCCAACCAACCCAACCCATGGGGGGGGGTTATGATCCCCAAAATCCCCCCCCCCGTGGCTACGCCACTGAGAATATCAATCATTAAACTATTCCCCAGAATTGCAGAACAGCAGCTCTAGACTTATAGTGCCTCCAACGGCACTAAAAATTGCAACACTAATAAAAAAATTGTTAACGTGCATGCCTACGTGCAAAGGACTTGTAACTTGCAGAAATAATTGCAGACTATAAAGCGACTTTTATATAAATTTTATTTCGATTACTGTTCTTTAACATTTTTATCTAAAATGTAATTATTCCAATTATTATTCATTACATTTTAACTAACAAAGGGCAAAATGTACCAAATATAATTATAACAAATACAATTTATAGTAACAGACCTATAATTTATTCTTTAATTTAATTATAACGTTTTGGAGCCGTTATTTTATTCTCTTACTCGATGTGGAAGGTTTGACAATTGAAATGCCAACTGTCATTACACAACTTTTATTGTTCATACTTCCGTCATTCATACTGTGGACAAACAGAGCGAAGAATCCCGACTACCCGTCTGATATACTCGGTTAGCGCCTGTGCGCTATGTCAAATTAATAATTTTTATTTAAATTATATACTTACATGTATTTATAGTTCAAGGAAATTCAAATATTTGAGAATAAAATACCAATTATTATGAATATTAATTTATTAGTACTTACATACATCTTTTAAAATATCAGTAAAAAATTGATATTGCAGAAACAAACACTTTTTAATTGTCTAAACTATTTAATGTAATTTTTGCATTTGAAAATATTACAAATGGCCCCGATGGTAAGGATCATAGTTAGCTAAATATTTATCTGCTAACAATCTAGAACTTTCAATAACTGCTAAATGTCGTGCATTTTCATTTGTTAATAACCTAGAATTGTCCGTTAAAAGTCTATTATTTTCATTCATATTTACATTGGTAATTAACCTATTGTCCTGTGTTAAAATACGATTATCATTTGTAATTAATCTTGTATTGTCATTTACTAACAAACGAGGTGGCTCGGTAACATTTACTAATAACCTATTTCCATCATTTGCGAGTAATCTCGTATTATCAATGATACCTCTATTATCAGACAGTAAATGCTGTGATGAATCTGTTAATATGCGAGACCCATCACTAGATAGCATTCGAGAATTATCAGATTGGATCATTCTTTGAATTGGTTCAGTTTGAAGCATTCGATTATCAGTTTGCATAAGACGATTCGAATGATCTGCTGTTTGTTGTGGTTGCTGGGGTTGATATTTTTGATCACTAGCATTGTGAAATTTGGGCATACGTTGCTGCTCTTGAGAATTATACTTTGGAGATGGTGCATGAACTTTCATATGTGTATTTAATGTACTAGACTGTGAAAATGCTTTTCCACAAGTTACACAAACATAAGGTCTTTCTCCTGAATGCACTCGCATGTGTCTGAGCAAAATTGTATTAACTGTAAAGCCTCTTCCACAAACTGTACATACATATGGACGTTCGCCTGTGTGATTCCGCATGTGGTATTTAAGTTTCATTACTGTCGTAAATCTAAAAAATATATAACACGTAACTATGTGTATACTTTACATGCAGGATATTCCTCAGTAGTTGCAATAATTAACAATTAAATAATACATTAAATGGAAATAAATAGCTAATTTTAGGGGAAAAAGTTCATATGAATGCAAAATAGACTAATTTTCTAGATATAATTTATGAAAATATCTTATCAAACAAATATCTCAAAAGGTATTTGATGTAGATTAATAGAACTGGAGCTGGTACAATTTAAATATCAACCAATGGTGGAGATACTGCAAGACACTGTAACTAAAACCCCAAAATTTTAAAACCACTAAGTGTTCTGAAAACTTAAGAATCATTTTGTCCTAAACAGTCCCCATTTTGACATACAGGGTGGTCCGTAATTATGTCGCAAACACTGCTATATAGCTATAGAAAGTGGCAAATATTTTCTTAATAAACTTTTGGTCGGTGGAGCCTATTTACAGATGTATGGCCCTGCAAAGTTCTAAAATAAAATTCGATTTTTTACATATGTAGATATTTTACATAGACATTCGAATAGATACATTTTTGCTCAAAGAATATTATTTTTCTGTCATCTCTAAAATTCAAAGCCTACTATTGAAATTTATTTTTGCTGTTTTATTTTAAAGGTACTCTGTAAACTGTAATTATGGAAAACCCAACTTTCTATTAAAATTTTACAAGAGACTTTTTTTGTAGATAAAAGACCATTGTTTTTCAAACTAATACAGGGCAATTAAAAAAAACGTAGATTTTTTTTTTTTTAATAAAAATGATATGTCTATCCCCATATCTCCGCCGCTAGTTTGTTTATTTGTTCAGCAATATAACTAACAACATCTACGAGACCTGTAGATGTTGAATTTTTATTTCAACCCATTTCACAGTTATAAAAAAATACGAATTTTAGAACTTTACAGGACTGTATATCTGTAAATAGCTTCCATTGACTGAAAGTTGAAAAAAAATATTTGCCATTTTCTGTAGCCATTACCGTAGTAGGCTTTCCGACATATAGTTACGGACCACCCTGTATATAAAAATGTTCAGCAACACTAAAATTAACATGATTTTGCCAGTGGTGTAAAATTTGAAGTCTATACTTCTGTATTATAAAAAATTACTTAACCTTAACGCAGCATCAAATAATACATATATACATATACAGGGTGATTCAGAACTTATCTAAAAAAAATTGGGAATAGATGCGTCATGAAAAATGGAGTCAATATCGTAAAAAATTATTGCAGTTGTAGTATTTTCAACCTTTACATTGCTGGGCTACTGTAGTCTCTAGCCAGGCGATTCCGAATATTGAAATCCGATGACTTTTTGTAGGTATTAAATTTTTGTGATTTGATTGTTTACATTAGTTTTTGTCAAAAATGGCTTACAACTCGGAGTAGATGAATATCGTTTTAATTTATGGCAATGTGAAAATGCTTTAGCAGAACGATATTTCCCAGTAAACATGTGTCAAACGCAGCTACATACCATGATGTGCAATGTGAGGGAAATTTGAAACTGAATCGTGGAAGAGATGGAGGTCCAGGATGTCCACTACTTATTGCAGCAGTGTGGCGCATCATACACGAGGCTCAATTATATCTGTACCACATATTAATACCAAGAAATTTTGACGAGGAGGACCGGTACCATGGCCGCCACAATCTCCTGACTTTAAATCATGTGGACTTTTTTTTTGTGGGGATATTTAAAAAATGAAGTGCATCGCATACCTACTATTGATGATTTACATACCATAGCTTACGAATTCAAAACGGACAAGAAACAGAAACGTTTGTGTTAGTTTGTAGAAACTGGGTAAAATGGACCCAAAATTCTGTTGTAACATCAAGTATGGCAAATTATTTTATTAATTAAAACCACAAATTAATTCTATTAATAATTAATAACAGTAGTGTGGTAAAAGCAGATGAATTTTCTGTGTAAAATAGGTGTTATAAAATGTTATTTATTTCTTTCCTTGAAAATTTCTTTCCATTTTTTTGTTCGTCGCCGATTGCATGCTTTGCATCCTTATCAGGTTTTACAGTGGACCAGTTTCCAGTGCAGCGCAGAAGTGTATTTTTAAACCAATTTTGCACTGCCCTTTTTTACAAATTCTATTTTTAAGAATATATTCAAATTTTTTTTTTAGATAAGTGTGAAGCACCCTGTATAATAATGCTATACCAAATTTAGCTTAAATTGGCTTATGTAAAGTATTAGAAAAAATATAGTCTCAAATCCAAATCAGTATGGCACTATATGCAATAATACCATGGTTTTATTATTGCAATGTACTTCAGGACCACCCTGTATTGTTATATTTATATATAGAGATGTTGTTTTCTTGGGATTTCGGTCAAACGTAATAAAACAGCTTATTTTCCTACGTACGTTTCGGTTTATTAACCATCATCAGGGCTATAAAATTTCTATAATGTACTTTGAGTTTTACTATTATTTATAAATGGTTTACTTACAGTTGTTTTGTGTTTTGTATATTGTACAATTTAAAATTTTTAACTTGCTTTCTATTCTATGGTCTTAATGAAACTGAACTATGTGTCTATTTTTAAGCTTTGACTGCTAAGGGTTTTGAAGTTTGTTTATGTTAACTATGTGATAAGAGTAATGGTGTGTAAGACATTTTTCAGAGAGCGTGTTTTCTAAGTGTGGAGATATATTTTTTTATATAATGACAAACTAAATATTTATAAATTATGGATAGATGTAAAAATTATTATTTATCAATTCACCCCGTTATGAATTATGTTTATTCCAATATGTTAAAATAAGTTTCACTTAAATTCTCTATATCAGTTCGGCTATTTATTGAATTTTTGTGTCTTTTTATTTGTAACATTTCATGTATTATTCTTTTTTGGTAGTTTGGTTCTTTATCCAGGATTTCTATATTATTAAAATTGAAACTGTGGTTATTATCTAAGGAATGTTTCGTAAGTGCTGTTGCGTTGTGATTTAAGTTTTTTGTGTTGTATTTATGTGCGTATATTCGTTTATGTAAATATTGTTTGGATTGACCTATGTATGTACTGTTGCAGTTGTTACAGTCTATTTTGTATACTGTGTTGGTTTCGTCCTTTGTTTGTAGTTTTGGTTTTAGGTTTGTAAAGAATTTTTTTGTTGTGTTGTGTGGTTTGTGAGCAATTTTTACGTTGTGTTTTTTTAAAACATTTGAAATATTTTCGGATACGTTTGGTATATATGGCATTGAAATATATTTTTCTTGGCTATTATTTCAATGCCATATATACCAAACGTATCCGAAAATATTTCAAATGTTTTAAAAAAACACAACGTAAAAATTGCTCACAAACCACACAACACAACAAAAAAATTCTTTACAAACCTAAAACCAAAACTACAAACAAAAGACGAAACCAACACAGTATACAAAATAGACTGTAACAACTGCAACAGTACATACATAGGTCAATCCAAACAATATTTACATAAACGAATATACGCACATAAATACAACACAAAAAACTTAAATCACAACGCAACAGCACTTACGAAACATTCCTTAGATAATAACCACAGTTTCAATTTTAATAATATAGAAATCCTGGATAAAGAACCAAACTACCAAAAAAGAATAATACATGAAATGCTACAAATAAAAAGACACAAAAATTCAATAAATAGCCGAACTGATATAGAGAATTTAAGTGAAACTTATTTTAACATATTGGAATAAACATAATTCATAACGGGGTGAATTGATAAATAATAATTTTTACATCTATCCATAATTTATAAATATTTAGTTTGTCATTATATAAAAAATATATCTCCACACTTAGAAAACACGCTCTCTGAAAAATGTCTTGCACACCATTACTCTTATGACATTGTTAACATATACATACTTCATAACCCTTAGCAGTCAAAGCAAAAATAGACACATAGTTCAGTTTCATTAAGACCATAGAATAGAAAGCAAGTTAAAAAATTTTAAATTGTACAATATACAAAACACAAAACAACTGTAAGTAAACCATTTATAAATAATAGTAAAACTCAAAGTACATTATAGAAATTTTATAGCCCTGATGATGGTTAATAAACCGAAACGTACGTAGGAAAATAAGCTGTTTTATTACGTTTGACCGAAATCCCAAGAAAACAACATCTCTATATATTTAGTGAACGGTCAGGAAAAAGTAATATATATACGTGCACATATACATATATGTGTTTTATATGAATATATAATATACGTATATATATAGTTATTTGTTATATTTATACACAAGAGAAAAATACAGTAAAACAAATAAATACACAATTCAACAAATTTCACTAGTAAATTGAGTAATGCTTTGATTGAATTGTTATCCTTCCAAATGTTTTTCTGTTCTACACAATTCTTTCCTCCTCCAAGTGAAATTTGCTTTTTTACAGAGATACAGTTTATATGAACAATATTTTACATTTTTATCAAATTCTAAAAGCATGAATCAATTATATGCTGATTGTTTCATATCATTTTATTTAACGGTTTTATTGTCAATTTTTAACATATTTATCAAAACATATTTATACAACACTTTGCTGTTAGTGAATTAATATAAATATATGAGGCCATGATACGCAAAACTTTTCTTTTTATGATTTTTCTAAATGCCTGTACTTGTTTAAAATTCGCTTAGATTATGGATAACAAAAATATAATTTCATTTAATTTTCAATAGTTTATCTTATTTTTTAAAATTAAATGTTTATAAACTAATCTACAAAATCTTTTCAACACGATTATATTTTATGAATTTAATTTTGATGGTTTCCCACTTGGTGTTTTTTTTTTGACAAAATAAATTTTAAACAATTTTTTAAGTCAAGATTTGATAAAAGTGAAGTTTAATAGCCATTTTAATGTTAAACGGTCCACATACTATGCAACTTGTTGTACTACAAGTTATACAACTCAGGTCGAATCAACTGTTGAAAAGATAATTGCATAATGTGGTGGTGTGTTGTTGTGTAACAAATCGTTCCACACCAAGGATCATATGGAAGCTTTTGATACAAGTGTTGTTTAATAGCCATTTTAATGTTAAATGGCCCACACACTATGCAACTTGTTGTACAACTCGGGTCGATTGAACTGTGGAAAAGATAATTACATAATCTGTGGTATTACTGTTCAACAAGTCGCTCGACACCATGGATCATATGGAAGTTTGGAATATAGGACAGACTGCATAGAGCCTGTACGTATATGATTCCAACTTGTTAAAATTATTTTAAATTTAACTGTCTATTGGTGACATGTGACTACAGTTATTGTGCAGTATAGTAATATTATTATTTCAAAAAAAATAATATTAATAATAATCATCCATTTTGAACAGAATTTATTGAAATTTATCGTAAACTACTGAACTACTAGCTGGGTAGCCTCCCGTATGGGACCTACTGACGCAAGTCGGTTAACTAACCAAAAACACTCTTCAGTTTTATATGTAGAATTATGATGGCATTACCCGTGAATTCAAGTACTGGAGTGCTGACACATCCTTATTATTATTATCATTATTATTACTATTTCAACTGATCAACAGAGATTCATTTGAATTGGGATTGGGGTTTTCTCTGTCATGAATTCAAGGCTTAGTACGGCACTGATAAGTGGTTAGGTAGGTTATAACACCATTGGCAGAAGACTAATAAATGAGGTGTATTTAGTAATTTGTTTTTGTTTTATTTAAAACTATTGAAATCTCCCTAATTTCGTAAATATGTAGCATATTCGAGGTAAATTAATAAATAATATAAATAAACACAACATAAGTAAATCTTCTCGATTATTAGCCAAATACTTCCTCTTTCAACAATGGTGAACGGACCCGGGTACGTTACACTACAGTATTGTGAATAACCGAGAAGATTATAAATTGTTTAATTTTAAAACAAAATAAATCAAGTATTTTTTTTTAACGTTAATTCCCAGTTTGCTACATTTAGCAAACCAGTGTGTGTAGATTTTACAAATTCAGTGAATTTATTAATACCTCCAAAAGAATAACAATTCAGCCTATTCATATTCAACATTTTGTCTCAAAAAAAATTGTGAAAACTTAATCTCTGTAATTTTAGTAAAAATAAATAAATATGTATGTTTTATAATACATAATATACAGGGTGATTCAGTCATGTCATTAATTTTAAGAGAAGATTGGGAAAAATGAGTATAATATGAAAACGCGATTTAAAAAAATTTTAAATGCATATTTACGCTGGAAAAAAATATTTTTAAATCATTATTTAAACCCTCTTTCCAGACTATCACTGACTGCTGGTGGTAATTCAACTCAGTGTCGGCCTGACGTAACGTTGCCAAATTTACATTACCTAAATGATGAAATAAAATCCAATACTCACTAGGTTAAATTATTAAGAGAGGCTGAAATGTTTTTTGTATTTAAATAGACAGCAATAAAAAACCCTCGTGCTGTCAACAAAAAACAGTCCGAGACATACCTATTCAGTGATCTACAATCTCGCAATCTGAGTTTTGACCTACTGTATTTAGATCAATAACCTTGTTTTTATTGTCTACTCAATGACAAGCACTGCAGAGCTGCAGAACCGCTAAATAATAACAGAGACAAACACCCGGTGTAATAAATAGGAAGTTATGAGAATTTTGTAATAAATGCCAACTGCAGTAATCAGAGCCGACATCAGATGTAATTAGCACACTCGGCAAAGTTAAAAAGTTCAAATTCCCGTGTAATATGTTACCAGCGGAATAAGTTGAACATCATTCGGATCCGTATTCCTATGCAGACGAGCACCTTGGATATGGAACAGATGCACGCGGCCCGACTTCTTTCCCTTCTTCATCCATCAGTCATTATTTTCGCCTGGTATAGGTTGGTGAAGTTTGTGTCGCCAGTGTAGTTTATAATTATTAATAAAATTTGCTATTTACCTAAATAAAAATGCAAGTAGTGAAAGACAGCGGTTGTTCTCTGTTTTCCGTGTGCATCTGTGTTTTCCGTGTGCATATGTGTTATTTGGTACCTACTGATCATGACTAATGATTTTGATTCATATTCATAATCAAATGCAAGTTGTATTATTTGGGAATATTAACGTACAAGCTCAACTTGATTCTGCTTTCTTGAACATAACGAAAAGGTGACAAAATATTTTAACCAAAATTATTTACTGTATAAAATTTTGTGTTTTTGAACTTGCATTACCAGAGCATGATGAATGAATTTTACGTCAGAACTTGACAAAACGCTTGATGAATACCTTAAAAATGCAACAATTTTTAAAGGTACCTCAACGAATATATAAAATGCATACATTTTAGATTTCAAACAAGAAGTTTGTCATTAGAAAAAAAACCTATCACTCCACTCATGCACTGCACTGCATGTAGTCCTGGCAACGCTGCTGGACTTCTATATAACTTCAATACTGGTACGCGATATTATGACTGAATCACTCTGTATATATACATAGTATATTATGACAAATTTAGTATACCTTTTTTGACATACTGAACATTCAATAGGTTTTTCAGTTCCATGAAGCCTTTTATGACTAGTTAAATCGCCAGATTGTCTAAAAGCTTTTCCACAAAAATCACAAACAAATGGTCTTTCATTTGTATGGGTTCGCATGTGAATTTTTAAACTAGCTTTTGATACATATCCATTTTTACATACCTCACACTGAAAAGGTCGTTCACCTGAAATATAAAAAACGATTAGCTTTCTTATACAGGGTGTTAATGATAAGTTTTGCAACATTTTAATGACGTATTCTACCCATAAAAATAATCACGTTTTGCCCTATACAAATTTTTGATAGGACGCTTCCCTATGGAGGTACAGGGTGGTTTCAAATTTCTATTTATAAAAAATCAACATTATATTAGTGTTTTGGATTGATAACACTGATTTTTGAGGCTGGTATTTGTTTTATTACACAAATTTTTATAACATAAACTTAACAAATGATTTGAGATGCGTTCTCGTTCGAGGACTGTAATCTACTGTTTTTTCGTTTAGTCGACGCACTAGTCACGCCATCTACAGTTTTTAAAGCAAAATAAAATCCCTAACATACACCCGCCCCTTGAAAGTGCATACTTTCAACAGTAAATGTCACGAACTTTTAGCACTTTTAGTCACTCACTAACAGGTAGAGGGCAGATTTTTGAGAAGCTTCTTTTGAGATCCTCACTGGAAGTGTGAATACTCGCAACCCTAGCTATACCGTCTGATCCGGGATGCAACGCCACAATACGCCCAAGTTTCCACCTCTGCGGAGGTGAGTTATCCTCTTTGATGGGTACTAACGAACCACAGCGTAGACTGCCACAGCTTTTCTTCCAACGGGTACGCTGTTGCAATTCGCTGACATATTTCTTTTGCCAATGGACCCAGAAATCTCTTAGCAGTTTGCTTATTAATTGGAATTGACTTAATCTGTTGATGGGAACTTCACCGAAGTCAGGTTCAGGCAACGTGGTACATGACCTGAAGTGAGTCAGAGTGATAGGATGCAAACAGGAAACAGAGGTCTTGAGTTCAAAACTGCTTCAACCTGAATGAGCAGAGTATAAAACTCTTCTAACGTCAGACATATTTTGCCTAATACTCGTTTTAGGTGTTGTTTGTTAGATTTGATACCTGCTTCCTACAGGCCACCAAAATGCGGGGAATGAGGAGGAATACATTTCCAGTCTATATTTTCTAATGATGCAAATTCGATTATATCGTTTTCATGTTTAACTAAAAACTTGCCCAAAAATTTTAATTCTGATGCAGCAAACACGAAATTCGTATCGTTGTCCAAAAAAATTTGCGTTGGTCGGCCTCTCCGTGACACAAACCGCTTCAAAGCCAGAATAAAAGTGTCTTTATTTAGCTCAGTTGTAAATTCCAAATGTACGGCTTTGGTAGCAAAGCATACGAATAGTCAGACATAACACTTGCTCTGCTTAGCTCCGCGTTCCTTTCCCATCTTTGGTTGTACAGTTTGATAGTTAAAGCAAAAGCAGGTCACACATTGACGTACTGTCTTCTTGGCTAGGTTACGACCCAAAATTGGCCAAAATGTTTCTCTTAAAGACGATAAAATCAATTGAGGTCCCGCGTAGAGTAACCTAAGATGTTCACTAGCGAAAATAATTTTAGTTAAGTGATGTTTGGAGCACATTAGTATAGGATGTTTTTTTTTAAATGTAAATTTTGACTTTTGAATTCATCATTTATCAGATTATTATATTTGATGGGAAATGATTGTTGCTGTGAGATTATTATTAGATTTAAATGTGTAATCAATTTCTTGCACTGAAAGCGGGCCATATTTGCGTAAGTTTTGTTGTTGTTTGCTGTTGTTTTTAAACCCGATTAAATAAGTGACAACTCTTTTGAGCCTGTAAATATTTGAGAATTTTTGGAACCGGAATTCGCTTATTTCTCGCGCCGAAAGGCACACGCCAGTGGCGTGCATACAATAGAAGTATAAAAGCATTGCCTACCCTAGAAAAGTTACCAATACCACCAATACACTTTTTTTGTTAAAAAAAGATATACTATCTACTATGCTCTATCCTGTCTCAGTCCTCTTAAAACTCATAATAATATAATTAATAAATTATACACCTCTCGCCGCTGGCGCAAGAGGTAATTTTATTTAAGTTTCTCAATGACGCTCAGCGCGCACTGCTCTACTGTGTATAAGCATCGTATTTAAAAAGAAAGCAAAGCAGTTTCAGCCGATTAATACAAATTCATATGGAGCGCTAAAGCACTGCTTGCTTGGCGGTAGTCGATCTGAGTTGAGCTGACCCAACCGATAACAAAAATGAAGCGAATTGGGACGGAGAAACACTTTCTTTAGAATGTACGAATTTACTTTGCAAGACTTCGAGTTGAATTATTTTTTAGTAATTTTTAATGCAATATTTATACAAACTGATATTCTTTTTAATATAATAAAATCAAAAATCGTAGAATTGGCTATTGTTTAAAAAAAATCGAAGGATTTAAAACTTTATTGATAACTTTTACAATAACTGACAAAATTTATGAAAGAACTATAACTATTTGCGGCGAGCCAACAAGAAAGCGGAATATTAATGATGTAAAGGTACATTATAAGCGAATATTTCGAGAAATATTGGACAATATCAAAATGAAAATTTCTGATCGTTATAATGAAATTAACCAGCTGTATTTTTTTTGCCTTCTTGATCTAGATTCTTTTTCGCAATACAAAGATAATTTTCCTGACGAAATATTTTCGGAGCTAAAGACAAAATATAAACAATTTCATTTTGACAGATTACAAAAACGAGATGATTTGTTTATATTCTTCATCAGAATTTGCCGGTCTCAATACCTATGAAATTATTAGATTTTGCAAAAAAAAAACAGAATGTGCCACGTGTTTCCGCAATTTGTTACATTAGCCAAGCTTGCAACGATACCAGCTAGTAGCGCTTCGGCAGAACAATCTTTTTTCGATTTGAAACAAATTTATAGGTACCTACTTACGAAACACTCAGGAACAAGAGAGATTAAGCAACTTAGCAGTTTTTTTCAATTCAAAAAGAACTTATGTAAGACCTAAAACAAAATACTAATTTTTATGATGTGTTAAATGAGTTTTTAAAAAATGACCGCCGTATTGACCTGATTTATAAAAAATAATAGTGTTTAATAATTTATAATCATTAATCTAATAGACTGCGTGCTCGACTGCGTGTTAAGTGTGTTTGTTACTAGGTTTCTTATGCAAGAAAGAACCCACTGTTTTTGTTTTAAAAATACTTAGTTTTAAGTGTAATGTCCAAATCAATTACTGACTATTATACTGACACTGACATTTCCGAACAAGAGCCATATTTTGGTGGATCATAGTAGTATTTAAATGTTTGCCTACCCTATTGTAACTGGCATTGCACGCCACTGGCACACGCCCTTACTCACTCTTATGTCTGGCATATCAATGACCTTTAACTTTCAATTGTGCCAGTTTGCTTCACTTTTTGCTAGCCAATTAGGCCCGTGCCACCACATGCGTAATGTTTTCAATTGACCAGTATTAACACCCCTAGTTAAATCTGCTGGATTATCTTTGCTTGTTACATGGCGCCATTCATACTGATTAGTAATTTCTTGTATTTCAACCGTCCTACTGCTTATAAAGGGTTTTAACGAATTTGGCGTCATTTTTAACTATCTTAAAACAATGCTGGAGTCTATCCAGTATACAATTTTGTGAAACTTTATTTCCCATGATGACAAAACTTTTTTAGATAACCTTGCAACAATGAGAGCGCCGCACAACTCCAGACGCGGTAAGGTCATTGTTTTCAATGGAGCGACCCTTGTTTTTGTACATAAAAGATGCACCGAAACGTCGCCTTGCTGATTTGTTGATCGAACGTAAAATGGCATCTCCATATGCACTTTCGGAGACATCAGAAAAACAATGAAGCTCGATATCTGTTGCGTGTTTACATATAACATGCCGTTTATTTCTTAAATCGCATAGCTGAGGAAGTTGACTTTGAAACTTAGACCAACTTGTGTGTAAATCCGCGGGCAATGATTTGTCCCACGTTGCTTTCAATAGCCACAGTTTTTGCAAAATAATTTTTGCTGTTATAATACACGAACTCAGTATGCCTAACGGGTCAAATACTTGAGAGATGCTAGACAAAATTGTGCGTTTTGTGACCGTTTGATTATCCGCGCAATCGCTTATAGTGTACGTTAAATTGTCCGTATGACAATGCCAAAAAAGGCCTAATATTTTTGTGTTTTCGTTTGATCCGAGTTGTATACTTACTTCTCAATGCGGAGCTATCACCCTGTATATGTTTTAGCACATCTGGATTATTTGAATAAAATTTACGCAGTTCGAACCGCCGGTTAACAATACATCAGATACTTCTTTGCATATTTGCGAGGCTTCATGAACTGTATCTGTTCCAGAGAACAAATCGTCCACGTAAAAGTCACGCTTGATGATTTTTGCTATATTCAGTTTGCTTTCTTCAATATCAAGAGCCAATTGATTAAGACACCGTATTGCGAAAAATGCGGCCTTGGCCATGCCATAGGTAACCGTGTTTAGCTCGTATGTTGCTAGATCGGAATCTGACACCCTGTATCTCCGTAGGAAAGAGTCCTATCAAAAATGTTCATAGAGCAAAACTTATCATTAACACCCTGTATAGTCATTTCTATATGTCCCCTGACCCATCCAGCTGTTATATCAAATTTATAAAAATTATAGTAATGAAAATCATTGGACATAATTTTTTTATAAAAGCTTTGGACTTAGATTTTTACATCATAATAAGGCAAAAGGCTAGATGTGAAATTATTTTTTTTACGATAAAATTATATGTTGATGATATTTATGTAATAGCTCTAAATCAATTCATTATTATTTAATATACAGGGTGTTACAGAATGATGTTAAGAAGATGATCGAGATATTGAGATGAGATTTGGTACACAACAGTGTATAGTGAAGGGCTACTTTTACATGTATAAATTTTTCTTGTAATATGTATAATAGCATCAGTGACATTCGTGCCATTAAATATCGACTATCGACGAATTTTTAGCAAAAAAATTGTACACTCCTGATTTTTGGACAAATTTTTATCACTCTCTTAAAGTCTAGTTAATTCTGCTTAAAAACTGTCTCTTCGGCACACCGCTTTCCAGATAAAAATTAATTTATTAATCATTACCATACATAAATTATCTTCAGAAACTTAAAAATAGTTGGTGTCTGTAAATATTAGTCTCAAATTTTGTGTCAAAATTCAGTAAGAAAAAATAGAACTTGTAACATTCGTGTTAGACATACAGGATACAATTAAATGTATAGCAAATTGTTAATTATTTTATTTCTTTAGAAAAAAAAGTGTATTAAACTTGATTTTTCAACACCTTGTATGAAATTAAGCCACTTGTAAAAGGCATTTGTAAGTCTATATGTTTTGGTTTGCTCAGCGAGTGTCATTTATTTAAAAGTTCAAGTTATCTTTGTGTTTATTAAATATGAAATATTCATTCAATAAGCTTGCTGATATGCATTTAGCGAGCTGTTGCACGATTGTATCTACAGTGAAATATTCCCGAATTACCAAACACCTTGCCATACTATGTTCGCTTCGATTGACAAAAGATTACGAGAATATGGTTCTATTAAAAAAATATGTGTAAATAAAACAAATGACAATAATGACGTTAACCTGATAGCAACAACAAAAAACATTTTGTTTTCATAGCTTCAGTTTTAAATAATGCATTTTCTCATGAAGTCTTATCTGTAGGCAAGGAAAAAAACAAAATTTGTTTAGAATGATACGACCTTTTCAATTATGATGCCCATTTAAAATAAATTCAACAACTAAAAGTTTTTACCATTGACAGAGAGAGGTAACCGGAGAAAATTACCACCCAGTATCATTCCAATTAAAATAACAAAGTTGGTGACAGTTTCTGATATAACCCGAAGTGACAGCTATTTGAAAATAGGTTCATTGAAAAGGTCATATTTGATTATATAGGAAGTCAAAAAAATAATCTTAAGTGGTACGTATAACTGGTAATTTTAGGTGTAGTGTATCGAATACAACAAACCTTAATTTTGTTAATGCATTTTATTCTTTTTTATATATTTTTCATTTCCCTAGAGCTTTTGTTTTATTGATTAAAAAAAGAAAGTAATTTAGTTGGATAAACACAGAGATTATCAACAACAAATCTTTGTTTTTATTGACATTACCAAATTCACCAGACTTGTTCAAGAAAATAGTAGAACTTTTTTATCTGTGGAACAAAAAGTCTCTTGAACTTGAAAACAATTAGCTGGTTGGAATTTTGTCTTCACTGTGCATGCTTATCACGTTGAGCGCCACATGCCCACTGGTGGACATTTTAATTTTTCAACAGAGGACCAAGTGACCACCGGTGGTCATTATTGAATCCCGTTGCCTGGACAACGTGACCACCCGTGGTCACACTACGTGTTTCATTTCGAGACCGTGTGCTCACCGGTGGTAACGTTTTACATATATTTAGCATTGAGAAATATTAAGTTTGGTCCCAGGATGTAAACTTATTTTATTATTTTACTTGGACTTGGTAGTTTGGTCTCGAAATGAAACACGTAGTGTGACCACGGGTGGTCACGTTGTCCAGGCAACGGGATTCAATAATGACCACCGGTGGTCACTTGGTCCTCTGTTGAAAAATTAAAATGTCCACCGGTGGGCATGTGCCACTCAACGTGTTAAGAAACTTGCTACTTGAGACAAAACTTGTGGACTATAAAACAGCTTCAACAATTTATATTTTGTACCGCTTTTTCACGCAAATACATACACATACACTTTATGAAATCAAGAACAAATTTTTGGAATGTAAACAATGATAGCTATACAGATAAACATTACTGGTTGAAATTGCGACACCATGTAAACTTTGGCTATTAATGTGACAGTTAAATAAATACTTTAACAAGGACATGCCTAGTGAAATCTTCTGCCGTTTTCTTACTGTGTATGAGTTTCATAGATGAAAGAGAATTAAAATATATTTACCTGTATGTGTCCGTAAATGTAATTCAAGATTAAATCTTTGAGGAAAGCATTTGCCACAAGTGTTACACAAAAATGGTCTGTCACCTGTATGTTGCTTGATATGAATTGATAAACTCTGAGCATCAGGAAATTCTGTTTTACAGTAATCGCAAATATGTTTTAACAAGGCTGGATCACCTTCCTTCTTCTCATGAATTTTCATATGCTTAAGGAGGCTGTTTTCAGCATAACATCCTTTATTGCATATTTTACAAACAAATGGCTTTTCTCCACTGTGTTTTAACATGTGTTTGTCTAATAATGTTGTATGTATAAATCTCTTCTTGCAAATTTTACATTCATGTGGTTTTTGTTCCTCTGGAACATGAGTTCGCATATGGTTATTCAAATAGTTCTCTTCCGTAAATCCCCTAGGGCACAACTTGCATTTATAAGGACGGTCTTCAATGTGAGTTCTAAGATGTTTTCTGAATGATTTCATGTTTATGAATTGTTTCTTACACACATTGCATTGGTTTGTGTTCCGTTTCATTTTCTTTGCGGCTAATACTGTAAAAATGTATAATTAGTACTAAATAGCATTTACTCGGATATTCATAATTAATTACATTAAAAACAAAAAATAAAAATGATATATCTTTACAAACAATATATATAATTTCCTTGGGGATTTTAGAAAGGTTGTTATTACTGAAAGTAGTGCAGAAACCCATAGCACTCAGGTCTGATGACCAATTGTACATGTCATTAGTAGAAGAGTTCAGAACAGGCCCATGCTACGTGCAAAGGCTAGTACTAGTTCTGCTGAAATCTTGTTAATGTCTTGAAGCAATAAAAATACTCCTCCAAGATATTTGTACATTTTTACTATTAAAACAGACAGTCACAAAAGAAGAATAGTTAATAAGCATGTTAATGTTTAGGTTTTAGATCAGCTCATGGGCCCTTTATAAAATCATTCTTCTGCTGATCACACTTTAATTCAGTTACTAATAATTGCATTCCCCTAAAAAAAATGATAAGAATTTTTGGTTAAAGTTTATTCAGAATAAGGTCACTGGCAAGAACGCAAATAATTGCAATTTCTGGATAAACAATATGTTAAATTTGTAGTTATACATTCAAGTTTGTATTTAGTAGTATAATAAAATATAATATAATACGGAACATAAGTGGAATCTAAACAATAGGGTTTCTGCTGTATAGTGTAACTATGAAAAGTTTAGGAGCTGTGCCTTTTTTTTCCTTAGATAGTAAAAAAAAATCTACAGCAATATTTTTTTTGGATGTATTATATTTAAAATCATACTTTATTCAAATAATGTTTACATTTTTTCTTTTTTGTGAAGTTTTTATTTCTTTTTATTTAACTAACTGAGTAATAAGTTTTAATCTTAAAAAATTACTCAAGAGACATTTTTGTTAAGTTCTAAATCTTTTTTCTAAGAAATATTTGTCAGTTCATTATGATTTTTTTAATTTAAAATGATCCAGGAAAGTTATCACTTGGACTCTGAAAATGAGCTGTATACAGGGGAAAAATAAGAATTAACAGATCTATCAAAAAATTTATACTTATTTATAAAGCGAAAAAATATTGTTATCAAAACTATATTAATCCTTATTTATCACCGTCACTGACCTTCTGTCAGCCGCGAGGTTATATATATTCTGCCAAAGTCAAAGGTGTCAAACGTAGTGACAGGTCACCGTGTTGACTCGTGTATCAGTTTACGCTGCTTTGAAAAAAAAAACATTTTATTTACAAAATGTAGATGATTATTTAATTATTTAATGAGAAATATATGGTAGCACAGGGAGGCAGCACCTACCCTACTAATATTTATTTCCAGGATTAATATTTGGAGAAATTTTAAGAACATTATATTAACATATTCTGTTTTCTTACTTGTTTAAATTAAAACCTGCCATTGCAAAGATTTTCGTACTTGCTGTAGACCTATCCTTCCCTCGACCGTTCTTTTTGTTTAAAGCAAGGTACCTACTTGGTCCGGCGGTCATGACCAGGTCGATTACTTACGTCAGGAAAAACCACAAAGGATAACAAAAAAATACACGCAAATGTACACAAATGCATAAAAACACTGCCACACGTTTACTATCAAGGCATTATAACAGTTGTTCAATGTGGTTCAAAAAGTATTCAGCATAATATTTTGTGTACTCGGAAAACATCTTTGGTATTACGCTGCCACAAAATAATATGCACTTGTCACGTTCCCACAAATCAGCACCTTATACGTATCTAGGCATCTGAATACGACATGTTTGTAAATACACTAAAAAATACGCGAACAATTAAATTTGTGAAAAGCAAGTACTGAAAAATTACTTCAAACTAATCAGAGTACCGTAGCCGTATGCAATATTTGTTGACATCTGCAGACGCCATCTGTAGGCTCCTAATGCAAAGTGCACTCCACGCCAATAAATTTTTAAACTTCTTGTGTTGTTGGGAAATTAAATTCTGTTAATACCAATAACAGCAACAATATTAACAGTAATCGACGAGGTTTGCATAAAATAATTGGTACTATTTTAAACTATAACATCCCAAGATGTTTACAGTGTTCTGTATAAATGTTTATTGGACCCTTAGAATATAATCTAAGATTTGCCATGTTCTTTGATGTTCAGAGAGTATACAACTAGCAATGCAGTATTCTAGGTTATGTTATTTTAGAACATTTAGTGACTAATTTTAAACATTTTTATTTATTTATTTATTTACTAACGGGATTAACTCCTTTTTAAAATTAAGAAAACATTTATAAGCAATACACTACCTTAGGAACAATTAACCATACCAGCAAAACAATGGTACAATCCTTAATACTACAAATAATACAATTAATAAACTACAATCGAATACACCACAACTAACGCACAAAGTACGTCAACAACAATAACTGAACAACACTGAAATACATCATCCATGCATTATAAGACCCAACTGATGCTTAAACTGATTCAGAGTACAATTAAAATAATCAATGTCATTACAAAATGTATTACCTAATCTTAACATACGAGTTATTGGTGAGTAATAACCATAGTTGCTGGAATGGTATGGTACAAAAAATAATTTTGATTGTCTAATGGTCCCCAACAAAACACATAAACCTATTAGTGACAATAATTCAGAGCAATCTACAAAACTATGAATGATTTTAAATAAAAATACCAAAGAAATCTGTGACCTACGAGACTGTAAGCTGTTCAGTCCAACAATATGGCTTAAATCATCATAATTAAACTCACCAACAACAAAACCTAGTCTAAAGGCACAGTATCGTAAAAACTTTCTCTGAACGTTTTCGATCTGATTAATATATATATTATAGTAAGGATCCCAGATAAGGCTACCATATTCCAAAATAGATCTCACCATAGCACAATACAGCATTTTAAGTGTTTGAACAGAAAAGTCTGGGGATGATCTCACTATAAATCCCAACATCTTGAGCGCTTTTAAGACAATATTATTAACATGACCATTAAAACACATTTTGTTGTCAAATAGTATACCAAGATCTTTAATTTGAATTTTGCTAGTTAATACTGTTATTTAATTGATATTTGAAAATGACTGGATTGTGTAGCTTACTAAAAGTGACCGAGAAACACTTGTTAACATTAAGGTGGAGACTATTTGTTTCACACCATTCTTCAATATTTTACAAGTCACTCTGAAGCAACACAGCATCCTTTGCATCTTTTACAACAGAAAATTTTTTTAAGTCATCGGCGAATAACAGGAACTTTGACGTTTTGATAGCAGAAGCAATATCGTTTACAAATAAAGAAAATAATAATGGACCACAATGAGAGCCCTGAGGGACACCAGATTTAACTACAAAGGCATTAGAAGTATATATGAACCTATACGAACCGATTGTGACCTATCAGTTAGATAACTATAAAACCACTCTAACACTGTCCCTGTTATACCAACGCATGTAACTTTTTTATTAGTACTTCATTGGATACCCTATCAAATGCCTTGGAGAAGTCGGTGTAAATTGAATCAACCTGCATCTACCCCTCCAAAGCACTGGAAACGTATTCATGAAATAAAATTAAATTTGAAACTGTTGAACCGCCTGGTACAAACCCATGTTGTTCAGGGATAATAAGAGAATTGTATATGTTGCTTAATTGATGTGTAACTAATGAGTCACCTTAGCTATACAAGAAAAAATGCTTATACTTCTATAATTTCCAACGTTATCTTTAGCACCACTCTTGAAAATGGGCATAATGTAGCTGTCTTTACAAACATTGGGAAATGTACCTGACTTTAGTGACTTATTAAATAATATAAATAGAGGCCGAGTAATTGTATTGTCACGGATTTCCCAATCCGTCTTTTCTTTCACTTCCAGAAAAACAATCCGTTAATTAATTACTTCTTTATTAACTACTGAACACTACTAATTACAGGTCAACTAAACACTTATTTAATTAATCGCTATCTAAATCACTTTGATATCTCCAACTAAACACTTCACTTCAACTCTATACAAGACTTATACAAGACTTACTAACTCGGCCGTTTATTCTTCTTTTATAGACCCAACGAATATTCCAGGTATATTCCAGTATCTCTAGATCCATTTTCTAGTACGACTGGAACGCTTCTCGTCGTTTCCACGATTTTCTAGTAACGCCTCGATTCACGCATGTTGTTTGTTTACCAGAATGGCGTAGGGGCGATCGGGGCAATTCGCGGTGCCACAGTCGTCGGTTTGGGAGTGAGTGGGGCAAATTCCGTGACACTGCCCTCCTTAGGACCGATCGTCCCGATCGGATACACCTCTATACAGGGACAGACGCTCCAGATGGACGACTTTCATCTTACTCCTGGGAGTCCTCTGTATCCGGTAGACGACATCATTGATTCTTTTAATGACGGTGTAGGGGCCCTCCCAACGGTTCTGTAGTTTAGGCGATCTTCCTTTCTTCCGCGTGGGGTTGTACAGCCACACCAGGTCACCTTGTTGGAATCCGACTGTATTGGCCCGGACGTCGTATCGAGTCTTCATGCGATCGCTCTCTAGTCGCATTCGAGATCTGACTTGATCGTGTGCGGCTGCTAGCCTTCGTTCTAGCTCATGGGTGTAAGTGTCTGGCTCTGTGGGCTGTTCCGCAGGACGACCAAATACCAAATCTGCGGGAAGGCGAAGCTCTCTTCCAAAGATGATCCTTGCGGGAGTCTTCCCAGTAGTTTCATGGACAGCTGAGCGGTAAGCTAACAGGAAGAGTGGAATGAGCTTGTCCCAGTCTGTCTGGTTTTCGTTCACAAACATCCTCAGATTGGTTTCTAGCGTGGCGTTGAAGCGTTCCACCATACCATCTGACTGGGGATGCAGTGGGGTGGTCCTGGTTTTCCGGATTCCCATAAGCTCGCAGACCTTTCGGAACACACCTGATTCGAAATTTCTGCCCTGATCTGAATGTAGTTCCATGGGTACACCAAATCTGCAGAACAGGTTGTTGACTAGCGCTTCTGCTACGGTCGTGGTCTCTTGATTGGGAAGGGGGTATACTTCCGGCCATTTACTAAAGTAGTCCATGGCTACTAGCAGATATCGGTTCCCACTTTGGGTTTTCGGAAATGGGCCAGCGATATCAATGGCAATCCTCTCAAACGGTGCTCCTACGATGTACTGACGCATTTTGCCTCTGGAACGGGTCTTCGGTCCCTTGCTGGCTGCACATACGTCACATTTTCGGCACCAATCTTCTACATTCGTCCTACAGCTCAACCAGTAGAAACGCTCCCTATTCTTCTGTAGAGTCCTATTGATACCGAAATGTCCACCCCCAGTACCTCCATGTACTTCCTGCAGCACTTCCTTGACCCGGGTCCTCGTTCTTCTAATTTCTTTTCCAATTTCTCCTGCATCGTTTGGGACTGATCTTCGATTTTGTGCCCATGTTCTTCAAATTTATTTTGCATTGCCTGTCCCTGTTCTTCTAATTTATCTTGCATCGTCCGTCCCTGTTCTTCTAATTTCTCTTGCATCGTCTTCGCCTGGTCTTCCATTTTATGTCCCTGCTCTTCTAATTTATTTTGCATTGTCTGCATCATTTCTAATAGTTTTGCCAGTTGTGCATCCATATTGACTTGACTTCTAGTTACAGGCATTCACTCTATTTGGAAAGTTCTAGAATGTCCAGGAATGTGTTTGTAAATGTCACCGTTGACTTCCTTACAATGATACGAGTGCACTGATATGCCACACTTGGGTCTTTGTCTCACTTCGGTAGAAAGTTCTAGAATGTTCGAGGATGTCCTTCGCGAATAACACCGTTCACTTCCTTAAGTCACGACGAGTGCGGTGATATGTCACACTTGGTCTTTGTCTCACTTCGGTAGAAAGTTCTAGAATGTTCGAGATTGTCCTTCGCAAATACCACCGTTCACTTCCTTAAGTCACGACGAGTGCGGTGATATGCCACACTTGGGTCTTTGTCGCACTCCCGTACAAAGTTCTAGAATGTTCGAGATTGTCCTTCGCAAATACCACCGTTCACTTCCTTAAGTCACGACGAGTGCGGTGATATGCCACACTTGGGTCTTTGTCTCACTCCCGTATAAAGTTCTAGAATGTTCCAGATTGTCCTTCGCGAATAACACCGTTCACTTCCTTAAGTCAAGACGAATGCGGTGATATGTCACACTTGGGTCTTTGTCTCACTCCCGTACAAAGTTCTAGAATGTTCGAGATTGTCCTTCGCGAATACCACCGTTCACTTCCTTTCGACAAGACGAGTGCGGTGATATATCACACTTGGGTCTTTATTCCACCCACGCACAGGGTTCCAGAAAGTTCTTCCAACTTCCACTTAAACCCACTCACGCACAGGGTTCCAGAAAGCTCCTCAAACTTCCAGTTAAATCCCACTTTGTGGACAGGGTTCCAGAAAGCTCTTGAAACTTCCAGTTAAATCCACTTCTGACACCAAATTGTCACGGATTTCCCAATCCGTCTTTTCTTTCACTTCCAGAAAAACAATCCGTTAATTAATTACTTCTTTATTAACTACTGAACACTACTAATTACAGGTCAACTAAACACTTATTTAATTAATCGCTATCTAAATCACTTTGATATCTCCAACTAAACACTTCACTTCAACTCTATACAAGACTTATACAAGACTTACTAACTCGGCCGTTTATTCTTCTTTTATAGACCCAACGAATATTCCAGATATATTCCAGTACGACTGGAACGCTTCTCGTCGTTTCCACGATTTTCTAGTAACGCCTCGATTCACGCATGTTGTTTGTTTACCAGAATGGCGTAGGGGCGATCGGGGCAATCTTAGGCAATTCGCGGTGCCACAGTCGTCGGTTTGGGAGTGAGTGGGGCAAATTCCGTGACAGTATATAACGTTTGCTTTAAAAAATAAGCAGGTACACCATCAGGACCACATACAAATTTAAATTTCAGAGCATCTATAGCTTCAAAAATACTAGTCAATTCAATAGAGGTTTTGGAAAATTGAATACTGTTATCATAATTGAATTTCAAATTAGGGTCCACATTGGTTTCTGCATATACCTACTGATGAAAAATAGTTAGCAAACAAATTCGCAATTCCAAGACTACTATCAGCAGAAACATTATTATAAAACATATCATTTGGAAATGAATTGACAGTTCTACGATTGTTAACATATTTCCAGAAGAACTTAGGATTTTGATTAAGCTCATATTCAATTTTAGCTAAATAATTATTGTAACAGTACTTAGTGAGTTCTTTACATTGAGATATCAGCTGTGAAAATAGTAAATACTTAATCCTCATTATTCTGATACAACTTATATTGGCTGTGCACCTTCTTCCTTTCAAAAATTAATTGTTTAAGTTCAGAAGTTAACCATTTAGGATAGTTAGATGGCCTAAAGTACTTCAATGGTACAAATAAATTTATGACATCATGTAATATTTCATAAAAGTGAGTTGTTGCCACATTAACATGAACGTTACAAAAGAGTTCTTCCCAATTTATATTTGCCAAATAATTGTTAATACTTAGATAATCTGCATTTCTAAAATCGTAGTATGACTTACTCAAAGGAATATTATTCTCAGTACAAGCCTTAATATCTATTGTTATTGCAGTGTGGTATATGCTGTTAGGCAGTAATAGATCAACAGCTGGACATACAGCTGCATCACTCACATGAGAAAATACTAAATCTAATACAGTATTTCTAGAATTAGACACATTGTTAAGTTAAAAAATATTAAGATATCCAAGGTAATTCTCTAAAATAAGTGCACTGGAGTTAACAGGACACATCACTCTTAAACCACCATTGTCACTTTCCCAGCGAGCATCAGGTAGATTGTAGTCACCACACCATAACAACTCATAATTAGAATATCTCTCACTTAATTCCATAATAGTATGACAATGGAATTCATAAACCTCAGATGCAGAATTAGGAGGTATATGTACATCCTATGATGAAGTTTTTAAAGCCGCACTTAACTTCAACAAACAGTTGTTCAAAGTCGAAATTAACACTTGTTTGCATAAAACTGCTATGTAAGCGTTTCGATACTGCCAACAACACACCACCACCACGATTCTTTCCAGTAGCTGTAGAACATCTATCCAATCTACAGACGTTGTAATTGTAAAACTCAAGTTCAGCATCTGAATAGTTTTGATTTAACCAAGTCTCCGAAATCAAAATTACATCATACTGGCAAGATAGAACATTATATTTAAGTTCAGTTAATTTTGTTCGTAAGCCCCCAGCATTTTGGTAATATAAGAGTACGTCCCCACTTATGTTGAGTTTTTTGAGACTTTAATTATATTAGGTATGCCCTTAATGTACTTTATAGTAAGATCTGACTCTCCATTTTTTATCCGGTTATCAAGTTTTAATCTCAAATTTTTCAAATATTCCCTCTGTCTCAATGTAAGATCATTCACAATTTTATACTCATTAGCAATTCTGCTTTTCTTCTTGAGTAACTGTTTCGCAGAGGACGAAACAGACAAAACTACTTTAAAGAATGTGGTCTAGTTGGATTGACAGAATTCTTTCCAATATGGATAACCTTTTCTATTTTATAATCCACACCGCTATTAACCAGTAAATCGTTGGCCTTGTTTGTATCACTCTCAATTTTCTCACGAATAGATGAATCAAATGATTCAGGAACATTATAAATAATTACATTTCTAGAACGCAAAATTCTATCCTCAACCTCAGCCATGGTATCTTCAGCTGTTACTGAATTAGTGCTCATCTCAGCGATTTCTTTACACAGTGCAGACAATTCAGCTTGCATTATACTAATCTGGTTCAAAATTTTAGGCAATGATTTTAAACAAGATGTGCAATTGTCGCAGAAGAACAACAAATTTCTATTCTTGAGAGAATAACAACGTAGCTCTGTTGCAGTAAGACCAGAACATGACTCATGTACGTGTTCATGACAAGAATCACAGACAAATTTAATTTGGTCTTTTTTCGAATATGGTACATCATGTCCACATTTACTACATTTTACAGACATTATGAGAAGAAAATAATTGAAATCCGGTCCTGTCTATAAATGTTTTTACACAGCTTTATCTAAAAGTTTTGTGATCCTTAATTTTTTTTGACAAAATGAACAAAAGAAACAGTTGAAAGTCATTAAATTTAGCAATAAGTTACTGTTGATATATACTTAATATTGCAATTTACAACAATAATCTTCCCTCTGCTGCAGTCAGCTTAAACTCCAACACACCCAAACACTTCTTCAGTAACTTTGCATAAGCAAAACAAATTTTTCACACTTTCTTTCAGCCAGAAACAAGATTTAAGAAGAGCACATAAACAACTCACCCATTTACTTTCTAAGATAATGAATGAATAAATGAATGAATTTTATAATATAATAGAAGACAATTATGATGAATCTGCAAGGAGTGAAAATGTAGTTTTAGAAGTGTGCAACGAAAGTAAGAACGAATACAAAATACTGCAGCTAACCGGATTAACTATCATCTATCAGGTACTCAGGAATTATTATTAATAAAAATGTTTATTTTCGTCGTTTCTACACTTGATAACGCTGCAAAAAACGACTGCACGGTAGTTGACATATCTAGCTATCTCGGACGATGATTAATTGTCATAGACGCCGACTTTCCGTAATAAAAGAGGGTTTTGCCCCATTTTTTAAACATTGAGCTAGAATTCCGAAATACATTTTTTATTGTCTTTTAGACCTCTGAGCACGTGGTTAAAATTTTTGTACTTAGTCATAGTTAACCCTGTATAACACATTACTATTCTAATTCAATGAAGAAGAATGTATGGATACTAATTTAGATTTAGAAAGGTCAAGATCCAGATAAAATTCATAAAAATGTAAAATGATATGATTATTTTCTTGAATTCTGTGAATCATTAAATTGCAAAAGGTTAAGAGCACGAACATAATGACGACCATCAAGAAATTACTAAAAATTATGATGTTTTAGAATTTTTAAAATATTAACTATAAAATTTATAATGTTTTTAATTTTTTTTATATATTTTTAGGTATTAATAATATTGTGTGAAACTAACTACTCTGTGGACAAGAGCCCCAACTAGCGTTGAATTACATCCACAATATCTACCCATGTATTCCTTATTATTAGCTTTTGTAACATTTTTTACTGTATTAGAAAGCTATTTTAAGCTAATATAAATCAAATCTCCTACAATTTCTATCAATGAAGTCATATGTATGTTCTCTGACACCAAACATCTAGGTATGCTAATTTAGATAGATTAATTTCTTTAGATAATTATTGAATAGAGCTTCGTCTGTGGAATTGTTCATTAGCATACCTAGATGTTTGGTATCAGAGAACATACATATGACTTCATTGATAGGAATTGTAGTTGATTTGATTTATATTAGCTTAAAATACCTTTCTAATACAGTAAAAAATGTTACCAAAGCTAATAATAAGGAATATATGGGTAGATATTGTGGGTGTAATTCAGCGATGGTTGGGGCTTTTGTCCACAGAGTAGTTAGTTACACGCAATATTATTAATACCTAAAAATTTATAAAAACTTTTACATAAAGGGTAAACATTATTCAAGTAGGTATGTCATATTTAATTCATTGACAGGCTAATGTCACTTTTGTCATTGTCGATATTTAATTTCAAATAATTTTAACTTATATAATTTTTATAGTTAGATATTTGACTCAACTTAAAGGACCTGAAGAAGCAATCCTAAACATGCAGAAATAGGTCATGTCTCATCTATTGTGGTTGAATTTTTGAGTTCCCACTGTCATAAGTGAAGTTAGATATTTATAGTGTTTTCATTAAAGCAGGTTAGTAAATTTAGATAGATTAATTTCTTTAGATAATTATTGAATAGAGCTTTGTCTGTGGAATTGTTCATTAGCATACCTAGATGTTCGGTATCAGAGAACATACATATGACTTCATTGATAGGAATTGTAGATTTGATTTATATTAGCTTAAAATACCTTTCTAATACTGTAAAATTTTTTAATTGTTTGTTGCACAAAAATATAAACTTGTATTTATTATTTTTACCTGCTGCTTTTCCTCCCTTAGCTAACATTTTTTTTCTGGACATTTTACTCTTTTGAGATTTTGCTGCCTTTAGTAACTGTTTCTGAGCTATAATTTTTTCATCATTTGGATTATCTGTCACAGATGTCTGAAATAAGGAGAAATGGTCTTTGAAATCATCATCGTCACTGTCACCAGATGATGTATCTAGGCCAAAATTATCCAAAAACAATGTGGTTGAAAAATCATTAGTTTGATGAGTGTCTTCTTCCTTACATTGTTTAAAAATAGATGGTTTACCCAAATACTGTCTGAGATTGATATCAGACTGCTCACATAATTGTTTAAATGAGTAACATCTGCTTATTTGATGAACACACTGTAAACAAATTAGACTTGGCAGTCCGTCTCCATTTTCAATCTGAAAAATATAAATAATACAAGCATTATTAAAAATAACTAAATATACTCATGCATGTACATAGATAAGAAGTACCAGACATAACTTATGAAAAATATGGAGATATATTATATAGGGTGTCCAGTAAAGAATACTCCTTTGAAGGGCAAAATATAGGGATTTAACCCAACTTACCTCAGTTCAAAAATTCAAGATTACCGACTTACAAAGTTAAATTTTGCACTTTGCTAATATTTCAAACAGTTTTCGAGATATTTGCTCCAAATTTGGCACTGGGTTTTTTTTTTTGAGATGACAAAAATTGTTTTAGCCGAAAATTTAGCAGAAGGGGGTGCTATTGTGAATGTTTTGTGTACAAATAACGGATTCGTGGTAATCCTAGAAGTATTATCATTAAAAAAGCCATACATCATTCATGACTTTAATGTTAACCGTTTACAAGACAATAAAGCATATCAGGTAGAACGTCATAATTAGTAAGGATGATGTAAGTCGGCAACCTTTATTAATGCAAACTTCTATCAACCTGAATAATAATTCTTCGATCTAGTAGTCTTCTATTTAAAAAGTGATTGGCGTACATTAGATGAAAATCTGCAAATTCTTCATCCATAATATTGAATCAACATATCAAAATAATTTATGTCAAATATCGAACTGTCCCAACTGCTAATAATACATACTTGTCGACAGTGATCTATATTTCCATTTCAAATTAAAGCTCTTTTCATGGTCTATTCAATGCCATAATTTTTTATACAGTGCATTAAAAATCTGCTTGGGACAATACATTTTCAGAGGCCTTTTTGTAAAAATATTTTGTTTTTTTAAATTAAATAGTTGGTTTAGAAGGCCTTGAACAAACCTACAGAATGACAACTTGATTGTTAAAGTATAAAATAACAGAGATATAGGCCTGTAGTTGAGGTCCAAAATAAAAGAGAGTGATTTAAGTATAAACCTGCTCACCATTTAAAGCTACCAACACAAAGATAAATACATGCAGCTTGTATATTTATCATATAAAATTTAAGTGCCACATACCTCGCAGAGCATATCCGATTACACAGCTTCTGCTGCAGCAATTATGCATGTGGCATCAGAATGCTCAATTTCTATTGGTAGAGATGTTTTCACGGATTCACCAGTTCCATCTTCAGCACATATATATTTGTATATAGATAGATTTCAGCAAATTTAATTGTGATTGTAATTAATTTAGTAATTTTGTGTTTACGTTCTTAAAAATTAGAATAATTCAAGTTCTACAGCATGTTTCCAAAATCGTAAACACCCTAATCTAACAAGTGAGGAACATTGGATGATAAGAAACTTTTATGAAAGAATTAGGGCTAGAGACCAAAATATGATTGTGATATGATTGAAATATCCATTAACAAGTCTTTGTGAGTATTGCAATAAAGAATGAAAAAGAATATACAACTGCAAAGCAAAAAATGGTGAAAACTCAGGGAAGGAAGAAAATGGAGGTTGATGATACAAAATACGCATTTTAAAAATGACAATAAAAAAAATTCAGGTTGCTTTGCCTAGAATATCTACAAGTGTTTTTGCAAATTATGCGGGACATAAATTTCTCTTTTATAAAATAAAATCGAGAGAGTATGCTGTTAGAAAAAGACAAAATAATGATATGGAGAAGACACTATTTAAGATAAATATTAGAAGGATGATATCTGAATTGAAGAATATATGTATTTTGTATACTTCTATATTATATAAGCTTTCACAAAACATGGATAAATGAAGACCATATGGTGCAAAAAGTGTGGCACTGTTTAGCCACATAAGGAACCTGGTGCTGTTGTGGTTGTAATAGATAATGAACCATATAATAGCACACACTACTACCATATACGACACTGAAGCGAAACAGTAATAAAAGAAAAAACTATCTATCCAAGTTAACTAAGACTGGATGGGCATGCGCAATGCGATGAAGCTACATGTACAAACACAAATTTAGTAATTGACGGCCCTTATAATTTAACTTATATTTTTTAAATAATGTATAAGTATAAAGTATCTCTTAAGAGAAAATCTGCATTAATACTTTCTTCTTTTAATTAAAAGCACACGAACTCCTTTTGCCCAACTAAACAACATCCAAGTTTAAACGGATAATTTCTGTATATTGCTCCCCATGGCTTTCATAAAGGCATATCTTTTCAAACCTGCTCTAATCTAGGCGTCGGCGGCGTTACATATTGTTTACATATTTGTTTAACAAAAACACTTATTGGTTCTCAAAAATGGAAAATTTGCAATTGATGTTCTTCAAGATTCCTAAAGATGATAACTTGTAAGTATGAATGTGTGAATTAAAACTCCTGGTGGTGAATTCAGAAATTTCATTGAAACCTTGTATAATATATTTGTAAATATCATAGACAATGGATTGCAGTTAATAGTTTAACTGCAATCCAGGTCAAACTATTTACAATAAAGGTAATAATGCTATTTAAACATCCTTGCCAACACTTTCCAAATTATGAAAATTACAAGTCAAATTATAATAATAATTATTTAAAAGGCATCATTTTAAAAAATCAGGTATTAAAAAAGATAAATATTGTTTAAAATTTATAAATGTAAATACATTGTATTATGAAATAAATATGGATTATTTATCAATGTAATTCACTCATAGAAATATATTGAGAAAATTTGTTGTACCTATTGTAACTGTGAAGGCAATTCGATTTTATTTTATTTTTTATTCTACAAATTATTGTTACCTATAATATATGTATTATTGAGCAGACATTTTAAAATTTTGTAAAATATGAACAAAACCCATATTTTCTAAAAATCATTCAATTATTTTCAGCTTCTTATTGATATTCAAAGGTCGCGAACATTATGCCTGCACAGGCCAGCACGGATCTGCAAACCCTGCTCATGAAGGTTCCCATGTTATTTCATGGAGTATCTCACTAGACCAGCACCAGCATGTATCGTCAGCTGCAAAGACAGTCTCTGCAGATCATGTTCAGAAAATAAATGGTGAAATTCACCAACAGTTTTATCTTTTCATTGATCGGGTGAACCCAAAACTTTCTAATTTTCTTTGCTTCTTTCTCCTCCTCTTCTTCATACAACATCACTGAAATAAAAATTCTTCTAAGCTACACTCAACTACTACTTAAAAACTTCAAAACATTTGCCACATACATAACCTGCACAAAAAGTTGCTGATCCATAATACTGAACAAGTGTGCGAAATCTTGCAGGCTGCAGGTCCGGGCTGTGCTGGTTCGTGCAGGCATAATATGTGCAATCTTTAAGCAGCATATTGAAATTTAAAAAAAAATAATTGCAACATATTTTACAGTGGATAGATATGGCAACGTTGCTAATCTAATTTAAATCTCCAAGGTCGTTGCGGTATTTTCACAAAGATCAAAGGAGTGTTACATATGGTAGTAATTTGTGATAAAAGCTTTGTTCATAGTACACCAGAATCAGTTTTCAACTGTCTGGAACATGTGTACTGTATCTAAAACAAAGCATTTTCAATCTTATGGGGGTATGATAAATATAATTCGCATGTGTCTAACGGTTGGAAACTATTTCCAACTGTTCTACGAACAGACCTAATAGCCGACGATAAGTGTTAATCTGTAACCATTATAGTGACAATGCTAGTAACCAGTAGTGTATAGTGTGTCTGAAAATAGTGCAATATACTATATGATAGTGTGATATCCACGAAGTGCTTATCAGGTAGGTGTAAGTAGGTGATGGTAGGCCATCCCCATCTAAAAGAACGGCATTTTACAAATGAGTATAAACTTTTTAAAGAAAACTATTAAAGTGCTAGGTTCACTCAACGTCAACTTATTTTTGGTAATTTTATATTCTTTGAACCCTGCTCAACGCCTTGTCCCCTGGAACCCTCACCTCCCATACCTTTTTAAGTGCTGTGCTCTCTATTATTTTGGACCTCGGTTATAAGAACCTGGTTTAAAGTGGTAGAACCTGTATAATCCAGACCTATTGAACATCAATTTAAACTTGAAAATAAGCATTAGTATGAGTTACTTTAATTGCCCAAATTTCATTGTTGTCATGGCAACCAATTAAAGTTATACCTGAAATATGTTTTTCATCTTCTCACTTTAAAGGCATATAACTTCACAACAAAACCCGATAGGAAATTTTTTTATGAAGTACTACAACTATTTTTAGCATGATCTCTCCAGACACCCTGTGTTTTGGCTTGTATTTAACAGAACAGCAACATTTTATATATAGCTGCCTATTAGTCTAAGTATTTTTGATAGTAGTAGCCATATCTCAAAATAAAATATAAAAATTAAAAATTGATTATAGTGATATAAATCTCTCCAATACCCCTTCCCCACAAGGTTTCATAAGGCAGACTTCACTAAGAGAAAGCCAAGTCATTTACCTACCATTATTTGTTTTAATTTTGTTATATAGATACTGAAAAATATAATTTTTTTTTCATTAATAATACAGTTCATTTAATTTCGATAACACCCTGTAGAATTATTTATCGTGGCAATTTTTAATATTAGTTTTTTTTACCTCATTTGTTTTTTTTCCCAGTAACAATCACATATCTACATGATTTATTAATTATAAAAAGGGTACTTGGCACAATTATTTTTTAAAGAACATAGGCCATAAGCAGCAGCAGAAACATTCTTTGGACAGACTTTTCAATTTTCAAATGTACTTAGGTATTAACTTATTTTGTTAACCTGTTTAGTTAAAAAATGTTAAATATTAAACTAATTAAATTAAACCTTTACAAAACTTTTAGAACCAAGATCACCTGATGATAAGTTGATATATAATTGTAATTTTTAGAATATTTTTCTCATTGATTATTCTAGAATAGACCACTTCTACACGATCTCCACTACTCTGTAGGTAAATGCTTTAAAAATTGTTATATTTCCAAATATTCATAAAACATTGAATTTTACCAACTTCACGATATTTTAGAGAATTGTCATTTTAATATTATTTAAATCATGAAAACTTTA
Organism: Monochamus saltuarius; assembly: GCA_025584915.1. Taxonomy (NCBI): domain Eukaryota; kingdom Metazoa; phylum Arthropoda; class Insecta; order Coleoptera; family Cerambycidae; genus Monochamus; species Monochamus saltuarius. The sequence continues at coordinate 39,681,151 of CM046723.1, forward strand.
AGTACGTTTATTTGTAAATTTCTATTGTTTTTCTACCAGCCCAGATGAAAAATATGAGCTGGAAAACCCTATGAAACTTTATAACGTTGCATCTGAAAAAACATGTCCACTTTAACAAGTAAAAAATAAATATCAACTATAAGATGTACAAAAAAAGTAAAAATTGGTAATAAAAAAAAAAGCTGCCACTATGTAATCTACGGGTCTCAATACAGGGTTTTCCACAGAAAATGCTCATCCTGGTAATTTTTTTCATTTTTGGTTTTAGGGCAAAAGTTTTGATATACTCGCGTCAAGAATTCAGACGTCTTACGTCTTGGCTGACGTTACACATTTGTTTTTATTGTCAACGTAATTTTCGATATTTGGTCGCATTAAAAACAATCATTTTTTGCAATTTAGTGCAATATATAATGCAAACTTTTAGTGTAGTATATAATTGTATTACTATCAGTTGCAGTTTCTTAAATATTTTGAAGAAAATATAATGAATTATTCATTTGTTCGTATGACGTAAGTCATCTGAATTCTTGTAGCAAGTATACAAAAAATTCATGTTTAGAAAATAAGAACAAATGATGTCACCTATGTGATTTCTAGATTAGATGTGCTTTTTATATTTTTAAAATCTTACTTCAGTAGTTTTTGTTTTTTTTCGTAAAACTGTAACTGACATTGAAATATTTCAAATCTAAAATGCCTTTTAGGGATCACGTCATGAGAAGCTTCGCTAAGATGCCCAAGCCATTGAAAAGAACCAAACATTATTATTAAATTGTAATAAAATAAAACTGATAATCACAAATTACGCAGAAATATGTTAATAGAAAAGTTGTTTTACATATAGAGTATTTAAGACTAACACTTCGATATTGTTTCCTCGGTTCATCTTTGAGAATAAATTACAATGAAAAAATAGTAAAACAAAATTATACATATTACCTACATAAAATATACGTTATTCAAAACGAATTTTCATTGAGATTCCCTACCCGTGTAAGAGTATATACATTTTTATTTTATTATTTGTTATTACAAAATTTAAAAAACGAATAAAATTAATTTTCTAAAAAAAAATTCTTGTGAATATCACTATAATGAATTAGTAAAACGTATAATGTAGGTATTAACATGCAAGAAAAATTTAATATTCTCAAAACCTGCACAGATGAAAATCCCATTAACATTTCTGCAAGTATCATAGCCTGTCCTGTAGATTCATCCTGCATGAATACAGATCGCATTTCTCCTTTTTCCGTTAAGCAAGTTCGGCAAATTTTATTTATGTCGAAAATATTTGTATCCAATTTAACCTCCATCGTATATCTAAAATCAGAAACGTAAACAAAACAAAAGATGCACAAACACGCAAAGCAAATGGCGAAAAATAGATTCTTCCACTGGTCGATTGTGGAAACTGCTTCTAATCAGAATCAGCCTTCTGCTTACGCAGGTAAATGGCGGATGCCTTTGGCAGTAATGATTTCTGATATAAGGGATATTTTAGCATAACAATGTATTGAACGGTAGTGGAGGGTGGAGAGATATTGTTCAGGGACGGTTTAGATAAATTCAAATGTATATATATAACCGCGTCAAGAATTCAGACGTCTTACGTCTTGGCTGACGTTACACATTTGTTGTTATTGTCAACGTAATTTTCGATATTTGGTCGCGTTAAAAACAATCAGTTTTTGCAATTTAGTGCAATACATAATGCAAACTTAGTGTAGTATATAGTTTTATTGCAATCAGTTGCAGTTTTTTAAAAAGTTTGATGAAATATAATGAATTATTCATTTGTTCATATGACGTAAGTCGTCTGAATTCTTGTCGCGAGATACCTTTGGTGATGCGGCGATATCTGTAATGTGTGTAAATGGTCATTAAAGACAGCGTTGTTTTAGCCTTTTTAACTACAAAAAAGATAACGATAAAATTAAGGTAAGTAATAGGAATTTATTTTTGGTACAATCTGTTTCACATATATTAAATAAATACAATAATAATAATATGCTCTCCGATAGAAACCTAAATACACAAACCTAGAAAAAATATAGACTGTGCCAGTGTCATATTGCCGGCGACCGCAAATTCATGGTTACCTTAAAAGTGGTCACCACATGTAGAATTTTTTTGCGAGTAACCGTTGAAGCACCGGTAACTGTTTTTTAGTAACTGTACCGTTTTAGTGTGAAAGCGGTTAGTGAGGGGAAGAGACATGACGTAGCTGTTGACGTCACAACAATAACATCGGTTACTGAAATCAGTAACATATTCAGCGAGGTAGGTAAGCGAAAATCGGTTACGAATATTACGAAAATTGTGAGATTATAACATCAATTCCTCTGCACTTTGCAGAGAACATTTCATACAATACGTCTTAATAAAATGATTGATTTTAAAATTAGTTAAAAATAACATTGTTTTAAAGGAACTTTTTCTTTTTTTGTACTACATTTATAATTTTCCATAATAAAGTTAATTAACTTATAAATTGTTTCTTTTTCCATTTGTAACAGTTGATAGAATACAATGCGCCTATATTTTTCTAGCCATTCAAATGTTGACTTGCCTCACTCTGGTGGAACAAAGTAAAGTTTTACTATTATAATTAAAGTGTAATAAACAATATGTATTAAAAATAAATTCAACAAGCACACAAAAAACAAACACTTCCATGCTGCTCTTGCTTGTTTACAAAATTTTGCGTTATGATTATTTATTAAATTATAACAACCACAGATTCAAGAAGAACCATAACCGGTGTATTTTAGCGAGCCTACGTTACCGGAACTTAGTCTAGGAGTGGGGGTCTCATGTAAGAGATACCGCTAAGTAACCGTTATTCTGATAACGGTTACTCGCAAATAAATCCTAATATGGTCACATTCTTTAATGACATTTAAAATGACAGCAAGTTAGTTAATTTCATATTCCAATGCAGCCATCATATTTGCACAACCGCCAATATAAAGCAAATAAAATATCCATTTTCTGGACCTTAAGTCCCTAGAAAACGCGGCACCTATCACGTGACCTATATCATGAACCGACGCTCTCTATATTTTTTCTAGGTTTGTGCCTAATTAATACTAATTATAAACATATTATAGTCATAATCCCAGTGAAAGGCAGCTGCGCAGAACGAGCTAACGCAAAGCCATCTTTTGGAATATTCGTCGCGGTAGAGTAACGAACAACTATTCGCAGTCTTTAGAGATTTCAACAACGACGATATCCCATAACAGTTCTAGTTCTTCAAGGTTGGGTTTGCTATTACAATCGTAACAGATCTATTACAATTCATAGACTGTCATTACGCTATTACGACAAATCAGAAATTGTGCTGTATCTATTACAAATTAAAGAAAAGAGGTAAATTCTATTACATGTTTTCGGTTATTTAATTGTAGTAATAAAGAGTACAGACTGCAGTTAAACATTGAGACGTGATTGACAAATAAACCTATTCTATGAGCTCTCCACAAATCATTGGAGCTCTCAGCAAATCTGTCTGTAGTCGATGGTTTGCACCCTATTCTTTTCACTGTGGTTTGTGGCCTGTTATTTGGCATTCTGTGTTCTGTGATTTTGGCTTTCTTTGGTTATAGTTAATTTAATTAGCTAATCTGTGATAACATGATATAATTAGTTAAATATTTAATAATATGTTATGTCTCGAAATATAGAAATGGATAGGTATGTTTTTCATAATATTAAAATTTAATGTATTTGCAGAAAACTGCAGTAAAAAAAATCTATTACCAATCTATTACATTTTTCCTATCTATTGTAGTTCTGTCCCAACCACAGTATACTAAGCAATCAGTACGGAATCTTAGACAATTTATGAATGAAATACGTCTGGCAGTACTGTGGTCCCAACCCTAGTTCTAATAGTGGATTGAAGACGACAGTGAATTACAGATCGCAGTTTTTAGGGTTCTCAATGACGATCACCGATAACAGTTTCCGTTCATCGCAACACGGTGTTTGGAAAATAACGTAACAGAGTGGATATGTTGAACACAATACTGGAATTCGGACAATGTCCGAAAAAAGTATGCAAAACTAGTTCTGATCTCCAAAAGATTCCCATACCCGAAATTATACATTTAAACAATTACTGCATATTACAAAATACAGGGAACTAGTTTTGGGCATTATAAATTGTTCAAAACTAGTTTTGTGCATTTTGAAATGAACAGAATTAGTTATATTCATTTTCTGATAGTTACGCTAGGTTTGTTTTAGCAGCAGTTGGAAACGGTTTGAAACTATCAGAAATGTTTGTTCAACTATTTATTGCGTCAAATTCGATGGTAACGCGTTCTCAACTTAACTGGTCGAATATTTCTGACAGTTTCCAAACCGTTTTCAACTGCTGCAAAAACAAGCCTATTAATTAAAAGTAGGATTATGCCATTTTTGTCATTATAATTTCTGAACTCAAAACTAGTTTTGCATACTTTATCATAACCTTCAGAAAATGAAGGAAACTAGTTTTGGTCCTTTAAAAATGCACAAAACTAGTTTTGAACAATTTATAATGCCCAGAACTAGTTCTACTATTTTACAATAGTCAAAAATCGTTTAAACGTAAAATTTCGGATATGGGAATTTTTCTGGGCTCAGAACTAGTTTTGCATATTTTTTTGAACATTGTCGGAATTCGAGTATTGTGTGTAACAGATACGTTATAATAGCGTAGACCCATTCATTTATAATTTGAAATATTTTCGAAAATACTTAAATTAGTTTCATTTTATTTTAGTGTATTTGACATTTTTATTTAGACAACAATGAAATAAGAGAATTAGATGTGTGATGTATTAAATTTAAGGCTGGATTTGTATTTATTTAAAAAAACAAAATTTAAAAAATAGAACAGCCAGATAAAAATAAATGTTCGTTACTATTCAAAAAATTGTTTAAATAAAAATAACTGTGTAGTATAAACCTCTTTTTTGATCATTTATTTTATTTTTCCACCTTGTATGGATTATTAATATAACATATAATGTAATATCAGCATTCCTGTAATATCATCTTTTTTTATATCACAGGAATGCGCTGACTGTGAATATTAATACTATTTAAACTAAGGACGTTTCACTTACAGGGCAGTGTAGTATTTGCTCGCAATCTGTAACTTGATGCTAATAAATTGTCACCGAATTATCCATCTTATTGTTTTACTGATATACTTACAACTTTACTGGCGCAGTCGGTAGGATTCGTAGTGCCTTTTGGATCAAATTTGGAGCATCAAATTTCCTGGTCCAAGAGGTCTCTGTTTCAACAGTTCAACTGCGAAACGAATCGTGAACAAGGACACCCACTTGGCATCGTTGAAGAAATTTATTGGAACGGAACTACTAGTGGTTGGTTAACTAGGCTCAACACTGTAAGTACCAGATTTGCAAATTCTTCACTCCCTAATTCCTTAAGTATACTGACAAGTTTTGATTATCCAAGACAGTGTATAATTTTGGAAATTTTTCACATTTCAAGTTGCAACGTTTAATTATTAAACCGGCTTTTGAAAGTGAGAATTAGGTTAGAAATTTCAATTTAATCTTGCAAATGCTATTTATTTAGCAGGGCGATTAGAGCGAAATTTAGTATAAGTTTTTTCATACTATCTTGACTCTCCTGTATAGGGCGTGAGCAAGACAGATAGTCCGAAAAAGACTTTTTTACTTTTTTATTTTTAAATCAATAAAATAGAAACAAAACAAAATGACACAGCCAACATCGGCAAGTCCTCTTAACTTAGATACTTTAGATAAATTGACTAAGCTTATCCCTGTTTTTACTGGCAGAGATATAGAACTTCCAGATTTCCTTCAGAATTCTGAAAATTTGATTCATTTCCTTAGCACTAATGACCCTCGACAGCAAACCATTATACTAGCGTCAATTAAAACCAAGATACAAGGTAATGCACGCGAATCATTATTAGGTAGACCCGATATTAAAACGTGGACGAAATCAAAGTTTTCTTTAAACAAAATTTCTCAGATAATAAATCTCTAGAAACTCTAGAACTAGAACTGCAATATACGACTTTAATTCCTGGAGAGGATATTCAATCCTTTGGTCAAAAACTGATAGCCCTTAAGGCTAGAATTATAAACAAAATACAGCAAACTTTTCTTTCGGCTACTGAACAAACTGGCCGTATTTCATTCTTTTTCAACTCAAGCTTTTAACATTTTCAAATTAAATCTACCATACCACTATGAACAACTTATTCGCGCTAGACAAGAAGTTCACACCATAGAACAGGCTGTTAGTTTCATAGAAGATGAAATTAAATACGACAATTACAAGCGACTTACTTTTCAAAACAGACAAGCTAGGAAACCTCAACAACAAAATCAGCAAATGAGACCACAGCGTCCTAAACCGCAACCACAACAAAATTTTTATCAGAATAATCAACCGAGACCCCTGTCTCAACCCGCTAATTTCTACCAATCACCTAATAACCCATCAAGATTTCCATCGCAACCTATAAATTTATATCAATCACCTAATAACCAGCAAAGATATTTACCGCAACCTTCAACAAATCGAAATGTTTTTGGAAAACCTCAAAATGTTTTCAAACCCTCTCAACAACAAATTCAACCCAAACCTACACCTATGTCAGGTATTAGCTACACTCACCCTCAAACATCTGGTGTTAGTTATAGTCCCCAACGCACACAATTTCAAAGGAAAACCTTCCCTACCTGCAGTACAAGAACTATTTAATACTGAAATCTATGAGCAAAACAACCCTGAACAAAATAGTTTTGAATATAATCCGTCTGAATATGAATCAGGATTCGACCAAGCCTATTCTCTTGAACAAGAAAGTCCAAACAATTATTCTTATGATTCTTACCAGGAATTTTCGGAAGATAAATCCCAAGAAATAAATTTTCAAGAAACTCATACTCCCCAGTACCCGATATAGTTTTGAACAATGTTGAAAATAATAAACTTCCCTTCATTCAAATTCAAAACCCTCCTATTCGACTTCTCTTAGATACTGGATGTGGAAAAAATATCATTAACCCCTCTGTAATTTCACCAGTTCTACCCAAAATGTACTCATCCTGAAACAAACATCATCACAACCTGCACTGGTTCTCAAAAATCTTATTTCTTGGCGCATATTCCAATTTTTAACGAATTTAATTCAAATTATACGATGGAAGCAATTATATTTGACTTCAGTAAAGATTTTGACGGACTGATAGGTTTTGAAACTCTTCAACACTTGGGACTAATTATTGATCCCAAAACTTAACACTGTCAAATACAAATTGTATAATTCCCTTGCAGATACAAAGACACAATGAACCCATAAATATTGAGGCTAACTCTGTCAGAATTTTAAAATTCCCTGTTAATATCTTATCTGGAGAAATTTTTATAGAAACTCAACGATCTCCAAGTTTTTATATTCCTGCATGCGTAACACATGCTGAAAACGGATTAGCACAAATTGAAATATATAATACTACTTCAGAAACCCAGTCCATTGCCCCTGACCAAAGTTTACCTGTTTTCACTTCCCTAATGATACGTTAACCTTTACAAACCAGGTTAAACATGAAATTAAGACTCATAACGAAATACCCATTCATACTAAAACTTATCGATATCCTCGTGTGCATCAGCAGGAAGTAAAACGACAAATTGACGAAATGCTGCAAAATAATATCATCCGTCCCTCTAAATCTCCCTATAGTTCACCAATCTGGATTGTACCAAAGAAAATTGACGCCACAGGTAAACAAAAATGGCGCCTAGTGGTAGATTACCGGAAAATTAATGACAATACAAAAATGACAGGTACCCTTTACCCAATATTTCTGACATCCTTGACAAACTTGGACGATGTCAATATTTTACAACCCTAGACTTAGCAAGCGGATTCCACCAGATAGAAATGCACGAAAACTCTATAGAAAAACGGCATTCAATACTGAAAATGGACATTATGAGTATGTCCGGATGCCCTTCGGGTTAAAGAACGCTCCTGCGACGTTTCAACGTGTTATGGATAACGTACTTAAAGATTTGCAACATAAAATCTGTTTTGTCTACATGGACGATATTATAATTTTTAGTACTTCCCTTCAGGAACATATACAAAATTTGGAACTTGTATTTAAAACTCTAGCAGAAGCTAATCTGAAAATACAGCTAGATAAATCGGAATTTCTATGTAAACAGGTAGAATTTTTAGGACATATTATCACACCGGAAGGTATTAGGCCGAACCCTAAGAAAATAGAATCCATAAAGAATTTTCCCTTGCCGAAAACGACAAAAGAGATAAAATCATTTTTGGGACTTTTAGGTTTTTATCGTAAATTTATTCCCAATTTTGCTAAACTAACAAAACCTCTAACACAAAGGCTAAAAAGGATTCCAAAATCGACTTTTCTCAAGATTATTTAGATTGTTTCGAAACTTGCAAAAATTTACTTTGTAACGAACCTGTATTAGCCTATCCCGATTTTCACAAAACTTTTACCCTCACTTGTGACGCGTCTAATTTCGCAATCGGAAGTATTCTAAGCCAGGACGGTCATCCAATCTCATATTACTCTAGAACTCTCAATCCCGCCGAATGTAATTATTCGACGATCGAAAAAGAACTTTTATCAATTGTCAACTCCGTAAAATATTTTAGACCATATCTCTTCGGTACAAAATTCATAATTGAAACAGATCACCAACCCCTACAGTGGTTATTTAATTTAAAAGACCCTAACTCCAGACTTGTCCGTTGGAGACTCAAATTAGAAGAGTATGACTATGTCATTAAATATTAAAAGGGGAAAATCAACCAAGCCTATCCTCTTTCTCGTATAAAATTAATCCTATTGAAACAAGTTCAATACAAAATGATACAAGTTCGATGATAGCTCAAGTAGACGAATCAGACTTGGACTTAGACAAACTTTTCGAAATTCCTCTTGAAGATATTCTTAATGACTGTAATCGTGAAACATATGAATCCTTGTTAAAAGATTTTGAACAATTGCCTGAAAGCCATCCTGAAAGTGATGCACAAACTATCCATACGTCTCGTTCTAATCCTATCCTAGAAATCAAATATACAGATAATGTCTTAAACCTCTTTAATCATCAATTTATAATTTCAGAAAATGAATCAAACAAATTAAATACTCATTATTCCGAAAAAACTTTTCCCGGTAAAACAAAACATGTTATAAAATTAGTTAATAGACAATCAGACGATGAAATTTTTAAATTCCTCAGAACATTCATAAAAGCTAACTCCACTTAGCACGCCCTTTTCTTTGACTCTATTGAACTCGAACAAAAATTATTAGAACACTACAAAATAATCTCCTTCTGGATATAAATTTGTTATCTGTAAAAACAAGTTGAAGATGTCCTTACGGAACAAGAGCAACAACAAAAAATTAAATATAACCATGAGGCAAAAACATACCATCGTGGAGTAACGGCAACTCATCAAGCTCTTTTACGAAAATATTACTGGCCTCATATGTTTGAGCATATCCGAGAATATATTTCTAAATGTCAAACATGTATTACCATGAAAACCGATCGTCATCCACCAAACCCGAAATTTCAACATACATACACTCCTTCTCCATTTGAACTCCTAAATATAGATACACTTTCGATTAATAATCAGAAAATTATTACTATCATTGATGTTTTTCTAAATATGCACATGCTTATCCTGTTGACGCGATAACTGGAGTTAACGTTCAACGTAGTCTTTAAAATTTATCGAAAGTCATGGTTACCCGTATAAAATCTTGGTAGATTCTGGCGTAGAGTTTAATAACATTATGATTAAAGATTTTTGTAACCTACACAAAATATCTCCAATTCACTTCCATACAGGGACATACTACAAACGGAAATATTGAAAGGTTTCATTCCACCTTACTTGACTTAGTAAGATGCATAAAAACTGAGCAACCAAATGCACCAATTGATTACCTAATATCTTTGGCAGTAATTTCTTATAACCATACGATACATACGACAACCAAGGAGTCCCCTATAAATATTACTCGCGGCGACAGTAGGCCCGACGCTTTTGATATAAATGAACAGATTATTACATCTGACTATATTGAAAAACATAGAAACATCATGAAAACCATGTATAACCAAATTAAACAAAATATCGAAACAAAAAAAGACAAAACTATAACTAAATTAAATGAATCTCGTAGAGAACCCGATACTTTTGAAGCTGACGAAAATGTCTATATTAAAAATTCAAATCGAAATAAATTGTCTCCCCGATATACAAAAGAATTAACATCTAAAGATTTAGGACCCACTGTAGAGATATTCAAACGATCCGACATCAAGGTGACAAATATCACAAAGCTTTTATAAAACGCAAACCTAAACCAAGAAAACGGAAAATTGATAATCCTCTTTCCGTTTCAGGACATGGCCTCCCAACTGACGATCCTGATTCTCCTGACGATAACATTCCCTTAGCCAACTTTTTAAAAATCGAAACTATCAAAAACCCCTTCTAATGAGTCAATTAAGTAAGGAAACTCGTGTTTTCTCCCATTGCCACGACTTCATCCAGGTCATTGACTTAACTAAAATCAAAACCAAACTACCCAACTATTATCTGAATTGGGTGCTTCTCATTGCAATTTATCAAAAATTAAACAATCTTTATTTTATATACAAACTAAACTTGAAAATTTTGAAAACCCAAAGACCAGACAGAAACGAGGACTAATTAACATCGTTGGTTCATTACATAAGTATCTATTTGGAACATTAGATAACGACGATTTAGAAATTATTAATTCAAAATTTAACACCCTTCTACAAAATGAACACGAAATAAAAACACAGTTAGACCTACAAAGTTCTATATTGATTAATTTAAATAAAACACTTAATGATTCATTTCTTAGAATTGATAAGAATTTCAACATCCTTTCACGTGTAATCGATAAACTAAAAAACGATGTTGAGTGTGTCAAAATTCAATTAAATTTACAAGAGATCTTCACAGAAGTGGAAGACTTACTTTCAAATTTGGAAACGGCGACAAATCTCGCTCAACATAACATTATACACAATTTCTTTTACCATTAAAAATATTAAACCTATACTAAATCAGTTATATGCCATTTATGATCGCAAGGAAATAATCGAATTAGCTAACCTACACTCTTACTATAATCTATTTTTAATCTCAGTAACTATTCTTGAATATAAAATTATAGTGAAATTGTCAGTACCACTTTTCTTTCCCGAGCATTATAACACTTACCATCTGTTATCTATCCCTATTAATGACCAAACTATTATTCCTTTCCAACCTTACCTACATGCAAATCTGGATACTCAACAGCACATATGGACAGCTCAACCATGTCCATATATCGAAGAAAACAATCTATGTAAAGGAACTTTTGAACTTCAACATGATCAATGTTTCCTTTCTTTAATTCAAAACAAACCACATCAATGCCTTTCGACAAACGTTAAGCTACAAACTACACTATTAGAACAACTTAAGGACAATCAGATACTGATTATCCCATATCATGAAGAACTAGTTCACGAACAATGTCGTGTAAAACAAACCTACTCTGTAAATCAACCATCTCTAGTGACCATAGACTCATGTGATGTAATTATCAGAGACATTCGTTTCTCTCCTCAAAGCGACTATGTCCAACAAACCCAGGTCCATCTACCAACGATTAATTTGGAACCCTCCAGTGGCCCCACCATTCATCTTCATGAAATGGACCTTCAAGACTTTCAGCAGCTACAACGTCTAACGAAGAGTTTAAAACCTGTGCATCTCAGTGAATTTGAAAATATGAAATCAAGAAATGTTATCCTGTATATTTTTCTATTTGTTATAACTGTATTTTGCACCTTATTATTATACTACAGATGCCTTCATAAGAAAATACATATCTGTCACAGAAAGAATCCTCAGCTCCTTCTGCAGCTGCAGGAATTCCACTTAGGAGGGAATTGTAGTATAAACCTCTTTTTGATCATTTATTTTATTTTTCCACCTTGTATGGATTATTAATATAACATATAATGTAATATCAGCATTCCTGTAATATCATCTTTTTTTATATCACAGGAATGCGCTGACTGTGAATATTAATACTATTTAAACTAAGGACGTTTCACTTACAGGGCAGTGTAGTATTTGCTCGCAATCTGTAACTTGATGCTAATAAATTGTCACCGAATTATCCATCTTATTGTTTTACTAATATACTTACAACTTTACTACTGCATAAATATTTAGAAAACATACGAGTAACAAATTGCTAATATTTTAAATAAATAATTATGCAATCAACAATTCTCTTCAGTTTTATGGGCCGTGATTAACGGGTACGGTGTAGCCTGTATGACCAGTCGACACCATTCACAGAAACATTCTGAATTCTGAAAGTCAATAACAGGTATCTGTTATTTTGAACTATTATTTAAATACAACGATAACAGTTGCGACTGTTATTAGAAAATAACGATTTTGCCCATCACTAGTTTGGGGTATCATGGCTGGAATATGCATATTCCCACAAACCTAGAAAAAAATATAGGGTCTTACGGTCCAGAAAATGGATATTTTATTTGTCCAGAAAAATATAGTTATTGGTTAATAATTTGACGGATGGGATTCCCCTATTCTTGCCATTTTAATGGTGAATAAGAAAAGGAATAAAAGTCAATATTTTAAAAAAATTAAGATAAGTTTACTTATCTTTATTTCATTTTTCTTGAAACATGCGACGGAACTTATTTAAAAAATCGAAAAAACATTTTATTTTTATTTTGTGTTGGGACGGGTATGATCGATTACGGCCGAACGACCCGATCTATCAAATAAGGGATTGCTTAACATTATCTTCATTAATTTTTCTTGAAACATGCGACGGAACTTATTTAAAAAATCGAAAAACATTTTATTTTTTTTTTGTGTTGGGACGGGTATGACCGATTACGGCCGAATGACCCGATCTATCAAATAAGGGATTGCTTAACATTATCTTAATCATGCATAAATATGAGTCCTTTTCCAACACGGCACCTGACTGGTTTGTAACCTGTCCGCAGCCGTCAGTCAGTTTAACATTAGATACAACTCCGCTGCAGTAAGTCGGTTAATGATTTGGCTATCCACTTGGGACAGGTTTCCAACTAGTCAGGTGCCTTGTTGGAAAAGAGCTATGGTCGAACACTATCCCTATTACTGCTGCCTTAATAACACAGCACATATGCCCATGCTTAGATGTCAATATAAGGGAAATCTAAATACTACTTAACCTTATGACACGTCCAATAACTCTCTAATAAAGAATGTGACCAATCACAGTAAACAAATGAGACGGTTTGAAACCAGTGTTGCCACCCTGAAAAATTTTTCGGTATTAGATCTTCATAAAAATTGTAATAGATTTGACTCTAATAGTAATAGATCTAGTAACAGACGATAAAACGCAATAAAAAAAATTAACATTATTTTGTGAACCACCGACCTGTTTTTTTATTAAGAAGGCACATCGTTAAAAAAATACTTAGGAACTTATTTTACAGAAAAAATATAGAAGATGCAAAATAAAATATGTAGTCACAGATATTGGTTTGGAAATTTATATTGCAAATGTTAAGAATAATATTTAGTAGTAATCGAAATCGAATCGTACCAACGTAGCTTTCCACTGCACACAAAACACGAAAAAGAAGAACATACAACACATAAATAAAAGAGTGTCAACCACACAATAGAGAGTTATTGGACGTGTCATAAGGTTAAACAGTAATTAGGTTTCCATTATATTGACATCTAAGCATGCGCATGTGCTGTATTATTAAGGATAGTGCTCGACTATATTTATGCATGATTAAGGTAACGTTGGGCAATCCATTATTTGATAGATCGGGTCGTTCGGCCATAATCGGTCATACCCGCCCTAACCTAAATTAAAAATAAAATGTTTTTCGTTTTTTTTAAATAAGTTCTGTCGCATGTTTCAAGAAAAATGAAATAAAGATAAGTAAACTTATTTTAATTTTTTCAAAATATTGACTTCTATTCCTTTTCTCATTCACCATTAAAATGGCAATAATTGAGGGATATAAACAAAAGAATAAGGGAATCCCATCCGTCAAATTATTAAAATAAGGGATTGATAAAATGATCGAGCACTATCCTTATTATTGCTGCCTTAATAATGCAGCACATATGCGCATGCTTAGATGTCAATATAAGGGTGATATAAATACTGCTTAACCTTATGACACGTCCAACCACTCTCTAATAACTATATTTTTCTGAACAAAATAAGGGCAAGCAGTATTTAAATAAAGTCGTTCAAATATACTGTTTGGCAGTATTAAAGGGATTTCCAATAACTCTCTAATATACCGGGTGTTCCCTCTAAGATTTTCAGTGCGAATATCTCAGAAACCATCATAGCCAGTGTGACGAAATTTTGTATACAGAACCTAGATGGCGCGTAGAATTCGATAATGGCAATAGTTTTTATACAGGGTGTTCAGTTTTGCAGAAAATGGATTTAATTTCGATTTTTTGGTAGTCAACCTCGGCAAAAATTGTATTTAAATTGAAATATCTTAATTCTGAACACATTCTGATAAAAAAAGTCACGAAAAAATTTTGTCTTGTCATAAAAAAACTCCTATGAAAAGTCCCCAAATTTCATTGTTTTGTCATGCCAAATGTGAATAGCCATGAGTCCAATTTACACACACGCAACTACCGCATGGATAGACGTCAAAACGTAAAGTGACAGAAACTGTCAAAGCAAGTATGAGTAGGTATTTTTGTAGAAATTTTATTATAAATACGTAATACCACGAGGTATGTGCCTACATTGAATGTGCGTACGTATTTGCAATAATGGTACAGTTTTGTTAAAAGAAAATGGAAGTTTGAGCAACCTTGCCTGTAATGAATACCCAGAACACAGAAAATTGTGAAATATTAATATTATTATTTTTCACCATATCACTCTCAAACTAATAAATTACGTGCAAACATTAACAGCTGTAAAAAAATATAATATTGTGGGAAATCATGAAAGCAATAGGGGACGATCCCTAAATAAGAAAGCACAATTTATAAACATCCTCTCCGTTGGTTCGACCACGTTCGACTTGAAGGGCGCTGCGCCGCTGAGCTATCTAGTGTATCTACAATCCACAGAGGGTAATCTGTGCTACAATCTAAACTTGTGGTTACTTAACCTAGAATTATTAGAAACAATAATAACGTGCCGGCAAAAAGTGGTAGAAAAGCTTTAAACTTTAGAAACAATCATAAATAATGATTTAATGGGTTCCTTGAGTGAATACTTCAGTTCCAGTAGCATAAATAAAAATTCAGTTACTTCAAAAACGATTCCACATTTTATCAAATCTGATGAGCATTTGGAGACCTATTCCTACACAAATTAAGTACATTAATATAATAAAAGATGATAACTTAAGGTCTTTAAGTACAACCCAACGATTGCCTAAGGAAAACTAAGGAGGTAAGTAAGTAACAAGAGTTCTTCAGCAAAGATATCCGGGAGCTGGATACACAAAATATAAATACAGAGAATGATAAATTTATTTTTAGACACAGGTTCTGTCAGAGAAACCTGTAGAGTAAGAAGTCGACCTGTTGCTGAAAATGCAAACAATGCGGATGCTATAACAGATATGATTGCAGAAGAACCCACTTCCAGTATAAGAATATTATCCAGACAAATTGGAATTAAACCAACTTCAGTTTTTAGAATGTTGAAGAAACAAAAACTCCATCCCTACAAAATTAGCTTAAACCAGGAGTTATCGGAGGATGATCGTCAAAAACGATTAAACTTCTGTAACGACATGTTAAGGAGAATAGAAAATAATGAAGATTTTTTTTCTCATATATTATTTACGGACGAATCAACTTTTAAAAGTAATAGTTTGGTAAATAGGCATAACATGCACTATTGGGCTGTGCAAAATCCTCATTGGGTACGTAATGTTGATCGACAAAGAGTATGGTCGTTAAATGTTTGGGGGGGCATTCTTGGGCAAAATTTTATAGGTCCTTACTTTTTTAAGGCAATTTAAATGCAGAAATGTATTTAAATTTCATTCAAAACGACCTTAACATATTACTTGAAAATGTGCTCCTAAACATAAGACAACATACGGTATTCATGCATGATGGAGCACCTGCTCATTTTGCTGCCCAGGTGCGTGAATACTTGAATCAACATTATGGCCTAATGAGGATTGGAAGAGGAGCTCCAATACCATGGCCACCCAGATCACCGGACTTGACTCCCTGTGATTTTTTTTTGTGGGGAGCTGTAAAAGAAAAAGTATATAGAACTGCGCCCCAGAATCCCAACGATTTAAGGCAAAAAATTATAACAGCATTTAATGAAATAAGTGAGGAGACTCTAAGGAATCTACAGAGGGAATTTGTACGACGGTTACAGATGTGTTGTAACGCAGATGGTGGCTCATTTGAACATCTTTTATAAACAAACAATATCTAGACAATTATAATGAGGAAAAGAGATATTATTGTGGAATGTAATACAAATGGCAGTTGGTAAAATTATTTTATGAAAAAAACAATGACAAGGGTTGGTCAATTTAAATTTCAAAATATTTTTTACTACAGGAATACAGGATTTCATAGCCTGGTTATTACATCTAACAATAAAAAAGTCAAAGAAGAGGTAGAACCTATTTTATAAGCAATAGAATGAAGGAATGATGTGCAAAATATGAAAAGAATTCCAAACATAATAATATGCATGCATGAGAAAACTAAAAATTGACTACTATAAAGAATGTGGAATTGGAAATCTAATAAATGAAAAATAAGCATTACTTTAAGAATACAAAAATTTGAAATTGTAAGATTAAGATATGGATATTTTTATACCTACCTTATTTCGGAACAATATTAATAGTTTTCAGTAAAATTTATGTTTTAGACATGTTAAATTTGTTATAGAATTATTAAACAGAAGTAGTATTTGCTGTAGTGTATACCTAATAATACAAACAATAACAATTTAATAAACTTTAATTTCCGTCATACTTGCATTATTTACATTCTTTATTTAGATCACTCTTCACGTTAACTTACACATTCCATGCATTTTAATTTTATTAAATAATTAAACCAAGCACAGATAGGTATGTCCTTATTTATGGCAAAACGTAAAGTCTAATGTTTTCTAGCAAAATTTTCCTCGTCTTTCTCATCTATCTGTCGCATTTAATAGAAACTAATCTTGGCATCTGGCTTCTTCAGTATCTTATCGAATCTTTTAACCAATGAATAACGTAACTGTGTATGTCAACCTGTTTCCATAAGAGTACTTTGTTTTCCTGGTTCCTATCTATTGAAGATATGCTGGTGAGACATACCATTTTTATGGATATTTTTACTTTTGTTCTTTCTGTTCTACAAATATTGGAAAATACCTTCTCATCCCTGCTCTTGAAAGTAAGCCAGAAATTTCCCAATAACTTCTCCATATGAAAGCAATTAAGTAAAAATAATTCTAGTATATGGGTAAATGAGCAGTTTCTTATAAATATAACCCTACAGTTCAAAAGGTCAAAAGCAATATGCAAGTTGCAATTACCTACAACATCGACATTCTTGCTTTGTACTTACCTCTTTAGTTTTCCTTAGGCAATCGTTGGGTTGTACTTAAAGACCTTAAGTTATCATCTTTTATTGTATTAATGTACTTAATTTGTGTAGGAATAGGTCTCCAAATTCTCCTCAGATTTGATAAAATGTGGAATCGTTTTTGAAGTAACTGAATTTTTATTTATGCTACTGGAACTGAAGTATTCACTCAAGGAACCCATTAAATCATTATTTATGATTGTTTCTAAAGTTTAAAGCTTTTCTACCACTTTTTGCCGGCACGTTATTATTGTTTCTAATAATTCTAGGTTAAGTAACCACAAGTTTAGATTGTAGCACAGATTACCCTCTGTGGATTGTAGATACACTAGATAGCTCGCAGCGGCGCAGCGCCCTTCAAGTCGAACGTGGTCGAACCAACGGAGAGGATGTTTATAAATTGTGCTTTCTTATTTAGGGATCCTCCCCTATTGCTTTCATGATTTCCCACAATATTATATTTTTTTACAGCTGTTAATGTTTGCACGTAATTTATTAGTTTGAGAGTGATATGGTGAAAAATAATAATATTAATATTTCACAATTTTCTGTGTTCTGGGTATTCATTACAGGCAAGGTTGCTCAAACTTCCATTTTCTTTTAACAAAACTGTACCATTATTGCAAATACGTACGCACATTCAATGTAGGCACATACCTCGTGGTATTACGTATTTATAATAAAATTTCTACAAAAATACCTACTCATACTTGCTTTGACAGTTTCTGTCACTTTACGTTTTGACGTCTATCCATGCGGTAGTTGCGTGTGTGTAAATTGGACTCATGGCTATTCACATTTGGCATGACAAAACAATGAAATTTGGGGACTTTTCATAGGAGTTTTTTTATGACAAGACAAAATTTTTTTGTGACTTTTTTTATCAGAATGTGTTCAGAATTAAAGATATTTCAATTTAAATACAATTTTTGCCGAGGTTGACTACCAAAAAATCGAAATTAAATCCATTTTCTGCAAAACTGAACACCCTGTATAAAAACTAATGCCATTATCGAATTCTACGCGCCATCTAGTGTCTGTATACAAAATTTCGTCACACTGGCTATGATGGTTTCTGAGATATTCGCACTGAAAGTCTTAGAGGGAACACCCGGTATAGTGTGGAAGAAAAGTATGGAATAAATTCATTATTTCTAAAACAACGAAGTTTCATGAAATTTCCTCGGACACGTCGATTTTGCTTTTTAAAAAGACTCTTTTTTCTATACCAACGCAATTCCGACGTTCATTTGTTTTCGCGTGATGACGTCATCGGATATTTTTATAAATAGATATTTATTCGGATAATTTTATAAATAGACCCCTGTATTTTTTCATCGGATTCTTGTAGAGCTTAACTTGCTGAATTCAAAAATATATAATTTCAACACTTTATTCCTTCAACTTTCCGAGAAAAAAATAATAAGCGATCCAATAAAATCGGCTTGAAAAAAATGTGAATATTCCCATTTGTGTCTGTGATGGGCTGGTTGAGAGTAAAATGGATATAGTGAATTCATCGGCAGTATCACAAAATAAGGACTCTTTATTTTTAAAACAATTTAACAATAAGCAACTAATTAATTAATAATTAAATTCTGGATGCCTCAATCGTATTTGACCCCCTAATTTATAATTTTGTTTTATTAGATTGCATGTTAGAATATTACATCTTTTGATAACAAAAATAACAAATTAAATCAAGTCACCTCAGAAACTGTTTCTGGCAGTTAAACAAAATAGAACTCTTTACTTTGAAACAATTTAACAACAACAAATTGTTATTATTATTATTATTTTTCTCGGAAAGTTGAAGGAATAAAGTGTTGAAATAATACATTTTTGAATTCAGCAAGTTAAGCTCTACAAGAATCCGATGAAAAAATATAGGGGTTCTATTTAAAAAAATATCCGATGACGTCATTACGCGAAAACAAATGAACGGCGGAAATGCTTTGGTATAGAAAAAAGAGTCTTTTTAAAAAGCAAAATCGATGTGTTCGAGGAAATTTCATGAAACTTCGTTGTTTTAGAAATAATGAATTTATTCCATACTTTTCTTCCACACTGTATACTAGATGCGAGTGGATTTTTGTCACGTGATTACAAATCAAACAGACTTATCTGTAATAAACGAACGAAACAGAATGTTTTTCTCTACCTCACTTTTCATATATACTCGCGACAGGAATTCAGACGACTTACGTCATACGAACAAATGAATAATTTATTATATTTTCATCAAACTATTTAAGAAACTGCAACTATATATACTACACTAAAAGTTTGCATTATATACATATTGCACTAAATTGCAAAAATTGATTGTTTTTAACGCGAACGTTGACAATAAAAACATATGTGTAACGTCAGCCGTGACGTAAGACGTCTGAATTCTTGACGCGAGTATATGTGATTTCGTTTTGTCATTTATTACTTGTCAATATATTTTTTATAAGTATTTAAATATGTTAGCAGCTGTTTTACAGTGGCACCAAATTATTTTTGAGATGGTGATAATGACGCCAGTACTGCAGAAAAAAAATTGAAGTTTTGCTGACATTGTATCGAATTTTAGTAATAAATAGTTTAAAGAACTTTAATATCCTCTGCTACGTTTGAAGACTTTACTGATATGTTATGTTTTCTTTCTCGCTATCGAGCACTTTGAAAAATACTATTTTTGTCAAATCTACACGATATAATTGAGACTGTTAGAAGCAAATAGATGGACGTGATTTTTTGCCAAAAATCAAGTTTTGTGCATAAGCTCGTACTTTGAAAATAAGTACAATTTATTAAATCTTTAGAAACAATCAGAATCTCAATAATGTTCATATACCTGTGATAATTCAATAGATTTTTAACTTCGATCCTCCTCTTCTCAAATTGATAAATTTTGCACTGTACATCCCTTTACTTCTAATTGTCTCAATTATGCAGACTGACGCACTCTGAATTCAGGCAGTTGAAAGAAAATTCAATTCAATGGCTTTGCTCGTCCTAAAACTCTGGACCATTTTGATGAACGTCAGATCGCTCTGATTTTATTTGCCGAACGATCGAGATTTACCTCCCCTACCTCCATGTGCAATAAAAGAACGATTCGGACTAATCTGAGCGATCCGAGGGTTTTGCCGAACACGGCTCTACAATACAATAGGTCTATTCCTTTGCACAGAAAGTGTAGTACCAGCTGCACTGAATAGCCAGAAACCGTTCCTTTGCAAGAGAGTATTGTATTTTACAACACAATTTTTTTTCCATTGCCCCAGTGTTAGTTACACTAGTGTAATTTATCTACACCCAGGCCAAGTAGGAGTAAAATGCACTGGACATGCGCAGTTAGCAACCTGCATTATATTTAACAAATTTTTGAAAGTTTTTTGAATATTTCACAATTCTTGTAAGAACCAAATAATCAAATAAAGTTTATTTATTTATCCTAAAGTATTTTAAAAACTTTATCAGAATAAAAAGGTACAATTTATTCTACATATTGTTTAATTTAATTTCGTTTTTATCTTTTAAATAAAAAACTGATAAATGTTTCTACTTCATCACCACTATTACTCGAGCTAGCCGAGCTTGAATGAAGATCTACTAATCTATTGTCTAAAAAGTCATCATCACAAAAACATCTTTGACATCCATAATTAATAATTAGTTAGAAATGTTTTTTTCAAATTTAGAATATATCCTAATGTTATTACTGCACACGTATGGTTGTTCTCTGGCTACACCGTCTCACACTTTGTTATTCCTTTGATTCTAGCACCACTTCTGCACTCCGCTGAACAGCTGATTTTTAGCGTAGTGAAAAACAAAGGAAAGAACCTAGTATTGAGGGTGGTCTGTGGTATCCACTGAAATCTAATTTTATATTATGATGACTGGAATGCGCTAAAAGCTGCACGAATGGATTATTTATGATCAGCGCCATATTTTGTTTTGTGCCTCTAGCAATGGCGGAGCAGTAGGGGCTTAGCTGATTGTGAATTGAAATGAAATTGAATTCTGGATATGAAGAATTATTTTGTGCTATATGCTGGTTAGTTTTACAGTCCCTTATAAAACATGACATGTTCCAACAATAACACCCACAAAAATACACAAGGAATAACACTAACGAGATACAAGATAAAAGAAGAAACCACACTGTATGCCAATGACGTGTTTCTAAACAAAATAATGGGAAATTAAGAACACAGTTCATATCGTATGTGCAGATGGTTGTCTCTCTCGCACCCATGTACATAACCAATGAAGTATGTCTTTGCTGAGTTTCATGTGCCTCCTTTTGTCTGCTCCTAGGGTTGGTATCTTTATTTAGATGCGCAATGGGACTAAACGCATTCCATATCGTACATTTCAGTGGTGGTATCGAGCATGACCATAGAACAGAGAGGTCACAGATAATTTGTTTGTCAACGGAGAATAACAGAACACAAATCCGTAATTGTCAGCATTGTGGCGGTAAAATTTGATTTCAATAATTACGATGACATTCAAATTGAAAAATTGTATAGTCG
Source organism: Monochamus saltuarius (assembly GCA_025584915.1). Classification (NCBI taxonomy): domain Eukaryota; kingdom Metazoa; phylum Arthropoda; class Insecta; order Coleoptera; family Cerambycidae; genus Monochamus; species Monochamus saltuarius. The sequence goes on from CM046723.1 coordinate 39,703,444, forward strand.
ACTTCTAAAATTGTAGAGAGTGACTAATGTTATAAACCTGCTCACAATTCATAGCAGTCAACACAAAGAAATATACCTGCAGCCCTTATATTTTTCCTACAAAATCGTGTGCTGCATATCTCTGAGAGCATACCCGATTACACAGCTTCTGCTACGCATGCGCTGCAGTTAGTACACGTTAGTACACAAACCTAGGTTGTGCGTTAGTACGCATGCGCTGCTGGTTTTTGATTGGCTGCGACGAATTGTCAGATCCAACTGTTTCTTTTCCAGCGCTATCGTGGGCGGGTATATCGTTCGGGCGGGCAAAATTTCGGATATATCTTCGTTAATTTAATTATGAATGTAATTAATTTTATTAGTGATTCGATCGAAATGAGGAATATCGGATGATGACATGTATGAAGAGTTTAGTGCGCGAGGTCAAAATATGAGTATAAGTGATGTTGAAATATATATTTCATTAACAAAATTGTCCGTGAATAGCATATGTGTGCAAATAAAAGAGTGGTAAAGAAGTACAACTGTGAAACGGAAAGTGATGTAAACTCGCGGAAGGTTGTATTTTTAAAATAAGTTTTCCAAAAAAAAAATTTATATTGCTATATCTTACAAGATAAAACTTAGTCCGTATAAATGAAATCGAAAAGAGTATACTGATAGAAAGGACGAAATAGCGAGAAACTATTTAAAATAAAGAAGAATATATTAAATTATGACAAAACATGGGCGTATGAAGGTCATACGGAAAGCGGTACGATATGATATAATAAGTTTTAATGTGTGACCGTTATAGTGACAGTGCTAGTAACCAATAGTAAATTGTGTATGTATTCTAAAGCCTTTTGTCCTTTTGAATGCGGAATTCGCAAATATTTGCGCGATTTATTTAACGGTGGAAAAATCTCTATTTGTAACAAATTTTGTCAACTACCTATAACATTTTCTATCATTTTCATCATGAAACTGCCATGGTAGATTATCAGAAGTTCAAAACAAATTTATTAACACCACATAATAATGAAACGAGCAATAATATTTGTAGTGTTTGACAGTTTCGCAAATTGCAATTGTCAAAATTGAGATTTTCCCGCCATAAATAATTAAAACAGAAGTTGCAAAATTCGTGCAAAAATCCGAGAATTTAGCGCCCATGAGAACAAGGTTTAAGTGCGATATCTGCGAAGTGCGCATCAGGTAGGTGTAAGTGGGTGGTAGTGGGCAATCGCCGTCCATAAGGACAGGGGCACATTTAAAGTAAATTGTTAATGTGCTAGGTTTAAGCTACGCTTACGATTTAAGGAACCTTAAAAATACAACTTGCTTTCCACCGTTTACTAAACCCGACATAAAATGTCTTAAACCTTCTTAAATATAAGCCCTCGAAATTCTAGGCTTATCTCTTTTAACGATACTTAAAGGTTCTACATAACCTAATTCAATAATTTGGTTTTATTATTTCCACTCCAAAATAAACAAAAAAAATGAACTATGATGAATATGATATATTTAATAATGATTTAGATATATTAGAAATAATAGAGTATGGGTTTCCTCGAAAAGTGTATGAGAAGTGATCACTTTCATACGATGGATAATTTAACTTTTTTTAGAAGATACCGGCTGTATAAAGAAACAGATGCACATTTTGACCTTAATTGAAGAAGATCTTGAATTTCCAAGTAATATGTAAGCTCTTAAAAAGAATCACTAATAAATTACAAAAAAAAAAATACATTTATTTTTAATCTTTAGTATGTAATAATTCTGTATCGCCAATAAAACGGACTCTTATTTATTTCCAAAAAACTTTTTTAATGATTCTGCTGTACTGTGAATATTATTTGGCGACAGTGAGTTAAATTCACCTGCTATCATTTTTCTTGTACAGACACTCGGTTTTTTTATTCTCCACCGTACTTTTATAATTTGCTATCATGTTAATTAATAATACTTTTTCTTCATTGCTAAAATTTACCAATCGTGTTTTTTCTTTTTTGGGAATTATTTCCATTATAAATACTACTAATTCGAAAACAGAACTTAGCAGAACGACATAAAGTCAGAACAGTGCGAGAGTGAAGTGTCACACTTTTGAGGTTAAGAAATAGTCATGAAGCTAACAACTTGTGCAAAACACCGAAAAATTATGAATATTGGCTTTTTTGGTAGACTTTACAAATGAAGCTTAATAATTGTGCGGTGGAAACGTTACTGTTTTAAACTAGGCCTAAAATTTTAACCGCCCTTAGTTAACTACACTTAAAAGGCAATGCGGTGGAAATAGCCATTAACTCTTCTCAAGTGGCATGCTTAGGTAATCATACCACCCGTACCTTCCGTACTCATCTCTGTGTTGTGAATTAGTCACTCTCTATTATTTTCGACCTTGGGTAATTGATAATACAAGATAAAAACTTTAATTTTTGAAATAATTCTTATTATTTGTATTATCTAACGCCCCGAAATTGGAAAAAACTGTTATATCACTGTTTCTACTCTAAAGATAATGAATGTTATGTAATACAATTATTTTTGTCATTTTTGTATATTTTTTATATCGGATCGTCTTCAAATTTAGTACGCCTATGAAATGTTGCTCCTCGCACGCTTCGCCCGTCGCGCTTGTCTACAAGCTAGCGATTAGTCACTCTCTACAATTTTGGAAGTCAACTATAATAGATATTATGGCCTGGGTAATAGAGTAATAAAAATTATCAAATTGTAATAGATCTAGTACAATTGTTTGAAACAATCAGAAATGTCTGTCCAACTACTTCTTGCACAATAAATTCACTGGTAACTCGTTCTCAACTTAACTGGTCGAACGGAACAGAAAGTTGGTATCTAGGTCGTTTTTATGTCGCGTTTCGTATGTAGTTAACGGCTTGTATCAAGAGGAGGTTGTCGTGTCTCGAGGCCGCGTCAGGTATTTTTCATCTCTCGTATAGTCTTCAGTCGCGTTTGTATACTGTAAGTCTCGTAGCTGTCTACGTTTCTCACGTACCAGGGCGGAGCGGTGGCCATGCGTAAGACTATATTTTCCACAGCCTGAAGTGACTATGTGGCTTTTTGCCTCGTATCTCCACACCGCAGAGGCATAGATTAGCTACGATTGAAGAGGCACTTTGATAAACGTTTGTTTATTCCTTAGACTAAGGGTGTTGTTACCTTTGAGTAAGGGATAGAACCCGCGCCACCGTCTCTACGAAGTGCGGTTTCAGACTAATACAACCGAAGATATTACAAAATTCTCATGAGCTGCAATTTCCTCATTTTCATTGTGAAATGTAGCTACGACAGATTCAGTGATATGCCCACCACACTAAAAAAATCGCTGCGAGCAACATCTAGCTCGTTTCGTGCTCTGCACGCTATATCTATACGCTGCTTTAGGTAAAAGCACATACCACTAACCCTTGGTAGCAGACATCATAGACAAGTCTATGAGTACGGCGAAAATTACCAAACCATCGGCTGCTAAATCGCGTCGTCTGTAATACTTATCTGTCGAATAACCTGAATTTCAATCTAGAATTCTGTAATGTGCTGTAGTGTGGCGACATCAATGTTAGTATTTGGAAACATACACATCGTCAGAATTTGATAGTGAAACTGTAATAACTTATCTTTTAATAAAACTTACTTATTTAATTTGGTTATCAAAAATGTACGTAATTTTTATCTGTCACAGATTAAATACATATATATGTATATATAAATATGTTATATACTATTACACTTAAAGCAACTTGCAGGTAGTAAGTACCACTTCCTAACGTAAACGTAGAAACCAATGATACGCATGGATACTTTAGGTGTTGACGTTAAAGAATGGGTTTTTGAAACGTTAACATGTATAGAAAACCTAACATGTAATGGGTTTGTTTTTTCTACTGACTGACTGAGATAAATCATTAACAATAACGAAAATGTAATAGGTATATGTAAAATCAGATTATGTTACTTATTGTTAAAATTAGCATTCAGCAGTCACTTATATTTCGTCTCTATTCGACTATAATCGGTATTACGTTCGGCTTGATACGAATGCGTTTAAGGTATACGTACGTAACTTTGCGTTGGACGTAAGTATAAACCACAAACGTAGAAAAAATATAGACTGTGGCAGTGTCATATTGCCGGCGACCGCAAATTCATGGCTGCCCTAAAAGGTCCAAATCGCTAAAACTTGGTTTTTATGCCAATTTACGTTGGTTGTATTGTAGCGTGAAGCTCATTTGTTTACTGTGATTGGTCACATTCATGTCACATTCTTTAATGACATTTAAAATGACAGCAAGTTAGTTAATTTCAGATTGCAATGCAGCCATCATATTTGCACAACTGCCAACATAAAGCAACTAAAATATCTATTTTCTGGACCGTAGGTCCCTAGAAAACGCGGCACCTGTCACGTGACCTATATCATGAACCGACGCAGTCTATATTTTTTCTAGGTTTGTGGTATAAACTTACGAAAAATCACCACTGCACACGCGTAGCTGTCAATATCTGCGTTTACGTCTTTGGTATTGCTTTAAAAGTCTCTATTTTAAAACAGTAAAAAATGCGACACTGATACCACTCCAATACTTCGCACAAAGCTTTTGTGTCTAAATATTTTATATTTTTCACAAAACTGGATACATACGTATTAATAATAAACTTAGTATTTTAGGTTGTATCAATTTATAACTATAAAAATGATATGTACAGAAACGTACACCTTAACAGATATTTGACATTTGTCATAATTTCTAAGAAAACAATTGACGACTATGTCCGACTACGTCATTTGTGCTGTAGTGTGCTGCCGCGCGCTGTGAGACTGCAATTGGGCAATGGAACAGGCTAAAAAAAGTACGGTTTGCGATTTAGCAGACGTGACTTAAGTATGTCTAGGATCCATATGACTAAGGCCCGTATTCATAGTTCGCCCTCAAGGGTGAGTATGAGCCTGAGGGTCCCTTACGTATTTCATAAACGAGAAGACGTGAGGTAAGGCGGCAAAACACGCCCTCAAGTTAAGTGTAGTTGATACATCCCTTGAGGGCCTGATTTTTAGCACAAAACATGTTTATAGGTTAGATTCAGATTGTGTATGCATCTGTTTGTTTTGACTATTGTTTGAAAAACTGTTTTTATTTTAAATTTTTACAATGGAAGAGTTTGATAACTTTTTTGAAGATGAAAATGAGGCTCAAGTTAATCGCGTACCTAAAAAATATGTAAGAGATATGCAAAATCCGCTCGACATGTTTGACGAAGTAGAATTTCAGAGGCGGTATAGGTTTCGAAAAAACTGTGTTACCGACGTTTTGTTGCCTTTGGTGCAACAGCAACTTATGAAATATAGTAATCGTGGTTTGCCAATACCACCAATACTACAACTTTGTGTAGCACTCAGATTTTATGGTAGCAACAGTTTTCAGGTAGGTGTTTACATTCATATTTGTTTAGGGAGTAATATTAAATTTTAATTACGTTGTAGTTAGTTCATGGAGATGTCCGTGGTTTAAGTCAAGCAACCGTTTGCAGAATTATAAAAAAAGTATCTGTATGTCTGGCAGAACATTTAAATGAGTACGTTCATTTCCCAAGAGATGAAAATAAATTCACAGAAAATACAGCCTCCTTTTATGAAATTGCAAATTTTCCAAGAGTTTCTGGATGCATAGATTGTACTCATATAAAAATTGATAATCCCGGAGGTGACAATGCAGAAGTCTACCGAAATAGAAAGGGTTGGTTTTCACTAAATGTGCAGGTAGGTACAATTTAAAATTTTATAGTAAAGTAATATCGACTAAATGTATATGATTTTATAGGTTGTATGTGGTCCATCTTTAGAAATATTGGATATTGTTGTTAGACATCCGGGATCAACACACGATAGTGTAATTTTTAATCGTAGTGCAGTTCGAACACGATTAGAACTACAACAAATTCCAGGACTACTTCTTGGTGATAATGGGTATGCTTGTCAAAATTATTTGCTGACACCAGTTTTAAATCCTGTGACAAGGCCTGAGCGAAGATACAATTATGCACACATACGCACAAGAAACCTCGTAGAAAGAGTGTTTGGCATCTGGAAAAGAAGATTTTCTTGTTTAAAAAGTGGATTAAGGACAAAAATAGAAACTTCGGTTGCAATAATTTGTGCAACAGCAGTTTTATACAATATAGGTATTTTACAAAACCAGAATGAAATTTTAGACGAAAATAATGAAGCTGATGAGAGACCACTTCTCATAAACAATCAAGAGGGTGGTGCTGGTCTAGCTTTCCGAAGAGCATTTATTAATACTCATTTTAATATAGATTGATTTACAATTACAATTAAATATTACTTGTATAACAACATAGTTTTTACCATTTTTAGACATATTTTTTTATAGGATACAGATGTGGTTTATAGTTTTGAAATTAGTAGTCAAATATTTCCCTACCTTCTTTCACCCAAGTAATTTAAAACAAAATCTGCATAACAATAGTCTAGGAAATAATTCATATATACCTAAACAGTGCAGAATGTTGGTCTGGAAATACCAACCATAAATATTTTAGGTATATAAATTGTGATGTTTTAGGGCATTTTATTCTTAAAATACTGTTTTCTGCAAATAATTTTGTAAACATTTAATAACTGGTCTATAAAATGCTTAACAAATAATTGCAATGTTATCTCATGACACCTGAACAATTTTCAAAGGTACCAAAATGTCTAATACTAGGTAAATTTTTTTATTTAATTTTAGATGTGAATATTCTTATAATATAAACTCAGTGTTATATATAAAATTGTTTACTTTTATTTGTAGATAGGTATGTGAAATAAGTTATCTTTTGATTTGAATAAAATTTAAATAGTAACAATAAGTATTAACATATAAAAAATTCCATTTGTGATTGTTTTTGTTCATGTTTTAAAATTGGAGATTTTGGAGAGAGGTATCTAAAGACACCAGAAATTTTATTATTTCTTTACCATACAGCAACTTTTAGCAAATCTGTACCCAATTTATTTAAATTATATGAAAATGTATCTATAGATTGTATTTTAAAATACATTCAGATTTAAAACAGTCAATAAAGAAATAAAATACAACTTAAAAACATTTATCTTTATTTGAGTAAATTTTATTTTACAATATATCTTTTGGGTCAAAGGTTTCAAAGTCTATTTGATCTACATTAAGTTCTTCCCCCATCTCACTTAATTGCTGTTTTACTTTTAGAACAACCAACAAGTATTCCATTTTTGCTGTCCTCATGCGATTGTTGTGAAGCTCCCGCTGCTGCAATATACTTTCCCTAATTTTTTTTGTTTGGAGCTCACGTTGGTCACAGCTATCCAAATCCAATTGTACAAGCTTTCTTTTTTTTAATGATACTGTTGCAGGTTCAGTTAAATTTTTTGTGTTTCCTGGTTCTGCTGATGCCACTACAGTCCTAGCTGTACTTGAACTTGGAGTAGATGTAGCTATTGAATCTGTAAAAAATGTATTTAAAGGAAGACGTATCTAATATCACAAATAACACTCACACTTTTCTTCATATACTACAGGTTCATGTACATCTGAAGTGCTTGTTTCTGCTGCCCTGTCTGGAGTAGACACAGTTGAATTTGTAACATCTGTAAAAATATGTTTTTTAACATATTTATTTAGTATTTATCTAATGTTATAAATAACACACATTTCTGTTCATATACTGCCGTACTGTCCCAAGCACAATTTATCTCCACGTCTAAATTTGGAGCTGCTCCATCCACAAAGTCCATGACAGGATCGTCTTTTATTTTTATAGAAGGACCACCTCCTGTCATAAGTTGTTGCTGTCTTACAGTGGTATTTAACTTTCGCTTTCTAAGGAAAAATATTTTCTAATATATAAAATATATTGTATTCAACAAACATACCTCTGTTTTATATTTTCCCAGCACTTTCTCAACTGTTTACTGGAACGTTTTGACAACCCTTGACTATTAAAAATTGAAGCAATTTTTTCCCATGCTTCATTTTTTAATTTTAAAGTCGAGCCATCAGTTTTTTTATTTTCCAAAATATCCTTATCATTAGTAACTAATTGCACTAAAAATAATTTCTCTTGTTCGCTGAACACAACTTTATCCATTCTTTAAAATAAAAATATTGCTCTGATAATACACTCAACACGACGTAAATTACAATAATGCAGCTTATAACATTTAAAATTTTATATCGGCACAAGTAATAAAGAAATAAAATAATTAAACATCGCGCTATACCCATGCGCATGGTCGATACCACAACCAATCAGATCGGTTGGATCTGTAAACGTTGCCAACACAAACTCCGCATCTCACCGTCTCACCTAAGGGATGGTTGAGTGCTGTTTATGAAACAAGTGGGAGTGTGAGTGTTGAGGGACCCTTAGGCAAGTCGCCCTCAGCACTCAGCTTGAGGGTGCGACTATGAATACGGGCATAAATAACTAAATTTAGTTACTCGTATGCTAGGATCTTTATTTTATAACAGATTGGTAGAACTGTGTCTTCCATTTTGATTCTTATAAAGTTGATATTTCTTTTCCATTTTTTGTATAAATTTAAGAACGATTTTATAAAAGATTGTATTCTTCTATAAATAATTCAATTTATATGGTTGTAAGATTGTATATATGTAATATGTTTTTAATTTATTACATATTACTTTTAATATAAAATTTTAGTAAATTAATAATTGTTTTATTCGTCAGAGGCGCTAATGTATTTGGCCTCTCGTGTGTGTATGTCACGGTTTCTTAAATTAATTTAAGAAATCCGTGGTGTATGTATTTTCTATTTCTACGTAGTACACAAACCTAGAAAAAATATAGACTGTGGCAGTGTCATATTGCCGGTGAACGCAAATTCATGGCTGCCCTAAAAGGTCCAAATCGCTAAAACTTGGTTTTTATGCCAATTTACGTTGGTTGTATTTGTAGCGTGAAGCTCATTTGTTTACTGTGATTGGTCACATTCATGTCACATTCTTTACTGACATTTAAAATGACAGCAAGTTAGTTAATTTCAGATTGCAATGCAGCCATCATATTTGCACAACCGCCAACATAAAGCAAATAAAATATCCATTTTCTGGACCGTAGGTCCCTAGAAAACGCGGCACCTGTCACGTGACCTATATCATGAACCGACGCTTCTATATTTTTTCTAGGTTTGTGACGTAGTACGTAAAATTTTCTATGGTTAAGGGTTAAGAAAATGTCAATTTTATCAGATATTGACGAAGAAGTTTTTATTGATAAAATTAAAAATTATCCAGCTATATACAATGATCAACATTCAGATTATACAAATCGATGTAAGAAAGAGGAATTGTGGCATGAACTAGCAGAGTTTATGGACAAACCAGGTAAATCTAAATTTTATCAATTCCTACAGGGTGTCCCGATTTTATACTTTAAAAAAAGAAAAAAATAATGCTGGAATTTTGATCCCGCTTGCTTTCTAAAGCTGACTATAGTGAATATAGTCATTTTGAAACTTGGTTTCCATTTTTCTATTAACTGTCTTGCCCCATTTCGTTATTTTTTTCTACTGACCTATAGACATATATAACTTATTGTTGACTGAAGAGTAATCACAATAGTTTCCAAAAAAACAAAATACTAAAGTTTATCTTATAGGATGACGTTCGCTTTCAACTATTATTGAAAATAGGGAAGGGTGTCCCCACTATACTTCAAAAAAACAGATGTGAGTTGGCTTTGAAAAAATACTGGGTAATTATTTACAGCAGCGAAAATCTCTTCAGTCTTAATTAAATAATTTCAACTCTCCCTATTTTCGAGGGTGATGAACACAAATCTAAAATTAGTTTTTTCGGTCGAGTCTAGTGTTGGAAAAAATAATTTTTCAAAATTGTAACATATATGTAAATGTTGCATTAGGTTAAAGTTGCAATATAACGCCTATTTATTTTGACAACAGTGTGATGTCATGAAATAAAGATGGCAGAGGCGTTATATTGCAACTGAAAAATTTTTTTTATCAAAAACTAAACTCGGCCAAAAAAAACTAATTTTAGATTCGTGTTCAGCACCCTTGAAAATAGAGATGTAGGAATTTTTTAATTAAAATAGAAAAGGTTTCTGCTGTTCTAAATAATTCCAAGAGAGTGATTTGTTTATCTTTTGAAAGAAAATATATTTTTTTTGATTTTCTGTCTTTCCTTCTGGCCTTCCAAACACATGGTTAAAATTAATGACATTATGACTGAATCACCCTGTAGATACCATAAAGAAAATAATATATGTAATTATGTAGAATGAACTTATGATTGCCAAAGTTTACAGAATTAAAATATAAGATACCGCACTCAGTGCAGCGCCTTTGAAAAAGCAAGATCAAAGCGATGCTGCCAAAAGGTCCAAGTGTATACGAGAGTGATCTAGTAATGAATATTGTTCCTGGCGTTACAAGGGTAAACTGACGAGCATCGATATTAATATTAATGAAATTAAAAATAAATTAATTTTTTTAACTATTTTCCGTAATAACATGAGAAATAATGCCTACTTGCTCTGCAATGTCATTTCATAAAAAACCGGATTTTATTTCAATTGCAATAATTACATGTGTATCAAGTCTCAAAATTTTGGTACTACTCTACATGTTATTCATTTAAATGAAAGACAGTTTTTGTAACCTTCAATGTTCTATGGTCCATAGTTATGCTTTATAATTGGAAGACCCTTAACTTAGATTTTTAATACCAGAACAATCACATGCAGTGTTTGAAATCTAAAGACTTTATAAACTATTAACAATTTTCATGGTTCAATTTCGAGCAGTCTCGGAACTCTGGAATAACCTGCAGCAGATCTTTATAGTTGAGTTACAAAACCAAGTTGATCTACTTCAACTCTCTGTTTTGATGACCTCTTCTCTAAAGTGCTCTCGGCTAATCTGTCTGTTCTTGAAATCTAGTAAGGTCCAAAATATACCTTTTAAAACGTCAATAATATATTTATTTAAAAATAAATTATTTTTCCAATGCCATCTATTAACACTATAACTGCTTCAAGTGTATAAATTTTATTGAAAACTATTCCAAGCGTATTTTTATTTAGATAAAATATTCAGAGTGGGTAGATGATATAGATACTATAGGTCATACAATTTATATGGGCAAATTACAGTAAAGTGGGAGTTATCAAGATACTGTTTGTAGAATTTGCACCCACAGTTACATAGGGATGATAAGTGCATTGTGCTAATAACATTAAAAATTCAGGGTAATCACACAAAAATTGTCCCTTTTTCTCCATTATTAACCAAGATATGCAAAAAAATATAAAAACGAAAGTTGTAGGGACTTTTAAATATTATTTAATACATATTGGTTTTGCTGAAGGACCACCCTGCTTTCACGTGAAACAAAAGTCACTGGCTCCACTTACTACGTTAAATTGCAAATATTATTACAAAAAAAACAAATACATAAAACGCAAATCTTAAGCGACATCAAGTGCATGCTATCTCAAGTAGGAACTAATTTTCACTGAAGGGCCAGTTGTAGGGTCGCCAAATCTCACGTGACGTACCCAGCACTATCAACTATACAGATATAGAAATATAGACTTTACGAGCATAAATTAACACCTGCAGTTTTATAAACATTTTACATGCAATTGTATTAAGGCAACTTAAACTATGATTTGCAGAAGTTAATCTCAGTCTAGTAAACAACAATTCACTTTTCACTATTTAACAATAATGAGCAAACTTTTACAAGTGATCTTTTGACTACACCACTTTTTGTCATTATACTAGCAACAAGTGCTATTTCGTCCTACTCGTCAATTTAATGGTAGGTTATATTCATTGGTAACTACCAGCTGTCCAACCCTCAACAATCATTGGTTCGTTTTCCACTTGTACCAAACTTGCAACTGGTGCAAATATTCCTTTGACCACCTAGTCCAAATCCATAAGTAAATCAATGGAGCTTAATCTTCACTGCTCCATCAATACCTCCCTGTTGTTTGATCATTTATTTTTGAAATTCAGTTCTATAATCTCCCCACTGTTCATATATATTTGAAGCGAGTCAAAGATCTGATAAATTTCAGACAAAACTGACCTCTTTATAACTTTAGAGAATGATGATCTTATGTTATACTTCAGTGAATCAGGTCCACATGACCAGTATAAACCTAAAAGTTTTATATTTGTTTTTGCACCAAACTCTATCGTTCGTGTAGCTGAATTGAAACTTTGTACGTGCTGTAACACCTTAGTATATTGTTTGAACACCATTTTCATAAGTTACATAAAACTATTTTCAAAATGGATGAAACTCCGAGCAAAGACTAATTAAATTTTCTACCAAATCAGTTTCGTAAATGAACTCATTCTACATAGATGTTATGAGATGATGGCCTCGCATGCCTTCCGAAAGATGTCAGAATGTTCAATGGCCTATTGATTCAAACAGCACACTACCAGAAATGGAACTGACCCCGTACTATATGTCACTGTATACTATCAACTTATATTTCCTAAATCTGAGTATGTGATAATAAATCGCTTTGGATCATTGGATCAACACACTGTTGACTGTCAAATTTGTATTTAATGAACCCAATATACTCCATCTCAACAGTTTTTTGCATTACTTGTTGATCTTGACCCAAATTTACCTGCCCTCTACATAGAAGATTATAGAAAACCTCAGCTCCCAAAAGGATATCTACCATTGAAGGCTTATGAAAACTAAAGTCTGCCAACCTTAGGTGTTTTGGAATATTTAGGTTATTGACATTTACATTAAAGCCTGGGACACATTCAGAAATTTTTGCAATTAGACATAATGCCAATTTAAACCCATTTAAGTGAATGAATATCAACTCTGCATATCTGTTACATTGGAATTAATTTGACTTATTTCCAACAATTTGCACTGCAACCTCTGATATAAAATAACTTTGGGATCCAGAATGCAACAAAATTCAGCGATTTTCAAAATTTCCATTTTTACCTCTTATTTGGAACAACACAGTGGACAACAGTACAATTATTTGTTTAAGTAATAATACCGTGGCATTATTTTCTTCTGACAGCTTTACATTTTCTGGATACTCTGCGAAACATATCAACAACTCGTCACCTGCCCCAGTCCTATCCTCAATATGTAACAAGGTGTAGTGTTTTCTATTATATTTTCAACGAAAATCTTTACTAAAATGATTTGACTTTATATGATAATACAAAGTTTGTTTTTCCTAACCGTTCGGTAAATTTAGAAATTCGCTACAATTTGTAACATCCTTTTTACACAAAACACAATTTTTGTTGTAGACATTAAATGATTTAAAGAAAAGGAATTTTTCCAACAAAACGTAAAACATCCATAATATATTAAATAAACGATATAAAATTAAACATTTTTAATTAGGAATGCGATTTTGAATAAACAATTTTATTAAAAAATATAACTAATAACAAAACATACATTTATTTTATGTTTTTTGAAGCTAGCAGTTTTGTATCATATTACTTTCATAGATAAACTCAACTCTACTTTACATATTTTCTATGCTTTCAGTTGAATCATGATATATTTTATCCCTGATACAAGTATGTAAAAGAACTTCCTAGTTTTCTAATAATTTTTCTAAAATAGTAATATTTCTATATACTTTTGAAAATCTAATTTGACAATTTTTTCATGGCCATAAAAATATACAGTGTGTTCCCTTTAAAAAAACAAGTTAATTTTACATCTTGGAAATGTAATATGCAATAGGGTTTTATCACTTTTTTCAAAAATGGTAGAAATTGGTTTTAGGACTTAGTTATGATAATTTTTTTTTACTGTTTAAGAAAGGTATTTTAAGCTAATATGTATCAAATCTCCTACAATTCCTACCAATGAAGTCATATGCATGCTCTCTGATACCAAACATCTAGATATGCTAATGAACACCCACAGACAAAACTCTATTCAATAATTATCTAAAAAATGTATTCTATTTACTAACCTGATATACTCTATAATTATATGGAGTGGGAACTCGAAATTCAACCACAATAGATGAGATCTGATCTATTTCTGCATTTTTTTGGATTGCTTCATCAGGTGGCCCCCTTTAACTTGAGTCAAATATCTAACTATAAAAATTCTTATACCAATAAATTAAAATTATTTGAAATTAAATGTCAAAATGAAATTAAATAATGTCGACAGCGTCAAACTGATTAACTGTCAAGTATCATAACGACCTACTAAAATAAATAAAAATGTACCTTTTATGTATAGTTTTTTCATATATTTTCAGGTATTAACAATATTGTGTGAAACTAACTACTCAGTGGACAAAAGCCCCAACCTGCGTTGAAGGTGTACGCTTATTTGTGTATGCTTAAGATGCGCATGATATGAAACGTATACTTTTCTTTGTACCAATTTTTGGATGATATGTGCAAGTCAAAATACGTCTCAGTTAGGCATTCCCAACATTACGCATGGTTGATCAGGCAACACGGCAAATTGATATAATATTAGTTTATAAAGTGGTTGTGTAAACTGTCGGCTTTTGACAGTGACAAATTTATTATTTTGAGAAAAATTAGTGAAGCGTGAGAAATGTCGGAAAACAAGTAGAAACGAAGTGCGAATGCATCAAATAAGCAGAAAAAATTGCTCGTGGAGTATGTAAAAAAGAAGCCGCAATTAATTAGCGGTAAACAAACGCAAACTTATACAATGAAGGACGCCAAGAACGATTGGGAAAATATTGCCAATATTTTAAACAGCATTCCGGGGGCTCATAAAGACTGGAAGGGATGGCGTAAAGTAAGTATATTTTAAAGTTAAAGACGAATACTGTCAATGATCATGACGATTAATGCAACCGTTTTTCACAAACACGATATCTTTTTTGTATTCACCATATTATAAGTATTCTCAGTTTTTATGGAAGTTCATGTTTTTTTTATGATCGTGAGATAATAACGCAATTAATTCCTACAATAATCTTGACAATAATGTCACTTGTTACACATTCTATGACAATGTTTTTTCTGTTCCAGGTGGCATGATCTTCGCAGCAGGACAAAATCAAAAGAAGCCAAGAATATGATGGAGTACAGAGGTACTGGAGGACGGCTCTTAAAAGAAGAAACATAAACAAATGTAGAGGAAGAAGTTCTTTCTATAATAAAAAAGGTATCAATTGAGGGTCATGATGTACAAGAATCTTCGGTAGCCTTCAATTTCACTGTCGATGAAAAGGAAATAGAATTAGATATGAACAGTTGTGAAATAGTACAAGGACAAGATAGCCAAGGAGTGCTTGTGTTAAGTGCTGTAGATTCTGCCAATATACTGGAAATATCTGCTGCAGCTTCCGCACATACAGCAGCTGCAGCCACCGCACATACAGCATCTTCGGCCATTCGGGCCATCGCACCAATACTGACTTCAGCCAGCGGTCCTGCACCAACTTCGTCAGCTGTTTTTACCGGGGTTCCATTTACTATTCCCGCAAACGCGGTTCCTGAAGTGCCGATTATTTCACAAAAGACGGGAAAAACAACCACAAAGAAATTACCAAAAAAGTTGGATAATTTGATAAATTCAGCCGTAGCAGCAACTTGTTTCGAAGAAAACTTAAATAATAAACTGGACATCAAAAAAGAATATTACAAGAATAAATTGATTCATATGAAGAACATGGAAGACTTAAAATTAAGAAAAATTAAAGCCCTAGAATCAATCGGGAAAAGTCTTAGAATATTAATAAAAAGACTGTTGTAGTACCTGCCTGTAGAATAGAATTTGTTTTATGTTCATGTGTTATTCAAAGTTATTAAAAGTTATTTTGCTTACATAATTTTTTATTTAAAGAAAGAAAATACAGTAATTAATTTTGTTGGCCCTGCTGTAAATGTCTCACAAGTCTCATCCTTGCTCTCCTGCCGTCTGCTAATTCAGGGTTGATCCGTCTAACTACTTTTTCTTCTTCAATGTGATGATCTATTATGCCGTAATCTACATCTTGATCTTCATTACCTGGTGCGGGGACATTGTACTCAACACACATATTATGAAGAACCACAGGCATTTATAATTCTACAGGCGATGTCGGGTGTGTAGTGGAGCACCCTGTCTTTTAATAAGCACCGGAACCTAGCTTTCAATACTCCGTTGCAACACTCTATTTTTACCCTTGTATTTTTATGGATAGTGTTGTAGCGGTATTGTGGAGTATTTGGTTCAACTTCATTAAAAGGGGTTAACAACCAAGTTATCAGGGGATACCCTGAATCACCTATAATAAAAATTTCTTAATTATAATTATTGTCATACCATGTCTAGTGACAAAACAAAATATTTCACTATTGTACTACTTTTTTGGAAAATTAGTTTGCACATCATCGTTTTACCTAAGAGAAAGTAGTCTTTGTTGCCTGTTAAATGAATTTGCCGTAACAGAGTTTGCAGGTTTGATCGATTCCAAATAAATGCATCATTAGTGCTACCAGGATATTTGGCACTTGCATGTATAATTTTTAAATCTGCATCACAAACCTACGAATAACACCTTTGTTAGCAAAAATGTATGCTCTTGTAATTAGTTATATGTTATAATGCTTTTACCAACTGAACATTTATAGAGTGATAATTTTTTCTATTAACATATATTTGTTCGGGAAATTCAGGATCATCACTTTTTGGGGCCACAATTGCAATATGGGTGCGGTCTATGCATCCTATAACACCAGGAATGCATATAATCTGCAATAAAAATAATAATAATATCAATGCAGATCGAAACATAGGTACTCATATATTAGAATCTTGCCGTTGCTTAATTTTATTCAGTTCTTGAAAATTCCGAGGAAATTTCACCCAATCATTGAAGAATTTCGGTTGTAATAACGCATCTGTAACTTCTTATATACATTTGGAAATTGTTGATTGGCACACATCAAGATATTTATTGCCACCAACATCAGGTTGGTAGCTACTGCTGGCAAAAATTTTTAACGCGATTAGAACCTACAACGTTGTAGAAAAGCGATTAATTTCGGGACTGAAGAGGCATTCATGTAGGTATGTACCTTCGTAGTGATGTCTAAATCTGTTATCCGCAGTGCCGGACGGATGTAAGGTTCCAAACATTCTATCAAATATATGACAAGATCTTTTGTTAATCGAAACATTTTAATAAATTGTACATGGTTTAGTTCTACGAATGGATCTCGAGGGTTATGCTGGTTGTTTGGTCGATTTTGTTGCTCTGCTATTTCCAAATCACATATTGCGAGCACATTCATTAATTCTTCCATTTTTAATGATTTATATTTATGACGACAAGAAACCACAAAGTTCACACACAACACTGAACAACTAAGACAGATGAAAGAAAATAATAACAGTCGATATTACTTCAAATATGGGCACCCCAACGTATACGCAACCTGACATCGGCGAGTTTCTCGCCGCTCGCAGTGAAACGTATAAAAATGTGGGCATACGCAAAGATGCGAATACTCAAAAATGGGATTTCATACTGTTCGCATATTTACGATGATTTTCTATAGTTGCGAATGGTCAAAAATTGGCCCCCAGGTAGGATAGACGATGAACGGCCTACGTTTCAGGGTTGCCCCCTTCCTCCAAATGCGTAGTTAGGATCGACACACCTGATCAATAAACTTAATAATAAAAGGTTTAGGTTAGGTCAAGTCTATTAATGAAATGTTGCATACTATTTATAGTTAAGTTCAAACTACTGAATAGTTAAATAGTCTACATATTTATCAACAGACAGTTATAAGTACAAGGTAAAAAATAAAATAAATGCTTAAACAAACATTTATTGTATAACATATAAATATATCTTTGAAAACACTAATATATATAATATAATAATATTGTTATATATTTGAAATTGGTGCGTAGTTTTTCCAAAAATATACAAGATACCTATATATGGAATAATTTAATACATCTAGTATAAAACAGTTTTGAGATTAAAGTTTGTTGCAGGTTTTGATAATTTTGAATTTGTTTGGGAACCAATTTCGTTTTTGTAAATGCATGTTACCACACTAATTCTGTCCATGAACATTTTTTAAACAACCTAGTATTTCAGTAAAAATGCAAAAATCCGTATAAAACAAATTTTTAAATTGGTAATATTTTAAACATTTTAAAGGTCGTCTGACTTATGGCCCATTAAGTTGACGTTTCATGCAAAACTATGAAAATTATTAGAACTATATTATTATCAGAATTATACAAAAATTATATTATTAGGCTCCTTTCTTGTTTAAAAAACTTTGCAATTGTAGCCCGTTCACATTTTTCATATCCATACGAAAAAAGGAGTTGATTCTAAATGTGAATAGAAATATTGTCTTTTATTTTCTAAGTACACGAGACGACACCAATGGTTAACGTACGGGATAATAAACAGCAAGCAGGCTCACCAGGCTCATAAAATGGCTGAAATACCCTAGTAACTACTCCACTTTGTTCACATACCAAAAGTGGGGGGCGCACAGAGATCTGCGCGAATACCCCCACCATGTCAAGATATACTTCTGATTGTTATTATATTCTGTGACTGAACTTGCTAGCCGGTAGGTGGAAGACCTAATGCGCCTGTGAGGTTGACGGCTGCGCACTAGTCCCCAATCTGGACTTCGAAAATTCTCACCAATACGGCTTCTCCACGGTTCTCCATATTAAAATTTATTTATAGAATAGTGTACAATCATATTTTTTTATGCAAACATCATTATGACCTTTGAACTTATGCAAAATTTGAAATTTTATAAATTAGATTATTATTACTATTAACATATTGCTAAATTTGAATTTTAATATTTCAGTGGCTATATGCAAGAGAAAATGGGATGTATTACGTGCTAATTTCAGGAGAGCTCATAGAATAGAAAGGAGTGGTATTGGTAAAAAGCAATGGAGACATTATAAAAGAATGAATTTTTTAATTCCATTTACAAGAACTGAGGAAACAGATCAGTTAAAACAAGAACAGTCATTAAGGATAGAACCTGAAGCACTATTTAGAGAAAATGAAGAAGAAATTCTTGAAGATAAAAACAGTATAGAAAAATCAA
Organism: Monochamus saltuarius; assembly: GCA_025584915.1. NCBI lineage: Eukaryota > Metazoa > Arthropoda > Insecta > Coleoptera > Cerambycidae > Monochamus > Monochamus saltuarius. Next base: position 39,722,591 of record CM046723.1, read on the forward strand.
ATGCAAATATTCAGTTTTTTACAAGTATGGCAATGACTATTAATACTTTTCCTATAGAACATCAAGTTCGAATAAAAATGATGTTATTGCAGCAAGTTTCAGAAGTTCAGCTACTCATGGAGAATTTACCACCCCCCGATTATCCTATAAATCCTTTTACAGACTGAAATAAATTTATTTATTAAAAAAATAGCACTATTTTATTGTCAATTTTTAAAAATATTTGAAAAATAAATTTGTCACTGCAGGAAGATTGTACAGGGTGATTCAGTCATAATGTCATTAATATTAAAGGAAGATAGCGATCAATAAGTATAATGCAAATACGTGATTACAAAAAATTTTAAATGCATATTTACGCTAGAAAAAATATTTTATCATTATTTGAACCTCTTTTCAGATCGTTACTGACGACCACTGGCGGCCTCGATTCATTTTGAATGAAATCCCCAAATCCACTTGGTGACGATCCAAGACCTGATGTGACGTTGTCAAATTTAAATATTTTCCTAGTATTAATAAACGATTGTATTGACTATTTTGGAAACTTATGTTTTTTCTTGCTCACTTCAGCCAATAACAATTTAAAATGTTAAAACAATGCTGAAACAGTCTCCATATAAAACCACCATTTCCGAATATTCGAAATTCGTAAAATTACGACCGACATGCGAAACATTCCGAAATAAACTGACGGTTGCGGGTTGCATTGCATTGTTCTTTCCATACATGTGGTGTGAGCTTTAAATTTGCGGGAAATGCAATTGATGGCAAATTTGAATAAACACCCTGAAGGGTTAAAGAATAATATTATATATGTGGTACCGTGAGTTATGGGTTGATTTGCTTCTCTTTTAAAGGTCGAGTAATTTTTTTTTGATTTTCTGTCTATTAGGCCTTCCAAATACATTGAAATTAATGACATGACTAAATCACTAAATCAAATTAAAAAGTGCTTTTTTATATGTACATATTTGTGGAATAAAAATTAAAAAATAAATCAATTGTTTAATTGAGATACATTGAAAAAATCAAATATTTAAATATTCAACACATTTTTTTTTCTAAAACGGAATCAATTCCTTATTTATATTTAAGAATACTTAGAAAACACCCCACCTGTTACTTACTATATTTTGGCCACTGTTCCAAATTTGCAATATATTTTCTCTCTTTAGTTATCCATGTTTGAAACAAATGAGCAAGTACAAATTGGTACTGGTTTCCATTAACACATGGAGTCACTACAATTATTATCATTTATCCTTCATTATTTTTTATTCAATTTTTTCCTCTCAGTCATCATCTCCCCATCCTTGTATAGATTTAATGTAATTTTGCGAACTGAATTATCCAAATGTAAAAGAGATATGACACTTATGACCGTCAATATCAAAGGACTAATAGTTTTCAAAATGCAGAATGTTAAAAACATAGACTGTTACTAATAAATCTATGGTTAAAAAATATGACATTTATATGTGACGGTTGTAGAAAATTAAGTCATTTTTTGATGAGACATGGGACTCGTACAATTATTCAAGAGATGATTTCTGTGATATTCAAATTTTAATTTTGATAATGCTGAAGATTTAAGAAAAATTTTCTAGGTAAATAGAAATCTGTATCAGTTTGAAAAAAATATTTTGTACAAATGCTTTCAAGGTGTTTGAGGAAACTGTGCCTACTACAATTTTTTATTTCATAAATTTTGTTTGAATTATTTTTATCGCAAAAGTTTTCTTTGAAAGCATAGAAGTCATTCTGTAAATAATGGTATGGATTCTTTGCTTCCTAAAAAAATTACCATTTTAATTTTCTGCAACTGCAATAATGAATATATTTATTAACAGATGCATAATTAATTAAAGGCAAAAATTCACTAAATTTAATACCTATATAAATCTGTTGATTACTGATATAAGTAATTTCCAAATTATTACATTTTTTATTTTAAAATAAGCTTGTCAAACAGAACATCTAAAATACCTCTAAAACTATTTATTTAACATTGTGGAGACGTTTTTTTATTTGAAATAAAGTTTTAAATAAAGAATGCAACCAAAAGTCATGTCCAAAAAAAAACTAATACAGATTAATTGCATTACTTTTTTTGAGTTTCCATACACTGCATTTAAAATTGTTTTGAATTAAATATATATTTTAAAGCTACTTTAAACTTATTTAACAAATTGTGTGAACTTGTTTTGAATTTAAAAAAGTAACTCAAAAATGTATTATTATTCAAATATTCAAGTTTAAAATATATTTTTCCTTAAAAATACTATCAGCAATTAATGTACTTAACAACATTTCAAAACGAGTTTTTTTGGTCTAAATTGTTAATTGAAGCAATAATCAACAATTAATGTACTTAACATTTCAAAATGAGGTTTTGCTCTAAATTGTTAATTGAAGCAATATCTTGAAGTTATGATATGACCTTAGAAAAACATCTTGTTTTTTATAATTAATCAATTTAAATATAGTTATGATTGTGAAGTTAAATGTTAAAAAACAATTCAAAGACTATTTCAATTAAATCATACAATTATGTATTTATTTATGTATCATTTAAATACAAAGTTTCAAAATTTACTGATATAAGAATATACAATAAAAACAAAATATAATAATATAATTTTTTGAATTAATTGTAAATTGTACCTACTTATAAAATATATTCACTATATCTGTGTTATTGCTTGAACTTGAATTGTTTGATGGTCTGACGTTCTGAAAAAAAAAAGAAATTGTTCTAGTATAACAAATATAACATATAGTTAGAAAATAAAACATTTCCTTCAGTTTACTTGTTTAGTTAATTTAAAAAAGTATACATAGTTTCGATCTGCTATCAGATAAAATCAATTCATTACATGGTATAAAAAAATACCATTGAAAATGGTAGAACAGCAATCTGAATGGTTTTGTAATCTAACCTGTAGAAATGGTCATTGATAAGTTCTCATATTAGAAAGTTTCCAAAATAGAATCTTTCTGAGAGTGAAAGAAATACTTTCAGGAAACAGCGGATATAAACATTAACAAACTGTTTGTGATTATTCTGCTGAAATTATTTGAGAACTGAAATTGTAAATTGGACAAGAACACAGAATACCTAATGATTAGAATAATAACAACTTCGGTATTGTTGATTTTTTTTCAGAGGTTTAACACCACAGGGTTTTTGACATAGAACTTAAAACCTGTTCAGTAATAGCTTTACTTGAGAAAAATGGACTGTATGCGGGGAGCGCCTTATTAAAAAATATTAACCGAAAAATTATAATTTGAAAATAAATTACCAATGAGAAAATGTGATGCAACGGTAATCTTCCTGGTTTCCTATTTAGAGAGGTGCCTCTCGGAGTATGGAGAACTAAATTGGCACTAAAGTCTTAACTTAATTATCTAAAAGTTTATTATAGTTATTTCGTACAAAAAGTGTTTATTGCACGCAACGTGGAATTTTGTACTTGTTGCATACAATAATTTTTCTACGTTCATGCAAAAACCAAAAAATGTTTTATTTAGATGACACTAGTGTAGGAAAATATGACATCGATTTGAACGTTTATGTTTGTCATGATGACAAAACGCTGTAGTAGAATGACAGATGAATGCAATAAAGAACCACTTTTTCCACTAAATATAGTTCAATAAAGTTTTGTTTTTTGCATGAACATAGAAAAAATTATTGCACTTTTGAGCGAACGCGGCAAACTATTCACACCAAATTTTGCAAATTGAATCTGTTCTTCTTGGGTGAGTAGGTCGCAAAAACAATCTCATTGGTTACAAAAAATTGGAAAATAAAAACTATGCGGATTTCAGTATTTTAATAAGGCGAAAATTTTAATTTAAGAAAATATTAAATAATATGAAAATTACTAATACTTATTAAAACTAAATGAAAACGGAACAAAACCATTATACAATTTTTTGTATTAACACATCTATCCCCACACAAATGTATGATTTTTGCTTAAGTTAGAATTATGATTGTTAGATATTCTGTAGGTTTGTCTTTATCAATAAACAGATTTGTGATAAAAAATGATAAATACCATATCACTGCATTTTTAAAGAAATATTTAAATTACACATATAGAGGTTATATGCAAGTTAAAAAAATATTTGATATAGTATAAAAATATCTCTACCCCTCAGTTTAATCACGAAGATTGTTCCAGAAGTCGGAGACTTGTGCAGGACAGGGGGCGGCATATTATTAAGTAGACAGCATTTGCATATGTATTTACTTCTGTTAAAAATGATCACAAATTTGTCTGCCATTATTTTAATGTGATAGTTTCAACCTAAACAAACAATAATCAAGCATTTATTTATCTACAGGTTTTTGGGTCATTTACTCAAACCTCAAATTACATTATTTATCTAATTTTTATAAATCATGATAGATGGTCAACCCAGAAAATTTGAAGTCGATCTTCTGATAAGTAGTTCTTGAAATATACTATACCCTAGGCCCAAAATAATAGAGAGCGATTCATTCACAGCACTTAGATGAGTACGGAAGGTGAGGGTTTCAAAGGACAAGATTTCATAGGCGTGCCACTTGAGAAGGGTTCAAAGAACACAGAATTACCAATTTAATAAGTGATGCTGAATGAATCTAATACTTTAATAGTTTACTTTAAACTTTTAAAAGTTTATGCTCACCCGTAGAATGCCATCGTTTTAGATGGCCTACCGTCACTCACTTACACCTACCTGATGCGCACTCCGTGGATTTACATTTTAACACATAATACACTGCACTATTTACATATACACCACTATATATTACCGGTTATTAGCACTGTCACTATAACGGTCACACACGTTAATACTTATCGTCGGCTATTAGGCCTATTCATAGACAGTTGGAAACAGTTTCCTACCGTAAGACGCACGCCCACATAAGGTTGAAAATGCTTTGTTTTAGATGCAGTGCGCATGCTTCTGACGGTTGGAAACTGATTCTGGTCTACTACGAACAAAGTTATTAAAGGATGCATTATCATACAACCACAACAGCACCTGGTTTCATATATGGCAAAACAGTGCCGTACTTTTATCATCGTATGGCCTCCATTTATCCATGTTCCATCATTGTTTATATAATATATGTCAAACATATTCTTCGATTCAGACTTCGATCTTCTAATATTTGTCTTAAATAATTTCTTCACAATATTTGCCTTTTTCTATCAGCATACTCTTTCTATTTCGTTTTATAAAACAAAAATTCATGTCACGCACAATTCGCAAAAGCACCCTACTAGATATTCTAGGCAAAATTTCATTCTGTGATATAGCAACTTGAATTTTGTTATTGTCGAAAGCTCATTTTTAAAATACCATCCATGAATTGTTGTGTATTTTGTATAATCAACCTCTATCTTCTTCATTCTTAAGAACATAAACACAAAATCACTAATAAATTAATTACAATCAAATAAATTACTGGAAAGATATATCAAAATTTTTCCACGCACACGTCATGCTAATGCAGTAGATAGAAAGCTGAATTCGTCAAGGTGTCTCTACTAATAGAAATTGAACATTCTGAACTGGTGCATGAGTATTTGCTACAGCAGAATGCGTGTTATTGGATATTCTGTGCAAGATATGTGGCACTTAAATTTCATATGTTAAATATATGGGCTGCATGTATTTGTCTTTGTGATGACTGCTTTAAATGGTAAGTGGGTTTATAATATGAATCACTCTCTATTATTTTCTACTTCAACTATAAATCAAATTTGAATTAAACGCTCGCCCCAGATTACAAGGCGTGACGTCATTAGGTACCTCCTAAGGCTTCTGAGTACTCAGCCACCTCGAACTCAGGCAAGGGTCTCAACTATTTTTAAAATTCATAACATGCTATTTAAAAGCATATTTGTCTAATTTACCGATGGTAGATATAATTATGATGATTGTAATTTGTAAGTGCTGAAATGAGACATGTAAAAATTCAACTGTAAGTTCTAAAACAAAATAATATAGTTATCTACTTAAGTAACTAAAAAATATCTATTTATTATATTACAAAATTAATAATAAAAGTGAGATATCCACTTGTCAGCTTTTATTCACTTTCACTCGCATTTTTACTAACTATTAACAGTAATACTTCAGGTATACATGACCCAATATTAGTGTAAGTGGTTAGTACTAATGATTAGCACTAAGCTTGTGTAAACATACAATTTTTAAATGATACACCTTGTACATTTTTATGCAAATTAACATTATCTTTTTTGCCTTTATATAATATAACAGTTGATAGTTTATATTTAGGAAATTGTCAAAAAATGTTAATAAAACCGATGTGTGGTAACATAGTTGAAAGTGAGATGAGTTTGACTGACTATTTAATTTAGGAATCAGCAATGGTTTCCTATAAATCTCTTTTACACATGATTAGTTGCCAATTAATTAGAAATTTATTAGTAAATGAGGAAAGAGAAGAAGAAAGATATAACGGAAATTATAATTGTTATGGTTTACGCATGCAGGAATTTGTTTTTGTACATTATGTATTTATATAGGTACACAAACCTTTCTCGTACTGTGGTCTTAGTATCAAAATAATTTTCATTATTTGAATGTTCCCTTTCAATTTCAAGACATTTAAAAGATAATCATCAATTGTCATCTCTGGACACTCCTTTATTTGAATCAGTTGAGTATGCCTCAACCTCTTCCTATATCACTTTTGTTATATTAGAAAACATATCATTATATTACAAAATGACAAAAAATTTTATGCTTGTGTGTTTTTGTACAAATAAACAAATACTACGGCTTATTTGATATTATACTTCTATTCCAATTTCCACTTAAAATTATTAAAAATCTGATAAATATCCACAAATTCTTCCAAACATATACAATCAGTTGCTAACTAGTCAGTTTAATTGTGGGAACATCAAATTATAAATCAGAATTGGGTTGGATGATGTTAGAACATAATTTTTTGTATTGTGCATGTGTCAAACAGTTTCAAATCGTTTTCAACTGCTGTAAGAGCAAGCCTATAGTGAAGTACAAAAGTTATTGGCTTTTGCAGCAAATACACATGCGCCAGATTGAAACGTTAACCTTCGATTGGTTGAGACAAATTGACTCCAGCGCTATCATGGGCGGGTATATCTTTCGGGTGGGCAACATTTCGGGTATATCTTTCTGCTAATTGCTGATGAATGTGATTAATTTATTAGTGATTATGTGTTCTTAAGAATGGAGAATAATTCAAGCTCTACAATGTCTCCAAAATCGTAAAGACCCTAATTTAACTAATGAGGAATATCGGATGATGACATGTATGGAGGGTTTAGGGCGTGAGGTCAAAATATGAGTGTGATGTTAAAATATGTAGTTCATTAAGTAAAATGTACATGAGTAGCATATGTGTATAGTGCAATAAAGAGTGGCAAAGAATTACAACTACGAAACGGAAAATAGTTGAAACCTGCAGAATGAAGATATTTTAAAAATGAGCTTTTGTTAAACAAAAAAATTGGGTTGCTATATCTTACAAGACGAAACTTTTGCGAATTATGCACGATATATTACACAGCCCCACAAAAAAAAAATAAAAGTTCATACACAAGAGAGTGACATATGTATTCCCATGTATTTTTCGACGCTGAATCCGATCCCGAGCTCAGAATTGGGCCTACACGTCTGGAATTGGCCCCAGGAGCCGAAAATGGCCTGAAATGCGGTTTCCGGTATAAGGCGAAGTCGACGCTGAATTTTGGAGCTAGAGCCGGATTTGTGCTCGAAAAGTTTATGGCCAACTGAAATTCCGGGTTTGAGTCCGGGAAAATGACCCCTTGGGGCGGGAAAATCCTGTTTTGGACGTCCCGGTCGCGACTGGTATTTTCGTGTGTTTTTCAATTCTGGACCTGAGACTAGGTGTGAAAAGTTTTTGGTCAGCTGAAATTCCCAGTTTGGGTCCGGGAAAAGGGCCCATTGGGACCGGAAAATCATATTTTGGACGTACCAGTCGCAAAAGTGGGATTTTCATGTATTTTTCAATCCTGGTCCTTAGAGTATGCTCAAAAAGTTTTTGGACAGCTTAAATTCCCAGTTTGGGACCGGGAAAATGACCCTTAGGGTCCTTAGACCAGGATTGAAAAATACATGAAAATCCCACTTTTGCGACTGGTACGTCCGAAATATGATTTTCCGGTTCCAATGGGCCCTTTTCCCGGACCCAAACTGGGAATTTCAGCTGACCAAAAACTTTTCACACCTAGTCTCAGGTCCAGAATTGAAAAACACACGAAAATAACAGTCGCGACCGGGACGTCCAAAACAGGATTTTCTCGCCCCAAGGGGTAATTTTCCCGGACCCAAACCCGGAATTTCAGTTAGCCATAAACTTTTCGAGCACAAATCCGGCTCTAGCTCCAAAATTCAGCGTCGACTTCGCCTTATCCCGGGAACCGCATTTCAGGTCATTTTCTGTCCCTGGGGCCAATTCCAGACGTGTAGGCCCAATTCTGAGCTCGGGATCGGATTCAGCGTCGAAAAATACATGGGAATATATATGTCACTCTCTTGTGTATAAACTTTTTTTTTTTTTGTGGGGCTGTGTTATGAATGATGGTATGTGAATTTCCATATAAATGAATTCGAAAAGAGTATACTGATAGAAAAAAACCAAATAGTTATATGCCGAAGAAACTATTTAAAATAAATATAAAAGGTCGGAATCTGAATCGAAGAATATATTAAATTTTGACAAAACATGAACACATGAAGGTCATATGGAAGACGGTACAATATGATACAATAAGTGTTAATGTGTGACCATTATAGTGACCACAGACCACCTAGACTGAACTATAGGGAAAAGCCAGTGAGGCTTTCCGTCAGCCTAACCTCGGCCCAGCCGGCCTCATGCTCTCAGTCAATGTTAGACTTTCGTTGCGGTAACATTGTGATTATTTTGTGAAATATACGAGTTTTCTTTGTATAATTATGGAGAAGTGTATTGTTGACAATTGTAATAGCCGATCAGATCCGAATAGTGATGAAATTTCATTTCTTAGGTAAGTAATAATTAGAAATAATGGAACAGGTTTTATGGCTTTAAAGTGCCCATATGTTTAACAATTATTCTTAGCGAGGTAACAAGTATTTAATAGTTTATTAAATAATACCATGTGGAACATTTTGGTGATGCGTGTACTGGAACCTTGGAAACTATAAGATATACGAAAATCGGCAGTTGGGGGAAATTTCTGTTGCTAACTTAATGACGCTTGCAACTAGATCTAGGTTTTGAGTTATTTTGAAAAAAGGTTAATATGGCGTCACTTGTCTGTAACTTTTTTATTTAATTTATATTTAATTTAATTATAATTTATATTTGCTATTGCTATTTAATTATAATTTATATTTGCTAAATAATAATAAGTTAAGAATCTAATTAAGAAATTTACAGTATTAGAATTTCGAAGAGTTACGTTTGCGCGTAATCATCAACTTTATTTTTTGGTATAGGCGCCATATTGAATTTGAATTTTATTGCAACCAAAACGTCGCATTGAAAATCTAAATATACAGTGAAATTCTTCGAAAAAATTTGCTGTGGAAAAGTGTTTTCAGATTTTAAAAAGTTCTCTAAATAAAAAAGTTACAGAAGAATAACGCCATATTAACATTTTTCAAAATAACCCAAAAACCTTGATATAGTTGAAAGCATCATTTAGTTTTTTCCCTCAACTGCCCATTTTCGTATCTCTTGTAGTTTCCAAGATGCCAGTACATGCATCACCAAAATGTTCCACATGGTAATTACTTAATAAACCATTAAATACTTAAAAACAGGGCCGATACTGGAAATGTCAGTACAACTTCTGTGCAGAGCCTTTTAATGCCATAAAATGTGCTCCATTATTTCTGACTATTACTTAACTAAAAAATGAAATTTTATCACTATTCTGATCTGATCGGCTATTACAATAATTGTCAACAATGCTCTTCCCCATAATTACAAAGTGATTAGAACTTATTAGAGCAAATTCTTAAAAATATGTAGATGTAAGAATAAATCATAAAACAAAAATAATCAATACGTTAAAAGGCACAAAGCAACAAGCATTAAATAAAGTAACATTATTTAAAGGGGGATACAGATTTTAATATAACTAGAATTTTATTTTAAACCCTGATTTAAAAATATTTCACAAAACTTCTCAAAATAATTAAATATTTTATGTTAGTTTATTAAAAATATATTCCTTCCTATTTCACATTACTTTTAAATAAAAAGTATTAACTTTTTTAAAATTTTATCAAATATTATAATAATATACATTTTACTGAATCAGACTCAGTCAAAAGAGGCGGAGCCAAACTTCCACACACACTCCACCGCTCCCCTGTCAAGGCTTCATTGGTATAGTTGTATTTGAATAGCATGGGTACAGTCTAGATGGTCTGTAATAGTAACAGTGCTAGTAATCAATAGTGAATAATATATATATATATTGCGAATATTTGCGCAATTTATTTAATGGTGAGAAAATCTACTTGTTACAAATTTTGTCAATTATATCGTTTTCTATGATTTTTATCATGAAACTGTCATCGTAAATTGTCAGAAGCTCAAAACAAACTTATTGTCACAGAATTTCTCCGCTTGCACCCAAATATCAGTAATAATTAACTGTGTTTTTCTGGTAGAAGAAAAAGACGGATTAGAAAACCCGTGACAATTCGGTGTCAGAAATGGGATTCAAACCCACGCCCACAAAGTGGGATTTAAGTGGAAGTTTGAAGAACTTTCTAGAACTTTATACGAAAGTGAAACAGACTCAAGTGTGACATATCACCGCCCTCGTGACTTAAGGAAATGAATGGTGATCTTTGCGAAGGACAATCTCGAACTTTCTAGAACTTTATATGGGAGTGGGACAAAGACCCAAGTGTGACATATCACCGCACTCCTTGTGACATAAGGAAGTGAACGCTGTTATTTGCGTAGGACAATCACGAACATTCTAGAATTTATACGGGAGTGGGACAAAGACCCAAGTGTGACATATCACCACACTCGTTGTGACGTACGGAAGTGAACGGTGGTATTTGTGAAGGACAATCTCGAACATTCTAGAACTTTATACGGGGGTGGGATGAAGACCCAAGTGTGACATATCACCACACTCGTCGTGACGTAAGGAAGTGAACGGTGTTATTTGCGTAGGACAATCTCGAACATTCTAGAACTTTATACGGAAGTGAAATAAAGACCCAAGTATGACATCACCACACTTGTGACTTAAGGAAGTGAAAGGTGTTATTTGCGAAGGACAATCTCGAACATTCTAGAACTTTAAACGGAAGTAAGACAAACACCCAAGTGTGACATATCACTGCATTCGTTTCATTGTGAGGAAGTCAACGGTGATATTTACAAAAACATTTGTGGATATTCTAGAAGTTTCCAAAGAAAATAAAGTCTATGCCTGTAACTAGAAGCCAAGTCAATATGTCAAACGTTATGTCTTCACAACAGCCAATGAACAACAATTGCCACTCAAGGGAGAATGCAAGCTTGAAGTAGAATTAGGAGACGTCAAATTCAAACATAGAGCCCTGGTAGCAGATATATCGGATAGTGTCATACCAGGACTAGACTTACTACGAGCGAGGAGGGTGAACTTAGATCTGAATGCTGGTACGCTACGGATACTGGGTGAAGAAGTAGTGCTAACGAACATCATTGAGAATAACACTGTGCGAAGGTTAGTTGTTGAAGATGTGATACTACCTGCGCAGGCTGAAACCTTGGTTGGCACAGATAAGGATGGAGAACTGGCTTGTAGTGCAGGAGTGGTAGAACCCAGTAATCCGGATTTGTTCAATAAATTTATAGTCACCGGACGTACCCTAAGAAAACGACAATAGTATGGGTAGTTAACCTGAAAACTTTTCCACAGAAAATTATAAAGGAAACTGAAGTAGGAGTCTGTGAACCTGTTACCATTGTCTAAGCACTCAAAGAAATCAACGGAACGGAGAAGGAACCAAATAAGGCCAGTCTACCAGAATGCCGCAGGGACATTGTGGATAGGGCCAAGGAAAGATTAAAAGAGGTGGAGGTGGAACAACTGGAAGAGTTGCTAAGTGAAAATGAAGAGGTGTTTGCACTTAAATCAGGCGACTTTGGGAGAACCAATGTAGTGAAGCATCGAATCAATACTGGTTTATCGTCTCGTATAAAGCAGCCACCACGAGGACTTCCACTAGCCAAGCGAGAAGAAGTTAACCAGATGTTAATTGAGATGCAAAACCAAGACACCATAGAGCCACCTTCAGAGTCCTTGGGCTCCTGCAGCCCTGGTCAAGAAGAAAGATGGTTCCATCCGATTTTCTGTGGACTACAGAAAATTAAATGACGTCACCAAGAAAAACAGTTACCCACTGCCAAGAATTGACGATACTCTGGACACCTTAGCTGCTGCACAATTGTTTTTCACTTTGGATTTAAAAAGTAGATATTGGCAAGTCGAGGTCAGCCCAGAAGACAAAGAGAAGACAGCGTTCACTACTGAGAATTGATTGTGGCAGTTTAATGTAATGCCATTTGGCCTATGCAATGCTCCTGCCACTTCTGAACAATTGATGGAGACTGTACTTCATGGCCTGCATTGGGAGACCGGCTTGATTTACTTGGACGACGTGGTGTTCCAAGAACACCTGAAGAAGTGTTCAAAAAGTTGAAAGCAGCAAACCTGAAATTGAACCCGAAAAAGTGCAATCTATTTCCCTAATTAATGAGGTTTTCCAGGTTTCCCTCATTCCTGCACTGAATGGTGGTTAGGGCCTACCAACGTAAGTCGTTCCTGGGCACAAATGTGGCCTGCTTAATAATAATATGCCGCCCCCTCTCCCGCACAAGTCTTCGACTTTTGGGCTAATCCTCATGATTAGAATGAGGGGTAGATATTATTATTATTTCAGAAGGAGGTTAGATACCTAGGCCACATTATTACTCCAAACGGTGTGAAAACAGACCCGGAGAAGACAAAATGCATAAAGAACTGGCCGGTTCCTAAATACAAATAGCAAGTTAGAAGTTTTCTTGGCCCATGCATATACTACCGACGGTTTGTCCAAGGGACTCCGACATTGCCAAGCCTCTTCATAAACTCACAGCCGAATGTCAGCAAGCCTTTTAGGCGCTAAAAGAGGCTCTCTACACTATACAGATTTTGACCTACCCAATACCTGGACAACCATTTATAATGGACACAGCCGCAAGCAACATTGGAATTGGCGGAGTTCTTTCCCAAGTACAAGATGGCCAAGGGCGAGTAGTGGGCTACTTCAGCAAAGTTCTATCGAAAGCCGAAGAGAACTATTGTGTGACTTGGAAAGAATTGCTTGCCATCGTCAAGAGCCTAGAACACTTCCATAAATACCTGTACGGCCAAGAATTCCTCCTAAGAACGGATCACGCTTCCCTTAAATGGCTGCTACGGTTTAAAAACCCTGAATGACAAATGGCCAGATGGCTGGAACGGCTGCAAGAATATCACTTTGTTGAACATCGAGCCGGCAAGAAACATGGAAATGCAGATGCCCTTTCTAGGAGACCCTGTCCTGTCAACTGCAAACACTGCACTAGTCTTGAAAGGAAAGAGCACATCTCATCAGTTTCTTGTAAGATGGTAGCAGCCCAACTTGAAGACCGATGGAGTTCAGTGGCGATTTGGGGGGACCAGTAAGCTGACTGTGACATCAAGAGTTTACTAGACTGTGTTTATGCTTTTCAGTATTTTTTCCCTTTGATGCCAAATGGTGAATACAGTTTATGTACGGACACTGTATTTACAACAAAATTCAGCAGTTAGCACAAATGTTCATACAGCTATAGCGTATTTATTTATACTTGTTCTAATTTTTTATGTTCATTTGATTGCACACTTATAAAAACTGATTATCCGACATGTTATAACTGAGCTCAATGCTGTGCAAGACTGAAATCAGCACTCGTTATAGGCAGGTGCATGTTTAAAATTTATTTATAAATTATGGTTAGTACTATTACTAACTATACCCCACACTCAAATTTCTAATACCAATATCTTATTATATTTTTGATTATTATATAAATTACTTACATTAATTCTGCCACTTGTACCGTTTCCACTTTCCCCAGCTCTGTTTTAACATCAATTGTATGTGTTGCCAAATGTTGATGCAGCGTACTTGATTGTGTAAAACACTTATTACATATTTTACAAGAAAATGGCCTCTCCCCAGAGTGAGCTCTCATATGTACTTTTAAACTGCTTGACCCTGCAAACCTATCCATTATTGTTAGATTTCCAACAACTGTTTTCTTTTGCTGAAAAATTGCTGTATACAGGTATCCAATTATAATTAAAAAATTGGATATATGGCTACATTAATATTACCTGTTTTCCTTTTACAAATTTTTGTCTTACCTAATTTTCAGTTCTTTTAGACAATCTTAGAGTTACACTAACTCAATGAGAGGAATACAAACAAAAGCTACCCCACAAAGTGAATTAAAGTTTTTTTTAATTTTCAAATATTTCAGTCTCATCTATTATAGTTACATCTGTTACTATAGCTTTTGTTTCTGCAGGATTCATTAAAGGTAGGTGATGATTGAGCAGAATAACCTTGTATTTTAAAGTCACAGTTAAGATTCTTAAGTCAGAAAGCTGGACTTTAAGTAGCTAAGATGTGTTGTAAATGGAAAACAAGTATTATTAAGGATTTTTAAAAAATTGTCAGTTAGTTTTAGTATCGTTCAATACACTTAAAATTAATTAATTTATATTTAAATATATTCAAGAAAATGCAAATGTTCTAGTTTACAAGAAAAAATAAACTCTTGTGTTAAGGCATTCAGATAGAGAAATAAACACTTCCAACATTACCAAACTGTGGAAACATCTATTTCCAAATAACATAAATAGAAATCAAAGAAAATAGGGTCTAATAATAAAATCTAACCACTCTTCACTTCTGCCTAAAGTTTACCTTCTACGATTGCTCTTCTTTCTGCCTACCCACTCAATGAGGCAATGTTAAATGCATTTTAATAAATGTCAATATGAAGTAGTAAAAATAGTAAATTCATTTGCGAAAATCCTATTAATGCATTACATGTTCTTTTTAAAAGTAGGTACTATATTAAGTACTTACATAACTCAAATTTTTTCGAAATCGAACAAAATTGGATGGCAACAGCATTAGCAGTGAGAATTAAAAAGTTATTTCTACTTGATAACTCATACTTCTATCATCTTAATACTTGTCTGTCGAATCACCTGAATTTCAATATAGAATTCTGCAATGTGCTGTGTGTCGACACTATGTTAGTATTTGGAAACATACACGGCCATAAATGTCAGAATTTGACATTTCATATTGAGACTGTAATAACTTATCTTTTAATAGAATCTACTTATTTAATTTGGTTTGTAAAAATGTATGTATTTTATATCTACTACTTTAAAATATGCAACATTAATACCATTTCTGTACTCTAAACAACGTACTTCTGTCCTAATACTGTAGATTGTTATCAAATACACACACAATAATGGGCTGCTACTTCAAATTACCGATAAAAACAATATACAAACGGATAAAGGAACAGACTAGAAAAAGCGCTGCCGCAGCGATTTGGCAGACGATGCTTCTATTACTTGAACTTCTTGACAACTCAAGCACAATAATTGGTGCCAACTTAGATAAGTTGAATTCTGAGAGGGAAATATAATTTCAATATGTATTATTCCTGTAGTTATAAAAACAGTTTGAAGTTTATTGCTACCAATTACATAATATGTAATCCAATTGTCACTACTGAAGGTACTAAAAAAGTCACTTAAGACAGAACTCAAAACAATCATCTATCATCATGAGCGAAATGTCAAACAACATAAAATTGACCGAATGCAGTCGCCGTACAAATACGTTATATACTTCTCTTTAGAATTTTGTGTTTGTATTATACTAATACTAATGAGCATACTATCTATTTATAATAATTTAAATGAAATTGAAGCTTTTTTGAAAATGAAAACTAAAAATCCGTCCATCAATTACACAAATAACAGCAGTTAACTTATTAATTACAGTAGACTCTCAATTATCCAATTTAATGGATCGGTCAGTGGTCGCGCGGTTTAAGGCGTCAGTACTTGAATCGAGGTGACTGGATCGCTGTGGGTTCGACCCCCGCAGCCGGTAGACCGTATATAAGCTATATTCGTGGAGAGATTGGCACCCTCTCTGCGGGTATGGTAGGGTGGAAGAATGTTGGCTTGGGTCAATGTGAGAGATTGATACCGGTTGACATTTGACTACCCCCTAATTAATGAGGTTTTCCAGGTTTCCCTCATTCCTGCACTGAATGGTGGTTAGGGCCTACCAACGTAAGTCGCTCCTGGGCGCAAATGCGGCCTGCTTAATAATAATATGCCGCCCCCTCTCCCGCACAAGTCTTCGACTTCTGGGCTAATCCTCGTGATTAGAATGAGGGGTAGAGATATTATAATGTGATGAACAGCTATTACAAAAAAGGGGAAAGCCAGATAAGCGGAATGTTGCTAATTATATGCATAATATGTATGTAATGTATTATACAATAGGTCTGTTCCAACACGCGTCAAGGATTGATTTCAAACTATTAGAAATGTTCGACCAGTTATGTTGTGAATATATTTTCAATGAATGTAACTTAAGAAGTAGTTGGGTGAACATTTCTGACAGTTTCGAACTAGTTTCTGATCGCTGTTGGAACAAACCTACTATATGTATGTAATGTATTACATACATATAATTATATTTTATTTATTCGATTATTTATATTCTTCTATTATTTATATTCATCCATTTATTGTTCATCACGAGATAAATTAATTCGCAAACAATCTGCTGTCTATGCACAGTTGATGCCTATGCACTGAATGAAATATGAATGCATGATAATGATACTCTTTAAAATGCATTTAGCGACTTGTTTTAAACTGCTGAGCAATTCATAATGAAATCTATTGGTGAGTGAAACAACTACGAACTAATAGGTACTAGAAATTGAAAGCTACTTTATTGCTAATATGCTAGTAGTTCAAAACAAGTCGCTAAATTCATTTTAAAGAATCCACCATATAAACTTGAAAAATTGCACTTCAAGGCAAAACCGGATAACACGGAGTTCGTATAACTGTAAACCGGACAGTTGAGAGTCTACTGTATTTAAGTTTTGTAGTATTATATAAAAAATTGAAATAATAATTTTTATTTGCTATTCTGTAACTCTAAATCTAATAGAAAACTATAAAATCGAATCGAGAACAATGCGTCAAATCAGAATTGAGTAAAATCAGTATTCACTAATTTATTTCGACGTCAACTATCAATGTCACTGGTAAAAATTGATCTCGACCAGCCAAACTCTGTCGTAGTCGTAATTTTGTATTGACATTCGGTTACACATTTGTTGTTGTATTAGATGTGTCAAGTTTGAGTTATAACCTCACCTTAGAACACTAAAAGAAATAATGTTTACTTTGTGTATGCTTTATACCATAAAATTATGAAAAATATAAACATCTAAACGTACGTAGTTTATATAATTTTTATTTAGGTACCTAATTTGTGGTTTATAAATTGATATTCAAATTGGGGTTGGAATTTTCCTTGGTGACAAGATTTTTTATGAATGTATACATAGTAAGCTAATTTTTAACTTCTAAAAGCGAGTGCTCAGAGTTAGAAGTAATCCTTTGAAATCCCAGAAATTTTCTTCCAAGATTTGTATCAGTTACCGAAGAGATTAGCTGAGGAATTAATCAATGTGTTCAAACCATTTTAAAATAATCCCGTGAGAACTACATCGGTACGTAATTATGTAATATATACCAATTCTACATTTTACATAATATATTTGTAGCACAAAATGTTCAAATAGAAACAAATTTTGAAACATTTGAGAACAATCAACCAAATAATGGTATAAAATTAAAAAAAATTAATTTATATATATTTTTTTACTGTTTTTGTTATTTTTATATGCAATTTTTTAACATTATGCTGTTTTTTTCAGAGCCCGAAAATGGAACTTAGTAGCTGCAGGTTGTAGACTTACAAATCAACTGATAAGAAATTATTTTCATTAACATTTGTATAGTTCAACAATAATTGTTTTTTATAGTTAATTTCCATATTTTATATTTTGAAATTTCTAGGTTAAACATACCTTTCCGAACGTCACTTGGGTCGCATTCCTTTTCTTTATCGTCATTCTCGGACAATACGTCATACACAATTTACTCAAGACTTTTTTAAATATGAGAAAAGGAACACATAACACAAAGTTACAAGTGACCGAACCTGATTTTTATATGAATAAAAAACAGTAATTTACTTCAGTTATGAACATTAGAAGGTGTAAACTTATTGAAATGGAAGAAAACATGATTTTAATTGCTCAAAGAGGATGTTTAACTTTTATTATTTGAACATCCTCCATGCTGCGCATGACGAGTAAACTTTCTTGGTGGTGTCACAAATGGAAAAGGAACAATTTTGTGTAAATTTTCGGGTAAATTATTCTGAATATAGAACAGCTTCTTTGTACCAGATAAATTCTCGGTAAGAAAAGGTGCCCCTTGGTTAATAATCGCAAAGCAATGCATTGTTGCGATGATGTTTGCCTTGTGTCTAATCGAGGTTCTTCTGTACGATTTGAGTTACAGAATACCAATTTTAGGAAACAATCAACACAATAGATATTGAACTTTACCATTTGCCAACATTTCGACTCGACCTGAGCATTTTGATGCAAGTTACAGAATAGGGCTCATAATATATGATTCATAGGTAAAAATACTTACTTCTTTCCACATACTTCACATGAATGTGGTTTTTCCCCTGTATGTGTTCTCATGTGACCAGATAAATGACCTGAAGAGGTAAATCCCTTATTACAAACACTGCAAACATGAGGTTTGTCGCCTGTGTGAGACCTAGTGTGTATAATAAGAGTCTCATGGCGACTAAATGATTTTCCACATATATTACATGTATATGGTTTTTCGCCAGTATGAATACGCTGATGAATGGTAAGAGTGTTTGACCCAGCAAATGCTTTTCCACATGTCTGGCATACATATGGACGTGCTCCTGTGTGTGTTCTCATATGAATTCCTACATAACCTGATTGAGTGAATCTGAAAAATGAATTATGTTTGTAGAACAGTTGGAACCAGTTTGCAACCGTCAGGGGCGCACATATTGTATTTATAATGCTGATATGAGGTTGAAAATGCATTATTTTAGATGCAATACGTATACGTCTATTGGTTAGAAACTGATACTAGAGAACTACGAACAAATCTATAATATACAGGAACAGAAAAACAATCTATAGAGATGTTCTCTTCTACATTATCTTCATTCATTTCATGTTGCTAAATCAGGACATGACATCAAAATAATCTGTACAATACCACATTTTGAAAACTATATAGTGATTATACCAAAAATATATTTTATATTCAGTACTTATACAAAAATATAAATTTATTTTTATAATTTTCTTTGTTGGAACATTTTGGAAAAAGTACATTTTTTAAGTATATTATTTACTAGAAAAGAAGTATACCTATAAAAGAAAATAATAGACAATTTATTAGTTTAAAATTATAATTCTTGGCTATTCAGCGATACATATTTCAAATTATATATTTTTTTCTAGAATGAGGCATGCAACCTTATTTCTTTCTCAAAACCTATTTAACTGATAAAAAAATACAACACTTTTAGGTAAAAATAAGCCAAAATTAATAGAAATAAGCAACAAAATTGTGTTAAGTAAATTTAAATAGGTTAATCTTCACCTATAACACATAAAGAGCTTTGATAATACCGAGATAATTTTGTCAATGAGAATGCTGAACGCCTGTTGCTTGGTAATTTCCCGAGGCTGTAAGCCAGGGGAGATTACCCTAAGCTTGAAGGATTCTCAATGACAAAATTTTGAGTATTTATCAAGGGTTGATGTGTATTCGGTAAGATAAATTTTTACACGCAAAATAAATTAATTAACTATACAGGGTGATTCAGTCATAATGTCATTCATTTTAACCACGTATGCGGAAGACCTAATAGATAGAAAATCGAAAAAAAAAATTTTTTACTCGACCTTGCAAAAGATAAACAAATCACCCCATAGCAACCGGTAGCACGACACTCCCAATACGCTACAAATTTTCAGATGATGCATACGAAAATTGAAGCTATATAGAAGTCCAGCAGCGTTACCAATCAGGATCAATATAATCGGTACTGAAGTGATAGATTTTTTTTCTAATGACATACTTCTTGTTTGCAATCTAAGAATTTTGTATATATTTTGAGGTACCTTTTAAAATTGTTGCATTTTTACGGTATTCATTAAGCGTTTTGTCGAGTTCTGATGTAAAATGTATTCATCATGCCCTCGTAATACAAGTTCAAAAGCTCTGCAAAATTTTATACAGTAGGTAAATGAGTTTGCATAAAACATAAAAAACGCCAATTTTTTGTCACCTTTTTGTTATGTTCTTGAAAGCAGATTCAAATTGAACTTGTACGTTAATATTCCCAAATTCCATTCCATATTCTATTACTCCTGATCAGTAGGTTAGGTACCGAATAACAGACGCACATGGAAAACATTGATGCACATGTATATTAAAATGTCTTTTATAAATTTTTCCACAATGGTTTTTCACTACTTCACTTTACCTAACTTGAAATGCATTTTTATTTTAGCAAATTTAATTAATAATTATAAACTACACTGGGATACAAACACACGAAATTCACCAATTCCGCCGGTAAAGTATTAAACGGGAATTTGAACTGCCAACTGTTTAGCTGTGCCGAGGGTGCCGATTACAGACTATCTGATGCCAGCGCTAACTACTGCGGTTGGGTATTTATTGTTATATTGATTACACTGGGTGTTTAAAAAAATGCAAATTTTATTAATAAAGAAGTAACTTTATAATTTTATTATTGTTTGTTTCTGTTATTATTTAGTGATTCTGCAGCGCTTGTCATCGAGTAGACATTAAAAACAAAATTATTGACCTAAATACGGTAGGTCAAGACTCGGATGGCCAGATTATCACCAACTAGGAATGTCTGGGACTGTTTTTTGTTGACAGCACGAGGTTTTTTTTAATACTGTCTGTATTTAAAATACGTTTCAATCTCTCTTAATAATTTAACCTAGTGAGTATTGGATTTTATATCACTATTTATGTAATGAAATGTGAATGATTTATTTTGATTCGCTGAAGTTTTGTAATTTCAATATTAAATATTTTTTATGTTGACACATTATTATTATGTTAATTGCATAGTTTTAAAAAATAATATATGGCATTAATTACATATTACAATAAGTAGGCACTTTAGGAACATATTTAAGGGCCGACACCGAGTTGAACTGTCGCCAGCGGTCAGTGACAGTCTGAAAAGGGGGTTTAAATAATGGTTTGAGAATATTTTTTTCCAGCGTAAATATGCATTTAAATTTTTTTTAAGTCGCATTCCTGTTATACTCATTTTTTTTCCTATCTTCTCTTAAAATTAATGACATTATGACTGAATCACCCTGTATACAGTAAAAAAATTATCACTCAAAGAAGCTATCTTTGAAGCATGAACAGTGATAACATATAGATAACAGGACTGCACAAGAATAAATAAATAAGTGTACATATATCTCCATCGCGTGCTGCGATCTCTATTATTAACAGAATATTTAATTGTGGCATTTCATTGTGGTGTTAAAGATTTATTTACTAAATATTTTAATTTGTCATGTGGTAAAATACATAATGAAAGAAAAACTATTATAAATAAAACTTAATATAGAGCTAAAACAAACTTTATTGAGGAAACACACTATACGATCGCGGTCCCATCGCACCGCGGACTAAGCTAGTCGCGTTCTCGTCTAGTGAAGAATCTTCTAATGATTTTAAATGTACAGGTTTTCACTAGAAGGTCGCAAGTTAGACACGTTCGCGTCTCGGTCTCACTGAAAACTTTTTGGAGAATTTCAGCCAGTCGCGTCAAATAAAAGTACATGTTCTCGAAAAATATCTCATCTCCGTTAACCTTACTTTAATTATGCTGTTGGTCAAAAGAGGACAGTATAAGGAATTATACAGGGTTAACTATGACTAAGTACAAAAATTTTAACCACGGGCTCAGGGAGGCCTAAAAGACAATAAAAATTTTTTTTCGGAATTCTAGCTCGATGTTAAAAAAATGGGGCAAAACCCTCTTTTCCTACGGAAAGTCGGCGCCTATGTCATCAGTCATCGCCCAAGATGGCTACATATGTCAACTAGGCATATGTTCTGTGCAACTAGGTACCATGCGGTCGTTTCTCACAACGTTCCAACGTTGCCGAATGTAGAAACAACAAAAGTAAACATTTTTATTAATAATAATACCTACTTAAATACCTGATAGATAACAGTTAATCTGGTTAGCTACAGTATTTTGCATTCGTTTTTCGTTCCTTCGTTCCAAACTGCCAAACACACTTCGCGTAGATGCAGTTAATAAAATTGCCCATTTATTTTAAGAAAATTGATTGAAAGAAATACTAACATAAAACTTCGAATACACTTGTGGCAGTTTTTAATTTATAAAATTTTGTCCGATAACGGTCACTCCACTGCATTGCTCTCAACTCTAGGAAATATCTTCACGTACGTTTAAATAAAATTGTGGAAAACTACACGTGTCCCAATATATCGCAACCATCCATTATTTAATGAATAAAACGTTTAAAACTGAAACTGTCACTAAAAACGGAAAACTAAAATTACATTGTCAACGCCACCGTTCAGTCTTCGGTCCGCCTACACCGAGAACTTAATATTATAATATTCTTCAGATAAATATTCTTATTGCAATCAATATTATCTTCTTTTATGTACGATTGTGGGTTTCTTCATTCTAGTATTGTTTTGACACTTCCTCCGTGACATGGGGTTACACGCACATATCACTTGTCAGTCGATATAAACCTATACTGTGTTGTTGGTTGCATTATTTCTAATACTCTACAAATGTCAAACAGCAGTAGTGGGGTAGTGGTCAAAAAAGTAATATTACAGAGCACTGTGAACGCCTCGGGAAACTTAAAATAACAATACTACAATATTATTATATGCAAACATGATCGATTATTGTATGGACAATTATTTTGTTAATAAAAATTTCTTAGTAAGTAGGCATAAATATGTTTTGTAAAATGTAGATCAGAAAGAATGTAAGAAGAAGAAGAGGTGTGTCAGAGTTGAGTTGTTGTTGTAAAGATAGATAGGAAAGTGCGAAATAAAGAAAGTAGTAAAACGTTATTGGGTATTTATTTAATTAACAAAGAAAGTATTATTAGTTTCAGTATTTGCTTTTCGCACATTCAAATTCGTGTAATCGCGGAAATTACGAATATGGTACTAATTTATTGGAAGTGCGACGAAAGTGCATATCGTGCAGCAGCAGAATATCAAAGACGTTTTCCAAATAGACGGAATATGCCAAATCCTCGTACATTTGTACGAATTGTACAACGTCCACGAATGTTGTTTTACACGTGCTGGAGTTTTAAATACGTATGTACCTAACTTGAAAATAAAAAAGAACCAATTTCATACTTTTTAAAATTCCTTGAAACTTCTTTTTTACTTAGTGACATAAAAATAAAGCATTTTTAAACTACAATAGATATACCTACAGAAAAAAAGTATTTTTTTATTTATGAAATGGTCGAGGGAAACCAAGACGTCCCCAGAAAGTACAACAATTTTTACAACGACAAGTTATAATGTAAACAAGTTAGAAAACAGAAAATAATTCAACTTTCTTGAAATCTCCAAATATCAGTCCTGGAAGTATCAGTAAGGTAGGTTTTACTCTCAGTGCTACCATATCGTGTTTCTCATTAAATAATCTAGTATTTTGTAAATAAAACTTTCTTTAAAAGCGCCGTAAATCGTTACACGTGGCAACGCGGTGCTCTGTCACTACCTTTGACAACTTTCACTTTGGCAGAACATACCTAACCTCGAAGCTGACAGGCGGCATAGTCGCCGAGAAATTAGGGGTTTAAGGTTTTGAAAAAAATTTTTTTTCGCTTTATAAATAAGTTTTGAATTTTTTTGAAGGGTGATACCGTTAATTCTGTTTTTGTCCTATCCCCTCTTAAAATATTTGTACTAAGTCATAGTTAACCCTGTATAGCGTTTTAAGGACTTCAATTTTAAATCGTAAATCTAAAATTAGTACGTATTTAGCATTTGAGGGTAAAACAACTCTTTTCTGGGATCAAATATTTATACAAGGCGCATGGGGCGTTTGACATTCTCACCATGAAAAGTAAATTTAAGGTAAGAAAAATTATTTATTTTTTTTTATTAAAAATTGAGAGAAATTCCTGTACCATCTCATTCTAAATAAATATAGGTATACCTTATTTAAGCCAAAACCAAATATTATTTTAATTTCTCACTTCTGTGAACTTCACCTCCGTGAATTGGCATATTCACGGAGGGGAGAAGATCTTCATGGAGTGAGATTGGTAAATTAAAGCAATACTTTTACTACACGGTTCTAAAAAAAGTCTACAAATAAAAAAACAACTAATATTAAACATGAAGAGCAAAAAAGAAAACGGAGAGAACCAATAAGAAAGCTTTGGGAAAAAATAAAAAACGATCCTATGCAATATGAAGACGAAAAGCATAAAGAGCGAGTGTGATATTATAAACGAAAAAGAGAAGACAAAATAAAAACTGTTCATATCTTGTAATCTTGCAATTAGCTATGCAACATTTTGCAGATTGCGACCTTTTTTAATTATTCAATCAAAAGTCGAAGAAAAAAATACTTGCCTCTGCATGACACACGCCAACATAATGTTGCTTATAAAAAAAATGAAGAGCTGTTAACATTAGTAAAGTAAAAACACAGCACAAGAGTTGTGTGCAAACTGTTGTTATACAAGCGAACCTTTAAAAAATTAATGCTTTGAGAAGACTTTATTGAAAAGACCGTTGTGGTTTCAGAAGGTTTAGAAGCCACCAAAACGGGTTAAGGTGACAATAAAAAATAAAAAAAAACATTTTTTTAAATTTAAAATACCCTGACTAAAGTGCTTATAAAGATATAAATCTCTTAAATATTATAAAATATAACAATTTTTCACCTGTGTGATTTTATTATCAACTCCGTGATTAGTGCATTTTATAAGAACTGAATTTTTCCGAACAAAAATGAGTAAAGTGCAAACCAGTTCTAAACATGATTAAGACGTAGAAGTAAAGATTCATTTAAAAATAAAAAATATATTTTTTAAAATTTGAAATCAAATTTATTAATATCTGGTGAGAACTACCCATATGTGACTGATTTTGTAAAAGTCCACGATCAGCTTGGCACAGACCAGTTCACAATGCGTCTAGACCGCGACCTCATAGTGCGTTCTCTCCTTTACTGTACAAATATTCTTACCCTTTTCCACAAATTGGACAGAGAAAAGGTTTTTCACCAGTGTGAACACGTAAATGTTTCTCTAAGTTGCAAACTTGTGTAAAACTTTTTTGACAT
This sequence comes from Monochamus saltuarius, assembly GCA_025584915.1. Lineage (NCBI taxonomy): Eukaryota > Metazoa > Arthropoda > Insecta > Coleoptera > Cerambycidae > Monochamus > Monochamus saltuarius. Next base: position 39,748,292 of record CM046723.1, read on the forward strand.
ACTTCACAAACATATGGTCTTTCTCCTGTATGAGACCTAATATGAATTTTCAAACTTCGTGCCTTAAAAATTCAATCAAATAGTACATTACATTATACCGAGCATTTTCTATTTTCGTCACTTCCGGAGATTGTGCCTTGGATCATTTTAGACCCAAAAAGCCCATGAACAAAAGTTCTAAAACCACTGGGTTTTCAAGAATGTCTGGAAATGGAAAAAAATCACATTCCAATATATCTTAATATGTTTAACATAGAATGTTAAAACTTGAGTTATGAATTGATTGATTAACACTCAGTGTGCATATCCAAGTGCATATAGCATGTTTCGGTGATATCAACCTGTTGCTAGTCAAATAGTTAGTATGACTTCAGCATTGATGGTAGGTGCAAGTGCATGTACCATTGTCAGCATACCTTGAGCAACATTAATGAAAGAATCACTGCTGTGTTAAAGGTAAAAAGTCACTGAATTGGTTTACAAATATATGTATTCTTTATATTTATTTAAAATAGTTGAACAAACTGAAAATACCTCCAAAACTATTTGTTTTAAATACAATTTAATTAACATTTAAAAAAAAAATTGGGATAGAATATAAATTTTTTTATGAGCTGTATGTGTATATGTTTAGACATTTGATGACAATAGTCTAAATAAAAATGATTGACATATGACATAAGATTTATCCTTTGAGCCGTTTTACATACATCAGATTATAGCAAAAATTTGTTCCATAATTTTGTCAAAAAATTTCAAGAAACTTATTTACTGTTTTATACATAAAATTTTTGACATAAAAATATAGAACACGTTCTAATTATATTCAAGAAAGTATGCGAGTATCAGCGTAGATCAGCAGTTTTCCAAACATGTCACGTAAATGTCATCATGCTAAAATAAACATGACACTTATTATTACATTTTCCAACTTTCCATATAGACTTACTACTGTGTTTTCTGTGCTGTCGGTTCAAAAGTGTTAAAGTACCATTTCCATTTTTCCTCTGCAACCGTTTTCTGGTCCATTTAGTTCACTTCGTTTGTAAATTTTTTTTTTAAATGTTAAATTAATTAACAACTAATTGCTGTAGCAGAAGTTGTAAACTTGTCTTATTTTGGCATTTTTGTAATTATTTTGAAGTAAGTTGCAAGTTAAAAATACTGAAATTTGAAATGTCTTGTCATTTTGCTAAGTGCATCAAAAAATAAATGATCGTACAAGTTATAATTAAAAAAATTGTAATAATCAGAAACTTTCTTTGTATTTTCATATATTTTGATGAAAAATCTTGTCAAAGTTTGGCGATAAAATTTGTTAAAAAAATTTGGCATGTAGATTTTTGAAAAAACAAATAATCAGTATATGGTAATTGTATGAACGGAAACTTCATTTTAATTCCAATAGCACAAATTTATTAATTCATCTATGGTTAATGGTTAATAAAAAACTCCAAATCTACAGGGTACAGTATACTAGATTAGTGTAGGTCCTACACCATGCTGGTGTACCCAAAAGACAAATATACCTCAAAAGACATAATAAATAATATAATAAAGAATAAACAATGCATCTGTGAAGTTCTGTTTACACTTGCCTCTTTTCTTTTGATAGTAAACATTTCATTATACAGGGTGTTAAAAAAAGAGTGTAAACTATTTCAGGAGGTAATAGTATGAACAAAAATAAGCAGAAAAGTCTTAATAAACATGGGTTCGCAAAGTAACGGTTGCGGAGATATGGACCACTATTCGTTGTCAAACATTTTATTTTATTAGGAATAAACCGACAAAAGAAGCTTTTAACAAACAAAAAACAAAGTTACAGAAGATGTTCAAAGTGCCCTCCGTCCATTTCCAAGCAGGTACAACATCTTCGTCTCAACGATATTCGAATTCTTTCGAGAACAGCCTTCTTGGTTTGGATTTCTTGACACTTTTGATTAATCCGTAGCTGCAGCTCTTCCAGGCTATTTACAGGAGTACCATACACTAATGTCTTCAAATACCCCAAACAAAGAAATCTAGAGGGTTCAGATCAGGTGATCTTGGAGGCCATAAAACAGGTCCGGCCCCTCCTACCCATGTATGTAGAAAAGTTTGGAGCTGGAGCACCATCATGCTGGAACCACATTTGTTGCCTCCGATTCAAAGGAATGTCAATGAGTGTCAAGAAATCCAAACCAAGGAAGTTTTTGAAAGAGTTCAAATATCGTTGAGACAAAGATGTCGTAACTTTGTTTTTTGTTTGTTAAAAGCATCCTTTGTCGGTTTATTCCTAATAAAATAAAATGTTTGAAAAACGAATAGTGGTGCATATCTCCGCAACCGTTACTTTGCGGACCCATGTTTATTAAGATTTTTCTGCTTATTTTGGTTTATACTATTACCTCCTGAAATATTTTACACTCTTTTTTTAACACCCTGTATTCTTGAACGGATTTGTAAAATAAGAATAAATTATACATATTTTCTCTCAATAGGAAAAATGATTAGATTATATTATTGCACGTTGTTTACTAAAATAATAAAACTAAATAAAATACCAACTAAACAAGAAACTTGTATTTTGTATTATCGCGGTACTTATGTAAACACAAAATTAATATAGTTTCTAATTAATGCGAAATTTTGGAACTAGATGCGACAATGTTGTTAATGATATACTGTTATTTAATTCACAACCATTTTAAGATGAATTTTGTAATTTTGTAAGTTATATTAGTCCGATTCGCACTGATTTTTCATTGTTGCATTGGTAAACATGTGTGAAAAGAATCTGTACATTGTTAGCCATATAAGATGTTCAGTCTGTTCTTATCTGTCACAATCGGTAATTATTTCTTAAAAAAAAATCATCGAATTTACATTAAATTTAGCTATAAGAATGGAATAGTGTTACAACATGTTATGAACGTGTTATGACACAATGCAGTAGTACTGCATCATTCTTGACTTCATTTAGCGACTCCTGAGCAACTTCCATTCACAGCTGTTTTTGTTCCAAATTCAACAATTTTATAACAAATCTTGTTGCCACACCTCAACTTCTCTGATTGTGATTTGATGATCGCTCATAATAATTTCTGTCACTTTTTTCACATTTTCATTATTATTTACTGTTTAAGAAAGGTATTTTAAGCTAATATGTATCAAATCTCCTACAATTCCTATCAATGAAGTCATATGTATGTTCTCTGATACCAAACATCTAGGTATGCTAATGAACATCCACAGACAAAACTCTATTCAATAATTATCTAAAAAATTTAATATATTTACTAACCTAGATGTTTGGTATCAGAGAACATACATATGACTTCATTGATAGGAATTGTAGGAGATTTGATACATATTAGCTTAAAATACCTTTCTTAAACAGTAAAAAATGTTACAAAAGCTAATAATAAGGAATATATGGGTAGATATTGTGGGTGTAATTCAACGCAGGTTGGGGCTTTTGTCCACTGAGTAGTTAGTTTCACACAATATTGTTAATACCTGAAAATATATGAGGAAAAAAAAATTTTCATTATTAGTTTAAAAAATTCCTGTTAGGCACATTTTAAACACACCTCATATACTGTAGACAAGAGTGACACGAATTTTAAAAGACTACCATCTATAATTTTTACTCCTAAGTTTGACTGGTAACTACATTATTTACAAACAAGGAAATAACAGTTGTATTGAACTGTGTTAGAAGCTTATTTTAAATTTAAATGAATAATCCGAATTAAATATAGTTTTTAAAATATTCAGTAGTATTAATTTTGATATTTTTAAGTGACAGTGCCTTCCAGTATCTTTACCATTGGATGGCAGATTTGTGTGCCAATTTATACATTTTGAAAACCAGTGGCTTTAAATCTTTAGTTCATTAAAGCTATTTGGTTGAAGTAAAGCAATATACTGTTTGTATAAGTATAGTAACAACTACATACATACATCACAACTATAGTAATGGGCCAATCCAACACCTTAACCTCAACTTTAAAATATTCGATGTTGTCTGCATGCCGTTACAACTAACTTGAAATTAAAATAATCTTAAACTATTTGTACCTAAATGTTTGCATATTTAAATATTATTTCTACATATTTCATATTTTCTATAAAATCAAGTATTTGTTAACATATGTATTAAATTACATATTTAATCTGCATTACATTGGTTTTATTTCATGGAAAATGAATTAAAGTTTTTATTATACAGAGCTTGATAAAGTGTATTGGGAAATATATTAAAAATATTTTAAAAAATATTAGGTTATTTTACCTCCAGAATCAGTGAATTATGAAAATTGTATTTATCACTAGCTAATTCCAGAGTTTCTAAAATGAATAACTTCATTCAGATATAAATCTAACTTGATTTCGCTATCTTCATATTCAATATTATGCAAAATACACAGTTGTGTATATTACTCAAAACACAACTGTCTAGCTGTTCTAATAAAGATTTAGATTAATAATTTAAATTTATCATACCACTTTCACACTAGAGTTTATCATAGACATATTTAAAATGATTTGAGAACAAAGTAAGCTTGGCTTGGCAATGGACAACCCTATCGGTTGCCAGTAAGAGCTGTGGTTCCTTATATATAATACTTATATATAATCGCAAATTGTAAAAACAAACCTATAAATATTTATTATAACAATTATTATATACCCCTCTATTGACTGGGTCCAATAATATTGTGACCGCATGCACGCTGTAGGTTCCAAGTTTGACGTGACTAGTCTAAAATGATCAAGGAACAACCTCTTGCAATTAGGACAAGTTGTTAATAAAAATTATTTACCTCAACATACTGTTTTCCACAATAATCACATGACAGTAACTTGTGGCCTGTATGATATTTCATGTGTTTTGATAAACTAGAGGCCCATTTAAAGGCTCGACCACATACAGAACATAAATGAGGTTTACCCTTTATATTCCTTAATTCACCTGTATGCTTCTTTTTGTGCTTACTTAAATTTGAACTTTCTGCAAAAGACATATCACACTGATCACACTGATGGGGTTTTTGCTCCAAATGAATTTTTAAATGGCGCTTCAAAATCCGAGCTTCAGCAAAACCCTTATCGCACACATTGCATATATAATCCAAATCTTTTGGGTGAGTCATCATATGAACCTAGAGCAAAATAAAATTAATCGTAACTAATACTTTGTAACATATTGTATCACTAATAATATGCATAATTTAGCTGTCAATCGTCTTTGTCTACAGGTGCATTCAACCATGCAAGGGCTGAGCAAGCAACAACCTAAGGGATGACAGTATACGTACCGCTAAGACAAGTGGCTAACTTAGCGGTTGCCATTTTTTCTAGCCAAAATTCATTAGATGAACTAGCAATTGTTGATTAAAGTTATGTTTGTGTCAAAATGAATTTGAATTGCACAATAGATTCTGGCAATAACAAATTAATACCAAAATTATTGGCATTAAAAACAAAAGACATTTCAACATTTTATTTTCATTTCACTTAGTGCAGAAAGACCACTTAATGTCACTTCTTCCTTTGCTAGATGATATTTGAGCAATTTATTCAAATAGAAAGTTCTAGCGAGTGGTTGCACGGTTGAATGTGTCCTATGTCTAGGTATATGGATTTAGGAGTGAGAGTATTTTACCCTTTCTGTGAATGTAATGTAGCGTAATTAATTCGGTTATTAATGTTATTATATCAAAAAGTGATGTATATATACAGATTCGGAAATTGCGGATCTTTACAGAGAAAGTAGAAATTGCCGCTTCATTCCACGGAGAGTACGACGCATAAATGGCGCGGCGCCGTGCATTGGTCTAGCATTCCCCCCCACTACTACGGTAATCCGTTCCGTATCGCCAACGCCAATTCGTAGACGGCAAGCCATAAGCCATGGGCCACAGATTACAGACATGAATCCGGTAACTTGATGCCAGTGTTGCCAGGTCTCATGCTTTTGCATGAGATCTCATGCTCTCATATTTTGATTACATGCTTTTTAATAGACACAAAAAGAAATAATAAAATTATTAAAATTACTCTTTGAAATCTACCAAAACAAAGACCTAACGAGAAATAAAGGCAAAATTGAAGGCAAAATTGAATAGATAGAAATGTAGGTATCTACAATATTTGGGTACTTGAAATGTCCTTTATTGTAGACTGCTCTCTTAATAATTAGAAATGAATACATAAACAGGTATGACAGCCGACGGATATGCGGTGTGTGTGCTGTATTCACGCTGTATTGCAGTGATTCCTAACTCTATTCCGTAGGGGTACCTACATTTTCTGGAAACAACAGATTTTACGACCCGTGAGTCACCCTGCGTCAAGTCAACTGCGCCTCAACGTTCGCCCGGCCTAACAATAAAATAAATTAGAAAGGTTACGTGGTTAATAACTTTTAAGTAAGTATCTGTAAGTACCTACATACAATGTAATATGATAAAATAGCATAAAACAATGCTTTTTAATGAAATAAAAATGGCATTACAAAAGTAATTAAAAATTAAGCTGTGTCAAGAGGTGTTTTTTGATAAATTAAGCCATCTCATGCTTTTTTCTCCAAACCTCATGCTATTTTGAAATTATTCTCATGCACTGAATTTTTCCCACCTGGCAACACTGCCTTATCAAAGAGTGGGAGCACGCGGTGGTGGAAGTATGCGTGTAGCATGACACAAATACACGCAAGAGGCAAAACACAATTCACCATCAAGATCCTCACTTTCCAAATCTGTATATATATAATTCGTACTTGTCTTGGTGATGTAAACCATGAAAAAGTTGAGTATTTATGGGTTAAATGATGGTTAACTACAGACAAACCACTTAGCTTAGCCCTTGAGTCGTGCAGACATTACACCAAGTGAGATGATGGAGATAACAAGTGAGATACAATAAGAGTGAATCCACAGAAATACCCTCAAGAGCCATAATTATGTGATCAGTCTGAAGCTTATTACCTTAAGGTCAACTTTCAAACTAAATGACATTTCACATTTTGTACAAGGATATTTCAGTTTATTCTGTTCCTCTTCATTGATATTTTCTAACTTTATTGAATCATTACTAGCATTTTCCTGCTCTTCAGTTTCTATGGTATATATACCTTCTTTCACCTATAAATTAGTCTATAAAAATATAATTTACAGCACTGAAACAGATTTATATTTATTTACGTCTAGTTGATCGTCCTCATTATAAGTAACAAATTCAGAAATGTCTTCTTCAATCACAACATTATCTATTTGATCAGAAAATTGCAACTGCTCTGACAAATCCGATTTATTTTGTTGTTGATCAGCAATGGACTGGGCTAATTGTTGCTGAAAACCAATTAAAACTTAAAAAAAGAAATTACACATATTAATTTCAGTAGTAGTAAGTAAAATATAATTATATAATATTTTCATATTTCAGTGGCAGGAATACCCAATTAAACAACAACAAAAAAAGTAAGTAAAACCCACATACTTCTACTATATGCCGCTCACTTGTAAACCAGACTGGTCCCGAACGGTGGGGCAATTAAGGGGACCAGAATTTGGTGTGCTATGCACATGCATTGGTTCATATTACCAGATTTCAACCGATTTAATTTTTTAAACAATTTTTTCTAATTAATTACTAAATAAGACTTCATTAGAACTAATTTTTAATCATAATATATATCTGTACACATGTACATATATTTTTTTTTATTAAAAGTATTATCTATTCTTTATTTTATGTGGACACATTGTATATTTAGCAATGAGGCGGGTCATATCGATTGATGCAAGAGACTGATGCCGCCATTTTCAATAGTTTTAAATTTCGTAATAATAAAAATATACATCAAATAAAGAAATACCAGTTGCGTTAAAACTCTTTAGTGCAATAAAAAATCACATTGAAAAAATGAAGCGTTTTCTAAAAGAACAGTAGGTATTTACTAACCTAAATAGGTTTCAAAAACAGTTTTTCTTTTGTTGTAAATGAAAACTATTCTTTTTATTGGAAATTAGGTGGAGCACTTAAATATATAAACTGCATATTGAAAAAGAGGTAATGTGTCAAAGTTTACGGCCACTTTACGTTAAGGGTAGCACATCCCTGGTAAACAATGTAAATGTTGATATAAGTACCTAATCTCAGTATAAACAAAATCTCCTTTACACATTCAGGATGTACCTTTAAAATACAAAAAAATTCCGAAAGGGAGAGTTTTACGAAAAATAATTATAGAACACTTATTTAGTCTTATCTTTGTTCCAACCAACCGTTCTTAAAATATCTCCCAGTACTTCTGGGACAGTATTTATGAAAAATAACTTGTCTAAGATTATTGGTCTCTCATTTTAATTTTAAAAAAATGAACGAGATAATAGCCACAGTAATCCGCAAGCTCACTGTAAGTTAACAGATAACCCTTTAATGTGTCTAGGATCATGATCAATCAGTTACTAGTTTGAATCTGAAAGTTGTGCTTTATTACAGAGCATGCGCAAATGCATCACAGTTCTTGTATTTTCCTAACTTTCGGGGCCAAGGTCATACATTGAAATGATACAAACTGTGCGGTATATAAAGAATTTTTTGCGAGTAACTGTTGTCAGAATAATGGTTAGTTAGCGGTATCTCTTACAGAGACCCCCACTCCTAGATTAAGTTCTGGTAACACAAGCTTGCTAAAATACACCGGTTATGATTCTTCTTGAATTTGTGGTTGTTATAAATTAATAAATAATCATAACGCAAAATTTTGTAAACAAGCAACAGCAGCATGAAAGTATTTGTTTTTTGTGTGCTTGTTGAATTTATTTTTAATATATACTGTTTATTACACAAAAATATAACCGCATTGTATTCTATCAACTGTTACAAATGGAAAAAGTAACATGTTATAAGTTGATTAACTTTATTACGGAAAATTATAAACGTAGTACAAAAAAGGAAAAACTCCTTTAAAACAATGTTATTTTTAACTAATTCTACAATCAATCATTTTGTTAAGACGTATTGTATGAAATGTTTTCTGCAGAGTGCCGAAGAATTTATGTTATAATCTCACAGTTTTCGTAATATTTGTAACCGCTTTTGGCTTACCTACCTCGCTGAATATGTTACTGATTTCAGTAACCAGTGTTATTGTTGTGACGTCAACAGCTACGTCATGTCTCTTCCCCTCACTAACCGCATTCACACTAAAACAGTACCAGTAAAACAGTTACCGGTACTTCAACGGTTACTCGCAAAAAATCCTAATAGTAGAAGTATGTGGTAAAACCTGTTTTATATTTAACCAATTTTTGCCTCTAAAATTTAACAACTTGAACATGACTTAATTTCATTATGAATCTTTTGTATTTGTTTACATACCTGCATGTGTTATAATGCTACAAACTGTAAGAGAATGGGACCTAAATATGAATTTAAAATGTAATAAAAAACATACAGGAAACGAAAAGAAACACAGTCCCTAACTTGAAATTAGAATTTGATATTATAAATTTCATTGGTTATACAAACTTCACTATCAAATAAATCAACTTTTGCCAACAAATGTGGACATTTGTAGGCCCTCAGGATACATTTATTACCCTATTAAAACAGTTCAAGTAACAAATTGCTTCTTTTTGTGGCACAGATCTTTACATCTTAGTGTCCATTGTAATGCCTCCTGGATCCTGACGATCTACAAACGTCAAAAGTTGTGGGCAATATCAACAATTAGATGAACCTTCTTGTTCCTATATGTCTAATGTAAATACGTATCTATTTTAGAGGTTTTATATTTGAAAATTTACTTTAGACTTATCCACAAACAAGATAAATCAGTCAGCTAAATGCAAAACCAGACAAGTCACAATTTTTTGAGAATTAATTAAATTTATATATCATTACATTCATTTTCTAAAGCATTCAATAGGATTTCCTGACCATGTAATCAATATTATAGATTCAACATCCTGGGATAGTAGGTCATTTGAACAAAAAAACAACAAAAACTTGAATTTAACGTACGTTTCGGGTTTATTTCATAATACCCATCTTCAGAAAATATATATATTCTTATGCTAAAAGAGTAAACAATAAGATGTAAATGGCATTTTTTAAACAAAAACAACCAAAAAACATAAAACAACATTTAATTTAAACATACCTAACATCGTATAAGAAATTTAAATTTTCATAATAATTTTTCCAAAAAAACGTATTTTAGATTTATTCAAAAACATAAATTTTTATTATAGTTTGTCTTGCGGTGCGAAATGAAATATCAAATATTTGAACGCGATATTAAGAATGAAAGACAAGTTTAGGAATGTCAGAAAAAAATTCTATTTTTTAAACAAAAAAATATAAAATGTCGACGAAAAAAGTAAAAACATACCAGTAAATTTAAAAGTTTCTTTAAAGAGCATATACAGGTAGTGTAAAAATCTGCAAAAAATCAGTTGTTAATCAAGTCATAATATACATGTGACAAACCATTTATATCAGTGTTGTTGTTAATAGAATTAGTATTTCTCTTAATCTGAATCATTTCAAGAATAGAACGTTTTTGCAAGTTATTTTCATTATTGAGAATTTCAATGTTTTCAAAATCAAAATTATGGTTACTTTCAATTGCATGTTTAGCAAGGGCAGTAGAATTTGTGTTTTTAGTAGAAATATTATATTTATGATTATAAATACGTTTATGCAAATATTGTTCTGTTCGACCAATATAAGTTCCATTACAGTCAATACAGTTTATTTTATAGACAACATTTGAGGAGAATTTTTTTGGAATAACCGGTTTAAATTTAGTAAAGAATTTTTTGGTTGTTGTATATGGTTTATGTGCCATATTTTTATCGTATTTTTGAAACATTCTAACAATTTTCTGAGACAAGGAAGGTACATAAGTTAATGAAATATATTTTTTCTACAAAACTGTTAAAAGTGGGCTTTTTAATTGTCATTTTTGATGTTAAAAATGTCATTTTTTGACACGCGTGTTAAAAGTAAACTGGTTGCTACGAAAATTTTGGTTCATAAACATTGCGATCTGTGTGGTATTTTTTGATTTCTTATTTTTATTGAGTTTAAAGTTCTTCCGATTGTTTTGTAGAAAAAATTGTGTATGATATACGTGTTAAAAGTGATTTTATTTTGTTCGTAGAATCATCTTCACTATTTATTGCTGGGGTTAATATGGTTATTATTATAAATATTGTGGATTCTGTTTCTAATAATAGGTTCATAAAATTTTTTAGGATAATCATTCAATTTTAAAACGTTCTTTATTTTTTTTTTTAATTCTTAGGTCTATTGCAAGGATGGGATAATTTTATAGCATTGTCCGTCAAATTATTTATAACATTTTTTTTTTATGATTACTTGGGGATACGGAATTGAAATTTAAATATCCTTTGGACCAAACTTTCTTAGTATACCAATTTGTTGTTATAATACTTTCAGAATCATATTTAATGGTTAAATTAAGGAAATCAATTTTTTTGTTATTTTCTAATTCGATAGTAAACTGTAATTTTGGATGAAATTTATTGAATTCATTCTTAATATATTCCCATCTTATTGATAGGAACACATACAATTCAATCATCGACATATCTTTTATAAAAATGTGGTATAAAATCTAATTTTTTGATAACAGTATTTTCAAGTTCCTCTAATACCAAATTTGCAACTGTTGCAGAAATTCTTATTGTTTACTCTTTTAGCATAAGAATATATATTTTTTCTGAAGATGGGTATTATGAAATAAACCCGAAACGTACAAGTTTTCATTGTTTTTTTGTTCAAATGACCCAGGATGTTGAATCTATCATATCTAAAGCATTATCAATTTGTAATGATTTTTAATGTAAACCCGTCTCCTTTTATGGTATTTTTAGCATAGAAAATTGTTGATATATGCAAAAGCTGACATGTGGAAGTAGATGTTCACGTTATACAATAACAAACAAGCTCGGTGTACCACTTTCTCATAAATTTTTAGATTACTTTTGAAAGTAGGTACGAGTTAGCTTGGTATTTTATTTAAAAAAATATTCCTAAAATGAGTAGCTTCCATTGGGCAAAAATATTATTCCCTCGGATATTAATAAACCTACAACAGAGTGGAAACGAGAGGTTTTGAAATGTAACCAGCACAATTTAAAGTTTGGTGTTTCAACTATTTTTTCAATAAAAGTTAGCACTAGTACTTGTGCTAAAATTTCTTCCACTTAAAGCATGAATATACTATTAATAGCAGACCTAATGCAAAACTGGAATCAAACTGGAACACAGTAGTTTTTTGGGTACTACTTTCCAGATGTATCCTTCACCACACAATTTTTTAAGTTTTATGCAATTCTACAAAAAATTAAACTTTAAATTTTTGTGGATTATCTGAATTTCATCAATGGACTTGTCCTGTTTTGAAATAATAATAATAATTTAATTAATTTATTCATTAATGTCTTGTTTTTTTATTTACATACTTATTGATTTAATAAATGTGAGTTTATGATGGTTTTTGAGAAATTACCTACTAAAAAAAACTCAAAATTTAGTACTTGTAAAATGATATTCTTATAATGACCTGATGATGAGGTGCAGGTTTTGACCTAGTCATTTAATACCTAAATAAAGGATTGTGAGATCGAGTCTTTCATCATTTCCCAAAAAAAAAAAATAAAAATAAATAAAATAGATATTGGTTGCAGATGACCATACCTGAAATTCTGGTGACAAATACTGACGTAATATATTATCAGATTTTTCACATTGCTGTTTAAAAGTGTATGCTCTGCTGCACTGCAGTACACATTGAACACACATTAAATTTGGAAATCCATCACCTTCTGATACCTAAAAAGAAAAAATTTGTGTTCCAGCTAGAATTTTAATCACAGCAATAAAATTATAAAAAATAGTTTATTTACGATATTTCAGATATAGCGTAATGTAGCTTAATCATAAACATTATTAAAAATGGTAATTCCTTAACTTGGCATGATAAATTTAAAAATATTCACTTATTGTTTTTGAAAAGAGTTAATAATTAAAATTATATAAATCTGATATTAATTTAGTCATTAGCTTCTATTACAAGTGTGTAGGCGTCTTTATACTGACTCCACTGTATTAGTAAACCAAATTTTTTTTTCTGCATTTAACCCATTATCAATTATTGTATTAATTGTAATTCCTGATGAGATATAAATATGTATACCATGTCCAATTTTTTTTGTGCGAGAAAGCTATACATTATTTGTTTATTTAATATACACAAAAAAAAGATATAGTATAAAACAAATATTTCTTATTATTATTTATCAACGGGTAACTGAAGTTATAATACTTATTTATAAATACTATTTGACAATCCCATATAACAATACTAATAATCTAAATAAACAAGAACAAATGTGGAGCACACATCCAAAAACCGTTAAATCCACTTTTTGCACTTTTTAAGGTTAATATCGATTTTTACGGTAGCTCTTTCGATCTAGCACATCAGATACAAGCTAAAACCGATAAATCCTATTGAAAATGGTACCTGAATGTGCACAGTTCAAGCAAATACCGATAAATCCAAATTTCAAGCAAACACCGATAAAATTTTAAATCTTAGACGAATTCTCTTGTCTAAGTTTTAAATTGTAGAAATCTTTCGCAAGGGAAGAAATCTGTAATTTAAATATTGTATTGGTTTGCTAATGATTTCTAAAATACAAGACCGAATAAACCACGTTGCCAAGGCATTGTCTGAAGGTAACATTCCCAAAGAAAAACGAGGCGGTAACCGAGTATCCGTTAAATCTTCGGCAAAGAAAAATAAAGTAAGAGAATTTATTGGGAAATTAAAAGGAAGAAAAATGCATTAAAATAGAAAGAAGTCACAAAGAATCTATTTAGCCGCTGACTTGAACATAAAAAAACTTCATGCCGGGTATCTTAGTCAATGCGATGCTGAAGATAGCGTAAACTTTTCCATGTTTAGAAAAATATTCATTAGCGACTATAATATCGGGTTTTCATCTCCTGCAGCAGATGTTTGCACAAAATGCACTAGGCTGAAATTTAGAATTAAAAACGAAGCAGTAAATAAGAAAGAGCAATCAGAGTTATGCACTGAACTTATGGTTCACAAAAAGAGAGCCAACGCTTTTTATGATCTTTTGAAAGATAATCCCGAAAATTCTATTTCCTTTTGCTTTGACATGCAGCAAGTGCAGCCGCCGCCTAAAACTCCAATCAACAATGCCTTTTATGCTCAGCAAATAAGTCTGTACATTTTTTGTTGTGTTGACACTCAAAGTAAACATCCAACTTTCTTTACCTGGGCTGAAGATGAAGCAGGAAGAGGGTCGACTGAGATAGGATTTGCACTCGTACATTATTTAAATTCTTTAGATTATAACAATATTACGACTGTTTTTTTGCGATGGATGCGGTGGGCAAAATAAGGACCAACTTCAAAATGGTTTGAAAAAAGTCAAAGAATTTTCAGAGATTAAAAAGGTAGTTCTAAAAAAGTCCAATATGGGTCGTTTAGTAAAAATATGTAGATTTGAAATTAGTATTTCACCAGTGGTAAAGAAAAATTTGAAAAATTACTAAAAACCTAAATTTAGTGACACAGACTTAACAATAATAAAAAAAGGTTTAGAAAGGGGCACTCTCGAAAAAAAGAAGAGTCTGCAACGCTTATTAGAACAGCAGTTTGAAAAGGGTTGGAAAGAGTTACCAGATATGAAATGGTATTACACAATACTTCATGGTACTACTCTAGCTGGAAATGAGGAGGAAGTTGATGGCCAGGATGCAGTTTGCGACTGCCTTGAAGAGGAAGAGGCTGTGCATATTTGATTTTGTTTCTTATAAGGAACTGTTTCTAAGTTTTAATATACAATAATTCTGATTTTGTACATTACTTTTTCTTTATATTTCTTAAAGTTATTTTGATTAGTTTGCAAACTATATTGTAAAAAAATACTGATATATTTTTATTATCAAAATTAAATAGGATAACAAAAAAGGATAGGATGGGGGTTTGCAGAGTCTACTTTATATCACATTTGGGAATCTAGAAGAAATGCAAAAACCGATAAAATCTAGATTGCATGCAAAACCCGATAAATCCAAACAAAAATCAATAAAAAAAAAAGTTTGAAAAAGTAACGATATCACAATTTAGGATTTACATTTTAAGAGGCATAAGTAGTTTATTCCAATAGTAAGATTTTTTAAAAACTTTTGGAATTCTGCTCTACACGTTTTTTGCAAATATCTCAAAATGGTTTAAACTGGATTTAGCGGATTTTGCATGTGTGCTCCACAAATATATAACACTAATAAATATCAACACTTCAGTAATAACACACTTAACTCTATGGTTGAGTTTTTATAAATGCTTTAGTTGCATTTTAAATATATTTAACAAGACTGAAAAAAGTTTAAATGATCAAATCCATTAGCCTGCCTTAAAAATCTAGTATATGTTTCATTAATTCCATAGTTGCTATTATAGTATGAAACGGTTGTGTGTTCACCTGTCAGCAATGTTAAAAGAGAGCAAACTCAAGAGATCAGAACAGCTAATATGACTTTAGAATTTTATATAAAAAATACACATATCTTCGTTATAATGTTTGCATTGAAAGCATCGAGAGTAAATCATCATAAATATAATCTAAATAGATCCCATTTTAAAACTCCAGTGCCTCAAGAATCTATGCTGAACCCTTTCAATTTGAGTAATTGAAGTAATATTTTGCAGACACCAAACAAAGGAAGCAAGCTCTAAGATAGATTGAACAAAAGAGTAGTTTAAAAGTGTTTGGTGAAAAATCAAAAAACAAATGTTTAATAAAGCCTAGCACTAGTGACTTTGAACAAACATTTATGTGAAAATTAAAACAAAACATACTGTCAAATGTCATGCCTAGGTCTCTAATTTCTTTTATTTGTGTCAGTTAAAAGTCTATTGTTTATACTATAATCAAATACAATAGGTTCATTAATCTTAGAAAACGTTATTTTATACCATTTATTTAAATTCAATCATAACTGATCTAAATCAAATTGTAATGCTTCATTTTAAGATCGTTTGCAAACGAGAAATTTACTGTTTTTTATTACATTAGATGTCAGCAATAAATAAACTAAACAAAAGAGGACAATAGTGAGATCTCTGAGGTACCCCTGAAGGAACCTCTATATCTTTTGAAATTGACCCATCATATTTTATAGCTCGAGTATGTGAAGACAGGTAACACTGAATCTACTTGAGCACAGTTCAATCAAAACCCTTTAATGTAACAATAAGTACACACAGGTTGACTGTGTCAAAAGCTTTAGAGAGATCCGTATAAACCGAATCAACCTGTGTTCTACCTTCAACGACATGTACAGTTTATATCATCGATATAAGGAAATAAAAAAAACGAAATAAAAATCTGCCATAAAAACATCAAAGGCTTACGCGTCCAGCTGGTGAGAAGTAGACACGACCATATTTACTTTAGATATCGCCCAATTTCACAAAAAATAATTTAAAATAAAACAAAGTATATAATAATGAAGGTTAATGTGACTATTTAAATATTGGATGTTATTATGTAATTTTAAATTATTATTTGCCAGCAAGGACCACGAGGAGGTAGGAACGTTTCTGCGAGGAGAGTGGGATTAGGCTTGGGTAGGGTAAGGGTACAAAAGGGGAACAAAAACAGAGAAAAAAAACTATTAAGTTAAAACATTACCAATAATTTTTTAAATAGATACCTCGTTAAAGACAAATTCAGCAATATAAGTTACCTACTTTTTTTGTCATACGTGTCAAAAAAATTTGTTTTATTTTAATTTTTTGTTGTTAAATTAATTTAAAAAATTGGTGCCTGCCTTGTCTAAGCAAAAAAGTAAAGAATTGAATGAGGAGATAAAAATATGTAGTCAACATGATGTATGTGACGTATTTCAATTAAGTATCCAGATAAGCAGAGAATTAGTGAAGCTATAATAAGTATCTCAAGATCTGAAAAAAACTGGAAGTATAAATGATTTAGCAGGATCAGGAAGCCAAAGAACGGTGAGAAGCGTTAAAATGTGATGGTCATCATTACTGAAAATCCTTATCCATCCATTAGATTTATCTTGGTCAACTTCAACTTATCGAGGTCTTCAGTTTACAGAACTCTGAAGTCTCAAAAGTAGCATTCTTACAATCTTTACGTCTTACAAGAACTATGATACCTGACACAGATAGAAGTTAAAACTTAAAAAGTCACATAATTTGTTTTCGCAATGCAACTTTTTGCTTAAACAGAACCGGAAACAGCCAAAACTAGGTTTTGAAGCCCAGAAAATCCACATTGGATGCAAGAAAAACATACACAATGGTTAGAGAAAGTGAATGTTTGAACTGTAATAGTAGGAAATCGCATACTGGGATTATATTTTTTTAAGGCAATTTGACAGACGACATTTGGATTTTTCTAACCTTAATGAATACAATATGCCTGCCGGTAATGTCTGGTTCCAATAAGATGGTACCCCTCCACATTTTCCCCTCAATGTAAAAAATTACCTTAAATTATATTTTCTCAAATCGATGAATATGTACAAGGCTACTGGAATGGATACGATGCTCCCCTGACTTAACCCCACTAGATTTTGTTTGTGCTCAAAAGCAAAGTGTATATGTAAACAGGTATTATTCGGGCTGTGTGAGTGATATTATTTGAATGCATGCCGATTATGTATGAATGAGTGAATAAAAGGAAAAACTAAACAAGCACTTATTTCAGTAAATAATTTAAAATCATCCACATAAAACAATTTATTACAAGTAAGAATATAATAAACAATTTGTAAATATAATAAATAACAGTGATCCCAAATTTGATGTTTGAGGTGAGCAGTTTTGCTGAGGACTAAATAATGTGCAGTATGAATGAATCCAGAAAACGTTTCTCTTTTTGTATTAAGCAATATGTTTTATGAAGTATTTGTTAATTATTTTACATTTTTGTATTCATCTACTTCTGTGAGTTTCTGATAAAACACAAAGGGTTAAGTCTGCCACTTAGTAGCACAGATTAGTTATTTTCCTCTTTTTAATTTAAATAACATGGAAAAGTTGAAGCTTTTAGTTTAGCGGTTAAAACTGGATAAATACACTACCACAATCTTTCATCAAAAAGTTAGGGATTCGTGTCCAGCAGTAATTTTTATTTTTTAGTTGATTGTTTGCAAAATGAGTTTCAAAAAGTTTATCGAAATCAGAAATTCTAGTAGCACCTTACTTACTGTTTATATGCATAACGACAAAATTTATTAATTATGGATATTTTTAGTTGGTTATTCACACTCTTGAATGTAATTTTTATATGTATGCAGTAAAGTTTGAAACAAAATTTGCAAAATTAAAAAAAAAATGCCTTACCTGAAATCTTGGAAGAGGTTGCATATATATATATAATTAACCGACAGATACAAACAGAAGTTTTTTTTATTGTTCACGAAATTAAATTTTTCTTGAAGTTGTACCTACCTATAAAATTTGAAAAATGGAATAACGTAATAGCAGGTACATCCGGCCGGTACCTAATTCCGGACAAGACATTTATTTATTAAAAGCAAAAAACCTTTCCATCAAATTTTATATTTAGCGCCTTCAAAACACTCTGTCTTTATCTATCCATCGGTAGACATTGCATTGCCAAAGTTTCTGATGTCCATTTCAGTTAAATCGGCGCATGTGTAGTGAGTTGATGTATTACTACTTCTACATATAACCTTAATATTGGACATATGAATAAACTGTTATTTAACAGATTTTATCAATTATAAACTAAGTAATCTGTTTTCACTATTTCGATAAATGTTTTTAGTTAAATAAAAGTGTTGACATTTTTGCAGATCTAGTTCATATTTGCACAAAAAAGCAGAAATTATGGTGGCCGGAAATACAAACACGAAAAACGGTTTTTGCACTTAATTCCGACCACTGGCCGGTACTACAAACATTTTACATTTATTTTAGAGCAGTATATACAATTAACACATTATTATCATGAAATACTAAGCTATTTTTTTTAAGTTTATACCTATTTCTACGCTTGGTTCTATTTCCGGCCTAGTGAAATGCTGGTTTTCATTTTATTAAATTGATGCAATACCTTCACTGTAACTATAAAGTGTATCTTAAACTGGTAATTGTTGTTGATGTAGTAAATGTGGCTTTTTAATATTATTTATCAATATTTTTTTGAAAATATAAACTTTTATGAATTTAACTTTCAATAATTGTAATACTTACATTTACTTTAAATAACTTCTATTTGTTTACCACAAAATTAAAAATAGTTTCATAGACGGTATTAGGTACAAAATTTGAGCATGTTTCTAATTCCGGCTAGGCAAATTTCATACTAAGTTCTTATAACAAAATATGTTACAAAATTTACAAATAAGGCTTATCTATGTTGAAAATTCCGAAATCAACATTGCAAGACAAACTCAAAAATAGATATCAGAGATCTGGAAGTTGCGGCGCCCCAACTGTACTAACCTCTGACGAAGAGAAGAAAATAGTAGACTGGATAATATACCTTAGTCAGTTAGGATTTCCTGCAACTAAAATTCAGTTGATTGAGACTATAACCAAGCTGGTAGAAAATCTCAACAGATCCAGTCCATTTAAGGAAGGAATACCTGTAAGGAATTGGTATACAGGATTTTTACGGCGCCACCCTGAGATTTCCAAACGAGTACCTCAATCACTTACGCCAGTTAGAGCATCAATATCAGAAAAAGGCATTAGAGATTGGTTTGCCAGAGTTGATAAATATCTACAAGACAATGATTTGAAAGAAATTCTCCAAGATCCTGCTCGCATTTTTAATATGGATGAGTCAGGGTTCTACTTGTCGCCTAAAGAAAAGGAAGTATTAGCAAAATGTGGTTCAAAAAAGGTGTACAGTCGAGTAGTAAATGACGAAAAGGAAATGCTCACTGTACTTTTATCTATAAGTGCTGATGACAACTGGCAACCGCCACTTTGTTTGTTTCCTTATAAAAAGAGTGTTCCACGATCTATTTTCGAGAAAATACCAGATCCAGCTTGGGGTGTTGGCCACTCCGAAAATGGATGGATGACATCGGAGGCATTTTACGAATATATTGCTAATGTATTCATACCGTGGATTAAGCAGAAAAATGTTACATTGCCAATGATTCTTTTCCTGGATGGACTTAAGTCTCATTTTAATCTGCCATTAACCGAGTTGTGTATAAAAACAGGTATAATACTTATAGCGTTGTTGCCGAACAGTACACACAGACTGCAGCCGTTAGATGTTGGTGTATTTTATCCTCTTAAAAATGCATGGCGTAATACAGTGGAGGATAGAAAATGATGGTATTAAATTACGAGAAAATTTTGCCCCGCTTTTAAAGAAAGCGTTAGATAAATCTGTAGCACCAAATATTGTTGAAAATGAGTTTACAGCATGTGGCATTTACCCTTTTAACGCTGACAATATTGATTATTCAAAATTAATTAAACAAATTGCTCTTCCTTCAGCTAATGAAAAGTCTACCAATACTGTAACAGAACAACTAAAAGCAAGCATTAGTAATAATGAAGATAATATAGTAGTTACAACAGAAATTGGTAATTTAGAGTTCAAAAAAGAATTAGAACAAAGATTAAATCCTGCATTACTTCAGCAATTTTTAAATACTGAAGAAGAATGGAAAGGTGAAAAGAAATTTCAAGGTTTGTATGAATTCTGGCTAAATTTGAAATTATCAGAAGATATAACAGAAAATACAGACCATAACACAACTTTAGAGAATAACGGAGTAATTTTCGAAAATGAAAGTATACGGCGCAATTCTGAAAGTTTAATTTTTTTCGGATTTGTGGTTTCGGAATAGTGATGTATTGGATGCTGTTATAGAAGATGATGGTACAATTAAAATAGTTGGAAATGAAGAACAGCTAGAAATAACTTCAGATCATTTTGAGGTATGCGATGCCGTTACAAAAAATATTAACAGATAAAATTGTTCAAAACAAAAAACAGGATAATTCTGTATCTGAAACAGTCTCAAGTAATTTTATAAATGAAAATATATTAAATACTTCACCAACGATCGAGAACTCCATAAAATTACAAAATAAGATTAATACTCCAGTGAAGGAATTAACTACTGAAGACTCTATGAAACGAAAATACCCAACTCCATTTAAAAATGCCCTCTTTTGGCCAGAAAGTACCGAAACAGTGCCTAATTAAACCACCTCTATTAATTATTAAAAGGGGAACATATAGCGTACCAGAAATAGAGAAGTTAAGAACCAATAATTTAACTAAATAAATACACTTAAAATAATTATTATTAATTACCTGATATTTTGTTTTGTGAACACAAGAGCTACCTTAAATATACATATTAGAAAATTTTGTATTTATTTTCATCTGACAACCTTAACAATAACTGTAACAATACTTTGTAAGTTCATATATCATCAGAAAAATGTTACAAACCATAATACACGTTATATCCTGCATTATTAGGTTCATATTTGAATGAAGACATGAATGGCCGGAGTTAAGTACTTCATGGTCGTTAATAAGAGCAGAACAAAAATATGGTCGGATCTCTATGCACTCATGCTTTTGCTTATTTTAGGGCAATATGTATATTCATTTTCCATATATAAATAATTAGATTAAAAAAAATTAAACTTACTATTAAGATATTTTACATTATTTAGTTTTGTGATATGCAGTTACCTATTAAATACAATTATTTTTCTATACATAATACGTATTTAAAGCAAGGTGACCCTTTTGTGGACGGTAATACCTACGTTTACGTTATTGTAATTATTGTATCAAATTAAAATTTGAAGAGGTAAGATAGTTTTGTGAAAACTCAAAAAAAATCTATATCTGAACCGATTATGAAAAAATATATTTATGTACTCAGGCAAGACAAGACTTCTATTTCATATTTTTATTTCACAAACTGTGTTTCAAACTCCTAATTATTTTGACAACAGTGTGACATGAAATGAAGAAGGCAGAGGAGGCACATTGCAATTTCAACCTAATGTAGTGTATAGAGGTTATAATTTTGAATTTTTTTTTTTTCGAAAATTACATGCGAGTGCCGAAATCTGACTTCAGATTCGTGATCAGCACCCTCGAAAATAGGGGGGTAGGAGTTTTTGTGTTAAGATTGGAGAGTTTTACGCTAATGTAAAGAATTACCAAATCTAGTTTGAAATACTTTGTTCACTGAACCCCCATGTCACATTTCTGGCTACGCCACTGTATATATGTATTTAGAATATAACAGTTACCTAAGTTCTAAATAAAATACTAATTTACTATCACTATTATTTGCTTGTAAAATATTACTGACAACACAGTAATACAAATATCTACAAAAAATAGCATAATATGAACAATTTACTATGTTTCAAGTTGTGATTAAAAATTAATAAGTAAATATTTATTTCAATGAATTGGATATTAATATAAGTGTTCATATAAATATATCTTATTTTAATGTAAATTTCCAACTCGTTGTTGGACGACAAAGAACCTAATTAATGTATCAAATTGAAGAAGCAAATTATACATATTAAAATAAGTCCTACAAAAAAATCACCTCTATAGAAGCAAATGAATGTAACATTTCGTCCAAACAAGCTCCAAATAAAGGTCTCATGTCTCCTTTTTCTGTTAAACATGCTCGACAAATTTTGTCCAACTGCAAGGGAGCTGTTAAATAAACGCTCATATCCATAATGCTTAATCAGAATCAGAAAACACAAACGTTTAGGTTTGACACAAACGTAAGTCTACAACCACCGACATTCACTTATTACAATATGACTGAACTGTTACACGAAATATGTCTCACAATCTTGACGTTGAATAACGAATATAAATAGGTTAACGTATCGCGCAGTTTAACAGGATGGAAACGCAAAACTGAAATTTAAACCCCGTGGCCGTGGCACAAACCTAGAGAACATATAGACAGCGTCGGTTCATAATATAGGTCACGTGATAGGTGCCGCGTTTTCTAGGGACCTAAGGTCCAGAAAATGGATATTTTATTTGTTTTATGTTGGCGGTTGTGCAAATATGATGGCTGCATTGCAATCTGAAACTAACTAACTTGCTGTCATTTTAAATGTCATTAAAAATGTGACATGAATGTGACCAATCATAGTAAACAAATTAGCTTCACGATACAATACAACCAACGTAAATTGGCATAAAAACCAAGTTTTAGCGATTCTGGACCTTTTAGGGCAGCCATAAATTTGCGGTCGCCGGCAATATGACACTGGCACAGTCTATATTTTTTCTAGGTTTGTGCCTAGGGTGTTACTGTCCAGAAAATGGATATTTTATTTGCCTTATATTCAGGCCTATGATTGAACATTCAGGTTAGCGTAACCGATAAACCGATGACAGTTAACTTACAATAACTGGGTGGGCATAACTGAGCTCTTAACCGAAATGGAAAGATCGCTATGATCGAACAAGCAGTTATCTGTGCCTGTTATTATGGCCAGATAACCCTGTCATGGCAGTTAATTATTTAACATACGTCATCCGTCATCACTCATATGTCAAAAATTGTCAATTAACGTAATTAAAATTTAAATCATAGGCACTTAACAGTGCGTACAAGTGGCAAGAAGATTAGGGCACACGACCCAACGCCAATATAAAGAAATGCTAATTTTCATTAAATGTAAGAAAATATTGTTGGGAAGCAAAGTAAACCCAACGCATGTTAATATAATAAGTAGGTACTTTGGCAAAATTTTGAAGTACATATAAATTCTTTAGTGTATGGACCGCAAACAAATCCCCAACAGTGGTGGTAGGTAAGTGAAATATTTCATATTAACTTATTGATACAATTATTTAAATTATTTTAGATTCATGCAGAGTGGAAGCAGAATGTAGAAAGGAGCAGAAAACTTCATCAGGATCAAAAACTAGTAAATAAAATGTATTATTTATACCTACTCTTTATAGAATCTAAATTATTACCAATAATTAAAAACTAGGTAGGTACCTAACTTTTGTCATTGTGCCTTTCTTCTATTCATAAATGAATAATTAATAATATTAGGTAATAATAGCCTTGTTCGCGGTAGCGATTTTGAACTAGTTCAGGATTAATTTAGGGATGAGAGCAAGCGCAGTTTGCATTTTAGACGGTGAAATTCACACTGCGCTTGCGCTCATCCGTAAATTAATCCTGAACTAGTTCGGAATCGCTACCGCGAACAAGGCTAATATAGATTTCTTTTTGTTTGTTAATATTCATTTAGGTATCACTATCATACTCAGAATAGCAATCTTAATTGTATAAAATTGTAATCCCACTTAGAACAAACTTTAGTTTTTTTTAGGTTGTATTTACTGTCAAACTATATTACTAATTATGTAAAACTATGATATGGCAAATTGATACTGAATTGTGCTATAGACAAATAATATTAAAAATATACATTATATTAATATGCCAAATGTCATACGTCAATTACCAGAAATAAAATTAAAATTTCTGACCAATAAAAAGCTCCAGTTACATTTAACGGCAAGTTATTTCAAGCAGTTTAATAACTGGGTCACGTGATCATTCTCAAGTTAAGTAACTGGGAAAAATAAACTTGACAGGTGTGTCAATCATACGAATTTCTGATTAACCTACCAGTTACTGTTAACAGGCCTGTTAATGCTAACTGGATGTGTTCGATCATAGGCCCGATTGGAGGTTGTGCAAATATAACGGCTGCATTGTAATATGAGATTAACTAACTTGCTGTCATTTTAAATGTCATTAAAGAATAGAGAGTTTAAGTTGTGTCCGATACGTGAACGAGTACGTACAATTTGACCGTCGCGCATGCTCAAATTAGAATTTTCCACGTTTACGTTATACGGATGTACAATGGTCGTCAGCTTAAAGTCACCAGTTCCATGGTCCATTCTTTTCTAGTGCCATTTATTATACACGGTGCTAGAAAGGGACAAAACATGGAAGTGGTGACTTTAAGCTGACGACCATTGTACGTGGGCTCACGGGTCTTTGCATAACGTAAACAGAGACGTATACGTGCCGAAGAGGTAGCAGAAAACTTCCAAATGCACAGAACAGATTGGGTGTATTCAAGTAATTTGCAGCGATCCAGTGCTGCATCCCTCTTCATCTTGAATTCGCTGAATGACTTTCGGTTTGATTGACAAATGTCAATTTTAAAAGTGATGAATGACATTTGACTTAAATGGTTGTTGTTAGATTGCATTTATGATTTGGGGTAAAAGGTGTAAAAATAATTCATTTTACCGTGTTCTAATCTAAAATAGTTCCTATTTCATTTCTTAGATATTAATAGCTCTTTTCCGACACTGCACCTGACTGGTTCGAAACCTGTCCCAAGTGAATAGCCAAATCGATCACCGACTTACTGCAGCGGAGTTGTATCTAATATTAAACTGACTGACGGCTTCGGACAGGTTTCAAACCAGTCAGGTGCCGTGTTGGAAAAGAGCTAATATTAAACCCATATATTTTCATCATGAATAATACAGGGTTAACTATGACTTTGTACAAATATTTTAAAAGGGGATAGGGAAAAATAAGACTTAACAGAATCACCCTTCAAAAAATTCCAAACGTATTTATAAAGCCAAAACAAATTTTTTCTTAAAACTATATAAAATCCTTATTTATCGCCGTCACTGATCTCGTGACAGGTTACCACATTGACACGTGTATCAGTTTAAGCGTTTAATATAGAGATGAAAAACCACAAACCTAGGTTTGTGTGGAGAACTATCGATAGTGGTACAGTACGATATATCGATAGTAGTTCATAGAAACTATCGATATTATCGATAGTACTATCGATGGTTTAAAAATGTAAAACAGAAATAATGTTTTTAATAATACAAAATATAAAGAAGAATAATTTGATTTTCTTTGGAGGAATGTTTTTGACAGTGTCTTCTTCTCTAGTCTCTACTACCACAGAATACTCAAAACTCAATCTTTTTACTGTTCTGTGATTCTGTTTTATACTTTTGGTAGAAATAAGAATATACAAGTTTTTGTGGGAGGCATTCAGACAAAACGTTCAACGTTGTCAGGCAATTTTTGTATCTTTTTTTACTGCATGTATTAGAAAGAGACCCAGTCATCATTCAACAACGCCAGACGTATAATCTGAACGTGACCCTCTTTATACTGTCCAATCTTCCCTATCCGCTAAGATGACACGTCTAATAAATCCTTAAAATATTTACGTTATACATAGTACAATAGTGATAATGTAACGACCTTTTAACTATCCGTGATACACATATACCTACTTCAAAATATCGATAGTTGGAACCAATCTATCGATAGTATCGATAGTGGAGATGTATTGTGAACTATCGATAATATCGATAGTCACTATAATAATTTAATGAGAAATACGGTATGGTAGCACAGAGAGGCAGCAACTACCTTACTAATATTTATTTCCAGGATTGATAATTGGAGAGATTTTAAGAATGTTGAATCATCTTCTGTTTTCTTACTTATTTAAATTAAAACCTGCAAAGATTTTTGTACTTGCTGTGGACTTCTCCTTCCCTCGATCGTTCTTTTTGTGTAAAGCGAGGTACCTACTTGGTTTGGCGGTCTTGCTCAGGTCGATTACTTACGTCGGGAAAAGCACAAAGGATAACAACAAAATACACGTAAATGTACACAAATCATAAAAACACTGCCACACGTTTACCGCCACGGAATAAAATCCGAATACCGTAATCGTATACTTACGTTATTGACATCTACAGACGACATCTGACGAGTGACGACATCTGTAGGCCACTAATGCAAGGTGCACTCACGGCGACTTCTTGCGTTGTTATGTAATTAAATTCTGTTAATACTAATAATAGCAACAATATTAACAGTAATCGGCGATGTTTGCATAAAATAATTAATATTTTAAACTATCCCAAGATGTTTACAGTGTTCTGTAAAAATGACCCTTAGATTATAACTAATTTCGCGTTTCTGCATGGTTTAAAGCATGGAAGTAGGCAACTAGCAATGCAAATTCATAACCTAGAACTTACTGTTACTTTAAATCAGCTAAATGACTAATTTTAAACATATTATAGTAATTAAATAAAGGGAACAAATTAAACGCTTGTTAAATATATATTTTCCGAATAGAATAATATAGAAATAGGATATTTTATTTGAATGCACGATACATTAAGAAATGTTTGGTAAACATAATAGAGACTTATTGGACGTGTCATAAGGTTAAGCAGTATTCAGGTTTCTCTTATATTGACATCTAAGCATACGCATATGTGTTCTGTTATAAAGGCAGCAATAATAAAGATAGTGCTCGACCATATTTATGCATGATTAAGTAACGTTGAGCAATCCCTTATTTGATAGATCGGGTCGTTCGGCCGTAATCGGTCATACCCGTCCTAACCTAAATTAAAAATAAAATGTTTTTCTTTTTTTTTAATAAGTTCCGTCGCATGTTTCAAAAAAATTGCATAAAGATAAGTAAAATTATTTTAATTTTTTCAAAATATTGACTTCTATTCCTTTTCTCATTTACCAATAAAATAGCAATAATTGAGAGATATAAACGAAAGATAAGGAAATCCCATCCGTCAAATTATTGACCAATAACTATAAAATTTCTGAACAAAATAAGGGCAAGCAGTGTTTAAATAAAGTCGGTCTTAATACTGTTTGGCAGTATTAAAGGGATTTCCAATAACTCTCTAATAACTGTTCGGTTAAAATTATAAATTCTCAGTGAAAAATGTGTTCGCAAACTGGAAATAATAGTTGCACGAGGGAAAAAATACATGTTCGATAAAAACAACAAATGCTCTCGAAGCATATAAATGTGTTCATCACAAATAATACTTGCTAGTTAAAAATAATAAATGCTCGGTAAAAATATTAATTTCTCGATAAAACTATTCATGGCCGGATAAGAATATTAAATACTCGGTAAGAATATTAAATACTCGGTAAAAATATTAAATATTTAATGAGAATATTAAATAAACCGTTAAATATATATATGCAGTAAAAAACAATAATTACTATCTTAGAAAGTGTAAATGCACAGTTATAAAAATTATTTGCAGAAAATAAATTCTTAAGTTTGAAAAATTGACTGTAGGTTAGGTTAGGTTAGGTTAAACAATGAAATCAGCCAGGGACAGTTGTTTGTTCATTTCACTGCTTGCAAATCATTCTATTGCGCACACGCGGTTTTAGATTCAAATCTGCGAACCAAAATTAAATATCGTGCATACAGTAATGAACACTTTTGAAATTTGTATCGTGCAAAATGAATAAAATATCGAAACATACTTTTAAAACTTATCGAACATTTAGTATTTTTATTATGCAAATGCTATTTAAATATCGAGCACTCTTATACTGCATTCATCATTAATAGTCAAGCATTTCTCCTATTTTATATTGCAAAATATATTAAAATATCGAGCACTTTATTGGGACCCATATTTTTTTCATAATACCACACACTTGGTAATGAAAACTGACCTTTATAAGGTTATTATACACTTGTAAAGAATAACACATTCCACAAAATACCACTTTAAATTTATTACGAAATTAAACTTGGCAAAATACAACCATGCATTAAACAAATTCTAATTCGATTTCAGTAAAAAATCACGCAGATAACTTGCTTTCTCTCTCTCATATATGTTTATATATTTTTTATATAAAACGACCTAGTCTGGTTTCATGTATTGTGTGTAGTATTTATGCGATATTTTTATTTTATAAACTATAGGTCAATGGTCAATATGTCACGGTTATCGAAGGGACATTGATGAAACCCTTAAAAATAGCATTAAATCCTTTGTACTGAAACTGTTTTTTTAAACATTTTAAAGCTATCAGATAATAATTACGTACATTTTATAAAACAACAACAATTATTTTAAAACATTAAATTTTACTGGCAATAATTAGTAGGTAACGTCTTAAAATCCACCTACCAATACTATTATTTAATAATAATAATTAGTTAATAGATCAGTAAAAAATTGTATTTTATACGTACTTTTACATTACGTACTTTTTTACAACACTCGAAAATGGTTTTAGGATCCATACTTCATCAGGATTGACAGAAAAGCATAATGATTGATGAGTCGCAATGTTATAAAAAAGCATATTTAAAACATTATTCATTGCAGTTTTTTCTTTTTTGTATCTCAGTTACTTCAGACGTCGGAACTTGTCATATCATTGGCGGTTTATTAGGATCAGACTGAGGTGTATACATGCAAAAATAAGTTAAACATAGGTATTTACATTTAATTGGTGTTATGTTATTACTAGTGACTCTCATCGCCGAAATCTCATCACCATAAATTGGAAGCTGTAGTTTTGCATATCCAGACTATTGTCTTCTGCATTCACATTACCTCACTAAAAAATCCTCACTTTCACATTTCACGGCCTCACAATTATGTCAAACTATGTCACTATTTTTGTTATAGCTTCTGCATTTTCGTGTTCTAGTACTTTTCTTCCAATGCTCCTGTTATAACGTGTTATTTTCCATCCACCAGCAGTAGTTGTTTTGTCAACACTTAACCATAAATATTTGTCTTTTAAATTGGAGCGAATACTGGCTTTTACGATTGATTTTCGTTTGCAGTCAAGTAAAATATTACATAAAGTACATTGTATCTTAACTTGTACTCGTGAATGTAATGTAAATAAATAACACGTAGTGCACTACACCAAAGCTACGTATGTACTGAATTCATTATAAAATATCAGCTTCGGTCGCGCCGCGCTGCGTGGAATACGATCCTGAAATGACGGGACAAGTTCCGACGTCTACACTGGTAACAACTAACTGGCAACACCGTAGACATGGTTCTGCAGTGAAATTCGGACGCTGTACAAAGGCGGCGTGTATAGCAATTTGCGTGCAGTTTAAAAAATTAATTATAACTCGGCTATTTATTTGATTAAAAAAAAACTCATTTCAGATTAGCAATCTAGGGTACACGGACTACCCCCTCTTCAAAGTTACACCCCTAAGCTATCAATAGTGTACTCAAGAATACGATAATATATACAAAAGGAACATTTCGTTTCAGCAATATTGCGACTTGCGGCTAAAAAAAATTAGATGTATTTTATTATTTATTTTTATATGTATAGAACCAAATAAAAAACGCGTTCTAGTAAAAAATATATTAATAAAGAAAATAGGTATATTTCTTAAAACTAAAATAAATAATTTCTTTATACATAAAAGTCTTAAAATATACATTAACAGAAAATAAAATAAATATTTTTCTAAAAACTAAAATAAATAATTTCTTTATGTACCTAGCACGTGGATGCGCTCAATTATTATAGTCCACCCCACTCTCAGTCCGGTCTAATGATAACAAACTAAAACTATATGAATTTGTACTAACGAACGAGACCGAATTTGATGCACCGACCTACTTTCATACCTTGAAGAGAGTTTGTCCGGACCACATCCGGACTAGGAACTGGAACTGATCTTTGGACTAGGTATCTACTTAGGACCGGATCAGAACTGATCCACGAAAATGTGTGGATCAACCATTTCTATCGAGTATTTTGACAATCTAGTGACCTTTATTTCAAATATAAATAAAGGTCATTGTACTGTCAAAGCACTCGAAACGAGACGAATTCTTATAATCAAAATACGGGACATGGTCATTCGCTTAAAATCGGCTATATAGAATTCTACAAATCGAAATATATATGTTAATATTCTTCAGTTAAGTCTAATTAGGTCAGATAATACTCACTATACATATAAACGTGGTTACACAGAATATATACAGATTAAATGGTAATATAGAATATTAGTATACCTAAATAATTGTAATGACATAGAGGTTACAATTTTGAATTATTTTTTCGAAAACTACATGCGACCGCCGAAATCTGACTTCAGATTGGTGACCAGCACCCTCGAAAATAAGGGAGTAGAAATGTTTTTGTTAAGATTGGCGAGGTTTATGCTGTTGTAAATATAATTACCTACCAATTTATATGAACATATAAAATTAAAACTTACAGTTTTGTTTAAAAAAAAATCATATCCAGTTTTTTAATTTTGAATACAAAGATGGTATAAGGTTCAATTGTACATCAGTCTTAACATTCATTTTCTGACCATCTCTTTAAAGATTCTCTCAATTTTTTTACTACACTTTGAGGAGCCTTAGTCATTAATTTAGTGAAATCATTTTCAAAATCTCTTGAAGCAACTTCTGTGTGAAATAGGGTGGTAGGAATATATTTGTTAATATTGGAGGGTTTTACGCTGCTGTAAATAATTACCTTAAATAATAATAAATTACATTTTTGTTTTGTTTGTTTTAAAGAACACTGTTACCTATATATGTTTCTATGTTGTGTTTGACAGTTTTATTTTTTAGTATTTTTTTGTAATAAATTATTTTTTTATTATTGAAAAACATTTTTTATTATTACTTAGTTACTTACCATGGGAAATTCTTAGGAAATTTTTTAAAAATTGTTGTGGGCTGGGTAATTAGGGCATTTTTAAATTGCTTTGTGGGAAATTTTGATCCCAAGTGTTGGCAACACTGGTTGTAATTCTTAGTTTGACAGCTGTCGTGGCTGATGTGTTTATTTAAACGTGTTAAATTTACTATTTAAAACAGATATTACAAACATTTAAAACATGGTAATTTTATTATATTTATAATTTTGTTGTAAAAAATATACTAATAATTTACGTATTATTTTGTCGTAGCCTCTGAGATTGGACATTAAGAGAAAGTTGACTGCACGGTCAGACCGAATCAAATGTGTAGATCTTCATCCTACTGAACCATGGATGTTATGTTCTCTTTATAGCGGAAATATTAATGTATGGAATCATGAAAATCAGCAATTGGTAAAAACATTTGAGGTTTGCGACTTACCTGTTAGGGCTGCAAAATTCGTGCCAAGAAAAAATTGGATAGTCAGTGGATCAGATGATATGCAAATTAGAGTTTTTAATTACAATACGTTAGATCGAGTACATTCTTTTGAAGCACATTCAGATTATGTACGGTGCATAGTACTGCATCCAACTCAACCTTATATATTAACGAGCAGTGGTAAGAAATTATTACTTCATTAAAAAGTAGACAACAGTGACATTGCATGGCTTGGAATTAGTAGAGGTTTGACATGCTTCAACTATAAAATAAAAAGATATTTGACATTAACAATCTGCTTTTACATATTTAGATAGGCCATCTCTCAAACAACTTCTAAATAAAATTTTTGTGCCTGTTATATTTTTATCAAAATAGTTAAGAAACTGCAACTGATAGTAATATAACTATATACTACACTAAAAGTTTGTATTATATATTGCACTAAATTGCAAAAAATGATTTTTTTTAACGCGACCAAATATCAAAAATTACATTGACAATTAAAACAAATGTGTAACGTCAGCCGTGACGTAAGACGTCTGAATTCTTGACTCGAGTATATTTGCTTTAATTTTATCTTTACTGGTTAATAGTTATTTAAAAATGATACTCTCTTAACACATTCTAATCTATAGTATTATAATTTTAGAAATAATTTATTTCATATTTTTAAACCTTCAGAAAATGAGTTTCATTTGTAAAGTTCAGAACTGATCTGTAGAAGTTACAATTAAATTATATCAAAGAAATATGAAGGAAAATATTTTTATTTTTTATTTTATCATTCTCCGTACTTACTACTTACACAAGCTAAAATTGTGGAACTAAATAAAATGTATTTCTCCTTTGTCCATCTAACTGTATATGTTAATATATACATACATAAAATTTGAGTATCAGTTTTGTCCTAAATATCATTGTGAAAGCAAGTTCATAAAATAACATTTTATTACACTTTATAATATTTCTGTAATTAATAATTACATCTACTAGACGGAGGCCATTTGTATTAGAATAAATAACTCTATTACTGCTCTATTACTCTTTATAGGAATATAAGAATGTCACCAAGATTAATGTCACTGTCTATAATTATAATTTGCATAACGTCAAAATAAAAGACAGGTTATCTGCGAAAATTGGGGGGAAAATATTGTGATATTTCATTGGCTAAAATTAAGCTGACAGCATAGCCAACATTCAGAAATACATCTCAACGTCGGGTTAACGAACCGTGACATGAAATAGTTTTATAATACAGAATTTTTTTCAACCGCCGGTTCAAATTCAACCTACGGTTGGACAACCGGAGATTCAACCTGAGCTTTATAATACCGGCCCTTAATAGTTTGTAATCGTAGTAAAAACGGAAAAACTCACTGACTGGCAGAGCAGCATATACAAGGTTTGTCCGGAAAATACGTGTCAAGGCGTTGTAGAGGGGTGGTCCGGTGGTCCCCCCTCGTTAAGCAATCCCCCGAGGGGGTAATCGCTCTTCCAAAAAATGTACATCTATTGCGAAAATCGCATGATTTTGTGTGATTTCCGGTGATTTCGTGGAAATCACATTAATTTTCCGTGATTTCCTCGCAATCGCTATGATTCCGGTGATTTCCCGCGATTTCCTCGCAATCGCTTACGATTTCTAGTAATTTCCATTACAATATCCGCGTTTTTGTATACTATTATTATAATTTCGAAGTATCTAATAGAGGTTTGACAATTGCTTGATAACACATATTGAACATAAGGTCAATAATAACTATAGATGATGAAAAAATGTAAAATGTTTATAATGTACCTTCGATTCCCTCGAATGTACCATTTTATTTTTCTATAAATAATTCTCTCACATGTACCAATTGGCTACCCTTACTTTTTATCTTTTAAGAATTCTATGTACAGGGTAATTCATTTCATTTGCCCAAATTCGATATTTCGGAAACGATGAAAAATATAAAAAAAATTAAAAGCGTACTTAAGTGACCTCACCTAAGCTCTGTAACAAGGCCACCTACGACCCTTTATCATAACAACGCTAGGCGTCGCGGTGCGACGTGACCTTATTTTTTTTGTCTATTTAAATTTAATATTTTGATACCTAAAGTAGGTGTCTTCAATTGTCAAGTGAGTGCCACTACTGCCACTTGATTTGGTATTTTTAATTTTAGAAAACACAAATACGGTAAATACCATACCATACCATACCGTAATACAGTAATAATTGTATGTCAAAATATCTATTACCTAGAATATTGAATAATGAAACAAAAAATTATCCCTGTATGTTCCAATGTATACATTTTTGCATAACAATTTAAAGCACCTATATAGTATACCTGAAAATATTTTAGGAATAGTATCTAGATATGGGACATCTTATCACATAAAACTTTCTTTTGCAAAGTTGATAGTTTTTAATTGAGATATCTGATAATCCCAAATGTATGTTGATTTAAAAATTTGTCAAAACAGAAAATAATAAAATAAAATTGTATTCACATACAGGTTAACAGTGTGGAAAATGTAAGACATTTTTATTCTCATATTTAGATGATTCTAATTTAGAGGTGACGGAACTTTGACAAAAAAAATTGAACTTGAATTTTTTGCATCTATTTAGAAACAATACTGTAAATATCGAATACATACATTTAGTTACAGATTTAAGGCAAATAAAACAATGAGTACGAAAAATTTGAAAACTATATTTATTTTAAATATGTATAGATAGTCAACATTATTATTTGAAAATGTTAATCTACTTGTTATTAATCTAAATAATGTATCCAAATTTCAAGTGGATATATATGGTGCTTTTAAAAGTAGCACAACTGATATACTCGCGACAAGAATTCAGACGACTTACGTCATACGAACAAATGAATAATTCACAATATTTTCATCAAAATATTTAAGAAACTGCAACTGATAGTAATAAAACTATATACTACACTAAAAGTTTGTATTATGTATTGCACTAAATTGCAAAAAATTATTGTTTTTAACCCGACCAAATATCGAAAATTACGTTGACAATAAAAACAAATGTGTAACGTCAGCCTGACGTAAGACGTCTGAATTCTTGACCGGAGTATAGTAGAGTATGCTGGGCTAAAATGTAAGAATTGATCCAAATATACCTTAGCCCGAAAGGTATAATAGTAATAGTTAGAGTGTCAAAAAAAGTGTAGTTTTAATTTAGCGAGTTACAGGATATCACTTTTTACTTTTTTGCTTGAAAACGGGCACGTGAAAAAATGGCAAAACCAAAAAGTTTCCAAATTGAACATTAAATCCTTTCGCTAAAAAGGACCAGTGGCTTGCCTCAGAAAACGTAGCACCCTGTACATACATCGTGACAACTTCTAGATATGACTATTGATGCAGGCAATCTAAGTTAGGCTACCTTCCAAATTTGAGCTACATATCTCAAGAACTGTTGGAGATATAAAGAAAAAAACAGAAACAATATTGAAATTTTAACACCCTGTACCATGGTAACGAAGCATTTGCACACATATGTTTTGTATGAACTTTTTTACTTAAAATTATGTGCAAATTTGCCACCTTGCGTATAGACATTCCTAAATAAATTGCTAAATTTCTTTTTATATTTTTGTAAATTTTTCTATTAACAATTTATCTTGTATCTTTAACTGAAATGGACCATTGTCTGTTAAATCAAGAGGTCCATGGAAAATTAATTTTCTCCACAATTTGAACGTTCTCTTCACGTGGCCAAATGTAGTCATCAAGTTCTGATTTTAAAAACTTCATTTTATAGCTATCGTTTTCAAAAATTTCTACTATACGCCCTATATACCACGTCATATAGTGTGGCATAATATTTTTCAATAAACAATATTTCATTTTCTGGTTTTGATGCAATTTCCTTTTCAGAATTGCTTTCATTTTCCAATTCTGAGTTTGTTGAATTCCCGCCTGATGTTTCATTTTCCAATATCATTTTCACTGTGCTTCGAGCTGTACTTTCTGGGTTATTATTCTAGAATCGTCTGCTAACTGAGAATCACAGCTCCCCACTCCGATTGCGCGATTTAGACGATTGTGGGATTTCGGCGATTTCAGAGTTGATTGCGGGCTTGATTTCGGGCGATTTCGTGTCAAAGCTGCGCGATTTCGGGCGATTTCCACATGATTGCGGCGACTGCGAGCGATTTCCGGTAAAAATGTACACGTATTGCGGAGAGTGGTTACCCCCTCGCAATCCCATCAACGCTGAGTTCGAGTCAGAGCATTCTGCGAGTAAGTAGGAGTTTACGTCTGCTTGTTGAAAGTACCCTTTTTTTACCTGCCGTCGCATGGAGCTCTCTCTGATTGAGGAACAGCGCATCAATATCAAGTTTCTTGCGAAGCTAGGCAAGAATGGCCGTGAGATTTTTGAGTGTTTGAAACAAGTTTACGAAGACAATTCTCTGAAGGAACCTACCGTCAACAAGTGGTTAAAAAGGTTCTGAGAAGACGCGAAAGATGACCTTCGCTCAGGACGCCCCTCCACATTGAGTTCTGAGGGAAATGTTGAACAAATTCGGGTTTGTGTTCTTAAAGACCGTCGATTGACAATTAGAATGATAGCTGATGATCTGTCAATCCCCAAAACAATCGTCCACGAAATTCTGACTGAAAAACTTAAAAAGAAAAAATTGTGCATGAAAATCGTTCCGAAGCTCTTGACTCCAAAACAAAAAGCAAGGACGGTTGCTTGCTGTGAGGATTGGTTGGAAGCAGAGGAAAGAGGACTCTCTCAACCGGGTCATCACTGGAGACGAGTCTTGGTTCTACGAATTCGATGTGGAGCTGAAATCTCAAAGCAAGGAGTGGAAGCAAGCAGGGGAACCGAGAACAAAAAAGCCGCGAAAATCTGTTTTCAATGTGAAAACAATGTTGATTGTTTTCTTTGATTCTAGGGGCATTGTTTATCAGGAATTTGTCCCTCCTGGCCAGACAGTGAACGGAAATTTCTACATAGAAGTTTTGAGATGTCTCAGAGCTCGTGTGGGCGAGGTCGACCAGATTTGGCACAAGGAGGCAGGTGGATCCTTCATCACGACAATACGCCTGCTGACACGTTTCTTGTTGTGCGTGACTTTTTGGCCCGAAGCTCAATCACCGTGACAGAACACCCGCCTTATTCACCCGATTTAGCCCCTTGCGACTTCTTCCTGTTCCCAAAATGCAAAATGGTGCTTTGCGGCTGGCACTTGGGGAATGTGGAAGCAATCAAGGCAGCAACAACACGGCAACTGAAGAGCCTCACGACTGAAGACTTTCAGCGATCTTATCAACAGTGGAAACGGCCTTGGCAGAAGTGCATCTTGTCTCAGGGGGAGTATTTTGAAGACCATAATATTGAAATACCCGAATAATTGTAAAATAAAGTTATTATTCTACTTTTATATATATTTTCCGGACAAACCTTGTATAACTCTG
The DNA here is from genome assembly GCA_025584915.1 of Monochamus saltuarius. Classification (NCBI taxonomy): domain Eukaryota; kingdom Metazoa; phylum Arthropoda; class Insecta; order Coleoptera; family Cerambycidae; genus Monochamus; species Monochamus saltuarius. The sequence continues at coordinate 39,785,830 of CM046723.1, forward strand.
TAGTTGTACAAGACGCAAAAGCAGTCCTCAGATGGTTTTAAAAACCAGTTATTTTTACCAATTCTTCTCAAGAACTAAATCATTAAAATGAACTAAGCTCATCTCTAATTAACAGGAATACAAATTTATGAATTATAGTTACCAATATCTGTAATTTTTTATTTAATTATAGTATTCTTCTATGTTAGTTAAAATGTTAACAATGCCTTAAAAGTTCAACAATACGTAAATATACATTTTAAAAGTATCAGCAGTGGAATAGTCTAAGATCCGGCTGCAAAATTAGTATGTACATTCATAATGTAGTTAACCGAGATTTAATATTTATGTATTTTTATAAACCCAGGAACCCATTTCTCATGAAGTGCCAATTAAATAATGTCCGGGATTATTATTAATTAAAATATTATTAATTGGCTTTTCGTGAAACATTTTGTTTACGTCCTAAGGAAATAAAGCATATTCTACTTCACGGTAATGTATTTAAGGACTTTGAAAAGGCACAGTTGCTATTGATCACTTAGCCGTAATCTCTCCGCACCTAGGTGTAAACAGGTATAATTTTGTTAAATTTTTACGTTCATGGCTTATATTCATTTCAATTGTGGCACATTAAAGCTAATTTTTTTCTGTACGTGATGTAACATGTCTGCCTATAAAAAAAAGTCGCAAATAGGAGTTGCCTGCCGTTAAAGATGCTAGGTAGTTAAAATAAAGTGACAGAGAGTGAGCGCGCAACGTTACTTGTTAGACGAGGATGCTAAAGGCCAGCTGTACGCTGGATAGACCGTTAGTTTATAATTTCGTAATGTAGTTTTGCATATTGTTGCAGCTGTAGTTAGAAATGTAATTGTAGACAAACTACTCGTTTTATTCATAACTCTTACTCTTATTTTTTTCATAAGAGTTTATTGCTTTTTGTAAAATATATAAGCCCTTAAAATTACTGCACTCATATTCTGGACACCCTGTGTATATATAATTTAATATTAATTTTAAAAAATCATATCAAACATGATAAACAAATGAATTATATTATTTATTAGGTTGTGTTTTAAATATTAAAGTGTACAATTATTGTTTTGATATTTTTCAGATGATATGCTCATTAAATTATGGAATTGGGAAAAAGCTTGGGCCTGCCAACAAGTTTTCGAAGGCCACTCACATTACATAATGCAAATTGCCATAAATCCTAAAGATAATAACACTTTTGCAAGTGCATCACTTGATCGTACGTTAAAGGTGTGGCAGCTTGGAGCATCTACAGCAAATTTTACCTTAGAAGGTCATGAAAAAGGTGTTAATTGTGTGGATTACTATCACGGAGGTGACAAACCTTATCTTATATCTGGAGCTGATGACCGCTTGGTGAAAATTTGGGATTACCAAAATAAGACTTGTGTTCAGACACTAGAAGGGCATGCACAAAATGTTACTGCTGTATGTTTTCATCCTGAGCTTCCTGTTGTTTTAACAGGGAGTGAAGATGGAACTGTGAGAGTGTGGCATGCTAATACTCATAGATTGGAGAGTAGTTTAAATTATGGATTTGAAAGAGTATGGACAGTATGTTGTCTGAAGGGATCTAACAATGTAGCTCTTGGCTATGACGAGGGTAGCATCTTAGTTAAAGTAGGAAGAGAAGAACCAGCCGTTAGTATGGATGCAAGTGGAGGCAAAATAATTTGGGCTCGCCATTCTGAATTGCAACAAGCAAATCTGAAAGCTCTGCCAGAAGGTAATAAGTTGTTTATGATATATTTTATTAGTAATTGTATTTAAAAGGTATGTATTTCACAAATATTATTTTGTAGGTGCTGAAATAAGAGATGGTGAACGATTACCTGTTGCTGTCAAGGACATGGGAGCTTGCGAGATATATCCACAGACAATTCAACATAATCCAAATGGTAGATTTGTTGTAGTTTGTGGTGATGGTGAATATATTATTTACACTGCTATGGCACTAAGAAATAAAGCATTTGGTAGTGCCCAGGAATTTGTCTGGGCTCAAGATTCCAGTGAATATGCTATTCGTGAATCAGGCTCAACAATTCGCATTTTCAAAAACTTCAAAGAAAAAAAGAATTTCAAATCAGATTTTGGAGCTGAAGGTATTTTTGGTGGATATCTTTTAGGTGTGAAATCAGTTTCTGGTCTTGCTTTTTACGATTGGGATACTTTGGAATTAATCCGTCGAATTGAAATTCAACCTAGAGCGGTCTACTGGTCTGATAATGGACGCCTCGTATGTCTGGCTACAGAAGATAGTTATTACATTCTATCATTTGATTATGAACAGGTGCAGCAGGCACATGAAAATAATCAAATTGCTGAAGATGGAGTAGAATCGGCATTTGATGTACTTGGAGAAGTGAATGAATCAGTAAGAACCGGTCTCTGGGTGGGTGACTGTTTCATTTACACTAATGCTGTTAATCGTATTAACTATTTTGTCGGGGGTGAACTTGTCACTATTGCACATTTAGATAGACCTTTATACGTACTAGGGTATGTACCAAGAGATGATCGTTTATATTTAGTAGATAAAGAACTTGCAGTGGTAAGTTATCAGTTACTGTTGTCAGTGCTTGAATATCAGACTGCAGTAATGAGACGAGATTTTGCAACAGCCGATAGAGTTTTACCTTCTATTCCTAAAGAACATAGAACAAGAGTTGCACACTTCTTGGAAAAGCAAGGTTTTAAACAACAAGCCTTAGCAGTGAGTACTGATCCTGAGCATCGATTTGAATTAGCTATTGCGTTGGAGGATTTAAATACTGCTCGAACATTAGCACAAGAAGCAAACAATCCTCATAAATGGAGTCAGTTAGGTGAACTAGCGGCATCTACAAATAATTTAGAATTAGCCAAGGAATGTATGCAACGAGCTCAGGATTATGGAGGTTTGCTTTTACTTGCTACTAGTTCTGGAGATGAATCACTTGTCCGTACGTTAGGTGAAAATACTCAATCTGAGGGAAAACATAATTTAGCCTTTTTATCGTATCTTATTGTTGGCGATTTGAATAAATGTTTAGATATATTAATAAGCACAGGCCGTTTGCCCGAAGCGGCTTTTTTCGCAAGATCTTACTTGCCAGATAAAATATCAGAGGTTGTAGATCTTTGGAGAGCACAATTATCTAATATCAACGAAAAAGCAGGTCAAAGTTTAGCTGATCCGAAATCTTATGAAAATTTATTTCCTGGATTGTCCGAAGCAGTTACAGCACAACAGTTTTTTGAAGAACAAAATAAAAATCTAGCTCCAGCTGCCATTGCAACTACTATAACACCTAATCATGAAAGAAATCTTACAGCCGAAGTACAAATTCATGTAAAAAGTGGAACATCTAGTAGTGTACAGGAAAGGTATGTTATTATTTTATACTGTATTGAAAGATATTTAAGCTAATAGAAATCAATGTTCCTACAATTCCTCTTAATAAAGTCTTACATAATATGTTCTTTGAGACCAAATATCTAGGTAAGCTACTGAACAATTCCATAGACATTGGATTAATAAATATTTAAAAATTAATCTATTTACCTTTTTCTAACTTTTCTATTCATTTTTCAGTTCTCTTTAGTTTCTTTCACTTCGTGCTGTATTTTTTCTCTCTTGTCCTGTTCTGGAACTCCACCTTCACTTGCGATTTCCAAAAGCAACTCTACCAAGACTTCCCGAAATTTTGTAACATACATTTTTGATGTTGGATGCACCACTGTGTATACAACTAAGGCATTAACTACAGATATCCCCATTAATAATTCGATGGCAACTTTATACCAGCTAACTGATTTGCGGGCAGGAGAATATGCGGTCAATTAATCGGACGATCTATTCCCGCCTTTCCTCCACTGTAATCAATAATGCATTGGGGTTTTTATATTTCCTCAGGCTTTCTGTATGAGTTTCCTGTATTTATCAAGTTCAAAGTGCGACAAGTAGGGAACATTAAAACATCTCGTGTCTTTCCATCAAGAGTTTCAATCAAGGGATTGATTTTATAAATTTAGTTTTGTCTAAATCACAAATATTTCGCTTTATTTAAAATATATGTGTTTATATACTAAAACTAACTTAAAAACATTACAATATGCGACATTAATACCATTCCTATACTCCTACACTATTGTGAATAAAATACATATACAATAATGCACTTCACTTTCACCATGAAAAACAATTTTTGAAAGTCATGCAACGTTAACCCTTTCGCTACGACTTTATTTTGGAAAAGCATGCTACCATTTTACTGATGGGATATATATGTCCCAGAAAGGCATGTGCAACCAAATTACGGCTTTTAAATATAGATTTTTTTAAATACAGGTCCTATTATGTAACTCTTGGCACACAAAATAAAACATATTACAACTTAGTATTAATTTTATTTTATACCAAATCAAAAATATAAACCGGACGTATGTGTCCCAACAGTAAGCGATACTGGGACGAACGTGTCCCACCAGGAGTGAAAGTGTGATATACCAGCTAAGCTATTACATATAAAAATGCAATGAAAATAATGTTTATTTACAATATAAGAGTAACAATTATGACATATTTTCAACTTTAAATTACTGTTAAAATAAATATATTATAAAATAGCTAATCAATTACTCATAACAATAACAGTCAATATCATTATCAGTCACTACATCAATAACATTCATTTGCACATATAAACTACATCTATGTTTCATTTTACGGGCGGACGCATCTATATGTCCCGCTTGAAAAATATACTAATTCTATCAAAATTTGTCACAACAAATACGCGGCAACTCTACATTGTTGCATATATATCAACTAAAACTTACCTTGCCATGTTATTAATTCTCTTTACACTTGAAAACATAAGAAACTATCAAAATAACAAAAGCACCATGTGCACCTGTTCACATATTAGGGACTTACTGAAATATCTACCCTCATATAGAAATTCTGGCGGGAGGTAGCGACTGCCAAACTATAAATTACTATTGGGATAGCAGTCAATGTAAAAGTAGTACTGCTTTGACCAACAGTGATTGAAATATTTCGTGTGGGACATATATGTCCCTACAGTAATGTTTGCACATGCTTGTCAACAATAAATGCGTAATTTAAATCCCGCTTTTTACTGGGACACATATCACCCGACAGTATCGAAGGGTTAAAGATAGTCTCATATGATCTTTTTCAGATCATTTAATGAAACAAAGAAACTATCATTAGAACAAGATGAAGATGATTTGGATTTAGACTTAGAAGGAGTCAATCTTGATGATAATATTGACACAACGGTTAGTATTAATTCAAATAAATGGAACTTAATACTCTTGATTTTTTTTTTTCAGGACATCAATATTGATGATGATTTATTAAGTGATTAAAATCATATTTTAGAAATATAGTTTTTTGTTTAATATAGTACTAATGTTCTGTATACTATATACTTTCCATTATTTATGTTAAAAAATACATTTTTAAGAAACTTATGTTTCAATATCAAATATACAGAAAGTATTATTTTGTAATATATATGTAATATACAGGATGATTCGATTTTTCTTATAACTTCATGGTTATTTAGATAAAAAAAACCTTAACAAACCAAGAGCTTCATCCACTGGTTTTCGAAATACAAAGTGTATAATTTATAAATATTTCTTTAGTTTTGTTGGGTTTTTGCCACACTTCTGAAAAAATAATAAAGATTAATTAAATAAGCCCTTGCGCCAAACGGATCAGTCAAGGGTTATTTTTTAAACTAAGTTTGCCTAACCAAAAATAAAAAAATCACTGAAAAAAGCAGATATGTAAAAAATAACAAAAATTACATCGCTGTCGCGCACTTCCGTATTATTGACGTTTCGAAAAACTCTCTTTTTGTTCTCAAAATAACAAAAATATTTTGAGAACGACTGAAACTTTATAATTATTGTTTTACTCAATAGTTATATATCTAGGACAAAAAGTTTAAGGTACAAGTATTCTAAAGTTACTTACTTTTTGCCCGTGGTTTTTTAAATTTATGAGTGCCCTGAACTATTAACTTTTCCTCCGTGGTACATACAATATTTTATTTCATACTGCATTCAAATTTAATTAATCGTAAATATTTTTGCAACTATCTGTTACATTTCTGAAATGTAAAAAAAATTCCCTAATAATACGTAATATGTATGGTTACTATGGAAATTTCATTAAAGTCCTAGGACTTTTACTTTATTTTACTCTATCATTCTAGTACTTTAAAAATTTCATGTTTTGTCCTAAAAATGCATCATTATTAAACAGTATGAAATAAAATGTTTTCTTTAAAATAGTGTAAAATTATCAGAAGTAAAAAAGATTAATTATTGGTGTAGACATTAATTTTTTTAACCTTTTGAAGTAACATGTTTATCTTTTTCGAGACAATTATATAATTTCAAAGGCAAACATTTATTGAATTGGTAGGTTTACACATTTTTCAATGAGTTACCGGGGGTAGTGCCACAGACAAACCCAGAATTTCATTTTGGAAGTTATATGCACAAGTTATTTTTTTATTATTTGTTAAAATTTACAATAAACTTATTACATGAATACACTATTAAACTATCCAAAAAAAAACCTATTTGTTTTACTAAAATAAAATATACAGAAAATTTTTGTTCAAAATACAACTTAAAATATAATGCATCAGAAGTTCAAAGTTATAAGTGCTTTTGATTCGGGACAGGAAATTAATATCAGACACTGTCAAAAAGGCATAGAATGTCCATATATAAAAGTAGGTTTTTTCCTTTGTTTCAATCAGCTGTTCAGTGCAGTGCCGAAGTGATGCTAGAATCAAATGAATAACGAAGTGTGAGATGGTGTAGCCAGAGAACCATGCGTGTGCAGAAATAAGATTAGGATATATTCTAAATTTGAAAGATGTTTCCTAACTAATTATTAATTATGGACGTCAAAGATGTTTTTTGTGATGATGACAATAGATTAGTAGATCTTCAATGAAGATTCTTCCTTGAAGCTCGGCTAGCTCGAGTAATAGTAGTGATGAAGTAGAAACATTAGTCAGTTCTTTATTTAAACAAAATTAAGTTAAACAATATGTAGAAGAAATTGTACCTAAATATTCTGATTCAGTTTTTAAAATATTTTAGGATAAATAAAACTTAATTTGATTATAAATCCGTGTTCTTACAAGAATTGTGAAATATTAAAAAAACTTTCAAAGATTTATTAAAGATAATGCAGGTTGCTGACTGCGCATGTCCAGTGCACTTCACTCCTGCTCGGCCTGGGTGTAGACAAATTACACTAGTGTAGCTAACACTGGGGCAATGGAATAAAAAAGTGTGGTGTAAAATACAATACTCTCTTGCAAAGGAACGTTTTCGGGCTATTCAGTGCAGCTGCACATTGTTTATATTTAATTGTAATATTTTATAAAACATATGTATATGCTTTACTGTGAGTAACGATACAGCAATTTTTTAAACACATTTATTGGAAATAAATAATCCCTTGTCCTTGTATGATAATAATAATAATTTATTCCAACGGACTATACAATATAGTATGGGAAGTAGTCAAAAATACAAGATACAGATGTGTATGTCACATAATATAAAATCAGATAAAAAACACACACACAACAAAAATGTAGGTATCAGCTACAATATAGTATAAAATATAAAACATAAAATAACACAAATAACAAACTATAAATATAACAGGATTGAATAAAAATAACAATAACAAAATTCGTTATCCATAAACAGAGTGTACGGATCGTCAATAAGTTTATAGCAATAAAACTTTGTTACTTAAAGAAATCTTCAGTGTCATATAGGCATTTGTCAATTAGATAAAATTTTAACCTGGACTTAAATTTAAACAGACTATCAATTTTTTGTATCTCTTCAGGCAAATGGTTAAATATTTTGAGTCCAAATACATATGGAGATTTTACAGAGATATTATAATTACAGAATGGCACATAAAATGTATTCTCTTGTCTAGTTCTGTATGTATGCAGAGTACTGACTTTGTTAAATTTATCTTTATTATTAAAAACAAAAATACATAATTCAAGAATATAAAGACTTGGGAACGTTAGTATTTTATATTGTTTAAAAATTTCTTTACAAGAATACCTGGTACCTAATAATACGTTTCTGAGCCAAGAATACACATCTAGCCGATACAGAACTTTCCCAAAATACAATCCCATACCTTAACCTAGAACTCACTTGTGCATGGTACAAACTCATGATTGTGTCCATGGGTAATACATATTTTAGATTTCGAAAGAGATAACATAATGAGTGTAATTTTGATATTAAATCAATGCAGTGCTCTTTCCAATTTAAACATTCATCCAATTTTAACCCTAAAAATTTTGCACTTTTACAACTAGAAATAGGAATATCATAAATTTTAAGATTTAAATCTAAACAATCTTTTTGCCAATTGTGGAATCTTATAAAGTGGGTTTTACTAACATTAAAATGAAGAGAATTTTCCGCATACCAATTTGCGACGTCATTCAATATAATGTTGCACTTGGTCTGCAACGACACATCTGTTTCATGAGAAATTAAAAGCGATGTATCATCAGCGTACATTGTCAAATAAGCATCATTAATTATTTTATCAAAATCATTAACGTATAGCAAGAACAATATTGGACCCAATATAGAGCCTTGAGGAACTCCTAAATTAAGTAAGGCACACTCCGAATTGATTTTATTTACAATTCCTTTCTTGTTATGTGTTACACTTACAAATTGCTTTCTATTTATTATGAATGATTGAATCCATTTTAGAGCCAAACCACGAATACCACATGACGACATTTTCGACAACAATAATTCATGATTGACACAGTCAAATGCCCTACTGAGGTCACAAAAAACCCCAACAGGGCACTCGCCTGCCTCAACACATTGCAACATTTTTCATAAAAGTTCTCCATAGCGGTATATGTAGACTTACCCACCAAAAACCCATGCTGATTAGTCGAAATGATATGATGCTTATCAAGAAATGTCATAAAACGATGTAGGTAGCTGTACTCAAAAATTTTAGAAAACCCTGAAGTTAGAGTGATGGGTCGGTAATTCTCTACACAATGTACATTATGTTGTTTATGCACAGGTACAATTTTCCCGGTTTTTAAACTCGCTGGGAATATGCCGGTCTCAAATGACAAATTAACCAGAAAAGTAAGAGGTTCTATGACAAAAGATAAAGCATTCTTAATTACAACTATAGGGATGTCATCTGAACCCAAAGATTTTTTGTTTTTTAATTTATTTTTTAAAATATATAACAGTTCATCACTAACATAAGGTGTCAAAAATAGACTATCCCGTATAACATTTGCGTCCTCTGTAAGTACATTTTTTTGTGAATTAACTACTGGAATCTTATTTATTACATCGTGTGGAGCTGAAACAAAGAAATTGTTGAAAGTTGTTGCTACATATAATGGGTCTTCATTAACTACAGAGTAATCCAATAAGCTAATGTTTTTAGTTTTACTTGATTTATTAGTTAAATGTGAGACAATCAGCCCTATGTTGTATCACATACGTTAACTTTAACATACAAGTTACGGTGCAATCACGGATTTCTTAAAGTTTAATTTAAGAAATCCGTGGGTGCAATATAACATATATGTGTTATATAACGTAACTGCGTATGTTGTATCACTCAACTGGGGCGTGGGGATAACAGAATACGCTAGTTCCGTATGTTAACTGAAATTTAACATATGCGATATAACAGCCACTTTTAACGTGCTTGTTTCAAACTGGATGACATAACATCATAGACAAAATTCGTTGGGTTCGTGGTAAATTCACAACATAACCTATCAAATCGAACTAGGAGGCAAAATGGAAGCTCTTTTGAATTTGTTTTTATTGGAAAATTTGGCCAATATAGAAGAAAGGTATGATTGTAGTTGCTCGAAATAATACATTTTCATAACTGCTACATTTATAGACATCGTGAACGTATCTATCGGAGAACCCTAAGGGACAGCAATGATCCTTTCCAGTTAAGCGAAGGACGGTTCATGAAAACATTTAGATTAAGTAGGGATTTAGCAAGAACTCTAATCCAAAAACTGCGTCCCCATTTGGGAGTGCCAAGAAGGAGAACTGCTCTGTCAGTTGAAATCAAGGTAAGTCAATATTACTTGGCCTGTAAAACAGAGTTAGTAATTGAAAATTTGCAGGTTCTTTCTGCCCTAGCATTTTTGCCAGTGGTAGTTACCAAAGATGTGTAGGGGAGAATTTAAATTTAGTTGTGGACCAGTCTGTGATAAGTAGAATAATAAAAGAGGTCACCGATGTCATGACGGATAACATGCTGCATGCAGAAATAAAGTTTCCACGAACAACTGCTGAATTTGCAGGAGTCAAGGAACAGTAAGTCTCAAATTTGTAGATATGTCTTATAGATAACTGACTATTTACTTACATTTTGCAGATTTTATGCTAAATTTCGCCTACCAGGTGTAATTGGTGCAATAGATTGTACACACGTTGCAATTGTAGCACCCCATCTGAAGATCTCGTGAGGCCAGGGCTAGCTTATTATAACCGAAAAGGCTTTTATTCTTTAAATGTACAAGTGGTAAGTGTTTTTTATTGTAGTCAAAGAATGTTAAGTTCACACTACAGTAAAACATTTTTTTTTTTAGATCTGTGATGCAAATTTAAAAATAATAAATTGCAACGCCACTTTCCCTGGATCATCTCATGATTCAGCTATTTGGAGTTTGTGTGCTGTGAAGAGGTTTTTAGAAGGAAAATATAGAAACAACGAAATTACTTCATCATGGTTAATTGGTAATTACTACTTAAAAAATTACTTATTTATCCTATTTATTAAATATTTTTAAATAGGTGATGCAGGTTACCCTCTGCAGCCTTGGTTGTTGACACCAGTCGACAATGCAGATGCTGATAGCCGGAAGGCCGATATATTTAAAGGCGCACATTTCAGCCCGAAATGTTGTTGAAAGATGTTTTGGAGCCCTCAAGCAGAGGTTTAGATGTTTGCTGAAGCATAGAACACTTCATTATGATCCAGTCAGGGCAGGCAAAATAGTATATGCTTGTTGTATATTACACAACATGTGCATGAATGCTAATTTACCTCTTCCTGATTTGGAAGAAGTAGAGAGACCAGGCAATGGGGACAATCGAATAAGAAACCCACCAGCAGGTATTATTTTGACAAGACACGAAAAACAACATCTATTTTATTTTATTTTCAGATCCACAAAACATTCTTATTGAAGGCAGAAGAGTACGGGCAGAACTAATAAGAAACTCCTTCATGTAGGGGTTTTTTAGTACCTGCACATAAAACCACACAATTACACTATTTATTTTTGTCTTGTTACTATCATGTTGGAATAGAATGTACACTCAATTGCAAAAATAAAACTAGTACAACCTTGGGAATAACGATATTTTTATTTTTTTATAGTTATCTAAATGCAAAACATGCAAAACAAACATTTCTATGCATTGTAAAACTCATTGAAATTATCCAGATTTCCAAATATTTTATAATATTCGAGTTTATTTTGCATATTCAGAGCTGCAGTCCTTTCTTTATATGCATCTGTGAAATTGTCCAGCGATTTCGTGAAATTTCTATATGCCTCAACTTTCAGCTTTGCTGTCTCGGCGTTGACTTTCTGAGTACTGCTGATACTCAGGCCTCTTGCACGAAAAGCTGAGGTGTACCGAGTGGCGGCTTTGTCCTTTGTTTCTTTTCCTGGAAAGAGGCAAAATTAAAATAGAGTTTATTACTTAAGCTAATATTTTTTTACTAGAGAATGTTCCTATCCCAGATGTCGATGGAGTAGCTGGACTCGTGAAGTTGACCTTAGGCTTAGGAGCTTCTGAGAACAGATAAATAAAAGTAGTACAGACAAATGCACTTAATTGATTGTACCTGTTACCTAAATTTTTGTCCCTTGCATGAGATCCCTCCATGGCCACAAAATCAAGTCTTTTATTAACGCCTGCAAGTTATTTTAATTTAATTTAGTATATATATATTGAGACAATATAAAAAAATCAGCTTCAATACTTATGAGAATTTACATGTTTATTTTAAAAACCATAAAATAGAATAGAAATTATTGTTGTTATAAAAATTAAAACATAGTAGAATTATACAAAATAATATAAAAATTGACAATGCAGAGCATATAAACAGTTATTGTAGAGTAAATTAAATAAATTACCATTTTTGAAAGAAAAAAATAGTTAAAATTCATTAAATATTGGGACATGATATCATATTTTTGTATAGTACATAAACAAAAAGGACTTAAACCAAGATTAAAGTATATAGAAAGAAAAGAAAAGATTATTTAATAACATCATACACATATCAACATAAGTCAAGTGAAGATAATTAAAATATTAGTAATTTAAATAAATAAAATTTGTAAAATATTTAGAAATGTCAAATAAATATCATAGACAGGGACAAATGTCAAGTCTAAAGTTGGCTCCACAAGAGATATAACAAGGTACATAAAAAGAGTAATATTGAAGGATATTTAATAATTAGACATAAGTAAAATTGTAAAAACATAAAAAATTTGTCATAGTTTTAAGTAAGTGCAGTGAAAACATAAAAAACAGTGCATCGAAAAACTAAATAAGATCATATGTATGAACCATAATATGAGTGCAAATTTTACAACAAGGCATCAAGTTATCAAATTGGTAGAAAAATAGTGGAAAAACAAAAGTTTGTTGATTAGAGACGAAAGAATGTAAGAACGGCAGCGTCGGTTTTGAACAGAGGTTCCATAAAATTTAGAAATTAGCAAGAAAAAGTCCAAATAATAGTCAAAAGTAATACTCACGTTGCAAGAAAAGTGTCGAACAACAATATAAACAGAGATCCAGATCCAAGACAGAAATTTGGCAGTACCATATAGTGGGAAAACCAATCATCTGCAGCCCAATCACCAGTTCAGAGGGAGTTCCAAAGGATTTCCAGTCGAAGTCTTATAAAAAGAAAATCAACTACAGAAAGGTATTTTATGTGCACATAAATTCACAGAAATTTACGTAAATTATATCAGAGAAAATAAACGCTAGCTAGCTATTAAATTCACAAAATAGACAGTCACAGACTCTAAAACTTATTAAAACAATAAGTTACTTACCGTAGTATAATTAATAATCTTTACTTTTCTATTTAATATATTAAAATTCGTTATTTAGTGGAACATCTGTCAAAAAGTTATGATTTGCAAATATAATACATTACCATCAATAAACATACACTAGCAGAATACCATAGAATCACGGATTTTAAGAATGTTGTATCCTATTAAGAAATTTAAAATACTAAAGATAGGCAACTTTTAATACACAACTGCCTTTAAAATAAAATTTATATGTTACCTATTAATTAAATGTTCATAAAACGTTAAATATTCTTGAATAAGTAGTAAACAAATATCTTATGAAATAAAAATTGTCCATTTTAAATTGATATTTATTTGAAAGTAAGATACAGTGTGTTAAAAGATTTGACTTTGACGAGCGAACCGACTACCAGAGTCTATGTTCTACAAGCAGCCAGGGTAATTGAATAAGAATTAAATAAAAAAAAATATAAGATACAGGTTTGTAGCCCAATAAATACAATTTTCTTTTACACACAAAATAAACACAACATAAACACAAATACAATTTCAACATAAATATTAATTGGCGCCCAACACAAAATTTCATAACATTACAAATTGGCGTGCCCAACGTGAGGCAAGCTCGAAAATAGAACAGGGTTAAAAAAAGAAGAATACATAAAAAGAAGCAAAATGGATTTACGAAGTGGGAAACAACTTGGAGAGGAGTCGACGGAGACACAATCGGACCAAGAAAGTGTACAGGAACAGGGAACGAGTGTAGGAGAAGCAAGCGAGACAGGAGTAAGAAGTATGTTAGAAGAGATGATGAGGACAATTATGGAGGACAGAAAAAGACAAGAAGAAGATAGAAAAAGACAAGAAGAAGATAGAAAAGACAAATAGAAGATAGAAAACGACTGGAAGAAACCATAAAAGATGGGAGAAAAGAAGATATGGAAATATTGGAAAAAGGAAGAAAACAAGATATAGAGAAAATTGGAGAAGAATTAAAGCAAATGGAACAGAACAGAAAAAAAGATATGGAAAATATAGCCAAAATAATAAAAAAAAAAGTAGAAGATTTAAAAGAAGAAATAAAAACGGATATCCAATCTTGGAAGAAGGAAGTAGAGAAAAATGTTGAGAAGGTGGAACAGGAGATGACAACTGTGGTAAAGAAGACGATAGAGATTGAAGATATAGTTAAGAAACAAGAACATGAAATTGGAAATATTGAAAAGCATATAACGAAGAATACACAAGAAATTGAATTAGTCAAAAGTCAAGTACAGAAAGGAATACCAGCAGATCAAGAGGTATTGGACATAGAAAGGAGAAGAACAGAAGAACAGATAGAACAGCTTAAGAAGGAGATAGAGCATGTCCGAGAGATGAAGCATAGAGAAGGAGAAGTAATAACAAAAATAATCTGCCATGAAGATAACAAAATTCACAAATTTTCTGGTAATATCAACAAACTACACCCTGTAGTGTTTTTAAAAGCACTAACCAGAAAAATACAAGAAATTTATGATAGGACAACGTCGGAAGACACAAGAATGGATAGAATCAAAGAAACTATTAGGGAAAACCTGGAAAATGAGGCGTTATTATGTTTTAATGGAATTTAAAATAATATAAACGACTATACACAATTTACACAACGCTTTACACAACATTTTTGGGGGGACAATGCACAACTAGCAGTAAGAGAAAAGTTGTATTTTGGAAAGTACAATCCTAATTTAACAAACAGTTTAACAAATTATGCATTAAGATTATACTCGTCTGCACAATATCTGAACCCAAAGCTAAACGAACAAGATTTGGTGCTATACATTTCACGACAATTCAAACCGGAAATTGCAGAAACGATTGCTATGCAAAATATTAGGACTATGGAACAAATGTATAGTTATTTAAATCGAATAGAGAGAAATGTCACAAATAATTATCAAAATTATAGTAATAATATGAATAATAGCACTAGAAACAATTCACAAAATTTTCGTAACAATCAAAATAATAATAATCAAGATTTTAGATATAATAACAATTTTAATCATAGATCCAATAATTTTAGGCCTAGTAATAATAATAATACTAATTATCCACGAAACAATTTCAACAATAATTTTAATACTAATAATAGATACAACAATAATGGTAATAATTTTAACTATAATAACAGATATAATAACAATAGATATCAACAAAATCAGTATAATAATAACAGAAATTATAACAACAATAATAACAATGATAATTATAATAACAGATTTAACAACAATAACCAAAATTATAACAGAAATCAAAATCAGCCATCGAGACGAGACGATGGAAACCAAAATAGACAGGTAAATTTTCAAAGTATACGAAACTCGAGCAGATCAGTAGAACGTGTCCAAAATTCACAATGTGACGAACGACCAGTCGAACAGCGCAGATCTGTATCAATGGATAGGGAACCTGCAATACAAAATGTAGATAACAATCAAAATTTTCAGTAGAGAGCAAGTCAAACAACATAGTCAAAAATTGTATTAGTAATTATACCCATCCTCGTGAATTTATTAAGTTAGATGAAAATGTAATTATAAATCAAAATAATATTTTAGTATATGTAAATTCAAAATTTCAAAATTCAAATCTAGAGATATTGATAGATTCTGGTTCTGAAGCTTCATTAATTAGTAAAAATATTTTAGATAAATTTCCTCAATTGAATAAACATATTATAAAGGTGAATAGAGTAACATTAATAGGTCCTAACCAAAAGAAACTATATGATGTAAATAAAATGCTAAATATCAATCTAAAATTTAATGAAAAAAATGTATTATTTCAACTTTTAATCGTGCCAAACATGCCAATGGATATAGTGATAGGTTCTGATTATTTAAACAAATACAAAGCTAAAATAGATTATGAGGCAAGAAAATTATGCATAGATGATATATGGGTTGAATTTAAAAGATAGGGATGAATTTATGTACATAGAAGGAAGTGAACAAGGTAAAGTAGGTTTTGATGAAGGTAGGAATGAAAAGGAAATGTATTTTTGTGGGAATGATAATTATTATGATGATGAGGTAGATGATGAAATATTTGATATTAATAAAATTAAAATAAATGTAGATGATAATTATGAAAGTGAGGTAAGAGCAGCGTTAAGAAAGTATGAGAGGTTAGTGTCAAATGAAATGAGAGTAGCTGAGAGTTATGTACATAGATTAGAGGTTAGAGATATTACGAATTTTAAAGCAAAAACATATCCCATACCATATATGCATAAAGAAAAGATTGAAATTGGCAAATTATTAAAAGATGGAATAATTGAAAGAAGCAATACACCATATATAAATCCGCTGGTAATAGTAACAAAAAGAGTGGAGAGATCAGAATATGTCTTGACGCTAGGACTATTAATAAGTACACTGTTCCCCAATATGAGGCACCATTAATGGTGGACGCTATTCTAGTGAGAATAACAAATGCTAAAATTTTTTCAAAATTAGATTTAAAACATAGTTTTTGGCTCATACCGTTAGATGAAGAATCTAGAAAATATACAGGATTTACAGTGGATGGGGAAATATATCACTTCAACACAACTCCGTTTGGCTTGCAAAGTTCATGCTCTGCTCTTGTGCGTGCCCTACATAACATTCTTAATAAATATGATAAATTTGTTCTACATTATATTGACGATATACTAATATACTCAGACAACATTGACAATCACCGAAAACACTTAGACATAGTACTGTATGAACTAGACAAGAACGGACTCAAACTCAACATAGACAAATGCCAATTTTACAAACAACAAGTAACGTATTTGGGATATCAAATTAATCAGACGGGAATTCAAATGGACGAGGACAGAATACAAACGATAAAACAATTTAAAAGACCGAACAATTTAAAAACATTAAGTTGATTTTTGGGGATGATAAATTATTTTAAAAGACTTATACCAGACTTGACTGCTTTTGAATTACCACTAATAGAATTATTAAAGAAAAACGTACGATGGACATGGACAGAAACACAACAGAAAGCATTTGACGATCTTAAAGACATTATAATAGATAAACTTAAAATTTACCACCCAAACTATAACTTACCTTTTACTATACGAACGGACGCTTCTATACACAGACTGGCAGGAGTATTACTACAGACACAAGACGACATAGAGGTACCAATTTCTTTCACATCGAGGGTAACAAAGAAACATGAAAGAAACTATAGCGTATCGGAACTAGAACTTGCTAGTATTATTTTCACGATAACCAAAATGAGATTTTACTTGTTAGGAAATAAATTCATAGTACAGACAGACAACCAGGCATTGACATCGATACTTAACAACAAATACGGAAACAACAGGATACACAGATGGGCACTACTATTAAACGAATACAATTTTGACATACAGTACATACCGGGAAAGACTAACATATTAGCTGACGCACTGACAAGGATGGATGAAAGACAGGATGATAGAAATATAATCAAAATTGGAGTAAATGTTTTAAAAGATAATGACGGACTGTTTTCAAACGCAACGATATTACAAGACCAGCAAAAATTAACAGACAATGACAAGAAGAAATTCACAGTAAAAGATCAAATTTATATAAAGAAAATTAAAGAAACAGAGTTATATGCCATTACAAATGAACTGACGAAGGAAATAGTAAGACGAATACATCATGACTATGGACATGTAGGGATTGACAAGACATGGAAAATTTACAGAGAAACATACTATAACAAACAAGACCGACAAATTAAAAATATTATACAGACATGCCATATATGCCAACTAGCAAAAGACAAAAACCGACATTACGACGGACAGCCGAAATCAATAAGAGCGACTAGACCTAGACATAAAATTGCAATAGACTTCATAAGCAACCTCATCACAAGCTACAAGGGTAGTAGACATATTTTTCTAATTGTTGATATTTTTTCAAAGTACGTGAGAATCTACCCTTGTAGAAAGACAAACACGAAAACAGTTATACACTTACTAAACCGATACGTACAAGAAGAAGGACAATACGATGAATGTATACTTGACAATGCTACATATTTTAGGAATGACAGAATACAAAATTATTTTAGACAAAGACAGACAAGACTACACTATACTAGTATACGTCATCCACAGGCTAATCCTGCCGAGAGATACGTAAAGGAGGTATCTAAGTACCTACGTATGCTAGTATTTGACGAACAACCACTGTGGGAAGATTACTTGACAGACGTAGAAAAATATTTAAATCACATACCAAACAACGTGACAGACCAAAGCCCCATCACAATATTCAAAAACGAGCAACCTGACAGACCGTGGACGATAACGACAAACACTCAGTACAATGACATAATTCAAAAAGTAAACGAACGACTACGACGAGCCGCTGACAAATACCAAAGACGCATGACAAAGACAAAGAAAAAATTTTATAAAATATGAAAAAGGAGATTTGGTTATTGTGAAAACACTAAGGGTTCCAAATAGAAGAGACAACCGATGTGCAAAGTTAATGCTACCATATGACGGACCTTATATGATCAACACGACAAACGGGACTAACAGTTACGAACTAAAATACATAGACTCAGACAGAACAAAAGGCATATACAACGTGACACAACTACACCCATACTACAAAGACTAAATATAATATAGGACAAATAAAAGTAAAATATCATACAAATCATATAAAATATAAAAAAAAAATTAAATTGAAAATTTTCTTGGGAAATAAAATTTCCAATTGAATTTTGGGAAAATTGAGACAATATAAAAAATCAGCTTCAATACTTATGAGAATTTACATGTTTATTTAAAAAAAACCATAAAATAGAATAGAAATTATTGTTGTTATAAAAATTAAAACATAGTAGAATTATACAAAATAATATAAAATTTGACATTTCAGATCATATAAAAATTTATTGTTGAGTTAATTAAATAAATTACCATTTTTTAAAGAAAAAAATAGTTAAAATTCATTAAATATTTGTACATGATATCATATTTTTGTATAGTACATAAACAAAAAAGGACTTAAACCAAGATTAAAGTATATAGAAAGAAAAAGAAAAGATCATTTAATAACATCATACACATATCAACATAAGTCAAGTGAAGATAATTAAAATATTAGTAATTTAAATAAATAAAATTTGTAAAATATTTAGAAATGTCAAATAAATATCATAGACAGGGACAAATGTCAAGTCTAAAGTTGACTCCACAAGAGATATAACAAGGTACATAAAAGAGTAATATTGAAGGATATTTAATAATTAGACATAAGTAAAATTGTAAAAACATAAAAATTTGTCATAGTTTTAAGTAAGTGCAGTGAAAACATAAAAACAGTGCATCGAAAAACTAAATAAGATCATATGTATGAACCATAATAGAGTGCAAATTTTACAACAAGGCATCAAGTTATCAAATTGGTAGAAAAATAGTGGAAAAACAAAAGTTTGTTGATTAGAGACGAAAGAATGTAAGAACGGGCAGCGTCGGTTTTGAACAGAGGTTCCATAAAATTTAGAAATTAGCAAGAAAAAGTCCAAATAATAGTCAAAAGTAATACTCACGTTGCAAGAAAAGTGTCGAACAACAATATAAACAGAGATCCAGATCCAAGACAGAAATTTGGCAGTACCATATAGTGGGAAAACCAATCATCTGCAGCCCAATCACCAGTTCAGAGGGAGTTCCAAAGGATTTCCAGTCGAAGTCTTATAAAAGAAAATCAACTACAGAAAGGTATTTTATGTGCACATAAATTCACAGAAATTTACGTAAATTATATCAGAGAATAAACGCTAGCTAGCTATTAAATTCACAAAATAGACAGTCACAGACTCTAAAACTTATTAAAACAATAAGTTACTTAGTAGTATAATTAATAATCTTTACTTTTCTATTTAATATATTAAAATTCGTTATTTAGTGGAACATCTGTCAAAAAGTTATGATTTGCAAATATAATACATTACCATCAATAAACATACACTAGCAGAATACCATAGAATCACGGATTTTAAGAATGTTGTATCCTATTAAGAAATTTAAAATACTAAAGATAGGCAACTTTTAATACACAACTGCCTTTAAAATAAAATTTATATGTTACCTATTAATTAAATGTTCATAAAACGTTAAATATTCTTGAATAAGTAGTAAACAAATATCTTATGAAATAAAAATTGTCCATTTTAAATTGATATTTATTTGAAAGTAAGATACAGTGTGTTAAAAAGATTTGACTTGACGAGCGAACCGACTACCAGAGTCTATGTTCTCCAAGCAGCCAGGGTAATTGAATAAGCATAAAAAATATATAAGATACAGGTTTGTAGTCCAATAAATACAATTTTCTTTTATACACAAAATACACAAACACAAAACATTACAGAAACACAAATACAATTTCAACACAAATATTAATTGGCGCCCAACAAAAATTTCATAACACAACAATATATATATTACACTACTTAACCAAAAATATTTACCATTGATTTTGTGTGTGTATGATGGTGATGGTGCCTCTATATTGTTATCTAAATCTGAAATATATTATTTATTTATACATACCTATATTATTATTTCATTATGCCTTAATTTAATTCTTAAAATTATATCTGCTCACCTTCAGTCTTCTCTATTTTTCTTAAAGAGGTGTAATCGTGGAAATGCACCTCTTCTATAATTATATCTGAAGCGAAATAAATATGTTAGACACGAGATTTACTCAGTTAAATATATACCTACCGTTGTCAATTATCATTTCCTCTGCAATTTGTGGCTCTGCAAAATCTGTAAATAAATAAATTATAGGACTAATTATAGATATTATTAAAATTGTTTTAACAAAGAAAATTATTATTGGTTGAAAACTATACCTATGGTCATGTCGGGTTTGATACATCAAAGGAATCAGGTAGTGACTGCTCCCTAAATGAATTTTTGATATTAAATTCAGCAGCATATCTTCCAAATCAGTCAAGATTTTTTTTTTGGTTATACAACCCATGTACCATTCATATGCATACAAAATTCCCGGCTTTTTCTCTTGGTATTCATTTTAAATTCATTGAAGACATATAAAAATGAGCGCACTGTAGGAAACTATATATAAATATGTTTATTGTTCTTTTTTCTCAAGTATCTTACCTTCGCCATTGTTCCGCAGTTTTCTCCGGGCCATAACCAGCTGAATTATTTTTCATAGCAAAACTCTTCCACAATTCACAAACTTTTAGCTTCGTGAGGTTTTGATTTTCCATGAATAATTATTTTATTTGTTTCCACAAAATCCAATAATTCTTCATATTGCCGGCGTGTTGTTTTTTGCAATCTTTTAGCCATGATAATTAATTAATTATAGCTTGTAAGCACAGAAATAACAAATATGTAGTATCAAATAGGTACCTACTGCAAAACTGACCATTTATGGATCGATCTACGGTATTTTCTTTGAAATTCAAAAGGGCCAATTCAAAATATGGGAAACATGTGTGCAACTAGCCGGCTTTCCCGCTCAGTTAAGTTTGAAATAAGTATAGATATTTGTGCTATGGGGCTGTGCCAAGATGCTACTCTTTTAGAAGCAAAACTGCATTCCTTTTAACACAGGTGTCGTAACAGTCGGCGTAACGTATTGCGTTAAGTTACTGATACAACATGTGAAAAATAACGTAATACGTTATCAAGCCCGTTGTAGCCGTGTGTTATTTAACTGTAACGTAAAACAGTTATAGATAACATAAGTGATACAACATAGGGCTGAATATCCCATGCAGCCTTGGTAGGGTTATCAAAATTATTAATTTTATTTTTATTATAATCTAATTTTGTTTTATTTACTAATATTTTGTGTTGTTTTTTTGCAGCCATGTAATCATTCGTGAATTCGGGGCAAGCCCTTCTCAAAACATTGAAGTCCCTCAATTTACAACTAGATGATTTAACTTCATCCGTAACCCACTCCTTATGACAATTATTTTTTAAAGAAAATTTTTTTAGGGGAAAATTCAAATAAACAATCATAAGCATACTGGTGTGCATATAAACCTCTGACCAATTTTCATTCTTCAAATCCCTATCAAAATTTAAAACATTTACATCACTATAACTCCTTCTGAAACTAGCATTACATTTGTGAGAATTTTCATTAAAGTTGAAAAACTCAAAAAGAATGGTTCTGTGGTCAGATATTTCATTATCAACAACAGATATAGTACTATTATCTATTATGTTCGTGAATATTTGGTCTATTATGGTTGCAGTAGAGAAAGTAACCCTCGTAGGCCACTAACTATTGGTGTCAGATTATAAGCTAAGAGTAAATTAAACAATGTATCAAAATTTTTTAAATTTCTAGAAAGGTAAGAACAATCCAAATTTATGTCACCATTCAATATAATATCCATATTCGGTTTGACTAATAAATTAAGCACTGTAACTATATTTTCAAAAAATATATCTAAATTTCCAGAAGGCGATCTATAACATGTTAATATTAAGGTGGTTCTGTTACTTATATTGAGGCATACACCACAAATTTCAAAATGCTGATCCACACAGTATATATTCAGGTCAATATTTTTTACTAACAAATCATTCCTGCACCAAATAGCCACACCACCTTGCTTCAAGCTAGTTCGACAATAGGGAATAAAATTTAAGATCGTAGCGCTCCTCGCGGCCACTCGTCAACTAATTCCTTGGACATTGTTCTGTGTTATTGTCGTTATTCTCCATGTGATATATATTTTTTATTTATATATTATTAATCTGTAGTGATAAAACAATTAAAATTGTTTTCAAGTCAGTCTAGGAGTTTTTTCTTACATAATATAACAGGTAAATATGAACATTACAGTATTATGATAATGTCGGAACAGATATCAAATGTGTTTTGAAATTGAAACAACGTAAAATGTACCTAAATTGGAAGTAATATAAAAGTAAATCTTTGCACTTGTCATAATTTATTTAAGAGAATTTTGTGATAATTTGAACAATCAG
Organism: Monochamus saltuarius; assembly: GCA_025584915.1. Classification (NCBI taxonomy): domain Eukaryota; kingdom Metazoa; phylum Arthropoda; class Insecta; order Coleoptera; family Cerambycidae; genus Monochamus; species Monochamus saltuarius. Next base: position 39,809,086 of record CM046723.1, read on the forward strand.
CAGTTTGCTATGACATTTTATGTTCGTTGTACATTTATTTATTTAACCTAAAAATAATGTTCAGGCACAACCTGCTACAATGGCTTTGAGATTAGGACTGTTGGAGTATATGAACTATTTGGAGGCATCAATCAACTCCAGAAGTGTTTCTGAAGGGGAAGAAGTTTTGAATGCAGGCCATATAATTCTATGTGGAAAAACTGGATCCACAGAATCCCATATTAACATATGTGTCTTATGTTTACAGACTAGTGCTCTGAACTCTAATCCCCATGAGATAAATGGTATTTTAGATGTACATAATAAGGTGGTATCAATTAATAAAATGAATTGCTCCTGTAAGGCTGGAAAAACTGGAAGGTGTAAGCATATTTCGGCTGTGCTAATCAAATGTACAAGGTATATAATGTTCCAAAACTAAATTTGCGTTATCGTGCACTGCAATTTGATTTTGATATTAGTCCATACTTATTTAGCTTGTTCCTCTTCAGCTTTTTGTTTCTTTTGTTTTAGAGAAGATCTTAACGATTTGGAAGATATTTCGAAAACTGATTTAAAGTGTGTTTGGGCCATGGAGAAAACAAATACCAAAAAAAAGTATACAGCAATACCAATAAAGGATATGCCATGTTTACAACTGTCTGAGAATAAATTTTCTGTAGATGCTGATGAACTGTTGCAGTATTTCACTCAAAGATTACCAAATTCAGCCATTAGCAAACATCGGTATGTTCAAAATTATTGACCCTACATTTTGAAAAACTAAATGACTAAAATTATTTGTTTATTGAATTAAATCCCAAATTGTAATTCTTTCATTCCGTTAGTATTATGTAATAATAATTTTGTTACATTTTGTTGTAGGTCTGGAAGAAGGGAAATAGTGAAGGAAACAACACATACCGATATTCTTGGAAATCTGGAGACAAAAACTAGTGAAAACAATTTTTTAATAATTTTGTCAAATTCTTGTCAATCTATTTTAATGATGGAATTGTCTTCCACAAACATTGTTTTTGAAAATTATTGTTGTCATAATCTATATGTCCAATTATTCAATGAAGATATGTATGATGTCATTTCAACACCACAGAATTCAAAAAACTGGTATGAATTTAGAAATTTTAGGGTGACAGGTTCAAGGTGTTATGAACTATTTACATATGCAAAAGATAATTGGGGAAGTAAAGCCTTCAAATATTTTTGGCCCAAAACTTTTGCTAACAAGTTTACTAAGCATGGTCTGAAATATGAAGATCGAGCTAGGGAACTCTTTGTATTAGCAAGTGGCAAGAAGGTAATTGAGTGTGGTATGGTGATATCACAGTCCAACAAATGGTTAGGGTATTCACCAGATGGTATCGTTTGGGATAAAAGCAAACCAACTGCATTATTAGAAATAAAATGTTTATATTTAGGTAAATATTCACATATTTTTGTTAGTCATGTACATTCAGATATTAGCAGCCTTTAATCCTTTCGAAAAAATGTAACTCGGCTGCGTCTCGAGTGCCCATTTTTTGTGGATTAAAGGCTAGTTAATTCCCTTACATAATTAATAACTAATTAAGTATTTTGTAGCTTACAAAAAAAAAATAAGTCATTTGTCCTGTGAAAGTTTTTTGCCTATTCAGCAGTTATTTGATTTTAATACATTATTCTGTTTATGTTGCAGGAGCCAGCATGACTGTTACAGATGCATTGAAAACTTGCAATTACATTATTCAAGAAAATGGAATGTATGCTTTAAAAAAGAAACACAAATACTATGGTCAAATTCAATTAGGTTTAGCCTTACTAAATTTACAAAAATGTTTTTTACTAGTATATGCCTCATTTGATGAAAGTTTTCTTATCACTGAAGTCGAGTATGATTACGACTTTGCAAAGAGAATGTTAACCAAAGTCAGACACAATTTTTTTCATAAAATGTGGCATACACTTTGTACTGAACATATTTCAGCATAATACGTCATAGTCGAATCGCAATAACAATATAATTATTAGTTACATTAAGTAGTTGTAGTAGTGTTAACTAGTATTTGTTTATCAGTCAGACCAAATAAAAACCTTATTATTTTACTTTTGTTTTATTTTAACAGCAGAATAACAGAATGCTCACAGGAGAGGTCCGATATCCGATAGTCATGTATATTTGCAAGCTCAGGCTTTGGATGAACATATATATATACTCATTAAAAAGCGAGCCTCCCCTGTACAATTTCTGTTGGTCAGCGTAAACAGTGTTATTTTTTAGATATTGGATAAATTCGGCTCAAAAGTAGTTATTTGATCTCTTATCATTTAAAAAACGAATGGTTTAAATCAACCAACAAACATTTTAGGGGGTGCGCTGCTTTCTAATGGGTCCCTCTGTAAATGTCGGTCGGCACACCTGATGAACCTTGTCGGACCTTTCTGTCAACACGTATTCCAATTATTGTTCCTTAAAAAACATTATTTGCCATCTGTTAAAAATCGATAATCTGCTAATATAGGTGCAGATAAATTTGTAATTCCACAGGCAATAATAAATATGTCTTCAATTTTTGGCACTAAGGACCATTGTAATTTCCCACTTAAAATTTTGAATATTTTTATTCTTTGATTAACCCGTTCAATATGTACTCGAGCTGAAGCAATTTTTGAATTCAAAAGCGCCTCTTCAGAAGACAATTGTTTCTTATTCCTAAGAAATGGAGGTCTAATTAATTTAATTCTTTTCATGGTACAAATTTCGTCAATCAAAAAACCTTTGTCTACCATAACGGCATCTCTGCCAGTGTTGAGCTTATCAATTAACCTACTTTGTTCAAAAATAATTTTATCATGCACGTCCACCATAGGCATTACTCACAAAAGTTATTGTTCCAGCAGGTGATACTCCGGTCATAAATTTTATAGTAAGATGGCCCTTATACTGAGAGTAAAATCTAACGCGGCAACAAAGACATTTTGGTTTTTGGATACATATTTCTGTACAGTCTAAAATAACTCGTACATTATTAAAATCCTTAAAACAAAATGGCAAATTTTTCTTAATTTCTTCAGCATCGGGAAAATAAATTGTTGCCCTTAAAACAGCACTCAATGCAGGTAACATCTCTAAAATATACTTTTTACATAACTCGCCAGAAATATTAAACATTACCGCTAAAGTAACATACGTTAAATCAAGTTTTAATTTTATGAGTGTTAATATGACTCTCTCACGGATACTTAATCTATGACATCTTACGTCTTTGACAATGTTTCCAACAGAACTAACTAAACAGCTTAAGATTTCAAAATTATTTAAGCCAGTAAAACTGATTAAAGCACTGTTAGAATTTAATAAGTCACACAATGTTGAAATTTTAGGCATATTTACTTGAACACCTGCATCCCGTGTCTTGGTATCTTGAACATTATTGTCACATTTATTTGTAGATTTTAATAAATAAATGAGGGATTTAGCAGCTTCAATGTCTTCCTTAGAGTAATTGGAACACTCTCTGGAGTTGTCACATTCTTGTGGTGGATCCACTGGAAGCTCATTGTTTTTAGAAATTAGTGTCTTCAATATTATTTCTCTAGATTTAGATGAAGTGGAACAAACAAATCTAGCAGTACCAGATATAGGCAATTGAAGGGATGGACTTGCTGTTTTCTTCAGCATCTTGACACGTTTCTTATAGTTTCCTTAAATACAAAAATATAAATAAACCACATCTAATGTATGACACCTAACCTTACCTGATGAAAAATAATCTGTTTCGGTAAAGTGGCGAGAACAAACTTTCATAAATTTTGTCACACGTTTCCCTATTTTTAGTCTATGAATCCAAACTTTCCTCCTGTCGGTTAATTCCTTTTCACCAAACATATTTTCAACATACACTTTTTGGTCATTTTCTTCCGGGAATCGATGGAAAGATATCATATAGCTTGGGTTTCTTTTTGACCAAGAATTACATTATGGCACACAACAATAATGATTAGAAGGCATTATTATTATTATTAATGAAACACAATAACACAAATATTAACGACAAAAGTGGAGCAAAAACTAAATTTTGTTATTTCGTTTTCAGTGTGTTGCTCTGTGGCAGTCAAATTCAATGTCCAAGGAATTAATTCAGATATCACCGCTAGGTGTCGTAGTTCTTATATTGAAATCCGTATAAACACTAGCTAAATAAAATCCCGCAATATTCGTATAATTTACAGAGTCATTATCTAAATAAGTTTCAGTGAAACATAAAATACTTATACTACTATCACATAAATCCATTTCTAAATTATTAATAGTGTCCATATTTAAACATTGAGCATTAAGTAATAGTAAATTAGGCTTAAACATTATATTATTTGTTGTTGTCTTTTCTGATATTGAAAAAACCTACTTATGCAGGCTCCCGAAGGCCACACACTCGGGTCTATTGCCTTCCTAAAATTTTTTTCGTAAAGGGTCACTTTATACGAAGAGTACAGTTCAGGGTATTTTGCTGAGATTTGCTCGCATTTAACTTCCGGAAAATGTGTTTGAAGCATATTCTCCAATTCCTGTACTGTTGTATGCACATCTATCCTGTATACATGAAGAGCAGCCAGCTTAGGTACTCCTTTTATAGTTACATTTACATTGTTTCCTATAATTCTCTGTCGACTGCGTCCTTTAGAATATTTTACCTTTTTCCACTCGTTCTTTAATGATGGTTATGTTGTGATGACATTTTTGTGAACAAGTGTCTGTTTTTTTAAAAGAACAATATTTCCTGTATGTAAACAGCTGTGAAAGTTAAAATTTCCTTGAATTTTCCCCTATGCGATTCTACTCTTCATTTTTAGGATTATTTGTAACACATATGCTTTTCGGTAATAAATATCCTTTCTGCATCTGAACTACTACCGTAAAAAATTATACCGTATCTAAAGACAGACTCAAAGTTAGCATGATAAACTATTTTCAACGGATCTCGCTTTATGTATTGGGCTATAATCCTCATTGAATAAATTACATTATTTAGTCTTGTGGCAATATATTAGATGTGATCTTTAAAATTTAGTATCTATATAAACACCAAGAAACTTAGTACTATGAGTTGACTTAATTGCTGACATTGTAAAATTAATATCATGTACTGTTTCATATTGAGCATGTGTGGTTTTAAATACTACTACACCTGTTTTATCCTTATTTAAGATCTGTTTATTTTTAGTGAACCATTTATTTGTTTCAGATAATATATGCATCTTCCAAAAGTTAAGTAAAATTCACCCCGTTCATAATTATGCATAATTTACAATATTACATTTTCTATTTGTGTTAATTCATTTGCGGTACACCCAATGTCATTTCAACATCAGATCTTGCACCATGTCCGTCTTTGCATAGTGTCACTATCTGTTTTCGACCAGATAAGTACGATTTTATCCACCTTAGTGCGGAATTACGAATTTAGTAGACTGTCTGCTTAAGAATACTGCATTAAATGCACTCAGTATTCTCTGTTCACTGATTTTACTAGCCTTTTTGTTCTTGACATCACAAACTGCTAGTTAGACATTTGTTACTACCCTTCTATTTTCAAATTTGAAATTGCTGCAATCATATCTTTTTCCTTTAAATTTGTTCTAATAGCAAATGCTGCTGCCACTAGCTTAGTCTTGATTATATCTGTAGATATCTCTATTCTGGAATGTTTGATAGCCATTACATTGATGCAAACTTGTCTGTTAATACCGGTAATAGAAGTGATCAGATCCATTTCTCGTCAATTTTAAATTGTGTACGTTGTAACTTTTGCGTTTCAATTACTTGTCCAGCGTCAACATTAATTTCACCTTTGCTTCTATCACTTGATTTCGATCTTTTTATGTACCGTTAAGAGTTTTAGATAAACCTTGTAGTACCAACAAAATTTCTACTGTGAAAGCTGTCATAATTTTCCGCCCTTTCGATTTTGGCACATTTAACATACAATTTTATTCCATTCTTATTTCTGTAGAATTCAAATACATTGAAAACAAGTCAGTAAACTATCTCCATGAACCATTAGGGATCTGGGCTGGGCCCATAAGCTATTAGATTTTATTCAATTGTAAAACTACAATGTACAAACTTTTGAATTACAAGACAAGAACTGCACTTTATTTATTTTCTTTTCTTAACTACTACATTTTGTTAATATTTGATATCTTGATCATTCTTTATCAATCTGTACATCATATATAATGTACAGCTTGTACAGAGTGAAAATGGGGGTCATATTTATACCGAGGGTACCACTGACCTTTAGAGACATACATTTATTTTATCAAATTCCATCATAGTTATTTTTTACTTTTGTTTGGTAATTTTAATATATTGCTGTCAACTCTCATAATTTAACAGGCATGAAATTTTACACACTGCTACACACACCATACGATCACTAAATTCCACCTTAAGATTTAATAATAACTCGACAAAATAACCTTTCAGATCAAATACTTTCATGTAAATAAGCTGAAAACTAAAATAAGTTGTAATGATATGAAACTGTAATGTTGACCGTTTGTTTTTTTTGTTCATCTACCACCCTGTAGTCATACCATATAAGGTGCTCACCAAAACTAGGACAATTTGATTATGGTGACATGATTAACGTGGGTTGTATATAGGGTGTCCCATAATGATGTGAGCTCCTTTGGAGGGTGTGTTTCTTGGGTCAATCTTTCAAGATGGCTGAAAGTGACATATGTATGAAAGAGCTGTGTAATTATTGCAAGAGAAAAGCATCAAAAGAGTTATTAAATGTCCAAATTGTGACAGAATATATCATAAAAGTTGTGCTAATCGAGTGACTTGTTGTGAGGTCAATTTGATGGAACAGAAAATTGAAGAAATAAATGTAACAGGAGAAGAAAACGAAGGACGAAGAAGTGTTGTCTATTTCAAATGAACTATTAATAGAAAATCAGGAGTTGAAACAAATTAATAAAAAAACTTAGTGAGGAAATAATACAATTGAAGCAAACAGTAAAAGATGTTCAAAAGGAGAACGATAGATATAGAAGACGTGAGAAGAGTACAAACACAATGAACGAGCAAATCACAAATTTTATATTGGAGGAGGTAGAGAAAAGATGGAATGTGCTTTCAAAGGATCTAAATGCAATAAAATGCAGGTTGAATAATTTTGAAAGTATAATTGTAAATGATACACCAATTCAAAAAAAACAAGAACAAAAAAACTCATATGATGAGAATAAAGTCTGTGCTAAACAAAAAACACAGCAAGAAATAAAAACAAAAAAATTCCATAATTTAAATGAAGGCAGCTCACTCGAAATGGAAAATAAACAAAGACAAATTATGAGTGAGATAATAAACTTGGAAAATAGCCCTTTAAAAAATAACCACTTGGTTGCTAATAAACAAATAATTAGTCAACACTTGGATGAGATTCAAAATAATAATTGTGTAAACAATGGTGATTCTAAAGATTCTGGTTTTATTTATCCTAAAAATAGAAAATGGAAGCAAAAAACTGTTATAGGTGATAAAGAAAATGCAGGTAAGCTGAGGGCAGTTGATCCCCTCAGTTTTATATTTGTATCAAGATTAGAACCTAATACAACACAGGAAGATGTAGAAATGTATCTAAAGGATCAAGATATTATAGTTAATCAGTGTACAAAACTGAAGATTTTTTCAAACGAGATTGCTGCCTTTAAATTGGTGGTCAGAAAAGCTGATGAACAAAAGGTATACTGTGCTCAGACCTGGCCAAGAGAAACTATCATACGCCCCTATAATTCTAACCGATTGAAAAATTTTCAGAAGATCAGTCCTGCTACACTAAGAAGGTAACCACAAATACAGAAATCATATTCCATCAAAACGTTCAATCCTTGGGAAACAGTATACAGGTATTGGATTTAATGATGGAAAAAATAAACTGTTCTTTCTTGTGCATCACGGAGCACTGGAGAGACAGTGAACAAATTAATATCATTAAAATTAAAAACTATAAGAAGATAGCAGACCATTGTAGGAGCACTGCTTTGCATGGAGGATCAGCAGTATATGCCAGAGCTGACATTTCCTGTGTTCCTTTTGCAAAACTGGATAGTCTGGCGGAGGATTTTAATTTTGAGTGTTCTAGTTGTATTTACATTTAAAAAAATTCTAAATTTGTTATTGTAAGTTTATATAGGTCGACAAACGGTAGTATCGAAGTGTTTCTGGATAGGTTTTATCAGATGTTAACAATCTTAAGCAAGAATAATTTTATATATTTTATTGCAGGAGACTTCAATATAGATACATTGAAATGTAACGAGGCATGTAGGGACTTCAAAAATATTCTAAATACCTTTAAGGCTGTCTTAACCGTTAAGGAAGCAACAAGAATCACAGGTACAACAAGAACTTGTTTAGACAATATTATAACAAATTTTAGTGGAAAACTAGAGGGTAAAGTTTTTCATAATGGCATATCTGACCATACGTGTCAAATAGTAAGTTTCGAAATTTCTAAGACTATATTACCTGAACAATTTTTACAAATTAGAGATTATAATAGTTACAATATCATGAAGTTTTGTGATGTTATTAGTAAAGAGACATGGTTGGATGTTTTTGACAGGTCGAATGTTGATAGTGCTTTTGCACAATTCTTGTCTATTTTCCTGTACTATTTTAACATTCACTTTCCAGTAATAAAGGTACGTAAAACTAATACTAAAAAAAAATTCTTAACGAGAGTACCGGAGTTATTGGAGTTGAAAAAACAACTGGTGTTATATCAGACTATTGCGACTCGAGATAGTAGGTATAATATTGTATATAAAAAAATTAAAAATCAATATAACAATTTGGTAAACAATACGAAGAAAAACTATTATACAAAAAAAATTAATGAGGCTGATAACAAGTCAAAGGCCATGTGGCAAATCATTAATAATTTAACAAAAACTGAAAAAGACACAATTAAACCGAGTACAGGTAATATACAAGATATAGTAAATCGTTTTAATAATTTTTTCATAAACATTTCGAAAACACTTATGACTCAACAACCTCTAAATAATACAAATTTGTACCATAATCTGATTCAGTCTAATGTAAAGTCGATGTTTGTACAAGCAGTTACACATGAAGAAATAGTATCAACTATAAAAAATATGAAGAATAAAAAAAGTACGGGTATAGATGAAATTCCAGTGTCGGTGTTGAAGCACTGTGTGTATCATATAGCTGAACCTTTAAGTTATCTAATAAATTTGTCTTTTAAGTCAGGGATTTTTCCTAAAGAATTAAAGTGGGCTATTGTCAAACCAATTTTTAAGAAAGGGGACATAGATGTGTTGGCAAATTATAGACCTATCAGTTTAATGACATGTTTTTCAAAGATTTTTGAATCTGTGATGGCCTGTAGATTAATTTCCTTTTTTGAGAGGTATAGTTTGTTCTCAGAAAATCAACATGGTTATATGAAGAAAAAGTCTGTAGATACAGCTTTATACAGTTTTGCTAATGAAATACTCAAAAGCCTGGATGAAGAGGATCTGGCCTGTGGCATTTTTCTTGACCTTTCCAAGGCGTTTGATTGCATAAATCATGATTTAATTCTGCAAAAATTGTATAGGTATGGTATTAGGGGTAATGTATATGACTGGTTCTATTCTTATCTAGCCTGCCGAAAACAAATTGTGGAAATAGAGTATAATAATAACAAAATAAGATCAAGCGTCTTGGAATTGTCGGGGGGAGTGCCGCAGGGAAGTATACTGGGACCTCTTTTGTTTGTAATTTTTGTAAATGACTTTAAAAATATCATCTTCAATAGGAGTAAACAATTTACGGTTAATTATGCCGATGATACAAATTTGTTAATAAAGGGATCAAATTATATGGATATACTGAAAATGGGTAATGTATTGATGAATTCAATGAAACAGTGGTTTTCTGAGAACAGGCTAGTTTTGAATGATAATAAAACGGATTGTATCTTATTTAAAGTTAATAACTCACTAGAGACCCCATTGAATATTACCTTGGATAAGCAAAAAATAAATTTCTCTACGAGTGTGAAGTTGTTGGGTGTATATATAAATGATACAATGACATGGGCTAATCATATTGATTATTTGTGCAGTAAGTTGTCCACTGTGACTTATGCAATAAGAGTTATAAAGAATCAAGTAGATATCAACACTTTGAAAACTTTGTATTATGCAAACTTTTATTCGGTAATTAGATTTGGAGTAGTTATATGGGGAAACTCTTCAGACTCTAACAAGATCTTTATATGTCAAAAACGAGTCATAAGAGTAATGTTCGACATGAAGGTTACAGACTCATGTCGAGGAAAATTTAAAATAAATTCTCTGCTAACCTTAACGGCCATATACATTTATGAGTGTATGAAATTTTTATTAAATAATGAAAATGAATTTGCAAGATGTGAAAAAAATCATAAATATAGTACCAGGTTTAGAGATGATTATTCTTATCCAAAACATAATAAAACAGTTGTTCAGCGGGAACTTTCTACCAATGTATAAGGATATATAAATCATAAAAGAAAATTTTTGAGGTCCTTGCATGCCTTTTTGTGTCATATAGAACCATATTCGATGTTCGAATTTTATCAAAAATAAGTGCTTGTTTAATGTGTATTTTGTTTTATATTTTAATAGAGGAGTGTGTGTTATGATATGAAAGAGTGCGTGTGTATGGAACTGAGAAAGTTAGGTGGTGTGCTTCTTGACTTGTTTCACAGACTCAAGACATGTATGTTTTTTTTACTCTGCTGAAATAAAAATGTACTTTACTTTACTTTATTTTAGGGGTACTTTCGATAAAATTTGTAATTTGAGCCCTCCTTACAAGATAAGGGCTTCTAAAAAATTGAAAAAATTTGGGTTTTCATTTTTTTTTCTCAAAAACAGTTAAACTTATAAATCTCAAAATCGGTGACTACATTTAGTTAATTAAGTTACATTGTTGAGTATGATTTTTATTTTTACGAAATGTCTTGGCAATTAGAACTTTTTATTCTAAACGTTTCTCGATATGAAAAAATTACAGTAAATAAAAACAATCAATTTACAAAATTTTCCCCCTCTTAGTATTTTTATGCACACACGTTTTCTTTTAAAAAAATAAAATCCACATGCGTACATATAGTCGGGTATGGAATATGCAAGCAAAATAATTCATATGAAATGTAGTAGGCTGCTGTCACTTTGATGGTTTCATTGTTTGGATTGTCATTAACAATTAATGTCAGATATCTACCACCAAATTAGTTATTCTTTTCTGTTAATTTCTATTGAAATTATGAATTTTTAATATTTCCAACGAAATCAAAAATTCCCGTCAGGTACTGCGTAGTGTAAATTTAAATTTTTTTATGAAGATTTCAACTATGTGATCGACATCTGGGGAGGGCATTTTGAACACCACATGTAAACATAAAATGTAGTTTCATTTCTATGTATTTACAACAACAAATATTAGTCAGTGTTCCTTACCGACTGCCACATTAGCCACCATATTTAAACATTTTGCATTTCGCACTTTCCAATTTCTGAGTTTACTACTTGATAAAAATGATTCAAATTTGGCACATATGTCTAAAATTAAAACCACCAGCCTACTACATTTCATACGAATTATTTTACTTGCATATTCCACACCCCAGGATATGTACGTATGTGGATTTTATTTTTTTTAAAGAAAACACGTGTCTGCATAAAAATACTAAGAGGGGGAAAATTTTGTAAATTGATTGTTCTATTTACTGTAATTTTTTCATATCGATAAACGTTTAGACTAACGTCCTAATTAAAAAAAACAACAGAGGTTGGTGGTTGCCACCCTTGTAGACATTTGGTAAAAATAAAAATCTAATTCAACAATGTCACTTAATTAACTAAATGTATTCACCGATTTTCAGATTTATAAGTTTAACAGTTTTTGAGAAAAAAAATGAAAACCGAAATTTTATAGAAGCCCTTATCTCGTAAGGGAGGACTCAAATTGAAAAATTTTATAGAAATTACCCTCCCTAAAATAACCCAAGGAACACACCTTCCAAAGGAGCGCACATCATTATGGGACCCTGTATATGATGTATGTACAGAGCAATTCAAAAGTGCTTTGAGAAATTTCTAGTGGTGATTATTGGCATTATTTTAAAACAAAAACTTCTTATAAATGATTTTTGGTGGCTTTTTAACAGGGTGTTGATTTGATAAAAATAAATAAATAATAATAAAGTTTTATGAAATTTGGTAAATGAAATAAGCACCTAAGCACTTTCTTAAATTTAACCAGTGGCTTCTCTACGGAATTTCACTATCATATTACCATCAGCAGCATGTCTTTTAAATGAGACAGTTTTTAGGTATAGGCATTTATTATTTAAATTATATGTTTGTTTCTCTCAAAAATCATTGATTGATGATTTTCGGTCAAATTGACTACACAGTCGATCCAGTTTATTTTATTTTTTGGATTCCACATACAAAGTTCTCTTCATCTCAGTATAGAGGGACTACTTTGCGGGGTAGAGGACAAATCAGGAAATAGCTCTATTAAACCTGTTTGTACATTGAAACATTTATTTTTGATATTTGTTCATTTTATATTAATAAAAAATAAGATGATATAAAATTTTAGTACGGAAACAAATTTACAATTTAAAATGGTGACGTATTAAGTGCAGGATATAAAGAAGTATTGCTTTGGTCGGCAATTGAAAGATCCGTATAAATGATAGGATAATATTGAATTCTTCCACTAGACCATCCAATAGTTAAACATGCACCTGCTTCAAACTGTTGAAGAAAACTTATTATGCTAGGTTTTTCTTCAGGTAATCCTATAATCAATGAACTAAAAATAAAAAGTTCATAAAACATTCATTCATAATCTTTTTTTTTCAATAATTGTAAATTTTAAACTAGCTACAATGTGTGAACCTGTCTAAAAAATTATAAAGTGGCACTATTTCGATTTTGGCAACAGTACATTTAGCTTCCTAGTAATTTTCTTACCGCACTTCATTAGTATAAGGAAAATTGATTATGGGACATGTATTATGATACATTTTTAGTCTAATTTGGACAAACAGATTATGATTTTTAATAGTTTTAAGAATAATACAAACTAGCACGTATTTTTTTTTGGCAAAATCTATTTTTAATGGAATAATATACAGGGTGTTTCAGTTTGATATATCACAAACACGTGAGCATATTTTGGGAACAAAAATAATAATAAAAGTCTGGTAAACTTTTGTTCTAACTTCCTTCGTTATGAAGATACAGGGGGTTGAATTTTTTCTATAAATTAAAATTTTCTTTCAAAACTTTTAAACGGATTAAGATTTTGTTATCAAATTTGGGGTACTATGTAAGCCGAGGATATTGCATTTGCTGCCAAAATATGGCTCTTTAAAATTAAGCAGTGGCGTAGATACAGGGTGAGTCTGTCACTTTGGGCAAAATAAATATGTTGGTTAAATTAAAAAAGTGATCATTTCATTCATAATTTTACAATTGATTTCTAATTCTTCTTCTATTTTTTTTGTGTCTCTCATAGTTTGGCCACAAATTGAAATGTTTATGTGGAGCAAAATTGTGCTATTCGATTGTTAATAGCTATTGAACATATTAACTACAATAAGTAATATATTTTGCTTACTTTTGAAAATTTCTGGCGCAGTAATAATTTATGTATCCTATTGCCATAATCTTAAGAAGAAGTATGTAGTAGTACTTAACACATTATTTGTCCTTTTTATTTAATTAAGATAATATACATATGATCAAAATTATTATAAGAAAACTTCATGTAAGATAAAATCAAAACTTGTTTCAATATAATTTATTATTATTAAATATTCCTATCCCTATCTAATAAAAATTTACAATAATTGTTCGTGTTAGTGCCGTCCTTGAACTAGGATGCACGCTTCAGCTCGACATAAAACACTATTTCAAGAATACGGCGCCCATTTTAATAACTTTTCTGCAGATCCAATGCAACCGCACTAATCTTATGTGAATGAAGCTTTAGGCTCTTCTGCACAACGGTTCAGCAGCCAGCGACAAAATTGTTGTTGAGGTGGATAATCTGCTGGACTCAACTTGTACCTTTTGAAAATGAAATGGATACAGCTGTTGATTCGAATTGTGCGCCAGACCGTTGTATGACTTACGCCCAGTTCAGAGCTAATTTTTCTGGTGCTTGTCGTTGGTTCCCTTTCCACCATTTTAAGAAACTGATCTTCAAAATTTGGTTGTCGGGGTCGCGGTCTCTCAATAGCCCCTATACAAATTCCTCTTTCCCTTAAATGCGTGTCAACTGCCTGAAATACCCTTCGGTCAGGAATTCTTCTCCCAGGAAAGTTTTCTGCATATAATCGTCTAGCTTCAACAGCATCCATACATCAAATGCATATCTGCATACTCTTCATTCGTAAATGCAACCTGTGCCATTATTGAAAAACCACAGTAATCCGTAAAATTGAAACTTAAAATATTGCTAACTATTAACTTAAAATATTACTGTTATAACAATTAAAGCACATAATTTTGTCCAAAGTGACAGACTCACCCTGTATCTACGCCACTGCTTAATTTTAAAGAGCCGTATTTTGGCAGCAAATGCAATATTCTTGGCTTACACAGTACCCCAAATTTGATAACAATATCTAAATCCGTTTAAAAGTTATGAAAGAAAATTTTAATTTATAGAAAAAATCCCAAAATATGCTCATGTGTTTGACATATCAAACTGAAACACCCTGTATATTTTTCACAAAGTAGCAGAATGTGCAAAATGTAAATATTATATTAAAATTTAGTAAAAACTAAGCGATTATCCGATTACTGCAATAATTGAAATTATTTGGTTATCAGTTATGACTAACAAATGATTGTTTTTCATTTGTTCACTTCCAACTTGAGAGTTCAAACTAGAAATTTGAATCCACAAATGATACATAATGACAAAGGCAAGTGATTAACAATCACAGAAATGACCATCACAGTTATTGCATTTATAGCCATCCATATGGATTCATATCTATTCGTATTGATACTGATAACCGTAACATAACTGCTATGATAAAGTACGACTGACCATATTTTTTGAAACCACTTGAATACATACTTGGTAATCGGTTATTGAATTAAATTGATTTTTCGCAACACTATTATTATACATATATTGTTGCATTCAGAAAAAAAATTGTCTATTAGATATAGTAATTTTTACCAAACATAGTAAACAGACTGTATTTATAAGTTATGTTTGCCGAAATAAATACTAAATCTAAATAACATTTTTTGGTTTTTGCATGAACATAGAAAAAATATTGTATGCAACTCGTACAAAAAGTGCTTATTGCACTCGACGTGTTGTCCTACTCGGCCTGACGGCCTCGTTGGACAATTTTACGTTGCGTGCAATAAACACTTACTTTTTTAAACTTGTTGCATAAATAACTATTTAGGCTTCCTATTTAAATAACTTCAAAACGGACCCGTATTATCACATTTACTCACCTGGGAATAACTTGCAGTATGGGCTGTCGAACAATGCTGAATATGGCTACACAGTTAGTATCTTGAAATAAAACAGCTAAATGTTTTCCTTTTGGATCACTTTCCATACACTGAATTAATCCTCCCACAACAACACCATCAATGTCAATTTTAGTTGTGTCAATCAGAGGTATAGCTTGACTAGAAGATGTTTCAGCATTTGATGTGAATATTTGGTCAGTTTTTATAATGAGACCATAAATTACAGCTTCTGTACTTGTTGCAAACAATAAATTTGTTCCACAATTTGACCAACAAGCTGTCTGCACTCTACCATCAAGCACAGTCCATCTTTCACTTTCCCATGTATAACAGTCCCATACTCTAAAATTATTAAAAAAATTTCACCATAATAAAAAAATGTTTTACCCTTTATGTAATCGTTTTTTATATATTTTTAGGTATTAACAATATTGTGTGGAACTAACTACTCTGCAGACTAAAACCCCGACCTGCCTTGAATTACACCTACATTATCTACCCATATATTCTCTATTATTAGCTTTTGTAACATTTTTACTGCATTAGAAAGGTATTTTAAGCTAATATATATCATATCTTGCTGAAGAAGCAATCCTGAAAATGCAGAAATAGGTCAGATCTCATCTATTGTGGTTGAATTTTCGAGTTCCCACAGTTTCAAAAGTGAACTTAGATATTTATAGATTTACAGAATGTTTTCATTAATCCAGGTTAGTAAATTTAGCTAGATTATTTTTTTTTAGATAATTATTGAATAGAGCTTTGTCTGTGGAATTGTTCATTAGCATACCTAGATGTTTGGTATCAGAGAGCATACATATGATTTCATTGATAGGAATTGTAGGAGATTTGATATATATATCTATATAAAAATAAATCCAAGGGTAGTATATTTTGGTATATCTATATATATATGCTTAAAATATCTTTCTAATACAGTAAAAAATATCCAATCTTATTTCCATCAAACTGTTGTCAACCTGATATGTCTAACTTTAGTTTTGGCTGTCTGTTTAAAGTACTCGCTCTCGCCAAAAGACTTGTGTTTGGAGAAATTGCTCATGTTCCTTTAAAACATATTTTCATGTTTGGCTATAAAAAGGAACTATTCTGGAGCTGTCTGATTACTCTTTTGTGCTCCTAATGTCAAATAGGAACAGTATGAACTGATCCAGAGTGTGATAAATTGTTAATGAGGTAATGTCTCGAAAATCTAAAAGTCAGTAATCTGGATCCCTTGGTTAACCGGATTATTGTTTCCGGTACGTACTTTATAATCCAGATTTCTGATGCTTTGTTAATCCAAACTGACACACGTTTAGATTAGTTTAGCTATAAGCTACGCATGCCCTGCAATGGCTTCTACAAGAAAACACATAAATTGATATAGAACTACCAGTACTAGTTATTCTTTTATAAATTATGAGAAGTTATGAATGATCTCTTAAAGTCAGATTCATCATCAAACAGAAGGGTATGTGATAATTTTTAGAAAAGTTTTAGTCAGTAAAAATGATGAATAAATGGATGGAAACTTTTGTGTTAATAAAGCATTAATTCATATTTGCCCCGACAGCATTTAATTACACCTGAAAAACCTATAGTAAACACCATCACCAATTTTGAACTTATTAACTCTCCAGTATGTCTGGTGGGCTGCTGACTAGTCACTTTAGTTCAAGTCAGTGGCGACTCGTGGTATCTAGACTGGGGTAGGCAACAGCGACGTATGAGGCAAACCTTACTAGTCTCCAAATTTAAAATTTTCAAGGTCATGTATTTCCTGACACTTCAGAATTTCAATGTAATATTCATTTACACAAAAATATAGATTTTCACAAGGATATTTTTTTGGAATTTGATGTATTATTGAAATAATAATATTTATTCACCAATTATTGAGGGTATAAATAAATTAGAATAAACGAAAATAACGAAATATATTTTTTATCGGATTTTAAAACATTAAGTGATGGTGTAGAACGTCCTTTAGGCAGAATTTCCGGACGATCATCGTCTTTTAGTCGAGAAAATGGAGTTTCTAGTAATGATCAAATAATAATAATATCTCTACCCTCATTCTAATCACAGGGATTAGCCCAGAAGTCGGAGACTTGTGCGGGAGAGGGGGCGGCATATTATTATTAAGCAGGCCGCATTTGCTCCCAGGAACGACTTACGTTGGTAGGCCCTAACCACTATTCAGTGCAGGAATGAAGGAAACCTGGAAAACCTCATTAATTAGGGGGGTGGTCAAATATCAACCGGCATCAATCTCTCACATTGACCCAAGCTAACATTATTCCACCCTACCATACCCACAGAGAGGGTGCCAATCCTCTCCACGAATATAGCTTATATACGGTCTACTGGCAGCTGGGCTCGAACCAACTCCGTCTAGTCACCTCGATTCAAGTACTAACGCCTTAAACCGCGCGACCACTGACCGATCAAATAATATCATACATAGGATTTTCGATTTTGTTGGTATTGTCTGGTATTTAAAATAAAATATTAGAATTAAGAAGTCCAAATAATACTTATCCGTATAATGTACGTCTTCTTGGAGTAAACTGCACTACACGAGCTGCAATTACTATTAATTTACCCTATATTCTTAAAAGTTCTAAAACCGTTTAGTTTTTTTAACTTTACACTAACTGACACACTTGTTGAATTTTGACAAGCAGTTTTCTTCTTTTGTTTCACCACTCCATACTGCTAAAATCAGAAAGAGATGGAAAGTGTCTTCGGTTCGGATCTGCCAAAGCACGCTCGAAGGCGATTGATGCATTGCCTTCAGCAGACGCCTGACCTGCAATTGTTTTTCCATCACAACAACGCGGTTTGTCGTCTTACCGAGATATTCCTGACGCGGAGACAATCGAATTAACAGGCGATGGGATGGAGAGCCTAGCCTAGTCTGGATGTTCTAATTTTAGTTCTACAGCATCATGAATCACGTTTCTAGAGATAGAGAAGATAAAATTTTTAGTTCTTTTTAAAAAGTGGTTGCAAATCTCAAGGCTTGAATTTTATACAGTAATAGAGCATATAACTTTGGACCAAGGTAAGTATGACTTTTTGTACTATTCCTTTATTTCTTTTGAGTTACAAATGTTTTGTTTTTGTTTCTTGTATCATAGGTATGTTCCGTAATTATTAATTTATTTTTATTTTTATGTTGGTATATAGTTAGAAAGTAAAAACAGTTGTCGCAGTTCCATCAAGTATGCTTCAGACAAAAAGTCATCAGAAGAGTAAGTACGCATTTTTTTTTCAACATAATTTTAATAATTGTTTTTGTACTATTTCAAGATTTCTTAAAATACTTTTGCTTACATTTCCCCAAACCACAATTCCATAAATTAGATGCGATTGCACTTATGGCGTATAAATTATTTTCAGTGAATTGGAGTCAAGTATATCTCTGAACAATGTAAACCTATCAAATAAAAATCTTACTTTCTTAAAAACATATTTAATATGTTTATCCCATTTTAAATGATTATCCAACATCATTCCGAGATACTTGAATTCTGTGACTGAACTAACTGTAATATCATGTGAGATAGTTAAAAACTGAAAAGTAGGTAAGGAACGAACATCAACATAATTATGCAAAAATCGTGTTTTATCGTAATTTATTGTAAGCAACATTGAGCTAAACCACTGAAATATTATAGCTAGATCTTTTTCAGCCTTTCTTTTAACAGTTTCCCAGTCATTGTCACTGTAAAACAAGTATCATCAGCATATGCTATGCTTCCCCGAAGTCTCTAAACAAAATAAATCATTTAGAAATAAATTAAGCAGTATAGGCCCCAAAACGGGGCCCTGGACCTGCTTTTTCCAGACAATTCAGCAACAAATCATGGCTTACAGTGTCAAACGCTTTTGATAAATCTATAAAAACACTAAGGGACTTTTTATTGTTATCCATAGCTGAATATATATTGGAAGTTAAATTAAGAATTGCAGCTTGTGTAGAAACTCCAGTTTTAAAGCCATACTGTCTAGGTGATAAAATACGATGAATCTCCAGGTAGGTACATAATCTTTCTTTTATTATATTTTCAAAGTGCTTAGAGATAGATGTTATCATTGATATTGGTCAAGTTTTTAGCGCATGGGGAAAGTAACCTTGTTCAAAACATTTGTTAAACAAATACATCAGAGGTTCAGCTACAAATGAAGCTACACATTTCAATAATTCACTAGTAATGCCATCTTCACCGGGCGATTTATTATTTTTAAGTGATTGTATAATATTTTTTATATCAGCTATTGTTGTTGGCTTAAGAAACATGGATTGAACATGTGTAAGATAAATGGAAGTTACATTTACTTCTGATTGATTGTTAAATTTACTAGCTAGTTTCTGCCCCACAGCAACATAATGACTATTAAATATGTTAACTATAATTGGTTTATCTTTTATTGTTTTTTCGTTGTGGTTTACATACTGAATATCTGTTGATACCTTTCTAGATGCAGTTAATTCATGTACCGTTTCCCACAATGCTTTATTGTGATTTGAATTTTGCGCTATTCTGTTTTTATTATAATTTGCCTTAGCAGATTTTATAATGTCACTCAAACGATTTCTATAAAGTATATATCAATGTTTTAATTTTTTGTCAAATGTTTTAAATTGCTGATGATTCATTTTATCGCTTTTTTTTTTTGATTTAATAATTGCTTGCGTTATCCAGCTTTTGCGCTTTATTTCTAGTTTTCTTAGGCAGCAAGTGGAATTTTGAACCTCTTTTGTAATATTATTTAAGAGTTTCCCAAAACCCAATTCCATACTAGATAGATTTCGTTATAATTGATTTTTGCCATTTGCTATATTTATATACAGGGTGAGTCAGTCATAATGTCATTAATTTTAACCACGAATTCGGAAGGCAGAAAATTGAAAAAATTTTTTTACTCGACCTTTAAAAATAAACAAATCACCCTATAAAAATCGGTAACACGACGCTCCTGGTACGCTCAAACTTTCTGATGTCGCAGCCATATGATAATCTAATTCCGATGGAAGGCATCGTTGCCACATGTTTACATACATAACGTCGTCTAACACTTCAGCGTGCGTAATATTCAAATTTGCCACCATTTAGTCGCACTTTCCGCATTTCTTTCCCCCAGATTTAGAGATCACACCACACATTTAGAGGGGGGATGGAGAGAATACGAGCAGTAGTTTGTTTATTTCGGTCGTGTATTGGTCGTAAATTCACATCACAATGCCTAATTTTACTAATTTAGAATATGCGGAAATGCTAGTTTTATACGGGGAATGTTTACGAAATGCGAATGCCGCTGCTGTCGAATACCGGAGACGTAGACTCACCCAAGTGCGCGAACCTTTGTCCAAGTGTTTCAATGTGTTCGCGATACGGGATGTGTTAAACCGCACCGAGAACTTGCTGGGCATCCTCAAAATGACTTAAATGAGTTAAATGTAATAGAAGTTGTTTTAAATTTAGTTGAGGAGGAACCTACAATTTCTACAAGAACCATTTCAAGGCGATTGGAGATATCCCAAAGCAAGGTCTGCAGAATATCAAAATTATTAAAAATAAATAACCTAATATTCGAAAACATTTATTTATTCATTTACATTTGTCTTTATTAAAAAATAAATCAATATTTAAGGAAAATTCATTCATGTATTACAATCGTTTGCAATAATAATGACACTCTCTTAAAACAGTTTTTGAACTTCTGGAAGTTCTGAATAGAAATATCATTAAATCTCTCTTGGTAAGTGAAACAACTAATAACTAATGTTAAAAATGTAAAGCAGATTTCAATACGAATACGTCAGAAGTTCAAAATAAATTGCAAAATTCATTTTAGTGAGTGTCATTAATATTGCAAACGATAGTACCTAAATGGCTTATTACTCAGTTTATTATTAGATACGTTGGAGTTTTGTAATTTCAATATCAAATACTTTTTTAACAAACCAAGCTAATTTCTTTGGAGTCATAACAGTCACATTTCGTCGGACGAAAATCCACACGCTACTCGTCGGTTTAGCTTTATTGTTCTCAACGTATGGGCAGGAGTTTACGGGAATCATTTGATTGGGCCGTATTTTCTACCGGAGAACCTGAATGGACCGCGTTACTTGCAATTTTTAATAGAATTGATTGTAAAGCGTTCATTGAACATTAACATTTTAAATTATTATTGGCTGAATTGAGCAAGAAATAATATGAGATTCTAAAATAGTCAGTACAATCGTTTATTTATGATGTCTAATGCCTAGGTAGGTAGGTACTAGAAAAATATTTCAACTTGGCAACATTGCATCAGATCGACATCGAGTTGAACTGTCAGCTGTAACCGACCAAGGCTGTGAACGGTCAGTGACAGTCTGAAAAGGGGTTTAAATAATGATTTGAAAATATTTTTTAGTGTAAATATGCATTTAGATTTTTTTTTAATCGCGTATTCGCATTATACTCATTATTCCCTATCTCCTCTTAAAATTAATGACATTATGACTGACTCGCCCTGTATACAGGGTGTCCGGTAACTACGGGGAAAAATAAAGGGTTATACAGGGTTAACTATGACTTAGTACAAATATTTTAAGAGGGGATAGGAAAAAATCAGAATTAACGGTATCGCCCTTCAAAAAAATTCTAAACTTATTTATAAAGCGAAAAAAAAATTTTTTCAAAACCTTATTAACCCCTAATTTCTCGGCGACTATGCCGCCTGTCAGCTTCGAGGTTAGGTATGTTCTGCCAAAGTGAAAGTTGACAAAGGTAGTGACAGAGCACCGCGTTGCCACGTGTAACGATTTACGGCGCTTTTAAAGAAAGTTTTAATTACAAAATACTAGATTACTGAGAGTAAAACCCACCTTACTGATACTTCCAGGACTGATATTTGGAGATTTCAAGAAAGTTGAATTATTTTCTGTTTTCTAACTTGTTTACATTATAACTTGTTGTAAAAATTGTTATACTTGCTGGGGACATCTTGGTTTCCCTCGACCATTTCATAAATAAAAAAATACTTTTTTTCTGTAGGTATATCTATTGTAGTTTAAAAATGCTTTATTTTTATGTCACTAAGTAAAAAAGAAGTTTCATAGAATTTTAAAAAGCATGAAATTGGTTCTTTTTATTTTCAAGTTAGGTACATACGTATTTAAAACTCCAGCACGTAAAACAACATTCGTGGACGTTGTACAATTCGTACAAATGTACGAGGATTTGGCATATTCTGTCTATTTGGAAAACGTCTTTGATATTCTGCTGCTGCACGATATGCACGAATTTGAATGTGCGAAAAGCAAATACTGAAAACTAATAATAGTAACGCTATTAACAATTGTTAGGGTAATATTTTCTTTGTTAATTAAATAAATACCCAATAACGTTTTACTACTTTCTTTAATTCGCACTTCCTATCTTTACAACTCAACTCTGACACACCTCTTCCTCTTCTTCTTACATTCTTTCTGATCTACATTTTACAAAACATACATTTATGCCTACTTACTAAGAAATTTTTATTAGCAAAATAATTGTCCACACAATAATCGACCATGTTTGCATATAATAATATTGTAGTATTATTATTTTAAATATCCCGAGGCGTTCACAGTGCTCTGTAATATTACTTTTCTGACCACTACTGTTTGACATTTGTAGAGTATTAGACACAATGCAACCAACAACACAGAATAGGTTTATATCGACTGACAAGTGCTATGTGCGTGTCACCCATGTCACGGAGGAAATGTCAAAACAATACTAGAATGAAGAAACCCACGATCGTACATAAAAGAAGCTAATATTGATTATATTGATTGCCATAAGAATATTTATCTGAAGAATATTAAGTTCTCGGTGTAGGCGGACCGAAGACTGAACGATGGCGTTGACAATGTAATTTTAGTTTTCCGTTTTTAGTGACAGTTTCAGTTTTAAACGTTTTATTCATTAAATAATGAATGGTTGCGATATATTGGGACATGTGTAGTTTTCCACAATTTTCTTTAAACGTACATGGAGATATTTCCTAGAGTTGAGAGCAATGCAGTGGAGTGACCGTTATCGGACAAAATTTTATAAATTAAAAACTGCCACGGGTGTATTCGAAGTTTTCTGTTAGTATTTCTTTCACAATCAATTTTCTTAAAATAAATGGGCAATTTTATTAACTGCATCTACGCGAAGTGTGTATTTTGTGGAGAGTAATTCTGACGGACCTGTAATGAGTGAAAATGAAGTTTAGGCAGTTTGGAACGAAGGAACTAAAATGTAAGGCAAAATACTGTAGTTAACCGGATTAACTGTTATCTATCAGGTACTTAGGTATTATTATTAATAAAAATGTTTACTTTCGTTGTTTCTACATTCGGCAACGTTGGAACGTTGTGAGAAACGACCGCATGGTACCTAGTTGCACAGAACATATACCTAGTTGACATATGTAGCCATCTTGGACGATGACTGATGACATAGGCGCCGACTTTCCGTAGGAAAAGAGGGTTTTGCCCCATTTTTTTAACATCGAGCTAGAATTCCGAAATAAATTTTTTATTGTCTTTTAGGCCTCCTGAGCACGTGGTTAAAATTTTTGTACTTAGTCATAGTTAACCCTGTATAGAGCAGGTCAAAGAGTGCTAGTACTTCATATAAACTTTTACCTAGGTGCCATTGTTGAGCAGTTATTGTCACTCAAAGTAAGAAGTTGAAAAATGAATATTGTCCATAATTTCTAAAGGGTTACTTTGATTAACTTGAAATTTGGGATCAAAGCAACTCATTGAAATGTATTTGTGCATTTAAAATTGAATCAAATATTTTTATTATACAAGGACAGTCGAAATTATGTTCTAAAATTTACAACTTTGACGGAGCTGTCAAATTTGACATTTTGCCCTCGCAGGCAGATAGCCCTGTTACTTTTCTACAAATAAGGTATACTTCATAACTTATGAAAATGAATGGTTCCCAAAATAATTAAATTTTTGTATTTTGTGTATAGCTACAATCGGGACACAACGCAACAGAAAAAAGTTAATGAAACATATGGATTAAAAGAGGTTACTTCATTCTCGATATGTCCTTCATCTAGTTCAATGCACGTCCTTATTCTTTTAAGATTATTTTGTTGCACTCTAAATAGCATTTGTGGATTCTGCTTAATTTCATTACAATGATGTTCTATTCTTGCCATCAACTCTTCTCTTGTATAAACCGGAATTGAATACACCAATTCTTTTAGGTAACCCCAGAAGAAGAAGTCAAGGGGGTTAAGATTTGGTGACCTAGGTGCCCATAAGTGTGGTCCGCCTCGACCAATCCACCTATCACCAAATGTTGCATTGGGGTAAAGAGACCTATTAATTGGTTACCGATTAATCCTGCCCATATATTAACTATACATGTTTGCTGGTGTTTGCCTTGAATGACTAAATGACGGTTTTCATCACACCATGAATGTAAATTATGGGAGCTCATTATTTCGTCTCTGGTAAAATCTGCCTCATCCGTAAACAATACAGATCCAACAAAATTTAAATTGTTTCTTTGTTTTCGCGAAAACCAATTGCAGTAATTTAATCTTGCTGGATAATCTTCCGGTCCCATTGCATGTACTTTTTGATGTAATAATTGTTCTTTAGAACCTGTGAGCTACCCACTTAGTGGTTCTATTTTGCCTTGAAAGTTTTCGTAGGCTTGTTGAAGGATCTGCCTCTATTTGATCCAAGATTTGTTCTTAAATATCTGCGTTTCTGGCATGTCCAGGGACTCCTTCCCCACCACGTCGTGGCAATATGCTTCCTGTATAGCGAACGGTTAAAATAAATTTGTAACTACATTTCTATTCATTTATACCTGTTTCCCTTTGGCGACGATCACATCTTTGAAAAGTTTTCCGATTTGGTACATTCCTACCTGGAAATCGTACCGAGTAAATTCTTTGAGCTTCTAAAGAATTGCAATGCGCTTCTCCATAAATCAAGTGCATATCTGCATATTCTTCATAAGGGTATTCCATTATTTTATTTTATTTTTCACTAAAAGGGGCATTAATTTTAATTGCCTTAATGCTTATCACCTTTTACGCGTCTCCTGTCACATTTAGCAACCTACTAATTTGATTATAATAATGTGATAATTAATTTCCCTTCCTACACAAAATAAGAAAAAATTAATTATCTTGACAACCGTTTATTTTTTCATAACTAATGAAGTATATCTTTTTTGTAGAAAAGTAATAGGGTTATCTGCCTGCGAGGGCGAAATGTCAAATTTGACAGTTCCGTCAAAGTTGCGTAAATTTTAGAACATAATTTCGACCGTCCTTGTATAATAAATAATATTTGATTCAATTTTGAATGTACAAAGATACATTTCAATGAGTTGCTTTGATCCCCCAAATTTCAAATTAATCAAAGTAACCCTTTAGAAATTATGGACAATATTTATATTTCAACTTCTTACTTTGAGTGACAATAACTCCTCAACAATGGCACCTAGGTAAAAAGTTTATATGAAGTACTAGCACTCTTTTGACCTGCTCTATATAACCCTTTATTTTTTCCGTAGTTACGGACACCCTGTATAAATAATAGTCATAAATAAATTATTACTTATAAATTATATTAAATATTTCTGTTTTATTAGATGATGTTAACAGTTGCGCATTACATACAATTTTAAAAGTAGGCGGCGCCTACCCTGCCTACCCGACCAGTCGCCACTGGTTCAAGTATCAAATTTCAAAACCGATTTACCAAAGACCCTGGATATTGTACACCAATTTCAGGATACACATACAAGAAATAAATGCTTCCAAATTTAAAAATATACACAGACTATTTTATTAAGGATACATGCAGATGCGTTGAGCAGTGAGTCGCGTGAGAGCAAACTGCAGAGTAGAAAAGTGCAAAGACACAGACGCGTTCAGTGGCACGGGCGGAAAATTTTGCATTGTATATGGATAATGTGCCATTGAAAATATGGCTTATAACATTTATGTATAACAATACAGTATATTAAAGTTTGTATCTAAATATTACTGGTGAAAAATTGATATGCTTTGTATTTATATTTAAAAACATAGATAAGTATGTACACATTACTTATGAGAACACTTTACAAATACAGATAAATTAATTAATTGTTTAATATCAATTTTATTATTGCAAATAAAAATATCAGCGAGTCTCAGAGTGGCGAAATCTGACAAGTCCGAACTTGACTTCACGCTACCTATCATGCATGCTCTTGTGCACCAGCAGTGATCAATTTTAAAAGATTTTTGTTGGCATTTTATAATGTTTTCAAAAGAATTAAGTTAAAAATTCAAGTTATATCTTCACGTATTAATAATGCAGCTAAAAGTTGATTAATTTTGAGTAAATAAAAATATATAGGTATACGTACCTACACAATTACATTTGAAAGGTAAATATCCCAATAATATATGATGTTTAAAATCCTTCTGTACCTAAGTTAGTTTGTATCACATTTTAAATATTTACTCTTGACTAATACACTACTTTTTAATATAAATTAAGCAAATCTTCAATATTTTTTGTTCATATATAACCAATATTTATATTAAACTTAACAGTGTAATAATTTGTGTACCAAATGAATTTTTGAAATTCTGGTTTTAAAGTTATCAAATAGGTACCTACTAAAAGTTTTTTAAATAATACTTTATTAAGCATATTTGGCTCAGTAAAACCCTTTTTTTACTTAAGAAATTCATTAATATAAAATACTATACAGGATGTCCAGAATTTAGCGACCCACAATTATAGGGGTGTCAAAGTAATGTCAGTACTTCATATACATTGTTGTCCTATGTGGCTTCCTTACGGATACACAGGGTTTCCATTAAGTAAAAAGTTAACTATTGATTTGTCATAATTTCTAAACTATTACCTTGACAACCTCGAGATATGAGTGATAGTAATAACTCATAATAATACAAGTTTCACTATTTAAATTGGAAATAAACATGCTTCGTTACACAGGTACGGTCAAAATTAAGTTTTAGAATCTATACAATTTTGACAGAGTTGCCAAATTTGACATTTTGCATTCACATTTCGATTCCCTTATCAATTTACTGCAAAAAGCTATATATTGTTTTATTCAATATCTTTTACCATTTTTGAGATAAACACATATTTTATGATGTATGTAATAATTTATTAATAATGAAGTTAATTATACATTATCTTTACTTCTCTTATATGCCCTATCACTTTTAACCTCTAGTTTCTGGTCACCCTCTATATAGGTATTCAACTTACCGAAATACGAGTCCATTAGAACAGCTAAATAATTTTTCTCCTGTTTGTGACCACATAACAAATATGTTGCCTGAACTTCCAGGCCTTTTTAATGAACTTGTTTTATTCAACTCAACATCCCAAACATATATTGTATTATCACAAGCAGCACAACTAACTAACTTGTCACCTTTCGGAGACCAGGCTATGCTCATAACGGGTTTATGGTTTGGTCTCTTCAAAAACAGTGCATTACTTATAGATGGCCTTGAAACCTTTAATTAAAAGAGCAAAACTTTTAAAAAATTCTACATCTAACTATGCGAATACATATCACAAAAAAATTATTAGCGTAGAAACTTCTAATTTTTTAAGAGATTGCAAATCACTGATTATTATATTTTTAATGGTTTTAGGCGAAGATACTGGCAAACATCATTAACAAATAGAGCAACAGAAAACTTTGAAAGCTACGAATTATATTTGAAATTCAATCACCTAATTTGAATCTCACGGAAAAAAATCCTCACTTTTTAAAAACAAATAATTTGAATTTTTTTTATCTAAAATAGACTTACCACACTGAAAATCTTTATTTTCTCATATATAACCAAGAGGTTTACTCTATATAATGATGTAAGATAAAAAGTCTAACAGATTTTTATTACAGTGATGTATCGATAATCCGAATCAATTAAAACCACAGTGATTCGGATTTTTGAAGAATCTGGATTATCAAAGCATTACTTTAACTTGTATATACATATATATGTACATATTACGTATTAGATGTATTCATGACTTCGGATTTGAAACTGCTGCTTGATATTGACAGTTTGTTGATGCTGTAGTATGTATGTATTCTTATAAACAACTAAAAATTATAAAAAATTGAATGACCTAGTAAACCCGTAAGCAGGGGAGAAATGTGTAATTTTTTTTTTAATCTGATTTTCAGAGCTCATTTAACTTTTTATAATTTATAGATGAACTGCCGTACTGCTAATTTGACATTAATTTCTCAAAGTTATGTGTTTTCTTGTTGGATCCATTGCAGAGAATGCCCAGCTTATATAGCTAAACTAATCTAAATGTGCATCACACATCTGTCTGTGTAGACATCACCCTGTCCTGTGAAATCTACATAGTGAGCAGGCGCGGCTCGTGCATATGAGCACAAGCGCACGTAAACCCCCTGAGAAAATTCACAAAAAAATTTAAATTTAATTTATACTTACTAAGTTACCTACTAACTTATATAAATTAAATATATAATTAGATATCTTTAATATAAATATATTATAATTATGAAGACAGTAATCTAACCATTTGACTCTAACTATTAAATAATTCGAGTGTTGACGGTGACTACGGTCCGCATCAGCGACTAGCGCATTGCCTTGGCAACAGTGTATCGCACGTGCTTTCATTTGGGTGGGGATTACGTCGAATGCATATGGTTCTCTAGCATAGCGGGCGGTGAGGTATACGGAAGATTTCGCTTGAAATCCCGCACAACTTTGGCGTGCTCGTGATCATTTACTGATTATTCTTTTAAGTATTGTTATTGTTACTATTCATTAGGTTTGTGCTGAATATTTTGTATTACGGTCGTTACACAATTACAGAAATCAATTAATTAACTATGGATATAAACAATTTTACTGTGGAATATTTAAAACTTAATTTCAATTCTCTGAGTTATGAGCAAAAAATTGAAGTCAGAAATGCAGGCAGACCTAAACCGGAAATTAACTTGCAGCAGACTACCAAGTGTAAATCTAGAGACTTTAATAGAAAATTTAAAATGGAAATATATGAGAAAAATGATTGGATTTGTGGGTGCAGTACAACCAATCGCTTGTTTTGTTTTCCCTGCTTGTTATTCGGTCGCGGCATTGCAGAACCAGCCTGGACAAAAACTGGAGTAACAGACTTGTGTCATTTGGCACAAAAAATTAAAAAACATGAAAATACCCAAGCTCACATTAATGCACAATTGGAAATGAAATTGCTGGGAAAAGTAGATATTCGGCAGCAGTTAGACAGTCCATACAGACGCAGTATTCAACAATAAAATGAACAAGTAAGAAAAAATCGGTATGTACTTTCAAAAATTATTAACTGCATAAAATTTTGCGGGGCTTTCGAATTAGCTCTTCGAGGTCATAACGAAAAAGACAGTTCATTAAATCCCGGAATATTCAGAGGGTATATAATTTTAGTGCCGAATTAGATGTAGCTCTAAAAGATCATTTTGAAAAATCTACTGTTTTTAAAGGAATTTCAAAAATAATTCAAAATGGGTTGTTAGATTTTATGT
Organism: Monochamus saltuarius; assembly: GCA_025584915.1. NCBI lineage: Eukaryota > Metazoa > Arthropoda > Insecta > Coleoptera > Cerambycidae > Monochamus > Monochamus saltuarius. The sequence goes on from CM046723.1 coordinate 39,839,277, forward strand.
TACAAATGGCCCAAAACCTTATTAAGGATGAAATTTTGAAAGCTGCATATGTGGCTGAAACAACTGATGTAGCGTGGTTTTCAGATGACTGTTGTATTTAGGTATATTCTACCAGATGGCACACCAGTTGAACGTTTTTGGTGTTTTACTAATCCCTCTGATCATAGTGCGGTTAGTCTATCAGAGTGTATAAAATCATGTTTGAAATAAGTGATCAATAAACCAGAAAAACTTATTTCACAAAGTTACGACGGCGCAAATGTAATGAGTGGATGTCATTCAGGTGTTCAAACTCTTATTAAAAATGAATACAAATATGCCTTTTATGTTCATTGCTTTGCCCATCAGCTAAACTTGGTTTTATCTCAAGCAACAAGTCAGAATCAAGAAGTACGTGTATTTTTTTCAAATTTAAGTGACATTGCAAATTTTTTTTCTCATTTCCCACAACGGGTAGCAATTTTGGATGAAATTGTTGACCAAAGAGTTCCACGGTCTTCTGCTACAAGATGGAATTTTAAAAGCAGAACGATAAGCACAGTATATGAATATCGTGAATTGTTGATTGAATGTATGGAAAAAATAGAATCGACTTCAAAACAAACTGTGACAATCAATCAGGCTATTTGCTATTTGCCGTATATTGCAGGATTTAAAATTTGTGTTCTGGTTAACAGTATTTCATCGGATATTGCCGCATGCTGTTATTTTGTATAATCAACTACAACAACAGATCCCGTAAAAGTACACGCAGCCATATCATGTTTTGAAGATTGTATTCAAAAAGAAAGAGATAATCTACGAACAGTTGAAAATGAACTTTCTGAATGTACTACTATTACTACTCAAAACAAGCAACGCCGTGTAAATGAAGATCCTTATATTTCAAAAATTGTTGCAGCCAAGGAAGTGTGTGATGTTATAATTACACATGTAAAAGAAAGGTTCTGTTTTACTAAACATTTGAATGCAGCTTTACTTTTTGATTCACACAAATTTCCACAATTCGAGAAGAATTTTCCATTGCATCATTTAAAAGCAACAGTAGAAGCATATCCATTTTTAGATGAAATTTGTCTCCAAACCGAATTAGAACTAATTTACAGAAGACCTGATTTTAGAAATATGTGTGGTGCAATTAATCTCTTAAAATTCATAATAGATAATAATCTTCAAAACATATTTTCTGCCACATTTACTCTTTTACAAATAATTGTTACTATTCCAATGACTACAGCTGAAGCGGAAAGAAATTTCTCAACATTAAAGCGCATAAAAACTTTTTTACGAAGTTCTATGAACCAAGAAAGACTGACGGCCTTAGTCATGTTATCTATCGAGAAAAAACTTATAGAGGATATGCCGAACTTCAATGAAGCTTTTATTGACAAGTTTGCTGCTAACAAGAACAGAAGAATGGACTTTATGTTTAAGCACTGTACACAATAACTTTTTAATACATTGAAATGGTTATATTAAAATTAAAATCTATTTGTTTTTGATTTTGTGAACCCCCGCCATTTTCGACCACGAGCCGCCACTGATAGTGAGTACATATTGAGATGCACTGATGCACGATAGTGCAATTATGATGCAAATCTGAATAGGGTATACACTCTGAGAACTTTGAAATACATGTGATTTATTTTGATTATATTTTACATATAAGTACACAATATTAATAGGGGACTAAATAGGGGAAAAGGGACGGCGTATATCCACGCCTAACAACGACTAGTTCCCTACTGACTGTCCTCGAGCCAGACTGTCCCACGTCTCACTCCACCTCTAGCTCCCACTAACACACGCGCACTACACTTCGTAACGTATCTTATTATTTTTTTTTTAATGAACCATCACAATATATAAACAAAAGTTGTGTTGACAAATCAGATTACCAAAGCATCAGAAATCCAGATTATAAAGTATGCATTGGAAAAAACAAATTATCTGGATAACTGAGGAATCCATATTAATGGTATTGGGATTATCGGAACATCACTGTATCAAATACACTCTGTTTAAGCTTAGTTATTCTTAAATCAAGAAAACAAAAGGGACAGTCCGTTATGATAGATAGATAGTTTTTATTAGTCCATATGTTAAAAATTACAACAAAATACCCAAAGGGTGTAGGACTTGTCACAAAAAAAATGTCATTTACAAAGACAATTAGAGAAATATAACTACAAAAAGAACAGAAATAGTATAAAAAAAAATAAAATATACCTAAGGGTACAAAATGACAATTAAAAGAAATATAAATATGAGACTACAAAAAAAAAGTAATAGTGTAAAGTTATGTTTAACATAAATTGCTTACCAATGAATTTGCATCAATATTCCACACTGTTATCCCATTTTCATGACCTACTGCAATTTCTGAATTGGACATGTACCTCCATGCTATACATGTAATATTTGTTTGATGTTTATATCTTAATAATGGGGAAATGGCATTATCATTACTAAAAATTCTAACACTGTCATCACAAGTAACTATCGCCACTTTTTTTATGTGAGGATGCCATGATATGCATCTAATTATATTGCACAACCAATTTTTTGTTTGAGAGAACTGATTTATAAGATTCGGACCACTATATTTCACATTAGGGTTAAATAAAATCCTTAATTTATTAATATATTTTAAAATATCTAACACCACAAAAGCTCCTTTGGAAATAATAATCTGATTATGTGCAGAGGCCGTATGTAAAGCTTCAACAAATCCTTGTTCGTAATAAATTTGTGTAAGTTGTTTTAGAAACGATACATTTACTGGTAGAAATAGTGCTTTTCCTTCATCCCTTGAGATAACTGCATGTAGCAAATCTCTTGTTATATGAATTTTTGGATAACATTCGAGCTAAAATAAATCAATATGTAGATAATTAAAAATAAGACATCATCTACAAATACTCGTAACTGCTATACAGGATGTTTCCTATTTGCGTGCAAAAAAAGTTTTCTCGACACTTTTATGCCCCTGGATTTTCTGTATGCAATTAGAAAACACTCTGTATATGTATAATCAATACATATATTTTTAACTAGTTGGTTCAATGCTCAGTTCAATAAAATTTACAATATAAGTAAACCGCTACACAGGTATTAGGCATTTTTTTAATTAATATTATGGGTGGAATTCATAGCTCACACTTAAGGCTTATTTCATATTATAGCTTTGCAATTTACCACACTTTAATAAGTTTCCATTTAGTTAATATTATAAAAAAAATTATTGAAGGGTATCTTATTTAAGTATACCTTAAATGAAGTCACACTTAAGTGAACTACTGACTATAATTGCCGCCCTAAGTACCACTTATCTTTACCTTTTCTAATATCACTGATAAAACTAAAAACTAATAAGATAAATTATAAAAATATATCTCAGCAATCAACATTTTTGCTCAATGCTCATTTTAGGCATTATGTAATATGTTACAGTCAATATAGGCATTGCATTACCTATGTTACATACATTCGAACGAAATAAAATCTATCAATCATCATAGGGTGTTTGGAAAAGTTAATACAAAAGGCGATAAAAGTAAAGCCAAAAAGTTTTTATAAACATTAGTCCTCCGAAGCAACGTTACTGAGATATGACCCTCCAAAGAGATCCAGGGTTCTCAGCAATTTTTCAGAACCAAATTCCTGACATTTCCAGGTTTTCCTGACATACTTTTTAAAATTCCTGACAAAAGCATACAAAATATCATATATTTTAAAACTTAAACCAAAGTAAAAACAAGTCAAATGATAAGGCATAAATGAGCCCATTCGATGACAAATAAGTGACATGGATATTTAATTTTATTAGAAATATTTATTTCAGTCATTGAACATATATTGTACTATGTTAAATATTAACAAATATAAATATTTAAGCAATCTAATAGAAATATGTATAAACAAACAACAAAACCAATAAAAATAGATTTTACTACTGAGCAAACAGCTAGGTATACAAAACAGCTAAAGCTGTGTTTTGCCCTTAAATGTATTCAAATCGGTTCAAAACATTATTGCATTGAAACAGTAACATCACACAGGTCGCTTTTTAAACCGTGATTAAAATGTCCACTGAGCCTGGCTTGTACTCTTTAGATGTTTTGCTAAGGTCTATGCAGCAGTTGCTAGATAGAGATTTCAAAATCGGTGTGATTTAAATTTTCAAATTTTATGTTTAAAATGATTGATATTTTTATATTTCTTATCTTGTTTATTTAAGCGGAATTGGTTGTGGATTATTGTATGTACCTCTACAAATTTTAACGTATTCTTAGACATCTTAAATTACATTACAAAAGCATAATCCAATTACTTTTCTCTCCAAATTTCATTAAACCTATCACTCACGAACATGTAGGTAATTATTTGTTTTTGGTTTGCAGTTGCTAAAATCAATTCCATGTTTTTGTTGCAGATCTCACATATTTTCAAAATATATATACAAAAACATGAACAAGAAATATATTGTTAATAATTTCTACCACTAATAACAATTCTATTTTAATCCAAATCTAATGTAGCTTTGTTATAAATAAATTGTATAAACAATAATCAAAAAATGTGAGTGTGATGTTAAAGACACACAAATATTTGATGATGTTAGGTTTTGAAACTATACATTTTCTTGGTGCATTACATAAGTAACGTCACCATTGAATACGTTTTGAAACAGGCGATGAATATGTATAAAACCGCTATACAACCCAGATATATCCGTTTCTTTATATCAATCTGCGGGTACGTGCGATTAAAACAAACAGAAATAGGCACCTGGGTGCGTTCATTAAATAAAGAATTTAGACACGGCATTCAGAAATTTTCCCTGACGACAATAAAAATTCCCTGATTTTTGACAATTATTGGCACTTTCCCTGACAAAGTTCAAATTCCCTGACATTTCCAGGTTTTTCAGGTTTTCCCTGACGCTGAGAACCCTGAGATCTGTGAAAAACATTCTTTTTGACACTTGTTATACAGTGTGGAAGAAAAGTATGGAATAACTTCATTATTTCTAAAACAACAAAGTTTCATGAAATTTCCTCCAACCCGTCGATATTGCTTTTTAAAAAGACTCTTTTTTCTATACCAACGCATTTCCGACATTGATTTGTTTTCGCGTGATGACGTCATCGGATATTTTTTTAAATAGAACCCCTATATTTTTTCATCAGATTCTTGTAGAGCTTAACTTGCCGAATTCAAAAATATATAATTTCAACACTTTATTCCTTCAACTTTCCGAGAAAAAAAAAATAACCGATCCAATAAACGTTGCAGTTGACAGGTGTCAATTCTGATTAGATTTTGTTTAGCTGCCAGAAACAGTTTCTGAAGTGACTTGATTTAATTTGTTGTTTATCAAAAGATGTAATATTCTAACATGCAATCTAATAAAACAAAATAATAAATTAGGGGGTCAAATACGATTGAGGCAACCAGAATTTAATTATTAATTAATTAATTACTTATTGTTAAATTGTTTTAAAAATGAAGAGTCCTTATTTTGTGATACTGCCGATGAATTCACTATATCCATTTTACTCTCAATCAGCCCATCACAGACACAAATGGGAATATCCACATTTTTGTCAAGACGATTTTATTGGATTGGTTATTTTTTTCTCGGAATGTTGAAGGAATAAAGTATTGAAATTATACATTTTGAATTCAGCAAGTTAAGCTCTACAAGAATCCGATGAAAAAATATAGGGGTTCTATTTAAAAAAATATCCGATGACGTCATCACGCAAAAACAAATAAACGTCGGAAATGCGTTGGTATAGAAAAGAGTCTTTTTAAAAAGTGACGTGTCCTAGAAAATTTCATGAAACTTCGTTGTTTTAGAAATAATGAATTTATTCCATAGTTTTCTTCCACACTGTATAATATAATAAGTATGTAGATTACTATAATATAAATTAAGGTATCACACGTAATAATAGTTGGCTACATTTTTCGATAATGTTTAAAGAAAATTTGATTTTCTAAACAAAATCCAATGAAGTACTGAGCGACTAACATCAAAAAGAGGGTGAAATTATAGTCCTGAATAAATTTCAATTTATTTTCCTACTAGTTTCGGTTTCCTCAGCCATCCTCAGGGACATAATCAACTGTAATATATAACAAAACCTCAAAGCTTGCATACTACAGAAATCAGTTATATAAAACCAGTTTTATTTACAGTTAGTTAAATATAAAGGACACTAATTAAAGTCTAAACATAAGTTGTACACAATTTATACAATAAACATACTCAATAAACATACCAACTAAATCACTTTAAACTAATCAATTTCAGAACAGTAGTGATTACAGTATTATAAATTCATCAGGTAGATATTTCTTCTCTTTACACTTATGGAAGAACGAAAGAATGTCATCTAGACACATTATGCTGAGTAATCAGATCAGCACTAGAACAACTAGAACTTATTATCTGAACAAATTGAAATATCGTCTACAAAACGATAGCAGTGAGGTTAAGTTGTCTTTCTACAAAATGTGAATTAAAATTGTAAAAGTTGAACTACTTATTGTTTTTAATACAAATACTAATTAAGTTGTTATTGCCAGAGTCCATTATGCAATCCAAATTCATTTTGACACAAATATAACCTAAATCAACAATCATCTAGCTAGCTCATCTAGCGAATAAAATATTTGGCTAGAAAAATTGGCCGCTTGCCCTAGGGGTACGTATTTTGTCATCGCTTAGGTTAGTAGTTCAATGCGTCCATCGTCAATTTCCAACCATTTGTTTCAATGAGTACAATCTAGATTTATTTATATAAATAATAGTTTTTGTAATGTAATTTTATTACTGAATGTATTTTACTTTATAATGATACTTACGGTATCTGTAAACGCATTTACGTTAGCATAATTATAATTCATAGACTGCATGCGACCATTAGTTTCACACAATGATATTTCTCCATCATTCGGCACCTCAAAAGCTTCTAAATTTCTCATTTCTTATAGAGTAAGTTCTACAAAATACAAATATAAATTCAGATTCAGATAGGTGCATATATAGGAATAAAGCAGAAGAGTTTATATACCTGGATCAAAAATATATAAAACAAGATATTTTCACAAAATTAATCAGAAACAACTGAAACACAAATAAACAAAAATGTTTTAACCGTTGTAAAATTCAAATATCAAAACAAAACGCCATTTTCCTGAAGCATACCGGCAATTTACGTTGGTGTCGTTGGTTGTTGCCGTTGTTGGTTGCACCATGGTTGCACAAACCTACTAGGTTTGTGGTTGGTTGTAGTCACAAACCTAGAAAAATATAGATGTGCCAGTGTCATATTGCCAGCGATCGCAAATTTATGGCTGCCCTAAAAGGTCCAGAATCGCTAAAACTTGGTTTTTCTGCCAATTTATGTTGGTTGTATTAGGTTCTTTCCTTTGCTTTTCAGTGTAATGTAAATTACACTACGCTGAAAATCAGCTGTTCAGCGCAGTGCAGCAGTCGTGCTAGAATCAAAGGAATAACGAAGTGTGAGATGGTGTAGCCAGAGAACAACCATGCGTGTGCAGTTAGGATATATGTATTATAAATTTGAAAGATGTTTCCTAACTAATTATTAATTATGGACGTCAAAGATGTTTTTTGTGATGATGACTAGACAATAGATTAGTAGATGTTCATTCAAGCTCGGCTAGCTCGAGTAATAGTGGTGATGAAGTAGAAACATTAGAAACATTAATCAGTTCTTTATTTGAAAGATAAAAACGAAATTAAATTAAACAATATGTAGAAGAAATTGTACCTAAATATTCTGATAGAGTTTTAAAAATATTTTAGGATAAATAAAACTTAATTTGATTATTTAGTTCTTACAAGAATTGTGAAATATTCAAAAAACTTTCAAATATTTGTTAAAGATAATGCAGGTTGCTGACTGCGCATGTCCAGTGCATTTCACTCCTGCTCGGCCTGGGTGTAGATAAATTACACTAGTGTAACTAACACTGGGGCAATGGAATAAAAAAGTGTGGTGTAAAATACACTACTCTCTTGCAAAGGAACGGTTTCGGGCTATTCAGTGCAGCTGGTGCTACACTTTCTGTGCAAAGGAATAGACCTATTTCATGACATTGACATGACAGCAAGTTAGTTTCAGATTGCAATGTAGCCATCATATTTGCACAACCGCCAACATAAAGCAAATAAAATATCCATTTTCTGGACCTTAGGTCCCTAGAAAACGCGGCACCTGTCACGTGATCTATCTCATGCACCAACGCAGTCTATATTTTTTCTAGGTTTGTGGTTGTAGTGTTGGATTCACTCGAGTGAAAATTAACTTATTCGCTTATTTCAATAACCGTAATCACTCGGTTATGAGTTACATGAATAACGAATTATTTATTTGATTTTTTTACTGTTCACTATGCTGGTTAATTTTACAGTCTTTTATAAAACATAACATGTTCCAACAATAACACCCACATAAATACACAAAGAATAACACTAACGAGATACAAGATAAAAGAAGAAACCACACTGTACGCCAATGACGTGTTTACAAACAAAATAATGGGAAATTAAGAACACAATTCATATCGTACGTGCAGATGGTTGTCTCTCTCGCACCCACATACATAACCATTGAAGTATGTCTTTGCTGAGTTTCATGTGCCTCCTTTTGTCTGTTTCTAGGTTTGGTACCTTTATTTGGATGCGCATTTCAATGAGCTAGACCAGTAGCAAAGTTCATGAACTTTGCCAGTAGGGACAGCCATACGAGTAATTTATTTAGTCATATGGCCATACCACAGTCACAAACCTAGAAAAAATATAGACTGCGTCGGTTCATGATATAAGTCACGTGACAGGTGCCGCGTTTTCTAGGGACCTAAGGTCAAGAAAATGGATATTTTATTTGCTTTATGTTGGCGGTTGTGCAAATATGATGGCTGCATTGCAATATGAAATTAACTAATCTGCTGTCATTTTAAATGTCATTAAAGAATGGTCGCGTTCAGCAGAACAAAGTTGATCAGGTAGCGATCTTTAAAACTGATCCATCGCTTGGAGTTCTGCTGAACGTGCTTTTTGCGCATTTACCCATTTGACAGATGACAGTCTTGTTTTGTTTGTTTTGTGGATAACCTTAAAAAATAAAATCGCAATTTTGATTTAATAAATAATTAAAATGGATAATGTTCGTATTCCTGAAGCAATTTTAATTGCAGAAGAAGATGGTATAGATCTAGGTCTAATAGTAGACCGAGCTGTTAATCTTCTTCTCACAGAATCTTGAATCTAAAAATATTGATAATAGAACGAGACCCAAAATGTAATGAACAGATATAAAATTCTTACCACCTTGGAGCCGTTGATGAAACAGAACATCCATTAACATTATAAATTCGGTCCTTAAAATCGTAGGTAATCATTATTTCTTCTCCTGGGTTCATTTTGATTTTAATATTCAAAATAAAAGTTAAAGCAAATTCAAAATTTTTATATTTAATTTTAACCTAAAAGTTTTGAAAATGACAGTTGATTGCTGATGACACAAAATAGTGGTTGATGTATCAGTGATCGGTAGCGTAGCGTAATTTTATTTCGCTCGAAAAAATGGCGACCGCTACGGGAGCGCTCCTCCTAACTGATCATTTAACAAAACAGGCATTCGGCAGAAAATTGATGATCGCTCCGGTAGCGCTACGTTCTGCTGAACGCGACCAATGTGACCAATCACAGTAAACAAATGAGCTTCACGCTACAATACAACCAACGTAAATTGGCATAAAAACCAAGTTTTAGCGATTCTGGACCTTTTAGGGCAGCCATAAATTTGCGGTCGCTGGCAATATGACACTGGCACAGTCTATATTTTTTTAGGTTTGTGACCACAGTCTGTGATTTGACCAGATTTGACATTGACATTTTTAGTTGTCCTGTTTGTTGTTAATGTTAGTGTTTGTGTTGACAAATATTGACTATTGACCACAAGTGAAAGTAATTTTGTGGTGTGAACTTTGAATTAATGTGAATATGCTATAATCAATTATTTTTATTCAAAGGTTTAATATTGTTTTCCACAAATAATGATGCAATATACATTTTGATATTTTTTTATTAACTTTGCTTAATACATAAGTAAAATGGAAAGTAATAATTATAAAAATAAAATACCCGTCTCAAAATACAAACATTACAATAAACAGAAAGATCAATGGCCTTATACTGCGAGACAGAGAAATAACAATATAAACAAAGAATTTTTACCATCATATCATAGAAAAAATAACTTTCAATGTCGTTCTGATGATGGTAATGGTATGAATATGAACAGAAACATCTATGAGAATAACAGGAATGTAGCCTTTAACTATGATAAAAGAGATCATCGTAATTCTGCCAACAGAAGCACTAAAACAAATTTTTATCAATATAGAGAACTTCTTTATAATCAGGATAACGGACAGTATTCCAAGTATCCAACAAATAATTTTTTCAGGCCTCAGTTATGTGAACAAGATCCTAGAACATCAATATTTCCTAATTCTCCTAGAACAGAAATATCACCACATTCTCCACAAGAAGCTAAAACGTTAAAATTAATAAATGCTGTCAGGTCTCAAAAAGGTGTTAGTGGTCTTTTGGTCTTCCTGCAAAATTATGGAGATAATGCCCCAGTTATTCTTCAAAATGCTGTACAGTCTATTAAAAATGGAATACTATCTGTAGCGTCTGGAAGGGAACCGTAAGATCCATAAATGAAACAGTAATGTTTTTTGTTTTTACCTTTGATTTTTTTAGGCAAAGTTATGAATTAAAAATTAATGGTGAATTTATTGTCAAAGGTGAATTTATAAATAAGCAAACTGCCAAAAATGGATTGTGTGAATTAACAATAGATAAATTCAGAAAAACATGTTTTTTTATTATTAAAAAAAGCAGTTATGAAGAAATATCTACAGACGATCTAAATAAACCACAAACTGAATCGCCAATATATAATAAGATGGAGGGCAGTAAAGCACATATGATGATGTTAAAAATGGGTTGGGGAGGGAAAGGTTTGGGAGTTAATGAACAAGGAACAGAGAAAACAGTAGCTGAAACTATGACTCAAAGTGTTGCAAAAGAAGGGTTAGGTGGAAAAAGTATTATGACCAAAATTAATAATATTTTAAAAGAATTTGCTCATTCAACTAAAGTGACAACTTTAGCTTTTGATCCAGGTTTTACTAAAGAAGAAAGAGCAGAAATCCACAAGTAAGTATTATATATATATACTTTATATTTCGAGACTATTCACTTATATATACAGGGTGTAACTTTGAAGGTGGGTCCGGTTTGGAGGGGGGCTACCCGTGACCTTTACAAACACATAAGTTTGTTTTCTTAAATTCTGTTACAAAAACTGATTTTTTTTTGTTGCCTTTTTTCGCAATTTTCATAGTACACCACTGGGCAGACCAGCGTTGAGCATATCTAGTTGGAGCGTCACCAGCATTGTTGCCATATTTAATTATTGAAGTGGAAGATGGGAAAAAAAGTTCTATTAGAAAGCAAAAGGCCCACGCCACTCGTGAGGCACTGTTTTTTGACACATACATTTGTTTGTAGTGGGTGTTCACTTTTTTATTCCATATAAACAAAAAATTAAAAATTTATTCTTTTACGGATAATACATCATAAAACAGAAACAAGTCAACTAACAGAAAACTCAATAATAAATAAATAATACTTAATACTTTTTACTTACTTAGAGTCTTCTACGGCATTTAAAATATTTGGTCAAGATTGTTACTTTGAGTTTGTTGTTGTTTTTGCTCAACATTAGAGTACTGGCGTTCATAACTCCCATAATCTCTTAAATGTTAAACTAATCTTACAGACATTTTCTTATGCGGTACCTGTCTATCACGGTAATCCATATGATATCGTTTTCTTGCAGCCGCTGTCTAATTTTGATAAAAAAAACGAAGCCTTATACATATTAGCTCTGGTATTAGCTCTTTCTTAATTTGTATACATATTTTTTTTCATAATACCACACACACTTGGTAATGAAACTGACCTTTATAAGGTTATGATAGACTTGCACAGATTAACACATTCCACAAACATACCACTTTAAATTATTACGAAATTAAACTTGGCAAACTACAACCCTGCATTAAACAAATTTTAATTCGATTTCAGTAAAATATCACGCAGATAACTTACTTTCTCTCTCATATTTGTATATTTTTTATATAAAACGACCTATAATAGTCTGGTTTCATGTATTGTGTGCAGTATTTATGCGATATTTTTATTTTATAAACTAGGTCAATGTCACGGTTATTGAAGGGACATTGATAAAACCCTTAAAAATAGTATCAAATTCTTTGTACTGAAACTGTTTTTTTTTTAAACATTTTAAAGCTATTAGACTAATAATTTGCTAATTTTTAATTACATACATTTTATAAAACAGCAACAATTATTTTAAAACATTAAGTTTTACTAGCAGTAATTAGTAGGTAACATATTAAAATCCACCTACCAATACTATTATTTAATAATAATTAGTTAATAGATCAGTAAAAAATTGTATTTTTTACGTACTTTACATTACGTACTTTTCTACAACACTCGAAAACCGTTTCTCATTCCTTCATCACAATTGACAGAAAAGTATAATCACTGATGAGTCGCAATGTTATAAAAAGGCATATTTAAAAGATTATTCATGCAGTTTTTTCTTTTTTGTTTTTTGTATCTCCGTTACTTAACATCAGACTGAGGTGTATACATGCAAAAATATGTTAAACATAGGTATTTACATTGAATTGGTGTTATGTTATTTCTAGCGACTCTCATCACAATAAATTGGAAGCTGTAGTTTTGCATATCCAGACTATTGTCTTCTGCATTCACATTACCTCACTAAAAAAATCCTCACTTTCACATTTCACGGCCTCACAATTATGTCAAAGTATGTAAGTTATTTTTGTTATAGCTTCTGCATTTGCGTGTTCTAGTACTTTTGATGCGATCAGATGAGATCTTGTGGCAAAATTTTCTACCAATGCACATGTTATTTTCCATCTACCAGCAGCAGTTATTTTGTCAACACTTAACCATAAATACTGGCTTTTACGGTTGATTTTCGTTTGCAGTCAAGTAAAATATTACATATACTCGCGACACGAATTCAGACGACTTACGTCATACGAACAAATGAATAATTTATTATATTTTCATCAAAATATTTAAGAAACTGCAACTGATAGTAATAAAACTATATACTACACTAAAAGTTTGCATTACACAGGGTGAGTCAGTCATAATGTAATTAATTTTAAGAGGAGATAGGGAATAATGAGTATAATGCGAATACGCGATTAAAAAAAAATCTACATGCATATGTACGCCTAAAAAATATTTTCAAATCATTATTTAAACCCTCTTTTCAGACTGTCACCAGCCTTGGTCGGTTACAGCTCACAGTTCAACTCAATGTCGACCTGATGCAATGTTGTCAAGTTGTAATATTTTTCTATATAGTACCTACCCACCTAGGTTTTAGACATCACAAATAAACGGTTGTACTGACTATTTTAGAATATCATTTTTTCTTGCTCAGTTCAACTTCAGCCAATAATAATTTAAAATGTTAATATCCAATAAAATCAAATAATAATAATCAAATAATTCTATTAAAAATTGCAAGTAACGCGGTCCACTCAGGTTTTCCTGTAGAAAATACGGCCCAATCAAACGATACCCGTACACTCGCGTGTCGATTTTTCTCTGAGCAAATGTAGCTGTTATGACTGCAACAAAACTCCAACGTGTCTAATAATAAACCGAGTAATAAACCATTAACGTACATTACATAAAAACCTATACCCAATGGGTAAATTATAAAGAGAAGCTGAAAAGTGTTTCGTGTTTAAGTACTAAGTAATAAAAACCATCGTTATTAGGTCAATAACCTAGTTACCTAGTTCTGTACTGTTATTTAACGACAATGAGGAAAACTATTTTTTGAATCTAGATAAATGAATGAATTTTCCTTAAATATTGATTTATTTGTTAATAAAAACAAATATAGATAATAAATAAATGTTTTCGAATGTTAGGTTATTACAGTTTAATAATTTTGATTTTTACAAATAAATATAAATTTTTAGTATTACTCGTAAGTACAATTATTAACCACACACATAACCAGATGTACAATTTGTAGTTACGTATATGTAGCCTAGAAATGTATTGTTTTTAAGTAGTATGGTACTAACCTGTTTACAGCCCACATTTCAAGTAAAACTGCACTTATCAGTCCATAGCACTTTATTAATAAAATTAGGTCAGTCGCATTTCGTAAACATTCTCCATGTAACACTACCATTTCCACATGAATTTGTAAAATTATGCGTTGTGAATTTACGCCAAATACGTGAGGTTAGACCGAAATAAACAAACTACTGCTTACTGCTTGTATTCTCTCCACCCCCCTCCAAATGTGTGGCATGATCTACAAATTTGAGGGGGAAGAAATGCAGAGTGCTAAATGGAGGTAAATTTGAATAACACGCTGATGTGTTAGACGATATTATGTATGTAAATGTGGCATCCATGGTTAATACGGCAAGTCTGTGGCATTAGATTGTCGTCGGGTGTGCCATCAGAAAGTTCGTAGCGCTCCAGGAGCGTCGTGTTACTGATTTTTATAGGGTGATTTGTTTATTTTTTTAAAGGTCGAGTAAAAATTTTTTTTTTAGATTTTCTGCCTTTATTAGGCGTCCCAAATACGTGGTTAAAATTAATGACATTATGACTGACTCACCCTGTATATTGCACTAAATTGCAAAAATGATTGATTTTAAAGCGGCCAAATATCGAAAATTACGTTTACAACAAAAACAAATGTGTAACGTCAGCCGTAGACATGGTTCTGCAGTGAAACTCGGACGCTGTACAGGGGCGGCGTGTATAGCAATTTGGGTGCAGTTTAAAAAATTATTTATAACTCGGCTATTTATTTGATTTAAAAAAAACTAATTTCAGATTAGCAATCTAGGGAACACGAACGGCCTCCCCTCCAAACCGGACCCCCCTTCAGAGTTACACCCTATATATATATTGTGTTATTAAAAGATTCTTATAGTCACATCCAGAAGTTTCTTTATAAAGAAATAATATTAATATTTTGACCGAGAATAGCAACCAGAGAGAAATGACAAAGTCAACCCCAGCAAAAATAATGATGGGGGGGGGGTAAGCTGGCTAACTTGCCGGTTGACGACTCCCTAATAAATTTAGTTTGGCGTCGATATATGTGGCTCTTAAGCTGTTATTTGGTGATTTATTTTGTTCTGAAGTGAATTATTTTTTAACTCCAAATTTGTTTTATTTATCTTGACAAAAAATATGCCTAGGAATACTTGTGTGTTTTGTGAATACCATTCAAAAGAAGGACAAGGAATAAGTATGTTTTTGTTTCCAAAGGATCCGGAAAGGTAAATACATATACATTTGTAGTGTTATATATATTTTTTAAAACCCTATTATAAATATACTTAGCAATAAAAATGGTAACAAAAATATCAATTCTAGTTTGGATTCTAGAAGTAAATATAAATTGATATAAATCCAAAATTTCTAATTTGCACAAAAACTACATATTATGTGAGCTTCACTTTGAAGAAAAATACAATTACAAAGTATCAACAAGGAAGCGTTTACTTCCCAATGCACAGCCTATAATATTTCGTAAAAAACAGGAGGCAACAGGGCAACTACAACATTTTGCGAAAATCAGAAGAACCTCCCAAGAAAGTGACTATTTTATCAGGTTGATATCCATATTATTTTATATATCTATTTATTCAAGTATCTATTTGCTGGATAATCGGAATTACTTTTTTATTTTAATATAATATAAAAATTTTCCAGTTCATGTTTTTCAAAATATGTTTTATAGTTTCAGATATTAAATTAATAAAAGAAACCTGCCATAACACCTAACAAATCTGATGAACAGTCTTCTTTGAATACATATTGTAAGTTTTTTGACAATATTTTTTGTCACAGGCCGAATAAAAATTATCTTCATGAGTTTTCTCATTTTAGTTTCAGGGCTCAGTACTTCAAGACATACTATTTGTGAACCACTGGTGATATCTGAAAATAAAAATATTAAGCAGTCTTCGTCAACATTTGCCACTTATTGATTCAATTAAGTGCAAGTACTCCGGGAAAGGAGAAGATGAGGAAGGAAATAAAAATCCTAAGAAAAAAGAAAAAGAAAATTGTTGGAAGAAAAAAAAGTAGATATACTCGAATCAAGAATTCAGACGTCTTACGTCACGGCTGACGTTATACATTTGTTTTTATTGTCAACGTAATTTTCGATATTTGGTCGTGTTAAAAACAATGTTTTATTGCAATTTAGTGCAATACATAATGCAAACATTTGGTGTAGTATGTAGTTTTATTGTTCTCAGTTGCAGTTTCTTGAATATTTTAATGAAAATATAATGAATTGTTCATTTGTTTGTATGACGTAAGTCGTCTGAATTCTTGTCGCGAGTATAACTCGGAAATTTTAACAAATTGTGAAAAAAACTATTCTGGAAAAGCCTTTATCTGAAATCAAGTCACATGTTGCCCTAAAAGGTAAAAACAGATCTCACGCAAATACTCCATGGAGATAAAACAGTTCGCTTTGACGCTCTATTTTTTGAGTCCGGGATCATATACAATTTTTAGTGAAATTACGAAATACAGAACTACTTGATTGTAGACCAGGATTGGAATGTTAGAGCAAGACACTGATTGTGTCTTATGCATCAATTGAGATTTATTGAATGTCCAATCTAGTTTAGTGTCCAGGCACCGATAAAATTGTGGGGTTTAAAGATTTATGTGATAACAGAAACAATACTTCAATATGCAAAAATGCATTAGTAATTGTTGTTAGCAATTTATATTCCACGTGGAAACAGCCATTAGCATTCTTTGTAAGTGTACACTTAAGACGAAGGAGCTTAAACCGATAATTGCAAAATGTATTGTAAAATTTGCAGGCATTGGTTTGAAATTGATTCAATTTCCATTGATATTATCTAAATTAAAGTTTAAGTATTTAAAAACTCAAATAAATACCGATTGCATAGAAAACTATTTTGGCAGAATTTGACAGTAGAGATGGGCAAAGATTGAATGAGTCGTTCATTTGAACGACTCTTAAAAAAGAATCGTGTGAATCGACTCTGTATTTGGCAAGCGATTTGTTCAAATGAATCACCATGCACTATTTTGCGAACTCCCATTGAAATGAATCGCCACTTGCCATGTGAAGATTCTTGAGCCGAAAAATGAATCGTGGTATATATCGGTCCAATATTTGAGAAGCAACTCGTTCAAAGGAATTGCCATTTGCCACATGATATAAATTATTGCATTTTCAATTATTTCGCGCATCTCTTTTATTTATAATTTATAACAAATATTCGCTTAAAATGAATCGTAGTTAAAAGATGGAATACGAGTTTGTTTATCTGATTTTTTTCCACATTTCTCATTTTGTAGTAAAATAATTATTATTAAGTACGGATAGAATTTTATACTTTACAGAACGTTCCATTTAAATGTAGATATTAAGTTTTACGTACAGTTAGATATAAAATTAGAAATTTAACCCTTTGCTAGTAATATCCGACTTCTAGACGGCTGACGAAATTTACCATCATGCCGAATTTACCCAAATTATTTTACAAACTTGTCCGGTCAGGAATGTTCTAGTCTAGGCGTAGTGTATTAGCAGCAAGCATAGCGAGTGGTCGTGTTAACGAATATTTAATATTGCACGTCTGTGAGGCGGGTGTTACTAGCAATAGTGTATTTATACCCGTCTGTCAGTCGGCTGTTACTGAAAACCGTATATATTTTGATTTCATCTCAAAATTATCTGTTACCAAGTACGCTCATTGAAAATATAAAAACAGGTATAATATGCATAAGCACATAATAAAATTAACTAGTTCACATTATAGGTCGCAAAAATGGCGGGGCCTTTCTCGAACAGAACACGTAAAATTATATCTCTTGTGCCTCCACCGTATAAAGATAACGCTAGTGACTCAGAATATTTTTCTGATGAGTCTGTCATAGAAGCTGACCATGTACAATTTAATGAAAATTCTGATTTTTCCGATATTGATGATGAGAACTTACTGAATGATGAAACAGCGCAGTATGAAATACATAATATAGACCACAGTGTGAATGAAGGAGAAAATCAGTCACAAACTCAACAAATCGGTCAAAATGAACAGCCACAGGTGACGGGAGAAAGTGAAGAACGTCTTGAAGTTGAAAGTGTAGGGGAGAGTGATACAGATGACGACAATTTGCCTTTACATTATTATGGAAAGGATCGATGTTTCAAGTGGAATAGTTTCGAACCTACAAATGTTAGAAAAACTTTAAGTCACAACCTCATTAGAAACAAAGTACCTGCTTTGCAAGGAAGAGCAAAGAATCTAGCAAGAAACTGTACATCGGAAGATGTATGGAGGTTGCTATTTGATGAAGTAATTATATCCGAAATAGTTACACATACCAATCATAAATTACAAGCTATGCGACTGAAGCTGAAAGATAATCAATCACCAAATTATAAAGACACGAATTATGTGGAAGTAGAGGCCCTCATAGGTCTACTAATGTTATGTTCTATATTCAAGTCCGGAAAAGAGGATTTATCTTCGCTTTTTTCAACTGGTCCTGCTGTACGTCCAATATTTAGAGGAATAATGTTTCTGAAGTGTTGTCAAACACTCTTATTGGCTCTACGGCTTTGATGATGCTAGTACTAGGCAAGTCAGAAAAGAAAACAATTTCGCTGCTGCCATATCATTTATTTTTGATACATTTATTTCTAATTGCCAAAATAACTAAGCTATCGGTACTGATGCTTGCATAGATGAGGTGTTATTGGCGTTTAGGGGCAGATGTTTCTTCAGGATATATATGCCTAATAAGCCCGCTATGGCATAAAAATAATGTGTCTCACCGATGCTAAAAATTCATACCTTTGTAACGCATACATATATAGTGGAAGAGACAGCGATGGCATAACTTTATCCAAAGATGAAAAACAATTTGGTAAACCCACCCAAGCTGTTCTTCGACTAGTAAAACCTATTGTCAATTCAAATAAGAATATCACTGCAGACAACTGGTTTTCTTCACTGGAAGTTCTGAAAGAGCTGAAAAAAAGAGGTCTTACTTATGGTGGGACTCTAAAAAAAACAAGCGTGAGATACCACCACAATTTTTGATCCACAAGGAAAGGGTTGTCGGTTCCACAATGTATGCATTTACAAATGACTTCACATTGTTGTCATACATTCCTAAAAGATCTAAAGTAGTTCTGCTAGTATCATCTATGCACCACTCCAAATCTACAGATATAATAAATAATAAGCCAGAAATAATTAGTTTTTACAATTCCACAAAATCCGTGTGTGGATACTCTTGATCAGAAGATTGCAAATTATTCTCCAAACCGAAGAACAAGAAGATGGCCTCTAGCTATCTTTTATAATATGATAGCAGTAAGTTGTGCGAACTCACGGGTTATTTATAATACTGTTCGTGGAAAGCAAAATGAAGACAACTACAATTATATATACAATTTAGCTATGAGTCTAATTCGAACACATATTGAGAAGAGACTGAACATTCCCAATCTTCTTTCAGATTTGAAAAATATACTTTTACACATAATAAACCCCCAAAACCAAACCCAAACAGAATATGATGGCGGGCATTCCGGCATTTGTACCGACAAATTAGAAAAACGAAGGACATGTAAATATTGTCCTCCTAAAAAGAAGAAAATGACTGCCTATAAATGCCTACTATGCAGTACTCCAACGTGTTTTGAATGCTCAAAAAAAGTGTGCAATGCATGCTGCAAAGATTTGTAAAGCAACTTACATTTTTTGTATTTTTGTATTGGTTAAAATCATATTCATATTGTCAACCATATCTACTCGATCGTTATAATAGATTAGTGCTCATATAGCAACTTAGCTTTATTTATTATATCAAAACTTTATTTTTTATTGTAAATAAAAAAATATTTTTACTGTATTATTGCAAACTTTATTATAAATATTAACATTTACAAAAAGGAAGCATTTTCCGACTAAGAGACGGATGTTACCTATAATGTAGAAAATAACATGTTACTGTCTAAGGGTTAATATTCACATATTACACACTTACTACTTACATTATGTGAAATTGTGAAATATGAAAACCAGCGAATAAATACAGAAATTGCTTGTGTGAATAAGTCGCCATCACCCATTTCAATTTTCAAATATCAAATAATTGTATTAGAAACAAAACAAAAATATATAATATTACTCCAATTTCAATAAGAAGTATAAATAACTATAATTTGTTCTCGAAAAAAGCAACAATTTTTATTAAAGAAAATTTCAATTTGTTTGTGTAGATTATTACATTGTTATAAAGAGTATTTTCTAGTGAATCGCTTGATTTATCCTATTGTTTGAGTCATTTAAACTTTTGTTTTATTAAATTAGATTTATTGTGTTCAAGTTCACACAGGTAACCCTTATAAACAATAGTACATTATGTAACACTGTTCTAGCACACCACGATTTCACTCGGAATCAGATGCACAGTAAAATAAATTAACAACATATATTGTAAGAATTCGGGTTCAATAAATTGTATTATATTGATTATTGAGGTAAACTCTTTCCAATATTGATTTTATTATATTTCAGAGCAATCAATAAATTTTTTATCAGTGTATATAGCATTTAATATGCCGCACGGTCATTTCTCACAATGAATTAGACGGATTATCTTCAAAGTGCTGACAGTTTTTGTCACTTCTCTGTGGTTGCTATTCTGGGATTTGGATTTTTTTTAATGAAGTAATTTTTATTATACAGGGTGTCCGGAAACGATGAGCAAAAAATTCAGGGGATAATTCTAGACCAAAAATAAATGCTACCTCTTTCTATAACAATTTTTCCAAAACTGATTATTAACGGAGTTACAGGGTGTTAAACTTAAAATTTTATTTTCGATATTTGTAAATAAGTTCTTAAGATATCCAAATATTTACATAAAATTTGTATATCAGGGGTTTTTGCGGACGAGAAATTCAAATATGTTTCTAATTTTGATGTCACTAGTAGAGGGCGCCACCTATGGCATATCATGTTTCTTTTAAATGACAGAACTTTTTTGCTGCTTAGTGTATCCATCTCACTATTGCAACAATTGATTCTCCTACCTGTTATATCTGAAAACGGTATACCTTATTGAAGTCGTTAAGAGTAACAGTTTTCAAAATTATCTTATTTGAAATATTCAGTGCACCGATTGAAAACTGTTATTGTTTCAATTAAAGTGCCTTTTCTACTGAAATACAGCAAAATGTTACTTGAAAAAGTTGTTCAGAACGGTAAATTATGGAGATGTGCAAAATTTAAAAAAAATTGGCCTGGTTTGATAAAATCTTTGTGCTTTGTTGAAAAATAGTTTTTGTCAAACCTTTCCGATCTTGAAATTTTGCACGTCTCCATAATTTACGATTCTGAACAACTTTTTCAAGTAATATTTTGCTGTATGTTCAGCAGAAAATGCACTTTACCTGAAACCAAAACAGTTTTTACTCGGTGCACTGAGCATTTCCAATAGGATTATTTCAAAAATGGTTACGTCTACCGACTTCAGCAAGGTATACTTTTTTCAAATAAAACAGGTAAGAGAATCGATTGTTTCAATAGTCAGATGGATACATTAAGATGCAAAAAAGTTCTGCCATTTAAAAGAAATATGGTGTGCCACAAGTGGCGCTCTCTACTAGTGACGTCAAAATTAGAAACATATTTGAATTTCTCGTCCGCAAAAACCCCCGATTTACAAATTTTATGTGAATATTTGGATTTCTTAAGAAGTTATTTACAAATATGGAAAATAAAATTTTAGTTTTAACACACTGTAACTCCGTTAATAATCAGTTTTGGAATAAATGTTATAGAAAGAAATACCATTTATTTTCGGTTTAAAATTATCCCCTGAATTTTTTGCTCATCTTTTGCGGACACCCTGTATATACATTTTTTTATATAAAATATTTTCTGATATCAGGAACAGAAAATTGGATGTCACAGATAATTAAATTTCGAAAAATTTTTCCATGTTCACATCTTCATAAAATCAATGATTAGTCAGACATTTACAGTTTTATTTATTGTTCTTTAACAAGAATATAAGCTTTGCTATGAGATAAGTCAAAGTGGAGTTTCAGTTTTGGTGACAAATTTTAGGCCATCCTGAGTTACGAGGCCATTCGAATCCAGAAGGCATTGTGATCGACTCCCTCAGATTTAACAAATTAAGCATATTTATTATTATTATTTAGTTACATTTTCTGGCACAAGTTCTGAGATCTGGCGATGCCAATTTCAATGCCCGACATTTCTGACGTTTTACATAGAGTAAGTTGTGGGTGTAAATAAATAAGTGCGATTCCCTGCAAAAAAATAATGTGGGTGCTTCGTATAAAAAATCTCATTTGAACATCCCCTATGAAGCCCAACCCTTTAAAGGTGGTGCCAAAATACTAGTTTTTAACTTTTTTCTGAAATACCGAAAAAGTGACAGAAATGAGATTAAGTAGACATTTTTCTGTTATTTATTTATTTACTACACAAACCCAACAGAATATACATTCCATTTACAGGGTCGGAAAAATAACATAACAAGAAAAAAACAAAAATTACATATGACACACAAATACAATTAACAAAATTCACAAGATAACAACAAAAGAAAAACACAAATAACAAAATGGCTAAAACAAAGACTTAATTTGACTAAATTTACAGTTTAAAATATCAAGATTATTTTCAATATACTGATAATTACGGCACATAGTATACAACGGTGAGTTGAATAATACATTAGTCCGGGCATTTCCGAGATAGAACAATGATGTAGAACGAGTTGATCTGGTAGATGCCTTAAAACTAATCATCTCAAAGAATTGCGGACAGTCAATTAGGCCAATCAAGTATTTGTATAGAATTACTACGCTTTGCATGTTCCTGCGTTGTTGCATTAACTTGCACTCAAAACGATTTAACAATATATCACGATCAAAGCAATTGGGGGGTAAAAGTGATCTATTTTAAAGCTTAAAAATTTTCTCTGAATAGCTTTGATACTGTTTATATGTACATAGTAAGGGTTTCAAACAACACTAGCATATTCCAATTTAGGTCGGACTAAAGTATTATACAATGTCATAAGGATACTCAAATCACCAAAATCTTTAGAGTTGCGTATAACAAAGCCTAGCATTTGTGAGGCAGATGCTGTAATATTCTGAATGTGATCTCTAAAAGAAAGATGGGCGTCAAAGGTTACTCCTAGATCTCTAAACTTATCTGCGCGAATTAAATTGTTTCCATTGATGTTATAATCAAACACAATTGCATTAATTTTCCTGGTATATGAGACAACTTTGCACTTATTTATGTTCAGTTGTAATTTATTTTTATCGCACCATTTTTGAATATTATTTAAACCATTCTGAAGATATAAACAATCAGCATAGCTATCTACTCTATAATATAACTTCATATCGTCAGCGTAAAGAAGAGATGGGCAATGCAGTTCATTAACAATATCATTAATAAATAGGATGAATAGTAAGGGCCCAAGAACTGAACCCTGAGGAACACCTGATGAGGCTGTATAATAATTTGATCTAAAACCTAAGTATCCTTACTTTTTAAACTAAAATTTTTATAATTTATACAGTTATTGGTACTTATCAGAAAACTCGACAGTTGGGAGATTTCGCTGTTTATATAGATAATTGTCCTGTGGAAAATTGTAGTTCGGTAAAAAATTTAGGTCTTATATTTGAAAATGATTTGAGATTTACACAACATGTTAGTGATCTCTGTAAGAAGGCATTTATCTCTTTCAAGCAAATAGCACCTTTAACGCTATTTGTGTTCTGACATCAAATTAATATTAATTGAGTCCTTAGTTTTATCACATCTAAATTATTGCGATTATGTATACCGTCCTTTACTTACAAATGCTGATAAATTTAAACAGCAAAAAATTCAGAATTGTGCATGAGATTTGTTACTTATATACCCCTTTTTTATCATGTTACTCCATTTATTAGACAGTTTGGTAAATTAAGACTTAATGAAAGGCGATATGTTCATTTCTGTACTTTTCTTATTAATATATTGCATAATACAACTGGGCGATTCCATTATCGCGGGTGCAACATTTAGACTCATTTAAGGTTTCCTACTAATAAAATAATTAACAAAAATATGAATTTATGGTTTGAAAAGCTACATTTGAACCTGTTCTCTTTTGATTCGTTTATAAGTATTCAAATGAAATGGATAAATAGTCACGAAAAAGGTTTAATGTGCTATCGCGGGTGCAACATAATCGGCCCCACCTTCACAGATCATAGAACAAATACACAAAAGTCTGTGAATTGTGAAACATTTATTTTATTATGCATTCATATTTTAAAAGAGAACAAATTAATCAACCTTTCAGTAATACAAAAATTATAGAAAACAAAAATAAACTGTGAATTATTCACTGTTTAAGCAATCGCGGGTGCAACGCCAAATTATCGCGGGTGCAACACGTCTAAATTATGTGGACATAAACGCCATTATAATCACATAAATAAAAGAAAAAGAGATCAAATAATGTGTGTTACTAATTGGTACACTTCTTTGTTACTTAAGTTAATTATTTATTTTCAAATACGTCAATTTTCGCCGAAAATTCTATTAACATATTGCCATCAATTTTCTTCCTTGGTGCTTTTAATTTTGCAATAATATCTTCAAAATGAAGGTCTGCTATGTCATTCACGATTTGAATGAAGTGTTTACTATCAATTGTCGTCAGAACCAGTATCCTTTCTCTTCATCTGATTTTGGCCACCATTTTCAAATTTTCATCGGCATTAATTTTCCTTTTCATTAAATCTCTCCGTTTCGAATCACGAGCCCGTTATCAACAGGTATGATAATAATAAAAATATCTCTATCCCTCATTCATTATTAAGCAGGCCGCATTTGCGTCCAGGAACGATTTACGTTGGTATGCCCTAACCACTATTCAGTGCATGAATGAGGGAAACCTGGAAAACTTCAATCATTAGGGGGGGTAGTCAAACGTCAACCGGTATCAATCTCTCACATTAACCCAAGTCATTCTTCCACTCTACCATACCCGCAGAGTGGATGCCAATCCTCTCTACGAATATAGCTTATATACGATCTACCGGCCGCGGGGATCGAACCCACAGCGATCTAGTCACCTCGATTCAAGTCCTGACGCCTTAAACCGCGCGACCACTGACCGATCTGCATAGAGTTCAGCATTTTCGTTCAGTTTTTTCATATATTTCTGTGATGCAGTGTCTTTCCGTTCTTCTTCTGCCATTTTAACCAACCTATCTATAAAAAAGTGCGAAATATTAACATAAACACTTACTAAATATAAACCACTAATAACACATAGCATAATATTACTATTCAAGGCTTGATAAATCAATAAAATATGATAAATGACCTTAATGTTAAGAATCAAACTTATTGCACCCGCGACCCGAATATTGCGATCGCGGGTGCAACCACTTTGAGTCAACGTTTATTTTAACTCAAATTACAATATGCCCTTAATTGTGGTTGATTTACGTTTTCCTTTTGTTTCTTCTTACTTTTATAAAGTTTCAAAACATTAGCACTTTATTTCTGTGAAAAAACCGAACTTTCATATCTTTTATATCGCGGGTGCAACAAACTAACAATGGTTTTTTGTAGTCAATATTGTTTGAAAATTAATAATAAGTACTTATATGTTTTGGCATAAACAAATAAACATTGCTATCACTTTAAGGTTAACCAGCACAATGTAAGCTCAAACTATCCGTAACAGCGGTTTTGCACAAGTGCTGTAAAGAAACCGATGTTCAGTTCGCACCGAACATTCAAATGTTAGCGTTTCTAAGCGCACTAAAAATTCAAATATGAATTTAGGTCCGAAAAAGTAGTTATTACTAAATTCATATATTTTTCTTTATATTGGCATCAAAAAAAGTAACAAACACTATAATTCAGAAATTGATGTAGACAATTGTCTCCAGCGGAATCGCCCAACTCCTGATTATCTTTACGAAAAGTTGGTTTGGCGGAATGATATATACATAATCGTCAACTTCGTAATTTAAATTTGCAAATAATGCGTCATTGAACTGACTATTTTAGGTGCTATTTTACTTATTTAGCGGCTACAGTAGTAAATAATGTATTGATGCTCCAAGATTTAGCATTCTGTAATAGAATTCGAATTAAGCAACGCATTCGAGAGTTGGTCATGGAAAACGATAACTCCACAAATGCTACTGTATTTTAATTGTTTTAATGTTTTGTGTGTGTATACTTATAATAAGTAACTATTGTATGTGTATATGCATATGTAGGGGTATACTCGAATCAAGAATTCAGACGTCTTACGTCACGGCTGACGTTACACATTTGTTTTTATTGTCAACGTAATTTTCGATATTCGGTCGCGTTAAAAACAATGTTTTATTGCAATTTAGTGCAATATATAATGCAAACTTTTAGTGTAGTATATAGTTTTATTACTATCAGTTGCAGTTTCTTATATATTTTGATGAAAATATAATGAATCGTTCATTTGTTCGTATGACGTAAGTCGTCTGAATTCTTGTCGCGAGTATATGTATGAGTGTATTTGTGAGTACGCATATACATTCTCGTAATTCCTTTTTTACAATTGCTGTCATAGGTAGATTTATTATAGGTTATGTTTTTATTTTTGAGGGGTAGACTTAATTGTCAGTTATCTGTGTCTAGTCCTTTTGTGTATTGATTAATGTATTAGCTATTGTAGTTATACACAATAAATATATTTTGATTTTTAATACATTTTTCGGGAATTTCGTCTTTGCAGGCATGCAAGTTTACCTCTAGAGGATTATGCAGAATGATTGAATTGAAACTACTACATTTAAAACATCTAGCCACCTCAATTCCATCATAAACACGACAACGATCTAACCCTAACATAACATAATTTTCTTCTAACGACATCAAGTTTTTATAGGAAGCAATATCCAATTGAATTATAGCCTGTAGAATGTCTCTTCTCTTCTTAATGTGCCACATTTTCACGACCTTGCATTCGGAATCTTCTTTAATTTTATCAGAGTTTTGAGTTTTCAGAAAATGTTCAATCTCACCAGGGGTCATTTCGCATGAAATCCCAACAACTTTAATCCGGGATTTTGGATTAATCACTTCATTAATTTTATATTTCTGGGAGAGGTTTTCGTTAACGACTCTTTTCAGTTTTGTATTACCCTCATCAGTACTACAGCTAAGCAATATACCACTTTTATTAATATGCTTTACATTCGTTGACACATTTGTGTTCTAACTTTTTAAATTCTCCAAAACATCAGATTTAGTTTAATAATTAAAGATGTCTTATTTTTCTTGGCAATATCAGAATAACTTGATGCTGAGACCACAGTAGTACCATGTTGAATACTATCAATTTTACAGTTGATTGAATCAATTAATTCCAACTTCATATCGGAAAAAGCTGATTCCAATTTATCGCGTTATCGAAAAGGTACTCGGTAAAAAATTTGTTGCCACCCCAAATAGCCACCGTTAAGACTTGTTTCATATGTAACTTTTTTCTTATTGCTACCTTACCATTCAAAAATTCACTTCATATAGCCTGATCGAGAGCGTGATTCATTCTAAACAAAAAAGGTCTCTTGGAATTTTTTCGTATATTAACAATTTCTGAGAAAAAAAATTATTTAAAATCAATTATAGTTTGTTTAGAAATGAAAGAGAGTAATAAAAGCTTATTATGTATGCAAATCGTAAATAAATGTGCTTATATTCAATATTTTTATATTATCTATTATCGGTATAGATGAGGTGTACTTTTACAAAAACTTTGTGTGATCGGACCGAACTAAATTGTAGCAGGTAGCTAAAATTTAATCCCCGACAATCCGTCTTTGTCTATGCCGCTTCAATTTCTCGCTCCATTTCTCTTAGAAGTAAACAATATAAAAACAGCATTTCAAAACATGAGACAACTTTAAGCATCATAACCGGGTTAAGAGGGTTGTTAGCAATTCAAATAAAATTATTCAATATTATTATTAAAATATATATGTATTTTGAAAATTCAAATTATGGTGAGTAAATGTAGTGTTGTATAAATGTACAATAAAGAAAATAAAAAAGTAGGTAGGTACTTGCGACAAGAATTCAGACGACTTACGTCATACGAACAAATGAATAATTCATTATATTTTCATCAAAATATTTAAGAAACTGCAACTGATAGGAATAAAACTATATACTACACTAAAAGTTTGCAATATGTATTGCACTAAATTGCAAAAAATGATTGTTTCTAACGCGACCAAATATCGAAAATTCCGTTGACAATAAAAACAAATGTGTAACGTCAGCCGTGACGTAAGACGTCTGAATTCTTGACTCGAGTATATATTCAAATTCATCCTCTGAATATTCTGATGAATTATCTTCGTCTCCTAGATTGATAACGATAGGTTCCACAGTAACGTCAATTAAATTATCGTGTTCCCACATTTTCTCCTCTTCTTTTTGTACATGATGTATACATCTTTGCCAGTTATCTGCAGTTACTCGTTCCAAGGAATTTTTTAACAAAATTTTCACGTCACTTAATTTAAACGTATTATTTCGCGCTACATCTCCTTTTTCCTGCGCCCAGACTAATTCGATTGGGTTAAGTTGGTAACCATAGTACCGTTATTTGGTGATTTGTTGCCATTTCATCGATAATATATTTTTTCTGATCTTTATTAAGATTGACAAGTGTCAAAAGTTCCTTTTTCACCATATTTGTTTCAAACTGGCATTATCCATGACAATTACAGATCCCGGAGGAATAAGATCCAACATCTGTGTAAAATACTCTTCAAAAACATCTGCGTTCATGTCATCGTGATAGTCACCTGTATTTTTAGATTCAAATAAAAGTAAACCGCCATCTACAAAACCACTGGCACTACCTATATGTGTCACTATTAATCTTCGCCCTTCGTAAGACGGCCCATAATTTGCTTCTACTGATTTTTGGCAAATCGTTGTCCTCTGAAAGTTCACTTAAAATTTTGTTTAGCATTGGTATTTCTTTTTTAAAATAAAATGAGTGTACTTTTCTGCAAATGACATTTTTGAAGAAATCATCTATAACGACTTTTGACCACCCTGTAGATGATTTTGGGGGATTTACAGTATCTAGTTCATTTTTTGTTTCCTTTAAAAGGCTGTAGATAGTCGATTTCCAATCTCTCATTCATTTCATTTTAGAACACTTTTCCACGATGTCGTCAACACTGTTGGTAGCATTTTGGTGTTTCCAGTAGCGTAGCAAGAATTTTTATATGGGGGGGGGGTTCAGTGAACAAAGTATTTCAGACTAGATTTTTTTAATAAAAAAAATAAATAATTTTTAATAAATTGAAACAATAAAAAGTAAATAAAAATATGTCATCATAAACATGTAAATAATAAAGAGGTACGAACAATATTTGTTACAAAAATGACAAAATAAAATTAAAACTTAGTTGCAGGCAGGGTTGCCACCTTTTGAATTTTAAGATACGGGACACATTATAATATCAGTTGAAGAGGGGAGGGAGGTTAGCGCCGCAGGCGAAAATTTTGAAATTTTCAAGGTCAAATTGCTTAAAATAAGTCTAATCGCGTAGGGGCGATTGGGGCAATCTAGCGTTTCGTGATACCACAGTCGTCGAATTGGGTGCGAGCGGGGCACATTCTGTGACAATATTTTTTTAGTAGTTCAGAATCTTTTATAATTTTTGGTAAAAGTTTGAGCTCACAATCTAGTGAATTGAAAAACAGAGAATATAACCTATAGCAGAACTACAAATAGTAGGGAAGTATCAAGAAGGTTTTAGCAAAGGACCAAATCTTCATGGTGAAATCCTTACTACATGCTTTGAATATGGAAAAGTAAAGCAATGTGGCCTTATTCGTGGACTTCTGGAAAGCATATGATTCTGTCAAGAGTAATAAACAGTAAAATATTGAAACAATTTGGGAAAATACCAAAAGTAAAGTATGAATAAAAGGTGAATGTTTGGAAGGTATTACTATTGACACAGGACTGAGACCCACACTCAACTTTTATATGAAAATTACCGAAAGTAAAGTATGAATAAAAGGTGAATGTTTAGAAGGTATTACTATTGATACAGGACTGGGACCAACACTCTCAATTTTTATTTTTAATTTAGTACTAGAAAAGGTCATAAGAGATAGTCAGTTGATGTGTCCATAATTGCACGATATTAAGGAATTAGAAAAGGTAATAAGAAAACTTGTGGAGGATGGGATTGCAGATAAATCGAGAGAAAAGTAAGTTTTTAAGAATAGAACAAAAAAAGATACCAATTTCAACTTGAGGACACAGGACGGAGAGATGGAGTTTGAAGAAGTTCAAGAATATGTGTATTTGGGGGCACTAATAACAGCTAAAGTGCGACGAGGAGCAAGAAATTAATAGGAGAATAATAAAAGCAAACAGAAGTTTGACAGCAGTCAATCACTTAATGAAATCAAAAAGTTTGTTCAGAGGAGTAAAATTTAGAATGTACAAAACAATTTTAAGACCGACAGCAATATATGGCAGTGAAACCTGAACATTCAATAAGTCAAGAGAAAACCTGTTAAGGTGGGAAAGGATGATCTTAAGAAGAATCCTACAGGGAAAGAAGACAGAGGAAGGCTATGTAAGGAGAAATAATGACAAAATATACGAGGACAAAGGCGAGAAACATAATGGAGTGGAATATGTATACAATTTCAATTCCACATTATTAATGCAAGTGTAATATTACTTTTAATCGGATTTTACTCAAAAATGGAGCACTCTATCAATATTATTTATTAGAATATTCTGAAATTTCATATTTTTTAGTCAAAAGTCGAATAAGTAAAAATACATAAAAGTTATGGTAAATTTTACCCCTCTCCCCCCACGAGGTTGGCATATATGTGGTAAACATTTGTAAATTTTGTTTACAGTGGTGAACTGAGCACATTTATCTCAATCACATTTATATGAAGAAAAAGTAATCTTTTTCAACATAAAACACTCTGGAAAAGTATTTCCCTGTAATGGTCATAACGTTGAAAATGCATTTATATGCGTATACTGTTCCAACAATCCCATTAGGAATTGGTGATTCAGTTTACTGAAAAAAAAGTGTTTTTATTAGTAGAGATAATACAGGAAATTATAAATTAAACATTAATTTAAAAATAATTGAAAATGTAGTATCATAGAGTAATGATAACTTTAGTGCCATACACTATACATTTTATGAGACTCCAAAGATAAATATTAAATGGAGTAAGGTCAAACGATCGAGAGAGCCAAGCAAATAGTTCCTTGTCCTATTAATCTCCAAAGAAATGTGGTGGTGTTCAGTGCTTTTTTGAGGATTTACGATAAATTAGTAAATTCAATTTTATCTGTCGTTAAAAACTAACTTAAATATAATGATAATTAATGAGACTGTCTGATGCATATCACCACATTGTTATGACTTGTTATCATTTCTTAAGTTTTAGGAACTACCCTGTATACAGGGTGTAACTTTGAAGGGGGTCCGGTTTGGAGGGGGGGTAGTCCGTGTTCCCTAGATTGCTAATCTGAAATTAGTTTTTTTTAAATCAAATAAATAGCCGAGTTATAATTAATTTTGTAAACTGCACCCAAATTGCTATACACGCCGCCCCTGTACAGCGTCCGAGTTTCACTGCAGAACGATGTCTACAGTGTTGCCAGTTAGTTGTTACCAGTCTAGATGTCGGATCGGAACTTATCCCGTCATTTCAGGATCGCATTCCAGGCAGCGCGGCGCGACCGAAGCTGATGTTTTATAATGAATTCAGTACATACGTAGCTTTGATAGTGTGCGCATAGTGACATAGTTTTACATAATTGTGAGGGTGTGAAATGTTAAAGTGAGGATTTTTTAGTGAGATAATGTGAATGCAGAAGACTAGTCTAGATATGCAAATCTACAGCTTCCAATTTATTGTGATGAGATTTCGGCGATGCAAGTCAGTAGAAATAACATAACACCAATTCAATGTAAATACCTATGTTTAACATATTTTTGCATGTACGAGTATACACAGTTGATCTTAATCAACTGCCA
Organism: Monochamus saltuarius; assembly: GCA_025584915.1. NCBI lineage: Eukaryota > Metazoa > Arthropoda > Insecta > Coleoptera > Cerambycidae > Monochamus > Monochamus saltuarius. Next base: position 39,871,691 of record CM046723.1, read on the forward strand.
ATACAAGTTCCGCCGTCTAGATGTTAAGTAACGGAGATACAACAAAGAAAAAACTGCAATGAATAATCTTTTAAATAAATATGTTTTTTTATAAAATTGCGACTCATCAGTCATTATACTTTTCTGTCAATTTTGATGAAGTATAGATCCTAAAACCATTTTCGAGTGTTGTAAAAAGTACGTAATGTAAAAGTACGTAAAACATTTTTTACTGATCTATTAACTAACTAATTATTATTATTAAATAATAGTATTGGTAGGTGGATTTTAATACGTTACCTACTAACGCGATAGACACGTACCTTCATAAGAAAATGTCTATAAGATTAGTTCAACATTTAAGAGATTATGGAAGTTAAGAACGCCAATACTCTAATGTTGAGTAAAAACAAACTCAGAAAGTAATAAACTTGAACCAAATATTTTAAATGCCGTAGAAGAAGACTATAAGTAAAAAGTATTAAGTATGTATTTATTATTGAGTTTTCTGTTAGTTGACTTGTTTCTGTTTTATGATGTGTTATCCGTAAAAGAATACATTTTATTTTATTTTTTGTTTATATGGAATAATAAAGCGGACACCCACTACAAACAAATGTATGTGTCAAAAAGCAGTGCCTCACGAGTGGCGTGGGCCTTCTTTTCCCATCTTCCACTTCAATAATTAAATATGGCAACAATGCTGATGACGCTGCAACTAGATATGCGCAGCGCTTGTCTGCTTAGTGGCGTACTATGAAAATTGCGAAAAAGGCAACAAAAAAAAAATCAGTTTTTGTGACAGAATTTAAGAAAACAAACTTATGATATGTGTTTGTAAAGGTCACGGGTACCCCCCCCTCCAAACCGGACCCCCCCTTCAAAGTTACACCTTGCTGCAACATAAAAGTTTCCAGTCCGAATGAATATCATATTTTGTTTAAATTATGACAATTTAACTGCTTGTCCATTACACATGTGCCGAGACAAATAGAATTATTGATACATATTTACACGACCGTTGATGCTTCCTATTAATAGTTCACCGGTTCACCCCTTTAAAAGTAGTATACATGTTATGTTGGAAATCTTTATGTTGCCTCCACAGTAACTATGTGTATATGTTAATACATTTTTTTATATAGTTTGGCAGCAAAACTAAATTTGAAGTCAAAAAGCGAGGGGAGTGAAGAAAATAGAAGAATAACTATTAGAAAGAAAATTGCAAGGTGGGACCTAGTTAAAGAATTATTATTATCGAACTGTGAAAATGAGGCTTATAAACTCACAATACCGTCAAATTTTGCAAATATATGGGTGAACGAATAAAACTAATGAAAATTATACAATATCTTATTCATACTTATAGATATAATTTTCTGCTTACATTAATTGTGATTTTATCTGTATTGTGGAAGTTTAAATACAAAGTGATTATATATTAATAAGAAATATAAATGTGTTTTTATTTATCTTAAAGTAATGGAAATGTCCAATTATTTGACAAAAAAAATCTTAAAAAAAAGATTTTAAAAACATTAAACTGTTATTCCATTAATTATATAGGTTTTTAATTTCTTAGAAATAGAAATACCATTGTATGTACCTCTATATATTTTTTTAACAAATATAATTTTTCATCTAAACTTGAGAAATATATTTCTTAGGATCAGACATTTGCTGTTGAATCACACATTTGCCTCTGCTTCACGGAACATTCTGACCGCAGTATGTCTATCCGATTTAGAAGAATTAGTATTATCCAAGTTAAAGTACTGCCACTAAATTTAAAATCAAATATGTAGCCTCACTGAACCAAAATGGAAAGTATAATAAAAAATTGTATCCCATTCTGAATCAGATGTACGAGTACAACATGTTTCATATTTCAATTCCATTCAGTCTATGCTATGCTCTGTAGGAGTGAACTTTCTTCTGCAACTAGTCACATCCTATGCTTTAGACGTAAAATGTATCATACAGGGTGTTTCAGTTCGAGTGAATCAAATTTTAACCACAGATAGAACTCGGTAAGTAATTAAGAATTGCCTTATAAACCAAGGTTCTATGTCTCACCATTTTCGCTCTACAGGGCCGGTATTGGTCGGTTTTTTACATCATATTATTTATGATATCTCTGGTATGGTTGTAACAATTTGATTGAAATCTGGTATGATGTTAATACTTACGAATGTCTATAATTTACTGTAAAATTTACAAATTTTTTGTAGGTCAGTGGCGTAGAAACGGGTAGGATAGCAAGATTTTTTTGCCCCAACTTCTACGCCAATGACCTAATACTTATTTGGGGTAAATTTTTAGATTTCTTGGACAATTTGGCATAAAACTTGTTTGAAATCGGTAAAGTGTCTCGTTCTGCCGAAAATCTCAATAATGTGGGAGGCCGTTCTTCTGATAAAGCATTTAGTTTTGTAATGATAGCAAATACATTTCAAAGTAATATTACTTTAATATTATGTATTAAATTAAAATGGAACGTTTATGTAAAAATGTTAACAGCAAACAATGAAATATTCTTTTTCTTATTGCTCTATCTTAGATGCTAATAATAAGTAATAGTTTGTAGGTACGGTTTTTACAATTTTATGCTTTATCAGAAGAACGGCCTCCCACATTATTAAGATTGTCGGCAGAAGGAGACACTTGACCGATTTCAAACAAGTATTATACCAAATTGTCCAATGAATCTAAAAATTTACCCCTAATAAGTATTAGGTCATTGGCGTAGAAGTTGGGGCAAAAACAATCCCGCTACCCTACCGTTTCTACGCCACTGACCTACAAAAAAATTGTAAATTTTGCAGTAAATTATAGACATTCGTAAGTATTAACATCATACCAGATTTGAATCAAATTGTTGCAACCATACCAGTGATATCATAAATAATATGATGTAAAAAACCGACCAATACGGCCCTGTAGAGCGAAAACAGTGAGACATAGAACCTTGGTTTATAAGGCAATTCTTAATTACTTATCGAGTTCTATCTGTGGTTAAAATTTGATTCACTCGAACTGAAACACCCTATATATACCTGCTCCAAAGGATTCAAAAGATTTGGCCACCTTATTCTACTACTGGATTGGAACGACCATTGGTTTTCCAACCTACGTTATCAGGTAAGTCAAAGTAAGATATTTTACAATTTTTAACATTATGTCGGCAATCAGGATCCAGGGGGCACAGCGATTGAATAGTTTCATTTAATAATACAGATATAATTATTTTATCGAATGTGAACATTACACTCAAATATACAGATTTTTTTACAGAGTTTAGAGTTTTGCCAATAATTCCTTATACAAGGTGTTTCTAATTGTGTGCATGAAATCCAGGCTAAAATTAAGGTAATTTTATTAAATAACCATAGGGTCCCCAAGTGCATTGCTTCCAAGATATAGCGTGTCCAAAAACTGCGTACGGCAATATGCTCCCAGATGCGAGTGAATTTTGTCACGTGACTATAGATCAAACGAATTTATCTGTAATAAATGAACAGATCAGATTGTTTTTCTTAACCTTACTTTTCACGTGTGTGATTTTGTTCTGTCATTTATTACTTGTCAATATATTTTTTATGGAATTTAAATATAGCAACATATTCTGTGATAGCAGCTGTCGTGTAGTGGCATCAAATTCTTGTATTTTTGAGATGAGAACATCAGTACTGCAGGAAAAAAATAGTTTTGCTGAGACCGTATCGAGTGACTTTTTATCAAAAATCGGTTATGTGCATAAGCTCATACCTACTTTGAAAACAAGTACAATTTATTAAATCTTTAGAAATACAAAAAAAAGGCATTAGAAAATAAAATATGTTTATCTTATTAATTTTCAAATACCTGTGATAATTTAATAGATTTATAACTTTTCTCAAATTTGCAAAATTTAAATATTACACCCCTTCACTTCTAACTGCTTCAATTACAGATAAATAAAAATAAATATATATGTAAATATACAATCGGTGCAAAAGACAACTTGTGACTGTGAGACTTACAGCACCTCTTCACATCAATGTGAAAACAAGGAAAAAAATTAAATAAGTAACATTTATTTTTTTAAATCACAAATTATTTTATAAAATTTAACCACCTGATAAACTGACAAATGAAACTAGTATGTAAAATCAAATGAAAAAGGTGATTTAATCTTATTTATACAAAAATAATTATCAGTCAAAACATATTTTTCTAACGTTTATGTCTCCATTTCTCGAAATTTTTATCTATATTTCAATTTGAGTTATTATCATTGTGAAATTTTATTTGTATGACCACGACTTTATCCACTATAGTCCTACCTAGATTTGTAGATGTGACTGATTTCACACCGGTAATGACATAAGCTACTTTTTTCTAAAAACAACGCCAAAAAGGTATATAATAAGGTCGTCCATAGGATTTTCTCAGTAATTCCAGGCTTATTCTCATACTCGTTAGAACATGGACGACTGAATGTGAATGGGCGCCTTCAGCACCCCTTAACTTGTGGCGCCCTGGGGCTTTATTCTTGAATATCCACAGAGCAATACATACGCGAATTAGATAGTTTTATCCTTCTTACAATGGTAATTAATAAAGACAGAACTATATAATTCCCAGATTTATTCCACTGCATTTGAGAATCGAGGCCCTGGATTGTGCTACTGGATGCCATGAGTGAAAGAAATTACAATCTGAATTTTAACAAAAAGTGTGCTGCAATTTTCTTAGATTTAGAAAAAGTATTCAATACGGTATCCCAGGACAAGATTCTACATATGTTACAAATTTGTGGAATTCCAGGAATTGTTCTCGAACTTTTTACTTGTTATTTAACTGCTTGAGTACAATATGGTAAAGTCAATGAATGTTTAAGTGATCTGCGAGGAGTGAAAATAGGTGTGCCACAAGGAACAGTACTTGGTCCCATATTTTAGATAGTCTACATTAATTCTCTGTTAATTCTAATTATTGATGGAAAAATAGTATTTTAAATTCAATAAAACATCTACACACCACTTTGACCTGATTAATTTCTCTTCTTAATGTCTCGTTTTTTTTCCACGTTTGGTCTTGTTTCTGAGATTCAAAGAAATTGGTGACAGTGTAGCACACTTTTTTTTAACACTAAGAACACTAAATAATACTTTTGACAATGATTTTCACAAATGTCAGTTTTTTTTTGAGAGCCGTCCGACAGTGTCCCCGGGAGCAGCGCAGCCTATAGACTTATTGTGCATCTCTCAACGAACACAGACTGGTTCCACGAGCAGTCGTCTCCCAGCCTCGGCTATCGCCCAAAACGTCAGTTTACACAAATCACTGAGTTTTGTTTTCATGGGTTGCTATAACGTTAAATGAAATTTACGCGGCTGGTGCGCTCCACTCACCAATTTCTTTGAATATCTCAGAAACAAGACCAAATGTCGAAAAAAAAAACAGGAGACGAAAAAGTTACGAAATTAATCAGGTCAAAGTGGTGTGTAGATGTTTTATTGAAATTATTATTTTTTTTTTGTAGTTTTGAAATAAAGTAAGAGGGGGGTAGCATACAAAATACACTTCTAAGAGGGGTAGGTAGTTCAAACTTAAGAAGCTTATGTAAGATCATAAGGAGTGTTTGTGTTCCAAATTTCACTTAAATCGGATAGGTGGTTCAAAAGTTATGAGCGAAAAATGAGAAAAAAAATCCTATTTCAACGCCCTCTATCTCGGAAACGATGCGTTTTAGGAAATAAGTTTATATCACAAATGAACATTATTTTAACCTGTTCTATCGAATTACCCATAGCAGTCTATGCAAGAAGTAAGCAGTGAAGTGTTGCAAGTTAAACCTCATTATATTCATGAGTAATACTAGACATAAAAAGCCGAGTTTAGTTTCAATCTGTGTATAAGCAAGTGATCATTAAGTGGGTAAAATTTCTATATCAGGAATTATTCCCTAGTATTGACTAAACTAAAATTTATTGCTGAATTTAGTGATAATTTTAATAATCACAGTACATACCAATGATAGGATATAAGTTTTTCCTCCTCTTTTTTTTCTTCTGGAGAATTAACTGTGATATAGACAGGACTGTACTTCAACTTATTAAGAATATGAGACGTGGACTTTTAAATGCTGCAAAAATAAAGAACTGACCTGTTTAATATGTGGTATGCTTAAAAATTTTTCATAAGAGCTGCCTGGATCGTAAATCTGCATCAGGAATTGAGAAGGGTAAAACTTTATGTTCAAGACTTGTATATGCAGGGTGTCTACTTTTATTTGTGTACAAATATTTATTTTTCAAGATAATCAAAAAAATTTCTTTTTATTTTAAATGACATGGAAAATCGCTTCCTCTGACCCTACCTCGGCATTTAAGATGGCGATCCAAGACCTGCTATGATTTTTTTTGTACTCTCGAAATTCAATAAAAACATTTAGCGATTTTTTTATTTAAAATCTGATAAGGTGGTGTTAATCAGGACCCCTCAAAACCTCTATGTGTGAAATTTGAACAAAAACTATACAGTGTTTTATTCTATACGTTCTTAGTTTAATTTTTGTAAAAATTTGTAAAAACTATTTTTCAATAACACAAATATTTTTTTGATCTAAATGTCATCGAAAACCGTTATTTCTAATCCTATCACGGTGTTTAAGATGGCGATCCAAGGCCTGCTATGATTACTTTTATATCCCCCCGATTTCAATAAAAACGCTTAGCGATATTTTATTTCAAATCTGATAAGGTGGGGTTACCCAGGTCATCCATTCAAGATACCTTTGAAGAGTCTTGTCAGGACTTCCTGTTGCGGTTAAAAGATCTTGGTTCTTTTTGACCGGATACTCGGTGAGTACAACAGCTGAATAACTAAAACAGAACATTTAACATACATTATGTTATTTGTGAGAAATTAAAACAAAATCAGATAATGTGAAGATTTAAAATAGGAGTAACCGGCAATTTAACAGTTAATCTCTTAAATTCGACAGAATGGCCTAAAGGAGTTTTAATAAATCATTTTATTGGGGCGGGACCAGAATAATACAAATTTTCTCCAGCGGAAAAGAGAACTAACAACAGGATTAAATGAAAATAATTTTAAAATTTTGGGTCGAGATATTTTTATAATTTTTCACCTAAAAACTCTCTAGGAAGTAAAATTCATGAAATTGAATCAATATGATTTTAAAGATTCTGATATTCATTGAGCACTGGTTAGTGCAAAAAGATATCGATACAATAGGTATTAATAAATATACAATGGTCTCTCAATTTACTAGATGAAATAATGGCACTGGTGAAAGCATTATCTTCATAAAAAATGATATTAATTTTAAAAATTGTGTAGTTATCCAAAGAAAATGTATGTCAAGTGTGAGCAGTGGAGATTCCACAGTATAATGTATAGTAGTTACAATTCATAAAACTCCAAGTGAACATACCAACAAATTTATGGCATAATAGTTATTTATGCAACAAGTACAAAAAGTAAGTAAGTGTTGTCCTACTCGGCCTGGCGGCCTCGTTGGACAATTTCACGTCGTGTGCAATAAACACTTTTTGTACGAGTTGCATACAATATTTTTTCTACATTCATGCAAAAACCAAAAAATGTTTTATTTAGATGACACTAAGTCTAGGAAAATATGACGTGGATTTGAACGTTTATGTTTGTCATGATGACAAAACGCCATTAAATCTATAAATGATACTGCAGGAAACAGTCTGTTACATCTCACCTGCACTCGATTTATATGTGAAACTACATATGAAGGAACAGCCAGTTCAATTGTCGGTCATCTCACCTATGGCATACTGATGAGGGTTAACAAGCCCGAAACCGGTCTATGTCTGGTGGAGTGGCCGACAAGGGTTCTTGGCTGTTTCACACAGATACTGCAGGTATAATTCAATGCCGGTCGGGGCATTAGCCCGCGGAGTAGTTGTTTCCTGCAGTATCATTTATAGATTTAATGGCTCATCGCCAAGGGCGACAGGTCTGCGGTTAAGTACTTACGATATTGTAGGTCGCTTTCTGCAAGTCGAGCCGCTTAGGCCGAGCAGGACGTAGCAGACCAGTTACATCTCACCTGCACTCGATTTATATGTGAAACTACATAAGGAACAGCCAGTTCAATTGTCGGTCATCTCACCTATTGCATACTGATGAAGGCTAACAAGTCCGAAACCGGTCTATGTCTGGTGGAGTGGCCGACAAGGGTTCTTGGCTGTTTCACACAGATACTGCAGGTATAATTCAATGCCGGTCGGGGTATTAGCCCGCGGAGTAGTTGTTTCCTGCAGTATCATTTATAGATCTTGTTGAATCATTTTTAAGTTATGGAATTATAACATATTTATGCCCGTTTGCACCGACATTTTACTAATAACAACTTAATAAAGTTGTTCTTAAAGTTAAGTTATGCTTATTTTTTTAGAGTATTGCACCGACGTATTATAAACCATACTTAGCAAAGTACGTCTTTGTATTGGCAACAACGCACAAATCTAATAACTTTCGTTACTTTAGTTAGTTCTTTCTGTTTTTCTTCAGTTTGTTACATGGAAGTAAGGTTAGATTTCGTTGTAATGTCATGTCTCTGGTTTGTTTTTGTTGTTGTAATTTGTAATATAGGTATGGTTGTTGTTGTTGATGAAGACTAGTTAATATCAGAGACAAAATAATAATAATAATAATTTACTTTATTTTCTCTGTGGCTAGTATTAGTGGCCAAATCATCTTCATTCAATTCATCCATTGTATGGAAATGGTCAGATCTTGTATAATTATTTGAGAAATGCAAAATCTATAATTTCCAAAGTATCCAAATCATCAATATAATCTAATATCCATTATAGGTACTTTTATTACTACTTACTTTAATACTACACTCATTAGCATTGATCCTATATTTGCACTTTCCGCGTTTTTTAAATTTTTATGCTTGTTGTTCGCACATTCTAACTCTGTTTGAATTAAAGAATTTCATAAGTCACTGTCAAACAGGGGCTTAAATTTAAGTATCTGTTTTCATACTTAAGAAGATCTTAACGTATGGTGCAATAGGAAAAGCATACTTAAGCATGTCTTATTTTTAAGTAATGCTTATTAACTTTGGTGCAAACGGGCATTAAAGTTATAATTTGGAAACAGATTATTTCATACAAATTTGCTCTACAGGGAAGATACTTCTAACATTAGATTGTTATATTTTCATAGCTTATGTAGATGTAGATACGGATTTAAGAATAAATCAATTCTTAACTATCCATCTATATAGTCTATACATGGTTATGCTAATGAAATGTTTGTTACACTGAAGTATAGAAAATATATTTGTCACAGATCTTGGGTCTATCTATTGCCGAAAGTGTTTAATATCCTGCCAATGGAGATCAGGCATATTAATAGATTAAGTAGATTTTCTAGTCTAACAAAAAAGTCTATATTTGAAAATTACCTTAAGTTTACTCCCATTCTAGACAATTGATAGTTCTGTGTCTTTGTTCGTTCATTGATTTTTGATTTGAATATTGTTCTCACACGTATTAGTTATTTGTGTTTTACATAGCATAATATAATTATTTAATCACTTAGGTGCTCGTTTGGTTAAATTATTTTGTAGTGTTTAGTTTTGTATATTTTGTGAAATTGTGTAGCTGTGAAGTTGAGATAAATAAATAAATTAATTAATTAAAAGTCCATAATTTATATTATCTACATATATATTTAACAGTGGTATTAATATTGTTTATACATGTTCATAGTAATAGTGAATTCATATAATATTCTATAAATACATTACAATTAAGAAAATATATCAACATTCATTGTGTTATGTGGGTATTAGATGGTATAAAAGAACTTCCTTCTTGTTGGGTACCATTTTGCAAATTTGTTTGTGAGACGCCTGGAGGTTGAGGGAATGTTGATGGTGCTATATTAGTGATACCATAATTTGAAGCTATCCTAAAACAATAGAATTGATATCTTTGTAAAAAAAAACAGTAAACATATTTTTTGTAGCTATTTAATATTTCTTCTGCAGCGTCATTATATCTTAATATTGTATCTATTTTAATTTATTTTTTTTTGATAGGAATTCTGGAACATTATATTTTTGTAGATTTACAATGAGCACATCAGTGGAAAATGTAGGAAAAGGACTTTTTTAAATTAGTATAGAATTGCTAATGTTTTTGTTAGGTTGCAAAAAATTGATTGAAACAGCTTAGTATTATATCAAATAATACCTTAAGATGAGGACTTCTGCTACCGCATAATTTTGGCGCTACTTGTACCTCAGTTCGAATAAAATTATTAATTCATATTGGTTTCTCACCCAAGACGGCAGTATGGATATGCTGGTTACTTGTTCTATTAAAGAACAGGTGTCGCTGATTTCGACAACTTGCCTCCACATTATCCAGTGTAGTACATTATTTTTAACATGAACATGTAAAATTTTATTCGAAAATCGATGTGTTATAATCGTTGACAGTAAAATATATGTAAATATAAATATGATAATCTGCATTAATAAAAATTAATAATTGTTCAATTTTCTATAAACAATATTTAGTAGTAATGATCTAGTACCAATGAAGATAAAACAAAAAACATCAAGTTTGATCTTGAATACATTTTTTATTGGCGATATATTTTTAATATAGCAGTGCTGATAATATATGTATAATAAAACTAAACAAAAATATAGTTTGTAGTATGTAAGCATTGGTTCACAATAGAAACTTGGCCGAGGTATATACTTGCATCTTTTTTTAATAAAGTAGAGTTTAAAAATCTTTATTATACAGGATATCTCAACGCGAATTAGCGTCGATTATTATCTGGAAAAATACTGATCCGAAACTTAGAATGACGCCAAATTATGGTAGGTATATCTACAAATTTCAAAATATCGTATCAAGCGTTTTACTCTTGCCGTTACATGTTGACAACTTCAAACAGCTATAACTTTTTTTTATTTCAAATAGAACACTCAAAACCAAATACATACAATATACAATAATTTGAAAAAATGTAAGTACACAGTTGTATTTCTTGGTTAATTTATTTGTTATTTATTACTTCTGTAATTTTAAATTATAATTAAACGATATATCCATTAAAACTTAATAATTACTGCTAAATTAAATGTAATATTTTAAAAATAATATTCTATTCTTATTATTTAAATAGTATTGAAATAAAGTTCTTTTTCAACTTTTTGTCAAAAACGTTTTGGATACATTTGCAGTAAACCTTTAAACAATTTCGCATATTTATTTTTTGCATATTCGGAATTTTTGAAGAATCTACTAAGGCATGTAGGTAAATAAGTGAGTAAATTTTCAAAACGAGTAGTTAGTTGAAGGGAAATGCAATCTATAATTTCGTAGTATAGCATTTTATAGCTCGAAATTATTTCTAATTTGTCGCAACTTTTACCCCATTTTACTCCTAATTCAGTAATATTTTTCGCCTTATCAAAAATATTTTTAAATTTTTCTTCGTCTCACCTTAATTCAGAAATTCTTTGATTAGCGATTTTAATCTGTTTAGAGCAGTAGTTTACATGTAAGTGTTTAATTTGCAGAATTTGGAAAAGTAAATCTGTGCACGCTAAAATTTTGTTGTATATCTTGGTCAAATAGCAAATTCGGTGTATTGAAATTGTTTTAAAAATCTAAATATTGTGAGAGAGATATAGATACCTATCGATGAGCCTATCGATAATACCATATATTTATATTAGGCATGCTAAATGTACCTTACCACCTAATTTTGAGAATATATAAGAAATTACATTCAGTAGTAGCAACTAATCAACCATTGGAAATTCAAAATACAATTAAAAATATTAACACTCAAACAATCGGTTAATCGCGTTACACACATTACGTCGTCCAATTTGCCGGAAAACAAAGTGAGTGAGAGAGAATATGAGGCGCCAGAAATCGGGCCTTAAATTAGGACGAAAATTATCGACTTTGACCCACTGTGGTGGGATTGGTGGGTGATTCGTGACTCCCCGCTCTGGTAGAAACGGCGGGATACTGAAGCAATAATTATTTTATTCCGTTACATTTATGTAATAGGTAATTGGAAATTATGGGGTATTAAAATATACAGTATGAGAGCCAAATTTTACAGGCTTATAGGTGCTATAAACAACTTGAAGATAAAAAAAATTATAGTTTTTCTATTTTACTTATTCGTATTCGATATATCATTAAAAGAGTGGGACTAGAATACGTTCCGCAGGTAGCTGCGGAGGTTATCGCTGCCCTTGGTTTTTATATAGACTGATGAACGATGGAAGATAATCGTATGCTCTAGCTAGACAGACAAAAAGTGGGCCAGCAAGCAAGTGATGTCAAGCCAGTGAGCGAGAGTAAACATAAAGGCCTTATTTTATTTAGCTCAGTGAAACCAGCCTCAGTGAAATGTTCAAACGGAGCAAGCAATTTCTCGGTCCCTGCTGTTTTTTCAATTGATTTTTTCCCCAAATGAACTTTTTTGTGAACAGACCTATTGCCATGATGTCTGACATCTAGACAAATTGGCAGTTGGTATGCTAGAAAGGTAGCGTGATTTACGAATTGAAAACATATGTTTTGTGCTGAAAACTAAGCACGGCACGGTGTGGTGAAATGGTCTTGGTTCTCGGAGTAAATGAGAGATTATAGCTATAGATACTTATTTATAGCGCACATGCGTATATAATGGTTAGTTGAGAAAAAAGAAATACATATATCATTTACTACATTATTTCACGTACCTAACACTGAATAATTGTATATTGTCTCGACACGTTTTATTTACACTTTCTGTATAATTAATTTTCTGAAAAGTGCTGAAAATTATGTATTAAATATACCTACCTCGTTTTAAAGCAAAAAATCCAAAGAGGCGCAAAACTATATAATGGTAATGAAAAACAAAACGGAACTAAAAGACTGTGTAAATGAATAAATACAGGGTGATTCGGAGTTAACGTTACCTAAGAGTATTTTATACCTGATAAAACTTTTATAAATGAATATTTCTTCAAAAATATTTCACTTTCTAATATAGGGTGTTAAGTTACGAAAAATGTTTATTTAATATATTGTATTTATGCAAAAGAAACTCATCATGCGGCAATTTGAAATCGCCTAACCAATCAGTAACGGAGATATGGGTTATGACTTCAATTAACTTTTAAGAAAATATACACTACACACTTTTTATAATTTTTTCTGCATTCATATTGAATCAAAAATAGTATGGAATACGAACAATAGTCCGCAAAATGCTTATAACAAGCATCAAGTCGACCATTATCACTGGGATATGCGTAAAGTGGCATAACACATAGCGCCTGGGTCCCATTCGGTGGAGTTTTGTAATAATTATTAATTTTAAGCTACTAAATGGGTGAATAAAATACCAATATTTTGCAGATTCATTATTTCGGCCCATTCTTTACTGAACACTATATTTTTTTCTAAAACCTTGGAACACTGTATCTCAAAAAGAAAATAAAAAAATTGTTTTTATAGGAACTATTTTTTCCTTCAAATGTATCCATTTAATGTTAAAGTTAATATATAATTTTAAGTTTTACTTACTGTGCACATTTTTTTTAGTTATATAGAATTTTTATGAATATAAATTTTCTAAAAAAATATATACCTGATATTAGTTAAGTTCGGAGAAATTACCGAATATCAAAACCATTTTGTAGTATCTGTGTTAGGAAATAATACCTGTGATTCTAGCCAATTTCAAATATTATCTAAAAATTGAATACCCTATCACAAAAATCGGAAAAACAATATTTAAAAAGAGCAAAAATCTTATATATACAGGTTTAACTATGACTAAGTACAAAAAATTTAACCACGTGCTCAGGTAGGCTTAAAAGACAATAAAAACTTACATGAATAGTGAAATAAAATCCAATACTCACTAGGTTAAATTATTAAGAGAGGCTGAAACGTATTTTGTATTTAAATACAGACAGTAAAAAAAAAACTGCGTGCTGTCAACAAAAAACAGTTTCGAGACATACCTATTCAGTGATCAACCATCCCGCAATCCGAGTCTTGACTTATCGTGTTTAGGTCAATAATCTTGGTTTTAATGTCTACTCAATAACAAGCGCTGCAGAACCGCTAAATAATAACAAACAAACAATAATTAAATTTGCACTTTTATAAACACCCGGTGTAATCAATAGGAAATTACAATTTTATAATAAATGTCAACCGCAGTAATCAGCGTCGACATCAGATAGGCTGTAATCAACACACTTGCAGCAGTTCACATTCCCGTTTAATACGTTACTGGCGGAATAAGTCGAACATCGCTCGGGTCCTATACAGGCATGCCGTCGAGTTTTGTATTTATGTCGCCAGTGTAGTTTATAATTATTAATAAAATTTGCTATTTGCCTAAATAAAAATGCAATTCAAGTTGGGTAAAGTAAAGTAGTGAGAGACTGCGGTTGTGCTCTGCTGAACAGAGCTGTGGAAAAATTTATATATACATTTTAATAGACATGTACATCTGTGTTTTCGGTGTGCGTATGTGTAATTCGGTACTTACTGATCATGAGTAATGATTTTGATTCATATTTATAATCAAATGCGATTTGGATTATCAACGTACAAGCTCAAATTGATTATCCAGAAAATTCTGGTATTTTTCACAGATTAGTGAATTTTACATTAGAACTTGCAAAAACGCTTAATGAATACCTTAAAAATGCAATAATTTTTAAAGGCACCTGAAAAAGTATACAAAATGCATACATTTTAGATTGCATACTAGAAGTTTGTTAGATCAAATTTCATTGAAATAAAATAGTTCTTAAAAGCAACAATTGTTTAAAGCTTGATAACAATTAAAAAAAAACACAATTGTGTTGAAGTAACTTGATATAAATTGTTTTTTCCCATTCAAGAAAGTTTTCCAAAAACAATGTTTTTACATTAGTCCAACACTTAAGGCAAATAGTGTCAAAATTAATGTTTTATTTAATTTAGCTAGTGTCATTAATATTATTTCAAAAATAAATAACTAGCTGGATACATGATCTACCAGTTTACTATTTATCTGAAAAAAAAAAACTGCATCCTAACAAAAAAGTAGCAACAATATAATTTTATTAAGTTTTCGGCGCTTGCTCTATCATAAGAGTCAGTTGACCTGAAATACCTGGAAGGAAAAAATGAGAAAAAATTACCAAATTTTCAATTTCGACAGCCTAATCTCAAAAACAAGACATTTGTGAATAGGTTTATAATTTTTTTCTTCTCTTTTTTGACGCTTATTTATTTTTTATTATAGAGTTCCAATCATGCCCCATTCTTCCGTATCAGTCTTATTATTAATTGATATTTAGTGTGACCTGAGCATTACCCAAGTTTGACATGTTTAGATGAATCACATTTCGGATTTCTCATTAAATTTTAATATTACTACATAACATATTTTCTATTTAAATTGTTTCTATGTACATATTTCGAAAATTTCAACTGTTTTCGGAAAAAGTCCAGACTGCAGCATAATTGTTAATTTCAAACAATAATAATAGATTTACTTATTCATTAATACATTTTAGTACAAACTCACCTTTCAAAACATTTATAAACAAATAACATACGTACCTTGGATCTAAATATTGATTCAAGGATGTCTCATGGGTATGAGGAGATTGCATTCCTGGAATAGATGGCAAATGACTTGAATTTGTCATTTGTATTGATGGAAATTGTTGTGGCTGAACTTGTCCACCCCCTGAATGTATAAATGGTGGTCTCTCATGAGCTGAATGCAATCTTGGACCCAGTAAAGAAGGATGTACATTTTGCGGAATAGTATTATTCAAAGCCTAAAAAAACACCATATAAGATACAAATTAGTGGTATACAGCAGGGGTCGCCAACCTGCGGCCCTTTGCAACTTTTTGCGTGGCCCGCCAAAGCACCAATATTATTTATTTTTAATAATATTTATACTCGTATATGATATAAAAGCACTATTTAAGTTACATTTGAATGTGTGGCCCACATAAAAAATGTTATTTTGCCGACCCCTGGTATACAGTATACAGATTCCTGTTTCACACCAACTTAATCCAAAAATGATTAATTTAAAAATTACAGGGTGTTAAATTATTACTTTTGAAATGGTTATTCGTTAATATCTAAGAAGTAATGTATCTTATTCAAATTTAGTACCTAATGATACGTAAGAGTATGAAAAGTGTGGTGTAGGGGAAGTTCTAATCTCTTTTTGCAAATATTTTCTCCTTTAACAGAGTAATTTTACTGAAAACATCACAAAAAAATTGGCTACTGTTAAAGTTGAACAAAGCACAACATTTACAAACCACTTCTTATAGATTTTTTATTTTAATACATGAAAATGAGAATTAAAATTTCTGGTATACTTGAAGCTATTGTTAGAAAATGACAAGCCACTTTTAGTTGCTTTCACTAAATGTGTAGTTATCGGAAGAGATTGAGATAGACAATGAACTCAAAATTATAGAAGCTTTAAAATTAAAAAAACCCACAGAAAAATTGCAGCATAATAGCAAAGAACATTTGTATACAGGAGAGGATTTAAGGCAAAGAATATAAGAAATGATACTGAAGATTTGAAGTCTGAGTTTGGCATTCGTAGCAAGAGCATGTACATTGTTTGCTCTGTATCTTATTATAGTAGGGGAGCCCACGATGCTAAATCGATTTACTCGAACGTCATAGAGACTTATTGGGTTGAGAAGCTTATATGACAAAAAGAAAAAAATGTCATATAATATATACCATTTCATCGGTGTAGGGAGCGGCTATAGATTTTCAAATATGTAAAAAAAACTGTTACATGGACATACTCAAGCGCGTCAGATATTGATATCATCCATGTCCTACGTATTTTTAAAAATGTACGTATGTTAATCTGACTGTTTCCATGATGGGGGTGGTCGTACGTAAGGGTTGAGAATGAAAAAAAAAAAAAAAAATTATCGAGCGCGTCAGATTTTCTAAGGGGATGTTAAGTGAACCTAAAAAATGCTCTTATATAATAATCTGACGATTTGGATGTGACGCAAACGCGCTGCCATTATTAGAATGTGCAAAAAAATATTATATATAATTTTGAAATACTCAAGCGCGTCAGATTAAGATATATATGGTTCATCTTTATGCCCTAGACGTGCTGTCTCATAATCTGACGATTATCTGGAGGGATTAGCCTAATCTGACAAATTAAAAAAAAAATTAATTTTTTTAATCATTGAACTTAATTAATTGAAAAGCTCAGGATATAGCTTGCAAATAAAAAAGTGTACGTTTTTTTAAGTAGCATACTTATATTTATAAGAAAATAAATATAAAAATTTAATTTATTTCAGTATTTTTTAATTATCATCTTCGTCGGTAGAATCATTTTCCTGCTCTGGCAAGCAAGCTGCACGCATTAAACTTTATCAATAAATTTTTGTTACTTCGGCTTGTGGAAATCGTCAGATTATATATTTTTCGTAATCCTTGAATTATTTCCTTCAAAATAAAAAAAAATTAGCCACGCTGTAGAATGTCGAGATGACGTTTTTTTTTACAACTTTGTAGCCCTCCCCCTTCTTTACGTCACTCTCAAATTGTCAGATTAGTGGAATATACACGTTTTAGCATGTAACTAACTCACCCTATCTTAATCTGACGCGCTCGAGAATTTCAGATGATCAATTTTTTTTTACTAATCTGATCCTTTATCCTTGACGGGCGGCCATATATATATGGGGCACATATTTGGTGGAAGTACTTAACCGGTACAAGGTATCCCCTGTATATTAATCTGCCGCGCTATAGTAAATCCCAAATCCCGCTTGGGCTCCCCTACTATTAAGGGAAAAATCTATAGGGAGGGCTAGTGGTGGTATAGCAGTGTTGTGCAGTGAAGAAATGTCTTCATTAATAGTAGATGAATCCCCTTGGTGGATATTCTGCTTAGTTTCTCATGCTGATTTTAAATTAATTATATGTAATGTTTATTTCAATCATAGCTTAGACATTGTTAATTTGCTAGAATTATTCTATTTTTCACTTTGTAATGTTTGTGAAAAATTTCATGACCTAGTCATTGTTATAGGAGGTGATTTCAATTGTCTCATTTCTGATATCAGTACTACACCTGTCGAGCTTTTACATAACATGAGTCTTTTTTCTGATAGAATCAGTCTTGATAAGACCATAAATACTAGAGGCCGTAAACTTTTATAATTTATGAATAGTAATGGTTTATGCTTGCTAAATGGCCGAACTTTATCTGATAGACAGGGTCAATTTACTTTTATAGGCACTCAAGGTAGTAGCACTATAGATTTAGTTTGGGTAAACATTCAGTGTTTAGAACATGTCGATGACTTCCTTGTTCATACTGAAGCCATAGTATCTGATCATCTTCCTATATCTTGCTTTCTTAAATACAACAGTACAGTACCTTCCAGTCAGAGTACTTCGGTAAATGCTGAGGGCTTTATAAAGTTAACATTTAAGGAAGACTTAGTTTTATCGTATAAAACTTATATGGGTAATTCTCCCGTGTACTTTTGTTCCAAATGTCGAAGTTTCCTATATGAACTTTATCGAGACTATTTATGATGCTGCCGAAGTGCTCAACTTTTCTAAGAGAGTACCCTTCTCCTATTCAAACCAATATAGGAATCAACCTTGGTTTGATTACGAATGCGTGACAGTCAGAAAACATTTTATAAATTGTCTTAAAAACTTCAGAAAAGCCCACTCTTCCCCAGATTTAAAATCACAATACCTGGATTCCAAAAAACACTACAAAAAGTTGCTTGACAAGGAAAAGAAAGAGTGGTGGTATTAATGCTAACCCTTCCCTCCCAATAGAGGCATGGGAAAATATTTACTCTTCAGTTTATCAGACTGTTACTCCGGAAACTGTCTATTACTTTGACGGCAGAAATCCCTATTTCGATAACCCTGTTACTGTAGATGAAATATATTGTGTACTAAATAGATGTAAAAGCAACAAATCACCAGCTTCAGATCTAATTAGTTATGAGTTTATTTAATATCTGCCAGATAACTGGATAACGCTGTCGCCGTTGCCACGAGTCTGATCTGTTCTCAGTTTTTTGGTTATTTTTGTGATAATTGTCTGCTATTTAATGTTGGTGATTGGTACATACTATATAGAAACAAATTGGACATTGGCTGTAAGTGTTACATAACTATTCCATAACTTATTGTCATAGAAATCTATGTAATACAGACATTCAGTTAATTACTATATCTGAATATGCAAGAGTAAAAAGTATATTAACCAAAAAAAGTGTTCGTTCTTTTTCTGAGAGCTGAATTATTGCCAGTGGTATAGATTTCTTTTTAAATATGAGTGGTATACAATGTAAATATTGTGGTAAGCGTACTGAACCCCATCTTGATTTAACTTGTTGTATCTGTAAAGGTATATACCATCATAGTTGTGTGAATATTTCATCGAGCGAAACAAGAACTATTAACAGCAAGAAATCACTTTCCTGGACTTGTTCCAGCTGTGAGGATATTGGTGGTGATATAAATTCGTTAAGAGCTGCAATTATTGCACTTCAGGAGGAAGTTAAAGGATTGAAAGCTTCTCGAGATATCGGGAATCAAAGTAATACCAATATTACAAGTGTTGAGAAAATTATTCAAGAAGTCAATGACAGGAACAGTAGAAGGTGCAATGTTGTGATTTTTGGAATCAATGAACAGTTGTCTAATGTGAACAAGGCGGATCGTAATTCTGTTGATAAAAATGATGTACGCGGTGTAGAACTAACTACATCTATCGGCCGTTCGCTACTCCATGCCGGACTGAAAATGTCACAGGCATATTTTGCAAACAAAAAAAAATGATGTAGTCAAGATACTTAACTATGTATCTAACACTGTTCCAACACATGAAATACAGTGCATGCGTTTGGGAAGATTTAATCCAGAGAATACGAGTTCACGTCCTATTAAGGTTATACTTTGTAACGGAAATCATGTTCATGAAATTCTACTGAAGTCTAGGAGACTTAAAGAATCTGGAAATTTTGAAAACATCTATATCAGCCAAGATAGGACTCCTAGGGAAATTGATTACTTTCGTAAATAATTGAAGAAGGAAATGATTGAAAGAAGACAAAAAGGGGAAGATGTAAAGATCAAGCATTTTAACGGAGTACCAAGAATCGTAGTCAAATACACTCAGTTACAGTTTTTCAAATCTTATGCTGTTATTACCAAAATATTCGTGGTACGAATACCAAATTGAATAGTATTTACAATGCCATATCAACTAATGACTATGATATATTGTGTCTCACTGAAACATGGCTAGTTGCAGGTGTAAGTGATAGTGAGTTTATTCCAGATATTTATATGGTTTTCAGATGTGATAGAGATTTGGTTCTAACGAATACGTCAAAAGCAGGTTTTAGTTGCTTTTAAAACTCATTTGAACATTGAAATAGTAGATGTGTCCTCTATTAGAAATGCTACGCCTATGGTTGATATACTTGGATGTAAAATCAGTAATAGTTATTTTGTTGCTTATATATTTGTTGTTTACATTCCACCTAATATAACTGTATTTCATTTTGAGTTGTTTATTGAAAACTTAATAACATTATGTGTAACATTATGATAAAAATATTCTTATTATGGGAGATTTCAATGTGCCTGGTTTTAGAGTGGATGTAAATAGCACTAAATGTAGACTTGTGAGTAGTTTAAGTGAGATGCTTAGCTTGCAGCAGTACAATTTTGTTATAAACGATCTGGGTGGGTTACTTGATCTTATTTTTTCAAATTTTTCTTGTAGTGTTTCTAAAGATACTTTACCACTTGTTAGGGAAGATGCCTATCATCCTGCTTTGCAAATAGAATTTAAATGTGTATTGAAGCCTTATGAACAATTTAATAACAAAAATACTAACTTAAATGGTGAATATAATTTTAGAAAAGCAAATTATCCATTAATGTATGAGTTCATTGGGAATGCGGATTGGTCTAATGTATTACAATGTGATATTAATTTTGCATGTGAAGTATTCTATGGTATACTAAATAACATATTTGACCAAACTGTTCCATTAAAAATTAATCCTCGTTGCCGTTATCCACCATGGTTTAGTAAAGATATTATAAAAAATATATGCTGTAAAGAAACTGCTTACAAAAATTATAAAAAATTCAGAACTGATTATTATTACAACAGGTTTAGCAATTTAAGGCATAAGGTTAAAGCTCAAATTGAACAAGCATACAAAAATTTTATGGAGAGCTCTGAGCGACTCATTGCATTCGATCCTTCTAAATTTTGGTCATTTGTAGAAAATAAGAGGGGACATTCTAATATTCCTGGTGTGATGAAACTTAATGATTTTTTCCGTAGTGTTTATATGTCGCCTGATCCTAATTATGAAATGTTTAACATACAGCATAGTTTCAATGAAAACATTCCTACACCAGTAATAACTGATGCTGATTTTTTCAATGCTCTTAAGAAACTTAAGAATAAAATGACTAGTGGAACTGTTACTATTCCTAGCTTTATTGTGAAGGACTGCGGCCAGGCTCTAGTAGTTCCATTGTTATTTATGTCTAACCTCTCGTTAGCTACAGCAACATATCCAGATTTATAGAAAATAGCACGCATATGTCCGGTATTAAAAAAAGGTGATGCATCCTTAATTTCTAATTATAGACCTCTTTCCATTTTGTGTAATTTTTTTAAGCTGTTTGAAATAATTATTTATGAATATATATATGTGTCTACTAAAAATAATTTTTCTCAAAGTCAGCATGGTTTTATTAATAAACGCTCGTGTATATCACACTTGGCCTGTATTTCCCAGTATATTTGTGAATGTATTGATCACAACGGACAGGTTGATGTGTTATATATGAATTTTAGTAAAGCATTTGACCAGGTTGATCATCACATATTACTTGCCAAACTAGATGCTGTTGGGCTATCTTACAGATTTGTTCAATTTTTAAAATCTTATTTAATGCACAGACAGCAATTTGTTAGATGCGAGGGTTTCAATTCATCAAAATTTGAAGTTACGTCGAGGGCACTACAGGGTTCAAATTTGGGACCTTTGTTGTTTCTCTTGTTTATAAATGATTTACCCGATACTATATCTTCCTGTAAACTTCTTTTTGCAGATGATTTAAAGGTTTATACAGATATTAAAAACGTAGATGATTGCAAATACTTACAGACTCAAGCGGATCGCATTAACGATTGGTGCAACACAAATCACTTAAATCTAAATATTAATAAATGTTATGTAGTGTCGTATTGTAGGAAAAAGGAAACGAGCGACTGGAAAGTTTCTTACAGAGGTTGTGCTTCAACAGTTGCAATATTTTCATTTCTACAGAAATTTGCATTACATTTGATTTACATTAATTAATTCTGGCATATGCTAATACTTCTTTGTACCATGAAAATTTATGATTTATTAAATATATTTATTTCTTTGCCATACTATGCTAACAAAATGTAGAGAAAGTATGGCAATGTTGCATACCCTCTTCCATGTATGTGTTCACTGATATATCCGTCCCGCCTTTACACATAGTAAGTTCCGATGTACAGTGTTGCGGTTATTTGTTTAAATAAAACTTTTATTCAAATTGTTAAGAAAATGGTGTATTAAAGTGAAGTACGTGGAAAATTGAATTCTTATCATCCTGAATTGTTTTCATACGTAAGTTTAATCAAGTGGAATTCTCAACACATGCTCAGAAATTGTTTGCGGCAAATGTGCTATAGTGCAGTCGAATATTCACACTCTCTCTCTCTCTCTTTGCTTTCTTTGTCACACACAAGCATAATGTTTGATATAAAGCAAATGGCAATTTATAAATTAATGGTTTGGGCTCCCTTTGTTTATAAGCCTATGATCTTCACTTACAACATTCCCTTTATTTTCCTTTTGCCATATTTTCTGATATTAATTGTGCTTCGGGACTCATTTATCACAAATTATTTCAACACATTGACATTCTATTAAAATTTGACGATGAATATTAAATAGTTTAACATTCCTCGCATGTAGAAAATGGACCACTGACCGCATTTCACAGGTGACAAGGCTTTTCATTTTTTTAACCTTTTGAACACTTAGAACATTGAACAAACACTATTTAGCAACATGCAAATGGTGTCTTTCCAGTGAATATAAATACCAAACACGCATGGGCGTAGCCATGATGGTGGCTCTATTTTCAAATAGAACTTACTTTGTGGATATGATTTGTAGTAACAAAATGTTCTTTGAAATTTAGCCAAATTTTTCACTATTGACTACAAATAATTATTATAGTTAATTAGCAACTTACCATAGCAGTAGTTGATAAGGAATATCCATACATCGCTTTGTTTACTGGAGGCAACTGTGGTTCCCTCATTAGCATATGGTATAGACTTAAGGCTTCGACTAGATCAGAACTTAATTGAGTTAACTGGGCATGTTTCCTGTCAACTCTTTCCAATTCAGTATCTATTAAAGGACCCATAGCATTAACTTCTCCTGAAATAATATTATTACAATTATTTTCAGTAATTAATATGAATGTTAGAAAGACAGGCAAGTCAGCATATGCTGATCTGGCCTTTCACTTGTACCAACTGCACTTGGATTGCACAGCTACGTGGTGTTCTCCATGCTGGTTAGTAAATACAAAATTCAATAAATATAATAAAATAAAGTTGGTATGCTCCAGGAATCGAAGCACTGATTGGGCTTTGTCAGCCGAAACGCTACCCACTGCCACGGAAACCATGTCCCAAAATCCTGGTTATTTGGGTGTTTCCGTGTGTAGTTCTCCACAAAAGTAAATAGAACTTTTGAATATTAAAATTTAAAGCTATAATGTCATTGCGAAAGAACATGGGCAGATCCCGCATGGTACAATAACGACCTCTTGTCGTCCGAAACACCCTATATGCGGGGCGAATTATGAAATAGGTGACACTGAATTTTAACTTTTAAATGTGCACAATGCACATTTTAACTTTGAAAGATTGGGAAATCTTAAAACTAGAACTACTAGATATCAAAATACGTCGATACAGCCAAATATACCTTAGTCCAAATATAGATAGTTAAAAAGATACTGGATGTGAAAATTACAACTTTTTTCTTGATGTTATGAAGTGATTTTTCACCGCCCCGTATGAGACATTGAACGCCGGCCGACGCTCAAACTCCAGCCAGCGCGAGGGAAACCGCGAGAACCGAACGCGCATCAAACCGCGCACGAGAGACTACCGCTGCGGAGATATGACGTAGGATGCGCGCTCGATCCAGCACGTCCAATTCCGAGTCAAGAGCGATATTTTGAAATTTAGAAAATTCAGTATCTGTCCTGGCCCACACCGAGTAGCTGCGTCGTATCCAGTAGTCCAGCCGACAGTCTAGTACGCAAGCGACACCGTTTCATCAAGAAAGGCTTGCTATACACCAGAATTAGTACCTGCCAAGCCGCCAGACAAAGCAGTCGTGTCTCCAGTGTTCCTGAGTAAGTTAACCGCCTGAAAATTATTGTAAGTCGCTAAGTGGACAAACTGTAAATTTTACAAGTCCACAAATTTGAATACCGCTGATTATTCTAAGTTCAAAAGTGGCATTTGAGTAAAATAGTAAAGTCCGAAAACCGTCCAGTGCGCAACCGCCACTTCCAAACCAGCATTAGGCCTTCTCAACGTCAAGTAGAAGATTCAATTCCTGAGCCGCTAGCATTAAAGACCAGTCCTGTTCCGCACCAGCCATCCGAAGCAAGGTAGCAGCTTTCTGCGCAAGTCTTCCGTCACTCCACTGCCACGACGTTAAGACCTAGCGAGGTGAGCATTGAGCACTGCAGAGTCAGTACCAGCCGACCGCCCCTGCCAGCTAGACGTAACCAGCAGAGGAGTTAGAGGTTGTTAAGGAGAATTTGTACGCTATTTTTTTTTTATTCAAATTTCTGTAGACATGTATAATACAATGTATAGAAAGAGTCAGTAAAATTTACACTAATTCACTAATACAAACTTACAAACTAAAAAAAATAAACAAAAGAAGAAAAAATGCTACATTAACACACACAAAAGGCACTTAAACTAAGGACAATAAAATTGTGATACACTATAAAATGGTTTTGATAATAAAAATTGTCTTCAGTTCTTTTTTAAAAATTCTTAAGTTATTTATTTGCCTAATTTGTTCAGGTAAATTATTAAAAATTCTAGGAGCTAAGTAAAAATGGAAATTAAAGCTAACTTTTAGTCGTGCCCGAGGAGCATAGAAATTATCTTTTTGTCTCGTATTTTTCAAATGAACTTGTGAGCTTGTTTGATATTTGCTCCTATTACTAAATAAATATATACATATTTCAAATAAAAATAAACTTGGTAATGTCAAAATTCCATATCTTTCAAAAAGTGGTCTACATGTGTGATTATTTGGAACACCAGCTATACACCGGATAATTTTTTTTTGCATGACAAAAACATTTTGTGCCATCACGGAATTTCCCCAAATAACCATTGCGTATCTTATCCTCGATTCTATCATAGCATAATAACTGATTCGAAGTTAATACACTCCTTAGGTTCCTAAACGTATACAAAATTGAATTTAGTTTAGAGATCAAATTCGTACAGTGCAATTTCCAATCTAAGTGTTCATTAAAATGTAGACCCAAAAACTTGACTGGTTCAGTATCACTAACAATATCATTATTGCCTACTGTTATCTTAATAGGATCACAGTTGTTCTGTCTACTGTGAAATCTCATAATCTTTGTTTTAGCTGTGTTAAAAAGGAAATCTTTGCTTTGAAAATAGTCACGAACATTATTCAACATTAAACTCATTTCATTTTCTAAAATAGACTTGTTCTCATTAGAAATGGTAATAGAGAAGTCGTCGGCATATGCAATATAGTTTTGATTGTGTATAAATACGTCAATATCATTTACGTATAGTATAAACAATATGGGACCCAAGATCGAGCCTTGCGGGACTCCCATGCTTACTCTCACCGGTTGTGAAATATAGTTTCAAATTATTTTTTCTGATTGGTTTTGAATTTGTACGTACTGCATACAATTTTTGAGGAACGATGATATCCAATCATGTGCCATACTGGATTAACTTAGATAGCAGTTGTTCATGATTAACACAATCAAATGCGCGGCTTAAATCGCAAAATACTGTTGCGAGACATTCACCTAAGTCTATGTATTTAATTAATGTTTCATAAAAGCTATATAAAGCTGTTAAAGTAGATTGAGAACTTTGACAGCCATGCTGGTTATTATTAAGTATACTGTGGTTCTTCAGGAAATTTTTTAAACGATTATGAAATGCATATTCAAATAGTTTTTGAAATGAATTTGAGACTGTCACTGGTCGATAATAATTATCCATTTGGTGTGAACTGTGTTTATTCTTGTAAATCGGAGTGACTTTACCAACCATCAATGAATTTGGAAAAGTAGCAGAAAAAAAGATAAGTTTATTAAATATGTTATGGGATCAAGAATAGTATTTAAAATCTGTTTAATTACGAATGGTGGAACTTTATCAGGTCCAGCAGAATGTTTTGGTTTTATTTTATTCATTAGTAATGTGTATAATTCATGTGAATGGTTTCAGAAAGATGCTATCAGCAGTGTTTTGTTGACTTGTCGTAACGACTGCCTCATTAACATCAATTTGTTGTCCTTAGGCGTATTTAAAAAATAATTATTAAATGAAGTAGCCACTGCATTTGGATCTGTAATAATTGAATTATTTATATTTAAACTAATATTTTCAAACTGTCTTTTCTGGTTTGAAAGATCTGAGACAACACTCCAGGTGGATTTATTAACATTTATAGAATTGGCAATTTTGTTTTGATAGTACATTTTTTTGGTAGTGTGTACCAGATTTTTGTGCACTCTCTTTGCCTCCGTATAAAATGGTATTAACGCTGGATATGCTTTTGTTAAAACAAACAAGTCCCTTAGACTTCTGCTAGACTCAACAACTTTTCCAACCACTTGTTATGCTTAGATTTATCATACAATTGTTTTCTGGGGAAATAGTAATTAAAATAGTACATAAAAATGTTGAAATGCCACATTCATATGCCTAATAGAATAAAGTTCATCCCAGTTATCATACATTAATGCAGATTTGAAGTCACTCATTTGTGTATTATTGTAAGATCTTTTACTAGATCTAGTACTGTCACATTGCCTTTCATTAATAAATTGAAGAAGAACAGTTCTGTGGTCTGAATAGGTGTGTGGGATACGGTACAAACTTCTGATTCACTAGGGTTCATAAAAATTTGATCGAGTATAGTGCAGCTAGTGTTCCCAATACGTGTAGGCCACTTAACAACAGGAAACAGATTAAAACTTGAAAAAATTGAGACTAAAATATTAAAATTACTATTAGTATACAAATCGAAATTAAAATCTCCACAAATACAGCATATTACATTTAGTCTGTACAAACTCTCTACCACTTCATACACTTTTTCAAAGAAAATGTTGGTGTCACCAGATGGTGATCTATAACAATTTAGAATAATATATATATTGTTTTTACATTTATACTGAATTGCACAAACTTCAATATGTTTTTCTACGCAAAACTGTGAAACATCAATTTTTGTATATTTTCAGGTATTAACAATATTGTGTGAAACTAACTACTCAGTGGACAAACCCCAACCTGCGTTCAATTACACCCACAATATCTACCCATATATTCCTTATTATTAGCTTTTGTAACATTTTTTAACTGTTTAAGAAAGGTATTTTAAGCTAATATGTATCAAATCTCCTACAATTCCTATCAATGAAGTCATATGCATGCTCTCTGATACCAAACATCTAGGTATGCTAATGAACACCCACAGACAAAACTCTATTCAAAAATTATATAAAAAAATTATTATATTTACTAACCTGATATACTCTATATATGGAGTGGGAACTCTAAATTCAACCACAATAGATGAGATCTGATCTATTTCTGCATTTTTAGGATTGCTTCATCAGGTGGCCTCCTTTAACTTGAGTCAAATATCTAACTATAAAAATTATTATACCAATAAATTAAAATTATTTTGATTGGTAGGAATTGTAGGAGATTTGATACATATTAGCTTAAAATACCTTTCTTAAACAGTAAAAAAATGTTACAAAAGCTAATAATAAGGAATATATGGGTAGATATTGTGGGTGTAATTCAACGCAGGTTGGGGCTTTTGTCCACTGAGTAGTTAGTTTCACACAATATTGTTAATACCTGAAAATATATGAACTATACATAAAAGGTAAATTTTTTATTTATTTTAGTAGGTCATTATGATACTTGACAGTTAATCAGTTTGACGCTGTCGACATTATTTAATTTCATTTTGACATTTAATTTCAAATAATTTTAATTTATTGGTATAATAGTATTAATATTTAGTAATAATATATTGGAATCAAAAATTAAGTATCTTTTCTTGATATCTGTTTCTTGTAAAAATAAAAAACGACTAATACATGAGCCATCGGGCCAAAAGGTGGGGGTTCATAGCTTTTTTAAAATTAGAATCATGAATGCTTACTTTATATGACGAATATAAACTCGGTTGCTTTGAAGTTATATATTCAATTTTTACCTCAGCAAAGTTAGCTTTCAACATTCTATACATATCTTCTGTATTTGTAGGATTGACCCTACTGACATGCTAGTCTATATATTTAGGAACTCCTTGTACAACCGTTGATTCATTGTTGTTACCAACGATTCTCATATTACGTTTAGGTTTTCTCGATACTTTTGTCCACTTGGCTCGATTTCGATCCAACGGTGGTGCATCCACATTAATATCATCTTCAAGATTGATAACTTCAGTCATCTTTTCTTGACTTTCAGCCTGCATTATTGCGAGGGCAACATCTGCTTGTGATACTTTAGAATTTTTTGTGATATATGTTGTTTATTATTATTAGAGATAGATTTCTGCAATTCTGAATTCTCTAATTCTTGCATCTGTAACTTTTCAGGGCATACATCATTCCTACCAGAATTTCTTATTTTTATTGTAGCAATAGAGGGTTCCATATTATGGTGACTGGTTATATTTTTGTTCACATTCTGTAACTTCTTGTCCTTATAAAAAACATGTGCTTGATCAGTTTTTACTTCATCATTGTTTGTGTAGTTTTTTTTGCATATAAATCCATTATCTGTGGAAATTAATGCTGATAAATATTTAATTTTATCCTCTAACAGGACTTTGTTTTCAATCAAAATTTCTTGTTTTTCTTCTTTTTCCTGAATAATTTTCCTCAGCAATTGATTCTCCAGTTGTAATTTTTGTATCAAATTTTCTTCATTATATACATATATTTTATTTGCCTTGTTGTCATCAGACATGTCATCTTGATTACTTACTTCACAACATATTACCCGTGAATCGTCAATAATTGCAAAATTTTTACGCTCCATACAACTTCTGTGGAATACATTGCCACAGCGTATGCATACTGCAATTTTTGACTTATTGACAGCATTTAAAGTTTTTCTCACAGAGCTCATCACTCACATCTTTACTTGCGGCCATCTTTCCTTTTAGTTATTAGTTGTGCACTAATCATACTTTGTTTTCCAGCTTGTGTATTGTGCTACGGCGTGGGTAGAGTCGCTATTGCATTATCCGGTGACTTTACCTCACCACGCGTTTGGTTTATAGGATTCCGTCTTATGAGTTGGAACGTGGACCGTTATTTACCGTTGTTTATTGTATCCCGGCATGGGTGGAGTCCCTGTTGCATTATCCGGTGACTTTTACCTCACCACGTGTTCAGGTTATAGTATACCCTATAAATTGACACGTGGGCCGTAAGTTACAATTGCTACCTGTACCACGACGTGGGTGGTCGCTGTCACATTATCCGGTGACTTTTGCCTCACCACGCGTTCAAGTCATAGGAGAACATTCTATGAGGTGAAACGTGGGTCGTAACTAATAAGTACTTGTTTCTTTTCAGCTGTCCAGCCGTGCATTCCAGGAGAGGAGCTGTATCATCATATTTTGTTTTTTTTTATATATGTATATATTTTAGATAGTGGCCACGTCATTAGTTTTAGAATTTTAGTTTTTTTACGACATATTTCATCAAAATTTAACAGAGGCGCGTTTTTGGTAGTGCCGAACACGATGGTGCTATCAGTTTTTGTTTTTTTTTGTACAAAGTAGATGGCATCAATTGCTAACATTTCCGCTGTAATTTTATTAGTTTGGTTTTCCCAGTCTAAATTATGTGATATATAACATTTCTTTTAACACAACAAGGTGTTCTTAATAAATTTGTAATAATGTAATGTAATAATGCACTGTTGTGGTGCAAAACATTCCCTTAAAGTCAACAGCATATCTGTGTATTCACTGCTGGTTAGCGGCGGCTAGTGAGATTTCAGGTATGTCATATCTCAATAATCAGACATGGGACCCAAACCAAACTTTAGGAATTATGTACTGTGGATAGACAACTTTTGTAGAAGAATAATCTTTTTGCAGTTTGCGAAAAAAAGTTAAAAAAAATTGCTGCCTCACCTAGGAATTTCTAGATCGGCTTCTTCAATTTTAGTGAATTATTTTTTTTCATAAATTAAAATTTTGTCGGGGTTTTCTAAAATTATCTCTAGGACATACATTAAGCAAACCCTACTTATTTTTCAATGTTTTATGAGCTCTAGCAACATACCCATGTCTTGATACATAAATACATCAATCAATGTAGTCACAATTGCTAGGAATCCCAGAAAATTGAACCCACCAATTATTTTGAAATTTTGATTACTGTTTTCTAGTATTCAGTGTATCTAAGAAAAAGATATTTTTCATTTGATTCAAAAATTACAGTTATTTGTAACTTGCACCATTATGAAACACTTAAACAATAAACTAAAATAATAAATTTCAAATACACTACAAACTCGATTATCCGAATGTGATGGGACCAAGCCCATTTCGGATAAACGAAAATTCGGATAATCCGGTTTGGTTTTAAAATAAGTTAACAATGTAGTACAAATTAAAAAACTGAACATTTATTAAAGAAACATACATACATACATACTATGTACATATACATACATATGTAGATACAAATTATTGTAACAAGTAAAATTTGAGACAAGAAATAATTTATTCTTTGGTAAAAAAGTCGTACAAGTTTTTTTGTTTCAATTTTGAACTACGCTTTCTAGTTGCCCGATCACGAATTCGTTTCATAGTAAGCAGCTCAGCCGGTGAAGTGTCGTCTTGTCTCTCCAAGTAGGACATTAATTTTTCAAACATTGATATGGCCTCAGTGTGATTGGGACCCGTTTTCTCTTCTGCATCGTCATCGGAGCTAACATCATCTTCGACCTGTTGTGAACACTGTGCCACAATCTCGTCTTCAGATAGAAACTGGTGCCCAGGATCATCTTTTTCTAAATTTATCCACTCGGATACGTCTTGTTCTTGTATATCTGAGCATCCTTCTATAACTTGAAACATTTCCATAAATTCTGGGTTTTCAATAACTGCTTCATTATCACTAACTTCAGGTTCTTCTGCTGATTCTAGTATTTTTGGCCACAATTTTTTCCATGAGTTTCTAAGGGTTTTAGTTGTTACCTCTTCCCAAGCAGCTGCAGTCATGTAAATCACATGCTTAATGTTAATTTCCTTGAGAATCATTGCAATGTTTTTCTTCTCACTGCCATCATCACTTTCCTCCACAATTTTACGTAACATAGCTATTCTATATCTGTGTTTCAAAGGTTCAATTGGTCCTTGGTCCATTGGCTGAATAAGTGAAATATATCTTTCCTATTTTTCTTCCAGGAACAAACCGTGATACACCTACTCCATATTTAGCGGCAATATTTTTAAGGGTGTCACCTTTATCTATTCGGAAAATAGCTTCTAATTTTTTCTGCATACTAATCACTACATTTTTTCTTTTCGACAACATTTCGGAAGAACTTGAAAAAGTGCAACTTGTAAACAATAACGTAGGACGTACGTATCAGCCGATATCGCGTGCAAAGCAAATGAAACAACGACAAACACTGACCAGTACGAACTCGATTGCATCGACGTGACGTAGCAGCCATCACTTATTGTCATGGTAACGGAAAAAATACATGTACGTATGTAATATGTACATATTAAAGAGCATAAAATATTTGTTTCGCATAATCCGGAATTTCGGACAATCGCTATTCGGATAAGCGAGTTTGTAGTGTAGTAGCAAAATGAAGTTTATAATTGAGGACTTTGCAGCAAGAACGACGCAGCTCCATTTTATGACAGATATAGGGTTATGTGCCAGATAGATAGTAACAGACATTTAACATATTCTTTGGTGCAAAATCGACGCAGATCCGATGATTTTATATACTTTAATAGTAAATAATGGAGATGCGCCACACATCATTTGATGCAACAGAGATGTAGCTCCAAGGAGCTGCGTCACTCTTGCTACCAACGCGCAATGAATTTTGTTTCCTTCTAGGTTACTAGGGTTACTACTGTTACTAGGTTAGTCGTTTGTTTGTTTGCATCACGTATTTGACTATCGTCTTCCTAATAATATTTGCAGTGATTTTGATTGTTTTAATATATTCAATATGGAAGTGTTGAGTAGTGAATCCAAACCTTATAGTGGTGGTTCTAGTGATGAATACGTATCAGATACATCCGATAATACGTCAAGTAGTGAAAGTAATGATTTGGAAGTTAAAATAAAAACTAGAAAGTCGACTGATAAATCACAATGGGCTAGAAATAAACGGAAGAAACTTTTACCAGCTGGAAAAAGATATTTTGATGCAAGAAGGATGAAGCTCCAGTAAAAAAAAATGACCAACTTCATATTTATTAATTAGTATAAGTTTTATGGTATTTATTACACTTTACTAATGTCCTTTTGTAACTCGAAAACAAAAAACTGATATCCGATATAAAATTACTGTCTACGTTTTTTTCGTTTTACTTAAATTAAACAATTTTGGAGCTGCGTCATTATTGCAGCAAGATCCTCAATTACTGATGATATTGTGGGAAACAACTACCTTATAAACTAATGCCTGACCATATGATTATAAAGAAAAAATATCACATTTATTCATATATTTCAAAAACCAATTCTCTAGAATTAGAAAGCAACTTGTTTAGAGGCAGAACGAACAAAATTGTATTAAGTGGGCGATAAGGTTCGCCACTACCTACTGATTTATTTAATAGTTTTGTTAAGTATGGGTTCTAAAATTGTATATTAACTTACTTTCTAAATTTAACATTTCATCAGTATCTGCTTCAAGGTTTGTAGGATCAGCTTCATGTAGTAAATGTAATAATCTATCAATTTTTTCTTCGTTTATCTCTATATTTACAAGTTCCTCCTTCAAGAACTTTACTTCTGCAGTCTCTTTAAATTGTACCATCTTCTTAGCTTTTTCATATACTGAAACATTTTAATTTTATATATTGACTACCACTAAAATACTTAGTCTAATTTTAATTACATAAATTAATTTAACAAACATTTCGTCACCTGTCTTGCATATGTATCTCGATCTCAAATTTACTAAGTTTTCATGAAAGCCTTCCGAAGTTTTATATACACTTTGCATGAACATTGCGAGAAGGTAGGTATTGCGAATAGAACTACCAATATCGGGTGATAGTTAAAGAATGTTTCACTGTAACAGTAATACTTCTTTAAAAACATTATAACAAACTGGCATATGTGGAGAAATATGTCTTTATGTTAGATATTTATACTTACTGCTCAAAATACGATTACATTAAAATATTTCTTGGGCTGAGTTTTGAGATTATCTAATACTAAATACGCAAAAATTTGTTAAAATAAAAACTGAGACACTCTTATGCAAGGAGGACAACGATATGCCATGCCTGTAAATCTATCGTTGTTGAGATAAAGGTTATAAATTATTGGAAAAAAATTTGGATTTATAAAATTGAAAAAAAAGGCTCAGTTAAAAGGGGTTTTTTACATTTTTATTATAGTAGTTGCAATTTTATTTGGTTTAGAAATTTTATTCAAATGATATTCAAAATGAATCTAGATTAATTTTACCTTTTTACAGGAAATTCTTGAAATTCAAAGGTCAAACTTTGCAGGGAAAGCTACCCTGTATATTATTTTGTTACATGAAACCATGAATTCTTTGGTGAATTTTAAAGTCTTTCATATAAGGTTTTTATATATAGTTGGGTTCCAAAATAGTAAAGAATGACTGATGTTATAAACCCTTCTCACAATTTATAGCAGTCAACATAAAGAGAAATACATGCAGCCCATATATTTTCAGTATAAAATTGTAAGCTCTGCTTATTTCACAGGACATACCCTATTGTACAGGGTGGGCAAATAAGCGAGGTAAGCGGCTATATCTCAGAAACTAATGATCGTTGAGAGCTACTGTAAAAAATGTATAGGTAAAGTGGGCAAGGGAAAATGCTGGAAATTATTTTCAAGTTTCCAAGATGGCCGCAAGTGGGCATTTCCACCATCTTGAATTACATAAAGTCTCGCGATATTCCCCAATGAATGTAACAAAAAATTATTTGCGTTTTAATGTTAACTTAAAGTTGAACATTTTTTGTAAAAACAATTTTTCTCTATCTTTCGAAATAAAGTGGTGGGGGGTATTTGAATGTTGTTTTAAATAAATGCCTGTAACTTCGAAACGGCTTAATGGATTTGGATAAATTTGGTATTATTGAAAAGAGCATTTTTTGGACTTTTAAGTTTCTCGTAATCATGACAGTTGTGACCTACACGGCCGCCGATACAGGGCGTTATTCGATATTATAACCAACCAAAAATTTAAATGCGATGATATGACTTTTTTTATATTAGAAAATAGACAAATGACCAACCAATAAGCCTGCGCAAACCGCATCTTAATATCTTTTTCCTAACTCAAATTTATAAAAAAAATATACTGTAGTAAATTATGTGTAACACCGGTACCAAATTAGTAGAGTGGAAAAGTAGCCCGTGGTAGCTCAGTTGGGAGAGCAATCGCCCGGAAAGCGAGGGGTCCCGGGTTCGAATCCCAGCAGCGGCAACCGCTTTTTCATTCTACTACAACTTCAGAAGTGGGATTATGGATCCACCTGACGGCACAGCACACTTTATGTTTATGGTGTATGATTACCTAGGGCAGCCGAGTACGGCTGTGTTGTCAGATTTGGCCAAACTGTAGTAAATTATGTGTAACACCAGTACCAAATTAGTAGAGTGGAAAAGTAGCCCGTGGTAGCTCAGTTGGGAGAGCAATCGCCCGGAAAGCGAGGGGTCCCGGGTTCGAATCCCGGCTGCGGCAACCGCTTTTTCATTCTACTACAATACTAAACCAGGAAAATTCATATATCCTTTTAAAAATGCATCGGTTGCTTTCGATAAAAAGGCAAGTAGTAGGCCATGGATACTGTGTAGTCGAGAGTAAACACACTGTGGTTGTCATGGCATCAGTTTACCTCCTAGAGAATTCGGCCACCCCACCACCAACAAGGGAAATGGAGGAACTGGTGGCACACTGCCGCGCCCAGAAATGGGAATTCATCATGGCCTGTGACACTAATTCACACCATGTAGCCTGGGGCAGTGAAGACAACAACACAAGAGGTAAGTCTTTATATGATTATATTAACGCAAGCAACCTTTATATAAGCAATAAAGGCTGCGTACCGACATTTGTTAACTCTAGAAGTCAGACATTAATAGACGTCACTTTAACTACGGCGTGTATATCTAAGGTAATCCGGAACTGGCATGTTGCAGACACTGCTTCTATGTCAGATCATCGCTGGATAAATTTTGAGATTAATCTAACTAAGACTCCTTTAAAACTGTTCCGGGACCCTCGAGGAACTGACAGGGATAGATACCTATGTCACCTCCGGGAGAACCTGGTACCGGTACAAGATCAGGAACCTAAGAATAATGGAGAGATTGAGGTATTTGTAGATAATGTACAATCTGCCATAAGGAAAGCCTTTATAACATCCTGCCCCCTCAGATCAGCCCAGCAGTCTGGTGCAACCGCTAGTTGGTGGAACCGGGAACTGAGCGAACTGAGGAAGAAGGCCAGGACATCATTTAATAGGGCAAAAATGACTAGACAAGACTCAGACTGGGAACTGTACAGAACCCACTTGAGACTTTTCAAAAAACTAGTCAGGAAAAGACAAAGGGATGCTTGGAGAGCCTACTGCGAGGAGATTGGAGACTACTCGCAGACTGCTAGGCTATGTAAAGTCCTTGCAAAAGAAAAAGACCATGATTTGGGTTTACTAACGAGAGAGGATGGTGAAAAAACCACTAATCTAAATGAAAGTCTAAAACTGCTGATGCAGACCCACTTCCCAGGATCCACATCGATGGAACTGGAAGAATGGTTAGACGAAACTGAGAATCAACCTTCGGTCATGGAATGGCAAATTGCCAACCAGACTGTTACTAAAGATAAAATAAGATGGGCAGTGCAAACCTTTTCACCCTTCAAATCACCAGGCATTGACGGCATTTATCCAGCCCTTTTACAATGGGGCTTGGATGCTTTAATGCCGCACCTGAACGGATGTTTAGGCTGTGCCTTGCACACCTCTACATTCAAGATTTGGAGGGAAGTGAGGGTTGTGTTTATTCCCAAAACAGGTAGGTTGGACTACACCACCCCAAAGGCGTATCGGCCTATCAGCCTGTCCTCGTTTCTGTTGAAAACGATGGAGAAGCTGTGTGAACGATACATAAAGGACAGTGTACTGATGGGTAGACAGTCACACCCTAACCAACATGCATACACTCCAGGGCGATCCACCGACACTGCCCTTCAACAAGTGGTGGGCAAGATCAAAAAATCACTGGACAATAAAGACTCCACCCTGGGAGTATTCATAGATATAGAGGGAGCGTTTGATAAAACAACCTTCCCCAAAATCAACTCAGCCCTTGTGGAAATAGGAGTCTCTCCTACCATCTGTGGTTGGATATCAAATATGCTCACTAAAAGAGCCATACAAATCAGTGTGGCGGATGCCTCCGTAAGAGGCATTGTTGAGAGGGGCTGCCCGCAGGGAGGTGTTTTATCACCACTGCTATGGAACTTGGTTCTGGACAGTCTCCTGCATCGCCTCAACTCGGAAATTGGCATCTATACCATCGCTTATGCTGATGATCTTACCATGCTGATTAGTGGAAGGTTTGAAGGGATTCTTTGTCAAAGAATGCAAACAGCCCTAAGAGCCGTTGAAGAGTGGTGTGAGGATCATGCTCTGTCTGTCAACCCCAGGAAGACGGAAATGGTTCTCTTCACGAGGAAGAGGAAAATGGGGCCCATAAAGAC
Organism: Monochamus saltuarius; assembly: GCA_025584915.1. Taxonomy (NCBI): domain Eukaryota; kingdom Metazoa; phylum Arthropoda; class Insecta; order Coleoptera; family Cerambycidae; genus Monochamus; species Monochamus saltuarius. Next base: position 39,909,167 of record CM046723.1, read on the forward strand.
TATGTTAAGCTTCGAATCGGATGTGAAATACCTAGGAGTCACACTTGATTCGAAGCTAACATGGAATCTTCACTTAGAGAGAAGACTAAAAAAGGCGTACATATCCTATGAGCAGTGCCGCAGAACCGTTGGTAAAACCTGGGGAATGAAACCAAGGGTGGTCATGTGGATATACACTGCCATTGTGAGACCAATGTTAGCCTTTGGAGCTGTCGTCTGGTGGCCGAAAGTTCAACAGATGACAGCTAAACACAAGCTCAGCCAGGTACAAAGGATTGCCTGCCTAAGCATAACTGGAGCTATGCGTACGACACCTACCATAGCAATGGAGGTGATGCTATGTCTACCACCTCTGGATATTTATCTAAGAGAAGTGGCTGTGACAACTATGCTTCGCCTCAAAAATATTGGTGTAGGATGTGGAGAAGCTAGAAGTCGCCTGTGGAGTGGGGTCGTCAGAAAGATGCCCCTTTTGCAGGCAGACAATGACAGCATTTCTCCCAAGTTTGTGTTTGACAGACCCTACACGGTACTTATCAGAATCGAGGAAACCGCCAGTGAAGATGTTATCAACATCTACACGGACGGGTCAAAAAAGAAGGAAGGTGCAGGATGTGGGATTTATTCCAGATCCTTGCATATTCGTTATCAGTGGGCAATGGATAGGCATGCTACCGTAGTACAAACGGAATTAGCAGGTATAACCATAGCCGCCAAAGAAATTGTCCGTAGGCATACAACGGGCAAAACCATCAGAATCTACACAGATAGTAGACAATCACTACTGATCTTACGTAATCATAAGATAACAACTAGATCAGCATGGGAATGCCATCAGGCACTGGTAGTGGCCTCAGCTAACAACAGCGTATCTGATGGGTAAAGGGACACGACCGGTGTAATGGCAATAAAGTAGCTGACAAGATGGCTAAGAGTTCATCGGGTCACAATATTTTTGGACCAGGTCCCCCCAGTACCCTTCTGTTGTCAGCATTTGTTGAAATTATCAAAGAGACCCACTAAGAGTTTAGGGAAAGTTGGGATGAAACCAATAGCTGTCAATTTGTTAAGAAGTTCCTAGAGTACCCCTGCAAGGATACATCCAAAAAGTACCTGGCTATGTCTAGGACAAACCTTCGTCTGGTGACAGGTATTCAAACTGGACACTGCTGGCTAAGAAAGCACCTCTATAACATGAGGAAGTGTGATACACCTCTTTGTAGGGGTTGCGAACAGGAAGACGAGACAGTGCTCCATGCACTCTGTGAGTGCGCTGCCATCTCGTCAATAAGAGAGTTCGTGTTGGGAGAGCGATGGCCTTCTATGGCCTACATTAGAGAGATCCCCCTGAGCAGCGCCACCACCTTTTTCTCCTTATTAGGTTGGCTGACGGCTTAGGTGGACTGATCTCCTAATGGGAGGAGGTACAATGGGCCCAATGGGGCCTAAGTGCTGTAGCCGTTTCGCTACCCTCCCCCTTAATTCCAGGTTCCAGATTCCAGGCCATGGATACGACAATCGTCTAACAAAAGGATTGACAGGTAACGTCAAACTTTTGTCACATGCAGCCTAATATTGTTGATTGCGTATAATTTGAGTACTTTTTAATCAAAATGCCTCTCACAAATAATGAAGCCGTTGACATGATTGCAATTTATTTCGAGTGTTTTCAAAATGCAGCTATAGCTGCAAAACAGTACACGGCACGGTATCCAGATCGCCGTCATTACGGGAGAAGAATATTTTCGCGCTTGGTACAACGATTACGCGATACTGGAAGTTTTTGTCGTCATAAACGTCGCAGGCGTCGCAATGGAAGGACTGAAGAAAACATTATCAATGTCTTGGCTTACATAGAATTTGATAGACATGTAGGAACTAGAGAACATTGTCTCTAGACTTGGGAATAGCACGAACAACTGTTAGAAATCTTTTGAAAGATTATATCCTTTTGATAAGTCTTAAAATACAATTTCTCCTAAAAATTACACCATAAAACACAACATCTCTTGCAATTAAAAGCTTTATAATCTTTAGCGGCATTTGCAAACAAATTGTTGTTCACTCCTATTTCCGCCATCTAATGGTTCGTGAATTTCGTGAATAAGGTTATATACAAAGAAATCAACAGTTATTTTCTGACACGTGATAAATTTTTTGTTAATGTACTCTCGGCGAATGCGACGTAAGACGGTGTTGGTCAAACATTTTTTACGGTTCTGAACTAGTTCTCGACAGCTGTTGGAACAGACATATTATTATCCTGGAAAATATTATTGTGGGAAAATTTATTTAAATTACCTCCAATAATACAAATACGACTCATAAAAGCCTTAATATTGGAGAATATGGGAGTGGCGTCAGCCGTCCTTAATAAGTTTTCTATTGAAAAATCACGAAATTTATTTAAAATTTGAATTTTTTATTCTTAAAAAACATAAGAATTTCTAAATTAGTCAATAAAATTGTTAATTTATGATGTCTAATACAGAAAATATTTAAATTTGGCAACATTGCATCAGGCGGCTGGTGAGATTTCAGGAAAATCATATCTCAATAACCAGATACGGGACCCAAACCAAACTTTAGGATATACGTACTGTGGTGTGGTGTGTTATATAGACAACTTTTGTAGAAGCAGAACCTTTTTGCAGTTTGCGAAAAAAAGTTAAAAAAAATTACAGCTTCACCTATGAATTTTCAGATTGGCTTCTTCAATTTTAGGTGAGATGTAACTGGTCTGCTACTTCCTGCTCGACCTAAGCGGCTCGACTTGCAGAAAGCAAAAAGATTTTTATATGTGAAACTACATATGAAGGAACAGCCAGTTCAATTGTCGGTCATCTCACCTATGGCATACTGATGAGGGCTAACAAGCCCGAAACCGGTCTATGTCTGGTGGAGTGGCCGACAAGGGTTCTTGGCTGTTTCACACATATACTGCAGGTATAATTCAATGCCGGTCGGGGCATTAGCCCGCGGAGTAGTTGTTTCCTGCAGTATCATTTATAAATTCTTCAATTTTAGTTCAACAATTTTTTTTTTCATAAATTAGATATAATTTTATCAAAGTATTTCAAATTTTATTAAAAACTAAAGATATTTGTAGAATTTATCTGAAATCTCACCATCCGCCACAGTATGAAAATGGGTTTAAATAATGATTTGAAAATATTTTTCTTCACTGAAGATACGTATTTAAAAATTTCTTATAGGTATGTAGGGTAAAACAACGTTGTCTTGAGTCAATGTGAGTGATTGACAGCTGTCAGCCTTTGACCATCCCCCTAATTAATGAGATATCTCTCATTCCTACACTGCTGTATAGGGTCTACCAACATAAGTCATTCCTGGACGCAAATTCGGCCTGCTTAATAATAATATGCCACCCCCTCTACAGCATTCTCCAACTTCTGGACTGATCCTCGCGATTAGAATGAAAGGTAGAGAGAGACATAATTGAGACATTATTATATTATATATTCATATTATACTTATTTTTCCCTGTCCCTATCTTCTAAAATGAATGACATCATCCCGTATATAATTATCTTTATCGTCTTAAAAATAAAATTATAATTATAATTGTACTGCAATAGTGATTTAAAAATCTTGACTGAAAATAGCAAATGATAATATTTTTTTCCATCAATATAAACACATAAAATAAAAAATAAATGTCCAAACATTTTTAAAAAAATAATCTTATACGGAATACTTTGCCATTTAAATGTACTGTTAGAACTTACAGAATTTTTCTGGTTCTACTGATAAATCAGCAGTCACAAAATTTGCTGGAAATAAACCTTCTCCTCTTTGATTACTGCCTCTCCACCAATTTGGATCTGAGTCATCTATCACAAATACTGAAAATATGAATATGTAAGATTCATTCTAATCTAAAAGAATATTGAAAACCCACCAATTTCTCCACTACTAAACGTTAATTCATTATCTTCAGCTGCTTCAAAATCGTAGAGAGCTCTTACTTTTCTCAGTTCTTTCCCTGGTGTAGAACTTGAAGAAGCGGCCATTACACTAGTATTTACAGAAGGATAAATAGATGTTTGTCCAGATGAAGATCTGGGAGATCCTGTTTCTTTCAAGGAGAGCTCAATAGCTTTTAAAATTTGTTCTTCTTCTTCTTGCGACTCTACTACATTAGGATCTTTATTCAGAGGGGTTACTTTTTTTACCGGCTAAAATAAAAAAATAAATAAGAGAATCGCAGCAGTAACAACTAACAATGAATTATTAGGGTAAATCAATGTACACACTAGTACACTTTTAAAAACATAAAATAAAAATACCGTGGAATCAAGAATGTCAGATATATTTTATCTATTATCATCATCAGATTAAGCTACAGCATTAGATATACAGAGTTACTCATCAAGTTATGACATATATTTCAATAAAAAAACTAATTTATTCATATTTTATTAATCATAGCGTTCTTTGATTAAATGTACAAAAACACCACCAGCTGTCCTGATTGCTTGTCTTAATGATATGTGGAATTAGTACCTTGAAAACAAATGAAAATGGCATAACATTTGAATTTTTTCTTATTATTTAGATGTGAACAATCTATTCCTTGAAGATTGATGTGTTCCTCATTCTGTAGGAATAAGAAGCTCTATCTCATTGTTGACATTGTCCTCATCCTTAACGTTTATAGGCTGTCAGAAATGTCAGGCATTGTGTACCAGAAAATGAGAATTCTTGAAATAGTATTTTCTACAGAGACAAATGATTTTTAACAAATAACGCGTTTAAAAATAATGGTTAACGCGATGTAGATGTATCATGTCGACTGTATATTGATTAATGTTGTTCCTAGATAGATTGATTTGTGTTGTTCTTCTACTATAGTTGACAAGACACATCCACAAAGAACAGCATTAATCAATATAAAGCCGACATGAATAACCTAGTTAGGGCAGAAAAGAAACCTAAATTTCATGTAATTCTTGATTTATTTCAATTTCTAGAATACACCCCAATGTAATGTATATAATAAAAGACTATTAATATTTTGACTTGTTTACTCGTTGAATAATATTACTGTAATAATTATAACAGTATTGATGTAGTCAGAGCAAGAATTCAGACGACATATGTTACAGCTGACGTTATGCAATTGTTTTTATTGTCAACATAATTTTCAATATTTGGTCGCGTTAAAAACAATAATTTTTTGCATTTGAACCTTTAGAATTTTATTGGTCAAGTCGAGAAGATGATATCGGCCAAATGGGCGCCGCCACAATTGATTGCTATACGGGCTCGTTTTATGGCATTTTTCATCACTTCGGCAAAAACTTCGGGCAACAGATTCTCGCACTCATGTCGAATGTTGTCCTTGAGGGCTTCCAGGGTCTCGGGCTTGTTCACGTAAACACAGGACTTCAAAAAACCCCACAAAAAAAGTCTGGAACGGTTAAATCGGGCGATCTTGCGGGCCAGCGCAAATCGCCAAAACGAGAGATGAGGCAACCCGGGAACGCCGCCTTCAGAATATCGGTTGTGGCTCGCGCAGTGTGTGCCGTTGCTCCGTCCTGTTGGAACCACATGTCCTCCAGTCCTAATTCGTTCAATTGCGGCAGAAAAAACTCGGTTAACATGGCCCTATAGCGCGCACCGTCCACTGTTGTAGTTTGACCAGCGGCGTCCTCGAAAAAAAAAATGGCCCGATGACTCCTCCAGTGTGAACAGCGCACCATGCAGTTTTGAGCGGGTGTAATGGCTCCTCATCCATCACTCGTGGATTTTCGGTGACCCAGAAGTGATAGTTTAGCTTGTTCACGTACCCGCTGAGGTGGAAATGAGCCTCATCGCTCATTATGATTTTGGTCAAAAAATCGTCCATGTCGTCCTCGAGATTGAGGATGGCTTGGGCGTAGATTACACGCGTTAGGCGGTCGACAGGCAGCAGCTGATGCACGGACTGGACTTTGTACGGGAACATGCGCAGGTCTTTGACCAAAATTCGCCTTAGGGACGACCAGCTGATGGCTAATTGCGAGGCACGGCATCTGGTCGATGTTTCTGACGACAGCTCGACGATATTCTCGGCAGAACGGGCGCTCCGGGACCGGCCACTCTTGGCAGCGTCTCGTGTGGCCCCATACTATTCAAGGTTGGTGTCCAACCGGCGCAGTGTTTGCGCAGTCGGTACCGGACGACCGGGGAATCGGCGACGGAATTCGCGCTGCGCCAACACCACAGACGAGTTGTTAGGCAAAAAAATAGACACGATTATTCCGCGTTCTTGGGGAGTGTATTGCTCCATGGCTTGTTCACTTGTATTCTACATCTGTCTAGTTCACAAATGTCAAAAGAGATTTGACATTGGCCGCTATTTGCAAAAATAAGAGCATCTTCCAATAGGGTGATTGCTCGGCCAATGATCTGTGATTTCTTTTGTCCCACCTTGTATAGTGCAAACATTTAGTGTAGTATATAGTTTTATTATTATCGGTATTTTGATGAAAATATAATAAATTATTCATTTGTTCATATGACGTAAGTCATCTGAATTCTTGCCACAACTATGTACGAATAGGTTCGGGTAATTATGCTGCATAGTCAATATGTATCAATAAACTTTTCGATCTTTGCACAGGACATTACACCTTCTGTTTTTAGAAATATCACCTTCACTATGATCACTTATGAAGGACATCATCCATATAGAAAAAATTATAGCAATGCATAATTTACCAACTTAAATTATAGTTGCGGCGAGGATTCACACATGTTTTTGGTATTTGGTATTTTGCGTGTGTAACTTTTTCATCTTTGACTTTTTAACAAATTGGATAGCAAATTCCATTTTCCCGAATTGTTTTACGTTGAAAAGGTACTCTTGTTTCAAATCGTTATCTTTAACGGTTTCTGAGAAAATCGCTCTTGAATTAATCCCACTTTGGTCAATTTCATAGTAATTTAAACAAAATTATCAAGGTATCCTTATGTCAAAGTATTTAGTCAAAGTGTCAAAGTAGACAAGAGTTAGTTGATATGATATTTATTTATGGCTTTTGCGATGGTAATGCTGCAGCGCCAGAATGCGGGTATGGGAGCAAATTCCATTTTCCCGAACTGTTTTACGTTAAAAAGGTACTCTTGTTTCAAATTGTTATCTTCAACGGTTTCTGAGAAAATTGCTCTTGAATTAATCCCACTTTGGTCAATTTCATAGTAATTTGTACAAAAAATAATAATAATAATTTAATACGTTATCAGTAATACACATTATTGATGTAGAACAATTATGATGATTTGTTGCGATGGTAATGCAGCGCGGCAGAACGCGAGTACGGCAGAAGATTTCCAAACAGAAGGCTGACATAAAGAAGGGCATTCCTCACTGTATTCCGCAATTTAGCTGCAACCATCATTTTTCGAAGGGATCATAAGATGGAAACTTAATTTTGATAACAGACAACAAGCTATTTTAAAAACTGTTCAAAAAACCCTCCACCTTCTCTGATACAAAGTCTTGCCCTACGTGTTAACACTTTTCGAAGGTATTAAGATGCTAAAACGGTTTTGACGAATTTGATACGCTGCAGCAATTCCTCACGGGTATCGACTTCGGTGGCAAAAACTTTTTGATTTAGATATCCCCAGAAAAAGAATTCCAGCGGGGTTACTTCGGGAGAACGCGGCAGCCAAGCTACCGGTTCGTGCCTTCCTATCCATCGTCCAGCAAAATTTTCGTTTAGGAAATTTAGAACATTGCGACCACTATGTGCCGGGGCTCCATCGTATTGAAAAAACATGTAAATTTAGAGGCAGATCATCGAGAATTTGGGGAAGATTTTCTTGAAGTAAGTTTAAATAAAGATTTGAATTGAGACGTTGTGGAATTTCAATAGGTCCAATCAGAGTGTCGTGAATTATTCCCGCCCATAAATTTATGGAAAACCGTTGCTGGAAGTTTGTTCTCCGAACAACATGTGGGTTCTCTTCTTCGCAATAATGAGAGTTATGAAAATTTTATTTTCCATTTCGGGTAAAAGTAGCTTTGTCACACCACAAAATTTTGGAAGCTTACTCGTTGTCCAGCGACAAAATTGCATACGTGGCCCAAAATCTTCTGGTATCAAGCCATGTACACGTCGATAGTGATAGGCATGTAGACCTTGTCGCTTTAATATTCTTCCAACCTGAAATGTTAGTAGCACATCTAATCAATTCTGTTAAGAAAATCTTTAAGATATGTAGTACCGTTGGCGAGGAACATTTATTTGCCTTGAAATATTCCGTATGCTAGTCGTAGGATCTTGTTCAATAGCGTCAAGGACCTCCGGTTCCCTATTGATCCTGGGACGTCGACCCGGGCCTTCGAAAAGTGGCAGTTGCAGCTAAGTTGCGGAATACCGTAGGGAATGTCCTCCTTGATGGCAGCCTTCGGTTTGGAAACCTTCTCCCGTACTCGCATTCTGCCGCTGCAGCATTACCATTGCAAACGCCATAAATAAATATCATATCAACTAACTCTTGTCCCGTAAACTCTTCCATTTTTTTCGCTTAGAACTATTAAATTGGCAATCGGGTTGACAATACTTTGACATAAGAATACCTTGATAATTTTGTTTAAATTACTATGAAATTGACCAAAGTAGGATTAATTCAAGAGCGATTTTCTCAGAAACCGTTAAAGATAACGATTTGAAACAAGAGTACCTTTTTGTTAAAAAGTCAAAGATGAAAAAGTTACACACGCAAAATACCAAGGTTGTTCAGGGTTGGCAGCTAATTATGAGACACCCTGTATATAATATGTATCTACATATGTATTTTGTGGTGCAAATAAAAAGTGTATTTTTAGCTTAAGGGTTAATAACGAATACCATATACATATATACAGTTGGAAAACGATGATGGTCTATCTGCCGTTACATGAGAGCGACAAAGTAAAGTATAGAAATCCATGCGATAGACAAGGATGGCTATAGGAAGACGTTTTATAAATTAGAATAACATCTGAGCAGTCACTCCCCCTTTTATTTGTTTTGAATGGCGAAACGGGCGGTGACTATTTAGATTTTAAAACGTCGTCAATATAGTCATCCTTGTCTATCGCACGGATTTCTATACTTTACTTTGTCGCTCTCATGTAACGGCAGATGGACCACCACTGTTCTTCTGTTGCTGTTCGTTTGTATTTTTGTTATTAATAGAATTTTAAAAATTTCATATATTGTTGTATTACGTACTTCTGATATAACATACCGATTTTTTAAGTCCCCGCCGGTACGTTATAACCGAGCTTTACTGTATATAGTTTTATTACTTCCAGTTACAGTTTCTTAAATATTTTGATAAAAATATAATGAATTATTCATTTGTTGGTATGACGTAAGTCGTTGTGTTGCCCATTATTACTCACTTATCACTTCATTTCACTAACTACTTTTGTTTTAATTTAATTTTGAAGAAAAAATGTACTGCTTAACTCGCCATGTAATGTATTTAATAAACCATTAATATTTTTACTCGAATAATATTTCTGTAATAACAGTATTGAATAGGTTCGAATACGTAATTATGCTGTATAGTCAATAATAGGTGACAGTGCAAAATTTTTTTAGTGAAATGTGTTAGTGGCTTTATTTTTAATTTTACAAAAGAAGGCAAATTATAAAAGGTAATTATTTAATGTAGTACAAAACATCTCAATAAAAAAATTATTATTACCCCCAATTTGGTGAAGACGAATCTAAAGTTAGTTTCATGCGGTCGAATGTAGTTCTAGAGAAAAACAATTTTTTAAATAAAACTCGTACACTCAACTTTATATTCGTTTCAACTCTCTCGACACATTGTACACTGAATAAACATAAATAATTAATAAAGTCATACAAATACAATTCCTCAAATTTGGGAGAAAATGCTGGATATTTAATATTTTCAACTACAATTTTATATGCCATTTTCATTTCATGACGTCACACTGTTGTCAAAATAAACAGGTGCTATATTGGAACTACGACCTAATGTAATGTATACATAGAGCAAAGGTTACAATTTTTATTATTATTTTTCTTTACACTGCAGTAAATAATTACCTTAAAAAGTTGTTTACAATTAAAAAATAAGACCAAATTTCAAGCTTAAGACCCCAACCCGCAATTACAGGTTCAGGGCATGTCAGGCTACAGTCTGGTAGCTGCTTAAGTGTTTACAACCTCGACAACAGTAACAAATAATTCGGTAGGACAATTGAGCAATAATCAGTCATAGTGATCCTAGTGATATTTTAGGGGGGTTTGGGGGTTTTCAGGTTTTGTGCCCATTGTAACCAATATGCAGTTTCAAAAAATTTGACCGAAACCCATTTCCCATAAGAAACGTGCGAGGTCCTTTACCTAATAAATTTCATTTTATTGAAATTAATTTTATATATAAAAAATACTTTTGACGCAGCTAAAATTGGTAATTATTTACAACAGCATAAAACTATCCAATCTTAATAAAAAAATTCCTCTCCTATTTTCGAGAGTGCTGATCACAAATCTGTCAGTCAGATTTCGGCTGTCGCATGTAGTTTTGGAAACAATTTTTTTTTAATTGTAACCTCTATGTATACATTATATTAGGTTGAAGTTGCAATTAACCCCTATATATATATATTTTGACAACAGTGTGACATCATGAAATGAAGAAGGCAGAGGTGTTATATTGCAATTTCAACCTAATGTAATGTATACATTAAGGTTACAATTTTGAATTTTTTTTTTTCGAAAAATACATGTGACCGCCAAAATCTGCCTTCAGATTCGTGGTCAGCGCCCTCGAAAATAGGGGGATAGATTTTTTTTTTGTTAATATTGGAGAGTTTTACGCTGTAAATAATTTATGAAATATACAGTTAACTATGACTAAGTACAAACATTTTAACCACATGCTCAGAGATGTCTAAGACAATAAAAACTATATTTCGGAATTCTAGCTCAATGTTTAAAAAATGGGGCAAAACCCTCTTTTCCTACGAAAAGTCAGCGCCTATGACAATCAATCATCGTCCGAGATGGCTAGATGATATATCAACTAACGTGCGGTCGTTTTTTGCAGTGTTGTCAAGTGTAGAAAAGATGAAAATAAACATTTTTATTAATAATAATAATGCCTAAGTGTCTGATAGATAACAGTATTTTGTATTCGTTCTTCGTCCTTTCATTGCACACTGCCAAAACTACATTTTCACTCCTTGCAGATTTGTCATAATTATCCGACATAAAATACTTTAATTGCTATAAAACGTTTAAAATTAGTCACTAAATGTTCTAAAATAACATAACCTAGAATACTACATTGCTAGTTGCATACTCTTCAAACCTCAAAAAACATGCAAAGCTTAGTTATATCTAAGGGTTTAAGAAAAATTTTTACAGAACACTAAACATCATGGGATGTTATAGTTTAAAATATTACTAAATATTTTTGCTATTATTAGTATTAACAGAATTTAATTCCACAACATCACAAGAAGTTTAAAAATTTATCAGCGTGAAGTGCACATTGCACTATTTGAACCACATTGAACAACTGTTATAATGCCTTGGCAGTAAACGTGTGGCAGTGTTTTTATGTATTTGTGTATATTTGCGTGTATTTTTTTGTTATCCTTTGTGGTTTTTTCCTATGGAAGTATTCGACCTGGTCATGACCGCCGGACCAAGTGGTACCTTAAACAAAAAAAACGGTCGAGGGAGGGCAGGTTTTAATTTAAACAAGAAAACAGAATATGATACAACATTCTTAAAATCTCTCCAAATATCAATCCTGGAAATAAATATTAGTAAGGTAAGTGCTGCCTCCATGTGCTACCATATCGTATTTCTCATTAAATCATTAAATAATAATCTACATTTTGTTAAATAACGTTTTTTCTTTCAAAGCAGCGTAAACTGATGACTGACGTGTCAATGCTACCATATATTTCTCATTAAATCATTAAATAATCATCTACATATTGTAAATAAAATGTTTTTTTTCCAAGCCGCGTAAACTGATACACAAGTCAACGCGGTGACCTGTCACTACGTTTGACACCTTTGACTTTGGCAGAATATACCTATCTTCACAGCTGACAGAAGCCAAGTGACGACGATAAATAAGGATTTAATATAGTTTTGAAAAAAATTTGTTTTTGCTTTATAAATAAGTTTGAAAATTTTTTGATAAATGATTCCGTTAATTCTTATTTTTCCCTATCCCCTCTTAAAATATTTGTACTAAGTCATAGTTAACCCTGTATATGAGGTAATTATTTACAACAGCGTAAAACTCTTCAATCTGAACAAAAAAATTCCTACCACCCTATTTTCGAAGGTGCTAATCACGAATCTGAAGTCAGATTTCAGCAACTGCATGTAGTTTTCCAAAATAAAGAAATTTCTAAATTGTAACCTCTATGTATACAATACATTAGGTTGAAGTTGCAATATAACGCAGATTTATTTTGACAACAGTGTGATATCATGAAATGATGACAGAGGTGCTATATTGAAATTTCAACCTAATGTAATGTATACATAGAAGTTGCAAATTTGAATTTTTTTTTTTTAAACTAATGCGACCGCTGAAATCTGACTTCAGATTCGTGATCAGCACCCTCGAAAAATAAGGGGGTAGAAATGTTTTTGTTAAGATTGGCGAGTTTTACGCTGTTGTAAATAATTACCAATTTATGAATATATAAAAATAAAACTTACAGTTTCGTTTAAAGAAAAATCATATCCAGAGTTTTTTAATTTTGAATACAAAGATGGTATAAGGTTCAATTGTACATCAGTCTTAAATTCATTTTCTGACCATCTCTTTAAAGATTCTCTCAATTTTTTGGCTACACTTTGAGGAGCCTTAGTCATTAATTTAGTGAAATCATTTTCAAAATCTCTTGAAGCAACTTCTGTGTGAAAAATTTTCCCAGAATTTTTTACGCAAGCATCTAAAAGCTGCAAAAAATGTGTTATTATTTCCAAGGATTGTAACATTAAACATACCGTTACAGCTTTTATCCCGACATGAGGGTCATTGTTGTACAACCGTTTAATTATAGCCCTTAGATAACTTTTTGCTGCCTCTGATGATTTGCCAGCCTTATCACAAATATTCATAATAATACCCCAGTCCTCTTCAATATTTTTCTCATTTGTCGCCGTTTCTGCATTGCGAACAAACAAGAAATTAATGAAGTATTCTAAATGACTCATACATAGATTACCAGATAAATATTAAGTTTTCTTTATAAAAATCCAAATCGGCAAAATACAACTTACCTACTTCTTCAGTAATTGTAACATCATTTGATGCTCCAAATATCCCCATTATTATTAATTATTTCCTGAATTTTTAATATTCTCTAAATAAAATACGCAATAATTATCTGTTCTTGCTAGTGTAAATATATTGAAAATACAATTCTGTCAACTGTCATTTTCTGCACATAAATTTTGACTTGTGAGTGTGACGTTTGTGTAATGTGTTGTGACGGTGACGTGCCACCACAGATTACAGGAATAATACGTGACCATGGTTCAGCGTTCCGTAAATCGTTTTGTGGAGTTTACCTTCCCTCTTTTCATCTCCAAATTTCAGTTACCGTAAATAACCACGGTAACATTTGTTAAATTATGGTACACGCCCTTAATCTTCACTTTTCACGATTTTTGCAGCGCCATCTATTGGTTCATCATTTTTACCAATATTATTCATAATTTAATAATTATTAACAGTTGACAACACTGTTTAGGTCTGTTATTATTTGTAGGTTATATTGTTATATGTCAAATGTGTTACCTATGTGTTATGCGTGTTTATAAATCGTTGATTGTGTACTGGTGATTGTGTATTTTGATTTAATTTAATTTTAATTTAAAATAACAGCAGTTACTTTCAAAAAGATTTTAGAAATACAGCAAATTTACTACAATGGGCAATGACAAAAAACGCAGATCACGAAGTAGAGAAAGATCTGAAAAAGGAAAAGATAAAAGAAGCAAAAGGTCTAGATCTCGAAGTAAAGATTGTTTAGAAAGGTATAAACGACATAGATCTCGTTCTAGAGATAAATTTGAGGGTGCTTCTAATGTCCATGATAACTTAAAATATGAAAAAACAGATAACCACAGATATACTAAAACTGAAAAAGATAAACATGATGAAAGAAAAGAGTCGAAAGATAAGAGAAATAAGGACCTAAAAAGAAGAAGCCCAACGCCCCAAGATAATGAAAATTTAAAAGTAAAAGGTGAAACTATTTTAAAACAAGAAAATTTAAAAAAAGAACCTTTATCGTTGGAAGAATTACTTGCCAAAAAAAAGGCAGCGGAAGCTATTAAAAGCAAAGTAAGTTATATTTATAGTATATTTACCTTCAATATCAATATTGATGGATTATAGAATTATTTTCTGATATTATTGTAATTACTTTCCACTATATGAGTGTTTTTTTTTTTACTGTAGACTGTAGATATACAGAGTGACCAGAAATAATGCATATGGCACCTTTGAGTTATTTTATAGACAATTTTGATCCCTCTCAATACAAGTTTATTCCAAATTCGAATAATTATTTGTTGCATCTTGTAATGTCAAATCACAACTATCAGGTTAAAAAAATGTGATGTGAGTAATATTCTATTAAAAGAGGACTGCAGCTGTAATAATAATTTATTTAAAAAATATATTGCACAGCAATTTTTTTCCAATAGAACTTAAGATGACTCGTTAGATGATATTTACAAAATATTTTTAATGATTATATTCCTAAATTTATTCCCCGTGCTAGGAATTATCCACATTGGTATAATCGAGATAAGATAACCACCATTAGAACTAAAATCAAGTTATTGAAATCGTACAATGTGGTGATGTGCCTCGTTTAGAAGTTACAGGGCTTCAAAGAAAAAAAAATATTTTCTTGTTATGGGTATAATTAAGAAACGAAACATACAATCATTTGAAATTTGGTACAGTTATGCTTTAGATAAATACAAGCATTGCGGAGGAGTAAGTAGTGCCGCATATCATAGAGGGTGCTCTTGGCAGTTTTTTGTAACACATTTTTTGTTTGTCAATGAGGAAATCTCTGAAAATCCGAAATTAGATATTTTAAAGTTAGCAGCCCTACCCACTATGCACAAACTACTAAATACAGAGATATTTTTAAGGAACGTTTACTTGTTGCAAATAATTAAAACTTCAAGTAGGTACTATGCCTACTATGTGAAAATGTTACAGTTCTGAACCAAACATTATTTAAAAAATAATTATTTTTGACTAAATTTCTTTAAAAAAAAGTCTAATTCATTAAAAAAATAATACTATTTGATTGATAATTCAAAGTAATAAAATAGTTTCAAAAAATTTCTGTTAAGGACAGTTAGAAAACTACCCTTATTTATAATCGATTTTGATGAAACTTATGATAGTTAAAGACCCTTATGGTATGATTGTTACCTACAATTTTCATTCCATTATCTTAATCAGAAAGAAAGTTATTTTTAAAAATATCCAAATGATAAGACCCCTTTGGAGGGCCATATCTCAGTAATGTTGCTCTGAAAGACCAATGTTTATAGGAACTTTTTTACTTCTTTTGTCTCTACTTTTACCACCTTAAGTTTTGTACCAACTTTTCCAAACACCCTGTAAGTATATTACGAAGAATTATGAGTCAGATAATGTACCAACACGGTTTTATACACAGGAGATATACGGTAACGCAATTTCTTTCAAAATATCTTGATGCCATTGTGCAAGTTGATGTTGTCTAAACTGACCTCTAGAAAGCTTTTGATAGGCTGGATTGTATTTTGCTTAGCAAACTTCAAAATGCTGCAATATAACGATGTTCCCCTTAAACATTGAAAAATGCAATATAATGTCTTACAGGTGAAAAAATGCATATTTTTATATAAATATATGTTGAACAATGTCACAGTAAATGAAAAATTTAGGTTTTTTTATTAGGAACTAAAGGCAGATTCCCATTTATGCGTTTTGACCCCGGGTTTTCACCCTGCATTAAAACCCCAAGACTTTTCAATACACTTCTGGAATTTCAGTCTTATGAAAAACCCTAGGTGTGCACCCTTAATATTAGAGCATGTTCTATTTTTTACAGTGGGTGCCGGGTTTTTCTTGAAAAATTACTAGATTTGTGAGTTGGTGACACATACCATTAGATTTGTAGGGAAACTTATAAAACCAATGATACATACTAAGGATTTTTTGTTTTCATTGGCATTATGATAATTTTTATGTTATTCTATTTATCATAAACATGTTGTGTTCATAAGTGTATCAAAAATAATAAAAATTAAAACTTTATGAATTAGTACATAGACATTAACTAGTTTTGACCCATCTACAAAGTTCTTGGAAAAACCCACAAATGTATATGCATGTAGCATTTCACCCTCGACCTTGAAAATACCCTTGCAAACAGATGACGCGTTTTAATAAAACCCCGGTGTTAAAACCCTGCCAAGAACCTAAACGAGAATCATCCTTAAGGGATTTTCAGATATCTATTTACTCTTTCTGCTTTTGACTTTGTAAGATCCAAACTCGAGTATGTATCTTTTATATGCAGTCACAGATTTAAATTAAGCAATACTATCAATAGGCAAGTTGCATGAAATTTTTAAATGCTTAAAAATATTATTATTTTATTATATATTAAGTACGTAACAAGAATATCTTGCTAATTCTGTAAAATTGTTCCTATATTTTTCATCATTAATTATTTTATATAGCAATTTATTCAAATATAGTCACGGGTTCGGAAACAACATTCTGATTGGTCCACGTCACAGTATATGGAAACGTCCATGGTGACACATGTCAAATTGTCAAATCGACGCAGTTTAGTTAAGTCGGTTAGCAAACTTGTTCCGTAACTGGTTAGCGTCGAACCCTGGTCGAACTTTGTGGAAGTTTTGGATTGCCGAAGGGGATGGAACCGATAAAACACAAATTTTATTAGTTTTAGTATTGTGTGGTACTAAAGTGCAAAAACACTACGGTAACCACCCCGGAAAAAATATTCTTCTTGGTTCCTAAACATGAGAAAATGCGTAAGAAATGGTGCATTTCAATGAATAGAGACGAAAAAGAGAATGCAACACTATCGAACACAGCGGCGTTATATTGTTGCGAGGATCATTTCACCGTAAGTCATTTTTCACTTTATTCAGAGATTATAAAGATGATGTGTGTTTTAACAGTGTGTTAATAGTTGCAAGAAGATATGGAGAATTATTGGCAGCACAAATTAAATGGGAATGTACAAAGACTACAACAAAGAAAAGGTGTAATACCCCATCATTTTAACTGTCAGAGGAAAATGGTACCTGAGCAACAAAGTCATGCAAAACGCAGACGTCTTGAAATTATTCACCATAAAATTTGGATTTTCTCCCAGAAACGAAAACATTGACAATGAGTCAATTTTGAGCAGTTTGTCTGTTTGTCCTTTAACAACTCCACTCTCTCTTGTCATTATTTACTATAATTATATGGATATTATACACAATGCACACCAACAAAACAAATAATAATTTGACTTTGACAGTTCGATTTTGACATTCATGTCACGCATATAAAACAACATGACATGTTCATATACTGTGACGTCACATAACTGCCATTTGTATTTCTCGCGTTTTTGTAGTTGGGAAAGACGTAATAAATCTATTAATTTATTACCGCTTTATTTTTGCAGAGAGAATGACATAAAACTAACACAGTACACATAAAATGAACTGAATATTTTGGTAATAAAATAAAAAATATGCAAATTGCCCATTGTCGGTATTCCTAGAACTAACCTTTTGAAATTTTTTCCATTGCATTTTATTTGCAACACAATCGCCTACAGGATAAACTTAATTTATATTGTATAAACGATTGGATGTGAATGTAGCCTAGAAACATACTATCATTATCTTTAATTAAGTTAGTTTGTAGATTTTATTTTTAGTATGGCTATTGTGTTTATTGACTCTATTTTTTGTTTTGTGTTTTCCGTCCTGTAATTGGTAGTGTACTGTTGGATGATCATTGTTAAAATAAAATAAAAATGTGACATTTGATTATTTTATGGTGTAAAGAACCAGTCCGATGCTTTCCGTCTAGAAAACACCAACCTCTTAAGAATTTGTTCAACTAAAACTTGAAGGAGCTCCAATCATTTGAAACAACTTTTGTATCAGAAAAGTTAAATTCTATTTTATAAATTTTCAAAATTATGTGTAAGTAGGTACTTATAAAGCATAGAGGAAAATTACATTTTTGCATTCATATAAGAATGACTGTTACTTGGCAAAAAAAATGTATTAATACCCCAAAGTATCTTTATTATATTATTTGGTAGATTTGGTGTTAGTTTACTTATTAGGTTATTTATGCAAGACATTTTGTAGAAATAAAAAGTAAATAATAATTATTTTCCATTAATATATGCATTACAAATTTATAACAATATTTATGTTTCTAGCCAGTGTTTTTAACAAAAGAACAACGTGCTGCTGAAGCAATTAAACGTCGTCAAGAGGAAGTTGATAAGCAGAGAAAACAACAAGATGATGAAAGAAAAATAATTGAAGCTATACAAGCTAGTAGGCAAGATGATACAAAGAAAGATGATAGAGAATATAGAAGAAATCGTGACAGGGAGAAAGAGGACGAAAAACAAAGGGATAAAGACAAAGAAAAGGAACAAGATGCTATTAGAGAAAGATATTTGGGTTTGATTAAGAAAAAACGAAGGATTAGACGTCTGAATGATAGAAAATTTGTATTTGATTGGGATGCAGGAGAAGATACATCACTGGATTACAATTCATTATATAAAGAAAGACATCAGGTATAGTTTGGTATCAAATTATCAAGTTATTATACAGTTAAAACATATACAGGATTCACAAATACTAGGAATTCATGGGTACATAATCAACTTGAGAAATTATTTGGCCTGTGTTTCTGTTTTTCTGAATTTTAAATTTTGGGGTCCTGGAGCCCCTTGAAATTAGGCTAAACATTTTATGTTCTGCAAATATCTCCCGAACCACTAAACCAATTTTAATAGAATTTGGTATGTGGTAACTGAACATGATTAAATATAATAGTTTTGTGAAGTGACACAGAGGAGCGTAATGCCATTTATTATTTTGAAAAATTTTATTTTCCATTTTACCTTCTAATTTTCACATACAGTTTTATTATGCACAGAAAAGTACTCTAATTTTTTCATTTAATAGTTTACCAGCAAAGTTTTATAAATTTTTACAATGTAGGTATTCTGCTATTATTAATTTATGTTATCGAAAAATATTGCCAAAATTTCTGGTCCGAACAACAAAAAACAGCCACCTATGTACTCGTATACAGATACAATGTACTTTTTATTGATACACTGGAGCATCGATTATCCGAATACGATCATCCGTATGACCAGTGAACCGAATGTTCTTGTGTGATAGTTAGTAGTAATAATAATATCTAAATATTTTTTTGCAAACTGACAGACACAAACAAGGCTAAAAGCTTTTATAGTATGTAACTAAATTTGACATACAAAATACTAGTAAATACTATTTAATAATTTTAAGCTAATGTTGACAAATTTTAATGGATATTTTAAACATGCATAATTATATTATATTTATTTAGTCATATCGTGTAGGTTCAGTTCTCAGACGACAAACACGTTCACATTATAATAAAAAAGTTTTAGGAATCGTTTATTTGTTGTTAAATAAGTAATCAATAATTACAGCAGTTGGAAAAGAGGGATAGGTACTTACAAAATTTTGTAAATTATTTTGTGATAAAACGACAAGTCTAACACAATTGTGGGTACGTAAATTGCATTAAATACATTATTTATGTCCAATAAAATACTTTATGCCATTATTATTTGACAATTCATAGTTTTGACGTTTAGTGATGTTAGTTTCTTCTGTGTAAGTCTGGCTCAAGGCTATACACATTTTACATGACAAAACAATGAAATTTGGGTACTTTTTGGAGGCGTTTTTTTGTTAAATTTTGAAAGTTTTGAATGTTTATTTATCAGAATGTGTTCATAATTAAGTATATTTCAATTTAAACATAAGTTTTAGCAGGGCTGACAACCAAAAAATCAAAAATTAAATCGATTTCTTGGAAAATGGAAGACCCTGTATAAGAGTTGATGTTATCATTAGATTCTACGCGCCATCTAGTGTCTGTATACCAAATTTCGTCGCACTGGCTATGATGATTTCACTGAAAGCCATTTAAGAGGATTAAATGACTAATATGTATTAATCAATTTTAATTATTTTTAGGGTGTAAGTTTTAGGATGTTTTTAATACTTTCACAGTACTGATACAAAATTGATATATGGTGAAATTATTTGTTCATAAGTGTGTTCCAGCATCATAAGTTGACATAGTAGTATCCAAATTTTGTAAATTTTTACCTTATAGTTCACTCACTAACAAATGTCTTTTGTCAAATATCTTTATATTTGTGTAAAGCGGGCATTACACTAACAATTTATTGTCGAAGAAATTGATGAATTCATTCATCAATTTTTTCAAGGCCGCACTTTGGTTTTACATATGTTCAAGACTTTGTCAAGTTTCTTAACAATTTTGCTGTCAGATGTCACCCTTACCAACCTAAAAGTAATTTTAACTTTTGATGTTATATCATTTCCATTTGTATACGAAACAAAAACTGTTAAAAATGAAAAGTAACTTTAATAATTATATTTTAAGGCAAAAAAAAAGAGAAAAATAATTAAAAAAAGCTTCCATTGCATTTATTATTGCTACTGCTCGGTTACTGGTTAAATATTTACATTTATTTTAGGTTGGTATTCCCGAAATGAAGTAAAAATTGATGAAAAATTGGAACAAGTTTTAAGTCGTCAATAACTTGACGAAGTTCTTCATCAATTTATTTGACGTCCAAGTTTTAGTATTACATTTGTCAATTAACTTGACACTTGATCAATTAATTGACAAAGAAATTGTTAATATAAAGCGGGCTAAAATGTGATATTTTGTAAAAAAAATAACGCTCTGTATTTTAAGTCAGAGGCAGGCTAAGGTGCTGGATATTAATATTTTGTTGAAAATTATAGGTCCAATTTTTTGGCAGAGGAAATCTTGCTGGTATTGATATAAAGGCACAAAAGAGAGATCAGAGTAAATTTTATGGTGAATTGTTGGAGAAAAGGCGAACAGAAGCTGAGAAGGCACAAGAGAAGGTAAGGCTGAAAAAGGTTAGAAGAAGAGAAGAAAAACAATTGTGGGATGACAGACATTGGTCTGAGAAAGAAATTTCTGAAATGACGGAGAGAGATTGGCGTATTTTTAGAGAAGACTACAATATTACGATAAAAGGTACTATTTTAAAACTACTTATAATAACATAAATACAGTGGTAGAAAATAGTCACATAATACAAATAAGAATTAGAAGTCATGAGTGACACCATAAAGGCATAACAACTGATATGATCCTTTTTTTCTTATAATTTATACAAATATTAATTAAATTACTAGAGTTGTCTCAGAAGTAAATTGTACTATTTTTTAAAATCCGTGTGGTAGATGGGAAAAGTTTGAGAGTTGCAGGGAAATTTTGTCTGGGTGTAGTTGCAGCACTGTAAAATTTCTATAAATCTACAGCTCTGACAGTGACGCACCAGCAACAATGGAGATTCCACTTGGTGCTACATTGTGAAGTTTGTGCTGTTATTTGTTTTCTTATGACAAAAAATAAGAGAACAAAATTTATCACTCGATACTCTCGGATGATTAAATTTCGGCGATCGAATCGTTCAAGAATTACACATATCTAGTGTGTACATGGAGACGTTATGTCAAGGCCAATGGTTTTTTGTTGACGTCAATCTTTCATTGAAGGGAGAAAGTTACATGATAAACAAAGCGGCCACCCTTCAACTTGCCGTGCTCCAGTTGTTGTCGACGAAGCTTAAAGGATCATGAACACCAATCGGCACCATATGCTTGATGAAATTCTTTCTCAACTGTCTTTGAATATTGAAATAAGCTGTGCAACACTTCACAGAATTATTTCTGAGAATCTGCGTATCAAAAATGTGTGCAAGATGGGTTCCACAGCTGCTTTCAGAACAACATAAAGAGTTGAGACTTGATGCTGCATTGCTATTTGGACATGAATCCATCACTGGACGTCCAAATCTAGAAGACAGAGTATGATGTGGAAAGGACGAGCCAGCACCAAAAATGGTGAAAGATGTGGAATGTGCTGGCAACGGTCTTTCGGAATTCCAAGAGCATATTGTTAATCGATTATCTACTTTGTGGGATCACGATGACAACTGCTCGCTATTATGAGTTGAGAAACCTCAGAAAGGCAATTCAAAACAAAGAGAGGGTAAAATTGAGCAAAACAATTTTCTTGTTTCGTGCTCACTCACATGCTACTCCTGAGACTCAAGCCCTGCTTGAGAAGTTTTGCTAGGGTGTAAATTTTGTGACAATATCAAAAGTATAGCATATTAACTGCTTCCCTTTTGTCACATTATTCTCATATGAGATATCACAACTCACTTAATTGAGTGTTTCTTTTAATGTTCAGATGTGAGTTCGAACTAATAATTTTTATCCACATTTACTGCTGTCTGCTTTAATTTGAAAGCTTGTTCACTAGGCCCAATTTGCACTTTGTTGTTTAAAGTGAGGTTAGGTTTGTTTACTGAAGGTGAATATAAATGGGAACTATCAGTATCATTAGAATTATTATCTTGCCACACATATTTTAATAAAATACTATCATAATAAGTATAATTAGGTATAATTTTACTAAATGGAAGACTCAAAATACTGTACGTGTTAAGTTAAACGAAACAAAAAGACTAATAATTACTTTTTGTCACAACAGAAACAACTGATATGTATACTCACATCACATGTAATTCATACTCATTTGGTTGCAAAAGGGAAGCATCTATTATATATTTTTGAGTTAATATTAAAACTGCTATTTGATGCAAAATATATAAAGTTAATGGTTAGTCAAAGTAATATAAGCTGCTTTTAATTTGCAAGTCAACTAGGTAAGTGAAAATAAGTAAGATGAGAAAATCAGGAAATTTCTCAGTAATTTTCATTGTTGTCAAATCGGAAATGCCAACAACTGAGAAATCTGGAAATAGAAGTGAGGAACTGAGATTTTCATGCAAATTGAAAGCAGCTGAATAGCAAAGGAAATAGCAGTAAAAAAACGAACTATAGATAATCTTGAACATAATTACATATTTATGAAAAAATATATCATACCTGTAAATATTATTTCTTTTTTGTGTTATGGTAATGTTTATTTTTTTAGGTGGAAAAATTCCTGAACCTATACGCAATTGGAAGGAATCTGGAATACAAAAAGAACTTTTGGAAATTGTGGAAAAGGTAGGATATAAAGAACCAACTCCAATCCAGAGACAAGCTATTCCTATCGGTATGCAAAACAGAGATATTATTGGAGTTGCCGAGACTGGTTCTGGTAAAACTCTAGCATTTTTATTTCCATTACTTTCATGGATTCAGTCTTTACCAAAAATTGAACGTACTGAAGATGCCGATCAGGGCCCTTATGCTATCATTTTGGCACCAACACGTGAGTTAGCTCAGCAAATTGAAGAAGAAACCGTAAAATTTGGTCAACCTCTTGGTATTAGAACTGTAGTAGTTGTTGGAGGTTTAAGTAGAGAAGAGCAAGGTTTCAGACTGAGAATGGGCTGTGAAATAGTAATTGCTACTCCCGGACGTCTAATCGATGTATTGGAGAACAGATACCTAGTTTTAGCCCAATGTACATACATTGTACTTGATGAAGCAGATAGGATGATTGATTTAGGTTTTGAGCCAGACGTTCAGAAAATTTTGGAATACATGCCTGTTTCCAATCTAAAACCAGATTCTGAGGAAGCCGAAGATAGCAGAGTGTTATTAGCTAATTACAACAGTAAAAAGAAATATCGACAAACTGTAATGTTTACTGCAACTATGCCTCCCGCAGTTGAGAGACTTGCTAGGACTTATTTGAGAAGACCTGCTGTTGTATACATAGGTTCTATTGGTAAACCGGTAGAAAGGGTGGAACAAATTGTACATATTATGGGAGAAAATGATAAGAGGAAAAAACTTATGGAGTATCTATCCAGAGGTATAGAACCTCCAATCATAATATTTGTAAATCAGAAAAAAGGGGCAGACGTCTTGGCCAAGGGTTTGGAAAAACTTGGATACAATGCTTGTACTCTCCATGGAGGTAAAGGACAGGAACAAAGAGAATACGCTTTGGCGAGTCTCAAGTCTGGTGCCAAAGATATTTTGGTTGCAACTGATGTTGCCGGAAGAGGAATTGATATTAAAGATGTGTCTATGGTTATTAATTACGATATGGCTAAAACAATAGAAGGTAAATATTAATTTAGAAATAAACTAATAGGTACATATTTCTGTTTTCAAATAAAATGAGTTCTTCACTTTATAAGTACAGGATGGCTCAATTTTAATGGAGAAAGTGTCTCATATTTTCTAAGGAGAAAGCAAAAAGTAGTGAAAATATCTTGGTCTCAATATTAAAAAAAATCTTCTTTGTCTTTATTTGTGAAATTTGATTTTCTGATTTTTAAATGCCATTTTGTCTAAACAGTTCATTTTTACTAAACACTTCAAGGAATCTAAAACTCAGATTTAAATTACAGTTGTGCCAGTAATATAAAAGTTAGAAAGAACCAAAATAATATTATGCAGAATTTGAATATTTGATTTTTAAAGCTACCTAAATTGAATTTATCAAGACTGAAATCTGAGAATAGCAACCACAAAGAAGTGACAAAAAGGGCACTTTGAAGTTTGGAGGGCAATTTAAGTCTTGGTGACAGATAGCCAGTATAATTCACTGAGGGAATAACCGTGCGGTATAATAAATGCTATACATATAGAATGATAAAAATGTATTGATTGTTCTGAAATACAATAAAATCAATACCGGAAAAAGTTTACTTCACTAATCACGCAAAAAAATTATAATGAAATATCGCTTTTCATTACAAGAGTTTGTGGAGTTTGTGTATTAAAAAAAATATAATTTAGTATTAAATTTTCGTTTTTTTTTTTTAGTCAAGATAAATGAAACACATTTTACTTAAAATATAATATATTATGTACTTACATATTCATATTTTAAAAAACTATATATGCATAATTGGGCAATTTCTGAAATCGGATTCACATGATTACCTATTTTAAAAATCAGATGAATAATAATCGAACCTGCATAACTAATAATAATAGGGCTGTAAAAATAAATTTTATATAACAGTATCAGTGTACAGGTATTTACCTATTCGGATCCTTTGGAAACGAATTGTTATTGTGATATTAATTTTACTCCTTTAGTCGAAGTTTTGAAAGTTTATCGGACAATTCAGTAATTATAGTATATTAGTGTGTATATTTAACTTGCAAAAAAAATTAATCGGCAATTAATAGCTTGAGAATCGCATACATCGATGGTGTGTAAATAAGGAACCATCAACCGGTAAACCACGTCAAATTAACAGTTAGCTGTTTTACCCCCACTCTATTTTTGCTGGGACTGAATTTGTCGCTTCTGTCTGGTTGCTATTCTCGGCTGAAACACCCTATATCCATAATGTATTTTTTTGTAGCACAAGCTATACTTTTTTCTTCAAATAATGTTGGTAGTGAGTTCAGCTATTAACCTATTTTTACTTTTAGATTATACTCATCGTATTGGTAGAACTGGACGTGCAGGAAAAACTGGTATTGCTGTTAGTTTTTGTACAAATGATGATTCAGCTCTTTTCTACGACCTTAAACAAATGCTTCTATCTTCACCTGTTTCAAATTGTCCACCAGAATTGATGAACCATCCGGAATGTCAAATTAAGCCAAATTTACCAAAAAGAAGAAGAGATGAAATGATATTTGCCTAATACGTGACAAATTGAGAATTAAGAATTTGGTTAAACACAATCCTTACTACTAAGTATTCCAACAATATACTTAGACAATTTATTGTGAAGGTTGATCATTGCAGGAACACCAGAAGAAAAATGTTTATTTGGAACTTACAATATTAAACTTAAAGTATACAGGTTGTCTTCTAACAAATGGTATACATTTCATATAATCAAAAGTTGATAATAACCGAGATGAATATATCAAAGTTTAATTTCTCTTATTTTTCCTAATAATGTCAACATAAATTAAGGTCACGGCATGAAATTAGAGATTCGGATTTTTTTTGAAGGCAAGAAATTATATTCTATTTATAATTTTAATTTTACTAGAGAGCGACACCTGCAACACATTTTTCTTTAAATGGTGAAACTTTTCTTCGTAAACAAGACATATGTTTTTAAAGCCACTAAGAGTAACTATTGTCGAGATCACATTTAAATTATTTTGTGCACTAGTTAAAGGAATATTAAAATCTTTTGTTACTATTGTAAATATTCAAAAAGTCAATAAGAAATGAAAATGTTTTTCAGTAAGTAATTTGTAGGGTCTCTTATTCTATTTGTTTCAATCCAAGCCTTTAAAAACCTAAGTGTAATCAAAAATTAAATACTCGTATTAAATTGTATTGGAAATTTTCAATTACTATTAACTCTAAAACCGTTACTTCTAGGGACAACAAGAAAGCAATTTGATATAAAAATGGAACAATCAATTGTTTCGATAATACAATCAATACACTGCAAAAAGTTTTGTAATTTAAATGAAGTAATTTGTCACAGATGCTGCTAAGTACCCATTAGTTGCGGTGAAACTATGAACAAACAATTATTTTTTGGTTACAAAATTCTCTAATTTCTTGCCACTCACAATTCATGTTGACATTAGAAAAAAATAAAATTAAGTAAAACTTAACACCCTGCATCTTGGCTATTATATATGTACCTTTGAATATAGGGAAGTTTTCTTCAATCCTAATATTTTTACATAAAGAATATTTTGTGGTTTTGCTGTGTGGTTTGCTAATTAGCAGACACCATGTATATTAATAGTAATGTTAATAAGAACTTTTACAATTTTTAAGTGTTACTTAATTAAAATATTTAAATAAATGATTGCTGGTCTTCTCCTTTGCGTCAAATATTCCTTTTAAACACGGAACTTATATTTCGTTAACAGTTAACTGTTTACGATGCAGTTCTGCATTTTTGAAATATTTTATTAAGGATCAGCTCAAAAAAAAATTAAATTTTATCTGGTCGATTAGATATAAAACATATACAAAAATGACAAAAATAATTACATAACATCCATTATTTTTAGTAGAAACAGTGATATAACAGTTTTTGCCAATTTCGAGGTGTTAGATAATAAAAATGATACGAGTTATGTATTTCCAAATTTAGTTTTTATCTTGTATTATCAATTACGCAAGGTCGAAAATAATATAGTGACTAATTCACAGAACAGAAATGAGTACGAAAGGTGAGGATTGCACCTAAGCGTACCACATGAGAAGGGTCCAAAGCACACAAAATTATCAAAAATAAATTGACGTTGAGTGAACCTAGCACATTAACAGTTTATTTATGGTAGGAAAATCTCGGCTTTTGACAAAGATGCTTCATTAAAATTGAAGTCAATATCGTAAAAAAATTTGTTGTAAAATCAAGTGATTGAAGTTGTAGTATTTTCAACCTTTACATCGCTGGACTACTGTAGTCTCTAGCCAGGCGATTCCGAATATTGAAATCCGATTACTTTTTGTAGATATTAAAGTTTTTGTAATGCCAGTCTTTACATTAGTTTTTCAAGTGTCAAAAACAGCTTAGGTACCTGTATAGCAACTCGGAATTGATAGATATCGTTTTAATTTATGGCGATGTGAAAATGCTTTAGCAGAACGATTTACTGGTAAACATGTGTCATATGCAGCGATTTTTACCGCGGTGTGCAGTGAGTGCAAGTGTAGTGCAATGCGATAGAAATTTGAAACTGCATCGTGGAAGAGATGGAGGTCCAAAGTGTCCACGGCACACTGCAGCAGTGTGGCGTATCATACACGAGGGTCAATTATATCCGTACCATGTATAGCGTGTTCAAGGGATTGGAGGACAGGGACTGGTATCATAGCCGCCACGATCTCCTAATTTTAAATCATTTGGATTTCTTTGTGTGGGTATATTTAAAAAAATGAAGTGGATAGCTACTATTAATGATTTACGCAAACGTATCATAGTTGCTGTTAATAACTTAAGAGTTCAAAACGGACAAGAAACAAAAACATTTGTGCTAGTTTGTAGAAATTTGTAAGCTTGCCCAAAATTTTGTTGTATAATCAGGCATGTCAAACTATTTTATTAATTAAAACCACAAATTAATTCTATTAATAATTAATAACAATAGCGGCAAAAGCAGTTGAATTTGCTGTATAAAATAGGTGTTATAATATATTATTTATTTCTTTCCATTTTTTGTCCGGTCGCCGATTGCATGCTTTGCCGCCATATCAGGTTTTACAGTGGACCAGATACTTTCTTTTTAATTTTTTTACAGAATTATATTTGTAAGAGTCCTCTGTACATTAATTTTTTTTTAGATAAGTTCTGAATCGCCCTGTATTCTTGGATTATGACCTTTTAATATTTATTTTAAATAGTTTCTTTGCCATATCGCAATTTTGTCTTTTTCTATCAGTATACTCATTTCAATTTCATTTATATGGAAATTCACATATCATAATTTGTATGTCACGCATAATTCGCAAAAGCATCCTTGCATATTACATTCTAGGCAAAATTTCATCTCGTAAGATGTAGCAACCCAATTTTTTTTGTCGAAAACTCATTTTTAAAATACCATCTTTCTTTCGCGAATTTCCACTATTTTTCGTTTCACAGCTGTATGTTTTTACCACTATTTTTTGCACTATACATATATGCTACTCACGTACATTCTTATTAATGAACTACATGTTTCAACATCACTTAACACTCATATTTTGACCTCTCGCCCTAAACCTTTCATATATCATCCGATATGCCTTGTTAAATTAGGGCGTTTACCATTTTGAGAACACGCTGTAGAGCTTGAATTATTCTCCATTCTTAAGAACACAAAATCACTGATAAATTAATTAGATTCATAATTACATTAGCGGAAAAAAGATATACCTGCGTCAATTTGTCACAACCAATATGGCTCGAAAATAGGAGGAAGGCAAAATTTGAAGTAGTTTTTATCGAGTTCCGCTATAAAGAACTGCACTCATTTCTTTGGCACATTTTTCCTTTTGGATAAATAAAGTATGTTGTAGAGAAAATGTCAATTTTATTCACCAAAACCTGAACCGTAAGCCCGACATTTTTCATTCATTTTTGATTTCTAAAAATCTGCGGAATTCTGGGAGAAAATGAAATCACATCTAGGGGAAGAAAATGTTGATGAATTAGCAGCGCTGTGTTGATGTGACTACTGAGTATTCGTTATTGGTGAACGACGTAAATCGATTGCAAGCGCATAGTCACGTTCCAGTCTTTTCAGTTGATACACATCTACGTTCGTTATTTGAAATTTTGCGTTGTACGATTTCTTTAAATAAAAATATTATTTTATTATTAATCCTAGATTCATTATAATTCTGCCACATTGCTATTAATAACAAATCTGCAATACATTCACAGTATGCAATCTTTAAAAAGATTCATTTAATATTTGAATATTAAAAAACAGTTAATCAGGCCTATGATTGAACATTCAGGTTAGCGTAACCGATGACAGTTAAGTTACGATAACTGGGTGGGCATAATTGAGCTCATAACCGAAATGGAAAGATCGCTATGATCGAACAACCCAGTTATCTGTGCCTGTTATTATGGCCAGATAACCCTGTCATGGCAGTTAATTATTTTACATACGTCATCTGTCATCACTCATATGTCAAAAATTGTCAATGAACGCAATTAAAATTTAAATCATAGGTACTTAACAGTGGGTACAAGTGGCAAGAAGATTAGGGCACACGACCCAACGCCAATATGAAGAATGTTAATTTTCATTAAATGTAAGAAAATATTGTTGGGAAGTAAAGTAAACCCAACGCATGTTAATATAAGTAGGTACTTTGGCAAAATTTTGAAGTACATATAAATTCTTTAGTGTATGGACCGCAAACAAATCCCCGCAAACAGTGGTGGTAGAGGTAAGTGAAATATTTCATATTATATGAACTTATTGATACAATTATTTAAATTATTTTAGCTTAATGCAGAGTGGAAGCAGAATGTAAAAAGGAAGAGCAGAAAACTTCATGAGGATCAAAAACTAGTAAAACCTGGATACATATTCAATATTTATACACAGTTTACGTGGGTAATCAAAGATGTACCTTTAGGCATGTGATCTGTGCTACTGTGCTAATTACAATTTACTACGCCTTGGTGGAGTCCATGTTCCAATATATTATAATTTATTATAAGAGGATAGTATAGGATGCAGCATATCAGTGTTACTGTAATCCATTAGAAATTATTGTCAAAAACACACATAACTATATAATAAAAATAATATTTAAAAAAGATAAAATATATTATTTATACCTACTCTTAATAGAATCTAAATTATTACCAATAATTAAAAACTAGGTACCTAACTTTTGTGATTGTGCCCTTCTCCTATTCATAAATTAATGAATAATATTAGGTAATAATATATATTTCTTTTGTTTGTTAATATTCATTTAGGTATCACTATCATACTCAGAATAGCAATCTTAATTGTATAAAATTGTAATCCCACTTAGAACAAACTTTAGGTTTTTTTAGGTTGTATTTACTGTCAAACTATTAATACCGTATATTACTAATTATGTAAAACTATGATATGGCAATAAATTGATACTGAATTGTGCTATAAACAAATAATAATAAAATTATACATTATATTAATATGCCAAATGTCATATGTCAATTACCAGAAATAAAATTAAAATTTCTGACCAATAAAAAGCTCCAGTTACGTTTAACGGCAGGTTATTTCAAGCAGTTTCATAACTGGGTCACGTGATCATTCTCAAGTTAAGTAACTGGGAAAAATAAACTTGACAGGTGTGTCAATCATACGAATTTCTGATTAACCTATCAGTTACCGTTAACAGGCCTGTTAATGCTAACTGGATGTGTTCGATCATAGGCCCGAATAACTCAAATTATATGTATAGTTTTCTTTCTAGTGAACATAGTATAGAATAATTTGTAGCCATAACTTTAAAGTTATTGTTGTCGAATGAGAACTAAGCTTTAACATTTTAAATTCATTTGATTTCTTTATTAGTTAAATTAATATAATATACAATTTCCTAACCAAATGGACAATGCCGAGTACCTAGCAATATGCTAAAAATAATTTTTAACATTTAGGTAATTTTATTTAATTTTTGTTTAAATAAAAATTGATTAATATTAAAATATATAATTAAAAAAACTCTTCTTTTAATTAAGCATGGAAAAATGCAGCATTTTTTCTTCTAAACAAAATTTGTATATTTTTCACGTAGCAAATACGAGAGAAAACACATCTCGTGTTCATCAATAATACTATTGACCTGTAGTTGAAACATAAGTAAAAACTTTAATTTAGAATAAAACGCTACCTGTTAATTTGTTTTTTATTTTTACAAGGTCAACCTATTTGTTCTCAGTAACAGTGTTTGCCATTTATGTCTGCACCGTTGGATGTTAGAAATTTATAAAATTATTAATATCAATCCATACTACAGCAAAGCAAAATCAAACGTAAATAGAATCTAAGTTGGTTTAAAAGATATATCACGCATATACACTTTTTTAAACTTCAACACTGTATCATTAAAATGAAATATTTTCGGTTCTGCATTGTACAAAAAAATATATTGATTTATCTGTAGAAACTGTTTATTTTGTATAAACATACTTGCTTATACTACAATCGGTGAGTTCTATACCTTACTTATATGTATAGGGAAGGTAATTATCAAAAATTGAGATTTTAAATATTTCCAGAAATTTGCACAGTGGCGGCTGGTGAAATTTCAGGTATATCATATCTTAATAACCAGACATGGGACCCAAATCAAACTTTAGTATATATGTACTGTGGCCATATAGAGAACTTCAGTACAAGGAGAACAATTTTGCAGTTTGCGAAAAAAAGTTAGAAAAAACGTGGGCCTCACCTGTGATTTCCATAATGGCTTGTTTAATTTTTTTTTTGATTTAAAAAAAATGAAAACAAATATTTTTTCAGGTCTATAACTTCTTAAGGAAGCAAAATTGTACCAAGATAAGTTGATTGAAGTCACATTATTTTTGTTCAAGACAGATAATTTTAAACTATGACCCATTCTTTACTGAACACCATGCATATTTGATGAGTTACTCGATTTGTCTGGTGTATGATTAAGATTGGAATTCTAAGTTTAAAGTGTCCAAGGGTTGTGATGTGTACACGTATCAAATGGATACAGCCATATAGTATTTTTAAATACACAAATTTACAAAAAAAAATCATTTTCAAGATATGCAATTAAACATTTTTTTACACAAAAAATTGCTTGACAAATTTTCTTGTCAATTTAATAGGTAAGTAGTTTTAGTTTACTTTTTAATAATTATTCACATTTCAATAAAACCTCCAAATATCTATACAAAAACATTTTATTACGTAACACCTTCCCATATTAGATCATAGAACTGTGAATCTAAACATTGTGGTAAGTAATGTTTAAATTATAAATATATTTTATTTTCATATGAAACTGCCTCACCATTACGTTTTTTAATTTGTGGAAGCTTTAATTATAACACTTAAATTGGCTTTTTTTTTGTTAACAATACATATATTTATACACATTAAAAAATTATTTAACACTATAAAATTTACGTAATATAAAAACTTATTTATACAGTAATGAGTTGTCCTGAACACCATGCACAGTGATGAACATTTTCCTTAGGTTGGACTAAGTTACTAGATTTTATTTCTGCTAAAAGAGCAATAATTTTATCAGCTGTTTCTGAAGTCTGGTTATTATTTTGAATTCCTGTTTCATCATCTATTTTACTTTCTTCATGCACTTTGGAATGTTTTTCTGAAAGATGCTCACATTCATTTACTGAGTGATCATTTAAATCACTTTGTTGGGAAAGTGGTTCTATAGCAATATTATTTTCGTCAACAAGGTTTGCAATATTCTTTTCGTTCACAAGTTTCCTGATAAGACTATCCAGATTTTGAAGTTTAGTTTTCAAATATTCTCTATCATTTGTGATTTGTTTTAATTGTTGATCCTTTTCAAGGGCTCTCTGTTTCAATATCATTCTCTGGTGATGGTACAAAGCTACATACTCTCCTATTGTTTCTGTTTCACCTTGAAGCTGTAAGACCAAATGTTCAAGACTTTGTTTTTCGTCTTTTAAATCGGCAATATCCTGCATAGTGCGTTTAAATTTTTCTTCTAAATATTTGATAGCAATTTCTTTATCTAGTGTTTCATTTGCATTACTAACATTCACTTCCATATCATTATTTTCACAACTTAAATTTGTAAGACTTTGTATATTAATGTCATTATTCACAAATTCTGATTTTCCTGTAACCGAGTCCTTTCTACTTTCTATTATACCATTGTTTCCAATTTCACTTAAACAATGCTTTAAAATATTAATTTCATTTGTAAGTTTCTCTATTGTGTCTTTTGCTTCTTTTAATTCATTTTGAAAAGTATGGCTACTACTATCTTGAACTTCATAATGTCGTAGTAAATCCTGTACTTGTTCGTTCTGTAAAAGTTGTTTTTTAAATTTAACCATATCCTGTCTCAAATCTAACAATTCCCGGTCTTTTATCTCAACTGCTTCTGTTAATCGTTGAAGATGTATTTCAGTTTTTTGTAATTTTTGGAGAAGTTCTTTATTGTTTCTAATTTCTCTATTTACTTGCTCTGTTAGTTCAACTTTATCATTATTCTGAAAAAATATACATACAAAAATTAATTTAAAAATATTTAACATTCGAACAAAGTATACAAACATTAATGTGGTTGGTTTATCAAATGAACTTTGAACTCAATTTAAATAAATCCCTTACCAACAGCCAATAAAAATGTTCCATACTATAGCAACCAAATTCAATTTAGTTAAATGCTAGTTAAATTTATAATATAGTCTAAGAGCCAGTGGCCGGCAACCTATAAGTAAATGATTATACCTGAAATTTTGCACAGTGACTCTCTTATACCTATCACTCATGATGTGGGGACTCGCTAAGCTCGGAGAGGTCGACCCCAGAGTTACTCAGGTGCCAGAAGTATGAAAATGTAACCAACTTCGTTATTAAATTAACAAAGCTGCCGTTTGAAAATTTTAAAATATACAATTATTATTATATAAAAATAACAAAGGCAGACGATTACCGTGATACTAAAGTCATGGCAGACACTTGTGAAATTGGCAAAAATTATAAATTTGAAAAGTATTTGATTAAATCTGATTTTTGACGTTAAAAAACTGTCAGAAATGTCAAGCATTGTAATCGACATCACCAAATCTCAGAACCTGTCCCAGAAATAGAGGTTATTTGTTACTTATATTATTTTAATATAAAAAGGTGCTAAATATGATAAATAATAGAAATAAATGTCTAATTTGTTAGATCTGAAATTTTAAAATTTTCAAACAGCAGCTTTGTTAATTTAATAACGTTGGTTAAATTTTCATACCTCTCGCACCTGAGTAACAGTTGGGTCGGCCTCGCCGGGCTTAGCGAGTCATCATGATTGATAGGTATAAGAGACTCACTGTGCAAAATTTCAGGTATAATCATTTACTTATAGGTTGCCGCCACTGGCTCTTAGACTAATATATTATATTAGTAATACTGTTATTTATATTTTTAAATTTTATGTTGTTTTCAACTAATTTAGTCACTGTGTTACATGTCAATGTTCTTTTTTTGCTTAACCTACCCTGTAATTGGGCTTTTGCCTGTTGGGTTTGTATTTAAATAAATAAATAAATAAATTTCAGTTGATAAACCGGAAAACATCAGCATTGTTTTTGCCATAGGAAATCCACAATGACAGATACATAAAATTCATAATAAAGTTTGCCATTTGATCGATGCGTGAGAATGCTCTGTTCTAGAGGAAATGAGTGTATGGTTTGCACAGAACTCGTTTCATTTTAATACTAAAAAAACTCATAGTAAGATTTTGTAATTGGCAGAAGCTTTGTTCTGAATTCACACTAAAACTGAATGATTTAATGGAAAAAAGAATAATGTAAAATTTTTAGGTTTGTATATTGATCAGTACTTGAACTAGAAAACTCATTGTGAGTATATAGTCTCTAAAATCCATACAAATACTTATATATTTATTTAGAAATTTGTGTACAGTGCTTACGTCGCGTTAAATACAATCATTTTTTGCAATTTAGTGCAATATATAACACAAAATTTTAGTGTAGTATATAGTTTTATTACTATCAATTGCAGTTTCTTAAATATTTTGATGAAAATATAATGAATTATTCATTTGTTCGTATGACGTAAGTCGTCTGAATTCTTGTAGCGAGTATAGAAAAAAATTATTCATGGCATCCTACTCGTAAGTCGAGTCATTACTTCGATGTGGAATATCTTTCTAGGGTTGGTCCACTTTTTAATCAGGGGTTTTTATAGCACAGAAACAAGTTTCAAAGTCAATGCTGGGAGTATCTAATACATATAGTTGTAAATGTAATTTTAAAGATTTTAAAATTTTAACGCAGGTTTGTCTTTTTATATTTGAATTATGTGTACCTATATATTTTTTTAAACCATGATATATTCATTTTAAACATAAGCATTCACAGTAAAGATACTAGGGGTAAATATAACTTTCACGTACTTGTAATGTATCTATAATACTCTCCGTGTAACAGGATTTAGTTAAAGTGACTTTAACGGTCTTATTATGAAATCGGCTGTAAGGGCATTTAATCAACTACCAATGGCAATAAAGAATGTTCATTCGCTCATCTATTTAAAAAAAAATGAAGTTTTTACTGGAAGAATATTTTTATAATGTAGGTGACTGTTTTAAATAGCTGTAACTGTATAATTTATATCACAGAATATATAGCTAACGCAACAGAAGGCTCGTCAAGTGTGTTTAAATGTAGTCCCGAAAGAAGCCGGCTCCAAAGCCAGCTTCTTTCAAACTGCGCATGTACAGTAGAAAGAGTAAGTTTAGCTATTAGCTCGTAGGTCACGCCACAGGCGAGTCGATTTTAGCGCCCAATTCAGAGCCCGTTGCCAAATGTAAATGTTACGGGAGGTATTAGAATATTATACCTAAATAATAAAAAGTATTAAATAACAATAATAATATGTATTCTTACACATCAGCGACAACTGACATTTTTATAATTTACAGTAATTGTAATTAAAAACAAGGTAGACACATATGTAAATAAATAGGAACTGTTAGAATAATAATAATACATGAATAACAATTTGAGAAAACGTAAATATTTATAATTTTATTAATTGATTAATAATATGACATGATTTTTCTTTCGGTATGGATCCAGAATTATATCTTGTTTGTATTACTTCGATAATTACAAGTGACATTTTTTATAATCGAAGCAAATATTAAAACGACGAAAAAAAGCTTATGCATACATACATAATATATATATATATACATATACATGTCCATAATAAAATTCCTTGTGCCCTTATCTCAGAAACTGTGATACGAAAAAAGTTTAAATAAATAATCTTTGGGGATTTCTTTAAATTTATATGCGTTGAGTTAAATATGTGTTCTGTACAGATAGATAAAATTATATTTTCACAAAAAATACAAATTACATTCCTCTGATGTTTTCAATATCATATAGATTATAGTAAGAATGTTTATAATTATTGATTGTATACGAAAGGTATACTTTACTATAATGATAATGTGACACTGTACCATAGAAATCATAAATATATTTTATGATTTCTATGCACTGTACGCTGATCTACAGACATTCGAGGCTCGTTTTAGTCGAGCGGCGGCAGCTTGTCTAAAATGTGCCTCTTGTATCTTGTACAATCGTTTGCAATAATAATGACACTCTCTTAAAACAGTTTTTGAACTTCTGGAAGTTCTGAATAGAAATTTCATTAAAGCTCTCTTGGTACGTGAAACAACTAATAACTAATGTTAAAAATTTAAATCAGATTTCAATATGAATATGTCAGATGTTCAAAATAAATCGCAAAATTCATTTTAGTGAGTGTCATTAATATTACAAACGATAGTACATAGACGAAAGGTGAGCGTAGCTGCAGTCGACGATGGTTCCGACCACATGGTCTGTGGTTCCGACGATGTTGGCTGCCGAGCGGCCGCTGCTATCTTTGTCTTGAGATATGGCCAAGGCAAGGCGTGCATTCAACTGTTTTTATAGAATTTTTTACACACAGTGGCAGATCTTTTTATGTCAGTTTGTTTTGCTACTGTTTATGTGCACTTGTTAAGTTTCTATTTCAATTATTACTATTATTATTATTATTATTATTAAATACGAGTAGGTATATTAGAATAAATCTACAATAATGGCTGGAAATACCTAAGTGCCAATATGTTAATTGTGGTGAAACTCGAAAATCGGGTGTTCGAATGTTTCGGTTTCACATAAAAATGAAGATTTATGTAATAAATGGTCTATCATAAAAAAAACTGCAATTATTATTTTTAACCCATAATTTAATTTTTGCAAACAATACAATTTAAAACTGTAAGTTTGTATAATACATAACATTGTTATACTTGTAAACGGTATGATACAACAATAGTTTCTCTTTGTCTTTATCCTAGGAGACACAAAATATATGATTTAAAAATACCTAATTCTCTAAAAAAATTGACAAATATAAATTTTAAAATTTACTTGCTACTAAAACTTCAAATTGATTTAATTCAATTCAATTTAAGATAATTTAATATTCCATATGAATTAGTCAATGTTTCAAACTAAGTATAAAGTTGATTGAACCGATTTAATTTTGATATTTTTTTCTCTAAAACTAAATTTACCGCACAAAATAAGAGAGTAAGAAAATGTTTATCTAATAATTACGTAAATTACACACAGCTAAGGGAGAAAAAAAATCTATCCAATTTTTTAAATAGCAATATAACCACCAAAATAAGAATATAGCTTGCCTTTACTTTTGTAGTAGGTACCTATATTTGCTTTAACACGTATTCAAGAGATAAATTCATAAAAATTAGGGACAAAATACATAAAAGTTCACCAATTGTTTACAATTGAATTACACATAGCAAAGTAAACTTTTTAAAAAACATTTTAAAATTTTGCCTACATTTGCCTCGGTATAGCAATTTTCAATAATTAATATAGTCGCATACTAACATTTTTAATGCATAAATTTACTGGTACGACTTTGAAACTAATTTTTTCGAAAACGCTTTAAGTTATCAAAACTTGGTGTGTACCATTAGAAGCGCTATAGTATATAGGTATTGAAAAAATTATGAACATTAGTAAAATCGTTGTTTTACAACTGCGATGTAATGAAAAACATAATTGTCAAATAAAATCCAAGCATCAATAATTTGATTTTAAGTTCGGCCCTACTGAAAAAAGTTGTAGAAGTTTATTTTAAATTATGGTAAACGTTCCATTTAGTTATAGCTTAAAAAATGAACCAAATAAGCGAGGCGATTTTACTCCACTATTAAACTCATAAACGCAACGCACTTTATAAAGACGGCAAGATATGGCAACAAAGGCAGCGGTCGTCAAGGAAACGAAGCAGCTAGGCCGCTTCTTTCAAAAGCGCATATTTATAAGTTTTAAAATTTTAACAAATACGTATCGTTGCGCCATCTGTCAACAACCTCAGGACCTATGCCCTAATATGACCCCCACGAGAGTTCTGTTGCGTAGCTATATTTTCTGTGTTTATATGTATATATTAGTTCTGTATGTATGTAAGTAAAAGATTAAAAGTAAAAGGTAAGTAGTAAATAATTCCAAACAAACAAATCTCACCAAAAGATGGTATTATTATAATTTTAATATTTACTTTTGTATATTACTACCCCTTATTACAATCCAAAACTGACTTCTACCAAATCGTAGATGAAATGTGACATGTAATGGATAATTTCCAGGAAATAAATCTGTCGACAGAATATATTAAGGACTAATTCTGCACCACATTAACATCAAATTATAGGTATAGTAATGTGAAGCAAAAACATTTAAATAGATAATAATTGTTTTTGGTAGTATGTCACAAAGAAAATATTATTTTGTATACTTTTGCAAATTATATTATATTCTGTTTCCTTTAAATATAACCTAACACTGACTTTTGCAAGTTAATGGGTGAAAAATGGAAATTAATATTTTCATGTTATAATTTTGACACTGTGCAAGTTATTAATATTGCAAGGTTCTGTGTATTACATAGACTAAGTTTGACTGAGCCACATATTTTTCAAAAACAAAAAAATTAAT
The DNA here is from genome assembly GCA_025584915.1 of Monochamus saltuarius. Classification (NCBI taxonomy): domain Eukaryota; kingdom Metazoa; phylum Arthropoda; class Insecta; order Coleoptera; family Cerambycidae; genus Monochamus; species Monochamus saltuarius. The sequence goes on from CM046723.1 coordinate 39,948,789, forward strand.
AGATTTTGTATATTTTGTTTTATGTAAATATACCACAGTATTGCCATACTGCAAATATTTGAAAAGCTGTTTTCACATCCATAGCTTAATTTTGGTTTAAAAAAAAATATATATTAAAAAGTATACCTAGGTATATAATCTTACCAATTTTAAAAATACTTCTTCTAGACTTTCAATGTGTTGCTTTAATTCCTTATTTTGTTGAACTGCTCTTGCGGCTGCAATTTTATCACTTTCCATAGTTGCTAAAAGTTTTACACTATCAGGTTGATTTCCTTGAAGTTGTTCTACCAAACCTTCTAATTGAGAAAGTGAATCATTTTTAGCTTCCAATTCTTTCAATAGCATATCTTTTTCATTACTAACTTTGGTGTAACTTTCTTCTAGACCAATTTTTTCCATTTGCAGTTGAACACAAAGCTCTCTTACATTTTCAAGGTTCATTTTTGAGTCAGAATCACTAGTAGATTTATCAGTGGCAAGTGCGACTTGTTCAATTTGTAAATTTTGTAGTTGCTTTTCTAACTCACTTATATGTTTAATACGATTTTGCTCCTGCAGAGATAAATTTTCATTTTCTACCTGCAACTGTTCCAGATTTTTAGTAAGAGTACTTAATTGAATATTTTGTTGTTGAGCATACTGTTGGTACTGTAGCACAGATTCATCACGTTCTTTGGTCATTGTTTTTAGCATTTGATTTAGGTCAGCTATTTGTTTTTCCAAATGAAACTTTTCCTCAGCAATTTTATCTAAGTTATTTTCAGCTTGTTGACGATCATTATTGGTTATTTGTTGCAATTTAATATTAGCTAAAGCAAATTTACTATTAAGTTCCTGATTTAACTGTTGAAGGTTCAAAATTTCTTCTAAAGAGTTTTTCAACTTTTCTCTGGTTTCCAACAGATCCTGCACAAATTCATCTTTCTGCTCCTTAAGAATTTGATAATCTTGCTTTAAGGTGTTTATTAATGCATTACTGTCTTCTAATGTATTTTCAATCTGGCATTTTTCCAATTTTAAACGTGACAATTCTTTTTCCAATTCTACAACCCTTGATCTTGAAGCTTTAAGTCTTGCCTGGAGTTCCTCACACTCAGCAGCCTTTTGTTTAGAACAAGTTTCAAATTTATTCAAACTTACAGATAATTCTGTTTTTTCTGCAACTAGCATACCTATTGTTTGAAGATGAGATTGAAGCTCCTCTTCTAACTTATTAATTTCACGATATGATTGAAAGGTGGATGTTTCAGTTTTTTCTTTGAGTAATTTTTCTAAATAAGCAATTTTACCCTGTAAATCATTTACTAAAATACAATTTTTTTCTGTTTTCATTTTTTCATGATCTAACATCGTAGCTAATTCTAAATTTCGTTTTTCCAAGTCTGTTATTGAACGATCATAATTAGTGGAACTTGGGCAGAACTGAGGTTCTATAAGTTCTGCCATTTGGTTAGATAACTGTTTTAGACTTTCTACATTAGAATGTTGAATCTCTAATTGTGTTCTATTTGAAGTACCAGTGATTTCAGATTCAGAAGTGTCTTCCGATTCACTTTTTCTTAATACATCCGTGTCAGCAGCAAAAACATTACATTCATTTTCTTGTAATATTTCTTGGTTTGTCTGAAAGTCAGGTGGGTCATCATGTACATGAATTAATTGTTTTTCACCTAAATGACTATTTAGCGGATCTTCAGGAAATAAAGAATAATTTTCTTGGTCATGACAAATTTCGGAAACATTTTGAAAGGAAGTTGCAGGTACATCTCCAATATTCGACGCCAAATTAATTGGAGATATTGTGTCAAAATAATTGGACATGCCATTAGATGTATTTTCTCCATGAAAGTCTTTAAAGCTATAATCTGTTTGTATAAAGTTATCAAAAAATGAAGCTGCAGGCGGTTGAGAACCTTCATTACTAGTACTATTGCCAGTATTAGTTAACTGAGATGCACTTTCTATGTATTCAGATATTTCATTATTAATAGAGCTGTGACTTGAACTTGTCATGCTATCAATAGGAGTTGGGACCTTAATAACCTTCTGAACATCTTCAACATTCTGATTTTTCTTTTTCTTTAATTCTTGTAATTCCTTAAACTAAAACAAATACGTATTATTATATACTTTACTCTTGATGTGGCACTGAATTTCATTAGTTATTAATTATGTTACACACTTCAATTACAACAGGAGAGAGCAAAATCTTTCAACTAAAGCAACAGATGAGTACAAAAAGTACAAGTTACCCTTTTTCGGGAGTTAGCCAATTTCAATTTTTGAGCTTTTGACGTATCTGCCATATTTTACACAAAACATGTCATTGATGTCAACACTGAAATGTAATTTTATATTATGATGACTGGAATGCGCTAAAAGTTGCGCGAATGGATTATTTATGATCAGCGCCATATTTTGTTCTGTGCCTCTAGCAATGGCGGAGCAGTAGGGGCTTAGCTGATTGTGAATTGAAATGGAATTGAATTCTGAATATGAAGAATTATTTCGTGCTATATGCTGGTTAATTTTATAGTCCCTTATAAAGCATGACATGTTCCAACAATGACACCCACAAAAATACACAAAGAATAACACTGAGATACAAGATAAAAGAAGAAGCCACACTGTACGCCAATGACGTGTTTACAAACAAAATAATGGGAAATTAAGAACACAATTCATATCGTACGTGCAGATGGTTGTCTCTCTCTCACCCACACACATAACCAATGAAGTATGCCTTTGCTGAGTTTCATGTGCCTCCTTTTGTCTCCTCCTAGGGTTGGTATCTTTATTTGGATGCGCAATGGGCCTTAACGCATTCCATATCGTATATTTCAGTGGTTGTCACCTACAGTAACAGTATCTACACTACAGTCACTACACCACCTCCACAGTTCCTGTCACAAAACATATAATTAGAAGAAGGGCGTTTTCTTTATTCCAACATCGAAACAGCAGTGACAAATAAAGCGACCTCATTGTGTCGGGAGACCTGAAAAATTGAACTAAAAATGTTCCCTTAGTCGATAATAATGGTAACTTTATAACTTACCGGCTTCGTCGGTAAAACAGATATTGGATATTGTCAACTTCAGGGTCAAATTTAAATTATTTCATTTCATCCTTATTTTACAATAATATTTAAAAGAATGTACACAATATTGCCATTTATTTACTATGGTAACATTATAGTATACTCATTTAAATATTACTGCAAATTCATAAAAAAAACTTGAGACTTGAAAAAATTTGTATTACAGGACAAAACGATAACAATAAATTATTAACAAAATCTTATTTAATTAATATTTATAAATATAGAAATGTTTTAATAATATTGTACATGTACATTTAAAGTGTGATACATTATTTTATTTACTCTAATAGGAATGAATATTTATCAGAATAATCCATTGGTTTTGAATATTTCATGTCATTTTTGAATATCGTTTCACAATAAATATAGCTGGATATTGTTTATCAACGCTTGGAATATCTCATTATTACTTCATCATGATTATTAGCAACGGTAGGTACTTGAACAACATCGTCTGTCTCCAATCGAGAAAGAATTTGCATTACATGAGATTAATTAATTTTGTCTTACCTCTTGTTCAGAAGCTTCATTATTCAATGATTCATTATTAAATCTTAAATCTACTGTACGAATAGGAAAAGTTTTCACAAGGATGCGATTATAAATTTTAGGATATAGAAAGACGGAATCTATAAAAAGACAACATACAAACAAATATTTATAATTCAAATTTGGAAAAATACTACAAGCTTTCCATATTTGCACTATGAATAGAATTCCGTTATGCAATATAAAACTTTACGGTTTGATGAATTTTCCACAGACAATATGAACTTCTACCCGATGGATATTTGCAAGAGCATAACTTATCAATAACAGATCATGATGTAATGAGATTTGACATGATTTATAATTTACATATATAGTATATATATATATTACATTCAAAATCATAATAAATATAACAGACCTTTGTATATATCTGGTATTCTGTAACTCATATAATATAAATTGTAAATAAAATAATTAAAATACCTACATCCACAAAATAGAATGATTAGAATGTGGTTTCTAGAAACGACTCTCTATATTCTATTTTGTGACGATCATGATTTTTGTTATATTTACTTATCTGCTTTTTTCAGTGTGAGATTTTTTGGTTAGGCAAACTTAGTTTTGAAAATAATCCTTGACTTCCGTTTGGCGCAAGGGCTTATTTAATTAATCTTTATTATTTTTTCAGAAGTGTGGCAAAAACCCAACAAAACTAAAGAAAAAACTAAAATTATGCCACAAATAAATAGCTTCAGGGAATATCATAATCATAATGTATATAAAATACTGCAAGCATTTATTATAAATTAATTTACACTTTCTTCGTACAAATGTAACTAAAAGCAAATTTGCAATAATTTTAATTAAATTAATTGGTATATTTACGTCTGCATTTATTGTTATTTTTTTTCTTATTGCATAATATATTATAATCATCAAATAACCAAGAAGTCAATTCGTTAAAAGTAAACAATAACAGTGTGGAAAAATTACGAAATTAGTAGTAAACCTAAAAACACCAGTAAATTTTATCAGTGAGGAAAAACCAGTAACAGTAAAAGTTACTTCCTTTTCCTTACGCCTTTCTTCATGTGTCTGGAAAGGCTCCATCCCTACCTTCACAGATCATTGGCCGAAAATCCTACCTTGCTGCGCATCTAGCTATACTTGTTGCATACCCATGGTTCCTGTATTTGTAACCAGTGTTGCCACCAACTCTTAGCAAAATATATAACCGTCTGATCAAACTGTACTAGATGAATCCGTGACTAAAATATTCTTCATCTGAAGAGGCAGAGACGAATCAGAATTTTCCATTGCACAAAGTAATCGTCACGAAAATATCAAAAAATATCTAAAAAAGTTGGGTTAAGCCTTACAATAAGGCTAAAAACACACTAGGCGGTTTTCACTGAGTCTGTTACAACACACACTTTGACACACTTAGCGGATAACCAGATGGCCTAAAAAGCGTCAAAATTACAACGTTGTCGGTTTGTTTTAGCAATCCCTTCCCAACAGTATTTTCTTTTATTTCTGTCGGCGTAATCATTGTTTTTATCCCATATAGCAGGTCGCTCTTGAATTGCATTTATTAATAATTCAGTATTAATATTGGACTCCATTTTAAATGCAGACAAATGATAAAAGTACAGTTTGGCTTCAATGCAATAAGGAAACCGCTAGAAAACGCCTGAACGTATGGACAGACCCGTTAAGACCTGTAGAAGCATATGCCGCTCGAAGCAAAAAAAACGCTTCGGCTCATCGTTTGTACGACGGGTACGCGCGGTGTCAACTACCGCTTTTTCGTCGCGTGTTGTAGTGTGAACCATAGGTGTGAACAGCTCCATTCATTTCCATTATAACATGTGTAGAATCGGCGGCCGAATCGGTGATCGACTCGGCGAAAACCGCCTAGTGTGTTTTTAGCCAAAGATGTAAACAAGCAACAGCTAAATCGCTACGCGCGTGCGCTAATGTTTATTGGACATATATCTTGCCATTTTTCTTTAGATATGTGTTCGATATGCAATAGATAAGCATTATCGAATAGTTTAGAAACCGAATTCATGAGATATCTCCAATTTATGGAATCGATAAGTTTATTTAATAGATATCTACTACTTGAGAAACCGGCCATAGATGACAGCAAAATGTACTAAATTGTCGCCAGAATCGTATACCTATATCACAAACCTAGAAAAAATATAGACCGTGTCAGTGTCATATTGCTGGCGATCGCTAATTCATGGCTGCTCTAATGCCCGTATGTACCGTTTGCCCTCTAAAGCGGCTTAACTTAAACTCTCTTAAATAGTAAAGCCGGCTTAATTATATTTTCGTATGCACCGCCTAAAATATAAGCCGGTTTACTTAAGTCGAATATACTTTTGGCAACACAGGAAATTTATCCATCTATTTATAGAATATAGTCATAGAGTGTTTAACATTTTTTTGGTCACTTTCTGAGTGAAAAATGGCAGTTATAATGCTAATGACTACGCCATCTCTATAAAGCCACTGTATGTTTTATTTTGTACTCAGTTATTTGTACAATGGTCGTCAGCTTAAAGTCACCAGTTCCATGGTCCATTCTTTTCTAGTGCCATTTATTATACACGGTGCTAGAAAGGGACAAAACATGGAAGTGGTGACTTTTAAGCTGACGACCATTGTACATAATGTTTATCTTGTTTCAGAGCACCCCTTCTCGGACTAGTCGTCGAAGACCAACAACTGGTGTGTAAACTTTTACCTCATCACAAGTTGCTAAAAAATATAATATTCTTTTGGATCGTCGACTTGTTTTAGTGGAGCAACAAATTGAACAGCGACGAAATGTAAACAAAAAGGAAACTTCAAATTGAATTATTGGAAGAAGAGTTAAAAGCCAAAAGAAGTAATTAGAATCAATATTTTAAAATAAAAAATATTGTACGTTTTTTATTTTTCGCATTTTTATAAATATGCAAAAAAATTTGCCATTAAATTTCTTATATTGTCTTGATTTGCTTCATCTTAATTCACCCCATTTTCTGGTCCTGGTTGAATAGCACCTTGCCAATCAAATAATTTAGCTCATCAAAATTAATGTGTTCTGGTGGAGGTGGCTCTTCTTCATTTTGCCTTTGAGCAATGTTATGCAACACAGCAGTGGCAATAATCGTTGTCAGAGCATTTTCTAGTTTACATCGCAGTCCATACGTTAAAACGGGAAACGTGTGTCTCCACACACCAAATGTTCTTGCCACCGAATTTCTCGTCCTAATATGTGCCTCTTTGTAATTTCTTCAAGGCTTACAGGGTTCAGAAGAGGCGTAAGTATATAAGGCTTTAATGCATATCCACTATCACCTAAAAGAATTATAACTTGTAGGACGACATAGTTATTAAAAACAATGAAAAATTTACCTAGAAGAAAACTTTTTTCAAATTCACGAGCTTCAAATCGTTCTCGAATTGTACTATTATTAAAAATGGTCATGTCATGGGTAGATCCAGGCCAACGGGCTACAACGTCCATTATGTTTAAGTTGGCATCACTAACAACTTGAGCATTAATGGAAAAATATCCTTTTCGGTTTCTGAAAACCTCACCATCATCTTGCCCTATAAAAAAATAAGCTTAATAAAATAACAATCCTAGCAAATACTAACTGTACCTGGATTTTATATTTTGATATGTGTTCCATCTATACATCCAATTACACGTGGAAATCTAGATATGTTGTAAAATCTACTTTGAATATGAATTTGTTCTTGATGATTTGGCATTTTAATATACTGGCGTCTCAATCTGGCGCGTTCTTGTGAGACTTAGTAATTATTCGTGAAACTACCGATTGGTGGATTCCCATAAAATCTCCTATTGCAGTTTGATGGCCACATGTAGCATAAAACCGCAGTATTGTCAAAAGTTGATTTATAGGAGAAATACTGTTATTCCTAATAAATGTTAAAATATGTTAATAAATAATGAACAAGTTTAGGAACGGCATAAAGATTTTATTAAAAATTACAGTCTATGTATCTATCTACTTATGTGAACTGATGAACAAAAGAATGTAAGTGGTATACTTACAAATCATTGTTAAACTCAAGATTATGTTCAATTTGTTCTAACACATGTAAAACAGTTTCTTTTGTAGTCGGAATCTTCTAAAAATGATAGGTCATCCATATTTAAAAATGATTTTGTCGATTATAAAATCTACGTGGAAAACCATAATCTATATAATATCCAAGATATCCAAATCATCTTCAATAAACATCTCATCTTCAATCTCCATACTGCAAATTTAATTATGATCTTTATAAAGAATAAAAATAACACAATAATCTGTCGTAGCAAAACAAAATTTGTTTTGAGGTTAGCAGCCAATCTCAAGCTTAAGCAGCCAAAATTGTGGGCTTAACATTAGAAAGGCTTAAGCCGGCAAAAGTGAACGGTGCATACAAAAACGTGAAGTTAAGTTGTCTTAACTCTAAAGCTGGATTCATAGTACACATAACATAAGCAGTATGCTATAAGCATAACACGTATTAGAAATAAAGTATAGATAGGGAAATACATATAACCATTCATAGACACCTATCCGTATGCCGTAAAGAAATGGTTCATTTTTATTTCTTATGTTTATCGCTACGGAATCGGTTAAAATCGTGCATAATCGAATAAATTCGGATGTAATTTCGACACAGAACTGGATTATGGAACAGATCCTGTTTTGTGTTCAGTGATTTGTTTTACGTTTTTAACGTATATTTACTACATATATGTCTAATATTCACCTATAATGAAAAACAGACAGATATTGAATGTTTAACATATATATTTAAGTTTTTGTTTAACTGATAGTTTTTCACCTCGCGCTTGCGTGCGGATTATGTTATGTGTATTATAAATGCGCCTACTACAAATTAAGTCATACGGCCTACGGTTATCGCATACTGCTTATGTTATGTGTACTATGAATCCAGCTTAAAGCCGACTTAAAATTATACGGTGCATACGGGCATAAAAGGTCCAGAATCACTAAAACTTGGTTTTTATACCAATTTACGTTGGTTGTATTGTAGCGTGAAGCTCATTTGTTTACTGTGATTGGTCACATTCTTTAATGACATTTAAAATGACAGCAAGTTAGTTCATTTCATATTGCAATGCAGCCATCATATTTGCACAACCGCCAACATAAAACAAATAAAATATCCATTTTCTGGACCGTAAGACCCTAGGAAACGCGGGATTTGTTACGTGACCTATATCATCAACCGACACAGTCTACATTTTTTCTAGGTTTGTAATCTACATACAGATTTTTATATAGGTACTGATAAAACACCGGGGACAATTCAACACTTTCCCATGTGCAGTATGCGCATGCGCTATTAATAGTGACATCACGTCGCCAATCTATAATTTAAGTGCCGTGAGCATGTAAAAATTTATATATTCGTAAAATACTGAAACACTAATTGACATCCGCGCATGTGCATTTCTTCAAATTTATACCACAGAATAAAGGAACTACCAGAAACGAAAGCTAAGGCGGCGCCTTTGATCTTGGATGGTCACAAAAATTTAACCTTGAATTTGAAATTTGACGTATCTAATACTTACTACACTGAGAGAAAGTTGTATATAATATCTACAGTCTACACTAAGAAACAAATTGACACTATATTTATTTAGTCATATTGAAGCTTAGAAATCATAAAATATATAGAACGCCAAAAGCCTTTACATTAGGCACTCAAAAATAGTCAGACTATGGAGGGGCTTAGAAATCAGCCATCTAGGGAAAACTTAATGTAAGCAGTTGGTTGCACTGCATTATAAGCCTAGCTTACAATTGAATTCAAAACGGAAGGACCATAGAAATCACAAATTGGACGTAAAATTGTCATATTTTGAAATTCCCGCCTATTAGTGTGAAGCTGCCTCGTTAGTGTAACCAACTCATGAAAGCTAAGTTACTGCAATATTACCAGACTCGTGTTTTCTCCATAGGTTGACTATTTTTGGTATATCTTTTGGAGTTCTATATATTTTATGATTTCTATGGCTTTAAGCAGTATAAAATACCTACTATGTATAAAATTATTAAAATATATAAAATACATGTATAAATTGCATTTATTCCTGTTTATTTTTTTTATTGTTGTGAAAATTATATATTTTATTTAACGTGGGAAAGCTTTTTCAGATACATTTGCCATACAGAAGATTTGATACTGCAATAGATGTTTTAAATAGTATAGTCCCTAATATTTCCTTTGTTTCAATTATGGAAGCTATTTTCATTTCAAGTATAGATTTCAGGTATGAGTAAAGTTAATAAACAACTTGTAAAATGGCGGCGCCGCACATGCGCACTAAAATTGTGTTTTGGCGGCAGCTCTCTCCTTCGCTTCTGGTAGTTCCTTTATTCTGTGTTTATACCGTAACGCTAAATGCGTATGCGCAGATGTCAATTTAGCGTTACCGCATTTTACGATTAGGAACAAAACGCGGCTAGTTCGCTGTTTTAAAGCAGTAAAGCATATATTTTCATATGCTGGGCCGCTGAAAGTTTTGACGTTATAAAAAAGCGGTTAAGGGCCGTTTGCACCATAAAATATATAAGGCTGGCTTTGTTAAGATCGCTTAAATATTCAAGTATGGCTTTAATTCTTCAAATGTTGCACCGCCCGTATTTTTCACCGGCTTTGTTAAGCGGGGCAAACTGAACTTCTGAACTACTATGCGGAGATTAGTCCATGTAGTTCGCGTCTAATTTCGTTTTATAACCTTAATTCCTTAACAGAAAGATAGAAAATTATTTTATAATCTATTCCGAATGGTCTCTTTAATTATTTGGATTTATTCTTTATGGTTTGCAATAAAAAAGTAACAATTAAATCACAAAAACAATAGTTTTAATTTAAGTATACAAGATTTTTTTATATAGTTTATACACAGTTTATACCATATACCATAGCGTATTATATGTGTTGTGGAACATATTTAAGTATGTTTTATGTAAATACAAGTAGGTACTTTACCAAATAATTAATCTTTAATTTAACAATATTAAACAAGATGCCTCACTCTCATCAATTCTATTGGTGCAATTATATGTGTTTGCAAATTAATTTATGTTTCAAAATTTTATAATCATTATACCTCATTCCACTTTGTCGGTACATATACCGGGTGTTCCCTCTAAGACTTTCAGTGCGAATATCTCAGAAACCATCATAGCCAGTGCGACGAAATTTGGTATACAGACACTAGATGCGGAGTAGAATCTGATGATAACATCAATTCTTATACAGGGTGTTCCATTTTCCAAGAAATCGATTTGATTTTGATTTTTTGGTTGTCAGCCCTGCTAAAACTTATGTTTAAATTGAAATATACTTAATTATGAATACATTCTGATAAATAAACATTCAAACATTTCAAATCTTAACATAAAAACGCCTCCAAAAAGTACCAAAATTTCATTGTTTTGTCATGTAAAACGTGCATAGCCTTGAGCCAGACTTACACAGAAGAAACTAACATCGCTAAACGTCAAAACTATGAATTGTCATTGAATTGTCAAATATTAATGGCATAAAGTATTTTATTTTACATAAAAAACGCTAAATAATGTATTTAATGCAATTTACGTATACACAATGGTGTTATATCACAAAATAATTTACAAAAGTGTGTAAGTACTTAAAGAATATCTCTCTTTTCCAACTGCTGTAATTATGGATTACTTATTTAGCAACAAATAAATTCGAGCAAAACGATTCCTAAAACTTTATAATTATAATGTGAACATGTTTGTCGTTGAAAGTCAGATCTAATCTGAACTGAACCCCTACTGAACCTAGGTACCCCAGCCCGACTAAATAAATATTACGAAAGCATAACCTACAAATGATTGATTCTTTTTCACATATTTCAACACTTTGTGAAGATGTGAAGAACTCTACATCTGTAAAATAGTAAACAATGAACTACAATTTCTGTATTTCATATGATACAGAACTAGAATAAAGCAACTGGTTTTTGCTAGGAAGAATCACCTGCAAACCTACTATACCCAGTAGGTACCTATCAAATAGTCATTTAAAGCTAGATAATAATTTGTAATTATTGTTTTTATGTTTCAGTTATGTGTTTAGTGCCACAAATTAGTACCTACATTAAAACAGACACTAGAACGAATAAGCGAAAAATATTACACAGACATTTTCTTGGAAAGAATTCTAAATATGGAATGATGGATAATATTATAAAGAAGTCTCTAACTCACTTTGAAGAGTATTCTATAAGACATTAAATTCAGTTGTCGTAGGTTTTAAAATTTCTAAACGAATAAATTTAAGAAATTTAACTAATTCCATAATTCTATGTAGAGTATGAAAACATCTCGTTAGAATATCTTAAAAATGTTGAAAGTTAACTGTTGTTACAATATACACAACATAACGTAATAAGGTAGGTATCGAACAATGAAATGGTAAGATTTGTTTCTAATCGTACATGCTTGACCATCCCTTAGATTGAACGGTGCTCTGCAAATTAGAATACAGAACTGTTTAACATAAAATCGATTAAATGTATGTAAGTACTTAGGTACTTTTAATTTATTGTAGTTTTATTTTATTGTAAATAAATTAAATTTTGTATTTTTCTTTTTTTATTCTACCTTAATTATTAAACAATGATGCTTAAGAAATAATTAAAAGTTGAAGATGACGGGACAAGTTAATCAATTTAGCCACTAATAAAAAAAATAAACCACTGTAGGTACGTATTACTTTTTGAAAAATCTTTGATTTAATCTTGAAAATGTAGAATACTTTTCAAAGTGAGTTTTATATTATCTATTTTTATAATTATACCTACCTTATAAGAACTGAATATTAACAGTTCTCACTGATATTTATGTTTTAGACATGTTAATTTTGTTATAGAATTATTAAACACAAGGAATATTTGCTGTAGTGTATAATAAATACAACGATAACAATTTAATAAACTTTAATTTATATACTTGCATTATTTATATTTTTTATTCACTCGTTAACTTACACATTCCATGAACTTTAATTTTATTAAATAATTAAACCAAGTACAGAAAGTTAGGTATGTTTTTATTTATAGCAAAACGTAAAGTCTAATGTGTTCTAGCAAAATTTTCCTCGTCTCCCATCTCTCTGTCGCACTAATATAAACTAATCTTTGCTTCTGGCTTCTTCAGTTTGTTTTCGAATCTTTTAATCAATTATTAACGTAATTGTGTATGTAAACCTGCTTCCATAACAGCACTTTGTTTTCTAAGTTCCTACCTAGAGGTGAGACGAAACATTTTTGTAGACATTTTTAATTTCTGCATACCACAAGATGAAATTAATATGTTTATATTCATTCTGGTCTCCTACAAATACTGAAATATGTTTCCTCATCTCTGTTCTTGAAAGTAAGCCCCAATAGCTTCTCCATCTGAAACTAATTAGGTAAAGATAATCCTAGATTTTGCGTAACTGGGCTATTTCTTATAAATTTAACCCCATAGTTCTTTGAAATGAATTAGCTAATATGAAACATAAGTACCAGGAACTACAACTCATATTCAATGTAAAAAGACGAAATATAAAATGCAAGATATAATTACCTACTAAGTACACTGATATTTTTCCTTCGTCTTTCGTCTCAGTTCCCATTAATCGTTATACTTAGTACTTACACATCTCGTTCTATCAAGCTTTTTACTGTATGAAAGTAATTTTTAGCACACCTAGGTATATGGCTCAAATTTTACTCACATTTGATGTGGGGTAGTTTTTATAACAGATATTTTTGTAATACTGGAACTGAAGCTTTCACTCAAGGAATCCATTGCATTTTTATCTGATTGTTTCTAGGCTTTAAAACATTTTTACCACTTGTTGAAGAGGCTTTATTCATTATTTGGAACTCTAGGTTAAGTTTACACATCGTTCGGACCTCGAGAGAGTCGGGCTCTGCGTCTGCGCTCTGCAGCATATTCACAGTAAACAACAGTCAACAGTCCTCTGTCTGCGGTAAAGCACAAAGCAGCGAGTCAAGGGCGTGACGTGTTCATAAATTTAATGTCTTCTCGTAGGGATTGTTCTTTATCGCTTTTATTATTTCCCAGAATAGTCGTATTATACAATTAAACAAATATGTTTCACATATTTTCAGAGTATTCATGCCGAATAAAGCTCAGCGTACGCGAACAGCTAATAACCTCTAAATTCCATTTTTTTAACAAAACTAGCATTATTGCAAATACGTACGCAGATTCAATGTACCTCGTGGTGTTACGTATTTATAATAAAATTCCTACAAAAATAGTCAAACTTGCTTTGACAGTTCCTGTCACTTTACGTTTTGACGTCTATCCATGCGGTTGTTGCGTGTGTGTAAATTGGACTCACGGCTATACACATTTTGCATGACAAAACAATGAAATTTGGGTACTTTTCATAGGCGTTTTTTTATGATAAAATAAAAAATTTTCGACTTTTTTATCAGAATGTGTTCATAATTAAGAATATTCCAATTAAAATACAAATTTTACCGAGGTTGACTACCAAAAAATCGAACTTAAATCGATTATCTGCAAAACTGAACACCCTGTATAAAAATTAATGGCATCGTCGAATTCTACACGCCATCTAGTGCCAGTATACCAAATTTTGTCGCACTAGCTGCAATAGTAGCTGAGATATTCGCACTGAAAGTCTTAGAGGAACACCCGGTATAACACTATACTGGCCTGGTAATTGTTTGCGAATGTGGGTACTGTCCACAGCTTCTATAATTTTTGCAAATCTTCCTATATTAAAAAATTTACTGTGTCCTTTTATAATTACATTCTGATCAGACATTTTAATAAATTGATCAGACAAAAGAGCCACATTTCTTAAATATAGAAACATAAGTAAAAAAGCATTGGACTGTACTTTTAAAACCTCTATCTTGTGAAAAATATCATTTCGCTTAATTCCTCAAGTGGATTACACATTTAATACCATTGCCAATGTCGAGAAAACCCACTTAAAAATTTCTGGAATGTTTAGATCTAACGTCATCAAAATCTATTTTATAATAAGTTCATTAAATAATTTAAAAATATATACCTGTATGTGAAAGTAAATACAAGACCACGCATAAAGCTAGGTTAAGTCATGACAAAGCCAGGCTTTAAAATGTAGCCTCCAATTGGTGGCTTAGATAAGTTTAAGCGTGGTTTAACAAGCGGTACAATTTAATTTTCAATTTAAGCGCGGCTTATTGCAAAACCAGGCTTATATTTTGTCGGTGCAAAGGCCCTAAAAGTCAAATATTAACCCTTTATCGGTTTTTGTTACCATATGGCTACATTAATTTTTGAATCCCATATCGGGCAAGGTACTTAGGACACGAGACAAAATTCTTATAATTCTGGTATAAATTTTAAAAGTCTCTTATAAGTCGGCAACAGTCTTCTTTTCTTCATAACTTCAGTCTGTTAAAAAACAACAAGTGTATCCATATGGTCACACTGGCTACCTAGTACCTAGATTTTTTTTAGAAAAGGGAATATTACTTTGGTAATATCAGTAATAGCAAACAGTTTTGTAATATATCTGGGGTGAATCCGTATTTCTTTTCTTTTCGAGTAAATCTTCTTTGGTCCAACTAAAAATAATTTCAGTTTTTCTTTCTAGGAGGAAGTTCATTTAATTCATTGAATTAGTATTATCAGACTCGCTAGATTGTTATTTCGTTATTTGTAAAAATTATTTAGTAATATACTTAAGTACAATCAATCATTATTTTACCTGTAACGAAATACCTACTTTGATAAATTTTCTCTCGAAGTTGTTCCAGTCATTTCATCTTCGTCATCTGATGAATCAGAAGTATCAGATACTTGAGGAGGGGGCGGTAATCTGCATTTATGTATGCCATAAAATGAAGAAGCATTTATTGTTGTATAATCATCCATGATTACGATTTTTAAAAAATGGTTCATTATATATGGACTGTAAAAATTGACCTCCATATCGGGCAGTGTGACCGAATGGTTACAAATATTTTACTTTAATTCTTATTTGCTTATTTTCAGCATATACATGAAAACAGATATCATAGTGCAATAATTAGTATCTATAGAATACTATACTATGTGTATAGCTATTAGAAATATGGTTTACTTACCAAAATCAGGCAGAAGCAAACAGGTGTTCACATAACCTCAAAGCGTAACTGTTGGAGGCAAATGAGGCATATAAAATACAATCACCAGATGGCGTAGTTGAAGTTTAAATGTTATCCCCCACTTTTGTAACGTTGTTGTCATACGGTAACATTATCCGGGATGCTCTAAGTAGTGACAACCGAGTGTCACAGACTTTTGAAATCAATGTAACCATATGGTTACGTAGTCCAAAAAACAATATAAAAATATTCTCAAAAAGTCCGATAAAGGGTTAAGAAAGGGTAAATTCAGACAAAAAAATGAATATTGGAAAAAATAATATTGTTTGTGTCCGAATTTGTAACGAGGACGTATATTTTGAAGTTCTGGATCTGTTGGTTTTAAACACAAACCTAGAAAAAATATAGACTGTGCCAGTGTCATATTGCCGGCAATTTTAGTAAGTAAACTGAATAGAAAACAAGACGCGAGCTAAGTCGTTGACAGAACTTTTATATATAACCAGTCAATGGTTAGATTTTTTTCTGCCTTTAAATTATACTCTACAATTATTACAAGTGGAAATTATTTTCAACAATTCGGTTTAACATTTCTATTTGGGATTTAAATGTAAATGATGTATTTTTGTACAATACAATTTTTCTTTTTCCGTTTACTGAGCAGGAATTGTTTAGAGTGCTTAGTCAAAAATTAAAAAATAAAAGGTCAGCTGGAGCGGATGGCATTCCCTTGTTTTTAATAAAACGTGCATTACCGGCTTTAATAGAACCACTAACTTTCTTGATCAACTTATCATTTCAGACTGGAGTTTTTCCGGAGATACTAAAAATAGGGAAAATAATTCCTGTTCTAAAAAAGGGGGATCCGCAGTTATTAAATAATTACAGGCCTATTACTGTGTCCTGTGGTTTCTCAAAAGTTTTTGAATACGCCTATCTAGATAGACTAATGTCGTTTATAAATAAATATAGTATTGTAACCACTCATCAACATGGATTTCGAGCAGGATTTTCAACTACTACTGCCATACATTCTTTTTACGGTGAAATTGTTAAATGTATTGACAAGGGTGAGTGCCCCGTAGGCATCTTTTGTGACCTTAGTAAGGCATTTGACTGCATACAGCATGATAACTTACTACAAAAGTTGTATAAGTATGGTGTCCGGGGTTCTGCTTTAAACTGGATTTCTACTTTTTTTAAATATAGAAAACAATATGTGTCTATTACTTACTACAAGTGATGACTTTACTAACGAATTTAAATCTGAATCTAATTCCATTGACATGGGTGTTCCTCAGGGTTCACTCCTGGGCCCTGTACTATTTATTCTTTATATAAATTCATTGGAGCGTTCGATAGGTAACAATTTTTTCACAATGTATGCTGATGATTTATCATTAATTATTTCAAATAAGTCAACAAAAGACCTGACTACTAATCTAGAAAATACATTGTACAATGTGTCTAAGTGGTTCAGTTGTAATAACTTATATTTAAATACCGACAAAACTAAATTAATTAGATAGAAAACATTTAGCGGCTAAAGGATCCGGAAAAGAAGGTGATAAGGAACAACGAGCAACTACGGACAACGTTGTTTCTAGGTTGTGCCCTTCATCAGCGCAGTGCAGCTTAAACAAACAAGAAGGAAAAAAAAGGGAGGGCAAATGACACGACTACACAGGAGAATGACCAGCAGCATCGTGCCACACATCCTCTGTTTTGAGGACAAGAGTAGCAGTCGCTGCGGAAGAGAGTCCAGCGACTACTGTGTCAGGGTCTCAGCCAGAACAATACAAGTACAAAAGGAATTAAGCGGATCGTAAATATACAAGATAGAAAACATTTAGCGGCTAAAGGATCCGGAAAAGAAGGTGATAAGGAACAACGAGCAACTGCGGACAACGTTGTTTCTAGGTTATTGCCCTTCATCAGCGCAGTGCAGCTTAAACAAACAAGAAGGAAAAAAAAAAGGAAGGGCAAATGACACGACTACACAGGAGAATGACCAGCAGCCACCTATCCCTAATTTGCAGCATCGTGCCACACATCCTCTGTTTTGAGGACAAGAGTAGCAGTCGCTGCGGAAGAGAGTCCAGCGACTACTGTGTCAGGGTCTCAGCCAGAACAATACAAGTACAAAGGAATTAAGCGGATCGTAAATATACAAGATAGAAAACATTTAGCGGCTAAAGGATCCGGAAAGAAGGTGATAAGGAACAACGAGCAACTGCGGACAACGTTGTTTCTAGGTTGTTGCCCTTCATCAGCGCAGTGCAGCTTAAACAAACAAGAAAAAAAAAAGGAAGGGCAAATGACACGACTACACAGGAGAATGACCAGCAGCCACCTATCCCTAATTTGCAGCATCGTGCCACACATCCTCTGTTTTGAGGACAAGAGTAGCAGTCGCTGCGGAAGACCTGCTGAGACCCTGACACAGTAGTCGCTGGACTCTCTTCCGCAGCGACTGCTACTCTTGTCCTCAAAACAGAGGATGTGTGGCACGATGCTGCAAATTAGGGATAGGTGGCTGCTGGTCATTCTCCTGTGTAGTCGTGTCATTTGCCCTCCTTTTTTTTTCCTTCTTGTTTGTTTAAGCTGCACTGCGCTGATGAAGGGCAATAACCTAGAAACAACGTTGTCCGCAGTTGCTCGTTGTTCCTTATCACCTTCTTTTCCGGATCCTTTAGCCGCTAAATGTTTTCTATCTTGTATATTTACGATCCGCTTAATTCCTTTTGTACTTGTATTGTTCTGGCTGAGACCCTGACAGTAGTCGCTGGACTCTCTTCCGCAGCGACTACTCTTGTCCTCAAAACAGAGGATGTGTGGCACGATGCTGCAAATTAGGATAGGTGGCTGCTGGTCATTCTCCTGTAGTCGTGCCATTTGCCCTTCCTTTTTTTTCCTTCTTGTTTGTTTAAGCTGCACTGCGCTGATGAAGGGCAATAACCTAGAAACAACGTTGTCCGCAGTTGCTCGTTGTTCCTTATCACCTTTTTTCCAGATCCTTTAGCCGCTAAATGTTTTCTATCTTGTATATTTACGATCCGCTTAATTCCTTTGTATTTGTATTGTTCTGGCTGAGACCCTGACACAGTAGTCGCTGGACTCTCTTCCGCAGCGACTGCTACTCTTGTCCTCAAAACAGAGGATGTGTGGCACGATGCTGAATTAGGGATAGGTGGCTGCTGGTTATTCCCCTGTGTAGACGTGCCATTTGCCCTTCTTTTTTTCCTTCTTGTTTGTTTAAGCTGCACTGCGCTGATGAAGGGCAATAACCTAGAAACAACGTTGTCCGCAGTTGCTCGTTGTTCCTTATCACCTTTTTTCCAGATCCTTTAGCCGCTAAATGTTTTCTATCTTGTATATTTACGATCCGCTTAATTCCTTTTGTACTTGTATTGTTCTGGCTGAGACCCTGACACAGTAGTCGCTGGACTCTCTTCCGCAGCGACTGCTACTCTTGTCCTCAAAACAGAGGATGTGTGGCACGATGCTGCAAATTAGGGATAGGTGGCTGCTGGTCATTCTCCTGTGTAGTCGTGTCATTTGCCCTTCTTTTTTTTCCTTCTTGTTTGTTTAAGCTGCACTGCGCTGATGAAGGGCAATAACCTAGAAACAACGTTGTCCGCAGTTGCTCGTTGTTCCTTATCACCTTCTTTTCCGGATCCTTTAGCCGCTAAATGTTTTCTATCTTGTATATTTACGATCCGCTTAATTCCTTTTGTACTTAAATTAATTAGATTCCACAATAGGCAAAAAAAATGCGAGTCAGTTGCGGTAAATATTAACAACTGTACCATTACCTGTGATGAAACAGACTGTGTCAAATTTTTAGGAGTTACTTTGGATGATACATTAAATTGGAAAATGCATTGCAATAATCTTATATCTATATTAAGTTCAGTAAGCTACTTAATGAAGTGTATGAAAGAAATTTTGCTCGAACAACTGTTAAATTTATATTATGCATATGTGGAGTCTAGATTGCGTTATGGAATATGTTTTTGGGGTCTACTTTGTTTCATTCAGTATTTGTCATGCAAAAACGTATTTTAAGAATAATTGCTGGCGTGCCAAGTCATCGTACATGTAGAGATATTTTTAAGAATTTTAATGTTTTTACGTTAGTGTCATTATTTATTTTTGAAATGTCTGTGTACATATATAATAATAAGGAGTCTTTAATTCTCAATAAGGATATACATACAATCAATACCAGACAATGCTATGATATCCGAATTCCTTTTGCAAAATATACCATAACAGCTAATTCACCAGATTGTTTGGGATTTAAGATATATAACCATTTACCGAGTGAACTCAAGACTGATAAGATTACAGTATTTCAATTTAAACAAAAACTGAAATCATTTTTAGTAGATAATTGTTTTTATTCTTTATTGGAATTTTTTTCTCCTGTTGTGTCTTAGGTTAAGTTATTATATATTATTTTGACTATTGTTATACAATCCTTTTTTGTCCACAACAAGATATATAAATAAAAAAAAGATGATTGTTCCGATTCTAAAGTATATTTACAAATTGTCATTTGTTATAATTATGGGTTCAGGTTTTTTGTTATGTACTCGTAGATGTCTATTATAAAACGATTTGGTACTTAAAACTCCTCTCCATAAAAAATTATCATTAACATTTTAGTAAATTTAGAATCAGGGTGACCCTAAAGTAATTATATTAAAAAAATAAGGGTAGATTATTTAAGCAATTTTTATAGGGGTTCTTCATATACATTTTTTTTATTTGAGCCCCCTGGAAGGTTTACGACCTCTTAAAGGGGGTTAAAAACTTTAAAAACATATATCTTTTCCAAATTGTTACTACTTAAATTTGACACAATATTTTGGCTACTGAGCTTCTTCTAAACGGATATTTTTTATTGTCCTCGTCTTGTACGACGTTACAATGAGAAGCTACTAGATATTGATGTGCTAAATCGTTGGAAAGAATATTTGCATAATATATATTATAAGTATACCTTTTTGTGTAGTATATCTAGGTACATTCAAATAAAAATTTCACATCAATTATAAAAGTATTTTAATTAGTACTGTTATATTTTTTCCTAAAATAATACATTTTAATTCAAGAATAATTAAATGGATATAAAACCCTATCTAATGGCAAAGACCCAAGTGAGTTTTTTATTTTTATTTTTTTATTTACCCAATGCTTGTAGCCACTCTTTCTGCAAATCATATTTAGGAAACCTGTAAAGAAAAAGTATTATACCGTAGTTTCAAGTAATATTAGTCTCAATTAACAACTTACCAATTATATTATTGAAACAGCCCCTCACAGCACAACTTGCCATGGTAAAATGTTTAAACTTACACTAACAGTCAATATTAAAAAACAAAGATCAGAATAATTAAATTCAAATATTCACAAATCAAAAAAATATATTTATAAACACAACAAATCCCACAGTAAACAAAGCTCTTTGACAGTTGGGTTAGAATATGGCTGCCCGCTTAGCGTCGGACGAAGCGCTCTCAGTTTCTCTGTGTTGATAATACTCCTGCCGCACCATCTTCAAGTATTGCAGCTCCTCCAATCCATTAAATATAAAACCTTTCAAAATGACATTGACAAGCTTTTTCGAAATAAACAGTAGCGGGACTCCTGAAATCTCGATGTCGTGTTATCGATATCGAGATTATTTCGATGTCGATCTCGATTCATCCGTATCGCAATATAATTTGCATTTGGTACTCTTGAAACACGGTCCGTAACAGGGTTGGGACAGAACTACTATAGATTTGTAATGACATCTGCATGCAAAATGTAATAGATTGGTAATAGATTTTTTTTACTGCAGATTTCTGCAAATAAATTTAATTTTAGTGGTTTTCTATGGTTTATATTTTGTCTATGGTCTAGTGTTGGGAAAAACCGGGTTATTTCCATAACCGAATACTAAGTATTTAAGTGATATCAAAACCGATTGATAACTCGAGTGATGTTTACTTGAATTCTCAGCAGCCAGACATATAACTATTTTTGTAGTTTATATGTAGGTAAATGTTTTATTTTAAATACATAAATATATACTTTTCGTATGGGTAAATTTATATATTTAAAATAAACAATACAAATCTTCGATATGTTGGATTTACATAAAAAAAATTGTTTTCAATTTTTCAAAAATTATTTTACGACTTTCGTCAACACAAAATTTTATTTTGATGTATGGCTACGACAGTTTTTCGTTGTTTGTTATAGGCGGCAAGAAGTCAGACGACTTACATCATATAAACAAATGAATAATTCATTATATTTTCATGAAAATATTTAAAAAACTGCAACTGAGAATAAGAAATAACTATATACTACAGTAAATGTTTGCACTTGTATATTGCATTAAATTGCAAATAACTATTGAACGTAAAAGAAGAATATAAAAGATAAGAATATCCTACTTGAGCATATGAAAAGGTGGCAATCCTAGTGAACAGTGGAAAAAAAATCTAATACATAATTCGTTACTCATATAACTGATAACCGAGTGATTTCGGTTATTGCAATAACCGAATAATGTTATTTTTTGTTATCAGTTATTTGCAGAGGGCTCATAGAAAAGGATTATTTGTCAATCACGTACTCTTTATTACTAAAATTAAAAAACCGAAAAAGTGTAATAGAATTTACCTGTTTTCTTTAGTTTGTAATAGATTCAGCATAATTTCTGGTTTGTCGTAATAGCGTAATGACAGTCTATGAATTGTAATAGATCTGTTACGATTGTAATAGCAATCCCAACCCTGGACTCCGTAAATGTATATATACATTTACGGACCGTGCTCTTGAAACGCATCGAAATGATACTCGGGTATATTCGGCAAATCGAGTGTAATGTGAAACAAATTACCAGCGTTACCAACTGCGTTCACTCAGCGGCAATTTTTATCTCTGTCTAACATACGGGCTTGAGTTATATATCTTTTCTATGCCCCAGTCCCGCTGTTTATGTGAATTTAAAAATGAATATATATGAACAAATAAATAAATAAACAAAAGCTGCTTTATATTTGTTATTTAATATATTAATAATAATTACCACAGTTTGTGCTATTTTACATAATATTTGCATTGCTGGTGGACAACAATGGGATCAAAACATGATCATTGAAGAGCCTGATAGAGAAGCTGTACAAATTATCTCAGAACCAATTGAGATATTTAAATGAAGGCCGAACTATTCGGAATAGAATTATTCAACACTATTTTAGATAAATTTAATTGATAGTATACTTACCTACTTTTTTCTGATAATTTATTGGCTTAATAATGAAACAATCATTTTAAAATTTATCTTTTAAGTAATATTAATAGTGTCACTTTTTACTTTTTGTAGATTCATTTTAGTAAATAATGTTTATATAAATATATAAAAACTGCATCAATAAAAAAATTATCTTAATAAAAATATATTTATTATTACACTCATACACACTATACATTACAATATAAACATATAATGCTAATTCTTGTTTATTTAAAATAATGGCATCAGTTAATCGTTGAATATTATTATAGTAATATATATACAAATTAAGACATCATTAATAACCTAACACAATATATATAATCTTACCCCTTCAAGAAAAGATAAAATAAATAGGTATATATACTTGTAAACATTTCCTAGTCTTTACCAAAAATTTACGGGACACATTTATATTCCTCTTTCAAAACCACTTAAAATTTATTTGTAGGATAAACAAATAAGTTCACACTTCATCTCACACTTATAGCACAGCTTAAATAACAATCAGCTCACAGACTCTACGGCGGCACCTTTGAAGTATTAAAACCTGAAAATTTGTCCTTGAAGCTTGTTGTCTCTCTCTCTTTTGGGATACAAGTCAGGACCAGATTAAAAATAGTTGTCCCAATTTAGAAAGTGTCATACTAAATATAAATTTGTTTTACTTGAAATTGTTAAAAAATAAAATAACATATAACAGTATAAAATACAAGAAAATCAACAAACCACAAAATGCAGCATTCGTGCGCCAATAACGCAGTCGTTGACGGTATGGCTATAAGGGCATATTTTACAACCACACGTCCCTGCCGCGATTTATCCCAAAATGGCGGCATGCGCGAAGATCTGCGCGAGACGTTCCCGCTCATACGAGTCTGTGAGCTGATTGTTATTTAAGCTGTGCTTATAGGTTACATACGTTATTTAAGTCAAAATAAATAATTATTTTACACGTACGCAAACGGACACTACGGTAATGTTAGAAAAAAACAACAAATCCAATACATGTGCTAGAAGAAAAAAACAAATCATTTCGGCTAGCCAAGCCTCGTCGAAATCATTTAGATTCGAATGGACAGATTTTCGACATTATTTCGATGATAAAATTTTCAAGAGTACCAATATATCGATATCATTTTGATCTCGATCAAAAATGATCGAATCGAGATTTCAGGAGTCCCTACATAGACTTCTAAATTTATTCGCAAATTAAATCCTTTTCTTGATGAATGTGGAATTCTTAAAGTAGGAGGTCGTTTAGTAAATTCTACTTTATCGCTGGATCAAAAACATCCAATATTATTATCTAGGAATGGTCGTTTAACCATGCACTCATATTATAGAAGAAGCTCATCGCGAACACTGTCACCCAGGTGTTCAAACACTTCAATATTTATTATCTCAAAATTATTGGATTTTGTCTCCTTAACGTGCCATTCGATCAGTCGTATCTAATTATTATAGATGCTTTCGTCACAATCCTAAGCCATTGGAGCCCTTTATGGGTAATTTACAAAGTTCTCGTGTCTCTCAGTTGAAATCCTTCTCATGTGTGGGGGTAGATTTCGGCGGCCCATTTACTATTACCCTTGGAAAATGTCGAAGAGCTAAAACACATAAAGCGGAGGGTTTGGAGTTAGTTTCTGACCTTAGTTCTGACGCTTTTTTAGCTGCCTTTTGAAGATTTATCGCTAGACGAGGGCGATGTTCATATATATTTAGTGATTGCGGAACTAATTTCACTGCGGCAAGTGAATATATTGCTGATTTAATGAAAATTGCTGTCGAAACAGAAAAAATTTCATGGAGTTTCAATCCTCCTCAGCCCCACACTTGTGGTGGTAAAGTAGTGTTTTTGCATGAACGTAGAAAAATATTTTGTCGTGGTTAAAGTTAGTGCATTTTTTGTCTGTTTCTCGTGCATATGGCAATAGTGGTCGTAGATACAAATTGTAAATATTTTTATCTTAACTGGTTTTGGAGTTACTTAGAACAAATCATCATCAGAGTGGCCCCTTTAAATGACTATAACTTTCTTAGGAAGAATTTTTGGACCTACTTTTATATAAAGAAAAATTAATCTATTTCGACATAGAATACCCTGGAGAAATATTGTTCCCTAATTTCGGAACACCAACAATGCCCATAATGCAGATTGCAGATACTTAACTCATGGGCGTAACTAAATAGGTAAAATAACGTATACATTTAACAAATAGCGCGCAATAGAATCTAAAGCCTACGTACTACATATAAATCTTTCTTTCAAATCGAAACCACAGTATACTATCGAAACCAACCATAATAAAAATGACAGTTTATGTTATCTGTCAGTTAATGATTCAGAGAACCATGAATATTAAAACTGTTTATAATCATTATTGGCGTAAGTACTCAACAGCTACTGCAAATATAATTAAAGGTAAACTATTACCTCCTTCAACATACGGTGGAAGACATTTAGTGACCATGTTACCAGGTAAGAGGATACCTATTCTACGGACATATTTATAAACTATACGGCAAGTAAATGATTTAAGCTTTTTATATATTATGCTTTGTAGGTGTTGGTTCTGGTCCTCGGTTAATGAAATATGTTAAAGACATTTTTAAAACTGCTTACGTGCCAGTAGATTTCGAAGTTATTGAAATTAATCCAGAAAACAATCAGGAAACAGAGAATCGGATTATGGTTTCTTCTCTCATCCGTAACCGTGTTGGAATAAAGGTAAATATGTATATGGTAACTAGTTGAAGATTGTAGATATATTTTGACAGGAAAAGTTTACCGTTATTTTTTTTTAAATTGTGTTAGATATTGTTAATCAAAATTATTAATATATATTTTATAATTTACATATCTACTATTCACAATGCTAATGACTGCTTTTCAATGCGCAGTTATAATTGCAGGCAAGAATACTTGTTGCATTTTCTATTGCTGCAATAGTTTTGGAAGATCATTTTACCGTTGACAATTTAGCTTACAAGTGCCATCGGTTGTAGCGGTTTTAAGGTTTCACGTCCTGTGTTGTTATTTATGCCCGTTTGCACCGACATTTTACTAATAACAACTTAATAAAGTTGTTCTTAAAGTTAAGTTATGCTTATTTTTTTTAGAGTATTGCACCGACGTATTATAAACCATACTTAGCAAAGTACATCTTTGTATTGGCAACAACGCACAAATCTAGTAACTTTCGTTACTTTATGTTAGGTATTTTAGTTCTTTCTGTTTTTCTTCAGTTTGTTACATGGAAGTAAGGTTTAGATGTCGGTGTAATGTCATGTCTGTGGCACTCTGTGGTGTTTATTTTTGTTGTTGTCATTTGTAATATAGGTATGGTTGTTGTTGTTGATGTCATCAAAACTAGTTAATATCAGAGACTAATAATAATATCTAATAATTTACTTTATTTTCTCTGTGGCTAGTATTAGTGGCCAAATCATCTTCATTCAATTCATCTATTGTATGGAAATGATCAGATCTTGTATAATTATTTGAGAAATGCAATTTCCAAAGTATCCAAATCATCAAATATAATCTAATATCCATTATAGGTACTTTTATTACTACTTACTTTAATACTACACTCATTAGCATTGATCCTATATTTGCACTTTCCGCGTTTTTTAAATTTTTATGCTTGTTTTCCGCACATTCTAACTCTGTTTGAATTAAAGAATTGTATAAGTCACTGTCAAACAGGGGCTTAAATTTAAGTATCTGTTTTCATACTTAAGAAAATCTTAACGTATGGTGCAATAGGAAAAGCATACTTAAGCATGTCTTATTTTTAAGTAATGCTTATTAACTTTGGTGCAAACGGGCATTATTCACACGGACACGCTACATATTTAGCAGCTCCACGGTGGCGTGTAGTCGCCGACTCCCACCGAAACGTCAACCATAAATTAGAGGCTCCACTTAGCAGCGCTGCTGAGTGGCCCGTGTGAAAAGACTCTTATGCCCATTTGCACCGACATTTTACTAACAACAACTTAATAAAGTTGTTCTTAAAGTTAAGTTATGCTTATTTTTTTAGAGTATTGCACCGACGTATTATAAACCATACTTAATAAAGTACGTCTTTGTATTGGCAACAACGCACAAATCTAGTAACTTTCTTTACTTTATGTTAGGTATTTTAGTTCTTTCTGTTTTTCTTTAGTTTGTTACATGGAAGTAAGGTTAGATTTCGGTGTAATGTCATGTCTGTGGTGTTTGTTTTTGATATTGTCATTTGTAATATAGGTCGCGTTCAGCAGAACGTAGCGCTACCAGAGCGATCATCAATTTTCTGCCGAACGCCTGTTTTGTTAAATGATCAGTTAGGAGCGCTCCCGTAGCGGTCGCCATTTTTTCGAGCGAAATAAAATTACGCTACGCTACTGATCACTGATGCATCAACCACTATTTTGTGTCATCACTCAGTCATCAACTGTCATTTCACACGCCCTTCTTCCAGTATTTCATGATGCCTTATGAGTAGAAGAAGATTAACAGCTCTGTCTACTATATTAGACTTAGATCTATACCATCTTCTTCTGCAATTAAAATTGCTTCAGGAATACAAACATTATCCATTTTAATTATTTATTAAATCAAAATTGCGATTTTATTTTTTAAGGTTATCCACATAACACAAACAAAACATGACTGTCATTTGTCAAATGGGTAAATGCGCAAAAAGCACGTTCAGCAGAACTCCAAGCGATGGATCAGTTTTAAAGATCGCTACCTGATCAACTTTGTTCTGCTGAACGCGACCATAGGTATGGTTGTTGTTGATGTTCATCAAGACTAGTTAATATCAGAGACAAACTAATAATAATAATAATTTACTTTATTTTCTCTGTGGTTAGTATTAGTGGCCAAATCATCTTCATTCAATTCATCCATTGTATGGAAATGAACAGATCTCGTATAATTTAATTTGAGAAATGCAAAATCTGTAATTTCCAAAGTATCCAAATCATCAAATATAATCTAATATCCATTATAGGTACTTTTCTACTACTTTAATACTACACTCATTAGCATTGACCGCTATATTTGCACTTTCCGCGTTTTTTAAATTTTTATGCTTATTTTTCGCACATTCTAACTCTGTTTGAATTAAAGAATTTCATAAGTCACTGTCAAACAGGGGCTTAAATTTAAGTATCTGTTTTCATACTTAAGAAGATCTTAACGTATGGTGCAATAGAAAAAGCATACTTAAGCATATCTTATTTTTAAGTAATGCTTATTATCTTCGGTGCAAACGGGCATTAATCTACTATGATTTTTTGAGTTGTAACGGTGTAGACTAGGTAACATATCGCCACCATTCACAGAATTAATGCGTACTTTTCATAGTTTCTAAGAGCCAGTGGCCGGTAACCTACATATAATGCCCGTTTGCACCGAAGTTAATAAGCATTACTTAAAAATAAGAGTATGCTTTTCCTATTGCACCATACGTTAAGATCTTCTTAAGTATGAAAACAGATACTTAAATTTAAGCCCCTGTTTGACAGTGACTTATGAAATTCTTTAATTCAAACAGAGTTAGAATGTGCGAAAAACAAGCAAAAAAATGTAAAGAACGCGGAAATTGCAAATATAGTGGTCAATGCTAATGAGTGTAGTATTAAAGTAGTAAAAAAGTACCTATAATGGATATTAGAATATATTTGATGATTTGGATACTTTGCAAATTATAGATTTTGCATTTCTCAAATTAAATTATACGAGATCTGACCATTTCCATACAATGGATGAATTGAATGAAGATGATTTGGCCACACTAACCACAGAGAAAATAAAGTAAATCGTTATTATTATTAGTTTGTCTCTGATATTAACTAGTCTTGATGAACATCAACAACAACCATACCTATATTACAAATGACAACAACAAAAACAAACACCACAGATATGACATTACACCAGAGAAATGGAGTAGGGAGAACGATTGTCAACATGCGCAAACTTCCTAATGAAGCGCGCTGACATTGTCTAACCCAACTGTCAAATTTTCTACAGGGAGTGATCAATATTTTATACTTACCGGGGCTGTTTACAATTATCTCGACATTGTTTAACGCACCAAATCGTATAAAGAATTGTTAAAAAATAAAACTATTTTTGTAACTATTCTGCAATTGATGTTAAAGTAAAAAAAAACTTATATTTTAAAAATTGGATTATTTTGGAAATAATTTTTTTTACGGATTGTAATATTAATATCAATTATAAGAAAAATCTCCTTTAGCTTGAAAGTAAAAATAATTTTTTAAAAATTTGTAAAAAAATTTTTATTGCTCTGTGTTACTTTTAATAGTGTTAACTTAAAAGTATTTAGATACGCTTTTATAAATATTACAAAAAAATTTTTAGTAGTTACCACTTTTCAGTTACGCCTGAAAGCGGTATGTTAATAAAAAGAATATTAAACAAATTACTTCATGACTAATTTTAAGTTATGAAAAAATGACGTAAATCTCTGTCTTGTCAATCAGTTTTTTTATAACACAATTTTGACAAATGGTGGACATCATCTCAAAGCAAAGCACAGGAGGTAGGATGAGTGGTTAAGATCACTTCATTCTATGACAACTGTAATTGTTTTATTTTGCAAAGCAAAATTATAAAGATTACTAGAGCTACATTAAAATTTACGTACGTCTTGTGTTTATTTTTTATTTCTATTATTTATTAACTTACCTTGGATAGGCTAGCTATGTACAAAATTAGGGAAAAGGGAAAGATTATAAAAAGAATAAATACACCTACTTTATTTATTTTCTGTCGACAATGACTTAACTATGAATGACTGAGTGGAATATAAATGAGAACCAGAGTGCCGTACTCAGCGTTGAATTCACGGGGGAAAAGAGCACAGCAGAGAAAACTCCGATCATAATTCAAACAAATATCTGTAATTCTGTTGTAATGATAAATTAAACTATTTACAAAATATAGGTACTTAAATCCACAGTAACACACAAAAGATATTACAATACCGCAGCCCTGGAAAAGCCTTAACATTCAGCTATCATGCTAATGGAAGGTCACAGGACTGTATGCGTCAGCACCTAAACAAAAAGAAAAACAACAACAGCAGTGTGGCCATAACTGGTAATTTTTAGCTTTTTAACGATAGTTGATCTGCTGGTTCCGAATTGAAAAGAGGCCCAGCTAGCCCATGTCAATAAAGATTGTAATAAAAATAAAAACTTTGACATTAATTACAACTCACCAGTTAAGTTTTTTCCTTAAAGTTGCTTGTTATAAAACCTTTAAACATTCTCCGAACCTGGGCAATGGGCGGTATCTACTTCTACAACTTGGATATAGATCTAAAATATCTCAATATCAGTTTACCACTAGTTAATTCTTTTTTGTGTTTTAATTATATTTTCATCCGTCGATGATGTTGATTCTTGTATCATTGATGGAGAAGGTTCTATAGTACTTGTTGAAGGTTCTGATAATATATTGGATGACGAGGTGTCAAATGAGTCAATTTGAACTTTTGCTAATTTCAGTGAAGGTATCGCATTAGGCTTCTATAATCTTTTACCAGAAAGTTTTACAAAGTCTTCCTTTTTAAAATGCTCTGAACAGACAATTTTATTTTTCGACCAGACAAATTTTTCATTAGATTTACCCAATGCTTGTAGCCACTCTTTCTGCAAATCACCTTTAGGAAACCTGTAAAGAAAAAGTATTAACCATAGTTTCAAGTTATATTAGTCTCAATTAACAACTTACGTATGAAAATTGATACCTTCACGTAAAAATTTTCTATTATTGAAACAGTCTCTCACAGCACATTTAGCCATGGTAAAATGTTTAAATTTACACTAACAGTCAATATTGAAACACAAAGAGATCAGAATAATTAAATTCAAATATTCACAAATCAAAAAAATTTATTTATACACAACAAATCCCAGAGTAAACAAAACTCTTTGACAGTTGGGTTAGACAATGGCTGCCCGCTTAGCGTCGGACGAGAAACCGATGCGCATTCTCCCTACTCCATTTCTCTGCATAACACCGATATCTAACCTTACTTCCATGTAATAAACCGAAGAAAAACCGAAAGAACTAAAATACCTAACATAAAGTAACGAAAATTACTAGATTTGTGCGTTGTTGCCAATACAAAGACGTACTTTGCTAAGTATGGTTTATAATACGTCGGTGCAATACTCAAAAAAAATATGCATAACTTAACTTTAAGAACAACTTTATTAAGTTGTTCTTAGTAAAATGTCGGTGCAAACGGGCATTAATTATACGAGATCTGATCATTTCCATACAATGGATGAATTGAATGTAGATGATTTGGCCACTAATACTAACCACAGAGAAAATAAAGTAAATTATTATTATAGTAAGTGGTATTATTACACCGAAA
Source organism: Monochamus saltuarius (assembly GCA_025584915.1). NCBI lineage: Eukaryota > Metazoa > Arthropoda > Insecta > Coleoptera > Cerambycidae > Monochamus > Monochamus saltuarius. The sequence goes on from CM046723.1 coordinate 39,980,324, forward strand.
TCTAACCTTGCTTCTATGTAACAAACTGATGAAAAACAGAAAGAACTAAAATACCTAACATAAAGTAACAAAAATTACTAGATTTGTGCGTTGTTGTCAATATAAAGATGTACTTTGCTAAGTATGGTTTATAATACGTCGGCGCAATACTCTAAACAAATAAGCATAACTTAACTTTAAGAACAACTAAGTTGGTCTTAGTAAAATTTCGGTGCAAACGGACATAAGTATGGTTTATAATGCGTCGGTGCAATACTGTAAAAAAATAAGCATAACTTAACTTTAAGAACTTTATTAAGTTGTTCTTAATATATAATATCGGTGCAAACGGACATTAAATAATACAGCAGATATGCGCATGCTTAGATGTCAATATAATGAAAACCTACATACTGCTTAAACACCGTTCAACATTCTGTCGAAATAGTAAGTATTGTCCTCATGGGCGCAAAATTCTCGAGAATTCGGGCAACTTATTGAATGGATGTAAAAGTCAACTTTTAATAATAATTTAAATCAAAAACTGCGAAATTTGCGTGAATATCCACGAATTTCACGTCCATGAGGACAAGGCTTAAAGCTGGTTCAGGTTACAACAAATGCGAATATAGGTATATTTGCAAAATCGTAAAAATAATTTTCGTACGAAATTTAGTTGTTCATATTAGAACGACGAAATACAGGGTGTAACTTTGAAGGGGGTCCGGTTTGGAGGGGTGGTACCCGTGACCTTTACAAACACATATCATAAGTTTGTTTTCTTAAATTCTGTCACAAAAGCTGATTTTTTTTTGTTGACTTTTTTCGCAATTTTCATAGTACGCCACTGGGCAGACAAGCGCTGAGCATATCTAGTTGGAGCGTCACTAGCATTGTTGCCATATATAATTATTTTACAACACTTGAAAATGGTTTTAGGATTGACAGAAAAGTATAATGACTGATGAGTCGCAATGTTATAAAAAAGCATATTTAAAAGATTAAGATTCATGCAGTTTTTTCTTTTTTGTTTTTTGTATCTTCGTTACTTAACATCAGACTGAGGTGTATACATGCAAATTGCAAAAATATGTTAAACATAGGTATTTACATTGAATTGGTGTTATGTTATTTCTAGTAACTCGCATCGCCGAAATCTCATCACAATAAATTGGAAGCTGTAGCTTTGCATATCCAGACTATTGTCTTCTGCATTCACATTACCTCACTAAAAAAATCCTCAATTTCACATTTCACGGTCTCACAATTATGTCAAACTATGTCACTATTTTTGTTATAGCTCCTGCATTTGCGTGTTCTAGTACTTTTGATGCGATCAGATGAGATCTTGTGGCAAAATTTTTTACCAATGCACCTGTTATAACGTGACACAAGCAATAGTTGTTTTTTCAACACTTAACTAACTGGCAAATTGTGAATCCATTTTTCTGCACGGTATCCGTTAACTTGTACTCGTGAACGTAATGTAAATAAATAACACGTAGTGCACCCCGTCAAAGCTGAATTCATTATAAAATATCAGCTTCGGTCGCGTCGCGCTGCTTGTAATACGACCTCACGAGGTGAAGCTATGGAGATTTTGAGAACGCTAGCTGAGGATAAACAACATGACTATCAAACATTGAAGAATGACTTAGAAATGAGGTATGGTGAAGCCCATCTGCAACACGTTTACCAAGCACAACTAAAAGGCCAAGGACAACGTTTCGAAGAAAATCTGCAACAATTTGAGGCAGATATAGCACGTATGGTGAAGCTAGCCTATCCCACCGCACCGACAGAATTCCAAGAACAGTTAGCAGTGAGTAGCTTCATTGATGGCATGCGAGACCCTGAGATCAGTCAAGCATTGAGGTTAGCCAGACATAGAAACATATCTGAAGCTTTAGCCCTAGCCCTGGACATCGAAGCCACAGGACAGGCTTCTAGAAGTAGTCAAGGCAGAGCAAGATTCAGGACAGAAGCACGACGTGCAGCCGAAAAGGACAACATGCAGCCGAGAAGGACAACGAAGGATTAATTACAAACTTAAGAAATTTATTGGAGAACTACCAGAAAGGGCAACTCCGTACCGATTCTACGGTATACAGTAGAAGAAGATCCATCCTGTGTTGGAATGGTGGAGGAAAGAGACATCTCAGGAATCAATGCTCTAGGAATATTTCCCGTCGAAATCGAGGAGAGCCTGACAACTGGAGAATAAGCAACAGAAGAGTCCAGAACTGAGTTCTAATATTGAAACACAGAAACACAGAAGAAGCAATTATTAAAATCGATACAGGACTTGGAGAAGGAGAAGAAAACAGTAACTGATCTGAACAACCAGAATAAAACTTTGGAAGCTACTAACGCCGAACTCTTCAAGCAGATAAAATTAATTCAGGATCAAATGAAACAAAAAGAAGCTCAGTGAGTTAAAGAAAAAGAGGAACTGTTGAAAAAATTAAGATTAGTTGCTGCGGAAGTTAAATACCGATAAAAACAAGTTAAAAACTCGGTTGGATGAAACAAAACCATCAGTGGAAAAGGAAGCACACAGTAGCATAGAAACTTTAACAACTGGACTGAATGAAGTGAGAGAAAAGGATAAACTTTTATTCCAAAGAACTAAGTTGCAGAGCCCGAATGAATGGGATAATAGAACTCTTGCTAAAGAACAGAGTGAAGATTCAGACTTCGGAGCTATATACCAGTGGAAGATTAAAAACTTGGATAGACCTAACTGGAGTGACATTTCCAACAGATCTTCGTCTTTGAAAAATTACTGGACCCTATGGGATTCTTTAGTAATACAGAATAGCGTCTTGAAAAGAGTACTGGAAAGTCCGAATGGTAAAGAAAGGATTTACCAAACTGTATTACCCCGAAAAAGAGTGCCACAAGTTCTTGAAGCTCTTCATGGTGGTACAGGTGGCGTGCATTTAGGAAGAAATAAGACTGAATAAAGACAGAGAACGATTTTATTGGCTTGGAAGTCGTACCGATGTGGAAAAATGGTGTCGACATTGTAGTACTTGCACGTTAAGTAAAGAATAGTGGAGTAGCCTGATCGGGACAATCAGTTCTAAGAGGGGGGCAGTGTTACGAAAGCTCACCTACCTTTTTAGTTTGTTAATTTTGTTCCTGTTTGCGTCAGAATTTATAATTTTTGTAATACCTTTATTTTGACGTTTTCCGGAATATTCCAGGCTATATTCTATTTGTTTCTCGACAAGTTCTCGAGATCGCAGAAACTTCGAGAACTCTAAAAATCTACATAAGCGGATCAAGTCCGCCGTCACAGTCAGTTTATATTGAGCAGTCGAAGACGATTGACAAACGTCAAAGTAAAGCGTAGAACACCACTGTTATGGTCCAAATGTCGGCGTCGCGACGGCTGATAATGTACACAGTAATATTGTTACTAGCAGCGACCAGTTATCTAAGTCACGACCAGTGGCGTAGCCAGAAATTTGACATGGGGGGGGGGTTCGGGGTTCAGTGAACAAAGTAATTCAGACTAGATTTTTTTAATAAAAAAAATAAATAATTTTTAATAAATTGAAACAATAAAATGTAAATAAAAAAAATCTCATCATAAACATGTAAATAATAAACAGGTACGAACAATATTTGTTACAAAAATGACAAAAATAAAATTAGAACTTAGTTGCAGACAGGGTTGTCACCTTTTCAATTTTAAGATACGGGACATATTATTTTTATATTATATCAGTTGGAGAGGGGAGAGAGGTTAGCGCCGCAGGCAAAAATTTTGAAATTTTCAAGGTCAAATTGCTTAAAATAAAGGTGCGTATCGATTATACGCGGCAGCCTCGCGTGGCATGCTCATCCGCGGCAAGACCGCACTTTTGCCGCGCGAGCCGTTTCAGTCACAAACTTTTGCGATAGCGCGGCAGCCGCCCGCGGCCAGCGATCCAACCCAAACGTAGAGCGTTTATTAGTTTTCGCAAAGCAACCATGGACGTTTCACGTGCACGAGCAGCAAGCGCTTTCATTGTGATGTATCACATTATTCACAAAAAACCTAAACGAAAAGTGCGTTGATGAAGAAAATGTATTTTAATAGAATCCAGTATGGTGGAGTGAGACTTCTGGAATATATGAGATATGAAGCCATTGACGAAACAATGTGGAGATTTGCTATTCCATAGGAAATCTTTAGCACCGTATAACTGGATTAGAAGGCGACATTTTTCATTATCCATGGTGGTTGGTCGTTTTGCTGCGTGAGCGAATTTGAACAACGACACAGCCGTCCCAATTTCAAACGAGCAACTGACTGAAACACCCTTGCCGCGTGTCAAAAAACCGACAGAGATTGGCTCGCACCGCGGCGTGTTCGAGCGCGGCATATTTGATTTGGCTCGCGCTGCAACTCAGTATCCATTAAGAGCGGCTGCCGCGCGAGCCAATGTTCGAGGGTTTGCCGCGCGTAATGGATACGCAGCTTAAAGTCTAATCGCGTAGGGGCAATCGGGGCAATCTAGCGTTTCGCGATACCACAGTAGTCGAATTGGGTGCGAGTGGGGCAAATTCTGTGACAATATTTTTTTTAGTAGTTCAGAATCTTTTATAATTTTTGGTAAAAGTTTGTGCCCACAATCTAACGAATTGTAAGATTGACTATGCTTAACGCAGTGGTAGATTTCCCCAAGCTCTGCTGCAGTAACATTGATAGTTTCTTGAATATTTTCTCTGTTTGCAAAAAATTTTGTTAAAACTTGAGATTTCGACATTTTCGCGTCTTCTATGCTCTTTTGTATTAGAGTGCTGTTTGACATCACTAAGGCCACCGTGACTAATTGAAAAATCCTTTTTGCATACTAGACATCTTGCAGAAAAATTGTTTGAACCCTTTATTAGCCAAATATACACATTCTGCCACGTTGGTCGATAGCTGCAGAGGCGCTTTGCTTTTTTTGGTGGCGAGATGGTCCTTTTCCGAGGTCTCCATTGTCCCTATTTTTGTCGTGTTTTTCTAAATATTTATCCATATCCTTTAATTTTTAAATGATTTAATGCAGATGAACCCTAATGTAAGGTTGCCGTAGGAGATCTAGTTCACTGACCGCGTTGCTAAATCTTGGCGAATAGAGTGATTGCAGGTTTGTAGTGTGACATTACCTATATGACCCAACCAACCCAACCCATGGGGGGGGGTTCTGACCCCCAAACCCCCCCCCCCGTGGCTACGCCACTGGTCACGACATAACGACTAAAAAGCAAATAACAACACCGGCCGTGAAAGCCTCAAAACCACTATAACTATTAATGTGTCAGAAATTTTGTGTATTTTTCTGGGAAACAATAGGTGTTCAGGCGAGGAATCTAGACTGATTCCAAACTGTCAAAAACGTTCGTCCAACTATTTATTGCATGATATGTACTGAAAACAAATTTACTTTACTGGTCGAATATTTCTGATAGTTGCAGAAATATATACAGTATGCGCCAAAAGTATGGAATAAATTCAATAAAAACGAAACAATTGTTTTTTGGGAAAAATCCTCGAACAGGTCGATTTTTAATTTAAAAAATACATATTTTAGCGTAAAATGCGATTTTCAAATGTCATTTGTTGTCGAGTAATGACGTCATCGATTTTTTTTTAAATGGCAACACCATATTTTTTTCTTTGATTCTGAAAGATCGTTTAATTCTCTATCAGACAGTACTAAAATTTTGCCCTCTTACATAGGAAAGTTTTCGAGTAAATGACGATTGAATGTTAGAAAACGTAAATCAATTAAAATAAAGCAAAAACGTTATCAAGTTTAGTTTTTCGAATTCCATAGTTCTTTTATGGATCACGTAGGTGAAAATCTTTGCAAAGTGTCATTGTCACACCGACTTTCTAATAAGTATTGTAAGCGGCATAGAAATTATTATTCAATTTAAAGTATTATGGCACATTTAACTGTTACTCAAAGAATTGAAATTTTAATTCTTATCAGTAGGGAGATTCCGATTCGTGAATAATACGATATCGACTCGTGTCCGCTTACTCGATATTCATTTCGATATCGAATGAGTTCCTATTCCAATTCTAAGTCGAGTTGGATATCGAGTGTATCGTTTGACAATTTGTAGCGTTCGTAGCATGTTCGTAGCGAGTTTGCGCGTTGCGATTTATGGCTAGTAGCGGCACTATTGAAAGTGACGTTTTGTTTACATTTTTCTAATTTTTTCTGGTTGTTGTATTAAAAAATCAATTTACAGACAAGGATTTGATTGTACCTTATGACTTTTGTTGTCTTGATGTTGTGTTGTGTTATTATTATTAGTGTAGGCATTAAATTATTATGTTACCCATTTTCGACCAAAATCTCCGAAGCCTCCAAATAAGGGCAGAACGAATTGAACTGTTAAGACACAGAAGGGAACTTAGGGATAACAGCAATCCGTTTGAGTTAGCTGATGACCGGTTTATAGAATTATATCGACTAAATAAAGATTTAGCTAGGTATATTTTTGATATTCTGAATCTACATCTTGTTGATGGAGAGTACAAGAGTAGTATTCCTAATTTTATAAAATTCTTTTCTTCTCTAATCTATACCACAAAACATACATATAACTAGAATCTATACTCTACTTTGGTCTGGGGTACGTCTAACCTAACCTCAATAAACACAAATTTTACGCCAAATCGAATAACACGCTAGCTCTAGAGATGCCGTGCCAAGCGATATCGAATGAATCGCAACCAGTTCAAATGGGAATCAGTGAAGTCGTAGAAATCGAGTAATTCGATATCGAATAGCGAATCGGAATCTCGACACGGATGCGGGAATATGACTAGAACTCAGCAGGAAGTTTGCGATTTATTTAATGAAAAATATCCAGATCGCCCTATCAGCCAATCAACAGTCAGTAAGGTAGAGTCTAAATTTAGAGAAACTGGCAATGTTGTAAATATTCCAAAACCTGGACGTCCAAGCATTAATGAAAATCAGAAACAGAACATTTTGATAAGTATGGTGGATAATCCTCATAATTCTTCACGATTGGTTGCATTAAACAATGACACTAGTCAGAGCACAGTGCTACGTATCTTGAGGAAGGAAAAATATCATCCCTACAAAATTCAACTTGTGCAGGAACTCAATGAAGATGATCCCGATTGCCGCTTACACTTTTGCGAAATTCTAATGGATTTATGTCAAGGAAATAGAAATTTACACCGGCAAATACTTTTTTCAGATGAGGCCACATTTTGTCTGAATGGTACAGTAAACCGTCAAAGTTGCAGATGTCGGAAAATCCTCATTGGATGGCAGAGGCACATACCCAACACCCTCAGAAATTAAATGTGTGGGCTGGAATAGTTGACGACAGAATAGTAGGGCCTTTCTTCTTTGAAGGAACCCTTACAGGACAAAGATATTTAGAGTTTCTAGAAAATGACCTTGTTCCAGCCCTTGCAGTAATTTTTCCTAACGATAATGACCCTGACATTCCTGACGATACCATATGGTCTCAGCAAGACGGTGCACCTCCGCACTATGCGTGCCCTGTACGAGATTTTTTGGACAACTGTTTTCCTGGGAAGTGGATCGGCAGACGCGGACCGATAGAATGGCCTGCAAGATCGCCAGATTTTACACCTCTTGACTATTTTTTATGGGGATACTTGAAGTCAAAAGTGTACATTAATAAACCACGTAATTTAGCAGAACTTCAAAATCGCATTCGGGACGAAATACGCAGAGTTACGCCAGAAATCATTCATAATGTGCAAGAAGAATTTCTTCACAGACTTTGACAGACTTGCGCATTGTCAAGAAGTTGGTGAATGGCAATTCGAACATTTAATTTAAGTATAAAATTTAATCAATTGTATTTTATTTTACATACATCAGAATTGTTACTTTTTTATGGGTAAAATTTACGTTTTCTAACATTCAATCGTCATTTACTCGAAAACTTTCCTATGTAAGAGGGCAAAATTTTAGTACTGTCTGATAGATAATTAAACGATCTTTCAGAATCAAGGAAAAAAATATGGTGTTGCCATTTAAAAAAAATCGATGACGTCATTACTTGAAAACAAATGACATTTGAAAATCGCATTTTACGCTAAAATATGTATTTTTTAAATTAAAAATCGACCTGTTCGAGAATTTTTCCCAAAAAATAATTGTTTCGTTTTTATTGAATTTATTCCATACTTTTGGCGCATACTGTATATACAGGGTATTCTAACGAAAATTGGACCCCCCCTATAATTGGAAAACCGAATAATATTTCAAAATTCGCCGAGACCCGTCGATTTTTGTTTTTGGGGGGAGCTTTTTTGACAGTCAAGCCAACTCGATATGTTCATCCCCCTAATGCCTAGCAACACCAACTTAAAAATTTCAAATGCAACTACCCCACTTGTGGTACATCATTTTAAAGCCCTTTTCATTGCAAATACAGTGACGTACCGCTTTTAGAAATCGGTTGAGATTTGACAGAATTATTGGTTACAAACGAAAAGATGACAAACCAACTTATGCGTAGTAATTTCTACACAAATGCCCACCACTAATAAGTTTTTCATCTACTACACATGACCGCATTACCTAATTGTTATTGATGTGTCTATCAGTTTACAAAAAAGTCAGAATTGAAATAAAAAAGCTGAAGCAAATAATAAATCAGATTTATTTGATGAATTGCTTAAAATGACCCCCGTTAACTTCCAAACAATAATACAGTCTGTTTTCAAATTCTGTTCGAACATTATTAAAGACATCCGCAGTTATTAATCGGCATTCTTCTACAATTCTCTGACGTAGCACTTGCAATGTTTCCGGCTGAGTGGCGTACACTCGTGATTTTAAATGACCCCACAGAAAAAAGTCCAAAGGGGACAGATCCGGAGATCTTGGTGGCCATTCGACGGGACCTCTTCTGCCAATCCAATGCCCCGGGAAATGGTCATCCAAAAATTGTCGCACAGCAGCAGCATAGTAAATTGTCGTCACTTTCTAAAATCTCTGTTATCCTAGGATCAATTGTACCTTCCAATAATTCTAGATAGGTGTTTCCATTGAGATTACCTTGGATGAAAAATGGTCCAACAAGATGGTCGCCCAAAATGCCTGCCCAAACATTCAATTTTTGAGGTGTCTGAGTATGAAATTCCCTCATTAAATGCGGATTAGTATCACTCCAATAACGACAATTGTGTCTATTCACTTCGCCATTCAACATAAATGTGCATTCGTCGGAGAAACATGTATTGTAGAGAAGTTTTGGATTTAGTAGAAGTTGTTCACTGAAGTATTCGCAAAATTGGTTACGGCGATCAAAGTCATCTTCATGTAACTCTTGAGCCAGCGTCATCTTAAATGGATGAAACTTGTGTTTTTTCAAAATTCGATGAACACTGGAACGGGATACGCCAGAAGCTTAAGACACAGTTGTAATCGATTGTTTGTTATCCATCTGTACATGACCCAAAACTGCCACTTCAACTGCTTCATTTCGAACTGGCCCAATTATTTCACGTTTCTTGTTTAAAAGCGAACCTGTTGCAACAAATTTGTCAATCAGGTGTTTAACGTACTGGTGGTTTACATTTTTTTCAGGATGATTGGCATTAAAAATTCGTGCTGTAGCTTTAGCGCAATCGTGATTTCGATAATAAATTGCAACAATTTCTACTCTTTCCGCGATAGAATACACCATTTCGAACACACGTTAATACTTTCAATAACGGTTGAAACACCGACTTTTTTTGTAGTACTGATTTTTTGTTATTTTGAAAAGGTCTGAATTCCTATAAACTTAAGTATCTTCTACTAATAACTATTTTAGTATCTAGTTTTATTTGCTTCAGCTTTTTTATTTTATTTCTGACTTTTTGTAAACTGATAGACACATCAATAACAATTAGGTAATGCGGTCATGTGTAGTAGATGAAAACTTATTAGTGGTGGGCATTTGTGTAGAAATTACTACTCGTAAGTTGGTTTTTCATCTTTTCGTTTGTAACCAATAATTCTGTCAAATCTCAACCGATTTCTAAAAACGGTACGCCACTGTATTCGCAATGAAAAGGGCTTTAAAATTATGTGCCACAAGTGGGGTAGTTGCATTTGAAATTTTTAAGTTGAGGTTGCTAGACATTAGGGGGATAAACATATCGAGTTGGCTTGACTGTCAAAGAAGCTCCCCCCAAGAACAAAAATCGACGGGTCTCGGCGAATTTTGAAATATTATTCGGTTTTCCAATTATAGGGGGGGTCAAATTTTCGTTGGGATACCCTGTATATTATTCATGTAAAAGGTGGCCTTGCAAGTTTCATTTGGGGTTCCGCAGTCAGATTTTAATTTTCATTGTTCGTTTTTTCGAAATAGATTCCGACTCAAGGAAGTGTGAAATATTATGTACAAATATGAATTAATCATATTTTTCCCTAGTTTAGAAAATGCTTTCTAATTAATATATTAACAGTATTACAATAACAATATTTAATATTTAAATAATTATTTCAGGTGGTACAATTTTATTTAATAACTACCTACCTATGTTTCCACAACTTACAGTTTCCAATCATTTTAGGGTCATATTCCATCTTTGGCAGACACGTCATCAAATGTAACGTTACGTTCGCATTTAGATCTATTTGTTTATTTGGTACATTGTAAAAGTTATCCGAATGTAAGATGTAAATATCCAAATTTGGATATTTGTTTATTTAGACAAAATACAGAAGGGGAGTATGCGATGTTAGAGCATGAATCGAAGTTTGGAATTGTAGAAAGTCTAAAAATTATCACACGAAAGAACACAGAAAGATTTGCAAGATGGGCATTAGAGTTTATTAAAACAGAAAAAAGAAAACGAATGACAGTCGTTCATAAAGCCAATATTATGTGGGTATATTATTAGTAGAGCTAAACTGTTGCGATGCAACGTGTTAGTGTTAGTGCTGTTCACAGCTGCATACGGTTTCAAATAATTGTATATAAAAATACCCATAGTGTTTTTCCTTTATCAGTGGCGGTTGGTGTACCTCTGCTAATACTTAGCAATAAACGTTCAATCGTTTTCATTGATAAACACGTTCAGATTAAAGTGAATGTTGTACTTTTTTAAAAATGAGCGTTCTACGCCTAATGACGTAATATTTACATACGCAAAGTTTTTTGTTAGTGCTTTTGTTAGTTTATCACGAAAATACCCCCTAATATACCACGTACATTCACCTAATCTGAATTTATGCTAAAATATTCTTAAATTTTTCAGCAGCACGAATTCCTGGGCCATCTCTTCATATCCGTAGTGTGACAGTTTCAAATAATTCTTCAAAAGGCAACTGTTCTGCAGTTGATAAGTTGTATTCAACAACACTTAATTTTGGTGAATAGTAACCACAGATAGTAACCAAATCACTAATAACAATATATCTATGCACACAACACACAGTTATATTAGGAACTCTTCTCAAATTTTATATGCCCAAGAATAACATAACCTATTAATATTAGCAACAGATTGAGCTGCGGTATATCTATCGGTTCTGAGGGTATAGTCATTTGGGGCTCTATTCTCGAATTCAGTAGAACACATTCCCGTTATGAGAAAATGCAAATTTTGTATTCTTGACTGTTCTCATAGAAGTTATTTCCTATAAAAATTAGAGAGTTATGTCACTTTGATACTTTTACGCAAAAATATGGAGTAGAGAGAATAGCTTCGACGACTGCGCAACAACTTTCCATGAGACATTATGAGCACCATTTTCAATGCAAAACGTCAAATTCCTAATTTGTCTCGAATGGAGCGGTTGTCGTTATCACAGTTTAATTTGCGTACTGATGTTAATTTAGCATACTTTGATGCGAATGTAGACATTTATCATGATGTGTTCTGCGGTAAAAGACTTTAAATAACAGAAAATTTTCACCAAAAGGCATTAGTTTTCATATATTCCTAAGTATATATGTTACGGCTAATGTGTAAATTTAGTTAATTTGTAAACTAGCTGGCTAGTATACAAAGTAACTGAATCCATGATTATTTTGATACAAAACGTATATTCTATAATATTAGCGGATACTTTATAAACTACCCCACTAAGTTGGCTTATTTACTCGAAATAATCAGATACTAAAATACCATTTTCTTTTGTTAGTTTATAAACAATCCAGTTTGATCTAGCTGGAATTAAAACAATCATTTTGGTTACACAAAATAAATAGTTATTGGGCAGTACTAACCACTAACTAACTAACCACCTATTTCCTCTGGTTAAATTCGTAAACATGATTTGGAAACGATTAAATAAAATAATTTTGGAAGTTTCCTTTTGCATTAAATATAAAAAAGAATTTAACCAAATGCAAACAATATACCTATTTTTATAGAAACATCTGTTAAGTACAGACAATCGTAAAAAAGTAGTGAAAAGTCTATATTATCTTAGATATAAACTGTAATTTTTCATTATATCCGCTCCACTGGCCCTTGCCAGTTGGGTAATAATTGGATTTTTTTTTCTCAAAAAGCATCTCTTATGTCCACCAGTCTTTACAAACACAGAAATTTCTCTCCCAGCCATTATTAGACGTCTATTATTTGTAAAAATATGAATATAATATAACGAATGAAAATCGCAGTAAGAAACAAGAAAACCCACATTGCAATCATTGTTGACACTATACATCTCGATATTATTTTCACTATTTTATACATAATGTGATACATGAATCAGCATTCTACATATATAATTTATCGAAATAGCCTTGACCCTTATATTTTTTGAATTTGCTAATTGTGTGGCCCAGTTTTATGATGAATTCACCTGCTTTTTCAATAACTACAATCTGAGTTAATATATCAGTGAAGGGTATAGATAGTCTGGTATACCTCTCTGACCATTCATATATATTTTTCTTTATCATTTTCAGCAATGAGATCTCAGCAGTAAGCTCATTCTCTGAAATTTCGACTATATACCCAACTGACCAATTATCATTGATAACGAAAGTTACAAACATATCCTCTGCCCAGTCAAAGAGATTTTTATTCAGAAGGTCGAATCTGATTGAATGTTCCCGATGAAAACTCGTGATTTTGCATGCAACAACTTGTTCAGTAACAGGAACAAAATGATGATATCCCCTTGTACCAGGGATAGTCTGGGCATTCATTTGAGTTGTGGCCCGCTCTTGAGTTAGTTCCTCCTTAGAAACCAAGATAGACTGGGCAAGCCACGTTGGCAAAAATCGTGCAATTAGATAGAATGCTGATTCATGTATAAGGACATTATGTGTAAAATAGTGAAAATAATATCGAGATGTATAGTGTCAACAATGATTGCAATGTGGGTTTTCTTGTTTCTTACTGCATATTCATATATTTTACAAATAATAGACGTAAGCCGCAGAAAATGTAAATTTGCTCAAAAATCAATAAATTGACGAAAAATTGTGAAATAAATCATTGAATAAATAATGTTTTCTCTAATACTGGCTGGGGAGAGAAATTTCTGTGTTTGTAAAGACAGGGGGACAAAAGAAACGCTTGGAGAGAGAAAAAAATCCAATTATTACCCAACTGGATAGGGCTAATGAAAAATTATAGAAAATCCCATATAAAACCCGTAAAACGCGTGTAACCTTTTTTACATATAATGATCACCACACGCGTAAGAACACTCGAAAGAGCAATAATCGAAGAGTCTTTTGGTAAGCCAGTTTGAAGCGACCGTATTTGAGATATCAGATTTTTTACCAAAGCGCGGTTTTTCGCGTTTTCCGGGCTCCCCTTGCTAGATATCGGAAAACGGTGGCATCGTGTTCTACGGGAAATTTGGCATCTCCTATGTATTTTTGATAATTTTTTTAGACCAAAATGCCGCGTCAGTACACGAAAAACCGATTTCAGACCCCTGGAGATGAAATGATGGTCGAAAACTTCACTATGGGCCCCTGGTGACAGAAAGCGGTGTTAGAGGCTGAAAATTTGCGAATATCTTTTTTCGACAGCACCAATCGATGTACCAATTTTGAGCCAGATCTGAGAGGGTGATGTGGGATCGACTGGTGAGTTGGCGTGGAATGCCCCATATAACTGTTGATAAATAATCGGATACAAGTGACGTTAGTAGTAACATTGACTACTACTACTACTACTACTACTGAATATTAGTGTGTTTTTTTATTATGATGTATAAGTACATTTTTTGCTGTTTTTTTATGGTGTCGTTGTTATGAGGTATATTGGAAAAAAATATTTTCGTATAGTTGTTTTCTGTTATTAGTTTTTTATTTTGTTTTTAGTTTTAAAGAGGTATAATTTAACTTAGTTATTTTTTCTGTTTTTTTTGTTCCTATTATGTACTCTTATCCCACCCAATCCTAATCCCACCCTTCTGGCGGGTATTGGATTTACGACCCGATTTGCCCCAATTGCCCGCGCATGTCTGCTAAACTGAGTGATAAACGATGATGCCGTCGATCGAGGCGCGTCAGGAAGATTTGCGAGTGGCTCCAGAATGAGATCCAGAGCTAGTAGAAAATAAGAGAATAGAGAATAAGTGAACAGATCGGCATAGTTTTTCATTTGGATATTTCGGTAAGATCAACTGGAGATTGAAAGCAATTTGGATAGTGATTAATTAGATTAGTTTAGTTGTATTCATTATTCAGTGGTGTACAGTGTTGAATAAAGATCTGCGAATAATTAACTGACTGTTTTTTTGTGGTGAAAGAAGAAGTTGGGTAAGAAAGCTGTAGCAATTTGGTGTCAGAAGTGGGATTTAAGTGGAAGTTTGAAGAACTTTCTGGAACCGTGTGCGTGGGTGAACGTAAGTGTGACATATCACCGCACTCATCTCCTGAACAACCTGATAGTCGAAGACATCGCCCACTTTAATGTTGGAACTGTGGGCAGACAGGACATCTAAAGAGACAGTGTAAGGCTCCAGTCGCAGATCAGCAAAGACGCGACTCCCAAGCGGCAGCCACACAAGAAAATTAAGTTCAGCCGGCATGGCGGCACAAAAACTGGCTGCATCCTTTTACCATGCCCCATGGGAAGCAGTTACATTATCACGTTTCCAGAACTCTGACTCCTTGCTAGTAGATGACATTATTTTTGGTCGTATTTTCCCTATGGTAATCGACACTGGAGCGACAACAGCTATTGTACGGCCGGATGTTATTGGTGCATGGCGTTCTAAGAACCCTGCAAAACGTGATGTTCTTACAACAGCCAATAAACAACAACTACCAGTCAAGGAGGAATGCAAGCTGGAAGTAGAATTATGAGACGTCAATTTCCAACACAGAGCTCAGGTAGCAGATATATCGGATAATGTCATACTAGGACTAGACTTACTATGGGTACACCAGGTAAACTTATAACTTTGAATGTTGGTACGCTACGGATAATGGGTAAGGAAGTAGTGCTAACAAATTCGAAGGGTAGTTGTTAAAGAAGATGTGGTACTATCTGCTCAGGTCGAAACATTAGTTGCAACAGTTATGGATGGAGAAATGCCTTGCAGTGTAGGAATGATGGAACTCAGTAATCCAGATTTGATCAGTAAATCTATAGTCATCGGACGTACCTTGATTAAACCTTAGAAAACGACAATAGCACGGGTAGTTAACCTGAAAACCTTTCCACAGAAAATTACAAAGGGAACTTGAGTAGGAGTATGTGAACTTGTGACCATGATCAGAGCACTGAAAAAAATAAACGAAACTGAGAAGGAACTAAATAAGACTAGGCTATCAGAATGTCTCAGGGACATCGTGGATAACCAAGAAAAGACTAACAAAGGCGGAGGTCGAACAAATCGAAAAGCTGTTAAGTGAGAATGAAGAGGTGTTTGCACTCAAACCAGGCGATTTTGCAAGAACCAATGTGGGAAGCACCGAATCGACTTCCACTAGCCAAGCGGGAAGAAATTAACCAGATGTTAATTAAAATCCAAAATCAAGGCACGATAGAGCCCTCCCAGAGTCCTTGGAATTCTCCTGTAGTCCTGGTCAAGGAGAAAGACGGCTGCACCCGATTTTGTGTGGACTACAGAAAATTAAATGACGTCACCAAGAAAGACAGTTACCCATTACCGAGGATTGACGATTCTCTGGATACCTTGGCTGGTACGCAATGGTTTTGCACTTTGGATTTAAAGAGTGGATATTGGCAAGTTGAGGTCAACCCAGAAGACAAGGAAAAGACAGCATGACATGTATTGTGGCAGTTCAACATAATGCCATTTGGCCTGTGCAACGCTCCTACTACTTTTGAATGATTGATGGAGACTGTACTTCATGGCGTACATTGGGAGATCTACTTCATTTACTTGGACGACATGATGGTGCTGGGACACTCTTTCCAAGAGCACCTGAAAAACGTGTCCGAAGTGTTCAAAAAGTTGAAAGCAACAAACCTAAAACTGAAGGAATGCAATCTATTTCAGAAGCATGTTAGATACCTAGGCCACATTATTACCATAAATGGTGTTAAAACAGACCCGGAAAAGACAGAGTGCATAAAGAACTGGTCGGTGGAAATGGAAATGGAGATGACCTTTCTAGCAGACCTTGTCCGGCCAACTGCAAACACTGTAGTAGTCACCCAATCTGAAAACATATGGAGTTCGGCGGCGATTTGGGAAGACCAGCAAGCTGACTGACATCAAACCCTTACTAGACTGGAAAGAAGTCAACAACCGGCCCTCTTGGGCTGATGTCAGTAGTAAAAGCCCAACATCAAAGATCTACTGCGCCCAATGGAATTCCCTGGTGGAAGATGGAGTCCTAAAAAGAGCGTGGGAGAACAATGACTGAACGGAGGTTAAGAAACAAGTATTACTCCCGAGGTGCCGAATCGAGGAAGTGCTGCAGGAAGTACATGGAAGTACTGGTGGTAGCCATTTCGATGTAAATAGGATTCTACAGAAGATTAGGGAGGAGCGTTTTTACTGGTTGAGCTGTAGAACGAATGTAGAAGATTGATGTCAAAAATGTGATACATGTGCAGGCAGCAAGGGACGGAGACCCGTTCCAAAGAGAAAATGAGCCAGTACATCGTAGAAGCACCGAAGAGGATTTCCATTGATATCGAGAATGTTGTCCTGTGTTGCGCGACGGGGCCCCTTGGTTCGTCCGCAACAGCGACATTCGCCGGGATCTGGGATTTACGTCAGCCCTGGAAGCGATGAAAGCGCGAGCGGAGGCATTCTTCGCACGCGCAGAAGTCCACAGCAATCAGCTGATCCAGGCGGCGGTGGACTACCGACCCGATGCGGCCGCCAGGTACAGGCGGCCAAGGTTTCAACTCCTGAACGCGGGGTAAGTTGAGACATTTCTTCTGTTTTAGGACCGCCAGGATCAAGAATAAGACCAAGAAGAGACTTTGACTTTTGCATTCCCTACGACGCGACGGGGGCTCCGTTACCCTATACTTTCCGCGACGCTGGACGATAGGGCCTTTACGGTTCTTTGTCCTAGCGTCTGCATACAGTCACAGTGCTAATCCTAACTTAACCCAAACCTCTACCCGGCCGGAGGCGTTTGCGCCGCGGCCAAAACATGACTACCCCCGGGGGTTAACGAGTCGGCGAAGAAAGAAGAGAAGACAGAAGAGCGCCAGAAGATAAGCTCTTGCCGACGGGGCTTGCCAGGACAGGAGGAGGTTCCTCGAGCCGTCGGCATCGACCGCAATTGCGGTCGCGGCTGACCGGAGAAGGGAACTCATCTTTACGAGGCGTCCAGGCCTACAGCGATGAAGTGGGTAAAGAAAGGTAGTCCCTCTCGACCCCGCTCATCCGAGGTCATTATTTATCCTGCCAAGGATATTTGCGTGTGCTCAGCATCTCAGTCTACGCCAGTCTTCGACGAGTGCAGATCGTGCTACAACTATAGTATTGTGTTCAAGTGCCCCTTTGGCCTTCATCATCATTGTGCCCTTCGACCAACACCATTTAGTGCTCCGTTGAGTGTAGAGTTCCTTCGAACTACCAGTATTTCATCATAAAACCGTCGCTATTGCAATGAAACCAGCCATATTTACATCTACCAGTGTTCACGTTGTAACATTCCTTTTATTATAAAATAAAGAATGTCACAATTTCAATATGAAACGTCTAGTAACTAGGTATTTTTGCACATCCTGTATAATGTTGGTAGATTAAGTAAGAGTAAACCATATCCAGTGTACCATGTAACTTTAGATTTCTTCAAGTAAGCCTAAAATGTAAACACTTTGTACGATAAATATTTTATTAATTATTTACTTACCATTGCTGTGAACCAGTTACGTCGATGTATATCGTAATGTTATGTTTTCTAATCTGTATAACATCCTGGAGTAATTTGTTAACAGTTTATTATTTAATTATTATCATTTGTTGTATTAAGCTTTGTTTTGGCAAAAGCAAGGTTAAGGTAACTGTCATAATAATCCAATTAGATTCGAACTATTGGAACAATGTGCTAAGATCTCGAACGAACATTTGACGGAAGTTTCATAGAAACCGAACCAATCAGATTTCAGAGTTTTTAGATCTTTGTAGGGTATAAAACCTACAGGAACCTAAATTCTAGCCCTTTTCGTTCTGATTTTGGTCGACTGAAGTATTTCCATATTACAGATTTAGTTATAGTGCGAAGCCACATTTTGAAAATAAATCTGAATTTATTGAAGTCATCAATATATATGGAGGTAATATATTTGATTAAGTAAGATTATTATCGATAGTAGATTTCATTTTAAACTATATTGTATGTTAATTTTTGAAACTAAGAATATAAAAATACCTAACCTGATCTTGATCTTTGCTAAAGCACATGCTAATTATTTTTTATTTTCTTTGTCATTTTCTCAACTTTAGAGGCCAATTAAATGAATAATTGATTAAATAAATTAACAATTAATTAAATGAATAATTATATGAACATTTAAATGAATAATTATATGAACATTTAAATGAACAATTAGAAGAATCAAAATTGAAATAAGAAGGCCATTCTAAAGCTTTGAAATCTAGTTTGTAAGCGGCACTATCCAGGTACGACAGGAAAGCTGCTGTTCTCGAAGCACTGCTTTGAAAATCCAGATTGTAGCGGCCCTAGTCCAGGTACGACAGGAAAGCTGCCCATCTCGGAGTCATCTCCAACGTTAACAACGGATAAACTTGTCAACTGCTTCAATTCCACCTCTGTATGTCAACTTCAATTCCACATCTGTGTATCAACTGGTGGGCAAGTTAATAAACTGTGTTTATTTTTATGTATGTATTTTATTTCACTTTTGACTTCAGCAAAATTTATCATCCTCCTACAGGGGTAAAAAGGCAAACCGAACAGAACATTCTGTAGGTGGCGCCCAATTATAACATCATTTTAAACAGTTTGCTAGTCAAGAACCCACGACTATAAAAAAGTGCCCCGACTAAAAGAGCAGCCGTCCGCAACATTGTACATTTATCGTTGTAACAAACGATAGGTAAAAATGATTTGACGCAACCAACGTGGGCCTAGTTTTGTTTAAATTAAGTTCTTAAATTTTCAAGTCGTGACAATTTTGCTGAGTCAAACTGGAGAGAAATAATTTATTTATGCCTGTGAATTTTAGTTAAGACATGGTATTTTGTTAAGTTGCTAGACAGTTCATATCCCAAAAATTAGATTTTCACATTTTAGTTAAGAGCTAAAATTTTAATAGTTTCATGATATTTACAGTCTTTAATGTTATATTAAACATTGTTTTTGCTATAGACCTATATTGCCCGACACTTTTAGTTACAATTTCTCGTCATAAGTAATTTTTTTTATAGTAATATTTTTATTGAAAACATGGCAGACCAAGTTGATCCTTTACATCTTAATGAATCCGAGATAGACTATGAATTACGCATAAGGAAATGTAGAGCTTCACGTAAAAATTTGATTTCTAAACGTACCATTTTAAAAAGTCTTCTAGATAAAGACAAAGGTGACATCTGTGATTTAGCTGATCCTGATTTTGAAGTAGATTCAGAGAGAATTTCAATAAATAAAACAATTGAAGATTTAGTATCATTAGTAACAGATTTTACCAAGTCAAAAGATGAATCATTTTCAAAAATAATAAATTCACGATTAATTAGCCTAACAAACAGGGTAAAACGTTTTAAAGTACCAGACGAACCCTTAGAATTACATAAAGATTTATTAGATTTTAAAGATGATGCTTTAAGTTCTTGTCTAGAAATACGTGCACATTTAGAGGTCAAATGTTCTGCAGTTAAATCTAAACCTATATTTCAATCGTCTGCAAATGACAAGCTTGTACCAATTTATAAATGGGGACTATCTTTCGATGGTTCGTCCAGTTTAAAAGCATTTTTAGAGAGTTAACGAATTATCTCGGTCTCGTAATGTTTCAGAACAAATTTTATTTGATTCTTGTATAGATTTATTTTCTGGACAAGCGTTGATTTTCTATCGATCTATTAGACATAAGGTAAATACTTGGGCTGAAGTTGTAAATGAGTTAGAGAAAGCATTTTTATCGCCAAATTATGACGAGGAGTTGCTAGAAGAAATTAAGACGCGTACACAGGGTCGTAATGAACCTATCGCCATTTATATTGCAGCAATGCAAAATCTTTATGAACGTTTATCTAGTAAAGTATCAGACAATGAACAGTTAAAGCGCATTAAGCGAAATATTTTACCTAAGTACAGTGAGCGTTTGACTTTAATGGAAATAACCTCCACTACTGAATTACTTTCTTTATGTAGAAAAATTGATGAATCTTTTCAGAATAGGGTAAAATTTTCAGCTCCAAAAGCTACTAGTTTGCTAGAAAGTGATTTAGCATATATTGACAACAAACTCAACGTGAATAGTCATGTAAATTTTAAACCATCTAAATTTAAGCCTACTCAGGAGGCTAAAAGCGAACTTACAACTGCTGCCACTACCAGTCAGGGCGAGTCTAGTAAATTAAATTCACTGTCATGCTGGAACTGTCACAAAGCTGGACACACGTTTCATACTTGTAAACAAGCTAAACAACATAAGTTTTGTTTTAAATGCGGTAAATCTGACTACACAGTTAGAACCTGTGGCTGTAATAAGAATAGAGTTACAAAAACTAGGTCGGGTAGCTGATGTAACAAGCCGGCATCAGTTTAAACTCATGAAAGGCTGTAAAATTTTAGATTCTCGTAATTCCTTCGATAATTCAAGATTTAGTAATAATATTCCTTCTTTGTACCCCATAAAACCAGAAACCGATTTAAATGACTGGATTAAATGGAAAGTCTTGGTAAGAAATTTTTATAAGAGTAACGTTATATCTCCTGTTTTAGTTAAAAACCTCTTGATAATAGACCATATATTTCTGTCACACTGTATGACGAAAATTTAATTGCATTATTAGATAGCGGAGCAAATGTAAATTGTATTGGTTCTCTTTCTTTATATCTGTTGGATAAATATAAAATTAAAATAACTAAACCTTTTAGGCAGATCATTAAAACCGCTGATGGTAAAAGTCAAACCGTCTCAGGTATTTTTGAAGTTCCCTTATATTTAGGAAATATTTGTAAACTCGTAAAATTTTCAGTAGTGCCCTCACTATGTGTAGGTATGGTGTTAGGTAGCTGTTTTTGTAAGCAATTTTCATTAAATATCAATTTTCAAAATAATACATGGAACATTATTAATTATACAGGGTTAACTATGACTAAGTACAAAAATTTTAACCACGTGCTCAGGAGGCCTAAAAGACAATAAAAATTTATTTCGGAATTCTAGCTCGATGTTAAAAATGGGGCAAAACCCTCTTTTCCTACGGAAAGTCGGCGCCTATGTCATCAGTCATCGTCCAAGATGGCTACATATGTCAACTAGGTATATGTTCTGTGCAACTAGGTACCATGCGGTCGTTTCTCACAACGTTGCCGAATGTAGAAACAACGAAAGTAAACATTTTTATTAATAATAATACCTAAGTACCTGATAGATAACAGTTAATCCGGTTAGCTAGAGTATTTTGCATTCGTTTTTCGTTCCTTCGTTCCAAACTACCTAAACTTCATTTTCACTCATTACAGGTCCGTCAGAATTACTCGCCACAAAGTTAATAAAATTGCCCATTTATTTTAAGAAAATTGATTGTGAAAGAAATACTAACAGAAAACCTCGAATACACCCGTGGCAGTTTTTAATTTATAAAATTTTGTCCGATAACGGTCACTCCACTGCATTGCTCTCAACTCTAGGAAATATCTCCACGTACGTTTAAAGAAAATTGTGGAAAACTACACATGTCCCAATATATCGCAACCATCCATTATTTAATGAATAAAACGTTTAAAACTGAAACTGTCACTAAAAACGGAAAACTAAAATTACATTGTCAACTCCACCGTTCAGTCTTCGGTCCGCCTACACCGAGAACTTAATATTCTTCAGATACATATTCTTATGGCAATCAACATAATCAATATTATCTTCTTTTATGTACGATCGTGGGTTTCTTCATTCTAGTATTGTTTTGACATTTTCTCCGTGACATGGGGTTACACGCACATAGCACTTGTCAGTCGATATAAACCTATACTGTGTTGTTGGTTGCATTGTGTCTAATACTCTACAAATGTCAAACAGTAGTGGTCAGAAAAGTAATAATACTACAATATTATTATATGCAAACATGGTCGATTATTGTGTGGACAATTATTTTGTTAATAAAAATTTCTTAGTAAGTAGGCATAAATATATGTTTTGTAAAATGTAGATCAGAAAGAATGTAAGAAGAAGAGGAAGAGGTGTGTCAGAGTTGAGTTGTGCGAAATAAAGAAAGTAGTAAAACGTTATTGGGTATTTATTTAATTAACAAAGAAAATATTACCCTAACAATTGTTAATATCGTTACTATTATTAGTTTTCAGTATTTGCTTTTCGCACATTCAAATTCGTGTAATCGCGGAAATTACGGATATGGTACATACTAATTTATGGGAAGTGCGACGAAAGTGCATGGCAGCAGCAGAATATCAAAGACGTTTTCCAAATAGACAGAATATGCCAAATCCTCGTACATTTGTACGAATTGTACAACGTCCACGAATGTTGTTTTACAGATGCTGGAGTTTTAAATACGTATGTACCTAACTTGAAAATAAAAGAACCAATTTCATACTTTTTAAAATTCTATGAAACTTCTTTTTTACTTAGTGACATAAAAATAAAGCGTTTTTAAACTACAATAGATATACCTACAGAAAAAAAGTTTTTTTTTATTTATGAAATGGTTGAGGGAAACCAAGACGTCCCCAGCAAGTATAACAATTTTTACAACAAGTTATAATGTAAACAAGTTAGAAAACAGAAAATAATTCAACTTTCTTGAAATCTCCAAATATTAGTCCTGGAAGTATCAGTAAGGTGGGTTTTACTCTCAGTGCTAGGTACCATATCGGGTTTCTCATTAAATAATCTAGTATTTTGTAAATAAAACTTTCTTTAAAAGCGCCGTAAATCGTTACACGTGGCAACGCGGTGCTCTGTCACTACCTTTGACAACTTTCACTTTGGCAGAACATACCTAACCTCGAAGCTGACAGGCGGCATAGTCGCCGAGAAATTAGGTTAATAAGGTTTTGAAAAATATTTTCTTTTCGCTTTATAAATAAGTTTGGAGATTTTTTGATTTCATTAATTCATATTTTTTTCTATCCCATCTTAAATCATTTGTACTTAATCTTAGTTAACCCTGTATAGATAAAGTAGAAACAAATTTTCTCGGATAGATTTAGAAAACCTTGAGCCATGGTACCTGAAATTAAGAGATAAAGTTAGTAAGCATCCAGAAAAATATCCTAATTGGATGATTAAAGATAATTATTTATACAAACATTTGTCAGACAGAATACCACTTAAAACTAATATTTCCGAATGGAAATTACTTGTTCCGTTATCTCAAAGACGTACTATTCTTGAAAATAATCATAGCACTTCGACAGCCGCTCACCTTGGTTATTATAAAACTTTACATAGGTTAAAGGAAAACTTTTATTGGCCAAGAATGTGCAAAGATGTTTTAAATTTTGTCAAACGTTGTCATACGTGTAATAAGCAAAAGGCAAATAATGCAAGGAGATTTGGCCTGATGGGCGTACAAAGAAAGGTTACTTTTCCTTTCCAGTTAATTTCTTTAGATGTTATGGGACCATTTCCCATTAGTTCGAAACGTAACCGTTTCTTAATTGCGGCACAAGATTATTTTACTAAATATACAATGCTTAAGCCAGTCAGAAACGCAACGGCGCAAAACATAGTATCTTTCCTGGAACAAATATTTTTAACGTACGGTGTTCCTCATACTATTTTGTTAGACAACGCTACAGCCCATAAGGGGAAAGTTTTTCAAGAATTTGTTAAAAGCTATAAAATTCCTAATGTATTCTATAATCTAAAGTATTTTCCACAAAGTAACTCTGTTGAAAGATTGAATCGAGTAGTAGGTACAGCAATAAGATCTTTTATAAAAGAAAGCCATAAGACTTGGGATCAAAATATCCAACAGATCCAATATGCTATTAACACGTCTCAGCACGAGGTCACTGGTTTCTCACCAGCATTTTTAAATTTTGGTAGGACATTGCCTATAAATGGAGAATATTATGGTAAAAATAATTTAGATTTAAATATAAATGACAGTTCGAGATCAAATTATGCAGACGAGTTACGGAAATTACCAGAGATATATAGCAAGGTTCAACAAAGACTTGATAAAGCTTATGAGCGTGCGAAGAATTTTTATAACTTGCGCAGGCAAAATAAGGTTTTTTCTGAAGGTGAACGCGTTTGGAAAAAAAATTATGTTTTATCTGATGCTGGGAAAGATTTCTCTGCAAAGCTGGCTGAAAGGTATACACTTTGCACTGTAAAAAGGGTAATTTCAAATATATCATATGAATTGCAAGATTTAGCAGGGACCAGTCTAGGACGTTGGCATGTTTCTCAGTTAAAGCCATATTTTGGGTCTAATACACAGCTTGCAAACCTATATTGTACTACATAATATTACTACCTCTTTGATACAATGTAAAAAAAATATATTTAGTAATTAATATTTTCAATTTAATGGATTTATTTAATGTTTTGACAATATTCGCAGTCAAAATATTGTTCGCAACCAGTAGTGTTTTGAACACGGTATATTTTTTCGAGAGAGAAATTTTAGTATGCTCATAATAAATGAGATACAATTATCGTAAAGCGTTAGCAAATCGTTTGGATTTGAAGTTTAATTTTGGATTCGCTTTACATTTCTGTAGAAATACAATTGCAAAATTTTTTGGTTAGGTACGTTAACTACTTACCTATATGTATAATTTACTGACGGAAATTGTGTCGATAGACATGTCTTATTACCTAAATGGTAGCTGTTGATTTTTATAATCTATTTTGTGAGGATGCTATCAATTTATTAGAAGTATATAGCAGTATAGGATAATTTAGAATAGCAGTTTAGGATAATTAAATAGTAAGGTAGTTTAATTAAATAATCGCGATTTAGAATTAGTGGCCACTCTAATTTTAATTCACTCTAGATTTAGTTACTATAATTCACTCTAATTAGTTTAGTTAGTCTAGTTCAATTAGTTTAGCTTAGTGTAAAATATCATTAGATTTAATCTTAATTTTTAGGATAATGGATAAAAAATTCTATTTTGATCAAAGATCTATTATAGTTTTAATAATATTTAAGGTCTTAATAAAACCTTATTGAGCTAAGGTTTTGCCTAGAAATTTTATAGCACCCTGTACATAGTAGTTTGCTATAACTGTATGGTAATATTGAATTACAAGTATGATTCTGCAATTCATGTGGAATATTTTATAAATTGTTCTTGCGTTTGTTACAAGACAAACAGAAACTAATATGTTTCTTATTTAGAGATAATACACGAACCAGTGCAGGTGAATATCTGACAGTTTAGCGGCTTTTAAGACTACTTTCATAAATCGACATACACCCTTGATTACTTACCAAATTTTGGGTTAGTTATTTTTGTAGCGACTCTAATTTCTTTTTTTTTCGGCGACACTCCCTTCGTTCTCGTAGTGCCGGGTTTGCAAAAAGGGTGGGTTCTTTAGTTTGTCACTTAATCGAAATATTTTCAGAGTTGAAGCCCTGAAAAGGGGTGGATTTAAGTTAAGTTTTACTTTGTTTTTTAAAGAAGTCTGTGTCTTAATACTATTTTTTGACTTTGACTTAAATTCATAAATTTCCAGTGACATGATACAACATCATCAAAAAAAATATATATATATTCTTTTTCTTGTTCTTAATTCTTTACTTTAAACTTATCTTTATGATTTTTTTTTAAAAGGTGAAACTATTCTTTAGGTTAAGTTTCGTTGAACAAATTTTATTTTGTAGGTGAATAATTTGTGTTAAACGTTACAGAAAAAGAATTTACTTCTTACCTTTTCCTTTCTCAGATTTTCTGATATAAGTTTCCTAGACTCGATGGAGACACATATAAATTTCAGAGTTAGCGCTGCGCCATGTTAAACTGTTGATTATCGCAGGTTTGGTGGTTATCTAGAGAGGGAAAACACTTCCTAGAAGTTTTTCGTTCAATGTACCGGATTTGACAATTTTAGTAAATGGTCTGAAACCTATATTCAGGTGATGACTTTATGTTGGCCAATTTCAAAGATTATTGACTTTAAAGACGAGGCTATCTCCCACTTGATACGAGTTTGCGCACTTTTTAGTCAGTTTGTAACTTTACATCGTTCACAAACCCACATTTATCTCTATTGGTCAATGTAGGTTGTCGTCACTTAGCATGGCTTCATTTCATTATGGACTAGACCCAAGCTCATGACGGCTTGTATATATTATGAAATTTTTATTAGTCAAGGGACTGAGTGAGAGCAGGGGCTTCCAGTCAGAAAACAACAGCTTTCATGCAATCCTGTTGGAAGAATGGACATGGGGGTGTAATTTGGCTAGCCTTTGTAATCGAGGTTCCATTGGTGTTGGGTTACCAGGTTGAATTGCGCTACTGTGTTCCGTCTGAGCTCTCTCAGCGATGTTTTTTTTTTGACTTCGGTAGTCGTACTGTCACTCAGAGTACTCCCGCTATAAAGTAGAGTCTTCACAAGTATTTCAGTCCAGGGACGAACTGAAGTCAAGTGTTTAAATGTCCCATATGTTTGTTTTCACAAGTGCTCCAGTCCAGAGACGAACTGGGTGCCAAGTGTTTCAAGTCTCAAAAAAATCCTTTCGCTAGTACAGCAGTTTTAGGCGAACTGTTTGTCTGCGTTTAAATGCCTGCATTCCACAAGTCTATCTGAAAGAGGTGATCAGTTAGCAAGTGTTTTAAGCCTCATATTTGCTTTACAGCAGTTTAAAGGCGAACTGACTGTCCGCATTTCAATGCCTTATATTTTTGTTTAAACTATAAGTGATAGTTCTAAAATAAAGTCACTGTTTCAATTTATCACCCTGTAACTGGGTAAAATATTTAATAGTACATAAATACTATATTGTTTACATATGAAATAAAGATACTTTTATTGTAGGATATTAGCTAATCGAAACTTTTAGCTTATAAAATTTATCAGAATTATTAATTATACGCTGGGATATAAGTTTTATATCAGAAACTAAGAGTCTACATAAATGATTTCATATTAAATTGTTCTACGTGCCTCACAGTTCATTTAACAACTATCAAATTAAATGAATCAAGTCCATTTAATTTTTTTTCCAAGTGGGGGGAGATTTGTAACATTCCTTTTATTATAAAATAAAGAATGTCACAATTTCAATATGAAACGTCTAGTAACTAGGTATTTTTGCACATCCTGTATAATGTTGGTAGATTAAGTAAGAGTAAACCATATCCAGTGTACCATGTAACTTTAGATTTCTTCAAGTAAGCCTAAAATGTAAACACTTTGTACGATAAATATTTTATTAATTATTTACTTACCATTGCTGTGAACCAGTTACGTCGATGTATATCGTAATGTTATGTTTTCTAATCTGTATAACATCCTGGAGTAATTTGTTAACAGTTTATTATTTAATTATTATCATTTGTTGTATTAAGCTTTGTTTTGGCAAAAAGCAAGGTTAAGGTAACTGTCATAATAATCCAATTAGATTCGAACTATTGGAACAATGTGCTAAGATCTCGAACGAACATTTGACGGAAGTTTCATAGAAACCGAACCAATCAGATTTCAGAGTTTTTAGATCTTTGTAGGGTATAAAACCTACAGGAACCTAAATTCTAGCCCTTTTCGTTCTGATTTTGGTCGACTGAAGTATTTCCATATTACAGATTTAGTTATAGTGCGAAGCCACATTTTGAAAATAAATCTGAATTTATTGAAGTCATCAATATATATGGAGGTAATATATTTGATTAAGTAAGATTATTATCGATAGTAGATTTCATTTTAAACTATATTGTATGTTAATTTTTGAAACTAAGAATATAAAAATACCTAACCTGATCTTGATCTTTGCTAAAGCACATGCTAATTATTTTTTATTTTCTTTGTCATTTTCTCAACTTTAGAGGCCAATTAAATTAACAATCAATTAAATAAATTAACAATTAATTAAATGAATAATTATATGAACATTTAAATGAATAATTATATGAACATTTAAATGAACAATTAGAAGAATCAAAATTGAAATAAGAAGGCCATTCTAAAGCTTTGAAATCTAGTTTGTAAGCGGCACTATCCAGGTACGACAGGAAAGCTGCTGTTCTCGAAGCACTGCTTTGAAAATCCAGATTGTAGCGGCCCTAGTCCAGGTACGACAGGAAAGCTGCCCATCTCGGAGTCATCTCCAACGTTAACAACGGATGAACTTGTCAACTGCTTCAATTCCACCTCTGTATGTCAACTTCAATTCCACATCTGTGTATCAACTGGTGGGCAAGTTAATAAACTGTGTTTATTTTTTATGTATGTATTTTATTTCACTTTTTGACTTCAGCAAAATTTATCATCCTCCTACAGGGGTAAAAAGGCAAACCGAACAGAACATTCTGTAGGTGGCGCCCAATTATAACATCATTTTAAACAGTTTGCTAGTCAAGAACCCACGACTATAAAAAAGTGCCCCGACTAAAAGAGCAGCCGTCCGCAACATTGTACATTTATCGTTGTAACAAACGATAGGTAACAAGGTTTATCGTTCGCCACAGTCATCTTGAAGACGGGTTTTTCCCAGGCCTAACATCGCGCAACATCCACTTTTGGAAGTTTATTAAAACTTTCTGGCGCCCAAAAATCACACCGCTACGTACATTACGCCTGTTTTCTCCCGCGAGTATATCCTGGATTGGATTTTCGAACCCATACGACGCCCTGAGCTAGCATAGCTACCGGACAACGCTAAACGTCTCTCTTAGTGCCATTTACGACATTATTGTGCATCGAAAACCGCATCCAACAGCCGCAAAATAAAGAGAGAGCGTTTACAACCTCGCTTTACACAAAAAGAACGGTCGAGGGAAGGAGAGATCCACAGCAAGTACAAAAATCTTTGCAGGTTTTAATTTAAACAAGTAAGAAAACAGAAAATGATTCAACATTTTTAATTTCCAAATATCAATCCTAGAAATAAATATTAGTAAGGTAGGTGCTGGCTCTCTGTGCTACCATACCGTATTTCTTATTAAATCATTAAATAATAATCTACATTTTGCAAAGATTTTTTTCTTGCAAAGCGGCTTAAACTGATACACGTGTCAATGCGGTGATCTGTCACTACGTTTGACACCTTTGACTTTGGCAGAATATACTTAACGTCGCGGCTGACAGAAGGTTAGTGACGGCGATAAATAAGGATTTAATATAGTGTTGAAAAAAAAATTGTTTTGACTGTATAAATAAATTTGGAATGTTTTTGAATGGTGATTTCGTTAATTCTTATTTTTCCCTATCCCCTCTTAAAATATTTGTACTGTCTTGTATAAATTTCGCATTGCTTCTTAAAATGATCCATTTTTTACACTCATTTAATCAATTTATATTACTGAGTAAACAAACACTGTAAGAAAACACATGTGGACTATTACTTGTACACATTCCTTTTTTAAAATTATCAGTACTAAACATGTATCTTTATTTTTGTGGAAATATATTTTATAATTTGTTAAACTGTTTTTTTGTATTAATTTAAACATGAAATTTTCAGATCATTTTATGAAATTAACTAGAAAAAATAGAGAAAGATTTGGCCATTTTGTGTTACCAGTATCATTGTTATCATTCTAGTCGGACCAAATTGAATAGTTTATAAGCCAACTATAGTAGTAGTATAGTATAGTCTTTGATTATTTGAAGTAAATTAACCAAGCTATCAAACTAGCCAGTTAGTTTACAAACTAACCAAGTGTGCACTTTAGTCGTAACATATATAACAAAATATTAACATATTTTAAAAGTATAGAATTGTATTTCTCCAAATAGGAATTTCCTAAAAGAAAATGAAGGAATGTTTACAGTCAGTATACAGTGTTTTCTAAAAGTAACGAATAAATAAATTAATTTTGAAATTGAGGAGTTTTCGAATAAATCCCCTGTCACATCGATTTTGTTTTTAAAAAAAGGCACTTTTTGACATACAACCCATATTTGTGAGGTCATCGTTGTTCGAGATAGGATGTCATCGACAATTTTTTAAATAAGAACTCCCAATTTTGACCATGCCATTTGAAAGAGCGTGTTATTCTACATACATAGTACATACATCATGAAAAATTATGGTGTTACATAACAAAAATTTCAAGAAAATAATGTTTGAAGATTTTAAAATTTAATTTTCACAATACTGAAAATGATAATGATTATGTAAAAAATCGACTAAATTAAATGTTCAAATTGTGCACCGTTGGCTGCTTGACAGTAGCCAAGACGATTAATAAATTCTTTTTGGACATTATCAATAACTTCAGGAGGTATACGATGTATCTCGTGACGAATTCTTGCTTTTTAATCTTCTAAATTAACCGGTCTAGTAACGTATACTTTGCTTTTTAAGTATCCCCAGAAGAAATAATCTAGGGGTGTCAAATCAGGCGATCTGGATGGCCATTCAATTGGCCCCCTTCTCCCTATCCAACGATTCGGGAACAGCTCATCTAAATAAGCACGGACAGGTGTTGCATAATGGGGAGGTGCACCATCTTGTTGAAAGAAAATGTCATTTCTTGGAAGATCATGTCCCTCTATATTTGGATAAAAAGTTATTAGTTCAGCAATGAGGTCGTATCGAAGAAAATCCAAATATCTTGCACCAGTTAGGTTGATGTCAAAGAAATAGGGACCCAGAATTCTTCGGTCGACTATGCCGCACCACACATTTACTTTCTGGGGACTTTCAGTGTGATACTCCATCATCCATCGGGGATTCTCGGTAGCCCAATAATGGCAGTTTTGCCTATTGACATGGCCGTTCAAAGCAAACGTAGCCTCGTCAGAAAAAATTACGTTTTTTACGAAATTATTATTATTGCATAGCTCTTGCATTTGCTCGCAGAATTGATTTCGCCGATCAAAGTCGTCTTCAGATTACTCATGCACAAGGCATATCTTATAAGGATGATACTTTGCCTTTGTCATAATTTTGTGAACTGTGGACGCTGCCATATTGAAATCAAAAGCTAATTGGTTAAGTGTTGAGTGATGATTTTCTTGTATTGCCAACACAACATTAAGCTCATCATCTACTGATTTTGACGGTCGACCAGATTTAGGAAGATCACATGTCCAAAGTTACGGCATTAAGACTCATTATTGCTTACCATGCTTTGACTAATGGGATGTCGCGCGCCGTTATTTTATTGGCGAACGGTGGCCTTGTATGGATTAGGATCGAGCGGTATTATCGCTCTTTATCCTTCACCATCTCTGTAGACCTGGGCGGCCTCGTAGAGGTGGGTTCCCTTCTCCGGTCAGCCTCGACCGCTGTTGCGGCCGATGCTGTCGGCTCGAGGAACCTCCTCCTGCCCTGGCTGACCCCCGCCGGCAGGGGGGCCTCTTCTGGCGCTCTTCGTGTCTTCTAGGTTCTTTCTTCGCCGGCCGTCCTAAACCCCCGGGGGTGGTCTTTGTTGGGAGTGGGTTTTTGTGAGTGGCTTGTAGCCATAGGATGCTCTTCTTCCCGAGCC
Source organism: Monochamus saltuarius (assembly GCA_025584915.1). Classification (NCBI taxonomy): domain Eukaryota; kingdom Metazoa; phylum Arthropoda; class Insecta; order Coleoptera; family Cerambycidae; genus Monochamus; species Monochamus saltuarius. The sequence continues at coordinate 40,012,499 of CM046723.1, forward strand.
TGTTACGGTTCGGGAGATGCGAGCGCTAGGTAAGGATAGTGTTTGGGTTTGGGTTGTCTATGTTCTCGTCTTCTTCTTGGTGGTCTTCTTGGTCTTGGTTTCTTCTTGTCCTGAAACAGAAAAGATTAGCGGGGGAGAGGGGGGTTGGTGTTTTGTCAGGGAGGAAGGTCAAGGAATTGGTGTTTTGGACGTTTGTGTTTGTCTGTCGGGGCGGGGGCGTAGTCGACGGCTTGCCTAAGCAGGGTGTTGTCGTGGTCTGTGGCTTTGTTAATAGTTTTTTGTGCGTGTGTGTGTATGGTATGTGTTAGGTCGGTGTAGTCTAGGTCTCGTTTTATGTCTGTGTTTCTGAAATACCAAGGCGCAGCGACGGCTGTGCGTAAGGCTATGTTTTCTACAGCCTGTAGTCTTTTAATATGGCTTTTTGCCGCATAGCTCCATGCCGCGGAGCCGTACGTTAGCTGCGCTTGAAGCACCACCTTGATTAGGGTGCGCTTATTCCTTAGACTAAGGGTGTTACCACCCTTGAGTAAGGGATAAAGCCTCGCCCTGGTGATTTTTCCACGCGCTACCGTCTCCGTGATATGGGCTTTCCAAGTAAGTCGCTGGTCCATCGTCACGCCTAGGTATCTCGTTTGTCTTTGCCACGGGATGGGTTCTTGGAAGAGGGTAGGATTGTCAAGGACGTGGTTTCGGGGGAGGCGTCTTCGGGTGAAAAGGACAGCGGAGCTTTTATCGGGATTAATTTTGACTTTCCACCTGTTGCACCAGGTTTCGAGTTGGTCGAGGAGGACTGGAGTGTGTTTAGGGTGTGGTTAAGATTTGTGGCTTGTGTGGTCAGTGTAATGTCGTCGGCGTAAAGGTAAGTGTTTGTGTGGGGAGGGTGCGGTATGTCACTGTTATGTATGGTGTAAAGGTGAGGAGAGAGGACGGTGCCTTGTGGGACACCGGCCTCCATGGTGCGGATAGAAGATAGGGTGTCTTGGATGCGGATTTGGAATTTGCGGTGGTGTAGGTAGGATTTGGTCAGTTTGACGTAGGAAATAGGATAGCGGTTTGTTAGCATTTTCATCAGTAGGCCTTCATGCCAGACCGTGTCAAAGGCTTTTGCGGCATCCAAGAAAACAGCTCCAGTGAACTGTTTCCTGTTGAAGGCCGCCGTGATGTGCTCGGTAAGTCTTAGGATTTGGAGTTCGGTCGAGTGACCGGGACGGAAGGCGAACTGCTCGTCGGGGATGACTTGCAGTTCATGGGATTTGGTTTTAAGAGTAGGCTAATGGGCCGGTAGTTAGAAGGGAATTTGTGGTCTTTTTTAGGTTTAGGGATAAGGATGACGTGAGCGGTTTTCCAGCACTTTGGAAAATGCCTCAGTCTTAGGATGGCGTTTGTGATATTTAGGAGGGCTGTGAAGGGTTTGCGGGGTAGGTGTTTTAGTGTGTGGTTTTGAATGTGGTCTGGTCCAGGAGCCTTTCGGTTTCGGAGGTGTTTAATGATATGTCGTAGTTCGTCAGGGGTGGCGGGTGGTATTGTGTCATTGTCTAGCGCTCCGTCGATGCGTCGGGCCGCACGCTCGACCTCGCGTTCGAATTCCTCGTCCTCGTCAGGCAACTGGGGTGGTCTACACTGCAGTTCCAGGCTGTCGGCAAAAGCCTCGGCCTTTTCCTGGTTCGTGTATACCACCCCCCTGTTGCCGTGGATTGGAGGAATTTCCCGGCGGGGCGGTAGGCGTAGGGCCCTCTGCACTTTCCAGAGGCTATTGTCTTGCGGGTCCAGCGACTCCAAGTGTTCAGCCCATCTGTCCTGGGCCAGCTCATTTAGAGCCGCTTTCACGCGTCTGTTCTGTATGTTGTAGTCGTGTCTGTGTTGGGGAGGCGTGTGCGATAGGCAAGCCGTTTTAGTCTGCGTCTGTCTGTTATTAGTTGTCTTATGTCAGGGGAAGGATGCCGGTGGGGTTTGGGTGTTTAGGGACTAGGATTTCTGTGGTGGCCAGGGATAGGGCGTGTTTTATGTCAGTGGCAAGGGATAAGACTGCCGCCTCCAGGTCTTGGGTGGTTTCAATAACTGGTAGCGCTGTGTTCCTTTGCATTTCTGCTCGGAACCGCTCCCAGTCAGTGAACCTCCTAGTGAAGGTGCCTAGATTTCTTTGTCTCTGTCCAAAATCCAATAAAATCGGATTATGATCAGAAGACCCTTCGTCTATGGCAGAAATCTGTGCTCTTAGCGGCACGGATTTGAGGATAGCTATGTCTAGGACATCGGGTAGGGCTATGGGTCCGTAGAAGGTAGGTTCTGTAGGGCCTAGGATTTGGATGTTGGGGTTTAGGTCAAGGAGATTCAGCAGAACACGACCTCCTGCGGTCGTGGTTCTGCTGTGCCATACGAGGAGACTTCGCGTTGAAGTCTCCTAAAGCAATGGTTTGTGGCCAGGATAGGATAAGGTCGAGGTCTTCGTCTAGGATAGGTTGTCTAGGTTTGTTATAACAGGACACCACCGCAACATTACCATGCCGCAGCGATCTCATCATTATCGCCACGGCCTCGATGTTTTGAGTTTGGATCTGTTGCAGTGGATAGTGGTCGATGCACTTCTTGATCGCGAGTGCAACACCACCCCCGTTATGGTCTCTGTCACGTCTGTATATGTCATAGTCGGGAATGGATATTCGGGATATCTCGTCGAGTTTGGTTTCCTGGATGGCCATCACGTCTATTTCTAGACGATTAAGGATGTCCACCAGTTCCAACTTTCTACCCCGCAACCCGTTAAGGTTCCAGGAAGAAATTCTCAGCGAGGGAACGGGATGGGAGTTGGGGTAGGATGATGTACAGCCATTTAAGCAAACAGTTTTTGCATGCTTGACATAAAGGCTGTCATCTGGTTGCAGAAGTCCTGCAGACGCGCTGTTGTGTCTAACAGGGCCGCTGCCCCGGTTGAGAGGATTTTGGGATGGGGGTGAGTGGGGTTTCTGGGTGTTTGTCTGGGGTTTTGTTGGCTTTGGCTGGTTTGTCTTTTTCGTCGCGTTTGCGTACGTCAGTCCGGGGTTCGGTGAGCGGGGTAGGAGCTTGGGTGGGGTGGTTTGTGTTTTTTGTGTGTTTGGTGTGTTCGTGTTTTGTGTGGTCGGTTTGCTACTTTTAGGGTACTGAGGGCACCCTTTGTAGCTTGCAGGGTGAGGCCCTGCGCAGTTGGCGCACTTGGCAGGCGTATCACGTGCTTTTTTGCACTCAAATGTCGCATGGTTTTCGCCGCATTTCACGCACTTAGGCGCCGCCGTGCATCTGGATTGGCCGTGGCCAAACCTTTGGCATCGGTGGCACTGCGTGGCAGAAACCGGCTTATTCTGTGGTTCTACCTAACAAGTACTTGGCAGCAGTGCTTCAAGTCTAAAATTTTGTCCTGGTCCAAAGGAACCTGAACTTGGACCAGGGCATTTCGCGCTTGTTCTGACGGCCTGTCATGCGGTGCACAACTGCGTTCGGAAAGCCTTGTCTTTCGAGGTCGATGGGATGTCGATCAGGATGAGTTTCATTGAACAATTTAACTTCTTCTACTACTACTTCTTTTTGGGTGCGCATTCTGTTTCCAAATCCAATCATGCAAAGAATTTCAATTCGTTCTAGTTCAGTTAATTTAACAATTTTTTTATAAAATGAAAAAGTTACTACTCAATAAACACTTCAAACGCACTGCTTTTGCCAAACAAAAGATAAGAACTAAATAAATAACTATTTAATAAAGTACGATTTCAAGTTTTTATCTGACAAATGTGGGTCGTATGTCAAAATGTGCCTTTTTTAAAAACAAAATTGACGTGCCAGGGGATTTTTCGAAAACTTCTCAATTTCAAAAATAATGAATTTAACTATTACTTTTCGAAAGCACTGTATAATAATATAATAAGTGCTGACAAATGGGTCTGGTCGAGAAGTTAAGTCATCTGCTCAAAGAACTTTATAAGATTTTTGATTTGATTAAGTATACAAGTGCAATTCAGCCTCGCTGTTGTTATATTGCGCGACATCAACTTCTTCAAATTTTATTGATTAAGAAATAGATTATTGTAACTAAAAGTAAATAGCAGAAGTAGTAAACATTGCATTTAGTTTTATTTTTTTTTAAATGTAATTTTTAGTACTGTAACATCCCAAAACACTTAACAAGTACAGACAGCAGCTCGAAAAGAAAAAAATATATTAAATTTATCAAATCCATGCATAGTTGCAGATAACTTAGTATACTTCACTAACTGTATTAAAAAAACAATATGAAATTATTATAAAAATGTTACCAGTAACCAAATAAGAAAGGGTTACTATCCGCAAATGATATATCAGAATATGAATTGTGAAGCAGGGTTCATTTTCCTGGCATTTGATGCACTAAAATTGAAAGTACAAGAGTCACATCAGGCTAATAAACTGGTATATGTTACTTCTATTAGATGAGATCTATACTAAAAAAACAAGAATTGGACATTGATGGTATTACATCAGCCGAAATAAGTTTCTCAACACTTATAATAATAACACATTACTTACCTACTTACTGTTGTGCACATCACAGGAAATGCAGACAGTCATTATTTTTAATAAAACTTTTAAAAATCAACCCAGTAATTTATATTGCAGCAGGCCTCACAAATGGTAGCACCAGGCCTGTTTGTAGACTTTGCTGTAGTTTTATGCGAGCCTACAGTACCTACCCTTAATTTTAATATTAGTGTCAAAAAGTTCTGTTAATTTTTTATTAGCCATGTACATTTAACATCAATTAGTTGTTTTTCGTTTAGGCCAGTGATTCCCAAAGTGGTCTGTATAGACCCCCAGGGGTCTACGTCGGCGAAAAAAAAATTTGGGGGTCCATGAAAATGGGGGTCCACGATGGTGGATCTCAATATACACTGATAGTACCTATTTACTGACATCATACTATCTTATAATATAAAGATTAAGACATAATTTATAAAAGTACCTATGAAGTAAAAAATTTATTATATATTTATAAAATTGTGTAAGTTATAGGATGTAGCCATTCGCTTTGTGGTCGCAATAGATTTTAAACTTGTAAAAACCTGCACATAATGATATACCAGTATCAATCAATCAAAGTACCATATCGTCGTCGTTCTTGCTAAACCTCGTATCTCAAAATTATTCAAATTTGAGATACGCGGTTTATACATAGATCAGTGGTTACCGCATCAGATCATATACAACTCGTATCTTGATTGCATTTAAATTTAGTGCCAAATAACTAAGAATCTATAACGTGTATCTTAGCCCTATATATTTTGAACATGCTATACCTCGTATAAATTTAGGGAGCCAACGCGTATCTAATGCCATCATATTTTCATACATAATTCAATTAATAAATGTATAAATTAACATGTGTTTTTACTTTAAGGTTCTAACACTAAACTTCACTACAGTTAGAAATTTACAAAAAATCAATATCAGGTAAAAAAACATGGCAAGGGGTCTACCACACAAAAAAGTTTGGGAACCTCTGGTTTATGCGAACAGTTTCAAAGATACAGGAGGCGCCAGAGTTCCTACCAACAAAAAAAAAAAATCGGGGGCGTCCCGACGCCGACGGCGATTTCTGGACCGTCACAGTGATGCGCCTAGAAAATTGAAGCAATTAACAATCCCCAAAAGCTGGCTTTTACGGACCATCACTATCGCTTTTAGTTTAAGTGAATCACCCTGAATATAGAAAATGAGATTCTCATAAAAAAGATTTAAGTGGAATGAATTGCCAGTTGAATTTATTCCACTGAACTCGAGAATCAAGAGCCTCTGTTCAAATACGACAAACATATTTAATTTATTTATTTAAACATTTAGGGACACAAACACGCCGGGCGTAGCCAGGATTTAGTTTTGGGGGGGGGGTTTGGTTTGAAGTAAATAAGACAACAAAAATATACTTACATGAAATTTAATATCTATATATTCATCGGAAAAATTACGACATAGGTATTTATAAAGAAAGTTCCTAACTTTAAATGAAATGGTTAAATTAATTTCGTTCCTCTGCGCTAAATCTAAAACCATTAAAGAAGAAATTTTCGGCTTTTTCTTTTAAATATATCCACTACTTCATCTGCATGAATTTCTGTTCCATAGTGAATGTTTATGAGAGCCAAACCATTAAGTCTGTTTTCACTTGTAGTGTTTCGTAGATAGATTTTCAGTCTTCTTAGGCTGGAGAAAGACTTTCTGGGGTAGCAGTGGATACAGGAATGGTAGCCAAGATTTGTAGTAATGTGTAAATATTATGATAAAGGTTATTATCGCACATATCTAGGCATTCCAAACTAGATTTTGGGGTAGGCGAGATACTTGTCATCGCTGTTTTCCATACTTCAAGTTGAATGCAGTTATGTTTGTAGTCCGGTTATAGTTCGGCTGCAACTGCGTCTGCCTCTCGTCAAAAGATGGCGCTAGGCGCTACTATATATATATATATATTCAAATGTAATAATTTAACTCTCTTTCACTCCTCGTATTTTTCGCTATAATATTAGGTAATATTTTGCTTATTTCGGGGGGGTTTGGACCCCCAAACCTCCCCCCTTGGCTACGCCCGTGCACACAAACGGGATAAACCCTTAAACAGCATCCACAGATAAACATAACCTAACATCGTATCATACTTAAACAATTTTATAACCTTAAAAATAACTTTTTTAATTTAAATTTTAGTGAGATAACAGAAATCATAAAAAAATCCATATCAGAACAAAAATTATTAGACAAAGGCATCATTCTACAAATGGGTGAATTGCTCGTATAATTAGTTTTTCTAAAAGGTAAATTAAATAGCTCATGATGTCTTAACAAGTTATTAGGTACATTCAAGTTTATTACGAATAAGAGATCAGGCAGTTAATATTATTATTTAATATTTTATGTAAAATTAATATGTCATTTATAACTCGACGTTTCTCAAGAGATATAAGATTAAAATGTTTTCTAGCATCATTATAATTACTATTTAAAATGGTGAAATTAGTTTTAAAAGATAAAAATCTGATAAATTTATTCTGTAAACTCTCCAAACGGTTAATGTAAACATTGTACTGGGGATTCCAAACTGATGAAGCAACATTTAATTTACTAAATACATGTGCATAGTATAGCTGAATAATTGGATTAATGTGATGAAAATCTTTACATTTACGAAGTATGAAGCCTAGCATTTTTGATGCGCTAGAAATAATCGAATTAATATGATCACAAAAAAACTAACTTGGAATCAAACATAACACCGAGATCTCTTATCGTATTGACTCTGTTTAAATTTGAATCAGAAACATTATAATCATATATGTACAAGAGGAATAGTGTAACATTTGGACATGGGCGTATCTATGATTTTGTCTTGGAGGGGGTAATGTTGTAAAGAATTATAACATCAACAGACTAAAGAAGTAAACATAAATAAAGACTTTTATTAAATAACTGAAGTTAATATCAAATATCAATAATGAAATATAAATTAAAAATATATGCAATACAGAAGTATTATAAAAATAAAAGATTCATCAATTAAATTAATTTTTCAATTTTTTTTGCTTGCATATCTATTAATAATATTTGAAATGTCTAACCTAATATCTCTATGTATATGTAGAAGAGCAAGACCCACCAAACGGTATTGTCCCATGGTGGAACGCAACCGTTTCAGTGATGAAAAACTTATCTCTGCCGACGCTACGCTAATTGGCAGTGTTACTAAAATTTTAAGACATTTCTTAATCGTGGGAAATATGTTATCATCACAGGAGATGTACGCTGCAAATGCTGTATCAACATTTTTTGCCGAATTTTTCGCAAATTCTTGCCACAAATCAATTTCTGACTGCATTTTTATATAGGTAGGGTAGTTCCTCGGAAATATTTAAAACTTTGCTTAAGTATTTAAGAGGCTCGTGTAAATCAGTTTTTCTTTTGTCATGGCAAAATAAAGGCACCATAATATTTAGGTCGTATAAACTTAGAGACTCTTCATTAAAGCGAAATAAGAGGTCTTCTGTTACGTTTTCCAGAATAGGATTGTACACAGCGATTCTGAAATAATCCTCGACATTTTTTGCATTGACATTACATCTGTTTGTTTGTCTATGTGTTAACCGCGGCATTATTATTTCCATACCTATTTTATTATGTACGTCTACAATTTCGTTGTAAATAATGTTGAAGAATGTTTCAGAATTAGTTCGCCTCTCTTTCAAAATTGTTATAATGTTTTGAATTATCACATTTGCGTAATGTTTATCGATTGATTTTGTTTGCAACAGTTTACTCAAACTAACTAATCCTAAAATATCAGATAGGCACCAGACAGCAACAACAAAGTTCGATGAAGTTATCGAATGTATTAAGCAATCTGCTTTTGAAGATGTTTCGCATTCCTTCCACTTAGAAATTACAGTTAATAAATCTATAATGTTAAATAAATTTATTTTAAATATTAAAACAGACTCATGCCTCTCAACCCATCTAGTTTCACATAGAGATTTAAGCTGAGCATTTATTTTTTGTTTTAAAACAAAATTTCTTTTTGCAGATGCCTTAAAAAATGCTATAACTTCCTTCATCGTTCCAACTGCATTTCTGATTGCTTGCACATTTGAACTTTTACCCAATGATATATTTAGCAGATGGTTACTACAAGGGCATTTTAATGCATTACGCAACATTTTTTTGAGTTCTACAACTGCACCTTTGTGTTCACCTAGCATTAGATTGCACGTATCTGTTCCAATACCAACGCAGTTGTTGAGATCAAAATTATATATTTTTTAAAAGTTTACTACGGTTTCAGCCAACATTTTTCCTGTTAATGCTGGTTCCATTGTCGTCTCATCAAAATTAGATTTGTGGCAATCTATAAATCCCACAAAGTCTTCGTAAATCGCATTTTCATGTAAATAACGAATTATAATTGACATTTGAGAAGAGTGGCTAATATCTGTCGTTTCATCGAATAATATACTATAAAAAACATTTTTTCTTATTTTAACTAAAATGTTTTCAAGAATTTCTTCACCACAACACTGAATAAGTTCATTTTGAGTTACACTGCTAATATACGTAGCGTTTGCACGAGAATTTTGTAAATGTTTTTTAAGGACTTCATCGCCACTAGCAACTCGAAAACGAATTAATTCGCGGAAGTTACCATCATTACTAATTACAGAATCATCTTCATTTTCTGATTCATGTCTTAAATGCAAGCTTCCACTGTCCCTGTGACCTCTTATTGGAATATTTTGCTTTCCTAGATAAAGTAGAGTTTCGATTATTGGAACTAGTCTTTCCCTATTTTCTAAGGCCTGTTTTTTTCGATTTAAATCTATTAAGTTTCTAACATCCATTTCAGGGTTTTCATAAATTTTTAAAAATGACAGAGCATCATTTAGAGATTCTTTATGATAAATATTCTGATCATGGCTAACTAAATCACCGTCTTTTCCAAAAAGCTTTGAATATTTTTGCAGAGGTGTTTTTACTAATTTGTGTAAAACTGTAGATTTATGTATACCTCCTTGTTTTGTAAACACTACGCAGTATTTACAAAAAAGAGTCCCTGTAATTGTAGAGAATATGTTAGCCAAATAAAATTATCGAAATGTTTCTTCGACAAATAACATTTGATGTCCTTCTGACTTTTTTTATGAATAGAATGGGGAAATAGAAAGTTTTCGCCGGGGACGAAAGCATATTTAAAAATATTGCATTTTTCTAAATCAGATATATTTTCTGCATTTACATAAGCAGCAACATCGACTGTAGTGGTTTTACCGCTAAAAGTAGCACATCCCTCTGGCGCAGTATTATTTCTTGTTAGATTTTGATTGTGATTATGATTATATTCTGAACTTGGACCCGCTACTTGAGCTTCGGAGTAGTAGGTTGAATTTTGGGAATGCTCTAATTCTTTATTTGGTTTTTCTAAGTTGGATTTTTTGAAAAGAAAACTTTCGAGAGTGGTTTGTTTCCTTTTACTCATTTTTTATTTTTACCGCAGCGACCTTTAAAACAATGAAAATACTAAAATAACATTTTTTAAAAACTCAAGATGTTTTACCTGTTTTTATTACAAATTTAGTCAAAATTATCAGCTTAACACATGTAATGTCCGAAACTCCGAAATGTACTAAAACCTGGAACCAGCACTACAAACAAGTATGCACCTGCAAGCTTCTATGATTTCTGGTCTGGATGTGGAGCGCGGTATCGCTCGATTGCCGCGATTTCGTCTTCTGCGTTGCAATCGCACACGTACACGCGATTAAAAAATGGCAAGCAACGGAAGCACGAAGCATGTCAAATCCGAAGAATCGAGCAAAATTACAGAACTTGGGCTTGAAAGTCACATTAGTAAACGCTAAATATTACTTATAGAGATATTATTTATTACACAATTTAATAATGTTTGCATGCGATTATCAAATAATTCGAATTACAAATACTTTATCCCTTACATGAAAAATTATAAGGTAATATATTTCATTTCAGTAAGCTTCTTGGGGGGGGGGGGGTAATTACCCCCATTACCCCCCCCATGGATATGCCCTTGCATTTGGAAAAATTGAAAAACAGAGAATGCTCCTCACAGTAGCTATAAAGGTTGTTTATGTCAGATTGTAAAAGCAGGCAATCTTGTATAGATTCGTTTCTAGAGTAAACTTTAAGATCATCAGCGTACAGCAGAAATTTGCAGTGTCTACAACAATTTTTTATATTATTTATATAAATAATAAATAGTAATGGCCCCAGATGGGAACCCTGCGGGACACCTGAGGACGTTCTAAATAATGTAGACCTGCAATTATTTACCACCACAAACTGAGATCTATTTTTTAAATAGGATTCAATCTATCGCAAAAGTGTTCCATGCACACCGACATCAGCAAGTCTAATTAAAAGAATATCATGATCTATCTTATCAAATGCCTTACTGAAATCGGTGTAAATAGTGTCCACTTGACAAAAGTCGTCCAAGCTACTATGTAGATACTCCGAGTAGGTTAATAAGTTAGTCTCAATTGATTTATTTTTTAAAAAACCATGTTGCTCCGGAATAATGAGGCTTTTAGTTAAATTAAATAAATAATCATAAATAATCCGCTCCAACAATTTTGCAAAAACTGATAATATGCTTATAGGTCGGTAATTATTAATTAAATTCCTTTTACCTGACTTGAATATAGGAACTACTGCAGCTATTTTCCAGACACATGGAAATTTACCTGAAGAAAGAGACTGATTATAAAGCAAGGTGAGGGGAATGCATAGGGTGGAACAACATTTTTCTAAAAATATACTAGGTATGTCATCAGGACCAGAACCTTTCGTTGGCTCCACATTTTCCAAAGCAAGCAATACTTCTTCCTCAGACAAATATATAGAACTCAAGCAATTTTGTGGATAAAAATTAATGGATTGTATATTGTCTCTAACAGAATCATTATGAACAAAAACACTTTCAAAAAATGTAGAAAAGAGTTTACAAATTTCTTGCGATTGCTTGTGTGTGCTAATGGGGCCGGATTCTGATTATTCAATTTGCCACAAATTGAATGATTTTGAGTTTAGTGAACCTTTTACAGAATCGCGCCATTCGATACTATACAGGGTGTTTCAAAACAAAGACGTGAAGAAAATTTTAGTGGGTTTTTCCTTGTTAAAAATAAAAGGTAGTTTGTTATATAAACGTTGGGTCACAAGTCAACCATTAGGAGATATCGCGTTGCAAAGAAACGAAAAGCGTGGGAATGGTAAAATTTTGTAGGGTGTTACCATCATCAAAAGACACTTGTGACATATTTTTCACTTTATGAACATAATTGTAAAGGGTTGAAATAAACTAACCCTTTCATTTTTAACTATACTTTCAAAAAACTTCCTGAACGACGTAGAAAAAATAAATTAAGTTAAGCCGATTCATTTAGAAACTTTTTCTCATATTTTTGATAAAATTAACCGTTTCGACGTTAAAAATTAAATGCAAAGTATTGCACGTCGGGAAGAGGCAGTTTTACTACACCCATTATTAGGAAAAACTAGTTGGCTGCTGGCAAATGGTTTGTACTATTTTAACATTTTAAGAGTGGTTTACGGGATAATTTGCATTTCGTTGTGTGATGTGTTTGATTGCGGAGTACGTTGGGATTCAATACTAAGTTAATACAACAAAATGGTTATTTTCACAAATGCTGAAGTGACAGACATGCACTTTATGTACGGGGGCAAATGGAAATTCCTTACATGCTTGTCACCTTCATGCAGAAGCCTATCCTATTTGTAGAATTCCTCATCACAGTATGTATATTTGCTAAGCTTCATCGAAGGCTATGTGAATCCGGAAAAATCAACAAAAGAAGTTTTAATACAGGCCGAGATCGGGAAGTACAAACCATTTGCTATCTGTCAAAGCAACAATGGAAACATCCGGAAATTGACAGCAGCCAACTAGTTTTTCCTAATAATGCGTGTAGTAAAACTGCCTCTTTCCGACGTGCAATACTTTACATTTTAGTTTTTAACGTCGAAACAGTTAATTTTATCAAAAAAATATAAGAGAGAAAAAAGTTTCTAAATGAATCGGCTTAACTTAACTTATTTTTTTCTACGTCGGTAAGGAAGTTTTTTGAAAGTACATATAGTTAAAAAAAACTGCAACGGGTAGTTTATTTCAACCCTTTTTCCATTATTTTCAAAAGTAAAAATATGTCACGAGTGTCTTTCTATGACCACTGCCTATTGCTCCTAGTGTTTCTGGAGGGCAATTCTGAGCTTCAGTTGTTGTCTCTTGAACAGGAGTAGGCAAGCCTGATAATGATGGAAATGAAACATTGTTACCTCATTGTCCCTGAGTAACTCGTATAGGTGTTCGGGGCAGACCGCCTCCGATTGTCGTACCCTGCATGTTTTGGCCAACTATCCTCCTGGTTCTCTGGTTGTAAGAGGAGAATTATCCTGTTCCATGATGATATACAGGACCAAGCCTCTAGTTGGGCGCCAAGTTGCAATGGAACTCTTGGAGGGGAGTTGGAATTAAACAGACTCTCCGGGTTGAACAGGTTTAATATGGTTTTCAAAAAAAGTCATATAAAATACGACATGTGTTACACACAAATTTGCTATAATAAATAAGTTTGACCAACAGGTGGTGTTTTAATTATTTCAACGTACCTAAAATACCACAGGCGAAATATGAATAATTCTTAAGATTTTTCAATTACAACCACAAGTGGGATCTAAGAGAACTTTGTACAATATGCTAGTAAAATTAACTGCATCTTCAATCAGAGCTTGGCATAAAATAGTAAAAACCTAATTAAAAAAAGCATTCGCTTATCAGTAGTGTTTTTGTGCTCCCTCGTAGTCGACGCGTTTAAATTCAAAATATATAGGTATGAACAAACAATAATTGTGGGTGGCCTACCCTCAAGAAGAATAGTCACAACTAAATGATAGTCAAATCTAGGCAACCCGAAATATATTTAAGTGGTAAAATGTTTAATCTAAATTTAACTAAATAAAACAACTAATATTTATATCTGACAGCAGACAGGACAGTGACAAGACAAACAACTGATGAAAAATTGTGTTTTGTTACAACTTCCACGAAATTTTACCATTCCCACGCTTTTCTTTTCCGAGAAAAACAATAAAAACACTCTTTTTCCGCCATCTTTGCAACGCGATATCTCCCTAATAGTTGACTTGTGACCCAACGTTTATATAACAAACTACCTACTTATTTTCAACAAGGAATCACCCCAGAAATTTTTCTCGTTGTTTTGAAACACCCTGTTAAGAAACGGAATCCGAACCCTGTAATTTTAAATCGATCCTAAGAATATAGTTTGGTAGAGAATAATTAGTTACTAATGACTACAATTATTAAATCATTAGGAGAATCGCCTGAATTTGTGAGGGATATAAATGCGACTTTACAGAGAATAATAGATGGCCGAGGAATTCGTGTATTTAGAAATTGTTTTCTTAATAGTAGCATATACCAGTAATAAAAGTTGTCACTAGATGGTGTATTTACAGTAATAATCCAGATCTTATGAAAGTAAAAGTATCACTGATTATTTCCATGATAAACAGGAAATTGACGAAAAAGTTGTGTATACGAATATTACGTCATTAGATGTGGAACACTCTTTTCGAAAAATAATGTAACTAGACTAGTTAATTTCAAACTGTTTATTAATGGATACGATTGTGTGAAGGTTTATTGTTAATGCAAGTATACGTAAATACACAAACTACCATTAATAGATACTGTGAACAGCATGGTCATGAATCATAGTTCCACAAAGTCGTAACTCCATGCCGAGGCCGATGGTTTGCTTAGCAACAGCCCTAAGATCACTTTCACATTATCCGGTTTCGCCTATCAGGTTCCGGATCGGATGGAAACCTGAAAGCCCTTTCACACTATCCGGTTTGCATCAGATTCCTTGGTCCAGAATTTTTATATACAGGGTTAACTATGACTAATTATGAATATTTTAAGAGGGTATAGATAAAAATAAGAATTAACGGAATCTCCTTGCAAAAAATTCAAACAAAAAAATACGGTAAACATTTTTTCGATATTATATTAAATTCTTATTTAGCGCCGTCAATGCGAGAATCAGAGTAGGCAACCAGCAAGCAACGATCGCTGTCACTGTCATGTCATAATCCAATTCCTGTGTTTACGTTGGTTTTGTGTTGTTCGTTAGTTTTTAGTGCCTTATTTTAATTTTAAACGTAAATAAAGGAATATGTGATTATTATTTTTTTATTTTTTTTTCCAGTAAACACCTTCCGAGGCTCCGACACATTCGGAGATGTTCTGGAGAGTCAAGCAATGACCACTCTCCACTCCATGGAGTCAGTAATCATTGCGCCCGTAAATCGTGTGTTCTGAGCAGACGTAGCGAACCAAGGACGATTGCCTTCTGCATTCTGCCGGCTAAGATCTCTGCCGAATTTCGACAAGCCGGAATGATCTTTAAGTCAGAAAGCAACGTATGTCTCATTCCACCCAGGACGCCTATAATTAGCACCACAATCTTAACAGAGTGGTCTGGATACAGCCTGCGGAGCTCGGAGAGAAGATCTCGATACTTCCTCCGTTTTTCCTCCTCTTTAGGACGATGTTGTTCTCTGCGGGAGCCGAGAACTCATTCACAAACATCGTCCTAAGCTGGTGGTCGAGGAGGACTACATCAGGCTTATTGGCTTGAATTTGCCTGAGGGTGGGGAATGAATAGTTCCAATAAATTCGGCACTTCTCATTCCCCACAACGGATTCTATATCCCCCGGAGCATAAGGCAGCACTGGCGTCTCGTCTATCTCATACGAGTGTCGTAAATGATAATACAACACCCGTAAGGCTGAATCGTGTCTTTGGATATACGCTGTGGCCGCATATACCGGACAGGCCGACAGGAGATGCATAAGCGTCTCCGGCGCCTGGCGGCAGGCCCTGCAGCTGGTGTCAGGAACCTCGATACCCAAGACACGACTACGATAGACGAGTGTGTTAATTACACCATCTTGGCAAGCCATTATGAATCCCTCGGGCTCAGTATTATTTTTTTTTCCAGTAAACACCTTCCGAGGCTCCGACACATTCGGAGATGTTCTGGAGAGTCAAGCAATGACTACTCTCCACTCCGTGGAGTCAGTAATCATTGCGCCCGTAAATCGTGTGTTCTGAGCAGACGTAGCGAACCAAGGACGATTGCCTTCTGCATTCTGCCGGCTAAGATCTCTGCCGAATTTCGACAAGCCGGTATGATCTTTAAGTCAGAAAGCAACGTATGTCTCATTCCACCCAGGACGCCTATAATTAGCACCACAATCTTAACAGAGTGGTCTGGATACATCCTGCGGAGCTCGGAGAGAAGATCTCGATATTTCCTCCGTTTTTCCTCCTCTTTTAGGACGATGTTGTTCTCTGCGGGAGCCGAGAACTCAATCACAAACATCGTCCTAAGCTGGTGGTCGAGGAGGACTACATCAGGCTTATTGGCTTGGATTTGCCTGAGGGTGGGGAATGAATAGTTCCAATAAATTCGGCACTTCTCATTCCCCACTACGGATTCTATATCCTCCGGAGCATAAGGCAGCACTGGTGTCTCGTCTATCTCATACGATTATTATTATTATTATTATTATTATTATTATTATTATTATTATTATTATTATTATTATTATTATTATTATTATTATTATTATTATTATTATTATTATTATTATTATTATTATTATTATTATTATTTTTTTTTTCCAGTAAACACCTTCCGAAGCTCCGACACATTCGGAGATGTTCTGGAGAGTCAAGCAATGACCACTCTCCACTCCGTGAAGTCAGTAATCATTGCGCCCGTAAATCGTGTGTTCTGAGCAGACGTAGCGAACCAAGGACGATTGCCTTCTGCATTCTGCCGGCTAAGATCTCTGCCGAATTTCGACAAGCCGGTATGATCTTTAAGTCAGAAAGCAACGTATGTCTCATTCCACCCAGGACGCCTATAATTAGCACCACAATCTTAACAGAGTGGTCTGGATACAGCCTGCGGAGCTCGGAGAGAAGATCTCGATACTTCCTCCGTTTTTTCCTCTTTAGGACGATGTTGTTCTGCGGGAGCCGAGAACTCAATCACAAACATCGTCCTAAGCTGGTGGTCGAGGAGGACTACATCAGGCTTATTGGCTTGGATTTGCCTGAGGGTGGGGAATGAATAGTTCCAATAAATTCGGCACTTCTCATTCCCCACTACGGATTCTATATCCCCCGGAGCATAAGGCAGCACTGGCGTCTCGTCTATCTCATACGAGTGTCGTAAATGATAATACAACACCCGTAAGGCTGAATCGTGTCTTTGGATATACGCTGTGGCCGCATATACCGGACAGGCAGACAGGAGATGCATAAGCGTCTCCGGCGCTTGGCGGCAGGCCCTGCAGCTGGTATCAGGAACCTCGATACCCAAGACACGACTACGATAGACGAGTGTGTTAATTACACCATCTTGGCAAGCCATTATGAATCCCTCGGTCTCAGAGTTCAGCCCCGCTGACCTCAAAAGCAAAGGTCAGCCTTTCAGATAAGCCAAGCCTCTAGATGTCGGTAGAAGAGACCATGCATTGGCTTATCCTTATGTAGCTGCAGAAGATGATGCGTTTCTGCAGCTTTAATTAGGCTTTTAACTGAGCAGGATCCGACTCGGTGACAGAGTCTGGATTTTCCCGCTCAGTATCGAACACGAGACCAAGTTCATCGGCTGCTCCACTCGCTGCCAAATACACAAACGTTCTTATCCCTGCTGCTTCATGGTCTTGGACCATGCAGAGAAGGGGATCAGAGCTCCTGATGACTTTGCAGGATTCCTCCAAAACCACTCTGACCAGGAGACACTCCAAACTCAAGAGTCCACGGCCTCCTGATTTCTTGGGAAGTATAGCCGCGGAACGGACGATCTTGGATGCAAACTCCGATGGAGATGCATCATTTTACGGGTCCCTACATCGAGTTGCCTCAGCTCTTCTTGTGTCATTTCACTACTCCAAAGGAGTAGAGAAGGATCGGAACGGCAAGCATATTTGTGGCACTCACCTTGTTCTTACCCGACAGCTCCGAAGACCAGATCTGTCGGAGGCGGTGCCGATACCTGCCGCGGAGAGCGTTTTTCACCGTTGCCACCTCATGAGTGCCCCGCTGTGGGACACCCAAATAGGTGTACGACTCTCCGGCATCTAGATAGTGAAAGATGCTTCCGTCTATGAGCTGGGCGTCCTCTCCGTATGGACCGCATCGTCCTCTCTTGAGATGAACCAGTGCACATTTGTCCAGCCCGAACTCCATCCCAACCGCCTGCGTGTACTCATGTACCACTCTGAGGGACTGATTTAAATCCCTCTCTCCGGAGGCGTAGAGTTTAAGGTTATTATTATTATTATTATTATTATTATTATTATTATTATTATTATTATTATTTATTTTTTTTTACAAGTAAAAACCTTCCGAGGCTCCGACACATTCGGAGATGTTCTGAGAGTCAAGCAATGACTACTCTTCACACCGTGGAGTCAGTAATCATTGCGCCCGTAAATCGTGTGTTCTGAGCAGACGTAGCGAACCAAGGACGATTGCCTTCTGCATTCTGCCGGCTAAGATCTCTGCCGAATTTCGACAAGCCGGTATGATCTTTAAGTCAGAAAGCAACGTATGTCTCATTCCACCCAGGACGCCTATAATTAGCACCACAATCTTAACAGAGTGGTCTGGATACAGCCTGCGGAGCTCGGAGAGAAGATCTCGATATTTCCTCCGTTTTTCCTCCTATTTTAGGACGATGTTGTTCTCTGCGTGAGACTAGAACTCAATCACAAACATCGTCCTAATAATTCTGCTAAATAATTTTTGAATTTTGTTGTAACATAACCCGTTGTACCCACAATAATTGGTATCACGATTGTTTTAAGATTCCACATACGCTGTACCTCTATTTGTAGATCTTTGTACTTTGTTTTTATTATTATTATTATTATTATTATTATTATTATTATTATTATTATTATTATTATTATTATTATTATTATTATTATTATTATTATTATTATTATTATTATTATTATTATTATTATTATTATTATTATTATTATTATTATTATTATTATTATTATTATTATTATTATTATTTTGTTCTGACACTACCTTATAATCAGTAGGTAGGATGTATTTGGTGTTCTAATAGTACTACTCCGGACTCTTTCCAAGTGTCTAGGGAGCAGACAGTTACATTAGTACTCTTCTGAGTATATTTGCTGTGCCGAGCAAAGCAGTTTTTTGAATTATGTAAGCATTGTGGTTTCCTGGAATTTCTGCTAAATAATTTTTGAATTTTGTTGTAACATAACCCGTTGTACCCACAATAATTGGTATCACGATTGTTTTAAGATTCCACATACGCTGTACCTCTATTTGTAGATCTTTGTACTTATTATTATTATTATTATTATTATTATTATTATTATTATTATTATTATTATTATTATTATTATTATTATTATTATTATTATTATTATTATTATTATTATTATTATTATTATTATTCTGTAACTTTGTTTTTGTTTGTTAAAAGCTTCCTTTGTCGGTTTATTGCTATTCCGGTTTATAAAATAAAATGTTTGAAAAACGAATAGTGGTCCATATCTCCGCAACGGTTACTTTGCGGACCCATGTTTATTAAGACTTTTCTGCTTATTTTGGTTCATGCTATTATCTCCTGAAATATTTTACACTATTTTTAACACCCTGTATAGCTCGCCGGTTTGTTTTTCTAGGTTATGGGACAAGATTGCCACGGGTGCATTAAAAGTTTTCTATTACCTAGCTATTTAGTACCACCCATTCCTTTCGTTTGATATTCTGATAATAAATAGGCATTTTATCTAACTGTACCTACGGGAAGTGTTCTTTATCGGTATTAAGTGGTTGTACCTAATGAGTGAAAATGTAGTTTGGACAGTTTGTAACGAAATAATAAAAACGAATGCAAAATACTTGAGCTAACTGGATTAACTGTCACATATCAGGTATTATTACTAATAAGAATGCTAATTTTTGTCGTTTCTGCATTTAGGAACGCTGCAAAAGACGAGCGCATGGTAGTTGACTATAGCTGCTTTCTTTTGAACATGATTATGTGATCATGATTCGATATTAGCCAATAACGTTGCTCATTTTTTAAAATACACCAATCTTTTCGCAGATTTTGTCATCATGATCATACAATTCTGAGCAAAAGAAAGCAGCTATTGTTGATAGATGTAAGCTTTATCTATGGATCTAAACGATCTCAGTCGATGCTTATCATACGCACCGACTTTCCGTAGGAAAAAGGGTTTTGCCTCATTTCTTAAATATCGAGCTAAAATTCTGGAATAATTTTTTATTGTCTTTAACCTCCCTGAGCACATGGTTAAAATTTTTGTATTTAGTCATAGTTAACCCTGTATATAAGATGTGAGCATTTTTCTGTAGAACAGTGTGTATATTAATTTCAAACACTATGCTTTTAAAAATATTTATTGGGTTGTGTAGGTAAGTTCAATGCTTTTCCCGTAACAATTTAGGTACAGAGTTATGTATATTCTTTATTTAGATTATTTAAAGTGAGTATCTCATTTTTCAGCACAACAAATATACTTTAAATACCCGTTTGTATAGTCTCAACGCAATAAATATTTTTAAAAACGTAGTGTTTGGAATTAATACACACTTGTAAGACTTTTCCACACAAAAATGTTTATATTATGCAAAAATTCTGCATAGTATTTAGAATGGGGAACCGGACTGGTGGAACCTGACGGAAACTGGATAGTGTAAAAGGGTTTTCATTTTTGAAATTTCCACCCGATTCGAAATCTGACGGGCGAAATTGGATAGTGTGAAAAGGCTTTAGTTATTAGCTTTTATTTCATAAGATCATAAGTTAGTTGAAGACGGAGCGATAAGGTATAGATATGTTCTGATAATAAAAGAGCGATTGTTTACATCAAAGAAAAAAATCTAAAAACGTATTTCCGAAATAATAGTTATTGAAATGAAGGCTGTTAAAGCTTTAGAAAGATTCAGATCTATGATAGAACATTCAGGCTAGCGTAGCCGATAGCAGTTAAGTTAGAATAACTGAGTGGACATAACTGAGCTCTTAACCAAAATGGAAAAAGATGACTATGATCGAACAATCAGTTATCTGTGCCTGTTATTATGACCAGATAACACTCTCATGACAGTTAATTTTTACCATACGTCATCCGTTATGACTCATATGTCAAAAATTGTCTCAAATTAGCAATGATGATCGACTTGTTTGATATTGTCTTCTAAATATTGTTCTGAATAATCAATTGGAATGCTTTTTATTACTCCCTGTCTGAAGATTACAAATTTTGGAATATAAGCCTTTAGATAATGTTTTTAAAAATATGCTGCGACAGTTTAAAATTTGAAACTGTCAAACTTGGCATACGTTTAATATTTTTACTACTATTTTGAGAACGAAAACAGAGTTTTTCGAAACGTCAAAAATACGGAAGTGCGCGATAGTGATGTGATTTTTGTTATTTTTTACTTATCTGCTTTTTCAGTGTGAGATTTTTTGGTGAGGCAAACTTAGTTTCAAAAATAACTCTTGACTGATCCGTTTGGCGCAAGGGCTTATTTAATTAATCTTCAGAAGTGTGGCAAAAACCCAATAAAACTATAGTAATGCTGTATTTTATTTATTATGTAAAACTATGGTATGGAAATAAATTGAAACTGAATTGTGCTATAGACAAATAATAATAAAATTATACATTATGTTATATATCAAATGTCATACGTCAATTAACAGAAATAAAATTTCTGACCAATAAAAAGCTCCGGTTACATTTAACGGCAGTTCCAAGCAGTTTCATATCTGCGTCACGTGATCATTATTAAGTTAAGTAACTGGGAGAAATAAACTTGACAGAAGTGTCAATCATACGAATTTCTGATTAACCTACCAGTTACCATTAACAGGCCTGTTAGTGTTAGGTACGGACAGACATGCTCATTATTAGCACGAAAGCATGCCATTATTGAGCAAATGCTACTTTGTAGCATGTGTGTGATAGCGTTGCTAGTAATAAGCGTGCTAATTTCGGGTATGCTCAAAAATCAACAGTCGTTTGATTTTCAAGCATGCTACCTGCGGCGCGGGTGGAAGCGGGCGTGCTCTAAGCGTGTGTGAACAGGTTTGCTTATGAGCAATAGAGCATGCTAGTATCAATTGGACTCTGTGACAGTGTGATGAGATTGCGCCTTCAAAAACTAAAAATGGCACGTTGGGGAGATGATAAAACATTGCTTTTCGTGACTTATTATCGGAGTCATGAATGTCTGTGGAATACACGGTCATCTCTCTATAAACTATAACAGAGCACGAAATAATGCTTATGAAGCTTTATTAAAAGATATGAATGACTCAAATTTAACCATAAAAATAATTAAAACAAAAATTAAAAATTTAAGATCTGTGTACCATTTTGAAGTAAAGAAAATCAACAGTTCGAAACGATCCGGAGCTGCTACAGAATAGCATGTGTGTCCAACTGATCTGTTTTTAGGCGTGATACTTAGGAAATGCTTAAAACTTGCATGCTTATTGTCAGCAAATGTGACCAGCTGAAGAGCATACTAGTTTAAAGCATGCTCCCAAGTATGCTTTTTTATGAGCATGTCTGACCGTACCTTTAACTGGTTGTGTGGTTGTGATCAATCATAGGTCAGATTAACGCAAATATTTCAAAAAGTGTTTCAAAATAGTTGCAATTTAGAACGCTTCATGTCTGTGGCTTGTTAGTCCATCATGGAGTAGCGAATCGCCGCTAGAGGTAGTTGTGCTACTCCGCGTTACTCATGGTTTCTACCATGACTGTGCAAGTAGCATAGGCAAATACGCAACAGAGTGCGGATAGAGCTCGTCCAGGCAACTGAGGAAAAACGCGCGAAAAAGGAAGCAATTTTCAGTTTATTATTAGTTTTTCCTCACTACAAAATTTACTGTCCTTAAATACGTACCTGAAGTTAGCTTCAGATTTAGATTCATTTCTCGCCGAGATTAATTGCTTTATAGTCTACCACACAGATACAGTTTGAAAATATAAAAGCAGAAATATTTTAGCAATACAAGATCTTTTGAAAGATAAATTTTGCATAGGTATATATTAGGCCCTAAACAAGAGATAGGATGGATTTTGCCAAACTGTATGTTAAATAACGTTAAGGTCATCACATAATTTTTGAAAGTGAAAGAAAAATATGTCTGATGTTCCAAATAAGGCGCGTCCATTATATAGTACGTACCCTGATTAGAAATATCTTGGTTGAAAGAAATACCCAAAATACTACAATATACAAAAATACACTAAGACTTAAAAAAATGTGATAAAAATAAATTCGACGTTGTACACTATTATGTGTGCCCTCGACACAATGCTTAAGTACCCTGGTAGAAGGAATTATCCCAAATAATCGTTGGGCGTGAGTTATAGGCACTAAAAGAATTTTTCAAAAATATGATGAAAAATAAATTCTACGTTGTGCACTATTCTGTGCTATATGTATCCATTATACAGTATCTTTAAAGTACCTGGTAGAAGGAATTATTCCAAACTACCGTCGGACGCGATCTATAAGCACTAAAAGGATTTTTCATAACAATGTGATAAAAATAAATTCGACGTTGTACACTATTCTGTGCTACGTGTACTGTTTATGGTTATACGATGCCTTCAAAGTACCTTGGTAGAAGGAATTATCCCAAATAACCGTCAGGAGCG
This sequence comes from Monochamus saltuarius, assembly GCA_025584915.1. Lineage (NCBI taxonomy): Eukaryota > Metazoa > Arthropoda > Insecta > Coleoptera > Cerambycidae > Monochamus > Monochamus saltuarius. The sequence continues at coordinate 40,035,900 of CM046723.1, forward strand.
ATCTACAGGCACTAAAAGAATTTTTCAAAAAGTGTGACAGAAAATAAGTTCGACGTTGTACACTATTCTGTGCTACCTGTACTGTTAATACAATACCTTCAAAGTACCCTGGTAGAAGGAATTATCCCAAATAACCGTCAGGAGCGATCTACAGGCACTAAAAGAATTTTTCAAAAAGTGTGACAGAAAATAAGTTCGACGTTGTACACTATTCTGTGCTACCTGTACTGTTAATACAATACCTTCAAAGTACCCTGGTAGAAGGAATTATCGCAAATAACCGTCGGGCGTGATAGTAGGGTGTTTTGGATAGTTCTAAATCTAGCCCCACTTGTAAATCAAGAAATTATAACAAATAGTCTCTACAATAAGAAATTGATTGAACCAACAGTAGTTGGAAATTTTGGTGTAGAATTTGAAGAAGTGGTGAATTCCATCGTAGTAAAAATTAGGAAAATTAATTCCCATGTATACCTGGGATACGAAACCGTATGAAATTTATGGGGATGTATACCGCTGATAGAGTATCGACTGGATATACTAGAGAAACTACAGTTTACTAGTATACTAAATATTTTAACATTGTACAGAAGGGGCTACAGAATCAAACAGGAAATACAGGATGTCCGGAAATGATGAGCAAAAAATTCAGGGGATAATTTTAGACCGAAAATAAATTATATCTCTTTCTATAACATTTCTTCTAAAGCTGATTATCAACGGAGTTACAAGGTGTTAAAGTTAGAATTTTATTTTCGATGATTGTAAATAACTTCTTAAGTAATGCAAATATTTACATAAAATTAGTAAATCGGGGGTTTTTGCGGACGAGAAATTCAAATATGTTTCTAATTTTGACGTCACTAGAGAGGGCGCCCTTGTGGCACACCATGTTTCTTTTAAATGGCAGAACCAAAGATTGTTTGGAATTTGTGTAGTGGTGTAAATCCAGCTTTCCATTCAAGGCCGTAATTTTCTGTTAGCCATGATGCTTGCCTCTGTAACTGCGGAGAGAGCATATGGAAGAGAAAGGGTGGTTTGAACAAGTTATGAAATAGCTCCATCAAAATCAGCTAGTTGTTTAACGATTAATTTATTGTTTTCAATTTTGAATCCTTGCACGTCTAATACTAATGACATATTTTTAAGTTTTCCAGCTTTCTCAACAAATATTTTTAAACAATATAGATCAATTTTTGAAAATTCTTCAGGTGAGTAAACAGGTTCTTTAGTTGTTTGATAGTAAGATCGAACATTTGAAAACATCTCATAAAGAGAAGCAAATTTTTAGTCTTAAGATTTAAATAACAACCTTGATATCGATATATCCCACTATATAAAAATACTCGAATATTGGTCAAGTTAATGTTGTCAAACCAACTCATATCACTTTTAATTTTTTGTTTTTGTCGTGCTGAACTACGACGATTACATGTCTGGGTGTTTCCAGCTTATTACTTGTTTTGACGAACCATGAATGTTGGGTCGTCTCATTTAAAGATAGGACATTCAATCAGTTCGAGAACAAAAACCAAGCATAATATCAGTATTTTTGTCTATAAGTTTTGGTAGTGCCAGTTGTTGAGGAGTATTCACTGATACGAGTGGAACTCTCCAGAGAATTGTATTAATTGTAATTTAACATGTTAAGTGGAATACAAACGTTAAAATTTTCTTCAGTATCTGTAATTTCCTCCTACTTTATGTAGTCGTGGAGACCAACCGGCGTTATGAAGCCAACTTTCACTGTCACTGTAAGACAGATAGGCTTTAAGAGTTGATGTTAATCCTACCTTTCTATTGGAGTCGACTGTACTTCATTTAATTCATATCGTATTTCTCTTAACAAGAAAGCAACACCATTATTAATAAATTTTAATTTTGTAGCTTTAGTTCCATCCTTTTTTGTTAATTTTCCCTCAATATATAAATGACTTTTGGAAGGTAATGTATACAGATCAACTTCTTGGATAGGAATTCTGATTCCATCACTATATTCGAAAGATCCGAACACAGATGGTTGATAACTATGTAATTCATACATGTTACATTTAAGATATTTATTATACGAGTACTTTAAAACCTAAGGATTTTAGGAATAGTTACTTTGTTGGCGCTTCTCTTTGAATTAATTGGGGATTTGCTTTTGCTTCGCTTTTTATAATTGCGTTTAATAGGATAGTGTATAACGTTGTATCGAACTACCATCTTCTATGAGAGCTTCTTTAGATGTAATCTTACCGTTATGACTTCTTCTAAAATTGACAAAGTTTCCGTCCTAATCGAGTATTTTAATAATCAAATTGTTGATAGTCTTGATACTGGCGGGAAAATATATAATATTTTGCGGCGTCTCTACTCTTTTAAATCCCGGCGCCACTATTGGAAAGAACTGATGAATTATATGGACAGGTTGTGTATTGGAATATGATCCAACTGCTAGGTTGCAGTCTATGCATAATGCATTAACCTTAATTATTTGGACTGGAAAATCTGATTCGCTTATGTTGTTAGCTCTAAGGATTCTTTTTTAAACCCTAACAGATGACCTATTGATCTTTCCAATGTAAAATCTGTAACTAAATTTGTTACAATATTAACAGTTGAAGTATTACGATTGGCTATAATTTTAATTTCGGAAGGTGGTTGAATTGTGTTCTGTAGGTAATTATTGATATCATCAATTTCATATGCACCTACCGGGATATATATCGTCACATTGCTATAAGTAAATTTGTTATTGGTTTCGTCGATATTGGGAATAACGTTGAAGGTTTCAAAATTGGATAACTAATTACATATTCTGCATCTTTTTCTAAGTATATCGGCAGATTAAAATCAGCACTCAATACTGAAGAATCTCCCGAAACGGAAAAGTTAAAAACATCTTGTTTAACTCGAAAGTATATTTATAATGAAAAATTTTTAACACTGACACAAATTTAGGGCCAGATGCCCACAGGTATGAGCATTGTCATGATTATATTTTACGATATTAAAAGTACCATCGCTAAAAATATTTTGTTAAAGCATTAGGGGATCTCAAATTCCCATAACTATCAAAGTATACTATAGTCATATTTTTCTTTAAGCAGTTCAATGTGTACCAGGTCCAAATGAAATATCCAAATTAACGATACCACATTCATTTTTTTATTTACCGTGGCAAATTATCTTATAAACACCTCGAAAATGGGAGGGCATCTGTTAATGCACGGCAAGGTAGCTTTATTGGGAGTTGTTTATATGGTACTAAATATAAGCGTTTTTCTTTCTTGTACGGGTGCAAATATAAGCCTTTTCCAGTAGCGGACTGTTCCATAACTCGATTATGTCTTCGTTGCCTACTTTTGACTGTCTGCTTTAGCGTCATGTACAGGTTTAGCTATACCTACAGCACCACCTCCTAGAGCCTCCAAGGCGCCTAATATTGGAAGTAAAAGTGGTAAGAATCATCTTTTCATAGGTATTGAATTAATTCTGTTTTTCATGAGTTTACGACGAATACCTTTTCCTTTGTTTGGTTTCTTCATTAACCCCATGCCTAACTTTCTTTTCGCTTTCATCATATTGGTAACAACCCACGCAGACGACTTTTCTCCTAAATTAACGTCTTTAGGCTCTTCTTTGCGCGATTAACGATAGAACGTGTATGAGCATTATATATACTTTTAAGACGATTTAAGTGACACTAAATTTTCTGTTTTTTTAAAAGTTCCTTATAAATACTTTACTCACCTAGAGATTTCCAGTTGAATAAATTTGATTATACAATGAAGATAGAACAACAGAAAATTGTACAGCCAGTTACAAATCATGATAATGTTTTTTCAGCAAATAGCTTTAAAAAACATGGTCCACTATTTGGAGGTTCATCAAAGAGGGTCTCCTAGTAGGGGCGTCAGGGACAGGGAAAACGAACGATTAGTTTATTGAAACATTCAAACAGTTTGCGTTTTGAAATTATTTACCTATATTCGAAATCTCTATGTCAACCAAAATATCAATATATAAAACGTCTGTTCACCCCTATAAAAGAGATTGGGTATTATGAATTCAGCGATTGTGACGAAGTACTTCCTCTTAGTGAAATAAAGCCCTCAATTTTAGACGATGCAGTCTGTTGCAATCAGAGCGTTATGAGAGCCTATTTCTGTTTCGACCAATACAGATTGTTTTTTTTTATGTACTCGTCTATTCCAAAACAGCTCATAAGAGATAATTCGAATTGTATTGTTATCTTTAAGCAAAATGTTACTTTAAAACATATTTACGATGATCACGTCAACGTAGACATGCCATTTTAACATTTCAAAGACATGTGTGGTGAATGCTGGAGAGATAAACACGAATTTCTTCGATAAAGACTACGCACTGCTATCTGGGAGATATAGAAAGAGGTTCGATGAGTTTGTTTTGAGAACCGACTCGGCCAACCTGACTTATAAATACGTCTACACATATCACTTTTTATCATTATTTAACACACTAGCAATGAACAAAGAATTGGCGAAACAGCTGGTTAAAGCCAGAAATTCGGTGAGAGAAAAATATTGTCACGGAATTTTCCCCACCCACACCCAAACCGACGACTGTGGTATCGCAAAATGCTAAGATTGCCCCGATCGCCCCTACACGATTCTGTTAAACAAACAAAATGCCGCGGATCGATATGGGACTGGAAAAACCGGGAATCGACGAGAAGCGTTCGAGTCGTACGGGAAAATGGATCTAGAGATAATAGAAAATACCTGGAATATTCGTTGGGTCTATAAAAGAAGAATAAACGGCCGAGTTAGTCAGTCCTGTATTACAGTCTGAATTGAAGTATTTAGTTGGAGATATCAAAGTGATTTAGATAGCGATTAATTAAATAAGTGTTGTTCAGTAGTAATTAATAAAGAAGTGATTAATTAAAGGTTTGTTTTTCTGGCAATAGAAAAAGTCGGATTGGAAAATCCGTGACAATTTGGTGTCGGAAGTGGATTTAACTGGAAGTTTGAAGAACTTTCTGGAACCCTGTGCGTGGGTGGAATAAAGACCCAAGTGTGACATATCACCGCACTCGTCGTGACTTAAGGAAGTGAACGGTGGTATTCGCAAAGGACAATCTAGAACATTCTATAACTTTGTACGGGAGTGAGACAAAGACCCAAGTGTGACATATCACCGCACTCGTCGTGACTCAAGGAAGTGAACGGTGGTACTCGCGAAGGACAATCTCGAACATTCTAGAACTTTATACCGAAGTGAGACAAAGACCCAAGTGTGACATATCACCGCACTCGTCGTGACTCAAGGAAGTGAACGGTGGTATTCGCGAAGGACAATCTCGAACATTCTAGAACTTTGTACGGGAGTGAGACAAAGACCCAAGTGTGACATATCACCGCACTCGTCGTGACTTAAGGAAGTGAACGGTGGTATTTGCGAAGGACAATCTCGAACATTCTAGAACTTTGTACGGGAGTGAGACAAAGACCCAAGTGTGACATATCACCGCACTCGTCGTGACTCAAGGAAGTGAACGGTGGTATTCGCGAAGGACAATCTCGAACATTCTAGAACTTTATACGGCAGTAAGACAAAGACCCAAGTGTGACATATCACCGCACTCGTCGTGACTCAAGGAAGTGAACGGTGGTATTCACGAAGGACAATCTCGAACATTCTAGAACTGTATACCGAAGTGAGACAAAGACCCAAGTGTAGCATATCACTGCACTCGTTTCATTGTAAGGAAGTCAACAGTGACATTTACAAACACATTCCTGGACATTCTAGAACATTCCAAAGAAAATAAAGTGAATGCCTGTAACTAGAAGCCAAGTCAATATGGATGTACAAATGGCAAAACTGTTAGAAATGATGCAAGCAATGCAAAATAAAATGGAAGACCAAGCAAAGACAATGCAACAGGAAATGAGAGACCAGGCGAAGACCATGCAAGAGAAATTAGAAGAGCAGGGACATAAAATGGAAGATCAGACGAAATCAATGCAGGAAAAATTTGAAGAACAAGGGCATAAAATCGAAGATCAGTCCCAAACGATGCAGGAGAAATTTGAAAAGAAATTAGAAGAACAGGGACAGACGATGCAAAAGAAATTAGAAGAAAAAGGGCAGACAATGCAAAAGAAATTAGAAGAACAGGGACAAACAATGCAGGAAAAATTAGAAAAGAAATTAGAAGAACAAGGGTATAAAATGAAAGAACAGATACAGACAATACAACAGGAAATGAGAGATCAGACGGAAACACAAGTAGAAGAGAAACTGTTGGCACAAAAACAGGAAATACACGAAGAAATAAACCAGGTTAGAGAAGAACTTCAACATAAATTAGACAAGATAACAAAGAAGGGCGTAATCAAATCAGAAGGACCGGTTATCCGAACTCAAAAGACGAGACCCCCTGGATTCGACGGATGTATATCTGCGTCAGTTGGAAGCAGCAGCATAAGCAACGAATGGTCGGATTATGAGAAAGCTCTTAACGTCTTACAAGGAGTTCCAGAATAACTACGACATTCTAAAAAAGCATATGGAAATGAGATATGGGGATAAGCACCTGCAGCAAGTGTAACAGGCACAATTGAAAAATCGTCACCAACAAAGTGGAAAGAATTTACAACATTTCGAGACCGATGTTGTCAGACTGGTTCGATTGGCTTATCCAACAACCCCGTCTGAATTCTTAGACCATCTTTCCATTCAAGTTTTTACCGACGGCCTAAGAGATTGTGAAACCCAGCAGGCACTACAACTCTCCAGACCTAAAACACTGAATGACGCTCTTTCACATGCACTGGAATTCGAGGCAGCAAAGATGGCATCCGATAGATATGTTAAAGATCGGGCCATCAGTGACAACAGCGATAGTATGGCAAATGGAGACCTAATAAAGACGCTAAAGGAGATTATTGATAAATTCAGCCCATCTACTGGGCCAAAGAAAGAACAATCTGATAGTCGAAGGGATCGCCTTCTTAAATGCTGGAACTATGGACAGACAGGACATCTAAAAAGACAGTGTAGGGCCCCGGTCACGGATCAGCAAACGTGCGACTCCCAGGTGGCAGCTGCACAGGAAAACTAGGGTCAGCCGGCTTGACGGAGCAAAAGCCGGCTGCGTCCTCCTACCATGCCCTACGAGCAGAAGTTACGTTATCACGTCTCCAGGACTCTGATTACTTGATAGTAGAAGGAATTATTTTTGGTCTTATGTTCCCTATGGTTATTGACACTGGAGCGGCAAGAACTATCGTACGGCCGAATATTATTGGTGATTGGCGTATTAAAAACCCTGCCAAACGTTATGTTCATACAACAGCCAATGGACAACAACTGCCAGTCAAGAGAGAATGCGAGCTTGAAGTAGAATTAGGAGACGTCAAGTTCAAATACAGAGCCCTGGTAGCAGATATATCGGACAATGTCATACTCGGACTAGACTTACTACGGACAAAGGGGGTGAACTTAGATTTGAATGCTGGTACGCTACGGATAATGGGTGAGGAAGTAGTGCTAACGAACACCACTAAGAATAACACTGTACGGAGACTCGTTGTTAAAGAAGATGTGGTACTACCTGCTTAGACCAAAACCTTGGTTGCCACTCTAATGGATGGGGAAATGTCTTGCAGTGTAGGAGTGGTGGAACCCAGTAATCCGGATTTGTTGTTCAATAAATCTATAGTTACCGGCCGCACCCTGATTAAACCTGAGAACACGACAATAGTACGGGTACTTAACCTGAAAACCTTTCCACAGAAAATTACAAAGGGAACTGAAGTAGGAGTCTGTGAAACTGTTACCATGGTCAGAACACACAAAGAAATCAACGAAACGGAGAAGAAACCAAATAAGACTAGTCTACCAGAATGTCTAAGGGACATCGTGGATAGGGCCAAGGAAAGATTAACAGAGGTGGAGGTGGAACAACTGGAAGAGCTGCAAAGTGAAAATGAAGATGTGTTTGCGACTTTGGGAGAACCAATGTAGTGAAGCATCGAATCGATCCTGGTTCATCGTCTCCTATAAAACAGCTACCACAAGAACTTCCACTAGCCAAGCGAGAAGAAGTTAACAAGATGTTAATTGAGATGCAAGATCAAGGCACCATAGAGCCATCTCAGAGTCCTTGGGCTTCTCCTGTAGTCCTGGTCAAGAAGAAAGACGGCTTCACCCGATTTTGTGTGGACCATAGAAAATTAAATGACGTCACCAAGAAAGACAGTTACCCATTACCGAGGATTGACGATACTCTGGACACCTTGGCTGCTGCGCAACGGTTTTCCACTTTGGATTTAAGGAGTGGATATTGCCAAGTCGAGGTCAGTTCAGAAGACAAGGAAAATACAGCGTTCACTACCGGAAATGGATTATGGCAGTTCAATGTAATGCCATTTGGTCTATGCAATGCTCCTGGCACCTTTGAACGATTGATGGAAACTGTACTTCATGGCCTGCATTGGGAGACCTGCTTGATTTACTTGGACGACGTGGTGGTGCTAGGACGCTCTTTCCAGTAGCACCTGAAGAACGTGTCTGAAGTGCTCAAAAAGTTGAAAGCAGCAAACCTGAAACTGAACCCGAAAAAGTGCAGTCTGTTCCAAAAGGAGGTTAGATACTTAGGCCACATTATTACTCCAAACGGTGTGAAAACAGACCCGGAGAAGACAGAGTGCATAAAAAGCTGGCCGGTTCCTAAAGACAAACATCAAGTTCGAAGTTTTCTCGCCCTATGCACTTACTATCGATGATTCGTCCAAGGATTCTCGGACATTGCCAAGCCTCTTCATAAACTCACAGAAGACAACATCCCATTCGAATGGACTCCGAGATGTCAGCAAGCCTTTGAGACGCTGAAGGAGGCTGTCTGCACTACCCCGATTTTGACATACCCAAAACCTGGACAACCATTTATAGTGGACACGGACGCAAGCAACATTGGAATTGGTAGAGGTCCCGGGTCAAGGAAGTGCTACAGGAAGTACATGGAGGTACTGGGGTGGACATTTCGGTATCAGTAGGACTCTACAGAAGATTAGGGAGCGTTTCTACTGTTTGAGCTGTAGGCCGGATGTAGAAGATTGGTGCCGAAAATGTGACATTGGTGCAGTCAGCAAGGGACCGAAGACCCGTTCCAGAGGCAAAACGCGTCAGTACATCGTAGGAGCACCGTTTGAGAGGATTGCCATTGATGTCGCTGGCTCCTTTCTGGAAACCCAAAGTGAGAACCGATATCTGCTAGTAGCCATGGACTACTTCAGCAAATGGCCGGAAGTATACCCCCTTCCCAATCAAGAGACCACAACCGTAGCAGAAGCGCTAGTCAACAACTTGTTCTGCAGATTTGGTGTACCCATGGAACTACATTCAGATCAGTGGTTTCAGTCGCGAGGTCTAATTTTTGGTGAAAAAGGTAGTTCTCAACATCCCGAACAAAAAGCTAATGGACACAAAAATCTACCATTAGAATTTTGCGCTACGGCGCATACAAAGTTGGCACCTGGGTTTTCAGGAATCGGGTTATTTTATCAAAAAGAGCGTGTTCAGTGACCGATTATGGAGTCATGCATGCGTTGAGGTGTGTTGGAGTGAAAAAGTACTGTCACGGAATTTGCCCCACTCACTCCCAAACCGACGACTGTGGCACCGCGAATTGCCTAAGATTGCCCCGATCGCCCCTACACGATTCTGTTAAACAAACAGAATGCCGCTGATCGAGATGGGCCTGGAAAAATCGGGAATCGCCGAGAAGCATTCCAGTCGTACTAGAAAATGGATCTAGAGATACTGGAATATACCTGGAATATTCGTTGGGTCTATAAAAGAAGAATAAACGGCCGAGTTAGTTAGTCTTGTAGAAGTCTTGTATTACAGTCTGAATTAAAGTGTTTAGTTGGATATATCAAAGTGATTTAGATAGCGATTAATTAAATAAGGGTTTAGTTGACCTGTAATTAGTAGTGTTCAGTAGTTAATAAAGAAGTAATTAATTAACGGATTGTTTGTCTGGAAGTAAGAGAAAAGACGGATTGACAATTTGGTATCGGAAGTGGATTTAACTGGAAGTTTCAAGAGCTTTCTGGAACCCTGTTCACAAAGTGGGATTTAAGTGGAAGTTTGAGGAGATTTCTGGAACCCTGTGCGTGAGTGGGTTTAAGTGGAAGTTGGAAGAACTTTCTGGAACCCTGTGCGTGGGTGGAATAAAGACCGAAGTGTGATATATCACCGCACTCGTCTTGTCGAAAGGAAGTGAACGGTGGTATTCGCGGAGGACAATCTGGAACATTCTAGAACTTTATACGGGAGTTAAACAAAGACATAAGTGTGACACATCACCGCACTCGTCGTCACTTAAGGAAGTGAACGGTGGTATTCGCGAAGGACAATCTCGAACATTCTAGAACTTTATTCGGCAGTGAGACAAAGACCCAAGTGTGGCATATCACCGCACTCGTCGTGACTTAAGGAAGTGAACGGTGGTATTTGCGAAGGACAATCTCGAACATTCTAGAACTTTGTACGGGAGTGCGACAAAGACCCAAGTGTGGCATATCACCGCACTCGTCGTGACTTAAGGAAGTGAACGGTGGTATTTGCGAAGGACAATCTCGAACATTCTAGAACTTTCTACGGTAGTGAGACAAAGACCCAAGTGTGACATATCACCGCACTCGTCGTGACTTAAGGAAGTGAACGGTGTTATTCGCGAAGGACATTCTCGAACATTCTAGAACTTTCTACCGAAGTGAGACAAAGACCCAAGTGTGATATATCACCGCACTCGTCGTGACTTAAGGAAGTGAACGGTGTTATTCGCGAAGGACATTCTCGAACATTCTAGAACTTTCTACCGAAGTGAGACAAAGACCCAAGTGTGGCATATCAGTGCACTCGTATCATTGTAAGGAAGTCAACGGTGACATTTACAAACACATTCCTGGACATTCTAGAACTTTCCAAATAGAGTGAATGCCTGTAACTAGAAGTCAAGTCAATATGGATGCACAACTGGCAAAACTATTAGAAATGATGCAGACAATGCAAAATAAATTAGAAGAGCAGGGACATAAAATGGAAGACCAGGCGAAGACGATGCAAGAACAGGGACGGACGATGCAAGAAAAATTAGAAGAGCAGGGACATAAAATGGAAGACCAGGCGAAAACGATGCAGGAACAAGGAAGGATGATGCAAGAGAAATTAGAAGAACAAGGACAAACAATGCAAGAAAAATTTGAAGAACAAGGGCATACAATGAAAGATCAGATACAGACAATACAACAGGAAATGAGAAACCAGACGAAAGAAACGCAGGAGAAATTAGAAAATAAACTAGAAGAGCAAGGGTATATAATGAAAGAACAGATACAGACAATACAACAGGAAATGGAAAACCAGACGAAGGATATGCAGACAAAGTTAGAAAAATTGGAGAATACACTAGAAGAAAAACTAGAGGAGCAGTCACATAAGGTAGAAACACAAGTAAAGAGAGCACAAAAACAAGAAATAGACGAAGAAATAAACTTGGTTAGAGAAACCTGCGAAGAGCTTCGACATAAATTAGACAAGATAGCAAAGGAGGGCGTAATCAAATCAGAAGGACCTGTTATCCGAACTCAGAAGACGAGACCCCTGAATTCGACGGCAAGGTTTCCTGGAATATATATCTGCGTCAGTTCGAAGCAGCAGCTGCAGCAAACGAATGGTCTGACTATGAAAAGGCTACAGCTCTGATAGTTGCTCTACGAGGGAAGCTCTTGACGTCTTACAAGGAGTTCCTGCTGGGCAACAGAATAGCTACGATATTCTAAAACAGCATATGGAAATGAGATATGGGGATAAACACCTGCAGCAAGTGTACCAGGCACAATTGAAAAATCGTCACCAACAAAGTGGAGAGAATTTACAACATTTTGAGACCGATGTTGCCAGATTGGTTCGATTGGCTTATCCAACAGCCCCGTCCGAATTTGTAGATCAGCTCTCCATCCAAGTTTTTATCGACGGCCTAAGAGATTGCGAAACTCAGCAGGCACTACGGCTCGCTAGACCTAAAACGTTGAATGACGCTCTTTCGCATGCACTGGAATTTGAGGCAGCAAAGATGGCATCCGGTAGACATGTTAAAGTTCGGGCCATCAGTGATAACAGCGATAATATGGGAAATGGAGACATAATCAAAACATTGAAGGAGGTCATTGAGAAACTCAGCCCAACTACCAATCCGAAGAGAGAACAATCTGATAGTCGAAGAGATCGCCTTGTTCAATGCTGGAACTGTGGGCAGATGGGACATCTGAAGAGACAGTGTAGGGCCCCAGTCGCAGATCAGCAAAGGCGCGACTCCCAAGCGGCAGCCTCAAGGAATATGTTAAAGTGCGGACCATCCGTGATAATAGCAATAGGATGGCAAATAGAGATAATCAAAACACTGAAGGAGGCCATTGATAAATTCAGCCTTACTACCGGACCAAAGAGGACAACCCGATAGACGAAGAGAACGCCCACTTCAATGTTGGAACTGTGGGCGGGCGGGTCATTTAAAGGGGCAGTGTAGGGCGCCAGTCGCGGATCGGCAATGGCGCGACTCCCAGGCAGGCAAGGAACATGGAAACTCAGACGCCCTGTCTAGACCTTGTCCTACCAACAACAACAAACACTGTAGTAGTCTCGAAAGAAAAGAGGACATATCATTTGTTCCTTGCAAGATAGTAGTAGCCCAAACTGAAGACAGTTGGAGTTCAGCGGCGATTCGGGAAGATCAGCAAGCTGACTGTGACATCAAACCTTTACTGGACTGGAAAGAAGCCAACAAGCGACCGTCTTGGGCTGAAGTCAGTAGTAAAAGCCCAGCTTTAAAGAGCTATTGGGCTCAATGGAATTCCTTGGTGTTGGAAGACGGTGTCTTAAAAAGAGCATGGGAGAACAATGACGGAACGGAGGTGAAGAAGCAAGTACTACTTCCGAGGTCCCGGGTCAAGGAAGTGCTGCAGGAAGTACATGGAGGTACTGGTGGTGGACATTTCGGTATCAATAGGACTCTACAGAAGATTAGGGAGCGTTTCTACTGGTTGAGCTGTAGGACGGATGTAGAAGATTGGTGCCGAAAATGTGACATATGTGCAGCCAGCAAGGGACCGAAGACCTGTTCCAGAGACAAAATGCGCCAGTACATCGTAGGAGCACCGTTCGAGAGGGCCATTGATATCGCTGGCCCATTTCCGAAAACTCAAAATGGAAACCGATATCTACTAGTGGCCATGGACTACTTCAGCAAATGGCCGGAAGTATACCCCCTTCCCAATCAAGAGACCACAACCGTAGCAGAAGCGCTAGTCAACAACCTGTTCTGCAGATTTGGTGTGCCCATGGAACTACATTCAGATCAGGGCAGAAATTTCGAATCAGGTGTGTTCCGAAAGGTCTGCGAGCTTATGGGAATCCGGAAAACCAGGACCACCCCACTGCATCCCCAGTCAGATGGTATGGTGGAACGCTTCAACGCCACACTAGAAACCAATCTGAGGATGTTTGTGAACGAGAACCAGACAGACTGGAACAAGCTCATTCCACTCTTCCTGTTAGCTTACCGCTCAGTTTTCCATGAAACTACTAGGAAGACTCCGCAAGGATCATCTTTGGAAGAGAGCTTCGCCTTCCAGCAGATTTGGTATTTGGTCGTCCTGCAGAACAGCCCACAGAACCAGACACTTACACATGAGCTAGAACGAAGACTAGCAGCCGTACACGATCAAGTCAGAACTCGAATGCGACTAGAGAGCGATCGCATGAAGACTCGATACGACGTCCGGGCCAATACAGTCGGATTCCAACAAAGTGACCTGGTGTGGCTGTACAACCCCACGCGGAAGAAAGGAAGATCGCCTAAACTACAGAACCGTTGGGAGGGCCCCTACACCGTCATTAAAAGAATCAATGATGTCGTCTACCGGATACAGAGGACTCCCAGGAGTAAGATGAAAGTCGTCCATCTGGAGCGTCTGTCCCCGTATAGAGGTGTATCCGATCGGGACGATCGGTCCTAAGGAGGGGGCAGTGTCACAGAATTTGCCCCACTCACTCCCAAACCGACGACTGTGGCACCGCGAATTGCCTAAGATTGCCCCGATCGCCCCTACACGATTCTGTTAAACAAACAGAATGCCGCTGATCGAGATGGGCCTGGAAAAATCGGGAATCGCCGAGAAGCATTCCAGTCGTACTAGAAAATGGATCTAGAGATACTGGAATATACCTGGAATATTCGTTGGGTCTATAAAAGAAGAATAAACGGCCGAGTTAGTAAGTCTTGTATAAGTCTTGTATTACAGTCTGAATTAAAGTGTTTAGTTGGAGATATCAAAGTGATTTAGATAGCGATTAATTAAATAAGAGTTTAGTTGACCTGTAATTAGTAGTGTGCAGTAGTTAATAAAGTAATTAATTAACGGATTGTTTTTCTGGAAGAGAAAAGACGGATTGGGAAATCCGTGACAGTACTATATATACATATAGGTATATCACCCTTTTCTGTGTTCAAAACGAGATTCAAAAATGAGGATTCCGGTCTTCCGTGTATACAGTTCGTTTTGTGTATACATATAATCGTTCATTTAGCGTTAGACTAGCAGCAATTAATAAATGAATGTATTTTTCAATAATTCTTCTTGTCTATTTAAAAATACTTAGCCATTTTAATATTACAGGGACCGCCACCACAGAGAACCGCCAACCACCACCATCAATGCTGTCGTACTGCCGCTTCTATAGAATTGTTTTAATTTTAATTAAACATTAAGTATTTAAAAATACCACAAATAAAAAAATCTATATAAATTTTAATGTGTTTTATTTTAAATATACTGAAAAAATAATTAAATTGTTTTAGTAGATATTGTTTTAATTTTAATTAAACATTATTTAAAAATACTACAAATAAAAAAATATATATAAATTTTAATGTGTTTCATTTTAAATATACTAAAAAAATAATTAAATTGTTTTAGTAGCTATTAATTTAACATAGATTTACTAATATTTTAATAGAAGTATTATGAATTCCTTTTATTTAAAATCTACCACTATGAGAAAATCTATACTGGCTAAAAATAAATGAATGGTTTCGAACAGAGTAGAACCTAGAAGAGAGATGATAGAATTTTGGTACCAGATAGTACCGAAAAATGTTTTATACTATCAGTCAATAGCTCTTTATAACAAAAAAAAAAAAAAAAAACAAAATCAAAAACTCTATATGAACTCTTTTTCTTTTCTGGAACCCTGCCGTAACGTATTAAAATTTTAAGAAAATCAATAGTCTATGTTTATTTTTTCCAAGAGGTTTTCAAGATTTTCAGTTTCTCTTTTATTCAGTTTAATGAGTTCGACATTTCCTTTGAATATAAAAACTTAAACATTTTATAACAGTCACATTTTTATATCATATAATATATCCGATATTTCTTTCAAAGTAGATACTTGGCTTCCGTAAAATCCTTATCAAAATATGGTGCATAAGGTGCTCATCCATAATAGTCCGTATACTTTTGGGCATAAAACTCACAATTTTCTTCTAGAACTTTTAATAATTCTTTGCTAATGACATACATTATTTATGAAAATAGCTGTACTGTTATTGAAGGAGGTTTTGTAGTGTAAAGGTAAAAATTGGTGGGAGGGAAAATTTTCCACTCTCCGACTTCTAATTGGTCTATTTTGAACTCTCTGGCTTCTGATTTGTCGATTTAGAACTCTCCGGCCCCTCATTTTTCAAATCCGGTTTGTGAGCGGGGCTACAGAAAAAAGTGGTGGGGGGTGGATTTAGAACTCTCCAGAACACCCTACTCGTGATCTATAGGCATTAACCGCAAGTCGGCCGTTTTATGGACTTTGGGCTAAGTGTGGGTTTAAAATAAGTAAGCTGAGACACGGCCCTCATACGGCCGACTTTCGGCTCGGTCACGGTGCGGTTATGTGTGTCCTGACTTCAACCTGTAATAAATGAGCACGTCAGGCGACGCGCGAAGTAGGTAGCTGACGTCACGCATTTTAGCCTCGCGTATTCGTACTCATACATTCGTACCCTTGTATCGATTGGAGTTTTTCAAATGGTCAAAACTGCCTTATTTTTTTAAAATTTTGACTTAAATTTGACAAAAATACTTTTTATTGCATATTTAGTTGATTTCAACAAATTACAAAATTTTTCGAACCTGCCTATTATAGAACACACTTGACATATTGTCCAGAAAAAAATTATTATTGTAAGAAGGATCATTTGAACATAAATTTGCGGTTTTATTGACTTAATAGCATGGATATCGAAGAACTTTTGCATTTGGCAGAGAAAATTAATAATCGTCATGAAATAGATTTACCTATGGAGCCACAGAAAAATAATTCTATACTTACCTGGCTTATTATTATTATTTGCTTTCTCATTTGTGCTATCACCTATATTGGAGTGATATGCTACTATAGAAATTGTAACCGTTATCCAATTAAACGGTTTAGAAGAAAGAAAAATCCGAATGAGGTCTCTTCTCCTAATCATGATCAATCTAGCCAACCAGTCCAACCCTAGGTTTCCATTTAGATGACAGTTTCTAACTGCTGCAGGAACAAACCTATAGTGATTCCATATACAAGATATGCGCATTGAGTATCAAATTGTTATAAATTTCATTCTTTAAACAGCTAATATATTTCATCTTTGACTATGTGAGTATCAATTATTTATTTTGTTTGATTATTTTTTCATGACATGACGCAACGTGTCGTGCTGTGTCGGATTGCTTGACAAATGAACAGTTAGCTTTAAAATATTCACAAAGCTTTCAATTATTTATCAGTTACTTTGTATTTATTTTCATAAGTGTCTTCAATAGGTACTGAGAACTTTTAAATTATAATGCATCGCCAATACATAATATACGTATTATGATGATTTACTATTTAAATGATAAGTTTACACTAATTATCACTTTTTCAGGAAGTTATCCGATGGATTATTTTTAAAAACCGTAATTAATGTTGCAAAGCAGTATCCTGAAATAAAAGTAGATCATATCATCGTTGATAACTGTTGCATGCAGATAGTTTCAAAGCCTGAAACATTCGATGTTTTAATAATGCCTAATCTTTATGGTAACATTATTACTAATATATTGTGTGGACTCATAGGAGGTCCAGGCTTAATTTCTGGACAAAATTATGGCGAGTCTATGGCGGTCTTTGAGGTAGCATCTAGACTTTCATCTTATGAAGGTAAATTATAGAATGTTTTTTAAACCTATGCTTCATGTTTTTATATTAATATTAAAATAAAATGTTCCACATTTTTGTTTTAATTAATCTTATTGCAAATCGAAAAGAATCTTTATTCGACTAACTTAAGTTTGAAAAAGTAATAACTAGAAAACGGTTCGTTTTTTCAAATGAAATGGAAGTATTGATCGAATGCCCAAAATAACCAAAGCTGCCGAAATGTTGGAATGCCTAACAATACAACAATGGCTTGTTGTCACTGATATATTATGAATTTAACAGATCTTAACTTTTAATTAGATATACCATTAACTCAAGTTTTATCCACTCTACCGCATCAAGCATTCTAAAGTATATCTAAAAAAATATGATTTTTTGCAAAATACCCCTTAAAACTATTTCTTTACTTTGACTACTTAAATAATTATAAGTTTGGTCAATTACCTATAACTCAAAAATGCTCTATGTAAAGATTTTAAAGATGTCTTATAAAAATAATGAATCAAGATGTTACTTATTTAAACCTAGCACTGCCTTTTTTACAAAAAAAAAATAAATATAGGATTTTTTGTAAAAATATGATTTTAAATACAATTCAATTATGAAAAATCCGAGAAAATTACATACACTCAAAAAAAATAAATAGTATGACTATGACCACAGCTATACTTAAATATAACTAATCTTCTAATACGTATTTTTATAGACTGAATACGAATCTGAAGTTAGAAGTATTCAGAAATGCCTACCTATTAAAATCATTATTTCCATAATAACATAATTTTCGGAAAACAGAAAGTTTACAGCGATCCAAAATCACAAAACCCGAGGTACATATAACTTCATCCACTCCTGTTTTAGATTTGACAATCTTTTTATTTTGTAAATAGGAACTTTTAAAACAAAGGTTGCGTCCTCTCTATGACCCCTTTGAAAATAAATAATGACTTGAAAGTGACCCTGCGATCGCTTTATGTTTTAAGAAATGCCTTCCTTACTTACGTAAAATTATTTGCCATCATGCTTTCCAAGTTATCGTAAAAAATAAAGTTTTTAAGTAGCAAATCAAAGGAAACACTCACAAAAGTCCCAGAAGATCTAGGGTAGAATTCATATAACACACTTAAGGTTAAGTGTGCACTTAGCTTTGCAATTTACAAGATACAAATGCAGTGACAACTTACTAATAGTTTTGTACCACACTTTAATAAGTTTCCATTAAGTTTAGATATGAAACAAAACATTGAAGGGCATCTTATTTAAATATACCTTAAATGAAAAGTGGCACATCCGCCCTATATGTCCTACTTATATGTATATTTTTTCTTAGTTGCAATCGTGTGTTGTAATGTGAACGATGAATTTTATTTTTTTTTTGTTAATAAACGGTTAGTTTTAAAGCAAAAGAGTAAGAGAGGTAAAAGTTTTAAGTAAAGTCCCCTTATTTTTCGAGTCTTTCATCCCCAGAGAAATTATATATCATTAATCAATATATACAGCGCCAAAAGAGGTACCGAAAATAGTCAACCTGTGGAGAAAACGCGAGTCTGGTAATATTGCAGTAATTTATCTTTTATGTGTTGGTTGTACTAACGGGGTAGCTTCACACCAATGGGCAGCAATTTCAGGGTGTATTCTGTAATTCTAATATTTTAACCACGGTTAAGGTTTACCGTTCCGTAAATCAACCGGCCTGAAAAATATACAGATTACGGTACGTGGTTACTGAAAAAGGTAACGTTCGGTAGCAACCATAGGAACCACTTATAATCTTTGGTTCCTAGCGGTAAAATACCGTTTTGAGGTTATGTGATGCTAATTACCACTATTACCACTAATAGTTCAGTAATTTGTGATTACCACTTAATACAGAGTAGAACCAATATTCTGTACTCATTCAGAATATCCGTTTGAATACCCTTTTTAGCACACTTTTTAGTTTTTAGCACGTTTTTAGGTTAGTTTGGGTAGAGATTAAAAAATCACCGGTTCCGATAGTGTTCCGTAATTTAATCAACAATTTCAGTTACCAGAAAATACCAAAACCGTGGTTCTGGTAAGACCCGTCAAATTACGTATACACCCTAAAAGCAGTACTATCAACAGCTTACATTAAGTTTTCCCTAGATGGCTGCTTTCTAAGTTCCTACATAGTCTGATTGTAAAACTTCTGGCGTTCTATATATTTTATGATTTTTGTGGTCATTTCACAAAATTAATGTATACAAATCGGTATCATCCTGTATATGTATTACTATTTGTTTCTTTTTGTTTCTATCTATTTATGATAAAGTAATGAAAAAATCATACATAATACAATAAACGTTTCATTTTATTTTACAGATGAGTCCATGGCAAATCCAGTCGGTATGTTGAATGCAGCAATTAACATGTTAAATTATTTAAAGAAGAATAGCCATGCTGAATTAATAAGAAATGCAATTAGAAAAACTCTTGTCATTGATAAAATACATACACCTGATATTGGAGGAAAAAATACAAGTGATGAAATGGTAGAAAAAATAAAAGAAAACATAAAGCGAGATGTTAAAAAATCTATTTTTTAAACATATCATTCAATAAATGCATATAGTATACGTTCCTACCGTTTTATTTATTTCAAAATTAACTGTTGTAGAGGATTTTATAAACACGCCATGCATTTTTGAGATATAAATAATGGGACCTTTATACTAAAAGGATTTTTCTTGATAGCTCTGTTGGTTTTCGAAATATTTAACCGAAGTTCACCACACTCCCTAATTCTTAGTGACCGCATTCCCTTTAAAATTATTTTTAGACCAAGCAGTCTTTTATCTTTACTGTCTATATACAGGGTGAGTCAGTCATAATGTCATTAATTTTAACCACGTGTTCGGGAGGCCTAATAAAGGCAGAAAATCGAAAAAAAATGTTTACTCGACCTTTAAAAAAATAAACAAATCACCTTATAAAAACCAGTAACACGACGCTCCTGGTGCGCTACGAACTTTCTGAGGACGCACCCATACGACAATCGAATGCCGGATTAAACATCATTGCCATATCATGTTTACATACATAATATCGTCTAACGTGTTATTCAAATTTACCCGCATTTCTTTCCCCCCAAATTTGTAGATCACGGCACACATTTGGAGGGGGGATGGAGAGAATAGTGAGAATACAAGCAGTAAGCAGTAGTTTGTTTATTTCGGTCTCGCGTATTCGTAGTAAATGCATAATTTTACAAATTCCGAATATGCGGAAATGGTAGTGTTATATAGAGAACGTTTACGAAATGCGACTGACCCTAATTTGATTAATAAAGTGCTATGGACGGATGAGTGCAGTTAACAGGTTAGTACCATACTACTTAAAAAACAATAAATTTCTATGCTAGATGTACGTAATTACAAACTGAATAATTAATTGTACTTACGAGTAATACTAAAAATTCATATTTATTTGTAAAACGTAGTGAAAACGTAATATCAAAATTATTAAACTGTAATAACCTAACATTCGAAAACATTTATGTATTATCTACATTTGTTTTTATTAACAAATAAATATTTAAGGACAATTCATTCATGTATCTAGATTTAAAAAAATAATTTTACTCCTTGTCGTTAAATAACAGTACAAAAACTAGGTAACTAGATTATTGACCTAATAATACGCTAGATCAAGATTCTGTCGACAACATGATGGTTTTTTATTATTTAGTATTTAAACACGAAACACTTTTCAGCTTCTCTTAATAATTTACCCATTTGGTATAGGTTTTTTATGTAATGTAGGTAAATAGTTTATTACTCGGTTTATTATTAGACACGTTGGAGTTTTGTTACAGTCATAACAGCTACATTTGCTCAGAGAAAAATCCACACGCTACTTGTCGGTTCAGCTTTCAGAGGCGATTTGTTGTCAACTTATGGGCAAGAGTGTACGGATATCGTTTGATTGGGCCGTATTTTCTACCGGAAAACTTGAGTCGACCGCGTTACTTACAATTTTTAATATAATTATTTGATTATTGAAGTTATACTTCTTTGCGCCCGTTAGACACTTTGGGATGGGATGTTGGTCGAGAAACCGCATCACGCTCAAAAGGAAGAACAAATTTTTAAGAACTTTTTTATACAACCCACTATACAGCGTGGAGAATTACTGGTTGTGGACACCAACATAAATTTACTTCTTACGTATAAGCGTATAATATACAGTGTGTCATTAAGAATATGGGATAAAATTTTACAGTTTCCGTTTTAACAGAACATTCGCGATATGTACTTTTTAAATCATTTTACAAACTGAGCAGACAATTTCAAAAACAATATCCAGGGAATCTTAATATGAGCATATAAAAATAGTACTAAAACCTTACTACTGGGATTTATATAATAACTGCTTTTTAGGTTATATCTGAAATTCAAGGATCTCCAAATATTTTCTTTAAATAAATATAATAAAAATATTTTTGACGTGACGTTATACTTCTTTGCGCCCGTTAGACACATTGGGATGGGATGTTGGTCGAGAAACCGCGTCACGCTCAAAAGGAAGAACAAATTTTTAAGAACTTCCACCGTCTGGTCCGACGCAGACCCAGTTTTTATTATTTCATTTTATTGGATATTAACATTTTAAATTATTATTGGCTGAAGTTGAACTGAGCAAGAAAAAATTATATTCTAAAATAGTCAGTACAACTGTTTATTTGTGATGTTTAAAATCTAGGTACTTAAGGCCTTATTTCTTTCTTTTATAAGCAATTTAACGTTGTCCGTCAACCAAGGTGCAAAGGGTTTAGTAATACGAGATGTAACATAAGGGGCATGTTTATCAAATAAAGCCAAAATGTTTTCATTTAAAAATAATAATTTGTCATTTATATTATTTAAATAGAAAATGGTGTCCCACTGAATACTATTTAAATCTTGGATAAAAAGTTCATGCACAAAGTTTTTGAAGCTTCTATAAGTAATTATTTTAGGACATTTATTAGTATTTATATTTACAGTAAAAAGTAAAATAAGTCTGTGATCTGATATCATATCTGCGTTAAAAGTGCCTACGTTACCAACAAGTTCAGGTGTATTAGAATATATTACGTCAATTAAAGTTTCCGATTTATTTGTAATACGCGTAGGTTCGTTTATAAGCTGCTTGAAATCATATGAAGCCATAAAATTCACCATGGGATTTTCAAATTGATGATCAATATTCACATCACATAACAATATTACATTTTCGTATTGAGGTATAATAAATGAGAACAAATTATCTAAGTGTTCAATGAATGGTTATAAGTGGTTTTAAAGATCGTGCAAAAACAGCTGCTCCCAGAATTCCGTCCACTTTGGATGGTTTATAATAATCTGGATCAGCTAAATTTAAATTATTTAAATTCAGTAATTTATCAGCCAAAGTACAAGTAGGCAAATGTTCAGTTACTTTGTCTATAAGTAAGACTTCTACGGAGTATTTTATTTTATCATCAAAACGAGATATGATAACCAAATTAGTTTTACCTTTTACAGGTCGAGTAGTAGTACCTATGCCATAAACTTGTGAAAATATTTTGCTTATAGAAAGACCCAAACGTCTCGATACTTGTAAAGTTAAAACATTCGATTGTGAACCCATGTCCACTAAAAATCGTAAATTTTTAAATCTACCAGTAGAACTATTTCGATTTACCATAAAGGACCGTGTTGAAGTTAATTTAGAAGTATCTGAACTACTATAACTTCTAGAAAAAGTAATAGGTTTTACCGATAACCTATGAAAAGTTTTAATTTGAGTAACTAAAAAATCAATAATTTCATTATATGCAGGCATAACATTCCTTTTATCCTTTTCTCAAATTAATTCAAACATCTTAACCGTCTCTGGTCCTAATTTCAATAAAGCTAATGAAGCGAACATAAAATCTGATACCTAGATTTGAAATATAAAGGTTTTGCAATGCTTGAGCGCATGTATGAAACGGGAAAACTCTCTAAAAACATATTATACGATTTTAAATCATCACTAATTAAAGGTTTGACAAATATAATCTCAAAATATTGATTGGCCAATGTCCTACTATCATTGTTTTTTTTTTCTAAATTTTACCATAAAACATAATTAGCTGCTATTGGTGGCAATCCAGCAAATATTTGTTGAGCCTTTCCCTTTAAACATGACGCTAAATATTGAACCTTTTCACTATTACTAATGTCTTTACAAAGATGTATAGAATTTTTAAAGCTTTCATACAAAATTGGTCACAAATGCATTCCTTTATCTGGATCAAATGTAGGTAATTCAAGTTTTGGTAATTTTATAGATTTGGAATTATTTGAATTACTATGGTGCACATGTACAGAGCCTGCTGCCACTGCAGCTGTATTTTCTTTTTGAATTATTTGTTATATGTCGAGCGAATATGACAAGATAACTCATAAACAGATTCAACTACATTAAAATCAAGTTCAAAATCGGAATCCATCTCTAATTGTAAAATGTTAATGTCCTTAATTAATTGTTCAAATTCTGACTCGGTTTGATCAAGTCTTACGTACAAAATTTTAAAGTTTTTTTAAAGACACTTCATCTGTCTTTTTACTTAAATTAAATAATGATTGTATTCTCTGAAATAATGTTTCTCTTTTTGCTGTGAGTACTTTTAATTTATTAGTTCTTGACATTTTGAATGTAAATCTATATTTAAATGCACAGTCTTATTAGAACCTTAACAGAAAATCAAATATGGAATGTAAAGAAATATAATATAAAGAAATGGATCGGTCAGTGGTCGCGCGGTTTAAGGCGTTAGTACTTGAATCGAGGTGACTAGACGGAGTTGGTTCGAGCCCAGCTGCCGGTAGACCGTATATAAGCTATATTCATGGAGAGGATTGGCACCCTCTCTGTGGGTATGGTAGGGTGGAATAATGTTAGCTTGGGTCAATGTGAGAGATTGATACCGGTTGATATTTGACTACCCCCCTAATTAATGAGGTTTTCCAGGTTTTCCTCATTCCTGCACTGAATAGTGGTTAGGGCCTACCAACGTAAGTCGTTCCTGGGCGCAAATGCGGCCTGCTTAATAATAATATGTCGCCCCCCCTCCCGCACAAGTCTCCGACTTCTGGGCTAATCCCTGTGATTATAGAATGAGGGGTAGAGATATTATTATTATTATTATATTATAATAAAAAGTTAGCTCTTTTGTAAAATGCTAAGAAACATATGATATTCACATAAAAATGTTCCAAATCAATACCAATTGGAAACTATAATGAAAACATATTTAGATGTCATTAATATACTTAAAATATTAATATTTAGTAATAACAGAGCAACCAAAATTTATATACAGTAAAGCTCGGTTATAACGTACCGGCGGGGACTTAAAAAATCGGTACGTTATATCAGAAGTACGTTTTAAAAAAATATATTAAATTTTTAAAGTTTCTATTAATTCTTAACAAAAATACAAACGAACAGCAACAGAAGAACAGTATATAATTATATATGTATATGGTATTCGTTCTTAACCCTTAAAAGCGAAACTAAAAATACACATTTTATTTGCACCACAGAATACATACATATGTAGGTCAGTGGCGTAGCCAGAAATTTGACATGGAGGGGGTTCAGTGAACAAAGTATTTCAAACTAGATTTTTTTAATAAAAAAAATAAGTAATTTTTAATAAATTGAAACAATAAAAAGTAAATAAAAAAACATCTGATCATAAATATGTAAATAATAAACAGGTATGAACAATATTTGTTACAAAAATGACAAAAATAAAATTAGAACTTAGTTGCAGGTGAACCCTAATGTAAGGTTGCCGTAGATCTAGTTCACTGACCGCGTTGCTAAATCTTGGTGAATAAAGTGATTACAGGTTTGTAGTCAGACATTACCTATATGACCCAACCAAACTACTTTCCGAAAAAGTCTGTTATTATGTGAGTTTGTTTTTGCGATTTATAAGGATCTGTTGCTCTAAATACATTTCTATGTCCAATGATGCGCTTAAAATACGATCTTCCGTATTAATTTTACTTTCTAAAAATCGTTTTACATTTTTTATTCCTTTTATTGCGTTAGAAGAGAGATAGAAATAACTTTAGACAACGGCATTGTATCAACATGTGTTGGGAGAAAAAATCTTAGGTACATAAACAATACCGGGCAGCAGGGTTGGTGTTGCTATTACAATCGTAACAAATCTATTACAATTCATAGACTGTCATTACGCTATTACGACAAACCAGAAATTATGCTGGATCTATTACAAACTAAAGAAAACAGGTAAATTCTATTACACTTTTTCGGTTTTTTAATTTTAGTAATAAAGAGTACGTGATTGACAAATAATCCTTTTCTATGAGCCCTCTGCAAATAACTGATAACAAAAAATAACTGATTATTCGGTTATTGCAATAACCGAAATCACTCGGTTATCAGTTATATGAGTAACGAATTATGCATTAGATTTTTTTTCCACTGTTCACTAGGGTTGCCACCTTTTCATATGCACAAGTAGGATATTCTTATCTTTTATATTCTTCTTTTTACGTTCAATCGTTATTTGCAATTTAATGCAATATATAGTGCAAACATTTACTGTAGTATATAGTTATTTCTTATTCTCAGTTGCAGTTTTTTAAATATTTTCATGAAAATATAATGAATTATTCATTTGTTTATATGACGTGAGTCGTCTGACTTCTTGCCGCCACTATAACAAACAACGAAAAACTGTCGTAGCCATAGATCAAAATAAAATTTTGTGTTGGCGGAACAGTCGTAAAATAATTTTTGAAAAATTGAAAACAATTTTTTTTATGTAAATGCATATCGAAGATTTGTATTGTTTATTTTAAATATATAAATTTACCCATGCGAAAAGTATATATTTATGTATTTAAAATAAAACATTTACATATAAACTACAAAAATAGTTATACATGTCTGGCTGCTGAGAATTCAAGTAACCATCACTCGAGTTATCAATCGGTTTTTGATATCACTTAAATACTCAGTATTCGGTTATGGAAATAACTCGGTTTTTCCCAACACTAGACCATAGACAAAATATAAACCAAAGAAAACCACTAAATTTAAATTTATTTGCAGAAACTGCAGTAAAAAAAATCTATTACCAATCTATTACATTTTGCATGCAGATGTCATTACCATAGATTACTTTACGGTCATTACAAATCTATTGTAGTTCTGTCCCAACCCTGCCGGGCAGTTAGTCGGCGATAACTTATGTACCTATCGGCCTGGTCAAAGCGGCTGCCTTTGATTTAGATATCGCATGAGCACCACACGGCGCCCTGAGCTTTTGCCGTACTTGCCGAAATAAGTTTATGAATTATGAGTTTATGTATAAAAAGTACGTTATAATTTGAAATTTTTAGACGCGGGGACCAGGTATTTTGGTACTTTATATCAGAAGTACGTAATAACGGAGTACGTTATAACAAAATAATTAACTATTGAAGGCCCTATAATAATGCCGGGACTTGTTTATTCACTACGTTATAACCACAAGTACGTAATAACCGTGTACGTTGTAACCGAGCTTTACTGTATATATGTATATCTATATCTACCTATCCAAGAAAACCACAATGTTGGCGAAAGTAAATTTATAAAATATTAATTATTATTATAAATTCTTCATACCAAAAAACTGAAAATGAATTTACGTAGTAGTAGTATCAATTATATATATATTTTTTTACACTAAAATAACTTTTGAATGTAATTTGTCTACAAAACTATACTATAATGAAAGGAAAACATCAAAATGTTAATAATAGTTTACAATAATGATAATCCGGCTCAAAGGACCAAATGTCGTCTAGCTACAACTTGCACCTTTAAAAAAGTGAACTGTATCGTTGGCTATAATTTACAATACAAATAGTAATAAATTTTCACTTACCAAATCTCTATGGACCGGTAACTGGTACTGTATTTCGAATACTAAGGATGCAGGAGAAAATGGAAGATTTTTACAACAATTTTTCACTACAACAACCATATATAAATATTCTGTGTCAATATTACCACTAGTAGGTACAACTATATATTATCGAGTCGTGCGAGCCAACTTGTGGCCTTTTTTTTATATTTCAACAAAAACATGTTAAAGGCATGGCTACACCAGACGCAAAATTGTTTATTTATTCTATCTCTTAAAGTAAGGGATAGAGGGAAGGTAGAATCGTATTGCAGAAAAAATTGGAAAACTCCCGACTATGTTAACTGATTTTAACACACTTGATCTTATTTTAAAGCTGTTTAATAGCCGAATCATATGTGTAATAATACTTAAGTTTCTGTTTATGGCTGAACTGTTAGAAAACGTTATTGGATATCTTCAGAACTTTACTCAATTTTCTATGAAATGTTAAATGGAATAAGTACTACATTTTTTATTTTACTATCTTAATAATCGTATTTTTTTCAAAAATGACAAATCATTTTCCAAATTTAAGTTATGACTTTATAACTCCAAATTTAAGTTATAACTTTATAACTTCTAAATATACTTAACAAACTACGCCATCTGGTGGTTCAGATTTAAACAAATATTGACTATTGTTTTATTGTTACAGATTATGATTCGGCTATTGAATAGCTTTAAAACAAAATCAAGTTCACTAAAGTTTTCGAACATTCTCTATTAAGGATAGAGCAGAGGATAGAATCGTATTGCAGAGAAAGTCTGTATTTTGCATAAAAAAGTACAGTCTGTTTATTTATTTTTGCAATTGGCGTCTTTAAAACAGGTTCTACATTATCTTGAGCAACACGAAAATATTTAGGTACATTTTTTTTTAACTAAAATTGAAAAAATTTAATAAATACGAAAGATAAGGGCAACATGTAGTATATTGCATGAAAGACGAAAAAAGTCAAAAGTGTACATTAATAAACCACGTAATTTAGAAGAACTTCAAAATCGCATTAGGGACGAAATACGCAGAGTTACCCCAGAAATCATTCATAATGTGCAAGAAGAATTTCTTCACAGACTTGCGCATTGTCAAGAAGTTGGTGGATGGCAATTCGAACATTTAATTTAAGTATAAAATTTAATCAATTGTATTTTATTTTACATACCTCAGAGTTGTTACTTTTTTATGGATAAAATTTACGTTTTCTAACATTCAATCGTCATTTACTCGAAAACTTTCCTATGTAAGAGGGCAAAATTTTAGTACTGTCTGATAGAGAATTAAACAATCTTTCAGAATCAAGGAAAAAAATATGGTGTTGCCATTTAAAAAAAAATCGATGACGTCATTACTCGAAAACAAATGACATTTGAAAATCGCATTTTACGCTAAAATATGTATTTTTTAAATTAAAAATCGACCGGTTCGAGGATTTTTCCCAAAAAATAACTGTTTCATTTTTATTGAATTTATTCCATACTTTTGGCGCATACTATACAATTCAACTGATATTTTGACTTACTGAGGCTTATTTTTTTTAATACTTCAAATGTACTACTCTAAACTAAATTCTAAATTATTGTTCATTAATCAGTCATTTATACATACGTCTATTACTACTACTGAATAGCGGCAAACTCAAAAGTTTAGTAAAAAGGCGACAAGTGCAGGAAACATATTAATTACCGTCTTTTTACTTAGTGCAGAAGTTTCTCCAAAGAATGAAACATGAAGCATAAAGTAATAACCGATATATTTTTTTGTACGAAAAACAAATTTATACTGAAACTACTTGAAATATTTAAAAATGATGCAGTCTAAGTTGCTAAAGTTTTGGCCGCTTTTCTCAGTAACTGCATATTGTCATTTTAACACAAATGCATTCATGCAAAAATTGGAGTATTTAATTTGAGCCTGTTTTAAAACAGCCCATGGCAACTTGATCCCAACACCCACTTTAATGGGCTCTAACTTTTAAGGTGATGCTAACATTATTATTTTTTTATTTTTACATCAAACACCCCTCTGAAATCGGTTCAGGAATCCACCGTTTCAGTTTCCTCAAGTATTTTCGAAACACATAGGGTGTTTCGAAATTTTTTTTCAGTCGATTTAAAAAATATGATTAAAATTAAGTCCTTATAAAATATTTTTATATAAAATTTCATAATATGATCTATTTAAAATATTTTTAGGTTCAAACTAAAACAGTTGGTACTATGATGTAAAAATATCATTTGATGTTAATTTTTATTTTTGAATGAATTTATTCAAATATAATTTGGTTGCTTTTGGAAAAAAAAATCTTAATAGCAAAGTATGACAAATATTTATTATTGCAAATTAGCATTACATTAGATACAAAACATTGTTCATTTAGAGAATATCTATTTTACTTACATTTTTCATAATTGATATCTATTATGTAGGTAATAAAAGTCACTTTTTCTTTATATACTTCTACATATCAATATTTTTATCATTTTTGCATTTAACATGGAATATTTTCTCTATGAAAGAATTGTATTAAAATGTTCTTGGTAGAATAAATTATAATTTGAACATAATATATTAGTTAGCAGTAGCAAGCGGATTTCGGACAACTAGAATAACAGCATCTCCTCTAAGGAACATTTTAGATATAAAGCGATCTTTATTTACTGGTTTAGCTTTCTTCTTGCCTTTGCCAGGGCGGGGTAATTCGGTCCACATTTCTTTAACATTTTCTAATACCATATTGCAATGACGGTCAAAGGCTTTTACGCGACCCAATAATTTTTTATTATTTCTGCAATTTATGAGTACTTGTGTATTGTTTTTTACTGACTGCGTTAAAACCGATAAAGGTCCGGTATTAAATTCCTCTTCTTCTCTTGCCTGTAATTCTTCTGCCGTCATTTCAGATTTTGGTTTTGTTAAAGCCATTTTCTTTCAATAAATTGAATCACTCCAAACAACCAACACATTTATTTACTATTTTTAGGTTATACCGCCGATGCTGTAAGCGAACATGAATCAACAAACTCGCAACCACAGAACACCTCTCGCAATTTTACAAACCACAGATCACAAACCTAGAAAAAATATAGACTGCGTCCATAAAACTAGAAAAATATTTTTTCTAGGTTTGTGACTGCGTCGCAGTGTTCCCAGGTGAGATCATTTAAATTTCTTCACCGAGCATCCAAAAATTCTTCACATAAAATAAAATACCTCATTATATTAAAAGTAAAACAAAATATCTACTAAAACGAACTTTTATAAAATTAAGGCCTGTAAATAAATAAGCAAAAATGAATATCCTAGTTTTATTTTATTAGGATTGTAGGTTGGGATTTTTAGCTAAATTTAAGAAACGCGGGAAATTTGAAATCTATGTATTAATAAAAGTATGGATTTTACGATTTACTTATTTATTTTTTTATCAATAATATGCCCTACATATTTTAATATTTAGATTACTATTTTGTAGTACTTAGTACTTACTGTTTTTAGTTAGCAGTTAGCTCTAACTACGGTCTATTAAAAGACCGTGGAGCCGTGAATCCTAGATAAATTGCTGTATATCTATGTGTCTATGGCATATAAATCATCACGGAACATGAAATGGGCAGACGGCAATGATAGAGCAATGAATAAAGAATTTCACGATACCACTGAATTAAAATACTAGCTAGTGATATGAGCAATAATGTTCGAAGACTTATCATTTTATGGCTCCAACTAAGAAGTATACATACAATTAAACATTATGAGGAGGAATTTATATGACGAGAAAAAATCTTCACAATTGTAAATTATTCTTCATTTCTTCATCACTCAAAAATACCCTGAAAAAATCTTCACTTTGAAGAAAAATCTTCACAGTTGGCAACACTGCTGCGTCGGTTTATGATATAGGTCACGTGACAGATCCCGTTTCCTAGGATCTTAAGACGACACTAAAAGCACAGGTTCCCCAGAGGTGCCAATATAAGAAAACTAGAATTTAGTAAATAACAAGTTTTCTTAAGTTTGGTAACATTTGGCGATATATTGAATTGAATTGCGATAAAAATAACCTCACTTAATTTTAAACCGGATAGTTATTATTTGTTACCTTCTAATATTTTTTATATTGTGTGGAATGTAATTTTGTGTGAACAATTTTCACATCAAAATTATGAAAAATTTTAGTAAGTAAACTGAATAGAAAACAAGACGCGAGCTAAGTCGTTGACAGAACTTTTATATATAACCAGTCAATGGTTAGATTTTTTTCTGCCTTTAAATTATACTCTACAAGTGGAAATTATTTTCAACTATTCGGTTTAACATTTCTATTTGGAGATGATTGTTCCGATTCTAAAGTATATTTACAAATTGTCATTTGTTATAATTATGCCCCTCCATAAAAAATTATCATTAACATTTTAGTAAATTTAGAATCAGGGTGACCCTAAAGTAATTAAAAAAATAAGGGTAGATTATTTAAGCAATTTTTATAGGGGTCCTTCATATACATTTTTTTTTATTATTTAAGCCCCCTGGAGGGTTTAAACATTTATCTTTTTCCAAATTGTTTGAAATTAAGAACTTAAATTTGACACAATATTTTGACTGCAGAGCTTCTTCTAAACGAGTATTTTTTATTGTTCTCGTCTTGTACGACGTTACAATGAGAAGCTACTAGATATTGATGTGCTAAATCGTTGGAAAGAATATTTGCATATATACATATTATAAGTATACCTTTTGTGTAGTAGGTATATTTAGGTACATTCAAATAAAAATTTAGCATCAATTATAAAATTATTTTAATTATTACTTTTATATTTTTTCATAAAATAATAAATTAATAATTAAATGGATATAAATCAAAACTTATAAAACCATATCTAATGGAAAATAAAAAAACCCCTACAGTTATTTAGGAGAAAAAAGAAAACACAAGGTTTTTTGATCCTAGCTAGTTAAATTCACACTAAATATAAAAGCCGGTAAATCCTGTAATGAAAATTTTACATGTTTATCTAACCTAAAATAAATAAATTCTATTAAGTTTTTATGTAACCAAAATAAAAACCGTTACCTAGTTATGTGGTTTCTTAGAAGAAGAATACTCTTGTTTGTCCATCTTTCTTTTCCTGGAATTATTATGTTTTGTATTTTCAACTTCATTTCACAATAATTTAATTTTTCCCACAATTTTAGTATATTCATCTTCATTTAAACTCTTCAAAAAAATAGCCCAAATCTTCAACTTCTACACTTCTTTTTGTTTCTTCATTAGCATTGTTGTTGTCCTTATCGTCAAGTATTTTTTCTTCAATAAACTGGGTAATTTCCTTTTGATGATATGTGTTAATTTCTGATTCTTTTTCCAAGGCTGTTACAACATCGTCTAAAACAGATTTAGTACCTACTCGCTCCTCATGCATACATACCAAATGTACATGCTTACATAAGATATTTCACACAACATACTCGTAACATTCACATCGATAACGGTGGATACAAATTTTACATACTCTGCAAAACAGAGTTTTGCATGCACTCTCGCATAATTCATTGTATGAAATGTTATAAAAAGACTTACCATATGAAGCTTTTACCTGATACTGTCCATGAAGCTTTTACCTGATAATGTCCTTCCTCTTTCTGAATAACTTCCACCGTGTTCTTCATCAATTCTGCTGCTTTATGTGCTTTTATTACTATTCTATCTTGATAATTATGAGCATTTGGTCTCTCCATATTCAAAATTCGTTGCCACATTTTAAAATCTACCGATCCGTCTATTACATCCAAAAGTCACTCTACTGTAACATTAGCCAGCCTCTTCAACTAATTATGTTTCAAAAATTATTTAAGCTTTCGACTGGTTTAAAATTAAGTGAGGTTATAAATCGCCAAATGCTACCAAACTTAAGAAAACTTGTTATTTACTAAATTCTAGTTTTCTTATATTGGCTCCTCTGGGGAACCTGTGCTTTTTAGTGTCGTCTAGGATCTTACGGTCCAGAAAATAGATATTTTATTTGTTTTACGTTGGCGGTTATGCAAATATAATGGCTGCATTGCAATATGAAATTAACTAACTTGCTGTCATTTTAAATGTCATTAAAGAATGTGACCAGTCGACCAATCACAGTAATCAAACTTCACGCTACAATACAACCAACGTAAATTGGCATAAAAACCAAGTTTTAGTAATTCTGCGATTCCGTTTTCTCAATTAGACACTATCGAATGATTCTGACAGAGTAGTGACCCTTATTTACATTTACAATAAGGATTACAGAGCTGCGTCATTCGATACATGTATCGAATCGAGAAACGGAATCCGGGCCTTTTAGGGCAGCCATGAATAAGCGGTCGCCGGCAATATGACACTGGCACAGTCTATATTTTTTCTAGGTTTGTGAGCCCAATTTACTTATTTTCAAAATTGCTTTGTTTAGCCGCTAGAGAACGTCAAAGTTCGCGAAAAATTTTTGTTTATTCCGAATATCTCGAAAGCGACTTGATCGATTTTAACCATTTTTGGGCGACGGAGTTATAAGTCTAACCGATACTTTTTGACATTATTTAAAATCTTGCAGTCATTAGAAATATAAGAAAAATCATGTATGATGCAAATATAAACACATATGTTTTTAACCCCCTGTACAATTGCTCTCAGTTTTTTTCTATTAGTAGCTGACTATTTAGAAACTTTTTTATACCTTCAGAATTTTGAATATATGAGTAGTTTAGGCAGAAAAAATATTTTTCGTATGTCAACAATATCAGCATTCGTTCTGCAACAAATGACAAAAATTCCAAAGCTCTCATTTATATTTTATTTAATAAATACAAGATAATAAGAGATTAATATAACAAATAAAAAAGAGATGATCTCTTTACAATAGTGCTCAAAGTGACCACCGTTTTCTCGTACGCAACAAGTAATCCGTTTACGAAGTTATGTAGTGCAGCTTCTCCATGATTCCTGGATTACCTTGTAAAATGTTAACTGAGTCTTGGATTCGCCTAAACAATTCCTCTTCATTATTAAACTGCATAGGCATATACATACTTTGGTTTTGACTGCATCCCACAAAATAAAATCGCAAGGGGTTAAGTCTCGTGCCCGAGGTGGCCATTTTATAGGAGCATCGTTTCCTCTTCCAATCCACCAAATTATGTAAATACTCACGAATTCATTTAAATATCTAAAGTACCTAGTTTTAAAAATATTAATAAATTTGGAACATTTGATAAAAATTGTTACACCCTGTATCTTTGTAACAAAACATTTTTCGAATATAGTTTATAATACAAACTGATATTATTGTGTTGTTCTCTGTCTGCCGCTAAAATTTCCGCTTTCAAAAGTGGACCACCCGGTATGTTTTAAATAAATATTTATTATTTAATATAGCATTTAAGGGAATACGTATACTTATAAATTTGTTTCAATAGACTTAACTTTGTTTTCTGATTATTCCGTTTCAATTATTAAAAATCAAAAATACAAATCTAAATATTTATTATCAAAATAAAAACCTGGCAAATAATAAAATACTTTTATATTATTTTACAAAAACTAATAAGTTTCATTTGTCATTTTTATGACAATTTAACAACAAAATTCAGATATCCTAACATTAGTACACTCACACATCTAAAGGAAATACTGTTACATATCCAAGAATTATATATTATATTATAATAATTTATTATTTATATACTTATTATTTATTTATAAAATGAAAAAATAAATAATTCAATTACGTAGGCATCTAACTAATTTTTGATTCGTTATGTGCTATGAAAAATTTACCTCGCACGATTTTACCGCGGCAAAATAATCATGGTAAATTGAAATCATTTTTGATTCTCGGCATTTTTGAAAAACCCCTAATATAATATATTGATACTGCAAAATACGTCAGCATATTCGATCACATCAAGTGACCCAACTTATTAGAAAATCTTTTGTTCGCATAATATTTGCTATACTCGCGACAAGAATTCAGACGACTTTACATCATACGAACAAATGAATAATTCATTATATTTTCATCAAAATATTTAAGAAACTGCAACTGATAGTAATAAAACTATATACTACACTAAAAGTTTGCATTATATATTGCACTAAATTGCAAAAAATTATTGTTTTTAACGCGATCAAATATCGAAAATTACGTTGACAATAAAGACAAATGTGTAACGTCAGCTGTGACGTAAGACGTCTGAAGTCTTGACGCGAGTATATAGACAAATGTAATTGTAATAAAAAACATGAAAACTCGTACAAAATAATAAAAGATTAATGAAGTAATATTTTCAGGGCAACTGTTGCCCTGTGCTCCATTGTGTGGTCGTTTATAAACTTTTTTAAATTATACGTAATTTACTGCATTGAGAAACGGATTTTTATTTCCAATTATAAAGAAAAACAGTTTTATATTTTACCATTTTATTTAAAGAAAAAAAAAATTGATGTAAATCAATGACTACAAATTTTGGTTAAGAAGTATTAACAGCATAAAACTAAATAAGCATGCAAAAAATTAAAAAAACTAAATACATTCTTGACAGATGGTCAATAGGCACCCTAGACATGGTAACAGCGGAAAAAATAAAAGTATTGTTAATACCGATGTTTAACAATAAATATTTCAATATATCTTTCACACGGCCCTTGAATTATGCATGTATTAAATACATAGAATGCAGTCTTCAGTTCATACTCGAGAATAACTGTTGTCAAACATCAGTAATATTTAGGGGTGGTTATACTATTTAACAGTCAATCTACATGGCACAATCAAAACATATCATTCAATCACAAAAATAATTATCCCTTGTCTCAAATGACCCCTGCTCAATAATCATTTACAATTTATACATACGCACAAAATTTCCAAATGACAGGCTTACCTTGACACAGTGAAAATATAAGATTTAGAACCAAAATTTAGTCTTACAAATAAAACAATAACTATTTCAATTGCATTGTTTATTTAGTAACTAATTTTCCCCTATCTAGAAGTATTTATTTTCACACAAATTTTAGAAAACAGCTTCTTTTTTATATTTCATTGTAATGTTTCTTCTATTAATTGTGTATACAATACAAATTAA
Organism: Monochamus saltuarius; assembly: GCA_025584915.1. Classification (NCBI taxonomy): domain Eukaryota; kingdom Metazoa; phylum Arthropoda; class Insecta; order Coleoptera; family Cerambycidae; genus Monochamus; species Monochamus saltuarius. The sequence goes on from CM046723.1 coordinate 40,072,262, forward strand.
TGTGACTTTTTCACTAATCAATAGGTACCAATATTTTCATTTTTAATAAGCGACTTTTATTTGAAATTGAATAATTTTGTTGATCAATTAAGGACTATTATCAAAATTTTAAAATTTAAAAATTACACAAGAAATATAGTTCGAATATTTAAAAATCTATATATATTTTTTAAATGGTTTTAATAAATATCTTGTGGTTCTTACTCTGTGGATTTATATATATATTAAGCACACTAACAAGAAAATTAAATAAAAACCAAAGAATGTTGTGTCGACTATTTAGTGATTTTCAAGATGATACTATTGAAATTATAGAACTACAATAACAGAATAACCATCATGAAAAAAAAATATAAATATTCCAGATTTATTATTATTAAAGATAAAATGTAAATGTAAATTTATTGTCCCATTTAAAATGTTTAGATCTTAAGATTTTACTCAATATTTTGAATTTGTTTATCTACATCTGCTTTTGAGGAGAAAGTGGATGATGTTTAAACAAAAACCTATTATAATAACTCATAAATCTAAAAATCATTAACTCATAAGATCCCAAGATAAGAATTTTGTATATTTTTATCTTTATCTATGTGAAATATAAATTTGTGAAAATTATTGAATTTAGACCGACAGTAAATTCAATACCTTGTTCAATTTATGTTAGCTATTTCCTTTTGAATATTGTAGACTCTGTATAACATTTATTTAGTCAAATTTAAAAAAGTATCTACTGTAGTAATTAAGTAGTAGTGGTCACAGAACACAAGATGGTGGTTACTGAAAATTAAAATAGTCATGCCTTAATGAAAAAATTTGGAATGAAATTTGCAAAATAAAAAATTTAAATAAAGGTAGACAATGATTGCACAATTGTAAATTTTTTTTTTATATATAGTTTACTGATACATGTAGTGGCGGCAGGCATTCAATGAACGTAATATGAACAAATGAATTTCATTATAATTTGATATTTTACAAACTGCAACTAAGAATAATAAAATTGTATGTTACACTAAATGTTTGCATTTATATGCTACACTTAAATTACAAAAAATGATTTTTCAATATTATCAACAACATTGTGCGATGTGCGATCATTGAATTCCTGTCGTTCTAGTCAGATTTAAATTTTAATTTCATACTAATATTCATCTAAACTTATCTACAGTAACTAAAAATGAAAATATTATAAGAAATTAGAACACACCTGTTGCAATTTCTGTATGATATTTGAGGATTGGCTACCTCTATTTATTTTACAAATTTCATATAAAATGTTTTTATCATATAAGTTCTTTAGATGGAGCTAGAAATTATCCCTTAAAAAATGGTATGACTTCCACGCTTTATTAGGCCCAGGAATTAATTTAGAACAGAAATGAAATTTATATGTATATAAACTTGCAGAAATTGTAATTATTTATATATTGTTATAACAGGTTTATTTCTTGGGATATTAACCTAATAACTTTTTAAAATTTTCAAAATTTAATTTTTTACATTTTTTGCACTGATTGTATAATAAACGTGTCTAAATAGATTAAAATTAAGCATAACTTATTTAAACACTAATCAAACTATTTTATAAGGTGTCAAAACCATAGTCTCCCAAATTTTAATATATGTCGATTACCTTAAAAATAATGCTCTGTATTTTTGAAAACAAAAGATAATAAACCTATTATGTACGGGAAAGATTTGTCTTATTTTATTTTTTGACCCTATAATTTATGGTACATAAAACCTTGTCCTCATGGACGCAAAATTTGCGTGAATTATTTAATGTCGTGAAAAATCTCAATTAGTGAATTTTGTCAACTTCAATATTTTCATCATAAAACTGTCATCGACTGTTGATCTGGTAGATGTCAGAAACTCCAGTTATTAATTCCTCATAATGATGAAAATAACGAAAATATTTGTTTTGCGAAATTCACGAAAAATTTACACTTTCCCGCCATTAACAATTTAAATCAAAATCTGCGAATTTTGTGTTTATGAGGGGAAGGCTGTATTCTGTAACACACTGTGTAAAATACTGGCATAGAAATTATCATTTGACATGTTTACCAGATCAGATTACATTAATAAACCATAAACCTGAAAGTATTAGTAAGTTCCTATTGAGACTAGTGATGTTCATAATACTCCCAATCAGTTACATATTTATCTTTTTAGTGAAAATAAATTAAAAATGGTTTGAAAACTTTTAATTTTTCCTGTCAGTATTGTTACATCTTTAAATTTAGATATGCAGCCCATCCATTTGTATTCCTAAAGTACAATGAACAAATGTTTAATTCAGTTCACTGTGATGGAATATATTTTGCAAACTAAAATTTACATGAATGAAACAATTATCTATTTAATATATGAAATCCTTGCTCGATTTCAGTTCTAGAAACTGGGAATGTTTTAAGGATAATAAAATAATTTAGGCCTAGAGACACTTACAGCTAAATATAAAAAAATAAGTCAAAAAGTGACAAACAGACTTACTTTTTTAATCACTCATCTTACATGCTAATTCATACAGCCTTTAACACATCATGAAACAGTGTATATATAGAGTATGTCTCCAGAAAGGAGAAACGACCCTTGTAAGAAATAAAAAAAAAGTTAATTGTGAAATATGACCTAGTATTCAGTCTTGTGTGAAACAAAATGTGTTACGATTTCATAATGTGCCCTTGCTGCATGAGATACGATAAAACATTGTTAATAAAAGGTTTCTTAGAATAAAAAAACGGAATAAGTGTGCATAATTTAGATTCCTTAAACTTTTTGCTGGATTTATGATCTTTTTGTTAATTAGTTCAAGAAATTTTGCAGTTACTAACGTTTTATTTTGAAATTTTTTTCTGAATAATCATTTTGTTGCATGTCATACAGAAAGGGCACTTTACTATTGCAGAAATTCGGATATTTCTAAATTTTCAAGTTTTACAGGATTTTGAACTTTCTGATTTGAAAAACAGTAGCAACTTAATTCTAAAAAGCGACATATTAACACTAACTTTTGTTGTCGTTTGCGTCATTTTACCTATCTGGGGACATGCTGTATATCTACATGGAAAAATCCACTTCTGTATTCATGATAAATATCACACATACAAGGAATTATGTAATTGCATAATTATAAATTCTAATATTGGGAAGTTTTCTAAATTATCAATTAAAAAAACTAATGAAGTAGTAATTTTTGGCAACCATAGAAATCTTCCCAAATCACAGATTTATTTGTTTCTCTCCATACATAGAGCAGATTATTTGTATTATTCATTATTTCAAACATAAACTACTTTATGAAATTTCAATATTCCACACACACATTTTTCTCTGGACAATATAAATTAAATATTTTGTGGCTAAAAGTATAATTAAAACTGTTTATCATCAAAATGTAAGTAATCTAAAAACAAATTTATAGTAATCTTAGCAGGATTGTGTGGTTTGTTAGAATATTTACTTTCCTTTTTCATCAATATTTTAAATTCTAACAAGTGTCTCTGTAGGCATAATAGAGGTAAATATTAAATGCAATGATTTCATCTGGATTGTTTTTTCTTCAGCAAAAGTATTTTTGGACAGTTTCAAATATCACTTATGTAAGGCACATGGTAACTTTTTAACTTTTTTCTTCATTGAAGGAACTATTAAGTCTAATTAGTTTCTATATGATCATTTGAAATATATTACTTTAGAACTCAATGTTTGAACAATGCTTAGTACATTATACACTATCACTCTTTCAGCCGTCATTCTTTGGGATATGAAGTAAATTATAACAATTATTTTACAAATTGTATATAGGACGGGATAATTCACTTAAAACTTCTCGGGCAGAGTAATGTATATGTAAATGTTGCATTTCTGAGCAATTCTGGTAAATCGTCCTGTATCTCCAGAACTGTTCATCTAAACAAATAAATATATGCCTAGAAACCAACAACCATTCTAAATATAGCACCATCATCGGAGTTCCTGTCAAAAAAAAAATGAAGCCATCGACCATCTCTAGAAGCTGGCTTTTATAGAACACCATTTTTTTTTAGTTACCCTGTAATCTACCTGGGGAATTTTAAGTGTATCATCTTGTATACATAGTAAAAATTGATCATAAAGATATTGTCCTAATGTTTAAACAGAATGGTTTCTTGCATTACAATGATTCAATCAATGAGTTTATTTTTAATAAAGGAGATATTGATAAAAGGTATGATATACCTTAAAAGTAGTTAGACAAAAGTGTCACTCAAAAATAAAATTCAAATGACCATCTTTTATTTAAATTTGATAATCTGACTTGTATTGGTATCTCCGTTACTATTTCTTTATATTGTGCAACCCTGAGAAAATGTTTTATTAAAATGTACGAAAATAAAATACTGTTTTGTTTAAATAAATCCTAGGCATTATACCTACACCTTCACAACTTTATCTTCAAATATTTTTGTTCGTATTAAAAAATATATCAAGTGAAACACAAACTCCTACATAATAAAAGACAAAAATTAAGCAATTTACACAATATTTGTTAGTTTTATAAAGAAAAAGTACCTGGTAGCTTGTTCCTTTTTTTTTTTGGTAAAAATAAGTAATTGCATTTAATCACCACCACCGTCTAATCTAAATTGTAAAATAATAATAATAATACATATTTTAAAGCTCTACAAAGACATTTGATATCAATGGTTTTTGAAAATATTTGCATTTTGTAACTTACGTTCTTCAAAGAGTGCTGCAGCAAAATTTTGAATTATAAATTTTATATGTCTTTTCCAAATCTGAATTCAGATCTCATTGTATATATTACATTAATATTTGTTCAAATACTTTATTATTTTGTGTTATAACAAATGCATTTGCAAAATGTGTAAATAAGTATAAATTTCAGTATTCACTTGTTTCAATAGGTATGTAAATAAGAAAGTTTATTATTATACAAACCACATAATGTTCCTAGAAATTAAACATTAAATGCACTTAATAATATGTATAACATTTGACAATTGAGAAAGTAGGCATTTCTCAATTGCCAGACATTTCAAACATTAAACATATTAAAATCAATCACAAACATAATATGGTAAACAGTTTTAAATTATATTTTATAACTTTATACCTGCTTTATTAAAAAACTGTAAAACGAATGTATATATAAATTATACATTATTTTATATAAATCTTTTTAAATATGAATTGACAATGACAAATACTTTTAATATCTAATTCCCTAGGATAGCAACTTTATAATACAGATTGAATCATTATTGAAACCATTAAAAAAAAAAATGTCGGATAATACGAAAGCATAAAGACCAGTGCATTTCCAATAGTATTTTATAAAACTTAATATGACATTACTTCTTACATTATGTAATAGATGATCTTTTAAATTTACAATTTTTTTACCAAAATGATTCAGATATGTTCTCATTAAATGTACAATTGTTTCTAGTAGTGTTACAATAGCATTTAGTTTTTGGTCTTAATAATATTGCTATCTAGGGAAATTGCTAACAGAAAATTCCCCTATTTATTTTAAATGGAACTGTTGTATTTATTTGTGAGTCCCAGAATATCAATCCCATAGAAAATCGATTTTTCAGAAAAAAGTTCCATTCAATTATTACATTTGGTATGACTGCTCTTAAGATAAATCTTTCATTCTATAATTCTAGAACCATTTAACCACTTAAATGAAACAAAACCTCAACCATATTATTGCTCCAATACATTTGCAATTATTTTTATTTTTGGCACTTAAATTTGGAACAACACTTGTAAAATAATAATTTTTAATTTTCATCGTTAATGAAGTACAAATATTATACAAAGCAAGTTTAAATTATATATGAATAATATTTAATAACATATTTCTATATTTCTCTTGGGTATAATAAGGAGAGCAGTCATTAATCATAGGACAAAATTTAAAATCTGTCCTATGATGGCTTTAGTTGTATAAAATGTAAAAAAATAACATATCAAAAATAACTAGTTATTATAGTAAAGAAATTCATTATGCTTTCTATCTATTAAACACATTTCTCCAACCCATCCAGTAAAAATTTCTTGAACATGGACATTCGAAATTAAATTTTATTAAATGCTAAAGGAAATTTTGTAAAGGCTATATGGTACTGTTTTTACCACACCTATAGACGAATAGAAATTACAGTTCTTGTTTCAAATGTAGCATTACTTTTTAAACCATAATCAGTATTTAATTTGTGGTTAAATTGGCTTAGTTTAATCTAAAATAAAATATTGGATAACATGAACTGAATACTCAAAATTGTGCTTTTAATTTGTACATAAAATATGTATTGTGTATTGATTTTTGTTTGTTTTTTCTACCTCTAAAAATTTTGTTTGCATAAAGAAGTCTGCCATCAATCGATAATAAAAAATCTAGTGTAATGGAAAATTGTATTTTTTGTTTTATCGTGATTTTTAAAATGGTCTTCTTATGGTTTTTTTTATGGTAATTTGGTATTGTATTAAAGTATGCTGCATGGTGAAATGTGAAGGTAACATTTATATTTTACCAATACCTTTTTTAATTTTAAAACAATTGACGAATCTCTTAAAAATTTAATTTGGAATAGTACTTTTTTCTTGTCTATAAAAAATATATTTACAAAAAAACATATTGTTTCACTTCCTCAGCATCTTGTACAGTGCGTTTCAATAACTTTGATAACATTTTGATCAGCTGTAACTTTTCTATTTTTAAAGATATCGGAATGAAACAAAAACCATATTACATAGTGGACTAGCAAGTTTTTTCTTATTTGAAAAAAAAAAAAAAAGACCAATGATTTTGAGAGATCTTAACCTAACTTATATTTTTTAAAATGGAACGCCCTGTATATTATTGGATATTTGGATTCTACTCAAAATTCCAAGCATCTTTTATAAAGCATATCCTATGTTCAACTGTTTCTGAGAAATAGTTTTACAAACATGTCAAATTATCACAAAAATCGCTCTACTTGTCTGCCATTTTCCTCAACAGAACAAAATACTAAGGCTCGATTGTTACCAGCACGGCTCAAGCAATGCCGAACTTCAGCTTTAGCTCAGTGCAAAGTGTGCCATGAACAAGTAGAGCAATTTTTATGATAATTTGACATGTTTGTGAAACTTTCTCAGAAACAGTTGAAGATAGGTATAGGATATGCTTTGTAAAATATGCTTGGAATTTTGAGTAGAATCGAAATATCCAATAATATACATTCCATTTAAAAAAATATAAGTTAGGTTAAGATCTCTCAAAATCACTGGTCTTGTTTTTTTTTAAAATAAGAAAAAACTTGCTAGTCCACTATGTAATATGGTTTTTGTTTCATTCCGATATCTTTAAAAACAGAAAAGTTACAGCTGATCAAAATATTATCAAAGTTATTGAAACGCACCTGCTACTGCATTATTTTATAAACAATTTAATTTTTGTAAAATGAAGAATACAAATTTTTACCTTGTCCACTCTCAAGTCATTACTCAAAAATGTTAATCAAAATCTGGAAAAAAAAATAAAGCTAATAATATAAAGTTCAAAAATTTCTATGTCTCTAACATTTCTTCAGGTATGTAATCTAAGTATGTATATAAATTTTGTAATCTATCAAAAAATAATGAAAACTCACAAGACTGATTTCTGGTGATATTAAATTTATTTAATAAATTAAAAAGATCAGCAGACATTAATTTTTACATATTTTTAAAATCTCATATGTTCCATTCAAAATAAGAGAGTAAAAGACCTGCTTGAATTATTGTTTATAAAGAAAATACGTATCTGTATAATTTTACTTTGTATTTTTTCTTTGGTATATTTGACTTATTAATTTTATGTATTTAATTATGGTTACATCATTGTCAAATGTTTCATATTAGCATAAATTTCTTGTATATTAAAAAATAATGTAATGATTTCGCTTATTATTTAGTCGATATGTGAAAAGATAATAATTCTTTATTGTAAACAAGTTACATTATGAAAGAAAGATCAATTTAAAAGTCACAAAAAGTGACAAAGAGGATTTAATCACTTAACTTTGCAGTCTTCAGATGGAACTTGATGGTGTAAAAGAGAAGTCACGTCACTATTCACAAGCGTTCAATAGCTATAGGTAGCACTCACAGTTTGCAAAGTTCATATCCACACACATTCGGCACCCCAAAAATTGAAAAGTACTGGTGGACACTACCATGTCAAGTAATTGACCAGTGATACAGGCAAACATGCCTACCATACAAAAAAGAAAAATAATGTAATAGCAAGTGAACATGACTTATTGGTTGTTGGTTGACAGTTCACCAAATCAAACTGGTCAAAAAGAATCCAATATGATATTTATAGATTATAAATTTTGGTTACATGCATACATGTGGAAACAGATGCCGTTGACCACAAACTTTGTGAGACTTCTTCTATACCACAACTGGTCAAATATAATCTGAAAAAAAAAAAAAATATATTAATAATATTATATATATTAATTATTAACTGTTCTACTATAACGGATAATCAGGGTTGCCACAGGAATAATTTTTCCAATTTCTTAACTTTTTAAATTGACTAATTTGAGCAAAAATCAAATGATTTTTGAGGAAAATAATGCTATTATTTCTGTAAATAAATTTATACCTTAAACCTACATATTTTTTTACTAATTTCTTCTTTAGATTTGGCTATGTGTGTAGTCGCTGGGGTGAAGCAGGATAGAAAACAAAAAAACAATCCAGTGTGCTGAAAGACTCGAGGAGAGCGCATGTCATTTTTGATGTAACTATGTAACCTTTTTTGTAATGTCAATAAAATAAATAAAATTAATTAACATAAAAACCAAATACAGTCCGCTTATTAGAAAACAACACATATTTTTTGGTCCAGTTCGAGCGTGGATTGTCAGTTCTCTGGATACATTTCAAGCTGCAGTCCGCCGGATAACAGAAAAAGCATTTTCAACTATATAACTACATTCAACAACAGCCATTACGAGCTCATCATAACATCACAACACATTTTTGAGGTAACACATCTGGCAGACAAAAGGTAGAGGCGACGTTCGAAGCCATTTTTTTTAAGAAAGTAAGTCCCAGGTCAGTGATTCCTTTATGTCATTTACTTGCCTTTTACCAATACCATACTATTTGAGCCGGTAAGGTATTTTATACACATTTTTTTATAATGCATAACCATTAATATTTTACATTTTATAACCATAAAGAACTCACAGTTCACATTTCCAATTTCATTAAGAAAAATAACTGTTTTGCACAGATAAAAATAAATACACATTTTCATTGTACAAATAATACTGAAACAATTTATCATGTCTGAAGCGGAACTTTGTGTCTTAATTAAAAAACGAGGTGTAATAAAGGGTCAACTAACCAGATTTGAACAATTCATAAATAATTTCGAAGATTCACAGTCAGTAGAGCTAGAAAAACACACAAATAGATTAGAAATGGTTAGGGATAGTTTTACAGAAATTCAAGCAGATTTTCAGAGTTTAGAAATAGGTTCAGATGAACAGGCTCACGATGCTGAGGCAGAGGCTTTTGAGAACAAGTATTTTAAGCTAATTTCTCTGGCCAAAACAAAATTAAACGCCTTACATTCTAAACAAGTGAATACGTTCAGTGTCAAACACGGATACAAACAAAAACTTAAATGTAAAACTTCCTGACATAAGTCTTCCTGAATTCACAGGTGATTACAATAATTGGGTACAATTTTCCGATACTTTTAAAGCTTTAATTTATGAAAACGCACAACAACAATCCAAAAGTTTTATTATTTACAAGCAGCACTAAAAGGTAACGCCACGCAGGGTATATCAAATTTAGAAATAACTGAAGAGAATTATCCAGTGGCGTGGGACCTACTAAAGGAAAGATACCAAAATAAAAAAATAATCATTCACAGCCATTTGAAAAATATTTTTAAATTACCGAATGTTGTCAAAGAGTCATATACGTCGTTAAGACAATTTCCAGATGCCTTCACAACACATTTTCGAGCATTAGAAAATTTAAAACAACCGGTAGACACATGGGACACAATATTAATATTTTTATTGTCTTCAAAATTAGATATAGCGACAAAAAGAGAGTGGGAATTAACTCACCAAATATAACAGAATTCAAAAAATTTCTACATAACCGGTGTTTGTTGTTAGAAACAGTCAGTAACAAAGTTTTTGCAACTCAGACTTATAATAGCAGAAAAGATAATCTCAAATCATATTCTCACGTTAGTACCGCAGTAAACCCTAAATGTATTCTGTAATGGTCAATATTATATATTTGCTTGCGAAAAATTCCTATCGCTTACACCAAAGAAACGATTTGAGGAAACAAAGTCATTGAATCTATGCGTAAACTGTTTGAAAGCGGGTTCCTCAGTTTGCTTTAAAGGCTCTTGTAAAAAGTGTCATAATAAACACAACACCTTACTTCATTTTGCAAACGATGGATCTAAAGCTCACACTCAAGTCAGTCAATATTCAGGTGCAAATAAGGTTCAAACCGAAACTAATACGTCATTGGTGTCACAAAATACAACAATCACTGAAAATAATGAAATAACTTGTACAGATTCTCAAGTTCAATCAAACAATGCCTTAAATTCTACCACTTTGGTCCATTACTCACATTATAATACGCAAAACTTTTTTGAAAAATTAAATATTAAACCCACCAAATTCAAATTAGCAATTTCGGGAATAAATCAAATATCATCAAATATTTCACGTAAAGTTCAATGCGACAAAATCTACGTGTAATAACTTTCAACAAAATTTAGAATTCCTAATTATCAATCGCATAACCGAAAACATTCCTCAAATAACTATTGATAATTCCTCTTTGAACATACCCGCGGATTTAACTTTGGCGGATCCTGAATTTTACGTAAGTGGTCCTATAGATGTATTGTTGGGCGCGAACATATTCTGGAATTTATTACGCACGGGTCAAATAAAGTTGGGCAAACGGAGTCCTATTTTACAGAACACGGTATTCGGTTGGATAATTTCGGGTGCAATACCGAACTTGCCAGTCCAAAACACGATTTGTAATTTAACAACATTATCGCTAGTGTCCAATGCACAATTAAATGATCAACTATTTCGGGATGATACAGGGTGGTTCACTGTCAGCTTGCCATTTCGCAAATACGATAAGCTAGGTGACTCTAAAGAGCAAGCAATTAAGCGCTTCTATTCAGTTGACCGTAAACTACAAAAAAATGAATCTCTTTATTCTCAATATAAACAATTTATGAATGAATATATTAATCTAAATCACATGAAAGAAATAAATGAAAGCGATTCACAGGATGATGAATATTATTTGCCCCATCATAGCGTCTTAAAACCCGACAGCTTAACTACGGAATTGCGGGTGGTGTTTGATGCCTCCGCTAAAACGTCAAATAATTTGTCATTAAACGATATTCTTATGATTAGACCTTCCATACAAGACAGTTTATTTTCAATCTTAGTTAGGTTTCGCAAGCACAACATAGTGCTAATTGCAGATATAGCAAAAATTCACCGACAAATTTTAAATAAACACAAAGACTTACCTGAAATAAAATCGCAAGGTTATACTTTTTACGATAGTCATGCGAGTTATTTGATTTATATTCTAACTTTAGCAAATTACGTAACGTTATGGCTTACTCTTTGCGTTTTATAGACTGATTACGAGATAAAACTGAAAACTATGATTCTGTCAAGTTATCTATAGGTGAATTAAATAGAGCCACTTCAAGGTTAGTAAAACTAGCATAAAATGAAGAATTTTCCTTAGAATTTCAGTTATTAAAAAAGGGTGAATGCGTAAGTCGTAAAAGTAAATTAGTTTCACTCAATCCTTTTCTGGATTTGGAAGATATTATCAGAGTTGGTGGTAGACTTACTCATTCCAGTTTAAATTTCAATCAGAAATACCCTATAGTCTTACCTGCAAAACATAATTTGACAAAATTACTAATTAAATACAAACATCTTCAAACTTTACATGGAGAGCCACAACTTACCTTATACAATATCCGCAAACGTTTTTGGCCGTTAAACGGTAAGCAGGCAGTTAGAAGCGTTTTAAGAAAATGTATGATATGTTTTAGGGCTAAACCTCTTACCATGTACCCACAAATGAGTGACCTACCCCATTTCCGTGTAAATGAATCTCGCGTTTTCCAATCAGTAGGAACCGATTTTGCAGGGCCTTACCCCGTGAAAGATGATATACTGAGAAACATGAAGTTAATAAAAACTTATTTTTGCATATTCATCTGTTTAGCCAGTAAGGCTGTTCATCTAGAACCGGTGGGTGACTTATCTACTAACAATTTTTTGAATGCTTTTAAGCGCTTTATATCAAGACGCGGAATCTGTAAACACATTTATTCCGATAATGCTACCAACTACGTCAGTGCAGAACATGAACTAAGTAATATTTTAAAATTAAAGGATGATAAAGTGTTTCAGGATTATTTAAATAATAATCAAATCGAGTCACATTTTATCCCAGCTCGTTCTCCCCACTTCGGTGGCATTTGGGAGGCTGCTGTGAAATCAGCCAAACATCATCTTAAAAGAGTAATGAGTAATTTACATTTTACGTACGAAGAATTTCATACCTTATTGGCCCAAATAGAGGCAATCCTAAACTCACGTCCTCTTGTACCTTTATCAAACGACCCCTCTGACCTAGAGGCTCTTACTCCTGGACATTTTATAATTGGGCAAGCTTTAACGTCACTACCTTCAGAATGTTTAATTGATCAACCAGTCAACCGTTTATCCCGATTTCAACATATTATGCAGCAGACGACAGTACATTTTTGGCGACGTTGGTCTCGAGAGTATCTGCAGACGTTGCAGGCCCGTACTAAATGGAAATTTAATTCCCAAAACAAGGTTGCAGTTGGAACTTTATTCCTATTAAAGGAGGATAATCTGCCCCCACAACGTTGGAAGTTAGGAAGAATTGTTCAGCTGTTTCCAGGACTGGATGGTGTAATCAGCGTGATATCGGTAAAAACTGAAGCTGGTATCGTAAAACGCGCTGTATTTTGCCTATAGACTAATATTTTGTTGCTTTCTAAAATGGACATACCTGGTTCATTTTAACAAAATAAAATTGCCTCTGGAGTTTACGTATACCGTTTGTAATTTATTCTGCCTTTGACTATCAACAGTTTTGTTATGTAATGAAACAAATTTTAATTTGATATAATTAATTGCCTCCCGTGGTATATCAGCTAATGTTGTGGAGTTGTAAATGCTGCTACTAGCCAATCTGTATAAAGGCTATACTCGCGTCAAGAATTCAGACGTCTTACGCCGCAGCTGACGTTACACATTTGTTTTTATTGTCAACGTAATTTTCGATATTTGGTCGCGTTAAAAACATTGATTTCTTACAATTTAGTGCAGTTTATAATGCAAACTTTTAGTATAGCATATAGTTTTATTACTATCAGTTGTAGTTTCTCAAATATTTTGAGGAAATTATAATAAATTATTCATTTGTTCGCATGACGTAAGTCGTCTGAATTCTTGTCGCGAGTATAGTCAAATTTCCTTCTCTGACAGTGCTGTTTGATCTTGCCGTGAAGCTCAACTCCATTTTAGTTTTGGCTTTTTCCTATCAAAAGACCTTCGTCTACCTCGACTGCTGCATGGCTTTTCCATGGCACTCTATTCCACCGTACTCAGAAATGACATCCACCGACCGATCGGCCAGTCTAAATGTTGGCTTTCCCACTTGGTCACCGCTGTAGGTACAATCGTTTGCAATAATAATGACACTCTCTTAAAACAGTTTTTGAATTTCTGGAAGTTTTGAATAGAAATTTCATTAAATCTCTATCGGTGAATGAAACAACTAATAACTAATATTGAAAATGTGAAGTAGATTTCATTACAAATACATCAGAAGTTCTAAAGAAATCGCAAAATTATTAGTGTCATTATTATTGCAAATGATAGTACCCGTCTGCTCTGATGTGCTGCTTGGTACTTCCGCAACATGGCGTTCCTAACTGCCTGACATTGGTTCCGTTCACTATGTCTATTTGCTGACATTTCCAATGCTGGTGAATTGACTACCCTTATAAACACCAAACCCCATGTTAATTTATGTTATTGTGGATTGTTTATTTTTTTAATATTGTAAATGGGTAAAGAAAATATTGCAAAAATAAATTTTATTTTGAATATTTACTGGATGTTCTAAAATTCTTGAACCTTGGGCAATTTTTTTCACTGAGTGGACTGGACACTTTCATATAAACAAGATTTCATATTACCAAAATGGCGGAGAATGACAAAGCCGCGTCGTCAATACTTGTGTGCAAATACTGTAACAAACTGTATGTGCCGTAATAATGAACAAATATACAATCGGTTCCCCAAATGAGTGGACCCAATTCTAGCACAGGAGAAAGAGAAGGAAATTTCTAGTGGGTAGGACGGGAGAAGCCTGCCAAGTAGAAATTATACCAAATGTGATTTCCTTACATTTAACGTGACTCCATCCAAAAACAAAACCAGATGATTTAAAGAACTTTTTAGCTCTGCATATTCCTGATGTTGAATGTGAAGTTCACAACTCAAGAAAACCAGTTTACGCATCAATGAAAGTAACACTCAAAAGGCAATTTTTAAAACAAGCTTGGAGAAGTGAAACATGGCCCAGGGGAGCCCTGGTATCTTTTTTTGGAAGAAGGAAAACACCAGCAATGGAGGTAGGTTCTCAGATATAAGCAAAAACTTAGAAACACAGAAACGAAAGTGAGTAACCAAGGGCAAATCCCAGATAATATTATATTAGAAGGCAACGATTCAGCTGGACCCTCAAATGTAAAAACTAAGAACATCACAAAACCCAAAAAAAGGGAATAATATTTAAGTGCTGGAGACAGGGTACATATTTTTCATATAAATGCACAAAACAAACTGATCAATTATAATTGTTTATTAAAAATAAAATCATTATAATATGTATGTCCGAACACTAGTTAAAAAAAATTGAGCTAGCAATTATATAGCTGTATGAATATTCCTTGCCAACATCTTTCCGCAGGAAAAACAAAGAACATGGAAGTGTCGCAATTTTCGGGAATAATAAAATAAAGACTTAACCCATAAATCTATCTGATATAACACACAAACTTGAGGAATATTTCTATGGACTGGAAATTGTAGTAATTTCAATCTAATTTTCATATCCTACCAAATGTATTTGTTTTGCAGATGATATATCAGTAATAAACACATCTGTAAAATTGTATGATTTAAAAATTGAAATTTCAAATAGCATGTAAAACACAAGAAGTGATTCAGAATAAACAAATTGAAACTAAATGAAAATAAAAATTCTTCAGCTCTGGCACAACAAAAAGTACTGGTAACAATGTAAAGGTGCTTGGAGTTATTTTCGATGATAAATTAAATTGGTTTGCACACATAGACTCTGAGTAAAAAGCTCTCCAGCACTATATTTGTAATACGCAACCTCAACATGCTATTCTCAATTGAAACTAAAAATATGCCACCATGCACTAAAAATTATGGCATTTCCGCCACTTTAGATCTATGAAACCTTGCTTGAAATTCATAAAAACAAGGAACAACTCAAATTGACCTCACATGTTCATGATTATAACACAAGATCTTGTAACTCTTACAGACCAGACAGATTTAGATATGCTGTTTGTAGGAAAAATATTTTTGACGTTATAACCATACCGGAAAACTTTAAGCAACTAAACAAAATTAAATTCAAAAGGGTTCTGAACAACCATTTCGTACAACACTGATTCTACCATGAATTGGAATATTTAAGTAATGTAGACCTAAAATCAACGGGGCGTTCTTCTGCTGCCTCTCTGCACTACTAAATATTAATAATGTTTTTAATTACTAATTTTAATAGTGTTTGTATCTCATACAATATGTGCACTTTGTTTTATTTTGTTTTGTAAAACTGACCGGTTGCAAAATAATGTAAATTGATGGAAATAAACTCTACTCTTTCGAAGTGGCGTACTACCTTGGCGTTTGAGACTGAGCAAGGAAAGTAGTCACAAGTTTTTTTTTACTTTACATAATTATATAATATTGAGACATACATCATGTACTAGCGAGGTATCCTACATTCTTGAGGTCAAAATATGACGATTTATGCTAATTTACCTATATGCAAAAATGCACCATTATAGTGTTAGGGGGTTCTGAAGTTTTTGTGGAACGATTAAAATAGAATTAGGTACATGAAACTATATTGTTGAAAGGTTTTTCTTGGTGCAAATAATATTAAATACCGACTTGCCTTAAACTGGATACCTGTTAAAAACATATTCATATTTTTTGGCGTATTATCCGAAGGTTACAAATTTTTTTCTGGTAAAAGCTAAGTAAATTCTGTCTCTTCTAAAATTTTGATAACTTATACTGTTTAGTTGCAAAAAATTCTGTTGCAGATGGGTCCTAACGTTTATTGTAAAATAAGGGGCACCATGGTCCATGAACCACATTTTCCTTCTTATAATTAGGAGACATTTTCTAGTTCAACGGGTAAAATTGTTTGTAAGAAACTCAGATACATTTCTCCGTAAATGATGCTTTAAGTAAAGCTTTTCTCAAAACATCTAAAGCCGATACCACACACACAAGTAGAGGCACTTGCGATGTGTGTGAGAGGGGATATTTGTATTCGCCCTTTGTACTCATATTAGCCATTGCCAAATCATCAGCCGGCTGTCGGTAAATTCAGGAGTCAAAGGAAAATATCTATTTACTCAACTTCACTAATGACCCTGGCATACTACTCTTAACTACTTGCACTAGCATTTCCATATACTCAGTTCATTATTGCTCATGTATTCAGAGAGTACCGTTGTACTCTTTGAAGTGATCTACTAGATTTGCAACACCGTCGACTATTTCCAAATGCTACCATTATAAAAGAATTGACAGACAGGATGAAAATCAACTACTAAATTAACATGCTAGACACAAAATGATCGTACTTGTATTTGAAGGCATTAAGCGATGGAGCAGTTACAATATCATCAGGTAAGAAATTCCAATGATGAAACATTCGGTTTGTTAAAAACTGCTGTCTGACTGTCGTTTTATATTTTTCATGCTGAAGTTTTAGAGAATGCCCTCTAAGACGTATATCTTCAGTTAAAACAAATAAGCAAAACATGTCGACGGAGAAAAGAGTGTTGATAATGATATAATTGAATACGTTCACCTTTATTTTGTTTCTCTGAGAAAGGGAGGTTTCAAACGCAGTCAGTTTTGTATGATACATTTTGATACACTTAAATCTTCATGACATTTATTTGAACTCTCTCCAACGCCATAATGTCTTTAAAACTAGATATGGATACCAAACCGATATATTCCATACTCTAGACAAGGCTGAATATATATGTTTTATAAAGGTGAAAGAACAAAACAGGGTTAGGGTTTCAAAAACATTTCCTTAGCAAATTAACTCTTTTAACCATACATGAAGTTTGCTCCGACCGACAACTTAGAATCAATTATAATAACTAGATCACACTGCTTTTCCATTGCTGTTACTAAACAAGATGAAAGACAATAAGAATACATTGCATAATATATGTTGTTACATACCGTCCCTCTTATCACATAGGGACGTATGTGCATTTTATAAATTTTATAGGAGAGACAAAAAACGAAAATGCGTTCAGCTTATGCAGCTGGTTTTTTTTAATTTAATTCTCAAACAAACCCATATTTTGGAATTACAGCTAACAAAGTATATGCTACAACACTCACATAATGGATCGTGTGTATCTGCATAGTGTTTTTTTTTAAACGGTGAAGAAAATCCTAATGCCGGCGTAACTGAATTTTCGATTTTTTGGATTATACGCCCGTACGTGATAAGAGGGACGAATATATTGGTAACACAGGTCCAAAAAAAAAAAGTGGTGTGTGCTGAACAGGAATCTGATGTCAAAATGGGGGTCCTACAGCAATTTTTAGAGAAAACCCATAAAAACGATAAAAATCACATCAAAAGTTTACACAGGTCCACAAAAAAAAAGTTATGTGTGCTGGGAGTTAGACTATATTTTTCTTTTGTATTTTTTCTCGCTGAACACGAATCTG
Organism: Monochamus saltuarius; assembly: GCA_025584915.1. Classification (NCBI taxonomy): domain Eukaryota; kingdom Metazoa; phylum Arthropoda; class Insecta; order Coleoptera; family Cerambycidae; genus Monochamus; species Monochamus saltuarius. The sequence continues at coordinate 40,090,450 of CM046723.1, forward strand.
AAGTTAACATTGGTAGTAGAGTTAGTGCAAGAATTTATTATGATATCCGCGTACATTGAAAGGTAAAAAGGAATACGCTGAGCTATTTGGAGTGTACATCCACCTCCTAAATTCGTCTGGCGATATCGGTGTTCAACACACCCCAGGGGTGAAAACAGAAAAACCACGAATAAAGAACATTAAATTTTCTATCCGACAGTAAAAATTGTTTATATCCGTGAAGTATTAAGCAAGTTATAAATTAATATCATGATAAAATTTACATTAGATAAATGGACAAATATTTACTAAATTAGTCTGTAACTCTGTAACTGTAATGTATTTCTATTTGAGTTAAAATGGAAAAATGTTTACATCATGTAACTTATGAACGATACGAGATATCAAAAAAGTTAAAGAGCAATTGTTATAGTGTGAAGCTTCTGCTATACAAGTTTTTAAATATTGAGATTTATCGATAAATAACAAAGATATGAATAATTTTCACCGAGAATGTAAAGACACTTGCTGAGAAGCAATACGCTCTGTCTCTGGTTTTACCCGTTTTCCGTCTCGCTCTCACGGGCTGCTTACGTCACTAGATACATCTCACAGGCCGTGATAGGTACCTCAGTGATTTCGCGGCACGTATGGCTGGTTCAAATTAAGACTTATAATTGCTAAGTTTCATGTACTTAAGTGTTAGTAAAAATTAAAATTAATTATTAGAAGTTATACAATTTAAAATGTTTATAATGGGGAACCGGAGCAATGTAATTAACGTAAGACATAATTTGACATTTTAATACCTAACTACAAATAGTTTAAATTACGATAGTTTCGACCCAAAGTATGGCGTTTTTAAATATTTCTAAAGAAGGAGCTACGTGCAAAAGGACCTAGAAAGCTTTTTTTTTCATTGGGTATTCTAATTTTCATCTCTTATTTGGGTAAACATTAAAAAAATGAAGAAATCATCTTATGTTTGGTAACAAACATAATTTAATTCTTGATTTTGTTCCTAGATCGATCCTAGTGTTGTTCCCATTAACGTTGTTCTTCGTTTTAATCAGTATCATTTTGAATTTGATCGGTATACGAACGTTCACGACTTTGTTCCTAGAACATTATTACAGTTTCTGTCAAACATTAATTTACTTGCATTACTAATTTTAACGCTCAGTTCCCGCAAATCGTCATTATTACTAGTTTTCATGTCAAGTCTCATTTTCAGTGATGTTTTAAATTTATCTATCCATAGCTTTTAAGGTAGATTCTTGCAACTTCCCGGTTGTTTTGCAAAACACACAACTTTTTTTACCAAGTGTTGTTCTTTTTCGTTTTAATTTAAATGTATGTAACAATTCGTCATCTGTCGTACATACGTAACTTGAAAAACTCTCCATATTTTTTTCTCAACTACTAACAAAAACGCAAAACTTAATGTACCCACTAGTTCCAACAGGAATTCAACCTGCACTGTAGACTACCGAGTACGGACGTGGTTTACGGTGGGGGTAACGTAGAGAATATTCCCTGAGAGCGAGACGGAAAACGGGTAAAACCAGAGACAGAGCGTATCGCTTCTCAGCCAGTGTCTTTACATTCTCGTTAAATCGTTACTGAACTTATTTTTATTCTTTATTATAAACATTAAGCACTCATATATACAACTCGTAAACTGTCATTATATATTATATAATTTGTTACTACCAGGAAGCATATATTATACAAAAAGCAGCAAATTTTGTATTTATTTTAGATCCAGTAGTTATTGGAGTTAATGTGTTTTTAATGAAAACTAGAATGTTATGTATAACATTGATATTAGGGGTTCTCAAAAAGCAATTTTGATTAATTATCTTGATTAATTGGATCTCTCTCTGTACCAAGTATTCAAAGTAACACATATTGCAGTAATTGTGAAAATATGTAACAAACAATTTGAAATATGAAAATAGAACTACGTTATTTTTTTAACATACCTAGATATTTTAAATACATAACTTTATTTTATGGGAATTTAAAAAAAATCTAATAATTAATTTGGCTTCATTTAACAACTCTACAATCTAATATGAATAATATACAATAATTATTACAATCAATGATTATTGTACCAATATTAGTTAAAATATAGGCACAGGTCATTTGAAAAAACTGCCAAACAGTTTGTAATTTATGTAATGTAATCTGCACTACCAACTGTAATGCTTAATATGTCGCCCAAATGGTTGCTACAGTCTGATGAGTCGTACACTGTGCCAACCTTTTCTACAGAATTAAACTCTGTCTTTAGTTTTAGGTTTGTTCCAACAACAGCAACTGTTTAGTCAGTTCAGTTGTTAATGTACTTTCAACGAATGCGATGTAAGACGGAGTTGGTCAAGCATTTATGACAGTTCTGAACTAGTTCTGACGGCTGTTGGATCAGATCTATAATTTTCCTTATGGTTCTACCATAATGTAAGCCAAACCAGCAATATCAGCCGTTTCATTACTCACTGAATTTTGGATAACCCTTTTGTTGCTTCTCGTGACATATGAATCGGACACATGGTAATGAAAATGTTTTTCATTTCATAATTTTTGAGCAGGTCTAGCACCATCATTATTTTCAAAGAAAAATTATTAAAATTTTTTCCTAAATAGTATACACTATTTTGATAATAAACCATAATAATTTTGTAGAAATAAATGCAGTACTAAACTGTTTAGATATTGTCTGAAGCTATTTATGTGTGGCATAATTTTAGTTTTTCTTTAGTTTGTTTGGGTTTTTGCCACACTTCTGAAAAAATAAAGATTAATTAAATAAGCCCTTGCGCCAAACGGATCAGTCAAGGGTTATTTTTGAAACTAAGTTTGCCTAACCAAAAAATCTCACACTGAAAAAAAGCAAATATGTCAAAAATAACAAAAATCACATCACTATCACGCACTTTTAATACAATTACTATTTTGAGAACAAAAACAGAGATTTTTGAAACGTCAAAAATACGGAAGTACGCGATAGTGATGTGATTTTTGTTATTATTTACTTATCTGCTTGTTTCAGTGTGAGATTTTTTGGTTAGGCAAACTTAGTTTCAAAAATAACCCTTGACTGATCGGTTTTGCGCAAGGGCTTATTTAATTAATCTTTATTTTTTCAGAAGTCTGGCAAAAACCCAAACAAACTAAAGAAAAACTAAACTGTTTATTCGTAAAATTTTACGTAATGTTTTACTCCAAAATTAGCACGCAACATTTCTGCCATGTATTACACATGTGAAAATAAGTCAAAAAGTTCCTATAAACATGACCCGAAAAATGCTTCATAAGGGGGCTAGAAATGCCCAAAAGAGGAATCTTGAAGACGGTTTTTCCAGAATCTATCAAACTATTTAAAATAAATCACAAAATTTGGTGGGTAGCATACATTTAGCATGCTACAAAATTTTCTGTTCTTACAACTTAAAATATTTGTTCAGAGGCGTAACATGCTGAGGGGGCCCAAGGTAAATATTTCCCCACTTTTTTAATTTTAGGGTATTTTCTCTTGTTGAGATCAAATTATAAAATTTCATAGTTTTCTACACAAAAAAGGTACTCTTGTTCGATCTCGACAGGATGCGCCGTTTTCGAGTAAAATTGATTTAAAGAAAACATTGATCTCATCATAAAATAAAAATAAATTTTTATTTCTAATAGCAGGCCATGAAAAAAAGTGACAGATACAGATACAGTTTGTTTGACAGTTTGTCATTTCCTTTCAAAGATTTCAGAAGTTCTCTTTCTCTTGACAAAGTAATGCTGAGTTTTTCAAACCAAGAACTCGCAGATATTCATTTTGTGTACGGATACTGTAATGGATTTTCTTTTAAATTTTTAAGCGTATGCCTGCTTAGGGCGGGTTGTAGAAAGGATAGTTAAGAATTAACCTAAGTTTAATATGCAATGACCGTTGTACAATTATGGTTTAAGATAAATTCCTCGTTTAACCAGAGTTTTAGTTTACGCACCAAATTTCGCAGTTTAAACTACATTTATCAAATATAACCACACTTTTTAATAATTTTTCCGTGAACAAAGGGTTATTTGTTATTTCCATTTATTTATCTCTATGGTTAGATCATAAAAGTAGTAGAAACTAAAAATTATAATAAGTTATAAAGTGTGTCCCTGTCATTCCTAGTTCTAAAAATAACAATAGTTAATTCCAAAAGTGAAAACTGATAACGGATTTGTATTATTATACCGATGATGAAAATTTTATTTAATGGACTGATAAACCATGTAGGTCATCGGAGACATAAAAACTTCTACATTATACTCTTGGACATAGTATATGTTTATTTAAGAAAATAATTATAAAACGTATACAAAAAAAGGAGTTTTATTTAGCTTACAAAGGTATTTTTTGGAAATCATTTTCAAAGTTTTCAAACATTAATAACAGATAACTAATTAACATTACACAACATTACTGTTACAAAGACGTGATAATTTCTTTTAGTAGTTCAGATGCACGGATACCGCAGTTCGGATAAATGAAAATATACCACAGCTGACCTACTATTGTAGTGGGTAAGCTGTGAATGTACTACCAACTTCGTAAAACCGGCGTTTAGGTAACCGACCCTCGATTACGTATTGTACAACACGCCATTTGATAACTTAAGTTTAAGAATTAACCCGAGTTTTTATAAACTTCGTTTAACCCGCTCTTTCTACAACCGGCCCTTAGGGGTAGAAGTTTGACAAATGATTGCATCCGTACAGTGTGTCCCCTTTAAAACAAAAGTTGTTACGTTTGAGTATTTTTTTAGTTTTTGGATCAAAACAAAGAAGTTTTTGGTGAATAAACATACTGTAACATTCTTGCTGGTTAGTATATCGAATACTATTGGTATAATTTATCATTTACCAACAATAAAAAATAAAACAATTATGGAGAAGCCACACTAACCTCAATCCCAAAAAACTATATGAGGGTTCGAATTGGTGGGGTAATCCAATTATCTGAGACAGTCATATGTCAAATGAAAACAAAAGTTGTCGCATAGAACCAATCGCAAATTAATTTAATACCGTTCACCATCTGGTGAAACTAATGACAGCTTTCACCGTAATTCAGAGTTGTTTGGAATTAGCTCCTCCATATCATAAATAACATCGAAATATCTCTCTCAATCTAATATCTGATGAATGAACGTGCCCCGATGCCCCCATGGAGTTAGAGACTTTAATTTATACATTTGATTATTAATTTTAATATACCCGTAATAACAAAAAATGCCACAAATAAATAATTACAGACAATACAAAAAAAAGTAGATTAAAACTTATCTTGCTTTGAAAATCTAAAATTTGTCATTTACTACTAAGGTACAGATTTGTAGGTACCCTGTTTTTTTTTTTTAAATATTATTTGTTTTCTTTAGTGTAACCACTTGTTGAATTTTAATTAAAAATAGGCTTTGGCTTGTAAATAATTATACAGGGTGAGTCAGTCATAATGTCATTAATTTTAAGAGGAGATAGGGAATAATGAGTATAATGCGAATACGTGATTAAAAAAAAAATCTAAATGCATATTTACGCCGAAAAAAAATATTTTCAAATCATTATTTAAACCCCCTTTTCAGACTGTCACTGACCGGTCACAGCCTTGGTCGGTTACAGCTGACAGTTCAACTCGATATCGACATGATGCAATGTTGTCAAGTTGTAATATTTTTCTATACCTACCCACCTAGGTTTTAGACATCACAAATAAGCGGTTGTACTGACTATTTTAGAATATCATTTTTCTTGCTCAGTTCAACTTCAGCCAATAATAATTTAAAATGTTAATACCCAATAAAATCAAATAATAATAATCAAATAATTCTATTAAAAATTGCAAGTAACGCAGTCCACTCAGGTTTTCCGTAGAAAATACGGCCCAATCAAACGATACCCGTACACTCGCGTGTCGATTTTCTCTGAGCAAATGTAGCCGTTATGACTGCAACAAAACTCCAACGTGTCTAATAATAAACTGAGTAATAAACCATTTACGTAAAAAACCTATACCCAATGGGTAAATTATTGAGAAGCTGAAAAGTGTTACGTGTTTAAATACTAAGTACTTAATAAAAAACCATCGTGTTGTCGACAGAAAACTGTCCAAGACCGAAATGGCACGCCGCTAATCGAGAGTTAATCTTGACCTTGACCTTATTAGGTCAATAACCTGAATTACCTAGTTTTGTACTGTTATTTAAGAAGGAGTAAAACTATTTTTAATCTAGATACATGAATGAATTTTCCTTAAATATTGATTTATTTGTTAATAAAAACAAATGTAGATAATAAATAAATGTTTTGAATGCTAGGCTATTACAGTTTAATAATTTTGATATTACGTTTTCACTACGTTTTACAAATAAATATGAATTTTAGTATTACTCGTAAGTACAATTAACCGCACTCATAACCAAATGTACAATTTGTAGTTACGTACATCTAGCCTAGAAATGTATTGTTTTTTAAGTAGTATGATACTAACCGGTTTACAGCCCACATAAGTATAACTGCATTTTTCCGTCCATAGCACTTTATTAATAAAATTCAGTCGCATTTCGTAAACATTCTCCGTATAACACTACCATTTCCACATAATCGAATTTGTAAAATGATGCGTTGTGAATTTACGCCAAATCGTGAGGTTAGACCGAAATAAACAAACTACTGCTTGTATTCTCTAAATCCCCCTCCAATGTGTGGCATGATCTACAAATTTGAGGGGAAGAAATGCGGGAAATGCAGTGCTAAATGGAGGTAAATTTGAATAACACGCTGATGTGTTATATGATATTATGTATGTAAATGTGGCATCCATGGTTAATACGGCAAGTCTGACACATTAGAATTTCGTCGGGTGCGCCATCGTAGCGTACCAGGAGCGTCGTGTTACTGATTTTTATAGGGTGATTTGTTTATTTTTTTAAAGGTCGAGTAAAAATTTTTTTTTTTCGATTTTCTGCCTTTATAAGGCCTCCCGAATACGTGGTTAAAATTAATGACATTATGACTGACTCACCCTGTATATGTATTTTTTTTTACTTGCGTAAAAAAATTATTAGTTGTATACTTACCAGCTAGCAGCAGCAGCGGTTGAATTGGCCGCCTTAAGCTTACGCAGTTCCTTAGTGGCCCAAGTGGCTAAAGTTTTTGTCCTGTTTACCCGGCTACGTCTACCTTGAGCAAGCATCTCATTTATGGGCTCCAAATCTAATAACTGTACCATAGGTGCTCCAAAGGCTGTGCATAGGTCACCTACTATACCAGCAGCTACAGCAACAGTTCCATCAGAATGTTCCGAATCTTGAGCTACTACAGTTATGAACTGAACAATGAAAGGGATATGCGGCTCAAGAATCATAACATCAGGGCTTGGAGCAGGACCGTCGCCTTTAAGTCCCTGTATTATACCAGTGTAAGCATCCAACACACCCTCCCTGAGTTCATTTAAGTAATCAATCATATCAAAATCATTTCGATCGACTTGAGCTTGGGATGCTTGTGCTAGGGTGGACAAAACTATGTCTAAATATTTTTTGAATTCGGGTCCAATACTGAGGACCATATCTCCAAACACAGACAGAATTTGTGGTTTAACACTGCGATGAACGGACTGATCGCCTAGATTTTCAAGAAGAAGAGTCATGATTTCATCACAGTAAGGTAGTACTTTTAATTTAAGGGCTCTAAATATATCTCCAGTTAGACCCACAGCTGTGCCACAAACTTGGTATTCTTGATGATTCTTCAAGCCAAGGTAAAGGAATGGCTTGAATGCATCCATATACTTAATAAAACCTTCACCCAAAACTTCCACAAGTGTAGAAACTGCCATAAGTGCATCCTCTTGGACACCTGTAACAAAACAGGAAGAAAATTAAAAACAAGGTGATTATCAACAAATTATTTATTATTTTCATGTGTATAAAATGAAATTAAGTTTGTAGTTCCAGTTTGATACAACTGGAAGTTGAAATTCGGAAGAGATCTCTCGAAATAAACCGACAATGTGGCAATTAGACTGGACATTGTCCAACCATGGAAATTAAATAAATCTATATGATTGTCACCGAAATGTTTCTAATGTGTCCCTTACTTTTTTTTTTATTTTGTATTTGTTTACATGTTTTCCTATTCAAGAGCTAATATAAAACACATGTTCAAAAGTGAATATGAGTTTTGAATATAATGATTCATTAAGTCAGGCATGTCATTTTTTGTAGTAAATTTAGCTAGGTTAATTTTTATTTTAGATAATACAGACAGCTTTGTATATGGAATTGTTCGTTAGCATACCTAGATATTTGGTATCAAAGAACATTCATATGACTTCATTAATAGGGATTGTAAGAGAATTGATTTATATTAGCTTAAATACCTTTACAATACAGTAAAAAAAAACATTATTGAAAATAATTGAATAGTTTTCTAGATTTGCTGTATTTTTAATTTTTTTAATATGTGATGCGCTTTGAGACATTCAGAAAATTATTAAATTTTAAAATAAAAGTTTAATTGTTATTAATAATTTTTGTCTGATTAAAATAAGATAGTAAAAAATTGTGTCGACTTATTTGTAAAATGTTATTATTGTTCTCGTTATTTAAGCATTTATCGAGTTTTGAACTTTGATAATTTTTTTTATATAAAAACAAATAAGAGCACTTAGCTTAAGGAAAATTTTACAATTTGAGTAGGTACTCTGTATCCTACTAATATTATGTTTATTATTTTTTCTACGTTCATGCAAAAAACAAAACTTTATTGAACTATATTTAGTGGAAAAAGTGGTTCTTTATTGCACTCATCTGCCATTCTACTGCAGCGTTTTGTCATCATGACAAACATAAACCTTCAAATCGACGTCACATTTTTCTAGACTTAGTGTCATCTAAATAACATTTTTTGGTTTTTGCATGAACGTAGAAAAAATATTGTATGCAACTCGTACAAAAAGCGCTTACTTTTTGCACTTGTTGCATAAATAACTATTGTTTACTGCACCTAATAATATTATTTCGATATATTTGACATATTATTTTGACAACTACTTATACATCTGACGTATTAATGTTTGTTTCTCCATTTTGTAGTTGACCAAGTTTGGCTCAAGGCTATGCAGATTTTATGTGACAAAATAATGAAATTTGTGAATTTTTTGTAATTTTTTTTATTATAATTTTTTTTTATATATTAATTTTAGCAAGGTTTGGTATAGAAATATTGAAATTAAATTGAGTTCCTAAAAATTGAGATACCCTGTAAATATAGAAAACGCCATCTAATGCCTGAACTAAATTTTGTCATAACTGCTAAACCCAGCAATCGATATATGTTAATATGTTACAGGAAACGGGCTGTATTTAGTATTTTAATAAATATGAGCTTACCTCCACTTTTGCATGAATTTGAATTAAACATAGTTAGCATTGCAGTCATAATGGCATCAGATATCTGTGGAGCATCTTCAGGAGTAACTTTTCTAAGAACAGACTGTAAAGTGCCGCACAAAAGAGACTGAAGATCATTAAATTGAGATCTATCATTATGGCTGGAAATGTGAGTTTCCATTTGCAAGACTTGTTGTAATCGTTCGAGAATAACCATTGTAGTTTTTTGAACTGTAACATAACAATCCTTTGGTGAATTTTTTACCATTTCCATTAAAGCTTCATAAGCAGCAGGTCGAAGATTAGCTTGTGCTCCATCCGGTCGATCAGTGGTTTCTAGAAGACGCTGAACAATGAATTCAAAATAGTGAGATAGAATGTATGTGTCTGGAGTTCCTGTTTCTTCATTAATATCTGCAGCTTCATATGCCGCTTCTGCCAAGCCAGAAAATGCCCAGCAGACATTAGCAGCTACACGTGGCTCCGCTTTTAATCCAGTAATTAAACTTTCTAATAACGGTTTTAGGAAAGTTTCATTAATAGCAGCTTCAGGAATAATTTCACATATTCTGCCAAAAGTCCATGCTGCCGTATCTCTTACAATAACACTGCTGTCATACATTAGTTCTATTAAAGTAGGCATGGCTTGTTCTACTAATGGTTTGAGGGTATTACTTTCTAGTCCCCCAAGTATAGATCCAAATGCCATAAGTGATGCATCTCTAAACCTCCAATTATCAGATTTAATATTGTCTTTAATAAAAGGCAAAACATGTGGTACAATTTCATCCTCACAGCAAGTTGCTAAAAGCATTAAACACACTCCGGCAGCTTTGCTTGGATTCCAATCATCCTCATCATCTAGTTCTTCTTGTTTTGTTAATTTCTGTAGCAGAATGGGCACAATATACTGTAAAGCGCCTTTTGCATAATGTCTTGAGACCCTTAAGAAAAAAAAATTAACATCAATTTAACACTAAAATAACAGTTTACTGAGAGTAAAATTAATTTATTGTACTTAGCACAGCAAAAAATCAAATTAACTAAGGGTTCATTTTATTTCCTTCCAAAGATATAGCAATTGAATATGAACCCTTGACAATGTTTTTGTTAATCTTAACCAGCTGAAGTATCAGTAGAACTTGTTTCAATTTTTCCTAACTTACAGGCATTCAATATTCACACATTACCATGTATCAGTTGAAACTATGAATTTTTTATTTGATCTATAAGGTGGAAAATTACATGATAAATATGATCAATTAAGAAACAAAATTTAATTATCTAATATCACAAACTTTAATTTTTTCAGTTATAACAGCAATTTATCAAAGATTCTAAAAAACTGACTTGTAAATCTGATGGATCTTGTACCTTACCAGTGGCAAAACTGAAAATTCCAGTTAAATTAAACACGTTATTCTTGTTACCAGCAAGTAATTAAAGTAAAAATACAACAGTATTAATAAATCAACACTCAGAAATATCTAGTGTTGTTGGTTAAGTGGTTAACATTTAAGGTAATTTTTTTAAATTGTGAAAAACTAAAACAGTATAGTAGATATAATTGAAAATAAATATTATACAAATAAAGGAAATTTAAAAAATAGAAAATTCATAAAATTCTTAATACAATATATTACAAATTGCTGTGTTCTGTCAAGTTCTTATCTTTGGTAAATCTACCTATTGAGAGAACTGTTGTAATTACTAACAATGAAAATAAAATGTTGGCTATTTTTTAAATATGACATGTACACTCGCCGTAACATAAAGTTCAGTCAGTTTTATATTTTGTTTAAATTATGATGGTTTAACTGCTTATCCATCACAGACAGAACAATTACTGACATGTATTGACACAACCTAATCATTCTTCTATTATGTGATTATGTGCTTAATTACAAGTAACTAACAGCAGAAACGGTGTTTCAAATTTCATACTGATACTTTTCAAGATGTTCTGTAATGCCATCAGGTTTTTTTCAACTGTTTTATTTTCGGAAGAAATCATAATGACCTTTAGTTTCTGAAAACTTCTTATAATAATTTTATTATCTTGTAGAAATTTGGCAGACAATTTAAGGGATATAGTGTATTATTAAGCATAAGGCTTCTCTCACAGTTAAGGCATGTAAATGTGATAAAACGTGCAAACAGAACATATGCTGTTAATAATTAAGTAAAATGTCTGCTCGTAATTTATAACTGCTAGAAGCCGAATAATGCGCAGAAGCAGAAAGATATGGATAACTGAACTGTTAAAAAAATAAATTTGGTGAATTTTAATACATTAGGAAGATTTGTTTTCCGTTCCCACTAATAGTTACGCTCTAATACTAAATTAATTTTTTGGTGTATTTTATTCATTAAATTTGAATGTTAAAAAAACAATATATAATAACTGTGAATAAATGGCACAATTTTGATATATTATTAATTCTTATTAACCCTCCGGTGGGTGTGCAGCGGTTTTTTATACCACATTACTTACAAATTTAAGAAGTAATGTTTACACTATAACAATATCCACAGTAGGCAGCAGGTAAAAACCGAGGCTGTCAATATTTCTGTTAGTTGTAGCTGACACGATATGGTGGAGGGTATCAAAAAGCGGTACTCAATTCCACAGTGCGCCCAAACATAAGTAAAATTTGTCACTGCATTTTTATTTTTTCTAAACTGCATGCAATACAAATGTTAATGTAAGGCAGTTTACAAATCAATTTTATGATGTTAAGGATGGACAGAAGTCATTAAAGCCCTTAAAACCTGAAGAGTTGCAGTATATTACATATCATTTGTGGGATTCTGGCTCTGAGGAGGATATTGTCGACTTTAGTGTATCAATTGAAGACGAGGATGAAAATATTGAAAGAAGTGACCACAATAGTGAATCTGATCGGTCTATAGATGATGATCTGGAAGTTACAAATGTGTAAGACCAAGTAATTGATGACCACTTTTACATTGGAAGAGACAAAAAAATAATTTAGAAAAGTAGTCCAGTCAATAGTGTGGTAACGAAAACCAAAGCAGGGAATAGATCATTTCGGGATGACATCACGACAAATCCGCCATATTGCCGGAGGGGCACACAAAATAAATAAAGTGTATGTGACGTTTGTAAACATCAGTGTTTATATGTGACTTTTGTAAAATGCCAGCGTTTTGTGCAGTTGTGAGTTATTGTAACAGGGCAGAGAAGGATAAAGTTCGATTTTTTAAGATCTCCAAAGCCTTGAAAAAGCGAGGAGAAAGGCTAGATGCTTTATCAAAAAAACGTCGACAAAGTTGGGTTAAAGCTTTAAAACGGGGTGATTTGAGCGAAACCTTCCTAAATAACGCATCATTTTGTATCAGGTAAATAATTATTAGAAGAAGTGTTTGAAGAGAATTTGTAACTGCATGAAGTTATATTTAAATATGTCAAATATGGTTACACCAAATGTACGAGTATTTTGTTTCATTTTAGGAGAACCAGCTAAATTGGAAGATAAACACAATGCTGATTGGGTCCCTTCTGTAAATATGGGATACATTACTACTAAAACGCAGGATGAACAAAGTTTAAAAAAGCATGATAGATCAGTTAATAACGCGGTCTAATACAAGTTTGCCTATATGAACGGACCGAGGCGGCGTAAGTCGTCTGCAACGTACCAAATATTTAAGCTTTGAAAATTTGTATGGGAAATTGTAATAAAAACTAAAACTAAAAGGTCAAACAAGGAGAAATGCATATGGCAATCAATGTGTTAACAATTATTGTTCATCTATCATTTACTGTAAATATAAATATATGAATTTAATAGATTCCTTTTTTGTATGAGCTGTCAAAATACGCAAAAATTTTTATTTTGAATCAGAGAAATTAATTTCTACTCAGTCATAAACAAATATATTTTTCTACGTCCATGCAAAAAACAAAACTTTATTGAACTATATTTAGTGGGAAAAGTGGTTCTTTATTGCACTAGTGTAATAAAATGTTTATTGCATTCATCTGTTATTCTACTAGAGCGTTTTGTCATCATGACAAACATAAACATTCAAATCGACGTCGCATTTTCCTAGACCTAAATAACATTTTTTGGTTTTTGCATGAACGTAGAAAAAATATTGAATGCAACTCATACAAAAAGTGCTTATTGCACTCGACGTGTTGTCCTACTCGGCCTGACAGCCTCGTTGGACAATTTCACGTCGCGTGCAATAAACACTTACGTTTTGTACTTGTTGCATAAATAACTATTTTAGTGTGTGCTCTCAATATATCAGATCATTAATCATTTAGCAATGAAGACCTAGACCTAGAAGTCTTGGGATAGTTGAAATTTTTAAGAGTTCACTGCAACTTGTCACTTGGGCCGTGGCCACATTTGACAAGTTTGACAGACGAGTTTGGACATCCGTATTAATTTCTAAATCATTTGCGTTAAAAAAAAAATTCCGAATCAGGTAATAATCTGAGCAAGCACAACAATCTTGAATTAGTTACATACACTCATTCTGAATCAGCTTAAAATGTGTCTCTAACTATGTTATGCTATTCTTATATGAAAAAAAAGTACCTAGCTGGAGGTCTCCCTGCTTCAGCAGCTTCAGTGTCTTCAATAGCCAGATCAACTTCTTCATCACTAACATTAGACCAAAATTCTATACCCTGTAAAGCGACTGCATCATTTTCAGATTTCATAGCCTCTAAAGTAATTGGGAAAAGAGCAGGTGCCATATAAGGTTCCATATGTTGATAATATAGGGACATAATTTTAACCAAACACTGTAATGCTGCAACTTTTATCTGAGTATCAGGAGACTGTGTAGCCTCACATACTACTTCCATAATATAATTCCTCTCAGTAGGTTGATCAAAATTTGCTTTTGTGAATTCAAGAGAGTTCAAAAGAGCTTGAGTGGCAGCCAATCGTACATGGTTACTTGGCTCAGTTGCTCGCATACCATGAACAATAGCAGTTAAAATATCATTCGACTGAGATACTAATACATCAGAATCTATTTCCTGACAAATGTAACCGATAGCTTCTAAGGTTGCCTCTTTTTGAATTTCTGTGGAATTTGCTTGACAAACATTGCTTACAAGTGTAGCAATGAGATCTGGCCATTGTCTTTGCGGCAACTCGGCTACTGCTATATAAGCTACACATTGTGCAGCTGATGAAGGTCTATTACTTTCTGTTCCCAAAGCTCCAACAACCTAAAATTATGAAACATAAATGCAGTAGTTCAATAGAATAACTAAGTTTTATAAATATATTTTTTACTTACATTTTTCTTTATATACGTTCGAATTTCTTCTGGAAAAGCCAGCCATCGATGCTGGTAAGAAGATTTAATTGTTGGGTCCTTGGAAGTAAGTTGATTTTTCAGCTGCAGACCAGCTGCCATTCTCGCAACAGGACTATTGCCCCCATGTCGAAGAATTTCAGACAAAGTCTTTATAAATTCAAGCAAGTTAGTAGCGGCAGCTTGTTCAAGGAATGATGAAGCCTGTTCTAATTCATTCTTATCTGAAAACAATAAGAATATTCAACTGGTAATATTAATATTTATAACTCAATGATGGTAATAAACTTATTTATGAAAAAAACAAACATATACCATTAAAACTATATTACGGAAATTTATATCAAAAAAAAAAAAATTACCTGGTGAAACCGTTTTTTCTAATATCTGAATAAGCTGCAAAGTTTCTTGATGCATTATTACTTATTTTATAAACGATGAAAAATGATTTTAGCGTTATTTTATCCTCCTTTGCCAACCGGCTTCTCACCACATGTAAATGATGATTCACTCAATTCACTAGCAGAAAAGAAATCCGTAGAACTCAAATCTGAATTGTCCTACTGTCCTATCCGGTGTCCAATGCGTTTTAACACGAAATTCCACCGGCTTTTTTCAGAAATTAAAATTTATTTGTAAATAATTTAAAGAAATGCCAAAATTACAATAATTTTTAGACAATTTCATATTTAAAATTTACAATCATGGAACTCTTATATATTTAAATTATTTTTTAATATTTAGCAGGAACTACTTTTCTTAGCGCACTAGATTTAATATTTAATCATATATCCATAGAATACCTGATAGACCACAGAATGCACAAATAAAAGAAGATTAAAGCTGTTTTTTTGCGACGAAATGTGTTCAACCCGGTTCAAAACATTATATTTTTGCGTTGAAACTACAGCACTACATAAAAGTCTTTTATCTAGTGCTATCATAGAAATCATAAAATATAGTGCTATAGTTGAAACAGCGACGTCACACACGTCGCTGTTTAAACCGTGTTTAAAACATCCACTGAGTCCGGTTTGAACTCTTTAGATGCTTTGCTACTGGTCTATGCAGCAGTTGTCCAAAAAGTAGACATTTGAAAATCGGTGTGATTTATGGCCATTTCCACCGTTTGTTTTAAGCTACGCTTAAGCTTTAAGGTACCTTAAAAATACAATTTGCCTTCCACCGTTTACTAAACCCGACATTAAAATGTCTTAAACCTTCTTAAATATAAGCCCTCGAAATTCTAGGCTTATCTCTTTTACAGGGTTCTCAGCGTCAGGGAAAACCTGAAAAACCTGGAAATGTCAGGAAATTTGAACTTTGTCAGGGAAACGTCAGGAAAGTACCAATAATTGTCAAAAATCAGGGAATTTTATTGTCGTCAGGAAAATTTCTGAATGCTACTACTGCCATGTTTAAATTCTTTATTTAATGAACGCACCCAGTTGCCTATTTCTGTTTGTTTTAATCACACGTACCCGCAGATTGATATAAAGAAACATATATATCTGGAGTGTATAGCTGTTTTTTATACATATTCATCGCCTGTTTCAAGACATATTCAATGGTGACGTTACTTATGTAATGCACCAAGAAAATGTATAGTTTCAAAACGTAACGTCATTAAATATTTGTTTCTCTTAACATCACACTCACACTTTTTGATTATTGTTTATACAATTTATTGATAACAAAGCTACACTAGATTTGGATTAAAATAGAACGATTATTACAGGCAGAAATTATTAACAATATATTTCTTGTTCATGTTTTTGTATATATATTTGGAAAATGTGTGAGATCTGCAACATAAACATGGAATTGATTTTAGCAAATGCAAATCAAAAACAAATAATTACCTACATGTTCGTGTGAGTGACAGGTTTAATGAAATTTGTAGAGAAAAGTAATTGGATTATGCGTTTGTAATGTAATTTAAGATGTCTAAGAATACGTTAAAATTTGTAGAGATACATACAATAATCCACAACCAATTCCTTTTTAAATAAACAAGATAAGAAATATAAAAGTATCAACCATTTTAAACATAAAATCTGAAAATTTAAATCACACCGATTTTGAAATATCTATCCAGCAACTGCTACATAGACCTTAGCAAAGCATCTAAAGAGTTCAAACAGGGCTCAGTAGACATTTTAAACACGGTTTAAAAAGCGACCTATGTGACGTTACTGTTTCAATGCAAAAATATAGTGTTTTGAACCGATTTGAATACATTTAATGACATAAAACAGCTAAAGCTGTTTTTTTGTATAGCTGTTTGCTCAGTAGTAAAATCTATTTTTAATGGTTTTTGTTGTGTTTGTTTATACATATTTCTATTAGATCTCTTAAATATATATTATATACAAATTTCTATTAGATTTCTTAAATATTCATATTTGTTAATATTTAACACAGTACAATGTGTTACAATGATTGAAATAAATATTTCTAATAAAATTAAATATCCATGTCACTTATTTGTCATCGAATGGGCTCATTTATTTATGCCTATCATTTGACTTGTTTTTACTTTGGTTTAAGTTTTAAAAAATATGATATTTTGTATGCTTTTGTCAGGAATTTTAAAAAGTATGTCAGGAAAACCTAAATGTCAGGGAATTTGGTTCTGGAAAATTGCTGAGAACCCTGTTTTAACGATACTTAAAGGTTCTACATAACCTAATTCAATAATTTGGTTTTATTATTTCCACTGAAAAATAAACAAACAAAAATGAACTATGATGAAAATGATGTATTTAATAATGGTTTAGTTTAATGAGATTTCCTCGAAAAGTGTACGAGAGAAATGATTACTTTCATACGATGGATAATTTAACTTTTAGAAGATACCGGCTGTATAAAGAAACAGCTGCACATTTTGACCTTAATCGAAGAAGATATTTTGAATTTAAAAGTAATATGTAAGCTATTAAAAAGAATCACTGATAAATTACAAAAAAAAACAAACATTTATTTTTAATATTTAGTAATAATTCTGTATCGCCAATATAATCCTTTTTTTTTGTTTTCAAAAACCTTTGAAAATGATTCTGCTGTTCTGTGAATATTATTTGGCGACAGTGAGTTAAATTCACCTACTATCATCATATTCCATGCATTTGTTTTTTCTTATACAGAGACATTATTGGTTTTTTTATTCTCCACCGTACTTTTATAATTTGCTATTATGTTAATTAGTAATACTTTTTCTTCATTGCTAAAATTTTCCAATCGTGTTTTTTTTTTGGGAATTATTTCTATTATAAATCCTACCAATTCGAAAAAAGAACTTAGCAGAACAATATAAAATCAGAACAGTCAGAGCAGCAACCCTGAGTCAGAGTGAAATGTCACACTTTTGAGGTTAAGAAATAGTCATGAAGCTAACAACGCGTGCAAAAACCGAAAAATTATAAATATTGGCTTTTTAGGTAGACTTTACAAAAGAAACTTAATAATTGTGCAGTGGAAACATTACCATTTTAAACTAGGCCTAAAATTTTAACCGCCCTTAGTTAATTACACTTAAAAAGCACTGCGGTGGAAATGGCCATTAAATTTTTTTATACGTTCATGCAAAAAACAAAACTTTATTGAACTATATATTTAGTGGCATAGATTAGGTAGATTTAGTGGAAAAGTGGTTCTTTATTGCACAAGTGCAATAAAATGTTTATTGCATTCACCTGCATTCTACTACAGCGTTTTATCATCATGACAAACATAAACGTTCAAATAGACGTCACATTTTCCTATTAGAAATAAAATATAGGGAAATACATATAACCATTCATAGACACCGTAATATATCCGTATGCCGTAAAGAAATGGTTCATTTTTATTTCTTATGTTTATCGCTACGGAATCGGTTAAAATCGTGCATAATCGAATAAATTCGGATGTAATTTCGACACAGTCTATATACAGTCCGACGTCTTCACGTCGGCTCCTTTGATGTCGAGGTCCCAGATTTCGTTTTTTTAGACGACCAAAAGACGACTGCGCATTTAGCCGCGCACATTCGCGCGCTCAAGGGGCACGGTGATTGGTCAAGGAATAGAATTTTTTCCACTTCGTCGTGTACATATGAATTTCATTGGTGTTCATTGCGCATTTAGCCGCGCTTTAGCCACACCCTCTGGAACCTTCACTCGACGAACTGTATAATAAACTGTGATTTCGACACAGAACTGGATTATTGAAGATATTCTGTTTTGTGTTCAGTGATTTGTTTTTACGTTTTTACGTATATTAATTACATATATGTCTAATAATCACCTATAACGAAAAACATACAGAAATTGAATGTATAACATATATATTTAAGTTTTTGTTTAACTGATAGTTCTTCATCTCCGCTTGCGTTCGGATTATGTTATGTGTATTATAAATGCGCCTACTACAAATTAAGTCATATGGCCTACGGTTATCGCATACTGCTTATGTTATGTGTACTATGAATCAGCTTTTTATAGCAAAAATTTATCTCATAATTTCGCTAAAAATTGTCGTGAAAATTTTTAGCTGTTTTATACATACGATAATTATATCAATAATTTAACGGAAATTTTTATTCGTAAAATATAGAACTTGTTCTATATTTTTAAACTATAATCGAGAAAGTGCGGCAGAATTTGCGCAAATCTCCAGTTTGGCAATTTGTAAAGTAACGTAGATAACTGATCGAAATATACATACAAACTTTAATAAAAATTCTTCGCAAAAATTTGCCCATAATTTTCGTTATAATTTTCGGAAGAAATCTCTTGTGTATAAAACGGTTCTTCCAATAATAGAAAATATTTTACTCTTGAAGTGGTCTTTATCGTTGTCCCCTGCCCTCTTGTGCTCTACCAATTTTTGTGGAGTTTTATGCTCCATTTCAAACATTGAGATTGTTGTAATATATTTTTATTATTTATTAGACCATTTATAATTCATTACAATGGATATCTATGTTATGGTAAGTATGTATCCTTTATATGAAAGTGTTATTAACATTAAGGCTGCAGAAAAAATTATAAAAATTGCTTTAAGCACGTTTGCATAATTCAGGAGCAGTTAAAAAGCAGAACATAACAAGAACACATCAGGAACACTTCCATGACAATTGGAAAGCCACTATGAAGTAGAGCCATGTAAGCACGGCATAGACCACGGTCTATTTTAGACATGTAACCGCTTGACATTAGTTGTGTTTTGTGATTCTGTAATTTTTATAAACGTTTTATGACTTACCGCTTCATTCGCCGCCATTTACGTACGCGTATTTGTGTTTGGTTGTGGTTCTTTTCTATTTTATATTATTTGTAGTAGGTATATTGTTATCATAGTTTTTACTACCTATATATTAGTTATTCTGATGTTTTGCTATACGTTTTATTATTATGTATATCTACAATCATAGTTTATATTTCTTAAATAAGGTGAAATGGGAAAGAAAAAAGTAGAAGAGGTTGAAAGTGAGGAGGAGGAATATTCTGTCGAGAAAATTATAGATCGAAGAGTTGTAAATGGAAAAGTTGAATACTTTTTAAAGTGGAAGGGATACTCTGAAGATGATAATACATGGGAACCCGAAGATAATCTAGATTGTCCGGAACTTATTGCTGAATTTGAAAGAAACCGAAAACAAAAAGCGAAAGCTTCTGGAAAAGAGAAAAAACGACAAAGGGAAAATTCAACATCATCATTAGATTCAAACACATCATCGTCTAAAACTGATAAAGAGAAAAAGGTAATTTCACATACAGCGAGTCGGATAAGTGAAGCGAGTTTTGTAAGAGACAAAACGTGATGGTGTTGAAAATAGACTTTTAGCTAGTCCTACTTGTTTGTGAAATAAAGCCATGATTTCTAATCCATAAAATCTAGTAAGACTTTTTTCACCAGCACCTACTATTCCTGAGAAAAATCTAAAATTAAGTAATTTGCCAAAGTAGGCCTAGGATATTAAAATTTTTGTGCACATACTGAGTTTATTATGTCAAACAACTTAACATTTTATGATAGATATTTCAAAAGGTTAGCAAAAAAATCTGAAATTAAGTCAGGCTTAAAACCTTGAAATTTACACTTAATCCAGTTTACAGCCTGAAAAACTTAATATTTTTTCATCATATAAACACGACACTTAATTTGTGAATTTTTTAAGTTTCGAATGCTTACTGGATTTTACAAATTTACAATTATGGTAGATTTTGTTTTGGAAACAAGTATATATCAACATTTTTTTTTGTCTTTTACAAGGTAGCTTCATTTATTCGAATATATTTTTTAAGCTGCAGTGCTATTAATAATAAAAAAATACAGGGTATCGCCACAGCATAACGAAACCAGCAAAATGACTCGACTGTCGATACTTTGATCTATTTCAGACAGGCCCGTTTAGCGGCACGGATGCTTGCCGGTTCCTATCTCTCTCACATTTAGCAGGGCTGTATTTAACAAATATTTAATACAAACAAGACCGTGAATCTTGTTGTTTGCAAAGGTTTAATTAAACATATTTTAATTACGTTCCTTTACATAAAATGCATTAGAATGCAAGTACAAATAATTTATAATAATAATAAAACAAGTTACCTACTATTAATTACTTTATTTTCAGTGATGTCTTCAAATTATTGTTTTCTGGTTGTATTAACAACTTTGAAATTTGTACTTACACATTTTATTGTATAATATAAACCTAGCATATAAATGATATATATATATTTAGAGTTAAAATGTTTACAAGGATGTACAAAATGTAAAGATTTAAATAATGTAACAAACTTTTTCACAACATAGTTTTGAGGAGAAAGTATTTCAAAATTCTCTTGGAAAAGGATCTCCATGGTTGTTATGAATTTAACGAAATTATTATCAGGCATATATAGATTTTGAAACAATCCAAAATTAATGTGCAAATGTCTGAACATAGTAGAAGTATCTTTTCCAGGGACACTTCAGCAGGCAAAGGGGCGCAGTTATTCAAAAAATTTCAAAAATATTTGTTTTTCACTATATATTCTCGGTCCCAAATTGTATAAAAGGGAACTTGTTAAATTATTTTGTTTACTTAGTGCGTCAACAATCTTTATATTATATTTAAAATGCTTCATTTAGAAATAAAAGAAACGGAGAAATTTGTCAGGAACATCAGCAACCTATTTGACTCTTTAAATTTCTCGAGTCAATTTGGAAAACCATAATTTCAAAATGCGTACATATTCACAAGTGACGAAAACGATCTCTTTAGAACCTATTTCGATATGTTTCAGAAATCATAAATAATTGATTCAAAAGCAAAAGATATAACATCTACAATAAAATGTATTACTGGGTGGAAAATAACAATATTAGGTTTCATTAAATTAGGAGAATTAGCTAAAAATGTAGATATGAAATTTGTATAAACTAGAAGCATTAAACAGGACTGTTTAAAAATTGTTTTGGGGCAATACGCCAGCGTCACAAAAGGCATTTTCTCGAACAACAAAACAATACTGAATACATCTCTGATATCTTAGTTCCTTTCCCAACGAACGTTCGCTTATACTGACAGTTACATGGTGCTCCACATGCTGAGAAAGCTACGCGTCGGAAACTATTTGCCCCAGTCCATTTGCTGGTTTCGTTATGCTGTGGAATCGCATAAGTGTATACTAACATTTGGATGTAGTTTCTTTGACAAATTTTAGAAGTCTTTCATAAAGAACTTTTACTGGAGTCTCCTCAAAAAGTTACCTTAAGGGAAGGGGAAAAATTTGGCTTATTAAATTTTTGTCAAAAACAGTTAAATATAAACAAACAAATTTTGCCAGGAACGTTATACTTATAAAATAACCTTTTAATATCATATTTCCTGTTTTGCTGCATGCAAAATACGATATGTATTATCAACTTCTGAACTTTTGTGCAGTTTATTCATAGTAAGGGAAAGGGAGGCGAAAGTGTATTTAGATGGATATACCTTAGCTTAATTATTTTATTTGGTAGTTGCATGTTCTGAGAGGTTATGGTATAGTTACATAGGGTATTTGATTTCAAAAATGTTGTACACTGTATTTGATGGTACAAATGAGGAAAAGTTGTAACTATTTTGCAATTAAGATATTGGGTTGAGTATGATTTTTCTACACTTTTCATTTGGCACAAAAACTTGATTTGTCAAAATTCACTGCTAAAAAAAATATCTGGAGAAGGGCCTGTTACGTATTATTTCCTAAGTTTTGTTTATTGTTCTGTACACATCCCTTTTAATTTGTATAAACTACATACTGATATCTATCTGTTAGTGCAGAAAGTAGGCAGTAGTAGTTTTGTAAATTAATTAAAAAAAGTTCGTAATAATAAACAAAGAAAAAATACATTACAACATATGTTCACTATAGCGTTTCTGTGAAGGCATGAATGAATCTTTTTATCTGAAGAAAATGTATTCTTTCCATTGGATGAATTATCTTTAACATAGTTAAAAGCATTAATTTTCTTATATGTTCTACTATACTTATGTCAATTTATTCACATAAATAATTTTTGCAGTTATTTTAATATGCAATATCATTTAAAGTCTGAAAATGAATCACATGCCTATTATTCACGTTTATTGAATTTCACCAAGAATATATTTTTTGTGTAGAGTGAAAAAAGTAGTAAGAAAATATATTCAATCATTGTGTAACATTGAAAGCCAGTAAAAGTCAGGGATTTTTGTAATGGTCAGGGAAAACGGGGAAATGGCAGAAATAACAATTTTTGGAAATCCTTTTGTGCTGCACTACAATGTGTAAGAGTAGGTTAGTGGAAGCGTGTATATATCAGGGAAAAGAGAACTTGCAACCAATTAAAGAAATTTAAATGAAAAAGAATGAAACTGTTAGTAGATAGTCAAATGGAGATACAATAAATTGAAGAGCATATCCATATACTTCCGAAGAACCATAATTATTTATCAAAGGTAGGGTTTGTAATTAGTGATGACGTAGATACTTGAATAATTAAAATTGATCAATCGATCTACAATTACAGGGGAGCTGATTGATCTTACAATGGTCCTTGCTCATCTCCCATTACTCTGGAAATGTTTAAAGTGCGATATATTCTTGTTCATTTTGTTATTATTTAAATTAATGGCAATCATTTAAGTTAGTTATGTTATTGACAAAAACTGATAAATTTAAGTGTTTGTTTACATTAATAACTTTTTTTTTGGAAGTTATTACTTTGTGGTTTGTTATGATTAAATACATTGATAGTATGCACAGATCAGGTTTGTCTATTCTGACTTCATGTCTGTACAAAGGGACTCGGTCATAATTCATTAATTTTAACCACATATGGCCTAATAAAGACACAATGGGAAAAAAATTACTGGCCTTTCAATAGAAAAGCAAATCAACTCATATTTTTTGGTAACACAGCGCTCCTGGTATGCAACAAATTTTCCTAATAACGAAGACATATAGTGTTCGCGCCTTGAAGCACAGCATTGCCACATCACATAATAACATTATTTAACACTATGAGATAGAGTGAGACTATACTTCTATTTTATAAAAAATATAGGGTGTCCAGAATATGAGTGCCGTAATTTTAAGGGCTTATATATCTGATCAAATGCAATAAATAAACTTATGAAAAAATGTCTAAAATTTTATCATTTTTCTACAAATACACTTCAAAAATAAATATACAACACTGTAATAAATTGCAGAACTGTGTAGCAAAATTACAAAGGTACAACTAAGGTTAAGTAAAAGCTCATTAATATTTTTTATAAATATTAATGAAGTGAACATTTACCATTTTTTATATAGTAGGTATTTATAATCTAGATGTATATTAAATAACTGCAAATTATATATTTTTTAAACATTTTAAATAATTTTATAATGATTGAAATTTAAGTTTTTACATGCCTGCCGAAAATCATAACGTCACGATTTTGACTTGCGCATGATAAGTTTAGTAAAATGATATGGGAACAGTTGGTAGCTTTGTGTTTCAAATTTCACAAACAACAAACTGTCAAAGCAAGCTCTGTATGTCATTTATCTTTAGGTGTTTGGTTATGTTATTGTGTTGGTGTGTTTTTATTAGTTAATTTGTGTATTGTGTATACCCCGTGATTTTAAACTTTATAATAAACTTAATTTTGTATTATTTGTGGAAATTATCGTGTGACTCCATAGAACAATCAGGTAAGTGTTATGACAAAATGAAATCTATTTATTGTAGAAACGGATTACAATTACAAGAAGTGTTTTGTACCTTCTTGCCAAAATACTACGTTAAATTCCAAGAAAATATTTGTGTCAGTGCCAAAAATTTAAGACGTAAGGAAAGCCTGGAGAGTAGCTGTTGGTCGAAAGAAAGTTCCATCAATGTCTTCAGCAGGCATATACTGTTGTGAGGATCACTTTAATGTAAGGGCTCTTTAAACATAGTCATCATGAATTATATTTGTTTTATGAGAACAGTAACACACTTATTATTACATTACAATTACATTTAAATTTAACGAGAAGAATATACCAAAAAAACAAAAGCTGCATCCCCAGAGACTAGAATTTGAAGAAGAATCATCTTTAACTTCATCTGAGCCTCACGTAGAATCAGCCAGTCAAGATAAACCTAGCACATCTGGATTACATAAGTCGTTTGTGCATAAAGCTGTACAAGCTAATATTAAGCCAATTAAAAGTTTACTTAGAACTATAGGCGTAAACACAGTTAGAGTTATGTCACAATCTGTTGTATCTTTTAAAGTTACAGTCACGAAAAGCAGGTGTTTGCCAAATACTTCATCTGTATCTACAAACACTGAATCTGACTATAACATATCATCGACTGAGTCCACCGATAGTTGGCAAAAGAGAGCTTATGTATCAAATGCAAAAAGAATTGATATTATAATTATAAGCACAGGTGGCTCACACATAATATTGATTATATATAAGGATTTTAAAAAGATACGTCTAAATGATGCATATTATAGACTCGCAATTGGTTTTGGATTATCTATTGGATCGGTGTCAAAAATTTTAAACAAACATTTATTAAAATTAGCATCTTATTTTAAATCACTAATATATTGGCCTGATGCAGATAAAATTAACCTGAACCTACCAATTTCATTTAGATATAGATATAACAAAGTGCAGTCTATTATTGATTGCCTTGAAAATGAAATAGAGCAACCCTCTAATGCTCTTCATCAAGCACTTACGTGGTCAAACTACAAGAAGGCTAATACGGTTAAAGTATCTAATATCATCAACTCCAGATGGCATAATAAACTTTATCTCTGAAGGCTTTGGCGGTAGAATTACAGATAAAGAAATAATTGAAGCAAGTGATTTTTTAAATGTTTTCAAAGCTATTGCAGGATTACTGAAACAAAAGAATTGTAATTTAGTTCGCCTGCCCAGTGTTCAAAGTGAAATGAAGAGCACAAAGGAAGAAGTTAAAGAAAGCAAGCGTATAGCTTGGAGATTGCGAGAAATTGTGAGACTTGATAAACATGCTTGCCCGAACAATGAACTTGTATCAAAAATAAATTATTTTATTATAATAACATGTGGAATTGTTAATTTACAGGGTTCCTTAATTATTCATTAATAAACAATTTAAATTATGACGTTTGTATTATTATGAATCCATTGATACAATTTTTTCTGTGAAAACTGTAAGACCTTGTACCTAAAAGAAACAAAGACTAAACGATGGCTGATATTACAATATGTCCCAAATACTATCTATCCCACTCTATACATTTAAATTTAATGTAAATTAAATTGAGATGTCTAATATTCTCTTCACATTTTGTTTACTATTATAAATTTATCTAATTTTATTAACTGTTCATATTTTAAAATATTTTACATACAAAATAAATAATAATCATTAATACTTATATTTATTTTTCTTATTCTGATTTATGCAAATAACTTTTTTCCCAAAAAACTATTATAGTTTTATAACAGTTCCAACAGTCAGTCAAGTCTTTGTTAAATACTTCATAATAGCTCCTCCAATTTTGTACAAAAAAGTATCTTAAACATTTCATAATTAAGCAAACAAATCAGGTTCTCATTTACTATTTTATTAAAACAGGAAATATTATAGTTTTTCAAAACTCCATTGCATTTTTTACAACTTTGTTAATAAATACATCTTTGTTAAAGTCTATTTGATGTATTTCCACCTTTTCGTTTTCCTCAAAGTTTGGATCAGTGATGCAGAAGAGCCCTTTCTCTTTTTTACAAAATAACATCTGTAGATGTATTTGAGCTTGTGATTTTGGCGTTAATTTTCCACTTGATTTTATGTAATTTTTAATCGTTTCTTTTTTTGTAAGGCATTTAATCTTTACGACATATTTGTCACTGACTCCATCAGGTGACGCTCCTAATGCTGGATATTTTTTATTTAAAATTAGTCCTGACCTTTTTAATTTTATGTCTAATTTTTTTCCTACTGCCTCTAAAACTTTTTCTTCTAAATATAATCCTTTCCTCATAGCACTAGTTTGTGTCATGCTAGAAGCACCAAAAATTGATTCCACGAAGGCATTGTCCTTTGTTTTGCAACATACAGCTTCTAATATTTTAGAAGCTGTAATTCTTCCATACCAAAGCTCGTACCATGCTGGTGACTTAAACTGAAAACATGTATCTGTTGTAGCTAGAGCACACAGCTCATCAGTCATGACTGCTTCACAATATTTTAAGAAATTATCAGCATTTACTTGATTTGTTTGTTTTAAATAATAACTGACCAAAACATGCATCAATAATTGTTTTATATCCCAGGGTTCCTTAAAATAATTTAAGAGTTGCGCTGAACTGTCGACATCATTACCAGCTTGCACTATTTTATCTAAAAAAAATTCATTGGCTTTACAGGAAGTTGAAGGTATTCCGGTTTTTAAATCCGATGCTTTGATATATTTTACTGAAGTACCAACTCTAGCCAAAGCTGGTTTTTTCCCAGTAACATTCTACAGAAGTTAGACTTTTTTCGTCACTTCTCCAAAGAATCCAATATAAAAATGCAATTGCATATTTGCACCCTCCTAAAATAAAAAAATCATAAATATAAGTTGATGAATAAGTATAACCAAACCATAACATTGGTTACATAAATAGCCAAATCCAAGAAAAAATAAATCTTGAGATGCAGCACAACTTTCACATTGGCAACTTATAATATCATTTTCTTCATCAAATAATGCTGTAACCCTATATGCTTTATCGCGGACTCTATGTTCGGGAACAATTCTACATTTAACAGTACAAACATTTGCGTCTCGTTTGACCTGCACATATCCTACTGCTTCATCTCCATAACCAGCTCTAGATGCCCTAAAATAAATTTGCATTATTAATTCCAGTTAAAATAATATATACACAATATTTAAATTTATTTTTAAGCATTTACTAACTTAATATTCTTTGCACTTCTATATTCAACACGAAAATAACCCACATTATTAGCAAAAAATTCCTGAATCATGATATAATTCATTTCAGGTAAATTTTCACTAGTAGCTTCAGCAAAGTCGGACTCCATATTAACCAAAAAAACAATTCTTTCCAACACAAAATTCTAAAGTACACACTAAATCGCTATCAACACCTCTGTTCGTTGTCAAAGACTGTCAAATGGGCCCCATTGTTCTGCCTCTTGCTCTTGCCGTCACTAGCATGAGAATCACGATGACAGTAATAAATATTCCCAGATCTAGTTCTTAATCGTGACGTCACGTATAGGAAAAATTTCAAATTCATATTGAATTTCAATCACATTTTGTGTCACTTACAATTGCTACAGTGATTGTTCGATACTAATTAGTATTTTTATATAGTATTTTATAAACATTATTTTATAATTCCTATTTTGGAAATGACCCCATTGAAGTTTCTTAGACAATCCTTAAAAGTGTAATGTACTGTAACACACAACAACATTGCAAACTGTCAGCTGCATTTGGACTTGCTGCCTGATTGTGACATTTTGTTGATGGATGAATATTTTTATATATTTCTATTTACTGGTGAGGTAGATATTTATATAATATAAAAATTATATTTGACAATCAAAAAATCTAGACTTTCTATTATAAATAAGTAAAGCTGTTAACAGTGTTAAAAATATTAGTCATAGTGGTATAATTGTCGCTAGTGGGTTTCGTTTTTTTCTAGTGCTTGCTTGGTTTTTGTGAGTGTACATAAACAAATATGGAATAATTTATAGTAACCATTATGAAATAGCTATATGACATGTTAATTTATGGAAAACCTGAGCAAAACTCTCTGGCCACAAGACGTTTGTACGGTAAACGCTATTCGCATGCAACATTAGTGTTTTAAACACTTGTAACTATTTCACATTTTATTCTATGTTGTGAAAAGAGCTCTAAGCAAACCATATAGTAAGTATGTCTGTTTATTTCTGATTATGTGCAAACACCTGACAATCCTGGCAGGGTATGTGAGCGGTGTCACATATTTAAGACTTGTTTGCTATAAAAATTTTGTTACTTTTGGTCCGAGAAAAAAAATTGTTAAGTAAAATATGTTGCGTTGTGCAGTTTCTCATACAGCAAAATAAAGGCACTTATTTGAGAGACCCCTGTATATATCTGACATATATTATTGGGTCATCATAACGCTGTCGCAAATATATTCTAAGTAAGCTTTTATATTTTTTTACTGGTGGAGTGATCATTAGAACCGTAAATTTTTTAGTAGTTACCATTTTTCATTGTTCAATTTAATAACTGTTTTCATCTCACAAGGATTTAATATATAATAGTTGGCCAGGTCACCGGCAGTTTTTCAGTCAATTGATCAAATTTCCTAACTACTCGTGTGCTTATGACAAATATTGTATGTAGTATTGAAATTTGAAAAAAAAATTTTGAGGTGCAAGAATATTGCTTTTTTATTTATTCGTCATCCTAAATAAACGGTTGTATTGACTAATATGTAATGGATGCTATAAATTATTTTTTAAAAGTATGCAATTAAAATATTAAATAGCTATTATTGCCCAGCAAGGATCTCGAAGAGGTGTGAGCAGCCTTGCCAAAAAAATAGTTTCAACATATGAATGTTAATTTTCCAAGCAATGGTGGCTGGTGAGATTTAACCAGACATGGGACATAATGGGCAATGATCATTCGCATTTTTAAACATTTTCCATAAAATCCACCATTTCCTCATATTCGAAATTTGAAAAATTAGCAATTACAACTGACACGCGAAACAATCTGTAATAAACTAACGGTTGTGGGTTACATTGCATTGTTTTTTTCGAGTATCCGTCTTCCGTATATGTGGTGTTATCTCCAAATTTGCGGTAAATAAATGCAGATGAAATAGACAGTGGTAGATTGAATAAACACCCTTAAGTGTTAAACGATACTATTATGTATGTGGTCCTGACATGATAACGCTGTTTGGCTTCAACATTCGAACACTATATAGCTTTGTAATTAGAAATGCGTACCAGGAGCGCCATATTACCAGAAGTTACGGATTGATTTGTTTCTCTTTTAAAAGGTAAAATAAAAACATTTTTTTTTTCGATAGTTAAAATTAATGACATGACTGCATCACCCTGTATACAGGGTGTTAAAAAAAGAGTGTACAATATTTAAGGAGGTAATAGTATGAACCAAAATAAGTCTCAATAAACATGGATCCGCAAGTAACGGTTGCGGAGATATGGAATGTTTTATGTTTTTTAGCCCCTTTTTTTATTTTGCAAAAACGTTCTGTATTTTCTTATAGTTGGTTGATGTTTAGTGAAATAAACAGTACGTATTTGACAGTTGTTCTCAGTGCACAAGTTTTTTTTTGCTATGGCTGGTTACTCTAACGTAGAATTAACAGACATGCATTTCATGTATGGTTGTGCTAATGGGAACGCCACCGAAGCGCGACGTCTTTATGTTGACGCTTATCCAAATGGCCATATTCCTTCACAACGCATGTTTGGAAGAATTCACCAAAGATTGCGTGATACTGGTTCCTTGAACAAACAGTGTCATTTATTCGGAAGACCAAGGTCATTATCCACTCCTAGAGCAGAAGAAGAAATTCTAGCACTGGTAGAGCAGAATCCAGGTACGAGTGTGCGGAGAATATCAGTCGAGGTAGGAATTAGTGGTCCTCTTGTTTGGAGAATCTTTCACGAGCAACTGCTTTATCCATACCATGTGCAACGAGTACAGGCCTTAAATCCAATAAATGATCATCAAGCACGTTTGGTTTTTTGCCGCTGGTTTCTACGTCATGATGCTGAAGACCCTCGTTTTCTTGCAAACATTCTTTTTACTGATGAGGCCGGGTTCACAAAAAATGGAGTGTTTAATTTTCACAATACGCATATTTGGGCTGACGAAAATCCTCATGCTCTAATAGAATCTGGACATCAGGCACGTAGGTGACAGGTTTCTAGATCCTGTTGTTTTACGAAACCGATTAACAGGCACTGCTTACCTCAACTTTGTGCAGAACACACTGTATGAGTTTTTGGAAGACATTCCTTTCAATCAGAGGCAACAAATGTGGTTCCAGCATGATGGTGCTCCAGCTCATTTTTCCATGGCCGTTAGAGAGCATTTACACCAAACTTTTCCACATAGAAGGGTAGGAAGGGTCGGACCTGTTTTATGGCCTCCAAGATCGCCTGATCTGAACCCTCTAGATTTCTTTGTTTGGGGATATTTGAAGACATTAGTGTATGGTACTTCTGTAAATAGCCTGGAAGAGCTGCAGCTACGGATTAATCAAAAGTGTCAAGAAATCCAAGGAGGGTGTTTTTGAAAGAGTTCGAATATCGTTGAGACGAAGATGTCGTGCCTGCTTGGAAATGGACGGAGGGCACTTTGAACATCTTCTGCAACTTTGTTTTTTGTTTGTTAAAAGCTTCCTTTGTTGGTTTATTCCTAATAAAATAAAATGTTTGACAAACGAATAGTGGTCCATATCTCCGCAACCGTTACTTTGCGGACCCATCTTTATTAAGACTTTTCTGCTTATTTTGGTTCATACTATTACCTCCTGAAATAGTTTACACTCTTTTTTAACACCCTGTATACTATGTTTATGCTATATATTCATCTAATTTATGCGGTCTGATATTGTACCTTCTCCCTTTACTTTGCTTTTTGATAAACTATTATGTCATCTTTTATTCTTTTTATTATACTACCATCGACCTTTGACTTTCATTAACTTTTAATTTTACTTTCTTGTATGTTGGTGTTAAACGAGAGTTTGGCAATTCTAGTATTGTATACATCTGAAAATGTATTTACCATTTGGTTTAGCCTTTAATTTGATGAATAATAATAATGTTTATGCCTGTCGTCATTCATTGTTGTAAAATGTACATAACAGTACTTGTTCCGAAATTATCCCTTTGATAAGTTTCTTTTGGCAGTAGGCTGTTAATTTGCAAGCTTTTCTTCAATATATCAGAGTAAATCCAAGATTGTTTTAAAAGACAGTTTTACGATTTCGTATAAATACAATAAATGCATAATCTAAGAGAAACAATTAACTAACAAAAAAAAAAGAAATAGAGGAAAAATAAGTCTCAATCGATTCATACTCCCCATTTTGGTTAAATTTAAATATTTATAATTTCAAAATAGGGATGCACAACTAATAAATGCTGTGAAGCAATGAATTCTGAATTTATTAACAAAAATGTTTGTACGTTAATATTTCTGAATGTATAAATCCGTAATACTAATTTATAAAATTAAAATTATCTTCCCAACGGTTAAGTTTTACCATTTGCAATAAGTATATGTGTGCTAAAAAATGTCTAATATTTCATATTTTGTTACTAAAAGCAGTATACCTGCAGAGGGCCCCGCTCTTAAGAAACTTGTTAAAAAATTTGAATCATATCTGACAAAAACATTAAAAATCATTTTTCACGTTGACACCCGCATCTTTTTATGCGTTTTGGGATAGAGGATATGTTAGGTTAAATCTACATATTTGCACTTAAGAAATCTGGTATGATTTGTACCATAACCTAAATTCACTATGAAACCTATTAGTTATCTGCATGTGATGTTAGACTCTAAATAATGAATGGAATAAAAGATTTAAAACTAGAATTTTTTTGTAATGAAAAATATGTGTTATTCTATAAAATAAAAGGGGGAACTGTCTTGCAGTTAAGAAGAAAGCAGAACAGTACAGAAACTCAAATCTAAAATACTAATATATATATATATATATATATAATTAATCTGTTCTGCTATTTACGTGTTAAGTGTACACAAAAATGTCAAACTAAATATAGGATGTAACAGTACTATCAGTCCGAAAATTTGCATACCCTCTTGGCATGTACTGAGTGGTGTTGTTTAAATCTGTATAATAAATATACGAAAAGTAATAAATCAAAAATACACATACAATTATCTACAGGGTGCCTTAAAAACTTTTCTATAATTTCAGTCAGTAGCAGACTGACAGCTAATAAAGTTTATTGGAAGAATGTATATAAAGTCTAAGACTTAGACATACTATATTGAAGATTTACAATGTAAAAAATTAAAGGTTTTATTATTTGCATCTACATATATGAAGCAGAAAAATATATGAACTTTTTGGCACAAGTTTTAGTAGAAGTTACTATAAAATGACAGTGATACGAATAACTACCAGTATTAATTATTAGAATTAAAAAGGAAGTATATAAAACCAAATTTAGATTTTTTTTGAGAATCTGAATTGCAGCAAGTTGGTCATATGGATATCTTTACGTATACAAATTTTTGGACTGGTAGCACTGTTGCATCTTATATTCAGTTTGTAACATTTCTGTGCATCTTTAATGAACACATAAATCACAAAGTAATTATACGTATATATCAACTTACATAGTATTTTGTCTTCCATTTGCTGCTTATTTAAACACTTTAGCAAATTCTACTATAATAATAGTATTTTAGATTTGGGTTTATATATTGTTCTGTTTTCTTGTTTAGTTATTGTTTCCGGTTTTAGAATAATATATATTCTTTATTACAGTAATAACCCTTTGTAAGATTTAATTGCCTTTCCAAGTTTAAAATCTTTTATTTTATTCATTATTTACAAGTAGATCGCAATCGGATTTCAAAGTGAATTTAGTATATGTTTACGGCGGAATTTCGAAAACTTTACGTCGATCGGCGGAAAATTCCTTTTCATGATAAAAATTCCGCCGAGCGTATTTAGTAGATCAATTTCCAATCGTTGGGCATGCACATTCCAACTATGCATTTTCAACCATATGCAGGCATAAATAAAATGTGCATGGCATAATAATAGATTTTTGATGCCATCATACAATAGACCATTCAATGTGTGGTGATACGATATGAACATATGAATGTTGATAAGAAACATTAGTTATAAAGAAAGATTGTTCAGATTATGAGCATATTGAGTGAATTTGGAGGTAGGGGTTGGATTAATTAGGCTCTGCTGTAAAATACTTGTACAAAATTGTAATAATATGACACAAATTGGTTGCTCCATAGTTTATATCTGTTCTTAAAAAATTATACACTCTTCTGTGATATTGTATGTATAATGCAAAGTATAATGGGGGATAACGGAGGTGCAAGGAATATTGTATAGAGTTTTTCAATAACAACTAAGCACCGTATTTTGTTAGTAAATAAAATACATAGTAAAGAAAATCTGTATAGTAATACTTAATATTTACATTTATTTATTTTAAGTTACATATATGTTAACAGTTAAATGTGAATAACCATATGTCAAATGACCACTACAGCTTCCTTAGCATGACACAATCCATTTGTCGAAATGTGCGATGACGTCTAAACACATTTGTGTTAGATCTCGTTTATGAAGTCATGCGGCGAGTTGACATCACCATTTTGTGAAAGAATTCTCCAACTGAACTGTGTTTGCAATAAATCCATAGTTTTTTGGGTTGTGTGATATGTCGCAAAAATAGATATAAGCGGATCGGCTCCGCCTCCACAGTCAGTTCAAGTTCAGGGTTTCCTCTCACCTGGAAAACCTGGAAAAGTCAGGGAATTTGTTTTAAGTGTAATAAAGTCAGGGAATTACCGGGGATTTTAAAAATATGGCGTAAAAGTCAAGGAATTTCTAAATATATTCACAATAGTCAGGGAATTTTAAAATTAATTGAAATTGACAAATATTTATTTTTAATTTACTTCGGTTTTATATCTATTTTACAATATGTTCCAATTACTATGTATTTGTGCCAAAGAATAGTAATTTTGTTATATTTTTTATAATGTGTCAGGGAAAACCTGGAAAAGTCAGGGAATAACATGATTTAAAAGAGGGAACCCTGAAGTTGAGAAGTCGAATGTGAAAGACAAACTTCAAAGTAGAGATATATTTGATGGTGGTGAATTTATTTGAAGTACATTTGCTGTGTAATCAATATCAATAAACGTGAATTTTTGAAAGTTAATTCATCGTATTACAACAGATTTTCTCATTTACTGCTTATTTTATTTACTGACAAAATCTGGTAGCTCTTATCGAAAAACCCATTATTTGATAATCTTTCAATATGTAAAATCAGGAAACTTCTGGAAATAGGTAATCATTGATTTTATAAAGTTTGATCTAATATAAATAATAAAATATTATGACAATTACAATAATATTGACTGATGTAGTCAATTAGAATATACATAATAATTGTTAGGCAAAATATTTAACAATAAGTTGTTACGTTTAGTATATTGTTAGAAGAGGACTCATTTTTACTGAATAAATTATTTTCCTTTGTCACTATTTAGTTTTCGAGTACAAAATAACTTTAATTTTTTAGAAAAAGTCAAAAGGTCATTCCCCATCACCAGAATCAGAGGGCGAGCCTAAATCAAAAAAATCGCGAGTTGATGATTCAGATGATGATTTGAAGTCAGATAAAAAGAAAGATGATTCAGAGTCAGAGGAAGAGAAGCCTAAACGAAAGAGGAGGTCAGCACCCAAATCAAAAAAGGTTGAGTCTGATGGATCTGAGGATGATGATGAAAAACCCAAGAAGAAAAAGGTAGATACTGAAGAAAAAAAAGGGAAAAAAAGGTCAAAAGATTCTGATGATGATGAAAAGCATAAGAAAAAGGGGGATTCTGATGATGAAGAGGAAACTATTAAAAAAGATAAAAAGAAAACTGAAGCTGTAGTAGATATAAAGAAAGATAGAAAAGGAGGTAAAATTAAGGAAAAAGAAAAGTCTGCATTTGAAAAGGGATTAGAGGCCGAAAAAATAATAGGTGCCTCTGACACAACTGGGCAGTTAATGTTTTTAATGAAATGGAAAGGCAGTGATGACACTGACCTTGTGTATGCAAAAGAAGCGAATATAAAATGCCCTCAAGTAGTTATTAAGTTCTATGAAGAAAGAATAGCTTGGCATACACCAGAAGAATCGAATTAGTATATAGAGCATTTTTAAATATATAGGTTTTTTTTTCTTAAAATTTGACACAAAATATTAAGCAATAAGTGTTTCTTACTAAGTTTATGATGTGCAAACAATAATTTGTACAATCTGACCTTTTAGTATATGTCTAAATAATTTGTTTCGAATATGTTTATCAGTGTTATAAATGTTTTCTTTTGTAGTATTACATAATATTTTAAGTTCAGTTTTCTATATCTTCAAATAAATCTGTAAAGTTAAAATGTATTACATTTTACATTTAATTAAAAAAAAGTGTTATACCTTACTTCCAAAAATATACAGAATGGTTAGAGATTGAATATTTTGACGTTACTTATTTGGTGGAGCACCAGAACATTTAAACTAGGTTTTTGGGATGCCAGAGGGCGGATAAAAAGGTATACTCGCGACAAGAATTCAGACGACTTACGTCATACGAACAACTGAATAATTCATTATATTTTAATAATATAACTATATAGTACACTAAAATTTTGCATTATATACTCCACTAAATTGCAAAAAATGATTGTTTTCAACGCGACCAAATATTGAAAATTACGTTGACAATAAAAACAAATGTGTAACATCAGCCGTGATGTGTGAATTCTTGACACGAGTATATATATTTGTGTATCTAAATATCTTTGAGTATTTGTAAAGATTTTTCCATTCTCTTTAAAGAACTAGTTATATTTCAAATATTTTTAATTTCAAAATAAGACTACTACTATAAAGTCGAATTATTCATCAGTACCATAGTGGTACTGTATTTAAAAAAAATATATGCAGTCTGTAAAAAGTTTGTTTTAGAGTTGTACAGGGTGTAA
Source organism: Monochamus saltuarius (assembly GCA_025584915.1). Lineage (NCBI taxonomy): Eukaryota > Metazoa > Arthropoda > Insecta > Coleoptera > Cerambycidae > Monochamus > Monochamus saltuarius. The sequence continues at coordinate 40,127,486 of CM046723.1, forward strand.
ACTTTAAATGGGGGCCAGTTTTTAGGCTGTAGTATGTATTTCTCAGAAGACTAATCTGTGCTGGGATTTTCTTTCTACTGTTGAAGACCTATCGAAATATAGAAGTTGATGTTGACGAATAAAGTGCATTTTTATAATAGTTTACGAAAAAACAAAATACTAAAGTTTTTTATTATATTTTATTTATAGTGACGTTCACTTTTCAACTATAGAATTCAATTACTGAATATAGGCGAGAACAAAATCCCACCACTAAAATGATTTATTTTAATTACTACTATTGTACTAGTATGCTTCATTGTTTACTTGACTGCCATAGAAAATAATTTATAAAAATAGCTCTCTTATTTTGGAAGGACAGTTCTTATTTTAACTAGATATGTCCTTGGTACATTCGTATTAAAATTTTATCATCAGTACATGAGACAAAATATGTAAAAATGTGTTTAAAAACAATGAGAAAAACATTGTTATATTACAAATGTAGTTATATTCTTTAATATTCTATGCATTTTGTAGAACATTTCTACATTTGATGGGTTTAAACATGTACTCTTGCTTCAGGAGAATCAACTGCATGGGCGTGTTTTTTGATCTTGATTGAATTTTGTACTAAAATAAACGATATTGTCATTTATTTATCTATGCAAGGAGTTAATCACAAACTAATATCCAGAACTGAACTTATTTATCATATTTAATTTAATGTTAGCTCTTCAAGTTAACGAGTATTAGGTACTGAATCTGAAAAATGTATAAGCAAATGATAGACTTTCACCTCCGGTGCTATTATTTGATACAGTGATTTTCCGGGTTGTTTTCGGTAACTGATGGTCACTGCCAGAAACAGAATTAAAGTGCACATCATTAGCATTAGTTGGGATTCTTTTACCTGCCTTGGTTTTTCTCGGGCTAGGATCTGTGGGGACAGACTCGCTATCGGTATCTCTGGGCCCATAAATTGATTTTGGCTCCTATTGTTGGTATTACGACTGATACAGTCGTAACCGTTCCTCGGATAATGGTGGTCCTCCGAGGCATGCCGTTGCTGTAACTGGTCGCATCCCATGCTTCCAAGCGGTTCACCGCTCTTAACTGTCGGCGCATCTTCACTGGTGACTTTGCAAAAGCTTTGTCGTGACTCACTGCTCAGTCGCAAAGAGCAACGAAATGTTTGGAAGCATGGGATGCGACCAATAATAGTCGTAATACCAACAGTAGGAGCCAAAGTCAATATATGGGCGGGTCCAGAGATACCGATAGTGGGTCTCTCCCTACAGAGCCTAGCCCAAGAACAACCAGAGCAGGTAAAAGAATCCCGGCCAATACTAGGGATGTGCACTTTAATTCTGTTTATTTTGATGAAAATATAATGAATTCATTTGTTCATATGACGTAAGTCATCTGAATTCTTGCCGCGAGTATAACACACCGGAAAATCACTGTATCATCTAACGTAATTTTCTTCAAATCAGTAATTTGCTTCTTATTGGTTGAATTGAGAATATTTTATTTAATTTGACACCTCAGAGTAACATTTATGTCTATGAAATGTCAAGACATGACACTTGCCTGTTTGTATAATTAACTTTTTTTAAAACATTTCAAGCATATACTTTTAGGTATATCACGTTAGGTTCTAAGTGAGTGGGCCAAAAGGTAGCCTCCACTGCGACCCTGTGGTCTATTGTGGCTCACATACTTATACTTCACCCAACAGGTTTAGCCCCTTTATGAAGCCAGTAACCTTGTTGGGTGAGATTCCATCCAGATATTCTGGCAAGAGATGCACTTTGTCAAATATAGAAAATCTGGTCCGTTCTCCAGCCGGACAGTGACATAAAATGTGTTCTGCTGATTCGTCACTTTCTAAACACACTCGGCCTCCTCAGCCAGGCCCAACTTGTGCATGTGACTCCTTAACCGGCAGTGTCCAGTATATAGGCCAACCAGAGTCTTTAGGTCAAGCCTTTTCAGCTCTCTTTGTCGATGTGCCCCCTATGAACGCCTTTGAATGAGCTAATGTTGGCAGATCTTGCCAGTACTCCCTTATCTTTTCCTCCGCCCAGGTCGAGATGACTGCTTTGGCAGTAGTTGAAGCTAAGCCAAGAGCGGGTTCCGGACCTATAAAGCTGGAAGAGGCACCCCGCCTTGCTAATGAGTCCGCTGCCTCGTTTCCCTGGATACCCACATGACCAGGTATCCAAACCAGGATTACTCTGTTGCTTGTACCTAACCGCTCCAGAGCCTTTTGACAATTCCATACCGTTCTTGAGTTACACCGGTAGGATCCAAGTGCTTTTAAAGCTGCTTGGCTATCAGAAAAGATTTTTATCGACCTGCGTTTCAGTCTAAACTTTTCCAGCTTCAACGCACACAGTTTGATGGCATAATTTTCTGCCTGAAATATAGTTACATATTTACCCAGGTTTACGAATAGCCTGGTGTTTGGGTTGCAACTATACACTCCAGCTCCAACCCCCTGTGGGGTCTTAGAGCCATCAGTGTACCAGCAACTATCCGCCTTCAGGAGGTCAGTTTCACCTCGCTCCCATTCCTCCCTCCGAGGAAAGAGAATCTCGAAAGGCAGCCTTAGTTGATTTTTGTAGGCATAACATCCGAAACCATCGATAGAGTGCTGTGGCCTTCTATGTCCTCCAGTACGCTCTATTATGTTAGCCTTCGGCATGCAAATAGCCACTTGCTTTAGTCTGTATACTGCTCACCTGGCTTCTCTCTCCAAAAGTATAAGAGGTGGTAGGTCCAGGAGGACTTCCAGAGTAGTTGACGGTGTTATGTGATCATGGGTCTGATATGGGGATTGGATTTTTTTCGGTCGAGTTTACACGAGCTCGAAAGATTGCTATTAATTGTACTCTTGAAAACTAATAATAATTTAGTGTTATTTGTGTTTTTTAAATAATTTTGTAACTGTAACCTGCATCTATATAGAGTTCTGAGTATAATACAGTGTTTACAGAACCTAATCAGTTATAATTTGGCTCTTCTTGCTATCAACGTCAACAGTTCTCGAGTGTGTTTATAGTTTTTCGTGCTCATTCAGACGGCCGTGGGTCAACTGGTCTGAGCATTTGGATCTTCGAAAGGTGTAGCAAGTGAGTTTGCTTATTATAACGTATAAAATGCCTACATTAAAATGTGCATGCTGCAGTAAAGTCAATGAGGAGCACAAAATGATAAATTGCAGTGTATGCAGCGATGATTATCTACATACATGCGTGGACCTGACTATCACAGAAATTAGATCAATTCGAACTAAGAAAAATTTAAGTTGGACTTGTCATAAGTGTACACAGTTAGGAAATAATATGCAAGATCTAAAGGCTCTAATAATCTCTTTACAAAAGGAAATAGAAAATATTAAATCTATGAAGCTAGCTTCTCTAAATTCCTCTAACACTTCTTTTGAATTTGAAGACATAGTTCAAGAAATTTCAGAGAGGAATGTTCCGAAGAAGAATTTAATTATATTTGGCGTTCTGGAAAATCAAGCAAATAGTTGAATGAAAACGTAATCCGTGACAAGCAACATGTCCTAAATCATATCCTACCAGATGTTGATTTTTTGTCTACCCTTAAACCAATGAGACTAGGAAAATTTGATATCTATAATGATAGACCTCGCCCAATAAATATCTCACTGTCTTCTGAATTGGTTGTGCGTGATGTAATACATAAGGCTTATAGACTCAAAAACTTTAAAGAGATTCAAGGTGCTCGAATATCCTTAGACAAAACTCCCAGGCAACAGGAACACTATCGTAGCCTGAAAAAGGAACTAACTAGAAGATTATCTGCTGGTGAAAATAATCTGGCTATCAAATACATACGTGGGTCTCCTCAAATTGTATTAACAAACTAGAAAATCCCAACATATCAGAAGAATTTTCAACGTACTTTCGGAATGTTCGCGGATTGAATACTAAATTTTAAGACTTTTTTACTTCTATTAGTCTAAGAGCCAGTGGCCGGCAACCTATAAGTAAATGATTATACCTGAAATTTTGCACAGTGAGTCTCTTATACCCACAAAATATAAACTTATACCTATCCTATCATTCATGAGGTGATGACACGCTAAGCCCGGCGAGGCCGACCCAACAGTTACTCAGGTGCGAGAGGTATGAAAATTTAACCAACTTCGTTATTAAATTAACAAAGCTGCTGTTTGAAAATTTTAAAATTACAGATCTGACAAATTAGGCAAGTAACAAATAACCTCTATTTCTGGCACAGGTTCTGAGATTTGGTGGTGTCGATTACAATGCTTGACATTTCTGACAGTTCTTTAACGTCAAAAATCAGATTTAATCAAATACTTTTGAAATTTATAATTTTTGCCAATTCCACAAGTGTCTGCCATGACCTTAGAAGCACGGTAATCGTCTGCCTTATTTTTATATAATAATAATTGTATATTTTAAAATTTTCAAACGGCAGCTTTGTTAATTTAATAACGAAGTTGATTACATTTTCATACTTCTCGCACCTGAGTAACTCTTGAGTCGGCCTCGCCGGGCTTAGCGAGTCCCCACATCATGAGTGATAGGTATAAGAGACTCACTGTGCAAAATTTCAGGTATAATCATTTACTTATAGGTTGCCGGCCACTGGCGTTTAGACTATATGTGTAACTCTGATTATAATTGTGTAGCATTAGTGGAGACTTGGCTAAGAGAAGATGTTTCTGATGGTGAGCTGTTTCCAGAGAATTACTTAGTTTTTCGGAAAGACAGAAATTTTTTACAAACTTCACTTACCCGTGGTGGTGGTGTGTTATTGGCTTTTAAGTCAAATCAACGTGTAGTGTCACTTAATAATGATTATATTAACGCTCTTTTTCCTTTGATTGATCTGCTGGGATGCAAAATTATTTTAGATAGTATTGTACTGTATGTATTTGTGGTCTATGACGGTCTATATTCCTCCTCAACTCACTAATGACGAACTTGAATCATTTCTAGAGGCATTTAATCTCTTAATATCTGACATGAGGAATGTAATAGTTTTAGGCGATTTTAATATCACCCATTTTATATCTTTGAATCACAATGACAGTAAAACCAATTTGATTTTAAACTTTCTAAATTTTAACGATTTTACTCAATTTAACAGAGTGTGTAATACTTATGGTAGAATCTTGGATTTGTGCATATCTGACATGGAGTGTCGTTTCACGTGAAACCCAACCTATGATTGGAGAGGACAGTCATCACCCTGCTTGGACTGTGTACATATACTTTGATGGGTAATGTTAACTATCTTAATTTTCCAGTTAATTGTAATAACAGAGCATACAATTTCAAAAAAGCTAATTTTCCTGAACTGTACAATGCCCTCTTACATACTGACTGGCAGTTTGTTAAAACATACACAGATGTTAATTCTGCTTGTGATGCTTTCTATAAAAAACTGTATAATAATTGACCAATGGATTCCTACTTATAAAAAATTTAAAAGAAAGTACCCATATCTTGGTATAGCAGTCACATTATTAATAATATAAAACTGAAAGCTTTTCACCATACAAAGTATAAAAAGTGCCATAGTATGGTCCGAAAAGTTTTTGGTCGTTTGTCCAAAGCAAAAAGCGTGGCTCGAGAATACCAAGTGACACTTTCCTGGATAATGCTCGATTTAATGACCCTAGAGATATAGTAAATGGTTTTGCAAATTTCTTTTCCTCTGTTTTCTCCACCAGTAACCAGGCTAATTTAAATACTACCAGTCACTCAAATTTTAATTTACTTTATTTCACGGAGAATGATATACGTGCATTGATCTCGAAGTTAAAAAACAAGATGACTTGTGGCGATGTTCAAATACCAAGTTTTTTAATAAAAGACTGTTCAGGAGTATTAATTGAACCACTGCTGCATTTGTTTAATTTAATTATTGCTTCAGCTACTTTTCCAAATATTTGGAAAATGACAAGAGTGTGTCCTATACTTAAGAGTGGTGATCCTGCAAATTTGAGAAATTATCGCCCTATAGCAATATTGTCTAACTTTGCAAAAGTCTTCGAGATGACACTATATACTCAAATCTTTAGTACAGTTAATGGTTATATATCTCCTTACCAGCATGGTTCTGTTCCAAACCGTTCTACTGTATCTAATCTAGCTCAGTTTACTCAGTACACTGCACATTTTATGGACAACAGAGGTCAAGTTGATGTAGTATATACAGATTTCTCGAAGGCGTTTGACAAAGTGGATCATGCCTTACTCATTCGATCTTATTTATACCAGCGTAAACTATATGTTTCTTACAATGGATTCAAATCTGATAATTTTATAGCAACATCAGGAGTACCTCAAGGATCGAATTTGGGACCACTCCTTTTCATTATATTTATTAATGATTTGTCTACCTCTGGATTGTAACCATCTATTTTTTGCCGACGACTTAAAATTATTTTCTAGTGTGACTATAGTGATCAGGATTGTATGTTACTTCAGAAACAGGTAGATCATGTAGGTAGATGGTGCGTGGAAAATAAGTTGCCTATCAATATAGATAAGTGCAAAGTTTGCTCTTTTACTCTCAAAAAACAACCGCTAACATTTGCCTACAGTATTGATGATGTACTATTGCAGTGTTGTGAGAATGTTAGGGATCTTGGTGTGATATATGATAACAAATTGTCCTTTACTGATCATATTAATGGAATTACAAATTCAGCTAATAAAGCTTTAGGCTTTATAATAAGAAATTCAACGTCATTTAACAACGTCACTGCACTGAAATGTCTTTACCACTCATTGGTTCGATCAAAATTAGAGTACTGTAGTCTTGTATGGTACCCTTATTACCAGACCCATATTAACCATCTTGAAAAAGTTCAGCGTCGCTTCCTTAAATTTTTATCGTATCGTATAGATGGTTATTATCCGGTTAGGGGATATGATCACAGAGTGCTGTTGGATCGATTTAATGTCCAGTCTCTGCATATAAGGAGAATACTTAATAGTCTGTCATTTCTGTTTAAACTTTTTCATGGCAATGTTGACTCGTCTTCTCTACTCAATTTATTTAGTACCTAGACATGGATCTCGTGTTGATGGCATGTTCTATTGTCAGAATGCTAAAACAAATATTCTTATCAAATCGCCGGTTTATGTCATGGCGAATAACTATAATACGATATCTCTACTTTCTGATATTAACCACTGCAATCTTAATAGTATGTTGACTGTAGCAACTGAATTCTTTGGTATTTTGGAAACTTAAGAGTTATTTTATTGATTGTATTTATATTTGTTTTAACTTATGTATTTGTGTATTAAGTGTATTTTTGATCTTTGAACTTTTGTTTTGTCCTGTAACTGGAACACCTGTTCTGTTGGACAATAAATGCATTATTATTATTATTATAACCATCACATACAACCAGTATAGTTGCTTAGGACCTACGCCCCAGGACTTTCCACAAATGCCGTCCATAAGGACATTCTGGTTTTGTGGATGACTATCCATATGAGAGTTCCAATTAAGCGTTTTATCTAGAACAACATCCAGATATTTCGCTTCCTCTGCAAATGGTATTGTCTCTCTCCGTAAAATGGGGGGTCTTAAGTTGACCAGTTTGCGTTTCTTTGCGAAGGGCACAATCACTGTTTTGTGGGGGTTCACAGACATCTGCTCCCTCTCACACCAGTCAAGTACCCCACTTAAAACTTCCTGAAGGATAGATGATATACTATCTTCAGTTATGCCTCTTACCAGTATGACCGGATCATCAGCATATACCTGGACCTCGACCTCCCATGCATAGAGTATGGCGAGCAGGTCGTCCACAAGGAGTGACCTAGCAGGGGAAAAAGGACCCCACCCTGCGGACAGCCCCTTGCAGCCCTAAACTTGACCTCCCTCTGCAGGGTTGTCGTTACGGTCCTGTTCGCCAGCATTGCCCGTATCCAGCCACATAAATGGTAGATTTGATTCCCCTAGCAGCTGCTGCTGTATAGAGGACTCTGGTAGTGCATTGTTAAATGCTCCTTCAATGTCTAGGAATGCAGCCACCGCAGTACCCCTTCTCCTGAAAGGATTGGGTGATTTTCGACAAGGTTTATATGTAGTGCAAGTTCTGTCGATTTACCAGTCTGATAGGCATACTGATGAACACTAAGTGGGTTCACACTGAGTATTCCCCCTAACGTACCCATCCAATGCCTTTTCCAGACTTTTCAACAGAAAAGAAGTCAGGCTAATTGGCTTTAGGGCTTAAATCTTTCCTACCTATCTTAGGTACGTCGATTACCCTAGTAACTGACCAGCTGGATGGAATGTAATTCCATACTAAGCTGGTTCTGAATAGCTTGACGAGGTGCACCTTTATAATTTCCAGTCCATGTTGCATTAGAGCTGGAAAGATGATGCTGCCTTCGCCAGAAGATTTGAATGGTTCAAATGACTTGATCACCCATTCAACACTTGGTACTGTGATAACTTTTAGCTACCAACCAGTCATCTCTAGTAGGTCGTCTAGACCTACCTTGTGATGTTGTTGGGGGATCACTATTATTGTCACCCAGAATCACTGTTGGGAAAGTGGTTTATGTAACGTTTATGAGTTTTACTTTTATTATTATTAACTTTATAAACGTATTTTATCTAACATTATTACATAGACATGACTTAACTTATGGGGGCGCCACACTCTCTCTGACAACTGACATTTACATCGAAATGTACTTACATATAATATATAACAAACATAACCTTACATAATATGTCACATGCTCCCCTTTTAGTAACATTCATAGTCTTTGAATTTCATTGGTTTGTAGATAAGTCTTTGACTCCGTCTCACTTGATTGTTTATCTCCTCCAGAGCTTCACTCTTATCGATGTCCTTGTTTGGAATATCTTCATCGGGATTATCGGGAACTTTTGCTTTATCAAATATGGTTTCGTTGCCTATGGAATATCGACCATGACTTGTACTTGGTTGAGATCTTATGTCGTTATTAGGTTTTTCTTCATGTTCTTTATATGAATTTTATTTCTTCTATATATAGTTCCTTCTTCCGTTTTGACCCAAAATGAATTTGGATTTTCATCTCGTGACAGTATTTTACCAGGTATCCAATTTTTAATGATTTCTGCACTAAAACATCACTGAGTTCTGAATCATTTCTTGATGTTCGATCATAGTACTTTTTGTTTCTCTTGTTTCACTTTGAGCTGTCGTTTTATGTACATTTTCTTGCTATTAGTGTTCTGTGTTACTGGCAAATTTGATCTTATTTTTCTTCCCATGAGTATATCTGCTGGGGATGGTACTGTGTCTTTAGGTGTCGAGTTGTAAATTCTCATCAGGTTATATATGTCTTCATTGACTTGAGTAGGGTGTTCTTGAAAATCTGAACTTGTCGTTCTATAAACCCATTTGATCTTGGATAATGAGGAGTACTCGTCGTATGTTTTATGTCCTCTTGCTTCAGGTATTCTTTGAATGAATGTGAATCATACGATGGTCCATTATCGGTCATAATTTCAACTGGTAGTCCATGTGTCGCAAATATTGGTTTCAATTTACTTATAACATATGTTGCCGTGGTAGTATTCATTGGAATGATAACTGTATATTTTGAATAATAATCTGCCACAAGCATGTATTTTTATTCTTGAATTCCATGAAGTCCATCGCTATTTTCTCCCATGGTACATTAGGTATTGAGTGTTGCTGAAGTGGTTCTTTCTGTTTAGATTTCGAGTGTTTTTGACAAATCTTACACGTTGACACATAACTGGTTACATCTTCAGTTATCCTAGGCCAATACATGGACTGGTGAGCTTTTCTTAAACAAGAATTTATTCCAAAATGTCCCACGTGAATTTTTTTCTATCATCAAGCTCCTTAGCGACTTTGGAATTATGAGTTGATTGTTTTTAAATATAAGTCCATTATATTCATAAATGTCGAAACGTATATTAAAATACTGCTTGACATCTTTATTAAGTGATGATACTTTCCTCGGCCATCCATTTCTAATATAATACAACAGTTGGGTTAATTCAGTATCTACTTGCGTTTCTTTTTGTAACTGCTGAATTCTTTCTTTACTTGCCACCACTATCGATTGAACTTTATATGGTATCACTAACTTAGAGTTTAATATTTTTTGATTAGTCGATTTCAATCGGGATAATGCATCTGGAATATATTGCATACGACCAGGAATATATTCTAATTTGACTCTATATTTGAGTAGGCGTAAAACTAAACTCTGTAATCGGGGAGAAAGTTCTTGAATCGGTTTATTAACTAATCCAATTAAAGGTTTATGGTCTGTTAAAACTTTGAAGTCTCTTGCATAGGTATAATAATGAAAATGTTCACATGTTGCTACTAATGCTAATAGTTCCTTCTCAATAACTGAGTATCGTTGTTGTGTTTCTGTCAAACTAGCTGAACAAAAAGCTATCGGATGGTCGTCTTGCATCAATACACCTCCAATCGCTGACCTACTTGCGTCTGCTGCTATTATTACATCTTTGTTTGTATCGAAGAATGATAACACTGGTGCTTCACAAATTAGGTTTTTTAATCTTGCAAAACAGGTTTCTTCAATAGTAGTCCACATCCAGGCTGCATCATTCTTTAATAAATTTTGTAAAATTTGTGTTTTCTTGGACGAATTGGGTATAAATCTTGATACATAGTTGATTATTCCTAAAAATGACTGTAGTTCTTTTTATTGGTTGGACTTTTCATATCTAAAATTGCTGATACTTTTTCTTCTGATATTTCGATGCCACTTTCTGATATATCATGTCCTAAATACCTGATTTTCTTGACTGCTAACTGCATTTTATTTTTTAAATTTCATGTTATTTTTCTCGCAGCCTTTAATAAACTAGCTAATCTGTCGTTGTGTTCTTGCACAATCCTTCCAAATATCAAAACATCATCTGCGTAAGCTAAAACTCCATCGATATTTTCAATAATCTTGTTTATTTCCTTTTGGAACACTTCTGATGCAGTGGATAATCCATATGGCAGTCTTTGATAACTGTATCTTCCAAAAGGTGTTGAGATCGTGCAAATTTTGGCACTTTCTTCGTCTAATGGTATCTGATGATATGCACAGCTTGCATCAAGAACTGAAAAATATTTTGCATCTTTGACACTTGACAAAATCATTTCCATGGTTGGAAGCTCAAGACGTTCTCGCTTGATGTATTTATTTAACGGTCTTGGGTCCATACATAATCTCAAATTACCATCACTTTTTCTACAATCACCAGGGATGTATCCAATCGGTTGGTTCTTCAATTTTCTTTATTATACCTTGTTTTTCCATTTCTTTTAACTGCTTTTCTACTTTAGCATGTAAAGCTATCGGTATTTTTCGACATCTCGCAAGTGTTGGCTCTACATTCTCTTGTAACTTTATCCTGTAAACATGTTTGATGCATCCAACACCTCTAAAAACATCATCATATTCTTCGATTATTTTTGTGCATTCTTTAATATCTTGCTCTTTTGTTTTTGCTTCATTTATTGTGGAATCAATCTTTTGTATTTATTAGCTGCAATGTATCGATACCTTCTAAACCCAACCCACTAAGCATGAAACATTACAGCATATCTGTGCAACGTTGCATACAGCTGAATTTGAGTTGAATTACGATACATAACTAATGAAAGTTGTGGAATGCTTTGAACAATGTTTCATAATATAATATTATTTAAAAATGTTGAGGGTAAATTAATTCTACAACATTTCTGCAACGGATTTGCATATCTTTTCATATGGTATTATTTAGTTTTTGAATCTATAGTTACTCTCAGAAATATTATGCTTCAGCTAAACGAGCGGGCCAGTTTATAAATATTCTTTAAAATTGTGGAATATGCGTTTTTATCAAAATCACGAAACGATTCAGTTAATTATATGTATATTAATAGCCGATAGATGGCGCCACTTATATCTCCCTGATACTGTGTAATCGAATTTTGGTAGGATATCTACAAGATTTGAGCTTTGGCAATTGGCACGATTGGCACCACGGACAAGGAAATAATAGTTCCCTAATTTATGCTTGGTCATAAAATCCGAAGAAAATATACACCCTGTAGTGTATACTGTATATTTAAATTTAAAAAAATCAATAGGTACTCCATTCTTACCAACATTCCAAATGCAGTGTCTGGAATGTTATAAAAGAACATTGCACTGCGACTTGTGTGCAATATTAATAGAAATTAAAATGCAATTTGCTAGTAATGTGTTCCCTTAGGAACCTTACACTGCAATGTTTCTAGCCTGCAGAATAAAGGTCCCTGGGACATTGCATACAGTTAATTATAAGTCTGAGAGCAACATTACAGCTAGTACAGAAATGTTTCTATAACATTGAAGAAATTTAATTATGTTTAGTGGGAATAAAGGTTGGCTATTTCCAGTGGTTATGAAAAATCTAACTTTCCACTACCGTTCTTTGAGTGACACTGTAAAGTACACATGCCCTCTATTTTAATATCGTGGTTAGTATATGAGATCAATCTTCTGTTTGTTTTACTTAACTGCATCTTTAAATTTAATTTGTTAAATGCTTCTTTTGACAAAATGTTAACTTGACTTCCTGTGTCTAGTTTAAATTTCTTTTGTGCAATTTTAACAACTTCAAACCATTCATTCTTGTTGTCTATGGAATCGACTATCACTACCTCTTCATTTGTCTGTTTTTCTCAAATATAGCACTAATGTCAATAATTTCTTCTTCATCAGGCTCTTCATTTTCTCTGTTCACTGCATGTACTTGTTTTGATTTGCATGCTTTTGCATAGTGGTTCAATCTTTTGCATTTACTACAACGGTGACCCATGGCTGGACACTTGTCAAACCCATGTTCATAAGTGCATCGGCTACATGTCTTCTTTCTATTATTCACTCCACTACTTCCATCTGATTTTCTTTCTGTTTTTGTTTTTGTCCATACTTTTTATGTTTTACTAAGTTCACCTCACTAGAATTATTTGTCATCTGGCTCAACTGTTTTGTTGTTACTTCTTCAGAGTGACATATGCTAATAAATAGTGGTAAGTCGAGGTTCCGGGTTTTCAGCAATTTCTGTCTTACTCTATCACATCTTATTCCACTAACTATTTTATCTCTAATTAACGAGTCTGTGAGATTACCAAATCAACAGTCTCTAGCTTTTGTTTTTAGCTCTGTGACGAAATCATCAATAGACGTTTCTTCGGTTTGTTTTGTGGAGAAGAAAATGTGTCTCAGATAAGTTTCATTTTTAAAGGGAATATAGTGGTTGGAAAATGCGTCCAGAATCATTTCAACTGTTAAAACATCATCTAATTCTTGTGGCTGGCCATTTTCATTGGTTTCTACTTCGAATTCGAAAGTGTTGTAAACATTCAAAGCTTCTTCACCCATTATATGCAGTAGAATTGCTTTTTGTTTATTTAATGGTTTCCCATCTATGTCGGCTGCTACCCAATAGATTTCTATGGATTGCCGCTATTTCTCCCAGGCTTCTGCCGGATTTTTACCAGGCTTCTGCCGGATTTTTACCAGGCTCGAACGGTTTAGGAGGCTTTAATCCACTCATGTTTATTTGTAGCTTTCACCGCTGCCACCATGTAACGTTTATGAGTTTTACTTTTATTGTTATTAACTTTATAAACGTATTTTATCTAACATTATTACAATATATGTAATACTACTATATTGCGGGTTTTGGCCTACAAATGCTACAAATTCAGCCAAGATCTTTGTTACTCTCTTTGTTCGTCTGATGCACTTGTGAGAAATGCGCATGCGCGGAATCGATTCACACATCCAATGAAATTAAACTTCTAAAATGACACCGCCCACCTACCATCCATTCCGTCAACGGCTTATTTTGAATATTTAACCTAGAAAAACACTAACCTATTATTTGATTTAGTAAAACATCTTTTGAAATGAAAAGAAATACAAAACAAGGAAGTAAATGTGTTTTCTATTTTAATTAGAATCTGGTTACACAAACAGTGAGAGTGTTAAATTTACCTATAATTTTTTTTTATTAAGAATTGAATATGAACATAACTATAAGAATGGGGTTCGATATGAATATTTACAGAAATAACTTTATTTTTAATAAAATAGGCTCAACAGTGCAAGAATACAAAATAGTTAATGTTGTTCCTGATAAGTATACAAGCTCTCGGTCGTATTTCGGATTCCAGAGCTAATACTTTACCAGAAAGATTTCCCAGGCCGGTTACCCGTCCTGAGTTACTGCTCCAGGGTTCTTGAATAATCGCAATATCAAGCCGGTCTTCCTGGAATCTTCTCCCAAAAACATATGTTGCTGCCTTGGCATGTTGTATATTGGCCTGAAGGGATCTTATACTGTTAGACACCATCAGGGAAATATTTTTTTTCTTCGGTTACGGAAGGCGGTTACTTTGTTCCGCTCTTCCGTAGGAGCGCCTTATTGGGGATATTTTTACCCCTCCCGCCCGAGGTTGATGGGGCGTCTTCTTTCCCCACTCTAGCTTCTTGGGGAGGAGACTCTCCTTCCCCATTTCTTCAGGAGAGGCGGTATTCTCTTCCCCCTCTCCCCTCTTTACTTCCCCTCACCGAGGAGGAAGCGTGACCTCCTCTCATCGAGGTGGTGGCATGTCCAGCACCTTTGGCCTCACCTGAACCTTTGGCAGCCGAGGGAGGGTTCGCCCTCATCTCTCCTCTGTTCCTTGGGCGGAATATCACCTGCCCAAAGCCAAAGAAGGGCCGATTATTCGGCCCTTCTATAGCAGCTTTGGACTTCTCATCAACAGAGAAAGTCCAGGTCCGGCCTGGGCTACTTTCCAATCTTGAGTATTGAGGCCATGGTTCATTTTCCTTAGTCTCAATAGTCAGATGATAGTCGATTTGAGCCATCATCTGCAATGAATGCCACATAAATATGTGGCTTGGGTATGTCCTCGCCCTGCACTGCCTTCAGACGAGCCCCGTCTCACGGCTGGAGGTTCGTTGTCACCTCCTCCACCATGTGACGCTAGCTCCGTCGGCGCAGGTGATGAGAAGCCACGCGGGCCGATAAGCACAGCCCAGGAATCTCACCTGAGGTCCATCTTCCGGGATATCCTCCACAGCAGCCATTATCGACCCCTGCAGAGCACCCAGCTAATCATCCGTTAGGGACACCTCTGGATGGTCAGGGTATATGATTCCCACCCTAACACCCTCCATAACAGCTTTTTTGCCTTCTGGTCCTGGCTACTGCCATCGGAGCGTAGGCGTTTGCCTGCACCCACAGCATCGGAGGAGGATATTTATGCCCCTCTCTCCTGGTGCGGAATAGACGTTTGCTGCGCAATGGCCATACTGTAGGCGGTTTCATAGGGAATCCCGCTTTTCAGTAGGCGATGCAGTCGCTTTTTAGCAGCTCCTGTCATATGCCTTCTCTTAAGGGATAGGCTCTCCAATGACTTGGAGGTTTCTTCCCCTAAAACATCATCCACGGTTTCAGGAGTTGGAGTCTAGCAGCCTCCGTTCCTGTTCCGGGCTTATTGGAGTTGGATTGACAACTTCCATAGGTTCCTCAGTTATCTGAGGATCGAGGGATTGACCCCCCTCGTTGGGGGTTGGAGTTTTGCTTATTTGGTCCATTAACGTCCCACTACAACTAACTAAACTAAAGAGTCCGCCACCGCAGAGCCCCGCATGCGTTGGTAAGGCGAAATTACTCCCAAAGATTGCCTAGTTTTTGGGAGGCTACCGTTAACGACACCCTCACCCCGGTACCATTCAGCCCTCGACACGGTTCACATAACATCGTTGGCTTGGGGGATTTTTTCGACTTTCCTTGTCTAGATCCGCCGTGTTTAGTTTAAGCAGGGTCCCCTTGAGCAGGTTGTGGCTCTTCACCACGCACGGACGGTCTTGAAAGCAGCTTCCTCATGAGGCTGCAACACCTCACTCAGCTGCTCTCCTGGTGTTAATGCTCAGTAGCTAACACCTTGACCCCTATATCACGTTATACCACCGTTTACATAAGATTTTTTGCGAGTATATAATCGTTAGAACAGCGATTAGTTGGCGATATATTTTAATAAAGATTATTTTTCTAATTATATCTACTCAAACAAATTGAGGGATATTTTTCGTTAATGGGTTTAGAACAAGTTGTAAATGAGTGCACGCGTATAACTAATACTATATAGCAGTTCTTTAATTGATTATGTTATCAATAAAAGTACGGCACGTGCTTTTGTACATCACGGTCTATTAACCATACGGTCGGGGCAGAGAAATGGGGTAGGGAGAACGCGCTTCGACGACTGCGCATCGGTTTCTCGTCCGACGCTAAGCAACAGAATAAAGGAGCTACCAAAAATTTAACCTTGAATTTGAAATTTGACGTATCTAATACTGAGAGAAAGTTGTATATAATATCTACAGTCTACACTAAGAAACAAGCAGTATAAATTACCTACTATGTATAAAATTATTAAAAAAATATAAAATACATTTATAAATTGCATTTATTCCTGTTTTTTTTTTTATTGTTGTGAAAATTATATATTTTGTTTAACGTGGGAGAGCTTTTTCAGATACATTTGCCATACAGAAAATTTGATACTGCAATATATGTTTTAAATAGTATAGTCACTAATATTTCCTTTGTTTCAATTATGGAAGCTACTTTCATTTCAAGTAATTAATAGATTTCAGGTATGAGTACTTGATGGGCCGAGCTAGATGCAGGTCAACTCAATCATTCCGCAAAGCACACAGCAACCATCCGACTTCCCTTACATCTTTTGCTCTTTCCTAGTTACAAATTTACAAAGTTATTCTTAATTATTTTCAGAAACAAAGTGTACATAAATTTAAAAAAATAATTTTTTCCTCCATTTATTTTGTTCACTTTACGTTTTAAACCTTGTGTCAAAAAATATGATTTAGGGCACCCTGGACACTAGATTCTAAGAACACTGGTGTAAGACTCAAATGAGATCACCCACTAAGCAAGATAAAATTGCTGCAACATTTCTCAAAATTTACAAACCAAGCTGTAACGTTGCAAAAGTTTTTACAGGAAGTTCGCAAGGGATTTGTGACAAAGTTATAATTTCCACCCAAAAACTTAGCAAAGAAACATTATTTTAAAAAGTTTGCTACTTAGCAAGTTTACAGTAATGTTGCAAGTTGCAATGTGCGCTTGCCTTGTACCATTTTGCCTTGCCTACGACAATTAAGAAATTACCAATAAATATTGTCGTTTAAAATACGTCTGTTCTGTTTTCACACAGTCAGATTGGTGGTTTCAAACTACTAGAAATATTTCGACGAGTTAATCTGCGAAATAAATAATACTCTATTATTTCCTTCCCCATGGTGCCAATTGCCAGGGCCCAATGGCCCAAATCTTGTAGATAACTTACAAAAATTCGGTTACACAGTATCAGATGTAAGTGGCGCCACCTGGCGGCTATTAATATGCATATAATTAATTAAATCGTTTCGTTATTTTGATAATAAAACGCATATTCCACAATTTTACAGAATATTAATAATAAACTAACCCGCTCGTTTAGTTGATGCATAATTTATCTGAGAGTAACTATAAATTCAAAGAAACTAAATTATTTCATATATTTTCAGGTATTAACAATATTGTGTGAAACTAACTACTCAGTGGACAAAAGCCCCAACCTGCGTTGAATTACACCCACAATATCTACCCATATATTCCTTATTATTAGCTTTTGTAACATTTTTTTACTGTTTAAGAAAGGTATTTTAAGCTAATATTTATCAAATCTCCTACAATTCCTATCAATGAAGTCATATGCATGGTCTCTGATACCAAACATCTAGGTATGCTAATGAACACCCACAGACAAAACTCTATTCAATAATTATCTAAAAAATGTATTCTATTTACTAACCTGATAGGAATTGTAGGAGATTTGATACATATTAGCTTAAAATACCTTTCTTAAACAGTAAAAAAATGTTACAAAAGCTAATAATAAGGAATACATGGGTAGATATTGTGGGTGTAATTCAACGCAGGTTGGGGCTTTTGTCCACTGAGTAGTTAGTTTCACACAATATTGTTAATACCTGAAAATATATGAAAAACTATACATAATAAAAGGTACATTTTTATTTATTTTAGTAGGTCGTTATTGTACTTGACAGTTAATCAGTTTGACGCTGTCGACATTATTTAATTTCATTTTGACATTTAATTTCAAATAATTTTAATTTATTGGTATAATAATTTTTATAGTTAGATATTTGACTCAAGTTAAAGGAGGCCACCTGATGAAGCAATCCAAAAAAATGCAGAAATAGATTGATCTCATCTATTGTGGTTGAATTTCGAGTAACCACTTCATATATAGAGTATCAGGTTAGTAAATAAAATACATTTTTTAGATAATTATTGAATAGAGTTTTGTCTGTGGGTGTTCATTAGCATACCTAGATGTTTGGTATCAGAGACCATGCATATGACTTCATTGATAGGAATTGTAGGAGATTTGATAAATATTAGCTTAAAATACCTTTCTTAAACAGTAAAAAAACTAAATTATATTTAATACATTATATAAAGGCCGTATGACACGATGTAATATTTTACATAGTTTTTTATTTGATATTATAATTAAAGTGGTTCGTCCATAGAAATCATAAAATATATAGAACGCCAAAAGAGGTATCGAAAATAGTCAACCTATGGAGAAAACGCGAGTCTGGTAATATTGCAGTAACTTAGCTTTCATGAGTTGGTTACACTAACGAGGCAGCTTCACACTAATAGGCGGGAATTTCAAAATATGAAAATTTTACGTCAACACTGAAATATACGATATGGAATGCGTTAAGTCCCATTGCGCATCCAAATAAAGGTACCAACCCTAGGAGCAGACAAAAGGAGGCACATGAAACTCAGCAAAGACATACTTCATTGGTTATGTATGTGGGTGAGAGAGAGACAACCATCTGCACGTACGATGTGAATTGTGTTCTTAATTCCCCATTATTTTGTTTGTAAACACGTCATTGGCGTACAGTGTGGCTTCTTCTTTTATCTTGTATCTCAGTGTTATTCTTTGTGTATTTTTGTGGGTGTTATTGTTGAAACATGTCATGTTTTATAAGGGACTGTAAAATTAACCAGCATAGAGCACGAAATAATTCTTCATATTCAGAATTCAATTCCATTTCAATTCACAATCAGCTAAGCCCCTACTGCTTCGCCATTGCTAGAGGCACAAAACAAAATATGGCGCTGATCATAAATAATCCATTCGCGCAGCTTTTAGCGCATTCCAGTCATCATAATATAAAATTACATTTCAGTGGATTTGAACAAACAAAATTTGTTACTATCCCACTAAACATAATTAAATTTCTTCAATGTTATAGAAACATTTCTGTACTAGCTGTAATGTTGCTCTCAGACTTATAATTAACTGTATGCAATGTCCCAGGGACCTTTATTCTGCAGGCTAGAAACATTGCAGTGTATCAGTGTAAGGTTCCTAAGGGAACACATTACTAGCAAATTGCATTTTAATTTCTATTAATATTGCACACAAGTCGCAGTGCAATGTTCTTTTATAACATTCCAGACACTGCATTTGGAATGTTGGTAAGAATGGAGTACCTATTGATTTTTTTAAATTTAAATATACAGTATACACTACAGGGTGTATATTTTCTTCGGGATGTTATGACCAAGCATAAATTAGGAACTATTATTCCCTTGCCCGTGGTGCCAACCGTGCCAATTGCCAAAGCTCAAATCTTGTAGATATCCTACCAAAATTCGATTACACAGTATCAGGGAGATATAAGTGGCGCCATCTGTCGGCTATTAATATACATATAATTAACTAAATCGTTTCGTGATTTTGATAAAAAAAACGCATATTCCACAATTTTAAAGAATATTTATAAACTGGCCCGCTCGTTTAGCTGAAGCATAATATTTCTAGAGTAACTATAGATTCAAAACTAAATAATACCATATGAAAAAGATATGCAAATCCGTTGCAGAAATGTTGTAGAATTAATTTACCCTCAACATTTTTAAATAATATTATATTATGAAACATTGTTCAAAGCATTCCACAACTTTCATTAGTTATGTATCGTAATTCAACTCAAATTCAGCTGTATGCAACGTTGCACAGATATGCTGTAATGTTTCATGCTTAGTGGGATGGTCTTCCGTATTGAATTCAATTGTATGCTAGGCTTAAAATTCAGTGTAACCAACTGCTTACTTTAAGTTTTCCCTAGCTGGCTGATTTCTAAGCCCCTCCCATATACATAAAGATATATACTGCGTGAGTGCGACGACCGACACGTGCAACAAAGGGGCTGCCATTTTGATGTACTCATTGCCAACTGTTTAGTGAAAACACTACAAATCCCAAATATTTTGTGGGCGGTAAATATAATATCCGTTCCTAAATTCAAACATATTTGTAAGAAATTAAATTATAACTAGTCTGTTATTAAAATATAATAGATAAGGATTAAAACACTAAAACCAGATGAACAAATTAGGACTACAGAATCAAGAAACCAAACCTGAAAACAGTTTTATTTTGATTACATCAATTTTTATTTATAAAGAGGAAGTAGAAGTATTTATTTTATACTGTTAATAATTAATGCTTTACGAAAAATTATTGGTAAGGTAAGAGTTTAATTTACACATAAAACATAACAGTCAAAATAAGTAAATTATAATATACAGGGTGTCATAGAGAAGTTGAAAGGTTTACATCCAAATAAGCTATATGAGGAATATGAAATTAATTTTTTTTATAATAGGCTAGTGACTAGTATGGAAAAGTATTTAATTATCATTTCTGCTTTATACAGTTACCATTAGATATATAGGAATAAGAAGGGTGCTTCTAATTGTTGATATTGTCTAAAACTATTTATAGGCCGTCAGACATGTCAAGCATTACGTTCGGCATCGCCAGATCTCAAGATCTGTGCCAGAAAAACAGATAATTTGTTACTTATACTATTTTAATTGAATGATAAAGGTAATAAATGCTTAATTTATTAGATCTGAGGGTGTTGATCACAATGCTTTTTTGGATTTAGATGGCCTCGTAACTTTGTACGGCTTGAAATTTGTCAAAAAGTGAAACCTTACTTAGACATATCTGATATAGCCAAACTAATAAAATCAATGATAGTTACATAGTTACTTATTGGCAACCTTACTAAATTACATACACTAATTCAAACCTTTACAACATATTTTCACTTTTAACACTATATCTTTAAACACTATATTTTGCATACAATATTGTTACGAAAGCTCACCTACCTTTTTAGTTTGTTAATTATGTTCCTGTTTTCGTTAGAATTTATAATTTTTGTGATGCCTTTATTTTGACGTTTTCCGGAATATTCCAGGCTATATTCTATTTGTTTCTCGACACGTTCTCGAAGTCTCAGAAACTTCGAGAACTGTAGAAACCTATATAAGCAGATCATTTTCGGCCGCTGGAGTCAGTTTGTATTGAGCAGTCGAACGCGAATGACTGAAACGTCAAAGTAAAGCATTTGACAGTTCGAATTTGTTGAAGCAGATTTCTTGTACGAGTATAATCAAGAGTGACAATAAAGTTATTTGTCTACGTGACGTGTTTCAACGATAACCTAGTTTCGAGGTTACATTGGTGTCAGAAGTGTGACGTTCCGCAAAGAAGACGTTTGGAGTAGACAAGTGAATGCCAGTAACGAGATCAAGAGCGACTGAAATGGAGGAAACATTGAGACAGTTAATGGGAATGATGAAAGATATGAAGGAAGAAATAAAGAAGAGTCAAGACGAAATGGGAGAAAATTTAAAGGAAATGAAAAACAACCAAGATGAAATGAAGACTAACCAAGATGAAATGATGAAAGAAATGAAGGAAGACTTAAAGAAAGAAATTAAGAACAGTCAAGATCAAATGAAAAGTAGCCAGGATGAAATGATGGAAGACTTGAAAAAGGAAATGAAAACTAGTCAAGAGGAAGTAAAAAATAGTTTAGAAGAAATGAAAAATAATCAGGAAGAGTTAAGAAACGAAATGAAAACCAGTCTACAAGAAAACAATAAGAAGTTAGAAGAAGCAATTAAAGTTAAACTCGACGAATTTGAGGAAACTGTGGAAGAGGAAATTAATCAATTAAGAAATGAGGTACAAGATAAGGTCCAGGTCGTAGAAGACAATATGACTAAGTTACAAAGTGAAGTCTCAAATCTGAAATCTCAGTTGTCTACAAAAGAGCCCATTAAGACTGAGAGCAGCGTTTTCCGTCGTCAAGAGTGAAGGCACCAACATTTGATGGAAAGCTGTCATGAAACACTTACTTTAAGCAACTCGAAGCAGCTGCCTTGGCAAACAATTGGTCAGAAGATGAGAAGGCCACATCACTAATAGTTGCCCTACGAGGTGAAGCCATGGAGATATTACGAACGCTAGCCGAGGATCAACAAAAAGACTATCAAATGCTGAAGAGTGCTTTAGAAATGAGGTATGGCGATGCTCATCTACAACACGTTTATCAAGCACAATTAAAAGGCCGAAGACAACGCTTCGAAGAAAATCTGCAGCAATTTGAGGCAGATATAGCACGTATGGTGAAGCTAGCCTACCCCACCGCACCGACGGAATTTCAAGAACAGTTAGCAATAAGTAGCTTCATTGATGGCCTGCGAGATTCGGAGATCGGTCAAGCGTTAAGGTTGGCCAGGCATAAAAATATATCTGAAGCTTTGGCCCAGGCGCTATGAAGCCGCACGACAAGCTTCCCGAAGTAGTCAAGGCAGAATAAGGCAACTAAGATTTAGGAGAGAAGAACAGCGTGAAGCCGAAGAGGATGACGAAGGATTAATGAAGAGCTTAAGACAATTTCTAGACAATTATCACAAAGAAAAAGTCCGTACCGACTCTACTGTATATAGCAGGAGAAGATCCATCAAGTGTTGGAATTGTGGAGTTGAAGGGCATCTTAGGAATCGATGCCCTAAGAATACATCTAGTCAGGACCAGGAAAACGCCAACTAGTCAGCTTTGAGGGCGAAAGCTGGCTAGGTGCTACCCAGCTCCACCAACTATTAAGATCAAGGTAACCCGTCTGCAAAATAATGGAACGAGTTTGGTATTACCAGGGCGTATATGCGGACGGGATTGTGAAATGGTCCTTGATACAGGCTCTAGTCACACCATAGTAAGACCGAACATCGTCGCTCACTGCAGAATACAAAAGCCAGACCGGAATTACATCTTGGAGACAGCAAATGGAGAAGTCATATCAGTGAAGGGCATCCATCTAGCTAGAATAACCCTGGGAGCAACCACATTCCAACACAACATCCTAGTAGCAGATATAACCGATGATGTCATTCTTGGACTTGATGTAATGACTCAACATAATTTTGTATTGGACCTTCCACGAAGACTATTGAAGACCAAAGATGAAGAAATCATCATGCAGTTTCCTGAAATCAGAAACCTTCCTATTAGAACTGTGAAAGCGTCAGCAGACATAGAACTTCCAGCAGGTTCAGAACTAGTAATTGAAGCTATTTGTAGCAGTTCTTCGGCAGTTGAAGAAACTGTAATCGTAGAACCCGAACCAGAGAGCAGCCTCTATAGGAAGGGCATATTAACCGGAAAGACATTAACAGAAAGGAAAAACAATTTGGTATTGGTGAGAATGCTAAATCTAAAGGACTACCCACAACAGATCAAGAAAGGCGAACCTTTGGGAATTTGTCAAACAGTTGCATCGGTGTTCAGCAATATGGAATCATCAACAGCACCTCGAAATATTCAAAAACTACCCGAAGTCCTGCAGACCCTTGTTAACCGATTCAAGTCCCCATTACGAGCTGATGAAGTCCAAAAATTGGAAGATTTGTTGAGGCGCTATCAGGATGTATTCTCGTTAACAGAGGATGACGTCGGAAGGACTAATCTTGTGCAGCACCGCATAAATACCGGCAACACCACTCCAATTAAACAAGCTCCACGACGTATCCCTTTAGCGAAGCAAGAAGAGGTATCGACGATGCTTAGAGACATGCAGCAACAGGGAGTCATTGAACCATCCCAGAGTCCATGGACTTCGCCGGTTGTTCTGGTAAAGAAGAAGGACGGCTCTACCAGATTTTGTGTGGATTATAAAAGACTAAACGATGTCACTAAACAGGACAGTTATCCGTTGCCAAGAATAGACGATACCCTGGATACCCTGTCTGGATCCCAATGGTTTTCCACATTAGACCTGAAAAGTGGCTATTGGCAAGTGCAACTTCACCCAGATGATAAAGAGAAGACAGCGTTTTCCATTGGAACAGGGTTGTGGCACTTCAACGTCATGCCCTTTGGCCTCTGCAACGCACCAGCCACCTTTGAAAGACTTATGGAAACCATTCTACGAGGAATGACCTGGAAAACTTGTCTCGTTTATCTTGATGACCTCATAATACTTGGCAAAGACCTTGAAGATCATTTGAAGAATGTTCAAGAAGTTTTCCAAAAGTTGAGGAAGCCCGGCTCAAGCTAAGTCCCAAGAAGTGCATGCTCTTTCAAAAGGAAGTCAAGTATTTAGGACACATTATTTCCTCTGACGGAGTGAAGACTGACCCAGAGAAAACTGAAACCGTCTGGAAATGGCCAGTACCGAAAGACAAACATGAATTAAGGAGTTTCCTTGGACTTTGCACTTACTATCGCAAGTTTGTGAAAAATTTCGCCGAGATTGCGAAACCCTTACATCGACTCACAGAAAACAATCAGCCATTTATCTGGACGGAACAATGCCAACAAGCTTTTCAAAGATTAGAAGAAGCTTTGTGTTCTTCTCCGATTCTGTCATATCCTAAGCCTGGAAAGACATTCATCGTGGACACGGATGCTAGTAATACTGGAATAGGAGGAGTATTATCACAAATTGAAAACGGGCATGAAAAAGTGATTTCCTACTTTAGTAAGGTCCTCTCTAAGCAAGAAATGAACTACTGCGTAACCAGAAGAGAGTTGCTTGCCATAGTTAAAACTGTGGAGCATTTTCATAAGTATCTCTATGGTCAGCCGTTCGTCTTGAGGACCGATCATGCTTCTTTGAAGTGGCTACTGCAGTTCAAGAATCCGGAAGGCCAAGTGGCAAGATGGCTTCAACGGTTGCAGGAGTACGACTTCAAAATTGAACACCGGAAAGGATCTAACCATCGGAATGCTGATGCCCTATCCAGAAGACCATGCCCTCCAAACTGTAAACACTGTATGCGACAAGAAATTAGAGAACAAGATGAGTTTCTTTGCCGAAGAATTAACATCCAGGGCCCAGAGGATTGGGATATTAAAACCATTGCTAAAGAACAAAGTGAAGACCCGGATTTTGGACCAATTTTCCAATGGAAGATAAACAACATGGACAGACCCACCTGGCAGGACATTGCTGATAAGTCACCATCTCTAAAAAGTTACTGGGCGTTATGGAATTCTTTAGCCATCGAGAACGGCCTATTAAAAAGAGTCTGGGAGAGCCCAGACGGCAAAGAAAAGATTTATCAAACAATACTGCCCCAGAAAAGAATTCCAGAAGTTCTTCAAGCACTGCACAATAGAGTCGGTGGTGGGCACTTTGGAATAAACAAAACTCTGAATAAAGTTAGAGAACGATTCTACTGGCTTGGCAGTCGGTCCGATGTGGAAGAATGGTGCCGACGTTGTGATACCTGCGCCTCTAGTAAGGGACCCAGGACTCGAAGCCGAGGACAGATGAAGCAGTACAATGTTGGAGCTCCATTCGAGAGAATAGCTATTGACATAGCTGGACCATTTCCTCGTAGCAGCAGTGGGAATCGTTATATTTTAGTAGTGATGGACTACTTCAGTAAATGGCCAGAAATATATCCCTTACCTAATCAAGAAGCTGTTACCGTAGCCGAAGCTTTATTCGAAAATTGGATATGTCGTTATGGGGTGCCCAGAGAGATCCATTCCGACCAAGGACGAAATTTCGAGTCGGAAGTATTTCAGAACGTTTGTGAGCTGCTAGGCATTCACAAAACCAGAACTACACCTCTTCACCCGCAATCAGATGGAATGGTGGAAAGATTCAATCGCACCATCGAAAACTTCCTGAGAACGGACGTCAACGAGAAACAGACCAACTGGGATACCTGCCTTCCTCCATTTTTACTGGCATACCGAGCAGCAATTCATGAGACCACGGGTAAAACACCAGCCAACGTGATTTTCGGCACAGAATTGCGGCTACCCATAGATCTAATTATGAATCGACCGCAAAACGAGGAAAACTTGGATGATTATCTCTGCCATCTGAATGATCGAATATTGATTGTTCATGAAGATGTACGAGAGAAGATAAAAATAGAAAGCGACAGAATGAAGACCAGATACGACTTGCGTGCCAACAGCAGCGGGTTTCAAGAGCTTGAGAAAGTGTGGCTCTATAACCCAAAAAGAAGCAAGGGTAAATCTCCGAAGCTGCAGAAATCGTGGGAAGGCCCTTATACCGTCGTGTCACGATTGAATGACGTAGTCTACAGGATCCAGAGGATTCCCAAGCCAAGATGAAGATTGTCCACATCGATCGTTTGACATCTTATCAAGAAGGCCATGCCGACAATGGAGTAACCTGATCGGGACCATCAGTTCTAAGAGAGGGGCAATGTTACGAAAGCTCACCTACCTTTTTAGTTTGTTAATTATGTTCCTGTTTGCGTTAGAATTTATAATACCTTTATTTTGACGTTTTCCAGAATATTCCAGGCTATATTCTATTTGTTTCTCGACACGTTCTCGAAGTCTCAGAAACTTCGAGAACTGTAGAAACCTATATAAGCAGACCATTTTCGGCCACTGCAGTCAGTTTGTATTGAGCAGTCGAACGCGAATGACTGAAACATCAAAGTAAAGCATTTGACAGTTCTGAATTTGTTGAAGCAGATTTCTTGTACGAGTATAATCAAGAGTGACAATAAAGTTATTTGTCTACGTGACGTGTTTCAACGATAACCTAATTTCGAGGTTACAATATATTTAGACGTTTACTATCTTCAGCTTCTCTATGATTCTCTCTGATTATGGAACAGCGTGTATATGATATCATTATTGTATAATTTTATAACAGTTTATGGTAATCTTCAGTAAATTTAAAAACCTTATATCTTTTGTATAAATTGTCAAGTGATGCAAATAATTTTCTTAATACAGCAATAATATCTGCGATCAAAGCCATGAGATGGAAAATGTACTTTTCATGACGTTAAATGCTTCACCACATCTTTTAATGACAACACTAATATTTTTCTACACTGTTTGGCCCTATACATTTTCTTCCTTCGATATATTTGTTTCTTAATTTTTCACTTTCTTTTGGTAGATCGAGGACTTACTCTAAAATACCAAATGTGGATTAATAAGTATGCTTACATTTTTATATCTAAAACATGCAGGATACTTACAAATATTTGCGCTACGCTTTTTTACGTTTTCTTCGACTACCTATACTCGAGCCTTTTCTTGAAACCCAACTACACACTCCCATTGAAATTAAATTGCCATCCTATGTATGTATGTTTTTTGTTTTTGGAAAGAGATAACATCGAAGACGAAGGTGTCAAAAACATATCGGATGAACTCATAGGTTGTACCACAGATTAAATATATATAAATGGTTGTACTGTTTTTACTATAAAATATATTTTTTAAAATAAACAAACAAAAACAAAACACGCATTTGAAACATACCTATAAAAAGTCCATAGATATATTAGTAAATTTGCTTGTGTCTATGAAAAAGTCACTTCGAAATCCTAAAAACATTTGTGGAGGCAGCAGACTTCTAACATTTTACAACTTCTAATAAAGCACATGTTCTTCATGCACAGAATAATAAAATATTCTATTAAATTATAATTTTTGTAAACCAAATAAATTCCAAACCTAACCTCACCAACCAACAAACGTAAACATAAACATGAGAAGAAGAAGAGAGTACATCAAAATGGCGGTCATTTTCCATCCCCTTTTATTGCATGCTCCGTACCGATGCGCAGTCGTCCAAGAGCAGTATATATCTTTATGTATATGGCCCCTCCATAGTCTGACTATTTTTTGAGTGCCTAATGTAAAGGCTTCTGGCGTTCTATATATTTTATGATTTCTATGGGTTCGTCCCGTATCATAAAAGCAAAATGTACAGTTTTCTATATATAAATCTGAAAATTAAAACATGATCTATTTATATAAAATTCTGAATACATTTTTATGTGAACAATAATATAACCTCGAGTGCATCTTTCCCAAATCTTTCCTACGTTTGCTTAATTTGTTGGTTATTGGTTATAATAACAATAATTATTATTAGTACTAAATATATGCAAAAATGCTTATATAATTCTGTGCAAAATTTTATATATAATTTTATACCGTGTCATACGGCCTTAAAACAAGTTTGTATACCATATGAAAAATATATACATATAATATAGACAAATCTGTGTACATACTACTTTTAAACTACACTCAAACTAACCATTCTTTTATAGAGTCCAGCCTCTGTTGATTGTTTAGCTGGAACATACTACACTGTGACTACTGTAAAAGATTGCCATAACTTAAAGTGTTAAATGTTTGAACAAATTATAAAAAACACATTATATCAACATTAGATTTTAATTTTGATAGGACATTTTAAAGAAAAGTTTCGACATCTTGATAATTTCGTTGCATTCCAACTTTTCTTTTGTAAATTATGTGATAACTTGCAGCGAGTACTAACATGTAAAGTCACAGAAACTTTTTGCGGTTCACTTACAACAAACTATCTAGTTAAAACATTCATATGAAATATTCTAGCAAGCGTGCAGTTACTTTACAGTGTAAAATTACATATTTAAAATAAATGCAACTTTGTTAAAATGTTATGTAAGGTCTCTTGTTTAGTGGGCAATATTATGGGAGTTATTTTGAAACTAGTTTCAAGACACCTAAAGTTTTAATTTTGAATAAAAGTAATTTATTTTTCAATGTTTACAGAATAATAACGAGATGGTCTTAGAGAAAATACAAATATGGTTCATGAAATATATACAGATTCGGAAATTGCGGATCTTTACAGATAAAGTAGAAATTGCCGCTTCATCCCAGGGAAGGTACGAAGTTTAAGAGGCGCGGCGACGTGCATTGGTCTAGCATTCCCCACTACTACGGTAATCGGTTCCGTATCGCCAACGCCAATTCGCCATTGCAAATCTAACTGTCCGGTCAACTGCTGCCAGTGTTGTCAGGTCTCATGCTTTTGCATGAGATCTCATGCATTCCGACGAAATCTCATGCTCTCATATTTTGATTACAAAATCTCATGCTTTTTAATAGACACAAAAAGAAATAATAAAATTACTCTTTGAAATCTACCAAAACAAAGACCTAACGAGAAATAAAGGCAAAATCGAGGGCAAAATTGAATAGATAGAGGTAGGTATCTACAATATTTGGGTACTTGAAATGTCCTTTATTGTAGACTGCTCTCTTAATAATTAGCAATGAATACATAAACGGGTATGACAATCTACGGATATGCGGTGTGTGTGCTGTATTCACGCTGTATTGCAGTGATTCTTAACTCTATTCCGTAAGGGTACCTACATTTTCTGGAACCCACAGATTTTACGACCCGTGAGTCACCCTGCGTCACGTCAACTGCGCCTCAACGTTCGCCCGGCCTAACAATAAAATAAATTAGAAAGGTTACGTGGTTAATAACTTTTAAGTAAGTACCTGTAACTACCTACTTACAATGTAATATTATGATAAAATAGCAGAACATAATGCTTTTTAATGAAATAAAAATGGCATTACAAAAGTAATTAAAAATTAAGCTGTGTCAAGAGGTGTTTTTTGATAAATTAAGCCATCTCATGCTTTTTTCTCCAAACCTCATGCTTCTTTGAAATTATTCTCATGCACTGAATTTTTCCCACCTGGCAACACTGCTTGATGCCAACACGCTGTGGTCGAAGTATGCGTGTAGCATGACACAAATACACGCAAGCGGCAAAATACAATTCACCATCAAGATCCTCACTTTCCAAATCTGTATGTATCAAGTGTTAAACCACAAAGTCTTCCACTGATATTTTGTTTAAGACAGATTCCGATTTTAGTGAATATTGTAAACCTGTTGATATTTTATTCTGCTCTGTGATTGTTACGCACTACTACATAATAATGGCAACCAGCAATGCAGATGTTGACTTTAGGGGAATATTTTGAGTGCCCCAGCAGCAGTTAGATTCTGAAAATTTTGTTGAGTGGCAGATGCCAAATAGAAAACACATTTTTGGCAGTAGAACGGCGTTGAAAAACTAACGATGTTGAACAAAAAAAAATGCATTTGCGAGTTGGTAAATGAATAGCTGTGATCACACAAATTTATTATTTGCATACTTTTTAAATTCTGGTGTTATAGAAAGCAACATATCCATAGCCATCAATACAATAA
The DNA here is from genome assembly GCA_025584915.1 of Monochamus saltuarius. Classification (NCBI taxonomy): domain Eukaryota; kingdom Metazoa; phylum Arthropoda; class Insecta; order Coleoptera; family Cerambycidae; genus Monochamus; species Monochamus saltuarius. The sequence goes on from CM046723.1 coordinate 40,158,052, forward strand.
TAAAGTCTATGAGAAGCGATTATTGGTCAATAAAATTAGTTCGCTCACTCATTGTTGCTCAGTGTTACTCTAAATTTATCAGGTGCACTTAGTACAACACTTATGCAGAACACTGGATATCGAACTGTACATATGAATTAAACCAAGAATTGGGTTAGCAGGCAAGGGGAAGCGCGTTGGCAGAAGGGAAATTTTAGGGGTAAGTAAGCCAACTTATTAGAACATCTCTAGATGATGGGTATTTATATACAGGGTGTTCCGAAAATAGTTGAGGAAAATAAAATAGTGAATTCTTTAGCCAATTTTAGATGAAAAAAAAAAAATTAATTTTAGTATCCCCTAAGAAGTTTAACTTCTTTAACTTAACTAGTTTAACTTTAACCTTCAGCACTTTAAAAGTGCTGAAATCAAGTTTCCATGTTTTTTAAGTGTCAAAACACCAGCTAAAACTTATAAGAATGATAAAAAACAATTAACTAAACTGGTAATAACGGCTAACAATGACAGTACACCTACTACAGAAAGTATTGTTTGGAGAATCATAGGGTTGAGACGCTGGTTTTTATTTTTCTGTACAAAACAGTATTGTTTTGAATAGATATTCAAAGAATTTTTTTTCTTAAAAATTTTTAAGTATGAAAAAATTCTGATAAACGTACAACAAATATATTATTTCATACTACATCCATGCAAAAATTGGAATGTTTAATTTTAGACGGTTTTAAATAGCTCATGAAAGCTTGTTTCAATAGCTGTTTTTTAAAGGACTGTATTTTTTAGATTAATTTTTTTTACATGAAACACCCTCTAAAAACGGCTCAGAAATCCACCGTTTCCACCATTTCATTTTCCTCAAATATTTTTGAAACACCGTGTATAAATAATATTTAGATTATACAGGGTGCCGAAAATTAGTAGGTCAATCCGTTAACCATAGATAGCTGATATGATAATAATGGGACTTTCATTATGCCACTTTTCATTTAGGAGCCCCATTTTTGAAATACAGGGTGTCAAAATGTAAATGTCAAAAAGGAAATTTGTCGATAACTCCGGTAGAATTAGAGATATTTGTTTGAAATTTCGCTAATATTTTTTTCTTGTAGAGACACACTTTCAGTATACTTTTGGTAAAAAAAATCAAAGCACAAGCGGAGGTGAGGGTGTTAAAGTGCATTATGACCCCCTCAACTTTTTCATACAAACGCCTATGGTAAAACAATATATTTTCTTAAATAAAGCGGCTTTTATTCTAACTTTTCTTATTCTTGCAAGATTTTGATTTGGACCTTGGGTTACCAGATATTGTAACTTATTTGGACGGATAGTATGGATTTGGTAACTAGTGTTTCAAGTAATAAGTTCTATGTAGGCTTTGCAAACAAAGTCAGATATGCATATCTGCTCCTACATTGTAGGTACATTTGGTTGTAAAAATAATTTATTATAAGTTAAATAGAAAAAACGTTGTTTAGACATTTTTTAATTAAAATATTCAATAAGAGAGAAGGTTTGCTATCATTTTCTGAAATGACCGATATGATTTTAATAATGGGTAAGTAAGTACTTATTAAAAGGAATAAAATTTTTACTTAATAAGTGTTAATTATAATCTCGAACCTAAACAATTTAATTTCTCTTGCTTTTAGGAAAATGTAACTCTAATGCTAGTTTAACTGCTAGGCGTTATGCGGACAAATTTCCAACCAGGCACCATCCAAAAAGGAGATTTTTCTTAAGCTTAGTCAACCGTCTGAGATAATCTGGCAACTTTAAACATAGGAGGGTGGGCCAATGTGGACGGCAACTCAAATTACGTCCTAACGAAGAGAAGCAAATCTTGCAAATTGTCGAAGAAACTCCGAGTATAAGTACGAGGATACTAGCTAATCAAATTAATAATGGTGGCAACAATAATATTAAGTCAGATGATGTGCGACGTGTCTTCAAACAGCAATTACTGTACCCATATCATGTACAAAAAGTGCAAGCATTTCTATCTTTAGATTTAGAAGCAAGAGTCACTTTCTGTAATTGGATATGCCAAGAAAATAATGATAATATTAATTTTAGTAAATTTATTTTATTTTCCGATGAGGCCACGTTTACTCGTAACGGAGTAACGAATATTCATAATACCACAGAATATATAGCTACGCAACAGAAGGCTCGTCAAGTGGTGTTAAATGTAGTCCCCGAAAAGAAGCCGGCTCCAAAAGCCAGCTTCTTTCAAACTGCGCATGTACAGTAGAAAGAGTAAGTTTAGCTATTAGCTCGTAGGTCACGCCACAGGCGAGTCGATTTTAGCGCCCAATTCAGAAAGCGTTGCCAAATGTAAATTTTACGGAAGTTATTAGAATATTATACCTAAATAATACAAAGTATTAAATAACAATAATAATATGTATTCTTACACATCAGTGACAACTGACGTTTTATAATTTACAGTAATTGTAATTAAAAATAAGGTAGACACATATGTAAATAAATAGGCACTTTATAAACACATTTAAAAATTTTAAATTGTGTTAAAATAATAATAATACATCAATAACAATTTGAGAAAACGTAAATATTTATAATTTTATTAATTGATTAATAATATGACATGATTTTTCTTTCGGTATAGATCCAGAATTATATCTTGTTTGTATTACTTCGATAATTACAAGTGACATTTTTTATAATCGAAGCAAATATTAAAACGACGAAAAAAGCTTATGCATACATACATAATACATATATACATATACATGTCCATAATAAAATTCCTTGTGCCCTTATCTCAGAAACTGTGATACGAAAAAAGTTTAAATAAATAATCTTTGGGGATTTCTTTAAATTTATATGCGTTGTGTTAAATATGTGTTCTGTACAGATAGATAAAATTATATTTTCACAAAAAATACAAATTACATTCCTCTGATGTTTTCAGTATCATATAGATTATAGATAGTTAGAATGTTTATAATTATTATTGATTGTATACGAAAGGTATACTTTACTATAATGATAATGTGACACTGTACGCGGTCTAGGGAATTTATTGGAGACCAATGGCTAAAAGACAAAGACATTCGAGGCTCGTGTATCTTGTACAATCGTTTGCAATAATAATGACACTTTCTTAAAACAGTTTTTGAAGTTCTGAATAGAAATTTCATTAAATCTCTCTTGGTACGTGAAACAACTAATAACTAATGTTAAAAATTTAAATCAGATTGCAATATGAATATGTCAGATGTTCAAAATAAATCGCAAAATTCCTTTTAGTGAGTGTCATTAATATTGCAAACGATAGTACATAGACGAAAGGTGAGCGTAGCTGCAGTCGACGATGGTTCCGACGATGTTGGCTGCCGAGCGGCCGCTGCTCGTCTATCTTTGTCTTGAGATATGGCCAACGCGTGCATTCAACTGTTTTTATAGAATTTTTTACACACAGTGGCAGATCTTTTTATGTCAGTTTGTTTTGCTACTGTTTATGTGCACTTGTTAAGTTTCTATTTGAATTATTACTTTATTATTATTATTAAATACGAGTAGGTATATTAGAATAAATCTACAATAATGGCTGGAAATACCTAAGGGCCAATATTTTAATTGTGGTGAAACTCGAAACTCGGGTGTTCGAATGTTTCGGTTTCCACATAAAAATGAACATTTATGTAATAAATGGTCTATACGCAAAAAAAAAACTACAATTATTATTTTTTTAACCCATAATTTAATTTTTGCAAACAATTCAATTTAAAACTGTAAGTTTGTATAATACATAACATTGTTATACTTGTAAACGGTATGATACAACAATAGTTTCTCTTTGTCTTTATCCTAGGAGACACAAAATATATGATTTAAAAAATACCTAATTCTCTAAAAAAATTGACATATATATATTTAAAATTGACTTGCTACTAAAACTTCAAATTGATTTAATTCAATTCAATTTAAGATAATTTAATATTCCATAGGAATTAGTCAATGTTTCAAACCAAGTATAAAGTTGAGTGAACCGATTTAATTTTGATTTTTTTTTCTCTAAAACTAAATTTACCGCACAAAATAAGAGAGTAAGAAAATGTTTATCTAATAATTACGTAAATTACACACAGCTAAGGGAGAAAAAAAATCTATCCAATTTTTTAAATAGCAATATAACCACCAATTTTTATTATGACTGATCCAAAATAAGAATATAGCTTGCCTTTACTTTTGTAGTAGGTACCTATATTTGTTTTAACACGTATTCAAGAGATAAATTCATAAAAAATTACGGAAAAAATACATAAAAGTTCACCAATTGTTTACAATTGAATTCGGTGTATCCAGAGGTTGGAAGGTTATTTTTATTATTATTTATTATTTTAAAGTCTTTATCATACAGGGTTTAGAAATTTAGGCAGTAAGTTGTAAAGTTTAGCCCATCCCTGGTAAACTAAAAAAGCTAAATATGTTTTAAGGGCACTATTTTAAGAGCTCCTTACTAGTTGTCCATCACATTAAATTTTTATTAAATTATATTAAGTACTTTAAAAGTTATTAAATAAAAACGATTACCAGCTGCGTTCTTCAGACACATATCTCCGTAGGAAAAAATTTTTATACAAATTTATCATCTTATTTTTTCATGTTCTATCTGCACCCGAGAGATTTCCCACATTTTCCCGGACGAGTGCCTGGCGAGTGCAAATATTCCGTCATCCACATCGCAAACGCAAATAATGCTTCTAGTTGCGGGGCGGGTAGTTGACGTGTCTAGCACTGGCTTAATTAGTGCTTGGTGAAACGGATGATTTAGACTTTATCATATTATTAGATGTAATTATTAACTGTTTCATTAATTTGAGCCTCGACAACCCATGTGAAATTTTTAACATTTATTGCTCGATAATATATTTTGCTTATATTATTTAGAATTCGTCTTCAATTTTCTTTTATTCAGCTGCCTTTAATATATTCTAAACCTTTCTCTGCTGGTTTTCAATTTCATATTTCAATAAATAAAAGGCATTTAGGCAAATTAAACATGATTAAACATATTAAAAATAATGAACATAAAAACTCCTTTTGTTTTATATAAAAAATTACCTGTTTACAATAATTCTTTCTAATTTTGAAGAGGGCGATATCATAAATATATCTAATACAATGATAATATGTATATATATTAAAACTTCTTTTTGTCTATCCAAAATATAGATATTTCTAACTCGCCGAATGAATGAACCACAGACCGTTGGTCTGTGGAATGAACCGTCTTATTTACGAGCTTATTTATGAAAACATATTCTGTACCGCAAATATAAGCTTATTCACACGTGGCACATACATAAAATTCAACTCAATTTCTTGAAAACCGTAGCACATAGCAAAGTAAACTTTTTTAAAAAAACATTTTTAAAATTTTGCCTACATTTGCCTCGGTATAGCTATATATCAATTTTCAATAATTAATATAGTTGCATACTAACATTTTTAATGCATAAATTTACTAGTACGACTTTGAAACTAATTTTTCGAAACGGCTTTAAGTTATCAAAACTTGGTGTGTACCATTAGAAGCGCTATAGTTTTTTATATAGGTATTGAAAAATTATGAACATTAGTAAAATCGTTGTTTTACAACTGCGATGTAATGAAAAACATAATTGTCAAATAAAATCCAAGCATCAATAATTTGATTTTAAGTTCGGCCCTACTGAAAAAAGTTGTAGAAGTTTATTTTAAATTATGGTAAACGTTCCATTTAGTTATAGCTTAAAAACGAACCACAAATAAGCGAGTTAGCGAGGCGATTTTACTCCACTATTAAATTAAAACTCATAAACGCAACGCACTTTATAAAGACGGCAAGATATGGCAACAAAGGCAGCGGTCGTCAAGGAAACGAACGCGCTAGGCCGCTTCTTTCGAAGAGCGCATATTTATAAGTTTTAAAATTTTAACAAATACGTATCGTTGCGCCATCTGTCAACAACGACAGGACCTATGCCCTAATATGACCCCCACGAGAGTTCTGTTGCGTAGCTATATTTTCTGTGATAATACTCATACATGGGCTGCTGAAAATCCGAAATTTATTGTAGACGCACATCATCAAGTAAGTTTTAAAGTAAACGTATGGGCAGGAATAATTGATATTTTTCTTTTAGGCCCGTTTTTTTACCCCTCTCGTTTGAATGCCGTCGAATTTTTGCATTTTCTGCAAACCTCTTTTGCAGACTTACTTGATGATTTGCCTTTAGCGGTTTGGCAAAATATGTGGTTTCAACTAGATAGAATTGTTCAGAACTATTTAAACCAAACCTTTGCTAACCGCTGGATCGGCCGGGGACGTCTTGCGCCAGCCAAATGGCCACCTCGATCCCCAGACCTTAATCCCTTAGACTTCTGTTTCTGGGGGTTTATGCAAGATTTTGTTTACATGGTTCCAATTGTGGATGAACAACATTTAAGATTAAAAATTTTAGAAGGAGCCGAGCAATTTAGGGTGAAACCACATATTTTCCAAAATATTCGTTTCTCGTTTATAAAGAGATGCAGGATGTGCGTCCACGAAGGTGGTTCTCATGTTGAACATTTAATATAAATTTTAGAGTTTAATTTCTGTTTGTAATATAAAATATATGCATTTTGTTTCATGTTGTTAAATGTTAAATAAAATTTATAGTACAAAACGGATTTTAAACTTTATTAAAATAAGTTACAATATCTGGTAACCCAGGCTCCAAATCAAAATCTTACAAGAATAAGAAAAGTTAGAATAAAAGCCGCTTTATCTAAGAATATATATTTTTTTACCATAGGCGTGCGTATGAAAAAGTTGAGGGGGTCATAATGCACTTTAACCCCCTCACCTCCGCTCGTGCTTTGATTTTCTTTACCAAAAGTACACTGAAAGGGGGTCTCTACAAGAAAAAAATATTAGCACAATTTCAAACATATATCTCTAATTCTACCGGAGTTATCGACAAATTTCCTTTTTGACATTTACATTTTGACACTCTGTATTTCAAAAATGGGGCTCCTAAATGAAAAGTGGCATAATGAAAGTCCCATTATTTTCATATCAGCTATCTATGGTTAACGGATTGACCTACTAATTTTCGGCACCCTGTATACAGTATACCTGATTTATTCATAGCAATAAAATTATAAGAATTTAGTCTTAAACACTTTATAAACTACCTGAGTTTTCATTTTCAGACTAGGATTAAAATTCATTGACATTTCCTTAAAGCTATCAGCAGTACAATTAAAAATGAATAACAATAAAATATATTTTTTCACAATATGCAAATTTATAATAAATTGTAATAATAATAATAAATAAAATGTCTATTCTACTTGTACATATAAGTTGCATATAAAAAGATTGTATCAACTTAGTATCCACCCTTTTCTTTCTGCTAAATGTTTATTGTAGATGTAGAAAATAATGGATAGTTTTCTTTTATAAAAAAATTTGCAAATTTTAATGATCCTCCGCTTCAGGGTCATCATCATCCCCAAGTTCTTCTTTGGGCCTTGTCCATTTGATAAGGGTTTCTGGTGATCGAAATAGAAACACTAGCTTAGCAAATAAATCTTCTTCCAAAGCAAATTCACGCGCTTCTCTTACTAAGTATATATCAAGGCAAAGTTGAAGGACTCGATCTACATTGGGCATATCTTCAAACATGATTTTGGCACACTGATCTGCAAAGATTCCTCTTAAAACTCGTGACGCTACTAGTACAAGAGTAGTGTAAAGACCAATGATTCTGTAAAGATGAAATAAAGAAGTTATTGTATCTACATCTAACATCTCTTCTTTTACAATATTATTGATTCTTTATAGTTTACTAGTTTAATCATTATTAATATTTTTGTTTGAATAGTAATAATAATAATATTAGTAATACAGTCATTAGTGAAATAATATATATTTCATGTGTTGCCGTATCTAAAGCGTATCTAAATACTTTTAATAGTGTTAATTTACACACAGAGCGATACAAATTGTTAAAAAATTATTTTAACTTTCAAACTAAAGGAGAGGAGAGAAGGCTTTTTCTTATAATTGATATTAATATTACAATCCGTAAAAAAAATTATTTCCAAAATAATCCAATTTTTAAAATATAAGTTTTTTTTTACTTTAACACCAATTGCAGAATAGTTACAAAAATAGTTTTATTTTTTAACAATTTTTTATACGATTTGATGCGTTAAACAATGTCGAGATAATTGTAAACAGCCCCGGTAAGTATAAAATATTGATCACTCCCTGTAGAAAATTTGACAGTTGGGTTAGAAGATGTCAGCGCGCTTCATTAGGAAGTTCGCACATGTTGACGATCGTTCTCCCTACTCCATTTTTCTGGGTCGGGGCCAGGTGACGTCACAAAATTTCCGTAAATAAAGACAAAATATAGATATTCTCAAAAGATGGACTGAGATAGACTGTGCCATACGTCACAAAAGTACTCAGTTTTCATTGGCTGCCTGCTGATGATCCGGACCGTGCAGTAAATAAACCGTGGTGACTGGTGATCTTTAATAATCTGTGCTGTGATTTGTTATTAATTGGATTGTTTCCATTATAATTTTGTGGGTAGGAGAGACCCACGGTGACACATTTGGTCTGTTTTCTTTCTGACTTTCTGTTACTTATAGGCAACCTAATACCTCATATCGCAGCCTTAAGAATTTCTGTGCAGTAAATAGTACACAAAAAAGATACCACAATAACAATTATACTAGTAATTATATTCGTTATTGTCGACAAAAGTGTATACAACTGTATTTCATCTCTAATTCTAACCTTGAGTTCTTCAACCGAGTTTGATCGATGTTTATATACTTTTGATTTATGATGACCCCACAAGACTGTGTCAAGAGATGTATGGTTAGGACTTCTTGGGGGCCATAAAATAGTTCCATTTGCCCCTATCCATTCTGGATAATTGTCATTTAAAAAATTTCAGATGGTTTTATGGTATTGTGGACAGGCGCCGTTGCCATATAATATTATTAATTATATTCAAAGGAACAATTTCTTCTATCATAGCCTCTATTTCTTCATGTAAAAAACCTAGATATCTATCACCTGTCAGTGCGCCATTATAAAAAACTGGCCCAACAACTTTAGAGTCCACAATACCACACCACACACCAAACCAAGAGACTGTCTACCCTGATATTGAACTTCCCTTATAGTGTTGTGGATTTACAGAAGACCAAATATGGGTATTCTTTTTATTATGTATCCCAGCAGTATTAAAACTAGCCTCATCAGTCCACAATATATGTTTTAAAACATTATGGTTCACGTTATATCTATTTAAAATATAACGACAAAATTCCACTCGCCTATTTTTATCAGCTTCAGAAAGCATTTGGACTGATAATTTCTTGTAGGGTTTATATTTATGCTTTCGTAGAATATTATGAATCGTACTACAATACTTGATTCACGTTCAGCGTCGCAAAGCGATAGAGTAGGATATTCTTCAAAATATAATAGGTTTGTTTTAGCAGCATTTGAAAACTGTTTGGAAACTAAATGTCCGTCCAACTATTTATTGCGTCAAATTCAATGGTAACGCGTTCTCAACTTAACTGGTTGAATATTTCTGACAGTTTCCAAACCGTTTTCAACTGCTGCATAAACAAGCCTAATAATATGTTTAATTCATTTCCATCTGTTGCTACAGTTTTCGTTCTACTTCTCTTTCCGACATTTTTCACTGATCCCCGTTCTTGAAATCTGGTTCTATGGGGAATACGGCGATTTAGATATTTCAGTCTGTAAGATTCATAAGCGGCACTCGCATTTTCATTATTCTGTATATAAGTTTCGATTATTATTTCTGTTCTCTCTTCTCTGGAAAACTGCATTGTTATGCTTGCAATTTTAACAATACATCTGACAGCTTACAAGAGACAAGTCACAGCCACCTAGACTCAGATTAAAATTTTTGGGTGTATTTCCTAATTGTATTGATATACACATATATTCGACATTTTCCTTTATATCTCAGTAACCACTGGGACAAATATATAAGTATATCATATGGATGCGTAATCAGAATTGTATGCTTTTTCAGAATTAAAAAAAAATACAGTGTTGCGTTTAAAAAAATTGAGCTTCGGTAAATAATTGTTTTAATTCAATGGGCTATTGTTTTTTTTCTAAGACACGTCGAATTATCTATAAAAATGACAATTTTTGTATTTGACATTTTTTTGTAACTATGACATTAAAGCCACAAATCGAGTGAGAGCGTTACGCTGGACACCCTGTACATTAAATCCATAAACTTACGAAAAAAGGTAAATTTTTACCAATCTTGTACCTATAAAAACTATAAGATGGAATATACTTATTTAAAGTATAAAAATAAATTTGCTCCTACGAGCAGTTTGAAATCACCAAAAATATAATTTGTCTGAAGTGATTAAATGCTGAATAAGTGTATGTAATAAATTCTCAAGATATACAAATATACTTTTTTCCCGCTTTCATAACAACAGGATCGCCAATTCAACAAAAAAACTAGCTTTAGTAAGTAAGTAACTAGATATATTGCATTGAGAACACTGGGGAACCTGTGCTTTTTAAGTGTCGTCTGGCGTCAGCGGCCAGCCAGATAAGCGTCTATAGGTCGCTTAGCCAATGTGAAGGTTGTACGCTTTAGCCTTAATCTTCCACCTTATCTCCGATAATCACCCATAATAACGCCATTATGAAAATTAATATGTAACTGAAAATTTCAAAAGTACATATTTGTTCATATTTCATTTAAAATTGAATGTGTTTCTAAATATAAAATTTGAAACATGATAAAATAATATTTCAATCCCCCTCGTATAGATGAATTCAAAATGGCAGCCTCCTGTATTACTAAGTTCGCGCATCTTGACGCTCATTCTCCCCTCGTCTATTTCTCTGATTGAAGCTTATTACACAACGACATCTATTGTATAGATTTTGCGTTATACTCTTCTGAGAACAGAGAACGTAGAGAAGTGCAGTTGCTATTTTTTCTCCAAATGAACGAAAGGGGGCGCCAGGTATGTCTGGAGCAAGTCGTGCTTCCCATGAAAGACAAAGAAACGATAACTTTTATTTAGTTACTCATATGGTGACACAAACAGAGAAATGGAGTAGGGAGAACGCGCTTCGACGACTGCGCATCGGTTTCTCGTCTGACGCTAAGCGGGCAGCCATATTCTAACCCAACTGTCAAAGAGCTTTGTTTACTCTGGTATTTGTTTGTGTTTATAAACATATTTTTTCGATTTGTGAATATTTGAAATTAATTATTCTGATCTTTGTGTTTCAATATTGACTGTTAGTGTGAATTTAAACATTTTACCATGACTAGTTGCGCTGTGAGGGCCGTTTCAATAATAGAAAATTTTTACGTTAAGGTATCAGTTTTCATACGTAAGTTGTTAATTGAGACTAATATAACTTGAAACTACGGTATAATACTTTTTCTTTGCAGGTTTCCTAAAGATGATTTGGAGAAAGAGTGGCTACAAGCATTGGGTAAATCTAATGAAAAATTTGTCTGGTCGAAAAATAAAATTGTTTGTTCAGAGCATTTTAAAAAGGAAGACTTTGTAAAACTTTCTGGTAAAAGATTATTGAAGCCTAATGTATACCTTCACTGAAATTAGGAAAAGTTCAAATTGATTCATTTGACATCACCTTCTCGTCATCCAATATATCAGTAGCTTCGACAAGTACTATAGAATCTTCTCCATCAATTATACAAGAATCAACATTATCGACGGATTAATATATAATTAAAACACAAAAAAGACGAAAACGTAAAATAGTAACAAGGTAAATAAATTTTAAAATACATTAATAAGGTATTTAAGCAAGGAACTGGTGAGTTGTAATTAATTAATATCAAAGTTTTTATTTTTATTACAATCTTTATTGACATGGGCTAGCTGGGCCTCTTTTCTATTCGGAACCAGCAGATTAACTATCGTTAAAAAGCTAAAAATTACCAGTTATGTCCACACTGCTGTTGTTATTTTTCTTTTTGTTTAGGTGCTGACGCATATAGGTTTGGGACCTACCATTAGCAAGATAGCTGAATGTTAAGGCTTTTCCAGGGCTGCGGTATTGTAATATCTTTTGTGTGTTACTGTGGATTTAAGTACCTATATTTTGTAAATAGTTTAATTTATCATTACAACAGAATTACAGATATTTGTTTGAATTATGATCGGGGTTTTCTCTGCCGTTCTCTTTTCCCCCGTGAATTCAACGCTGAGTACGACACTCTGGTTCTCATTTATATTGCACTCAGTCATTCATAGTTAAGTCAGGTTTTTGTTAATAATCTTCATTGTCGACAGAAAATAAATAAAGTAGGTGTATTTATTCTTTTTATAATCTTCCCCTTTTCCCTAATTTTGTACATAGCTAGCCTATCCAAGGTAAGTTAATAAATAAAAGAAATAAAAAATAAACACAAGACGTACGTAAATTTTAATGTAGTTCTAGTAATCTTTATTATTTTGCTTTGCAAAATAGAACAATTACAATTGTCATAGAATGAAGTGAGCCTAACCACTCATCCTACTTCCTGTGCTTTGCTTTAAGATGCTGTCCACCATTTGTCAAAATTGTGTTATAAAAGAACTGATTGACAAGACAGAGATTTACGTCATTTTTTCATAACTTAAAAATAGTCATGAGCTAATTTGTTTAATATTTTTTTTATTAACATACCGCCTTCAGGCGTAACTGAAAAGTGGTATCTACTAAATTTTTTTTGTAATATTTACAAAAGCGTATCTAAATAGTTTTAATAGTGTTAATTTACACACAGAGCGATACAAATTTTTTTACAAATTGTTAAAAAATTATTTTAACTTTCAAGCTAAAGGAGAGGAGAGGAGGCTTTTTCTTATAATTGATATTAATATTACAATCCGTAAAAAAAAATATTGCCAAAATAATCCTATATTTAAAATATAAGTTTTTTTACTTTAACGTCAATTGCAGAATAGTTACAAAAATAGTTTTATTTTTTAATAATTTTTTATACGATTTGGTGCGTTAAACAGCCCCGGTAAGTATAAAATATTGATCACTCCCTGTAGAAAATTTGACAGTTGGGTTAGAAGATGTCAGCGCGCTTCATTAGGAAGTTCGCGCATGTTGACGATCATTCTCCCTACTCCATGATATAGGTCACGTGACAGGTGCCGCGTTTTCTAGGAACCTAAGGTCCAGAAAATGGATATTTTATTTGCTTTATGTTGGCGGTTGTGCAAATATGATGGCTACATTGCAATCAGCAGCCGGATTCTGATTGCTGGAATTCGTCTCGTATCGAGTATTTTGACAGTTTAGTGACCTTTATTTCAAATATAAATAAATGCCACTGCACTGTCAAATCACTCGATACGAGACGAATTCCAGTAATCAGAATCCGGCAGCTGAAATTAACTAACTTGCTGTCATTTTAAATGTCATTAAAGAATGTGACATGGATGTGACCAATCACAGTAAACAAATGAATTCACGCTACAATACAACCAACGTAAATTCGCATAAAAATTAAGTTTTAGCGATACTGGATCTTTTAGGGCAGCCATGAATTTGCGGTCGCCGGCAATATGACACTGGCACAGTCTATATTTTTTATAGGTTTGTGTATGGTGGTATCCCTTACATGAGACTCCCACTCCTAGATTAAGTTCCGGTAACGTAGGCTCGCTAAAATACACCGGACATGGTTCTTCTTGAATCTGTGGTTGCTAAATTATATAATAAGTAATCATAACGCAAAATTTTGTAAACAAGCAACAGCAGCATAAAAGTGTTTGTTTTTTGTATGCTTGTTGAATTTATTTTTAATAATATAGTTTATTACACTTTAATTTTAATAGTAAAACCTTACTTTGTTTCACTAGAGTGAGGCAAATCAACATTTCAAAGAAAAATATATTAACCGCATTGTATTCGGACAACTTACAAACGGAAAATTATAAATGTAGTACAAAAAAAAGAAAAAGTTTCTTTAAAACAAAGTTATTTTTAACTATTCTTCAATCATTTCATTAAGACGTATATTGTATAAAATGTTCTCTGCAGAGTGTAGAAGAATTTATGTTATAATCTCACAATTTTCGTAATATTCGTAACCGCTTTTGGCTTACCTATCTCGCTGAATATGTTACTGATTTCAGTAACCGGTGTTATTGTTGTAATGACAAAAGCTATGTCATGTCTTTTCCCCTCACTAACCGCTTTCACAGTAAAACGATACGGTTACTAAAAATCAGTTACAGGTATTTCAACGGTTACTCGCAAAAAAATCCTATTAGTCTATCCTATCCTGTCATTCAGCGCTCATCAAAAGTGTCTGGCTCACAAACTTATGAGCACATTTCTGCAGGAAAGTGACGTAAATTCTTATGAGAAAATGCAAACTTGTATGCTTAACCATTCTCATTGTAGTTGTTTCCCATGAAAGATAGGGGAATTATTTCACATGGTTTTTTCCAACGGAATATAAAGCTTTAAGATTTGTAAAATTCGGTAAATTTACACATAATGACAATAGATAATAGATTTTTTTTTAAGTATATTGAATTCCTATTCGAATTTATTCCACTGCATTCCAGAGTCGGGGCTCTCGGTTGGAGTTGGTATGGAATATTGACATATTCATTTTTGCTCTGTGGGTTCAGATGTGGTGTTCTGTGGTTGGTTGTAGAAGCGCCAGCGCACAAACCTAGAAAAATATAGACTGTGCCAGTGTCATATTGTCGGCGACCGCAAATTCATGGCTGCCCTAAAAGGTCCAGAATTACTAAAACTTGCTTTTTATGCCAATTTTCGTTGGTTACATTGTAACGTGAAGTCATTTGTTTATTGTGACTGGTCACATTCCTTAATGACATTTAAAATGACAGCAAGTTAGTTATTTCATATTGCAATGCAGCCATCATATTTGCACAACCGCCAACATAAAACAAATAAAATATCCATTTTCTGGACCGTAAGAGTAAGGCACAAACCTAGAATTTCTAGGTTTGTGGAGTAAGGAAACGCGGGACCTGTCACGTGACCATAGACCTTGATTTATAAGGTCTATGCACGTGACCTATTAGTATACTGTGTATATAATGAACCGACGCAGTCTATATTTTTTCTAGGTCTGTGCTCCAGCGCAAGTGGAAAACGGATGTTCTGTGGCTAATGGTATAAGGAAAGCGAAGCCGAAGCGTCGTGTGCGTTGTGCAGAAATAGAAGCCGACAGAATAGAAGTTTGTGTGTTGCGTGGTGCGAAATAAATAAATAACAGACTAGTGTACATAGTGATAAATGGTGATAAAGTCATTAATTTAATAAACATTAATTTTCTTCAATGGGCGCTCCAGTTCAAAGCAGAGGAAATAAAAGAGGAATAAATCAGAGAAACGGAATTGGAAAGAGCAGAGGGCAAGGGCGTCCGTTTAATGGCCACCCGGCGCCATTTGGAAATCCTGGAATGATGCGGCCACGAGTCCCCTTTAGAGGAGGTATGCGGCCTCCTATACCACCAATGAGAGGTGGAAGACTACCTTTAAGAGGAAGACCAATGTCTGGTCCGCCAGCACGAATGATGGGTCCAGGGCATAGAGGTTTACCTCCGCCGGTTATGCGACCGCCACCGCCAGGAATGCGCCCGCCACCACCAGGGTTGAGGCCTCCACCGCCACCTATGATGATGGGTAGACCACCTCTACCTCCAATGCACGCACCATTTAGAGGTGGACCTCGAGGAAAGGGACGATTTCAAAATAACTTTAGGGGCGTGAATAAAAAAAGCAAAGTTATAAAGAAAAACAGACCATCGATGAAAAATATAGATCTGACTAAGTCTTGGGTTACAGACGCTATTAAAGCTGAATTTTCAAAAAAAGATGAACTTTTAGCAGTTGCAAAAACTTCACAAAGTAAAGAAGATTGGGCAAAGTATCGAGAACAAAGAGAGAAGTGCAATAAAGTATATCAGGCTGCTGAAATGGAATTCATTGGGCAACAGGAGGTGCGTATCCCTCAGCTATTGCCCGAAACTAATTTCACGCGAATAACAGCACCTATTGATTATACAGCAGACGTCCACTTATAGGTATTTTTCATTAAATAACATTTATCATATGCTCCACTATTCCACTATGTGGATAAAAAGTCACTTTCTGTTAATGCAATTATCCAAAGTATTGAGCTTATCCACATAATTAAATGTATTTAATATGATATATTTAATTGACGTGATTATTTTTGTAAAATACTTATTCATATTATAAATCAATTTATCCTGTATGTCAACTGTTTAATGTTACAGTTAATTCCATATACAATAACTTTATGAATTGTGAAGAATACTTATTTCAAGTTTTATACTCAAATAAAAAATTCTATGTAACTTTTTTAATGATCTGTTGGAATAATATTGTGCACAACTTGTTCTTGAAGTGTCTCACTAATTTATTAAGATGAAAAAATTGTAGAAATTTACAGTTTTTATGTAAAATATGCTGTAAAATTAAAGCCGAAGCTTAGTTTATACAATATAAGTATTAATATTGTCACTCCTATCATTGACTAAACTTTTCTATTATATATATTTCAGTAGTGTGGTAAATCACGTCCTGCATATTACTTGTTTGTCCAATCAGTTGAATTTTTAAGAGAATTCTGTAATTATCTACTTAGTTGCCAAGACAAACCTGTAGTGTGACGTCTCCTGTGTTAGTTCATGGAAATATAAATATCAGGTCGTATGTGTGAGAATTTGACGATATTGACACTGCAATGGCTTACCCTGTAAGTACCTATGTGAAGCTGGTAATGGTCATTGCCAGCAAGATTTCGATAATCATCCACTTTGATAAAGGTACCTATATAAACATAATTATGCAAGAAAATTGTACCAATAACAAAATTATAAAAATTTCAGAAAAATAAAAATTAATTTAAACAGACACTTCCAAACTGGCGTAGCAAAAAATAAACAGCAGTCGATGTCATTATTCGATACGTTCAAGTTTCTATTAATTTATCTTGATTATGACTGATATTTCATTGTAATACTGATTGCAGATTGGAGTAAAGTGCTGTCTAAATATCGCTAATGTATTAAAATAATTAAAAAAATTAAAATATTCAATTGTTATACTAGAGTGACGTCAAATTTATTTTACACATGACTGATATATTAAAACATTTGAACTCCTCATAACAGTGGTGTACTATTCAGATATAGCGATGTAATATTGAAAAACATTTTAAAAATCTGAAATTGATTAAACTGGGCTGTCGATTGAATTTTCTTTCACTAAGATCAGTAACTCATTTTGAAGATGACATGGCAAAACGTTTGTACCCCTCCGCAGTAGTTTTCTACTGTTCAGACAGCAATGTGGTATCAAAATACTTGAAAGATTCTTTAAAATAATATTTCAGGTTGTCAATTGAATTTAATATGATTAAGGTTACCAGTCATTTGTCTCGAAAATGTCTGATATGACAAAACATTTGTAACCCCCTAGCAGTGTCGTACTGTTCACATATAGTAATATAATATAAAAAAAATTAAAAATCTTGAAAAAAATAATCTGGCCTGTCGATTGAATTTTCTTTCACGAAGATGATCAATAACTCATTCTGAAGACTGATGATATTCAGAATGGTCAATATCAATCGGTAACTATAACTATAATAATATTGAATATGAACAATCATCTCTTCTGGTGTAAATACCTAACAGTTTTGTGAAGTTACTTCTGAGAATAAAGATAGACTTATTACATTATGCCTTTGTAAAATAAGGATAAACCTTCAGGATACATGTTTGCAATTTTGTTTAGAATGTTGCCACTTTTCTTTCCATGGTAAGAATGTGTTCATTATTTTGTTGTATGCTCTTAAATAAAAAAAAAACCTAAAAATAAAAACCACACAAAACTTTCATTTAGTATTATCACTATTGAGGTACACACATTTTGTTGATTAGATAAATGTGAAAATAACCATTTCCAGATTTATTTATTTTAATTACAAAAATCTTTGAAAAGTCATGTCACTACATAATGAATTTGGAAGTTACAATTTTATATCAGTATCAAGTTAAATAGAACATTTTTTGGTAGGCACATTATTGAAAAGTATTATGCTATAATTGGCATATGTTTGCTATGAATTAGGCTATGAACAACTAGTTGTTATGATAATAGGTTTGTTTTTGCAGCAGTTGGAAATGGTTTGAAACTGTCAGAAATATTCAACCAGTTAAGTTGAGAACACACTATTATCCAATTTAATGCAATAAATAGTTGGAGGGACATTTCTGATAGTTTCAAACTGTTTTCAACTGTTGTAAAAATAAATCTAATGGTAACTAAACAAGAGTTACACTTAAAATTTAATATAATAATTGAAGATTGTCAAAATAGAAATATTTTTAAAATATTTGGTTTTATTTTTGAAAAAAATAATACACATATTTTAGTCTTGTGTAGGCTTAGAAAAGGAAAGTGGACACTAAAGAAAAATAGTTATACTCGCGACAAGAATTCAAACGACTTACGTCATACAAACAAATGAATAATTCATTATATTTTTGTCTAAGAAACTGCAACTGATAGTAATAAAACTATATACAACACTAAAAGTTTGCATTATATATTGCACTAAATTGCAAAAAATTATTGTTTTTAACGCGACCTAATATCGAAAATTACCTTGACAATAAAAACAAATGTGCAACGTCAGCCGTGACATAAGACGTCTGAATTCTTGACGCGAGTATATAACAGTTTTTTTCTTAACTTCAAAGCAAAGTATCAGAAATTCTGTAGTTCTGTAGTTTAATGAAACATTACACTTTCAAGATAGTCTGTGTTTGGTTATGACCTATATTTATCTTCAAAATTAAAATATTTTGGAAAAGTAAAAATAATGGAGACTATGTATGTAACATTTATTGTTTTTTTAAAATTATACATGTAATACATGCTTATTAAACGCCCTACAGATGTAACGATTTATTGTACTACATGCAATACGAAACTGTTATCGTAGCTTGTGGAGACAATTTGGATGGTTTGGAGTACGTGGTCATTGAATTGTTTGCAGGAGCTTCACTAATATCTACAACAGTCTTGTTTGAACAAAGGTTGGAACATGTGGACAGCCATACTGTGGCAGCTAATTATGGATAGGTATTAAAAATAAGACATTCTGGGAAGAATTTATTGAATTATAGATAATACATCTATGGAATGTGAAATTAAAATGCTATTCAAATAAAGTGAAGAGATGATTAAGTTATATGGCTATTTAATGAATTGTTCACAGAAGGAACAAAAGAAATAATAAAAAAGAAAATAAACAAACAGTATAAGAGCATCTAGACCGCAACTGAAATAATCTAAACTGCTGCAGACGAGATGTTGCATTGTGTGTAGAGAAAATGGCCGTACTCCAAGCCATATGATTTTGTCTATGAACTGCTCTTCCTGATGCAGTACGATAAATCATTACTTGTGTAGGAAGTTTTAAGATAGAACCCCTTTCGACAAAAAAAGGGTTTATAATTACATCACAATTTTTTACTTTATAATGTTGGTATTGAAGCATTTTTTTTTTTCATTAGAATCTACTCTGTCATGTACATGATGCTATAGATATACTGCTTACTCTTTAATTTTGGTATCAAAGTATTTCATTCATTAAAATCTTTAGATCAGAATTTGTCGCCGCCTTTAAAACAACATAATAGTTGTTTTTATATAGTTGCAACTAAGACACTCAAAATATACTGTCAAGTTAAATAATTTGTCGCTCTTATAATTTTGGGATTAAAACATTTTCTACATTAGTTATTTAGAAAAAAAAAAACAACAATTTTAGTGAATATATATAAAATTTACATATGAATAATTGTCACAAAGTTTTCAGGTATATGTAAGCCCTTGTTTTCATTGAGAGTGGTTGTAAAATTGTCGAGCTTCAAAAATTGGAGTCAATAGAACTGGAATTTATTGATCATTTTTAGTGATTTAATTACAAAATTTTAGTTACATTCTGCAAATTTCAAACTTCTTATTTACTTTATTTATTTACAAAAATTTGTAAATGTTTTAGTTTACTACTATTTCGGTTTGAAAATTATTAACTGGCACTGTGGCATATACATTAAATCTAGTAGTAAAGTAAGACTAGAATTATGTTATGTACTTAGCATCTTTATGTAGATAAATTTCAAGATAATAATTAAAAAAACCAATTAATTCTTACACAACATAATTAACTTTACTATGACATATAATGCTTATTGAAATGGAATTTTGTTGTTAAGTAATATAGCAAATAAAGTGCCTTCATAAATGATTACAAGCCACGTGACCAGGACTGTGATTCTCGAAGAACAACTCGTATGCAAATAGATTTCTTGTCTCTCTCAATTCCGTAGTGAGGAAAAGGATATTTGCATATGAATTGCTCTGCGATTGATTTGAGAATCTCGAACCCGATCACGTGGCTTGTAATCATTTATGAAGGCACTGTACATCTAGAAAAAACAAGAGAATTTTAACAATGTCAGTTGATTGTTGGTATAAATACAGAGAGTAAGTGAATTCACTGTAAATACTTTGGGAGGACAGAGTATATGAAAAAAGGTTGCTTTCCAATAGGTAAGTGAAGCACTCCTGGAGCATTGCTGAAGTACCTATTTCGACTTCACTTTTGGCTTTCCATTAATACATTTTATTCCTGAAATGGTGTTTATCATTACCCTCTGTCCCCTGGAGCAATTTTTGAGGAGTTTTATGCTCCCAATAAGGATTTTAGTAATCAAAAATAAAAAGTCAGGTTACTGTATTGTACTCTTATGGGTTAACAATTAATTTTTTGGTTTTATTTATTTCGCATTGTTGGCAACAGCTTGAGAATTTGTAAAAAGTATATTATTTATTATTCTGATTTAACAAGTTAACTCTTATATCAGCAAGGATGGATTCCAATTATTGTATAACAGTGATATTCATAATCCGTCTCCGGTCGCTAAAGAGCGGTCCATTTCGAAATTATGTGAATTTCATAACGAAATTCACATAATTTCAAGAAAAAGATATAAGATACCACTGTTACAGTATACTGTATTCATTGTCCGTCTGAAATTATTTGAATTTTATTATGAAATTCACATAATTTCGGGACGGAGACCGCTCTCCGACGACTGGAGACAGACTATGAATACCACCTTAAGTCAGAAGTAGTTAAAAAGTAGAACGCAGAACACTTCAGAAACAAGGTGAGATGTAACTGGTCTGCTACTTTCTGCTCGGCCTAAGCGGCTCGACTTGCAGAAAGCGACCTACAATATCGTAGGTACTTAACCGCAGACCTCTCGCCCCGGGCGATGCGCCATTAAATCTATAAATGTTTTTAAATTACTGCGAAACAATTTTCTTTGTAATGCACTTTTTCATATATCAATAGACCGGCATATAGAATTATACCTGCAGATAATAATGTGAAACAGCCAAGAACCCTTGTCTCCACCAGACATAGACCGGTTTCGGGCTTGTTGAAAAGCCCTCATCAGTATGCCATAGCTGAAATGACCGACAATTGAACTTGCTGTTCCTTCATATGTAGTTTCACATATAAATCGAGTGCAGGTGAGATGTAACTGGTCTGCTACTTTCTGCTCGGCCTAAGCGGCTCGACTTGCAGAAAGCGACCTACAATATCGTAGGTACTTAACCGCAGACCTTACATCTCACCTGCACTCGATTTATATGTGAAACTACATATGAAGGAACAGCCAGTTCAATTGTCGGTCATCTCACCTATGGCATACTGATGAGGGCTAACAAGCCCGAAACCGGTCTATGTCTGGTGGAGTGGCCGACAAGGGTTCTTGGCTGTTTCACACAGATACTGCAGGTATAATTCAATGCCGGTCGGGGCATTAGCCCGCGGAGTAGTTGTTTCCTGCAGTATCATTTATAGACTTCAGAAACAATTCCATGACAATTGGAAAGCTACTTATATGACACATATTGGTCATATGTTTTGAAATTAATTGTTTCTATTAATACTGTAACTCGGCAGATGTCCTCCTGAAATACAAATCAACAATCGTGTTTTTAAATTACTGCAAGCTATTTGAGAACAATTTTCTTTGTAATGCACTTCTTCATATATCAATAGATATAAATATAGAACTAAATTATACATTTAACAGATAATAATTTGCATTTTCATTTGACACATGTGAGTCTAAAACTTGATCTAAAATAGTTGAAATGGTCATTTGTTTATGCGATTTCCGTTTTGAATACACTAACTATATTAATTATTTGAAAAAGTCTCTTCATAAGCAAATTGCATGCACTATTTTGGTACAACAAAAATATAACGGTGTTAAAACCAAAAAATATAATAAAAGAATTGTTGATATCTTCAATTGGCTTAGAATTTGTAATCATTAAAATAATAATAATAATTGACATACAGAATCTAGAAAATGACAATAATCTTTATTATGGTCATCTGTTTACGTACTTAGCTGTTATATAAAATTATAATTTTTGTAATTCATATTTTGGCGATGATCATGGTATGGTTGGGATTGTTGTGAGGATAAGCAAGTATTTTTGATAATTGCAATAAATTTAGAACAGTACTTCTATAATGAAATATTGATAAAACTGCTTTGAATAGTGGATTTAACAAAGTAAAATAAGAAATTGGCTCAATAATTCTGATTTTTGTAGTTGCTAAATTCAAAGTATATTTTATATTTTATTTTGTCTAGTCTTACTCTAAATTTGTTTGGGTATCTTTACAGGACAATAGCAAAAAAGTTACCGAGGCAGAGACAAACAAATTATTGAATCAAAGTAACAATGAGCCCAGTGGGCAAAAAGAAACGTCTCAGCCTTCATCTGAAACATCATTATCTATCTGAATCTACAAATACTGGAGTTACACCAGCTTAATGGGCTAACATTTTCAATAAAGGCAGCCAGTTTTGTTTTAAATAAATTGGCCATAAAATTATTTAATCATAGTCAAATTTAATAGATTTACCTAATTGTCTTTAAAAATATAGTTGTAAATTTAACTAAACACCTTTTGTATTTATGTGGTTTTTATGATTGTATAGATTAATGTTTTGCAGTTTTTTTTTTAGAAATTTAATGCTATTATTTTCAAAGCAATTTTTTTATGTAAAGTAATTTGCAAAATAATTTTCTGTTTCTCAAATACTTTTATTTATAACAAAAAATATACTACTATATATAATACCTTGAGGTTTAGAGTACTTGAAGTACATTCTATTATATGTGTAATTAAAATAAGTTAGTGTTTAATAAAATAATTTCACCAAAAAGTGCCAGTTTGATTTTTCTTTTGGATCAATATAACAAGCATACCTACTTGTTTTTTTTTTAAATTAGTAATAAACACATTTTCATGTTCTGTTTCCTAAGTAAGGTCCATTGATTACCATACATTGAATAATGTTATATATTCTATATAATCCACTTAGTTCTATATAAAATTTGTAGAAGTTCCTCTAATATAAGAGGAAGTACAAATAATAATTTGATATAATGGCAGATACCTACAAAAGTTTTAGATATTTCTGTGAATTTTTAAATGTTTTCGAGAAAATAGTTAAACACATTAGTAACCTTTGTGGTTCCAAACAAAAAGGTATAATGTGTGTGCCTATTATTGTAGGATGTTTAGAAATAGATGTGAAGCAATTAGAAAGTGATTTCTAGTAAAAAAGTAGGGAACTTATTTCATATAAACATTTCAAATATAAATGTATTTTTTAATGTATGTAATTTAAAAATATGCATAAAAAGTTTGACTTCTTTTTAGAAAATTATTTTTCATAGTACTGATAGTGTTAGGACCCATCAATTTTCATTATTTCACCTTTTTTTCTGAAATAAAAAGCCAATTGTAGGAGAATAGTGAAATCTTTCCAAAGAAAAAATTAAAAGCCTTGTTAAAATGAATGCACCACTCGATAGCTACATGATTTAAAATACAAAATATTTTTGGCAAAAGTTTATTTTCTATTGCTGTTTTGTATATAAATTAGTGAACATGTAATTGTGGTTTTGCTATGAATTTGCCATTTTTGAAAAATAATGATACAAGGTGATTCAGAACTTATCTAAAAAAAATTATTTGAATGTACAGGAGATTTACAAATACAATTTCATAAAAATAAAATCAAAAAGAGCAGTTCAAAAATAATTTAAAAATAAACTACCGCATGGCACTGGCAACTAGTCCACTGTAAACCCTAATAAGGCGTATAACGGCGACCGGACAAAAAATTAAAGAAATTTCCAAAGAAAGAAATAAATTACATTTTACAACACTTATTTTAATGCAACAAATGTAAATGCTTTTGCCGCTATTGTTATTAATAGAATTAATTTGTGGTTTTCATTAGTAAAATAGTTTGACATACCAGATGTTACAATAAAATTTTGGGCCCATCTTACCCAGTTTCTACAAACTAACACAAATGTTTCTGCTTCTTGTCCGTTTTGAACTTGTAAGTTATTGGGAACAGCTATGATACGTGTGTAAATTATCAGTAGTATCCGCTTCAGTGCAATAAACAGTAAAGCTCGGTTACAACGTACCGGCGGGGACTTAAAAAATCGGTACGTTATATCAGAAGTACGTTTAAAAAAAATATATTCAATTTTTGAAATTGCTATTAATTCTTAACAAAAATACAAACATGCATGTTTAATAAAAAGTAGCAACAGAAGAAGGTTCTATAATAATGCCGGGACTTGTTTATTCAGTACGTTATAACCCTAAGTACGTAATAAGCGTGTACATTGTAACCGAGCTTTACTGTACTTCATTTTTTAAATATCTCCACAAAGTCCAAATAATTTAAAGTCAGTAGATCGTAGCACTCATGGTACCAGTCCTCGTCCAATTGCCTGGTATTAATGCTTGGATATGCTGTACACGGTACAGATATACTGAGCCTCGTGATTGATACGACATACTCCTGCAATATGCCGTGGACGCCCTAGACCTTTTCCACGATTTGGTAGCAAATTTCTTCTGTCATTCCTGCGTTTGCACTATACTTGCACTTACTGCACACCGTTGTAAAAGTAGCTGCATTTGGCACATGTTTACTGGGAAATCGTTCTGCTAAAGCATTCTCACTTCACCATAAATTAAAACGATACTCATTAACTGCGATTTGCTGTACGTAAGCCATTTTTGATATTTGAAAAACTAATGTAAATACTTGCATCACAAAAAAGTTAATACGATAAGTAATCAGATATTTGGAATCGCCTGGTTAGAACTTTAAAAAATTTTTCTCAAAAACTAAGGATTTTATAAAAAATTTTTTATGGTATTGACTCCATTTTTCATGACACATCTATTCCCAAATTTTTGTAGATAAGTTCTGAATAATCCTGTATAGCTAATTTAAATAGTTTTTGATTAATTTAAATATTTGCACCATTTCTATAGATGTTTATCTATAATTTTTTATTCAATGATATCTGAAAGATGTAGTTTAATCGTTATACGTTTTGGCATATAAAAATGTATATTAATTTAATCCTTTAAATTAAACGACTGCCGTAGTTTGATAAATTTGTAAGGTATATTTGATGAAAATGTGATAATAATTATTGAACTGCTTTAATCATTGCTTAAAATATCAGTGGAAAAATATTTAATAAACTTAAATTACAGAATCAAAATGGTTTATGGATAATGCAATATTATTTATAATTAATTTTCTGTTTTATTAAAAATATTTATTTTGTGTAAAAAAATGTGTGACAATCTTAACATTCAACATATTTAGGTACCTTATTTTAACTTTATTTCATAATTTAATTTTAAAGATTATGATATTTGCTATAGATCAAGAGTGAAATAATATTTAGTGCCACAGGCAGTGGTCAAAATTTATTCTTGCTTTTTGTAACTTAGGAAAAATGTATGAAAATGTGTTAAGCATATTGTTTTCTACAGCAATTACAAAAAGTAAGTACCTAATTCATTTAGAGCCAGAAAGTTTTCTTCTAATAAAATCTTGTGAGTTCAAAAAGAATTAATCGAGATGGAACTGAAATTAATAAATTGGATGTGCTAATACAAAAATATACACATATAATTACATTTACATACACATAAATATACAGCAAAATTGGACTATACAATTTTTACCACCATATTCAGCTCAAGAAACTTAAATGTTTTCTTGCAGACTAAGGAGATATCCCGTAAGTTAATTTAATTTTAAAATGTTTTAATGTGCATCATTCCTTTTATTTGAATTTTACTGAGAAATTTTCAAAGTAGTTTTCCACTTAATCGTTATTCACTCATTTCTTTTTTATTTTATATTACCTACCATAACTAACTTTTTTTTTACCAGGTGATATCTGATCTGGAACTTTATGATTATCATCATCCAGAAGACTGTGACACTGAAATAGAAGGAGAGGGGTTTATTGAATTTTCAAATGAAGTAATGGAAGACTTTTCCTGTGATGCTTGTGATAGATTGTTTCCTTCTGAAAATGAATATGAAATACATATGTCACAGCACAAAGTTTGCAATTTGGATGGTTGTACATTTAGTGCACATGAAAAAATTATAGAACGACATATTCGATTACAACATTCGACAGGTTTATATGAAAAAATTAGAAATATTAATACACCCGAAGATATTGATAAATGGATTCAAGAAAGAAAACAAAATTACCCTAATAAAACAAATATCCAGAAAAGATATGAAGAACAAGAAGAACAACTTAAAAGGGGTGAAAGAATTGTGAAGAGCAAGCAGAGATTTGCTGAAAACAAACATAAATGTGAGTATAAAGATAATAAATAAATTGGTGAAAGTATGAGAATAATTGTGAAGATTTGGGGTTAAAATAGCAACAAATGCGTGCCTTACAAAAGATTTTTTAAAATAATTATTTTATTTGAGCAAAATTTAAATAGCAACAATGAATAAACAGAACATCAAGAATTTCATTTTTGTGTGTACTTTTGTTTTATATGTTTTATTTTTCGAGACACCAGAAATTTGATCATTTTACACTAAGAAATACAGTGACCTTAACTACTTATATGTTTATAGTCATTAATAATAATAATAATAAAGTACTTTATTGCCAATAAACATACACATACATTCATAGCAAGAGGCCATTGACCGAAGTCCTTCAACCCGTAAGTCATTAATATATTCCTAATTATTGTTAAAAAAAGTCGGCAATTGCTGCTACTATATCCATTGTGTGTAATTCCTTAATTATTTGTTAGTATTAAACATTACAATAATTATAAAAAGTACAAACTTTTGCAATATTAATGGCACTCCTTCAAAACAATTTGAGAACAACTCAAATTTTCAGTAGAAGTCCGAGTTCTCCACTGTGATGTAAAAGGCCACTGTACATGTTCCGGTTTGCATCGACTTCTCACGGAGGGAAAAATACACTGTATGATATGAATATTTTTCCCGCATTTAGTGGTGTATTTGGCATCATTCGTTTAAGGTCAAATGTGTTATATTTACATTTACTATCTTTTCTTTTTGTAATAAAAGATCAATATCATAGCACAACGACCAAGTTGGATTCACACAGCTTATTTATATCTGTGATACCTACCTATACCTATACAGGGTTAACTATGACTTAGTACAAATATTTTAAGAGGGTACATCTCCTTCCCTCGACCATATGTACACAAATATACATATAACACTGCCACACGATTACCGCCAAAATTTTACAGCAGTTGTTCATTGTGGTTCAAAGAGGATTCAGCATAATATTTTGTCTACTCGGAAAATGTCTTTGGTATTACGCTGCTACACGATAATATTCACTGGTCACACTTTTTTATAAATTACACAAAAAATGTGCAAAAAATTAGTCACTAATACTGAACCAGGTTTTGATTATAATGACAACTTGATGTTTTGCATTGCTAGTTGCATAGTCTTCAAACATCAAATAACACTGATCAAAACTTAGGAATATTCTAAAGGATTTTTACAGAAAACTGTATACATCTCAGGATGTTATAGTTTAAAAAGGTACTAATTATTTTATGCAAACATCGTGAGATGTATACAGTTTTCTGTAAAAATCCTTTAGAATATTCCTAAGTTATGATCAGTGTTATTTGATGTTTGGAGACTATGCAACTAGCAATGCAAAAAATCAAGTTGTCATTATAATCAAAACCTGGTTCAGTATTAGTGACTAATTTTTGGTTTTAAACATTTTATAGTAATTAAAGAAAGGACCTTGCACTTTATATGGAAAAGTGGTTTCAGTCGGGAGGTCTAATTTTTGGTGGAAAAGGTAGTTCTCAACATCCCGAACGAAAAAGCTAATGTGCACAAAAAAATCTACCATCAGGATTTTGCGCTACGGCGCATACAAGGTCGACTCTTGGGTTTTCAGGAGTCGGATTATTTTTATCAAAAAAGAGCATGTTCAGTGACCGATTATGGACACATGCATGCGTGGAGGTGTGTTCGAGTGAAAAAGTACTATATATATCCACCTTTTCTGTGTTCAAAATGAGATTCAAAAATGAGAATTATATTGCGTCTGCGATGCTAGAGCAAATGCCAATAATCACGTTGAAATCGAAGTAGTTGAGATGGAATAGTTTGTGGAACATCAGCCGAGTATAGAGCTATTGGCAAAGAACCACTATAAAAAAAACTAATGAGCCTCATTCTGAACCTCATTAGGTAATGTGAAAGACCAGAATTCTCATTTTTGAATCTCGTTTTGAACACAGAAAAGGGTGATATATATATATATATAGTACTTTTTCACTCCAACACACCTGCATGTCTCCATAATCGGTCTCTGCAGGATAATTTTGATAGTCTTAGCTTCTGTTGTGAATTCAATTTACAAACAAAAGTTGTGAAATTCAGGCAAATATTTGTGAATTTTGCGTCCATGAGGACAAAACTTAAGTGTTAAACTGTGATATCTGTGAAGTGCAAGATAGATGTAAGTAGGTGGTGATGGGCCATTGCTACCCAAAAAGGACAGCATTTTAATTTGTGGAGAGGATGTATAATATTCCCGAATCTAATTTCCCGAAAGTGGCAAAAACTGTTAAATAATGAAAGTAAAATAATTAGTGTCATGTAATACAAATATTTTGTCTTTTTGTATATTTTTTATATTTGAGCACCTTCAAATTTAGTACGCCTATGAACTGATGGTCCTTGCACGCTTCGCCCGTCATTCTAGTCAACAAGCTAGCAATGAGTCACTCTCTAGATTTTCAGCGGTTGGGTACTGTAAAAGTCGTGTGACAGTAAAAATTCTCTACAAAATTTTTGGAATAACTCTATTCTACACTATTTTTGTTGTTGCATACAGAAAACAAATCAAATAAGTTTGAAAAGAATTTTGTTCATACAAATTTAGAACATTGGGCTAATTACTATAGTTGTGATAGTTATTTTGTGCTGTGCTCTGTGTAAACACATTATAAACGATATTTTGATATACTTGTCATGTGACAATAATTATAGGTCTCTTCCCTTTAATATTTTACAAAAATAATCACACCCAACAGATCGTGCCAAATAAACTTGTGAGCATACATAATATAACCATACGGATAGAATGAAATCTCTATACTATCAAACGAAACCCGTGTTTGTGGCGCCGTCTACTGGTAAAATTGTAGTAGTGGAAGAAATTTTGCGAGGGAAATTCAAACCGGGAAGAGTACTGATTTACTTTAATACATTACATACAGGGGTGAGTGTTTAACAATAATTATTGTACATAGCTTAACGGCCGATTGTTTGCATTAAAATATAGCAATTCAAACAAACACGTCTTATTCAATTGCTGCTCGTTTTAGTTTTATAGAACGTTGAAGTTGGAAAAATATAACTTTTTGATATATTATAAGTGAGCATGGACCGATTGCATTGAAAATTGCTGTCTGTTGTGAGTAAAAGTTCTGTCTGAGATTTAATTTCTCCAACTTTTTGTCTTGCACTTTCCATTTTAACAAGAAACTACTGAACTACCTTCAATTGTATACCTGTTAAAAATCAATAGATTCAACCGTTCTCGTGATACAGACGAGAGACTTTTGATCGGACATCTTAAATATAACAAAGATTGAAATTACTGCCTAATCTAAAAATTGAGGAGAATTAACAGAAATAACATGGTATTATAGTGACAGCTGTCTACTTATTATTTCATTACCTACTCTACTTTGAAAAAAATAATTCTCGCCGAATCTCAAAAACTTAAATCATCATCTGTATCTTAAAACCAGCTGAGTTTATCAATTTATAACATTTTTATCTTTTCAACTTCAACACCTTGTAGAACAAAATGGAGAAACAATAAAAAAATGACATGTTTGATTCTATCACTATATTTTAACGCAAACAATCTGCCATTACGCTATGCACCATTATTAATGACTCACTCTGTAATAAATTTAAGTGAATTATTCAAAATATTTCATTAAAATATTTGTTAAGTAAAAATATTTTTAAGGTTTTTTTACATTTCTATTTAAAAAATTTGTAAATAACTTAATTCATAGTTACTGTATGACGCTTTTGAAATTTTTCAATTGAAAAATTATAAAATAGGTTTTATATTAATTCTGTATTTTCTTATTCATTCAACTATGTTTTTCGTTTCATGCTTTAATAGTTAGAATTGCATAAATTAAATTTTAGAAAATATTAACTTTTGTTGCATACTGTAACATATACCTGCAACTAATTAATGTTTGCAATCTTGTAAATACTCTTTATAATAGTCTGCAATGTGAAATTGCCGAGATATTATTTACACATTCTCGACATTTTCAGTTTTTGACCTTCATTGCTACAGCAGATCTATACATTCAAAATTCAATATTAAGAATTTCCCATTTAAATCTGCTGCCTGAATACTTTTTAGTTACTTTTTTGTTCAATAAAATATATATTTTTAATACTTACATGATTTATAAAATATTTTGATGAGAATTATGATGATTTATTGATGAGAAAAAAAGGTTTTGTGACGTAGGTTTGAAAATTAATTTTATCAAAGTATTATTAGTATTATTGTAGTAAAAATTAAATAGGAAAGAAAGAAAGAAATTTAAAGATGAATTGTGCAATAAATCTAAAATAAAAGTCCCTTTTATTTATTTTGTTTATTTTTTTTTATATTCATATTTCTAGTTTCTCTAAACAAATCAGGACACATATTGGGCAATTTTCTGTTGTCCTTTCCGTCAAGGATATTACTTACGTCATTAAAATAATTATATATTAACATTTTTGTAAAGTTATGAACTATATCCTTAATTAACTTATCTTTATGGTTACATTCTTTAAAATTGAAGTCAATGTGTTTATATAACACATTCGTTACATGAGCAAGCAACCCATTTGCAGATGGGGCCTTATTTAAAACATATTTTACAATATTATATATTTTTACCAAATTCACAATGAAATCTTTGTTACAATATGTTAATCGTTGTCGTTGAATGCCTCCCAAATCTTTGGATTTGATAATATCGCCTAAATAACCAATATCTTTATCGGCCCTCTTTAACGCGTTATGGCAACATGTTTTGCATTGATTTAACTCCAACATACGCTACTGCAGCTTCTTCCAACGGTTTTAACTGGTTAAAATCATCAGGGATACTGAAACTTGATGTCAGTGTCTCCTCCTCCACGATTTTGGATTTAGATAAACCTTGTAAATAATGAAATAATTAAATTTCTCTGATTTACAAATTATGTGATAAATTAGAAAACGAATGTGTCTTCAAAGATTAACAGATATTTACTAAGTTGTTGCTAAAGAATTTGTATATTGATATCTACGCAGGCACAGAACCTACTACATTATTTGCAAAAAAGTTAAGTTAGTACCTGTTCAATGAACTTCTGCAAGGGTAACAAAATATTTGAGTTGTCATCTTGACAATTACTTCCCACAGAGTGCTTTGAAACCAAATTGTGTACCAACAACGATTTATAATATGAACCAAAGGCACTGCACCTGGGATTTATGAACCTTTGCCCTCGTTGTCTAATTTTTCCAAAAGAGTTTTCAAGAGGATCTTGATTGAAAAGTCTGGGCCTGAAACGGGCAAATCCATGATTCTTCAAAGATGTTTGTAATAATAATAAATATTGAAGTGTGATCTTCCAATTTTTTATTGTTGGGGGCACCGTGGTTTTTTTGTTATCCACACATTATGTCGTTTCCAAAATTTTTATTGCCTCTCTCCAAAATTGGGTATGCACATTTTCTTCTTGTTTTGTGTCTACACTAGTTCGTAATATTTTCCCAGATTTATTAAATTTTGAGGAGCCATTGACACTATCGAATAATTTGTCCTCAAAACTTAAAAATTCTGTCGTCTCTGTCGCTCTTAATTTCATTTTTGTTTGATCTACCCCTGCATATTCTAAAAATTTAGACACTATACATAATAAGTTAAATGTTATTACAACTTACCAGATCTTGCCATTAAATTAATAGTAGATGCAACGGTATGACTGAAAATTTGTGTTGCAATCGATACTTTCATTTTCTTTTTCTGTTTATTAACATGGTACTCACTCTCTCCACTAAAATTATCTAGTAACCATGCTTTCTCAATATCGCTCCATTTTGCAGTCTTCCTAGTGCCATTTGTTACAAAAGATAAATCTTTCTTTAACAAATTATTTCGTAATCCCTTTAAAAGATGGGGCGGATCGTATAAAGGGATAATTTTTTTGTCATCTATTTCAAAAACATAATCGTATAATATTTCTCCTCTTTGTAGGTATTGCATTTTTGTTTCCTCTACCAACTGATTCATGGCACTTACATTATTTGCACCTTGATCACAAATTGTGCCTAAAACAATTAAACCTGCCTGTGTAACAGCCTTAGTTATTTCTTAAAATGTTTTCATTATTTCGTTAGCTTTTACTGCCCCCTTTACAAACTGGTAATAAATGGGTTGTTTCCATTTTCTTGCCACAGCTCGTAACATGAAAACCTATAAATAAAATTATTACTTAAGGGATACTGGTTACCAAATGAATTTATGAGAACACTGTAACTACAGAAATAAATAAAAAGTTACCTGAACATGATCGGCAATTTTCTCGGTACGATGGTCTCCAAAATTTTCAAAACCCTCCACTCTGTCCATATGTTGATTATAATGTAAGTTTGGAGTTAGACTCATTTCATCAAAAAGAATGAAACAACATCTATCAGAATGAGACATAGATGTTGCTGATATTTTTAACCCATCAAATATAGCACTATTAAGTCCAGGTTCGATTGGAATGCTATTTAATAATTTCATTAAAGTTACCCTCGAAGGCAGAGCAAATATGTTCTATAAGAATCTGTATCCTGTTCCGCTCTGCTTGTACAGTGCAAGCGACAGTATCTTCAACACTAAATCTGTGCCCTTTAGGTTGTTTATTAGCACAATGTAATTGACTTTTAAAAAATGTTTTGACCTGTTCAGTCATACCACTACACATCTTCTGGAATGCATTAGTCTCCGCAAATCTATTGGCTCTTTTTAAATTTGCTTTAAAATTTAATTTTTTCTTTGTGAGAATATCAGCACGTTTTTTATAAATCCTTGCTTTTTGGTACAACAATTTAGTTTTTGGTGTTAACTGAATAGATCTTGTCAATTTCAGAGATCTCAGTAGCCCAACGTGGCCTAAAAAAATACAATATTTATATTATTACTTTTAGTAACAATAATAGTAACTTAATAAGTTAATAATAATTCACCTGTTTGATGTGGTGGTGTTCCAGGAGAAATTAAAGAAACATGATACATGTACCTCAGAGATTGGTAAATCCGAGGGTAAATCGTATTCTTTACTCAATGAGCTAGATCCGGGCTGTGGTTCCAACGCAGGTTCTATGTTATATATATGGCTGAATTCCAATGCAGAAGAAGAAGGAAGGAAAAACCAAATCAATAAAAATATTATCAGTAATTGTCGGAACATTTAACATTAAACTATGTAAAACTTGCAAACATTGCAAAATGAATGGTCAATGTAAGCCGAGAACAACAAACCAAATTGGTGTTCTCGGCTGTGTTAGATTAGGTCAAACTTATTTGTCATTTCATTGCACAAATATCAAATCCTGTGTCAATCACAGGGCACCATACTTATTTAAACCTATATACTGAATTTCCGTTTAGTTATACTTAATTAGAAATTCTGTTAACAGAAAATGCAACTTGAAATTGGTACATACCTTGTGGCAGATAGTGACTAATCGCTAGCTTGTAGACAAGCGCAACGGGCGAAGCTTTCGGGAAGCAGCATTTCATAGGCGTACTAAATTTGAATGTGATCAGATATAAAAAATATACAAAAATGACAAAAATAATTGCATTCCATAATATCTATTATTTTTAGAGTAGAAACAGTGATATAACGGATTTTACCAATATCGAGGCGTTAGATAATAAAAATAATAAGAATATTTCAAAATTTAAAGTTTTTATCTTGTATATCGGTGTACCTAAGTTAATTTAGAAACTTTATCAAGACAAACTAAAAAGATTCTTATCAACATTGTAAATATATCCTATAAAACGACGCACCACCACCCGTCTCATGCCGCTACAAGATGTTGACTATTTATACATTTCATATAGGTAATTGTTTTACACGAATATTATCATTATCACTAAATTAGTACGCATTACGTCAGAATTATAATAAACTTCACTATCACTGTATGTTCACTATTTATTAAAATAACCACACGTTAACTTCGGTGTCACATCCACTTCACTATATAAATAGATACAAACCATTTTTCAAATACTTCACTGTTCATATCTTCATGGTAATCTCCCGTCCTACGTGATTCAAAAACATGCAAACCATTTTCTAAAAATCCCGAATTGCTTCCAATATGTGTTATTATTAACCTTTGTCCTTTTCCAGAAGGCGCTTTTAATCCTGTAGAAAATCCATCTAAAAATGCTTCCGAACGTTACCATCCTGCCAAACTTTAGATACCGTATAACCTTTGTTTACTCATGTTTCATTCATGTAATATATCTTTTTGTCCGATGCACAAAAGTCTCTTAGTTTTTCTAAATATTCTCTTCGCCATACTACAATTTCATAATAAACTGAAAATTCATGTCATGCATTGTTCTTCTAAGAACTTTGCCAGAAAATTGAGGCATGTTCTTATCTTCAGCTATCGTAGCTTGAATTTTTTTTATCGTCGGTATTTCATTTCTGAAGAAGAATCCATGAATTTTCCTGCGAATGACGTATTTTACGTCATCATCGACTTGTGTTTTTTTCCTTCCTCGTGTTTCTAATTTTTTCTTTGGATTTACTTCCACACTTTTTTTTATAGCACGATATACACTAGAAACTGACACTTGTGTTAACAAACTACACATATCAACAGCATCACACACTTATGTTAGAGTTTCACGCTCGAATTCCTTCAGATATCGTTTTTATTATTATCAATTGTCCGCTACATAGGTTATGTCGATTACTAACAGACCTGGCACTTTTATCCATTTTTAACTGTTATTTGTTAACTTCACGGTTGCAATAATTTATTTTTATAATTTAATATAACTATAGAAATAACACTCCGCGAATAGCAGCATATCTCCCAACGTACGCATATGCTAATGGCGTTCTAACCTCGGCAAAGCCATGTACTAACGCTCACGGTTTACACCATGTTTACACACACCAAAATATTGTTTTCCACAATGCAATAAACAGAGATAGAGAATACATCGGGCTTCAATTTGACCGAGTCTTTATCGTGGTGAGGTCAATGTGAGTATAGTATCGTTGTGCATAGAAAGCGGCACAGTAATAATGAGGTAAATAATGTGTAATCTCTTATAAAAATATTATACGCTTAATAGTAATAGTGTTTTTATATTATCTATTAGTCACTGTCCACAATTTCGTCCGCTGCCTATAATACGCGCATGAAAACAATTTTACTGTGAATTTTTATTCATAATAACATTATAATAACTTAGAAATAAGTTAGGTTATGTGCTTTTGATTTTTGGGTCCTTATTGTACGCTATTCTCGAGTTTTTGTCCTAGATTTTTGTGAAATACTACTAAGTGATTTTCACTGTTTATATAATTTGGTTGCGTATTCTTTCACAGTAAGTGTTATTGTTGCAGACTATAAATTTTAACATTATCATTGAAAACTATGAATTGTTTAAAGTGCTCTTCTTTTGAAAAGTTTACCAGTTCTCTCATTAACTGTGACTCCTGTAATACATCCATCCACAAAAAATGTGCGGGTTTAAGTGCCTCGGAAATGAAAGTAATGGAACTTAAAGGAAAACATATCTTGAGATTTCTTTGTGATGATTGTAATAACAGTTTATTACTGGTGCCTAAACTTCTTAAAATTTACGAAGAATTAAAATCTGAAATTGCTACTCTGAAAGCTTCAAATCAAGAGAATAAAACAAATAGTGTTCCACTGGATGAAAGAATTTACAGTGAATTGCATGAGTGCCAGAAAAGGTCAAATGATATGTTGTTCAATTTTCCTGGCCAAAATAAAGATTTTAATATTATTACTGAATTAGTTAATACTGAATTAACAATTAAGAGTGTATCACAAATAGAAAAGTATAACAAAAATGGGGTTAAGTCCTTAAAAGTAACTCTACCAAGCAATTTTGATGTTCAGTGTATCTTAATGAATCATGCAAAATTAAAGGGGTGCAAGATATTCATTAATCTTGATCTTACATGTATGCAGCAGGAACAGGAATTTAGTGCTGGAAATGCATTGCGTAAGCAGCTGTCACAAGGTGAAACTGGGTTACGCATACGTCACATTCATGGAGTTCCTACTATTGTGTCAAAAAACTGAATTCTTCTAGTAGGTACTGGTATTTCGGTATATTTTCAAAATATGCGTGGCTTACGTACTTGTTATGTTTTGTCTTTAGTGGAGTAAACTAAAACAATATAATGTTTAAATAAAACTCTTACTACTTACAATCCTACTATTTCCAAAATAAACATTTATTTATATTGATTCATATATAATAGTACTAAACTTCATATGCTTTTGGTCAATGTCTCTTTTTCTGTATTTGATATTATAGTTTTTAATGAAACTAGTTTAACCCCTGGTTTTAAGGATTCTGATCTTCGCATGCATGCTTATAACATTTATAGGAAGGACCGCTCATCATTAACTAGTAGATGTTCTATTGGAGGGGGAGTTCGTATCGCACTACGGAAATGTATCCCGAGCCGAGTGTTGCCGTGTATCAAAGTATTGAACAACTTTTTGTCATTATTGGAACTGGTCCTAGTCAGTGTATTGTTGGTACTGCATACATACTTTCCATGTTGCTCTCTTTCCTCGGTATACCAGATCTTCTATGAGAATGTTAATGTTTAATGGGTGACTTTAATCTCCATGCTACATGGGAAGTTGGACCTTATGGATCTTCAGCTACTCCTCTACCACATTTGCCACCTAATGAAATTGCGTCATTAGAGGTTGTTGCTAATCTAACCTCTTTCCAAAATCTGTATCAAATGAATAATGTGCATAATGATCATGGCTCCTTGTGTTTGTTCGGGACTCTCAGCTGCTTGTTGAAGAATCTGAAGAAACCATTATTCATCCACCAGATGCTTATCACCCTCCATTATTCTTTACTTTTTATGTAGCAACTAATCCTTACAATGAACTTATATCCATAGGTTATTATAGAGACTAAGTTGGCAAATTTGTTGGGCATCTCTGACTTTTTATCTCAATTTAACTGGGATTTGATTTTATCTGATCATGTCATTGGATGATATGGTTGATAAGTTTTATAGTATCATGTATCAAGCAATTGAATTTTGTTCCTTTAAAGACATTTTCAAACATGAAATACCCTTGCTGGTTTACACCTGAATTAAAACAACTTATCTTAGCGAAGAACTAAGTACTTGCAGTACAAAAAATCTAAGTCGCCTTTTAATTATCAACAATTTGTTAGGCTAAGATCTCTGTGAAAATTTCTGAAACATCAGTGTTACAATAATTATATATCTACCACTAAAACTTCTATTCACAATAATACTAAAGGTTTTTGGAAATTTGTTAACTCAGCACGAAAATGTTCTGGAATACCAAGTGAAATGAAATACAATGATGTCCTATGCTCTACTGGAGAAGAGATGGCCAATTTATTTGCTCAGTATTTCTCATCAGTATACTATGATACTAACTGTGATACACTTAACATTTCTGTACCTGAAAATTCTCTTAATTTAAGTTCCCTCTCTATTAGCATATCAGAAATTTATGCTAAACTTTCGACATTAAATGTTACTAAGGGCCCTGGGCCTGATGAAATATCTCCTAATATTTTAAAATTTTGTAATTTTATTTTAGCAAGACCACTTTTTATTAAATTTAATAAGTCACTTTCAACTGGCTCGTTCCCTAATATATGGAAGAAAAGCTACAAAACCTATATTCATAGAACTGGAAGCAAGACTCTGGTAACAAATTATCGTCCCATAAGCATCTTGAGTACTATATACCAATTTGTTTGAGAGTATCATATGTATTTGCCTTCCGCTTTCAAATGTACACTTATAGATGAACAGTTTGGATTTATCTCTGGGGGTCAACTGAACTTAATCTTTTGTCATATGTCAATTTCGTGTCAGAAGCCTTGAAGGAGGGATGTTAAGTTCATTCTTTATACACCGATTTCTCCAAGGCCTTCGATCGAGCATAAAGCATAAATTGTCAACTCTTGGTTTGACTGGCTCATTAATTGATTGGATAGGAAGTTATCTAACTGGTCGTTCTCAAATAGCTCGAGTGCGTAACTTCAAATCTAAAGAAATACAGGTTACTTCGGGAGTTTCTCAGGGGTCACATTTAGGTCCTCTCTTGTTCAATATTTTTATAAATGATATATCTCAGTGCTTTAATTTTTGTAAATACCTTCTGTTTGCTGATGATCTTAAGCTTTTTTCTAGAATTCTTAGTGATGAAGACTGCCATCTCCTTCAAACTGATCTTGACAACATTACTGATTGGTGTTTTAAAAACGGTATGCAACTTAACACTGCAGTGTGATGCTATGATATTCTGCCGTGGTTTTAATATTTCCCATCATAGAACAAATTACGGAGTAAACTCTTATAGCAAGAGTACCAAGGTCTGCTAATAACTATACCAATCTAGACTTCTTTCACACTAAACCAATATTCATGCAGCAGCTTTCACGTATCTGTTTTGACCCATAAGAGTAGTAATCTTGAATTTTATATTGTTATTCACAAATATTGATTTTGTTTATTGTCTTAAGTGTATATATTGTACTTTGTACTCTTTCATATTATGTTATTAATTGGGTTTTGCCCATAAATAAATAAATAAACATTCATAAATTAATTAATATTCACACTTTTCTAACGAAAATTACCAAAATCCGTTGGTTCGGTTGGAATGGAAGTTTAAGGTTAATAAGGTTACTTAAAGGAACGAGACATTCATGGCCTTGTCAACGACATATCGGCCAACATTCATTTGTTCGATTAGGGTTTTATTACAAAGTCAGCTTTAAAATTTGCTATAACTTTAAAATCAGTTATATCGGTTATTAAAATACATTAGGATAATATTTTGTAAAATGATTTATTTTAATACCTACTGTCATCAGTTAAAATTAATACTCTACTTTCAAATATACGATATATTTGTATTAAATACCGACCTGGCTATTTATTTTTAAATTTAAAGGAAAAAAACCAATGTAGAAGAGATGAGTCTCGGTGAGTGTATTTTTACAGATTTAACATGTTTTCCTTAGTAATTCTCATGAACATGTCATTTTTATTTATCAGTATTAAGAATATTTTCTGAATTGTTGTAATATGTTCTAAATTTAATTCATAATATTAGTCTGTCATTTTCTCAAGTCATATAACATTGAATGCAAGATAAATCAAAATCAGTGTAGAGACAAGAATTCAGTAGACACAGATTTTATGAAACCACAATTATTCAGGCTGACATTTTTGTTTTTCAGTATACAGATGTTTTCTAAATGGTACAACATTTAATTCATAATATTTTTCGGTTATTTTTTCAAGCGATACAACTTTGAGTGCAAGATAAATAAAAATTTATTGTTGAGACAAGAATTTAATTTAACTGCATTTTCTAGATCCCACAATAAGATGGAAAGGATATATAAACATGTATTATGAAACGCTCCATTTTTGACCTACATGGTGTGAAAAGTTAGTTCCTGATGATAGTTAAAAATTAATATTTCCCAAATACGCAGAGATAAATAACATTTGATACAATTCCATAACTTTTTAATGCTCTTTTTGCAAGTCTAAATAGGAGTGAATATAATTTGCCTAGCGGTGTGTAAAACAAGGATGATAGTGTTTAAAAAACTTTTTTGTGTATTTAAGTTTTTTTTTTTTTTGATAATTTCGTAGCAAAAATTAATACTCTAAAGATGTTTACATAAAAACAATGGCACTCACCTAATGTTAATAACATATTCGTATATTCAGAATTTGAAAAATTTGATTAATTTTTTACAGCAGTTGCTTATCACGTGCAGATAAATATTTTTATGATAACAAAAAAACACAGTCTACTAAGCAATGTTTATTTGTAGAAATATGTTTCAAGTCGAATAGATTTTTAATGAGATATTAACTAAATATTCTTCGAAAACTGTTGCCGATATTGAATTTCAACAAGTACCTACCCTACCTTTTTTATGTAAAAACCTTTCGACTTTCAATTTTTGCTATAAAATATCAAAAAATACAAAAAAGTTTGCGCATTTTTGAATCACTGCCCTTTTACCGGTTCTTGAACAAATTGTTTCACTTTTTTTTTAGATTTTGAAAGAGCATAAAGTTATGGGATTGTGACAAATTTAATTGACTTATCTCTGTTGATTAAGGTTATATTAAGACAACTTAACCTCACTCTCTCCTGTACTAGGCGATATTTAAGTAATTTGTTCAGATAGTGAATCTTAGCCATAGATATCATAAAATATATAGAACGCCAAAAGAGGTACCCAAAATAGTTAACCTATGGAGAAAACACGAGTTTGGTAATATTACAGTAACTTAGCTTTTATAAGTTGGTTGCACTTACGGGATAGCTTCACATTAATGGACGCGAATTTCAAAATATGAAAATTTTACGTTCAATTCGTAGAAACATGATTTCTATGGTCAACATTCATCAACATTCCGTTTTAGTTTCAATGGTATGCTGGGTTTAAAATGCAGCATAACTAACAGCTTGTATGAAGTTTTCCCTAGATGGCTGCTTTCTAAGCTGCTTCATAGTCTGACTATTTTTGAGGGCCTACTGTAAAGGCCACTGGCGTTCTATATATTTTATGATTTCTATGATGTTAGCACCGATCTTAACACACTGCTCAGTACTTGCACCATTGAATGTGTCTACTTATTATTTTACTCTAATGTTCTACTTATACTTTACATAATAGCAATTTTTAACGTCAAATGAAATTAAAACGATATGACCTTACATCTACTGAATGCCTGCCAAAAGTGTAGTCTTTGTTTTAAATTTTACTATCGTATATTAGCATTTAACATTAATGTCAAATTTTAGCTCAAAACTGGCTTGTCTGCAACACTGAAACTACAAAATAAGTCGTATTCTGGATGGAAACCACCATTATTCTCATATGTTCTCAGAAACTTTAACAAAGGCAACATTCTTCAAAACGAAATAAGTACTCAAATTTGAAAAGACCCATCAATACTTCTTTTCCCTGCAGTCATGGCTTTTTGTTCCTGAAAATATTTTAGTATA
Source organism: Monochamus saltuarius (assembly GCA_025584915.1). Taxonomy (NCBI): domain Eukaryota; kingdom Metazoa; phylum Arthropoda; class Insecta; order Coleoptera; family Cerambycidae; genus Monochamus; species Monochamus saltuarius. The sequence continues at coordinate 40,200,070 of CM046723.1, forward strand.
CATCAAAATCTATCTAAGTAAAAACATTTAAGCTTACATTTTTTATTGACTTTTTCGTTAGCTGTTCATTCATGTTGAAGCGGTGAGTAGATCGGAGCTTTTTTTGCCGATCAGCGATAAGACCGGTGAGAAGCCAAAGTGCATATTTCTCTGCTCTCATCGACTGTACTGCACAGGGGACAGTGAATAGTGAATGTATTTACAGTTTATCTAGTTACTAAATAAGATGGGTATTGAAAAATTAATTACTGAAGTCTTTGTCATAGCACCTGTCTAGCGTGACAGTTGTACCAAGTTTTTTCAATTGGTCCAGATATATTGTACAAAATATAATCAAAAGTGTTCAGCGTCATTCGCATATACTCAAACAATTTGAGGGATACTTTCTCAAGTCATTACATAAATGATGAAATGAGTACAATATTTACGTTTCTTACGCATGTAATTTTTAATATACCATTTAGCAGAATTTGAAGATAAAAATTCTTCTTCAGCATCACTTATTCTATAAACGGGGACTTGGGACAACTGCTTTTAATTTACTAGTATTACACAGCTCTACACATAAACACATCGAAGAAAGATACTTTTGATTAGCAGTTTGCAAAAAATGACTATAGCAAAATGTTCATCCTTTAAAAGATAGAGCCCTTCAAAGTTTTCAGAAAAGTATGAAATAGCGGCTGTAATTTGAAAACTAAAAAAATGTAAAAAAGTCAAATTCTCTACTAGTGCATGCAACTTTTCAACAGTTTTTTGAAAATTTTTGCCCTTAGGAAAGGGTTGAAATAAGCATCCCCTAAGTTTTTTTTTGCTACAATTTATTTGTTTGGCATAAATTAAGTATTAAAAAACACGTATCGGATCATCTGCTTTAGTTGAAAACTTTTACCTCTTTTACTTTAAAACTAATTAACATAAAACATAAATTCATTACAAGTCACAAAAGGTCTAATGACAGAAACCAGCGTGACAGTCTGCTACTATTAGTAGCAATCGTGTGTGTTATAATGCAAATGACAATGAATTTAATGTTTGTGTTAATAAATGGTTAATTTTAAAGCAAAAAAGAGAAGTCAACGTTTTGAAATAAACCAGGCTATCTTATACGTATTTTTGAATACTCAATTTTTGGCAAACAAATAAATTAGGGGATGCTCATTTCAACACACTCCAAGGGACAAAAATGTTCGAAAAATGGTTGAGAAGTTGCACATGCATTGGTTTGGTTTGTGTAAAATTTGACTATTATACCTTTCTTGGTTTTCAAATTCTATATTTTTTTGAAAACTGAAGGGCTCTATCTCCTAAGGGGTGAACATTTTATTAAGGTCACTTTTATGCAAATGAGTTCTTTTTAGCTGTAGATTCATTGGTACTATTTGTGCTACTTATTTTACATTTTCATTCAAAAACATGATTTACGTTTGTTATTGGTCTTCTTTGATTATGAGTTCAAGTAAAATGAAACACTATAAGGAGATCATTGAGGGTGAGTTACCCTAAAATTATACCAAACTCTCTTTCCATTGATCGGATTTTAAAAGAATGATAATATCCGCGCAGAATTTAATTTAAAATATTTTTACTCGTCAAGTTTAAAAAAACTTTTCAAGAAAATATGCATTAATTAAAGCAAGGTTTTAATAGTGGTTATCAGGAGAAATCAAAAAATCAATAGCAGACTTTGTCTTTAAAATTTGACAGCAATAAAACTATCTATTAATTTTATATATAAATATGATTGGTTAAATTGCATTATTTTTGGGACTCCCTACTTCACGCCCTACATGCACCTGCTCTATGTCTGTTCTTATGCGGAACACTCTGTATATTCTTTACAAAAATATTTGAACTGTCAGTAAATAAATCAATAAAATAGCTATAAATTAATAATAATTTTTAGTGCAAATTTGCATTGTCCACTTTTGTCAATTTAATTTTTGAACCATCTTTATGCTATACAACATTACAAGGCTAAATAATTAGTTATTAATCGATCGGTCAGTGGTCGCGCGGTTTAAGGCGTTAGTACTTGAATCGAGGCGACTAGACAGAGTTGGTTCAAGCCCAGCTGCCGGTAGATCATATATAAGCTATATTCATAGAGAGGATTGGCACCCTCTCTGTGGGTATGGTAGGGTGGAATAATGTTAGCTTGGGTCAATGTGAGAGATTGATGCCGGTTGATATTTGACTACCCCCCTAATTAATGAGGTTTTCCTCATTCCTGCACTGAATAGTGGTTAGGGCCTACCAACGTAAGTCGTTCCTGGGCGCAAATGCGGCCTGCTTAATAATAATATGCCGCCCCCTCTCCCGCACAAGTCTCCGACTTCTGGGCTAATCCCTGTGATTGGAATGAGGGGTAGAGATATTATTATTATATTATTATTATTATTAAATGACAATTATTTCTATAGAATCTCAATACCTTTATTTGATTGGACTGCTGAAATTTTTGTGAAAAGCTAAATGCTAGAAAAAATAAAAATGTGTATTTATAAACCTCTAAAATCCATTCACTTCCTTATTCAATAATAATTGATTAAATTGATTACTGTAGGCAGCAGAACAGTGATGAAGATAGTTATTTATTTTTCTGGGGTTGATTCTTTGCTATTCATAAGTATATATTCTTGTAAAAAATATAATTTACGCATTATGAAGTTAATTTATATTACATACAATATTAAGTTAATCATTATATGTATTATATGTATAGATAAATAAAAGGAAATTGTACATAAATTACTGAATTGCGAATTTTACCACAAACATGATATAATTGTAAAAATCACATAAAATTCGAGAGATAGGCGTAAACGGGCGCCACCGGCTCTGGTACTACTAGATTCCAAGTCTGCAATCCAGAATAGTGGGAGAAGCTAAGCCGTTTAGCAAGATTATTAGAAATATCTCTGGATTCATACAATAAAAAAATTTAATAACTCATGATTTAGAATCTGCAATATATTGCTGAAGTCCGATTTCACTGGTTTCCTATATAGGGTTTGTCTAATAGACGTAATTAAATAAAATAGTCTAAAACTGGTCCTCAACGCCATCTATACGAATTTTATTAAACTACATATGTGTAAAATTATTTATTTGATTTAAAAAAAACTCGTTGATATAAAGTAAATAAAAAAATAAAGGAATTAATCCTTGAATAGTAGTACAAGTCCGAAATTTGTTAGATTTTCATTATTTATCTCCGGTGGATAAAAAAAAATCATTAAATTTGGAGCTTATATCAGGTACCATTGTCCACTCTTAAGGGCCCTGGAGACAATCACAAAGTATAAACTGAGACAATCAATAAAATTGACAGTATTACTGACAATGATACTTTTTGATAGACTCATTGATCATGTAGGAGGCGATTGACACGATTGTTAATCGAATGACGGAGATTGACAGAAAGTTTGATTGAAGCGTATTGATAGGGGTGATTGATCGCAGCCAATTAATTGTATAAATGCGCAATTGAAAATTGGTTTGCCAGTTGCTTGCCTAACAGTGAACATGTTTCTATCGCCTTCTCTTTTAAGTCCACAGCGAGAATTGCTTCATACACACATGCACTCCCTGAAGTTCACAAAGCAAGAAAGTATTGACATGTTGATTGCAACTCCATCAATTGAAATTGTCAGTAATTTTGTCAATTTTATTGATCGTCTCCGAGGCTCTTTAGACCTTTATTGGTGACTAAAATAACAGAACCATAAACTGTGTTAATAGTAAAAGTAGAAAGTAGATTTCATTACCATAGTTACCTTACTGCATCTGTATCCAGGTCCATTAAATAATAAGTCTTCTGACTGACACCATCCGTTAGATCCTTGAGGGAAATCATATCCTAGAATAAAAATAAACATGTTATTTACACTTATAACCTGAATGTAAATAACTAATATTTTGCGGTTTATCGGTACACTATACTCTGTACAGACAAAATTAATTAAGAACAATAATTTACTTGTTTGGTACTTACGATATCTTGGAGATCCGTAGAATAATGGTTGGTATTAAGTTGATTGCTTCCTAAGGTTAGATTTTGTGTTGACATTTCTCCATTTTGACTTCTTCATTTTCCTGCTGAAACAGCACCTACTTACCGGCCAAATCTAAGCAGGATTCGGCACGTTGTTGCCAAATTTTTCTCGTTACTATTCCATATGGAGGTATTTTTAATAATTATACGTGGAATGGTATATTTCTCTGCATAATTATGTTGAGAAAACTTAATTACTGTGTTGTGAATCATTTTAAACTTAATTTTAGAGTTAATAAGTGTTTTATGCTTTGATTTTTTCAACTTTTAACTGAAAAATGTTAAATTTCAGAGGTTTTTTAATGAAAAGCTTTTAGTTTGTTGATATTGATAAAATGCCCCATATTTTATTAAAGTATGTTTAAAAATAATGTTGCATTTTATCAGTCATAAAAAACTAAATTAAAACATCTTTGTAATAAGTTTATCGCATTTATACAGACATTCTGTCTAAATCTATAGATTTTGTCCAAAATCGACGGTTTGATAAATGCCATTTCCTATTCCAACATTTATTTCAATAAAATATTAAAAAATAAAATAAAAAATATTTGAACATTTTTTCAGCTTTATTATTTTCAATAACAACATATTATTTTTTTAGACTCTAACAGAAATGTATTGAAAATTCAAACTTATGTTGGCAATAGGAGTTATGCTCAAAAATGATGGTTGATGTGGTACATTGATCTAGGTACTTTATTTGAACTCTTATAGTAGTAAAAAAAATTTCTACACACATCTATTTTGTGCCAGTAATAATTTAAGAATTTAATTATGTTTTGAACTTTGCTTATTAATCTGAAGATTTAAATGATTGTTTATTTGGATATAACAGCAAAAATAAAAAAATATATAGCTTTGTTATTTAGGGAATATTGATTTAAACTAAACATTTGGAAAAGTGAGAAGAATTTTGTAATATCATTAATAAAAAACTAGAATTGTTATTAATATGATATTTATTTATCTTTTTCAGTAATTAAAATAAGAAGTAAGAAGGTAAGAGGTACTCAGACTAAAATGAAGAGGAAAAAAACTTTGCCTATGGTTAAAAAAGAGTCAATAATAAATGTGAATAATCAGTGGGATAAGATGTTTCCCTTTAAAGGTACTACTAATTTGTATAATCAAGAAATAGAAGTTGAAGAAGAAAAATATGAAGATGATGAATGGAATACTCCTATTTCTACTAATGCTATTACGCTTAATAACGCTCTTGGTGCTTTAATGGGAGCCTATATGTCCGGTGATGAATCTGATGAGGTTGTGCCTCCAGTAAAAAATGTTGTAATGAATGAAAGCATCAGTAAGATTCAAAATAACAAAAATAGTGATGAAAGTGTTTTTATAAAAACTAATGAGTGGGATGATGAACCTCCAACTGAAATAAAATTTGAAAAAATACAACAGGGTCATACACTTGAAAATTTGAATAAACGTGAAAATGAAAAAGGGATAAATAAATGTACAGAAAAAAGAGCATATAAATGTAATGCATTAAAAAAATCGTCCACATACTACTACAAAAAACGGAAAATAACTTTATTAGAAAAATTATTAGAGAGTAACATAAGAAGAGAACGAAATATTTTATTACAGTGTGTTAGATATGTAATTAATAAAAACTTTTTAAAGTAAATTAAATTTTAAAAAATTATACTATTAATGTGTCTTATGATTGAAAATATTTTGAATGATTTTCAAATAAAATATTTTTCCGTAAATAAGGTTTTTTAGTAATTGTATCATTGTTTATATAAACGTTCCTATATAAATACTAGTATTATGTGCATTTAGTGATTTCGAAATATATTCTGACTATTAAATAATATCAGTCTTACATAGGAAAGATTAAATAAAAAACAAAATATTAATATATTACAAATCACTCAAACTAGCGGCTATCTAGATATAGTTTAAATTGTTTTTCTACAAAGGTGTAGTTCTTAGCTTGAATCATCAATATTCTTATGGCAGGCAGGCAAGTGGACATGTGCTGACTTTGCCATTCACTAGTTGGCTATTAAACTTATTATTTAAGACAGTGCCCTCTAAGTTTATTTCTAACGATTTTGAAGATTTTTGCAGGAAAATTAGTATAACTCCTGAAAGTTACAGTCCTGACAGCGTAACAGATGTACAAAATCTAACAGACTTGCTGAGGGGTTCTGTGCATTTTTAAACATTGGCTATATACAGGGTGTTTCTTAAGTAGAGGTAAAAAACCCAGCGGAATATTCTGTGGCCAAAAATAAGAGTTCTTTTATTATATAAAAAAGACCTCATTCATATTCGTGGCTGGTAGACGTGTGTTCAACTGTTTTTTTTTATTGTTTTGGTGGGTAAACTGTAACAATTTACTTTTAATCTGTGAAGAATATCATTCAAGTATTCCTATCTCTTTGTGTATGTGTATATTTTATAATGTAGTGTCAATACAATGGCTAATAGTAATTGTGAAAACTGCAAGACTGCTATTTCTCGAAATAAACTAGGCGTTTATTGCTCTGCTTTTTGGGCTGCTTCATATCATGCCAGCTGTGTTGGAGTGTTGGAATTTCTTCTGACACATTAAAACATTTGAAAACGCCGGGGTTGTACTGGTTTTGTGAAATGTGACAAAATAAACGACGGCTGCTAGAAAACTATATCAGATGGATTACGCGATAGACACATACCGCATAAGAAAATGTCTGTAAAATTAGTTCAACATTTAAGAGATTATGGGAGTTATTAATGCCAATACTCTAACCAGTAAAAACAAACTCGGGAAGTAATAATCTTGAACCAAATATTTTAAATGCCGTAGAAGAAGAATATAAGTAAGTAAAAAGTGTTATGTATTTATTTATTATTGAGTTTTCTGTTAGTTGACTTGTTTCTGTTTTATGTTGTGTTATCCATAAAAAAATACATTTTTTATTTTTTTGTTTATATGGAATAATAAAGCGAACACCCACTACAAACTAATGTATGTGTCGAAAAGCAGTGCCTCGTGAGTGGCGTGGGCCTTTTGCTTTCTAATAGAACTTCTTTTCCCATCTTCTACTTCAATAATTAAATATGGCAACAATGCTGGTGACGCTGCAACTAGATATGCTCAGCGCTTGTCTGCTCAGTGGCATACTATGAAAATCGCAAAAAAAGGCAACAAAAAAAATCAGTTTTTGTGACATAATTTAAGGGCGCCGTATTCTTGAAATAGGGTAGTACTTTTTAATTTATTTTTTTTACGATAAATTATTTATTTGTTGAGTAGTTGTAGTCAAAATTTGGAAAAGATTTTTCTTGTGAGATAAACACGAATATCTAATTGATTTTTGAGTTAAATTTACAGGGCATTTTGAAGTTCTGTGCCACTGTATTGTTCCTTTTAGATTTTTTCAAAGGATAGAGATTAAAGGGCGCCGTATTCTTGAAATAGTGTTTTGTACAAATACAAGTCATTTTAAACATTTAAGAACTGAATATTATAGAGTTTATCAAATAACAAGAATGTTATCTCATGCCACCTTCGAATATTCAAAGGTACCGAAGTAAAATCAATATATAACGTCACAAAGCGATCTATCCAGCAAATTTTTAGGTACTGAAATCTTTCAAATTACGTATTTTTTTAAATTCAACTATATATATACATTGTTATAACATAAACTTACATAGTTCTGCATATAAGATTGTTCACTTTTGTTTATAAGTATGTGAGATTAGAATAGCGAAATAATGTGTGTCATACAAATGCATTTTAAAAGTTATTATATTATTTGAGGAGAGTTTAAATAGAAAAAGTGGATAAACAAAACATCAGTAATTCTATTTTTGATATTGCTTTTGCTCTACTTGTTTTATTTTTCGAGATTTCAGTACCTAAAAAACGCCACAAAATTGATCATTTTACGGTGAGAACTACGGCTACCTTAAGAAAACAAACTTATGGATATGTGTTTCTAAAGGTCACGGGTACCTCCCCTCCAAACCGGACCCCCCTTCAAAGTTACACCCTGTATATATATTGTAATATTTTATTGTGGTGTGTTAATTAAAATATTTTTATTATTTAATTTTTTTTTAAGTTTTGTGATGTCAAATTTTGAATATTAATTTTTTTTAAGCCCCTTGATATATTTGACGTGTTATGTTTTCTTAGTGTATATTGTGTCTTTGTTATCAAGCTGTAATTTGTTCAATAAAAACCTTTTATTTAATTTTTTTTGTCTTACCTTATTTATGTATTTTTGTTATCCCTAGACACAGTTTCACAAAATCAAAATAGCAAAAGAAACTTAAACTCAGGAGTCGATTCAAATTGTTTACAGGGTTTTATTTTTCTGCGTTCCAATTGGCGATATTTAAGCTAACATATACAAAATAATAATATTGCTTCTCATTATGGCCAAAATAATAACAAATATTAACACATTAGTTTTATCTTAATTGTATTTTGTATCTTTTTTTGGATAATAATCGATGTTATATTCTAAAACATTCTATATAATGTTCGAAAACAATAATGATACCTACATTTACAAAATTCTCGGATATTTATGATAACAAAAAATTGTATAAAATATTTTAATTGAATTTGCATTTAGAGCTTTACTTCCTGTGTTAAACTTTCTAACATTCTCAGCACCTTTTCCATTTTGTCATCCGTATCACCTTTCTTTACTGGCGATCGTGCAAGTTTTTACTACAACTGAATGCCTCAGCTACTTCTTCCATACTTCTCTTTCTTTCTTCGGTGTCCTCGTTACCCTTTTACTGACCACCGGTTTTTCAGTTTTTAACATTCCGTTTAGTATATTTCCGAAACTACTGGTTGCCTATTCCACTTGACATCAGATCGCTAACACGCACCAGGTCTTTTCTTCTGAAATACGTATCTGAATTACTGGTTGCCTACCCCGTGTGACAAAGTCGTCCTTGTCGACCAATCGGAGACTCTGTCAATCTCTGTAAGCAACACTGAACCTTATTGATGACCTACTTTCACTAACCTCCGAAAAATTGTCTGTCCTTTTACTTTTACTCTGTTATTTTCAAATTTTCTTTTTGCCTGCTTGCCCTTTTTCTCCACCATCAAAACTCACACTATTTATATCCCAAAAATAACTCGGCACAGTTCAAATTGGACTTTAATGCCGGAGCACTTTGCGACACGTACATACACTTAAAGGGATCGAGAGTTCCAAGCCAAATATAAAAGATAAAAAAGTACAAAATGCAAGTACAAGATTCTGGATGGAAAGTAATAACAGTAAATAGACAAAAACATGAATATATTTACCCTGCGAATATTGACAAGTTATTCTTTAACTCTTTTTTAAAATGTATTCTTTATATTCCGAATTTCGATTGGCAAAGAGTTGCATAGCGATAGCCATTAAAAAGCCCCTTTTGATATAATGGCGTTCAGAACATAAAATACAAAAATAACACAAATGGCTTACTTTTTGTGAACAAATTCAAATGACAAAAACAAATCAAACCATTTCAAAAATATATACAGCGATAACAGTGCGAACTTTAAGATTTTTGAAAGCTTCTCTACAAGAATCTCTATACACCAAGTTTGCAAGAATGCGAATAGCATATTTTTGTATAACGAATATCCTATTAATAGATTTGCATATGCCTCCCAGTGAATGATATACTGTAACCTAAATTAGAATAAAAGTTGCATAATATAATGAGAGAAGAACACATTGACTACATTGTTTACAAAGTGATTTAAGACCGTAACAATAAGATATACTTAATTTTTGACACAGATAATTAACTTTGGAGACTAATCAAATTTATCTAGATATATGCCCAGGTGTCGACTGAGAAAATTGTACGTAATTATCTGTCATTGTTATTCCCTCATCTAAAGATACATTACAGAATTTTGATCTAAAAATCATAAGTGTAGTTTTATCTGCATTCAAAACCAATTTATTTCTCTCTAGCCACAGTGCTAGGTTTTTAAATATTAAGTTAGCAGCCACTTCAATATTCAAAACGCGTTAGCAGCTTTAAATAATACATTAGTATCGTCTGCGTAAGTTACCAGCAAGTTAGGACCATATATTTTTATTGCTTTGTATAAATCATTGGCATATAATAAAAATACTTGTGGACCGAGGATGGGTCCTTGAGGAACACCCAGACTGAGCAGAATAATTATTAGAATGGACAGAGACCGTGTGATATCGATGGTCATGATATGAAACCATTTGTATATTTTGCTACGTATACCATATATCTAAATATCTTTTTCAGAAAAATATCATGATTAGTCGAAGGCTTTATTCAGATCAAGGTATAACAAAAGATATAATAATGCCGTATAGACACTTTTACTGTTACGAAAACTGTGCGGGAACCCATGTATGATATTTTCTTGAAGTAGGAAATTATGAAGTCTATCATTCATAAACTTTTGAAAACGTTGATAACAAACTAATAGGCCGAAAACCACTGACATCATGTTCATCACTTTTTTTAAACACAAGTTTTATTTAACAGGCATATTTTAAACTATTAGGAAAACTTCCTGTGTCAAAGGACAAATTAATGAGATAGGTATATTAGAGTTGACCAAATGCGAGGAAGGATACCTTATTCGCTCCACAAACAAGATCTAGATAATTTTAGTTTTCTAATGCAGTTGACAAAAGTACCATTGAGTTTTTAGATAATTCCATGTTTGATTTTAAATAATCATAATCAATTTGATCTCTAAATTTATTAATTAAACTTGGACCGACTGAACTGAAGTAGGAATTAAATTTGTTTGCGGCTCTAATACAATCAAGTACTGTATCATCTTTTTTCATATTGACATCACGATCATAATATTGCTTTTTAATTCTTTTTAATAAATTATGATAATATATCTACTTCTTTATAATTACCTACCTATCTTTAAAGACATAATCTTTTAGTGTAAGTATTGACAGGGTGTTTAAGATTTAAGTTTTTATGTAAGTAATGACAGATGTTATCCAGTCATTCCTACTAGGTCGATTTTTATTATTATCAAGTATTACTTTTTACACCTAAGTTGGAAACCTCACTGTCAATATATTATCGGTAAATTAAATTCTGTTAACTTTGTATTAAGAAATTTAAAACGTGTTTTTGAAATGCAGCAGCTACTTTCCGTTTACTATGCGTTGGCAGAATCGCGCATGCGTTATGGTATTTGTTTTTGGGGTGGCTCCACCCTGTGTAAGTCTGTATTTATTTCCCAAAAGCGTATTTTGCGTAATCTAGCTAATGTATGTACTACACATTCATGTCGTGATATTTTTAGACGATTAAAAATTTTAACCGTGAGCTCTCTGTACATATTTGAAATAAGTGTTTATATCTTTAAAAACAAGCATAAGTTTATGTCGAATAAGGATTTATACATGACTAATACTAGACATAAAAATGATATTTATATACCTTTTGTTAAATACTCACTTTCGTTAAAGTCTCCAGATTCATTAGGGCTTAGAATTTATAATAATTTGCCTGATAACATCAAAATAAGCGATAACTTAGTCGTATTTCGACAAAATCTAAAAAAGTTTTTAATTGAAAAATGTTTTTATAATTTAACAGAATTTTTTACATTGTAAATAATTTTATTGTGTATCGCACATGTACGTGATATATGTATTATAAGTGTATGTATGCGTATTTGTTAATTTATTTGTTTTTAGCGTTAGTCTTAGTTTGTAGGTTTATTTGTGACAATTGCCATATAGGTATTATTTGTAATATCTTTTGGTAAAATAAATGATTCTGATTTTGACAGGAAAGCAAACATTAAAAATTTCTGGAAAAATGTGCCAAGATTCCATCGATAAAGAGTAACAAAATTCGAGTATTTTATCAACATAAAATTTCCGCTGAAAGATATGAGCTATTGAATTCAAAAAAAATTCCATACAGAAAAATTGTGCAGTGTGATCTGCAAGTGAAGATTCGACAACTACAGAATGCCAATCATTACCGTCCTTTTTTGTAATAATAGTTATTTATGTATCAAGGGAATTATAAGGGCCTTAATTACCGATGGCAAAGTTTGCGTCCCGAGGGCCTCCGGCCCGAGGGACAGCAATTGCCTATGTTACGTATATGTATATTAGGGTAGAGGGAATTATAGAATCTATAATGTCCCAAGGAAGTTATGACTCTCTTTATTGATAGCGTAACTATGACGATATAAACATAATATCCCGGTCAGAAATAAAATTATTAAGACATGTCCTAGCGACCTTTTCGTCGTTCGCCAAAATCATATGATGTGAAAAGAGCGTAAGAATTATGATTTTCATGAATTTCAAAAAAGTTCTAACATTTCGAGAGAGAAATTGATGACGATGACAATCATTTTTAGATACCCTTAAATACTGTAAAATAAATGTAAATATACTTAATTTAAGCTAATATTCCTTCTGTGTATTGCGAATAAAAATATGTGTTTTTTACTGTACTAGAAAGATATTTTAGGCTACTATAAATCAAATCTCCTACAATTCCTATCAATGAAGTCATATGTATGCTCTCTGATACCAAACATCTAGGTATGCTAATGAACAATTCCACAGACAGCTCTATTCAATAATTATCTAAAAAAAAATCTAAATTTACTAACCTGGTTTAATGAACCTACTTAAATAATGTTTATTCTTTATATAATCGTTTTTATATATTTTTAGGTATTAACAATATTGTGTGAAACTAACTACTCTGCGGACTAAAGCCCCGACCAGCGTTGAATTACACCCACAATATCTACCCATATATTCTTTATTATTAGCTTTTGTAACATTTTAACTGTATTAGATTAGGTATTTGTCATGTTTAATTTAAAATTCATTGACAGGTTAAATACACTTTTCACATTGTCGATATTTAGATTCATTTTAATTTTTTGATATAATAATTTTTATAGTTAGATATTTGACTCAACTTAAAGGAGGCCACCTGAAGAAGCAATCCTAAAAATGCAGAAATAGGTCAATCTCATCTATTGTGGTTAAATTTTCGAGTTCCCACAGTTTCAAAAGTGAACTTAGATATTTATAGTGTTTTTTTAAACCAGGTTAGAAAATTTAGATAGATTATCTTTTTTTAGATAATTATTGAATAGAGCTTTGTCTGTGGAATTGTTCATTAGCATAACTAGATGTTTGGTATCAGAGAACATACATATGACTTCATTGATAGGAATTGTGGGAGATTCGATTTATATGCTCCTCGCGGCGAGCGCTCGAGTTTTGCTTTCCACCGAGGGGTATATCTGGCGCGCAGCCAATCAGAGCGCACTAGCCACCCCATTGGACGGAAGGGTTGGAAAAACCCAAACAGCCCTGAGACGTGCATAAAACCGCGCACAATTTTGCATCAGCATCTCAGTCCGTGCCAGGCTCCGTCGAGTGTGCATCTCAAGATTATCTTCAAAACCAGTTCACTAGTGTTAGTGCTCTTTCGAGACACCGTCTACGAATCTAGTGCTCCGTCGAGTAATTGTTCACCGTAAAACCGTCGCTTTCGCTTCGAACAACACCGCAACCAGTATTGCATCATCTGACGCGGCAGCTATTCACGAAACCGGGTTTTTTCCCGGAATATCACCGCCAGTGCTTCGATTTTTGGGAGTTTTTACGAAATGAAACTTCCTGGCGCCCCGTTTTCAACAACATCGCTACGCTACATCGCAAACTTCCTTCTATAAATCCTGGACTGGATTTACGAGCCGCCAAACGACGTCCTGAGACAACCTGAGCTAAGCCGCAACCAGTAAACGACTTGTAAAACATTCGCGACGCCAACCAGGTCGCGAAAAACCGCAAAAAGAAGCCTAATACGTTTACATCGTTTCCACGCCTTTCAAAGGTAGCTGATGCATTGTAGACACCAAAGGGTATGACGTTGAGTGCCACAACCCTGCCCCAATGGAAAACGTTGTTTTCTCTTTATTATTTTTATTGAATTTCCTAATGTGTGGAAAACAGCCAGAGTATGTCCTATTTTTAAAAACGGTGATAACAGCCTTATTATTAATTAGACCAATTTACATCCTTTCCAATTTTGCAAAATTGTTAGAAATCGTTTTGTATAACCGCATATATCTATTATTGTTATTATCATTATCATCCTTATCAGCATTATCATCATTATCATTATTATTATTATCATTATTATTATAATTATTATTACTATTATTTGGGTGAAGTTGCCACGAACGAGATAAGTCTTCCAGGTCATTCCCCGCCGAATCGTTTCCATAAGTCTTTCAAATGTGGCTGGTGCGTTGCAGAGGCCAAAGGGCATAACGTTGAAGTGCCACAACCCTGTCCCAATGAAAAAAGCTGTCTTCTCTTTATCCTCTGGGTAAAGCTGCACTTGCCAATATCCACTTTTCAGGTCCAATGTTGAAAACCATTGGGATCCAGGCAGTGTATCCAGGGTGTCGTCTATCTTTGGCAATGGGTAACTGTCCTTCTTAGTGACATCATTTAATCTTTTAAAGTCTACGCAAAATCTGGTAGAGCCATCCTTCTTCGTTACCAAAACAGCGAGATCCATGGACTCTGGGATGGTTCGATAACTGCCTGCTACTGCATGTTCTACAGCATTGACGATACCTCTTCTTGCTTTGCTAAAAGAATAGCTTGTTTGATTGGAAGTGGAATCGCCGGTATTTATACGGTGCTGCACAAGATTAGTCCTTCCGACATCATCTTCTGTCAATGAGAATACCTTGATAGCGCCTTAATAAATCTTCCAACGTTTGGACTTGTAATGGGCACTTGAATTGGTTAACAAGGCTCTGAAGATCTTCTGGTAGATTTTCAATAAAGTCTTTTATTAATCCTTCGTTGTCCTTCTCGGCTTCACGTCGTCCTTCCTTCCTGAATCTGAGCTGTCTTGTTCTGCCTTGACTTCTTCTAGAAGCCAGCCGTGCGACTTCAATTTCTAGCGCCTGGGCGAAAGCTTCAGATATATTTTTATGTCTGGCTAACCTTAACGCTTGACTGATCTCAAAGTCTCGCAGGCCATCAATGAAGCTACTCACTGCGAACTGTTCTTGGAATTCTGTCGGTGCGGTGGGGTAGGCTAGCTTCACCATATATGCTATATCTGCCTCAAATTGCTGCAGATTTTCTTCGAAGCGTTGTCTTCGGCCTTTTAATTGTGCCTGGTAAACGCGTTGTATATGAACCTTGCCATATATCATTTCTAAAGCACTCTTTAGTGTTTGATAGTTTTTTTGTTTATCCTCAGCTAGCGTTCTTAATATCTCCATAGCTTCACCTCATAGAGAAATTATTAGTGAGGTGGCTTTTTCTCCTTCTGACCAGTTGTTTGCCAAAGCAGCTGCTTCAAATTGTTTAAGAAAAGTACTCCATGACACCTTTCCATTAAATGTTGGTGGTTTAACCCTTGACAATGAAAGAAAACTGCTTTCAGTCTTAACGAGTTCCCTCGCGGACAACTGGAATTTCAAATTTTATACTTCACTTTGTAATTTAGTCATATTATCTTCTACGACCTGGACCTTATCATGTACCTCACTTCTTAATTGATTAATTTCCTCTTCAACAGTTTCTTCAAATTCATTTAGTTTAACTTCAATTGCCTCTTCTATATTCTTATTGTTTTCTTGTAAACTGATTTTCACTTCTAAATTCTTCCTGATTATTTTTCATTTTCTTTTTCAAATTTTCCATCATTTCGTCTCGGCTGTTCTTCATATCTTCTTGACGCACTTCTGACACCAATGTGGTAAGCGTAGAAACACGTCACGTCACTTTATTGTCACTCTTGATTATATAAGAAGTCAAATAAATTTCACAACTGTCAACGCTTTACTTTGACTTTTGTCACTCCCGTATGACTCGTATTCGGCTGCTCAATATAAACTGAACTGTCACGGCGAAACCAATCCGCTTATATAGGTTTTTAGAGTTCTCGAAGTTTTTGTGATCTCGAGAACGTGTCGAGAAACAAATAGAATGTGGCCGAGAATGTTCCAGAAAACTTTAAAATAAGCACCACAAAAATTATAAATTCAGACGTAAACAGGAACATAATTAACAAACTAAAAAAAAGGTAGGTGAGCTTCCGTAACAGTAAGAATAAGAACGATTTACAACTCACCCTGTCTTATTTCTTGTTTATTTCTGTGTTTTATGGAAATTGAATAATGTAAGTTTATTTATTATTTTTATGTAAGGTTTTTCCTTAGACTATCAGTAAGTAAAAAATGGTTGGGTGCGGCTCTCAGACATGAAATTACATGAAATATTAAATTGGTGGCAAGCGATCATTAAAGATGTTTTCTTTTAAGAATGTAATAATTTATTTAATGCCATGGCTACTACTAAGTGAAACCTTTTATGCTGTGATCCATGAAGTGCTGACATGCTTACTAGGTAGCGATGGCCTCTGAACTGAACAATAGAGAGTTTGAGAATGTTAAAAATTTCACTTAGTAAGAAGATACCGTTTTGTATTTCTTTCATAGGAAATTTCCTAATGGTTGGTCTTTTGGCCGTGCCCACATCAGGATAGTCTTATGTTTGTTAATAAAGAGTTATTAGAAATCTCTTTAATACTGCCTAACAGTATTTAGTACAGCTTTTATTTAAATACCGTTTACCCTTATTTTGTCCACAAAAATATAGTTATTGGTCAATAATTTGTCGGATGGGATTCCCTTATCTTTTTGTTTATTTCTCTCATTTTTGCCAATTTAATGGTGAAGAGAAAAGGAGTATAACGAACTAAACATGCGAGGTTACAAACATGGAGCCTTAAGTATTTTATGCAACTTGTATAAAACTTCTTTAATATTTTATCTTAGGATATTTAATATATAAAGTTATGCTAAAAATAGTGTTACTATGAGATGTTTTTATATCTGAAAATCTTTACAGTTAGATATCTTCTTTACAATAGAAAGTAGACATCTTCTTATTTTTTATTATTACTAAGAACAAGCATTTTTGTGCTTATAAATAAAATGTTCTTCGAGAGATCTAAGAATAGTTGCTAATAGTTTTCAAACATTCTTTTAAATAAAACTGCTCTGCGTTGACTTGATTCGTGTCATGCAAAGATATTCATCAGATCAGAATTTTTAAAAAAATCTCAGGTTTTAGACTTTATTATTTGTTAATATACCTATTACGATCAGAGTACAGAACTGTTACATATTCTGTAATCAGAGAAAATTTTTTTTTATCACAACTTTTTTTCTAAATATGATGACAGCGGAATATAGGATCAAGGAGCACGGAATATAAACATTAATATAATTGTGTAGCCAGTAGATTGGATTGTCTCACGCATAGTACAGCAGTGTGGTCGAGAAGTAATTAAGGAAAAAGAAAATATTGTGAAGTATTAAGTATATAACGCTGCAAATTTATTACTATAAGAATTAACAATCGCTGTAAGCATTAAACACGTAATCAGGGTGATGTGTGTAAGAAGTCACTTTTTACGTATTAAAATTCTTATGTGTAACTCTTGATAAAACTTATTTAACATTTCTTTGAGGTTTTTGCTTAGTGGGAAGTCAATATTTTAATAAGTTTACTTATCATTTTCATTTTTCTTTAAACATGCAACAGAAACTGATTAAAAAAGTGGAACACATTTTATTTTTATTTTAAGTTGGAAGGATATATCACAATGGATATGATCGATTATGGCCGGACGAGCCGGTCTATCAAATAAAGGATTGTTCGACGTTACATTAATCATACGTGAATATGGTCAGGCACTATCCTTATTACTGTTTCCTTAATGAAACATCACATATACGCGAAGTTAGGGGGAGGGCTTAATCTCCCCAGAAATTAAATTAGCCCCCCCCAATATTCGTAAATAACTCACACACATTTCAGAACCGAAATTAAAACACAGTCCACCCGGGGCTTTAGCCCCCCCAGATTTGATGACCAAACTTCGCTAAGCAAGGAGACTAGTCTGAGACACAGTGGTGATTGCATGTAAAAATTGCATTGCATAAAGTAGAAATCCAAAAATTGTTTCTAACATGTATTTCATTAAAAACCTGAAACTGGTATTTACTATTTACCATTTAGGAGTAGATTATGTGAATACCCCGTACATTGTATGCAAATTAAAACATAATTGTGATATAATTGTAGAGATTAAACTAATTTCTCATAACAACGACAGTAATTATGATTAAATTAAAATAAATGCATCTTTTGGTTCAAAGCTGCAGCTAAAAATAATAATTTTAATTTCAATTCAACACCCTATAATTTGGCAACGATGTGGCGTTTATATATGGCTCAATCACTAATATAATAAATGTATCGTTCTATTTACAACAAGGCAAAGGTAAAGTCAAACTGTTACACAATTTTTAGAATTTAGTTACTGTTAATATCCATTTCCAACGTTTGATTGTTCATGTGAATGTGAATCAGGCTATTAATATCTTGAGACAAGTTAAATTAAAATATTTTAGAGCAAGTATTCAATTTAACAATTTGCCCTATATGCATCCTTATACATAATATATATGTTAATATTATTGCTTATTTTAAAACAACACATCTTTTTTCTTAAACGTCTAACCTACCAATAGTGTCATCTAATCACTTGTAAAAATCACATTTAAAAATTCCGATATCTACCTATTTAAACTGCGGTCGAAGTTTATAATCTGAAGTTTAAATAACTGTTGATCTCATGATGGCGTCGTACAGTTCATAACCCGGTGTCGGGTATGGTTTCTCTGACCAGATCGGCCCGAAATATTTCGCTGAATATTCGTGTATAAAACGCTCTAGGTTCCCGAATTCATTTCGTTCAGAAGTTTCGCCTCCGTGGTTTGTCTGCCGATTTAAAAATTCGTTGCGATAAATTTCAGTCGTGTTTTTTCAGTCTGTAAACTTGACGTAGGTGCTTCTTGCATCCCAAAATTGAAAATGGATGAAATGGATTTTTTTATTGCTATGGTTTTAGAAGAAGAACATGATGATGATGATGAGTCTGCGTTACTAGCAGTATGCACCGAAAATAACACAGTTTTGAAAATGTTTAACAACAGGGCCAAAGAAGGAGTTTATGAGTTGTTAGTGCTAAAGCATCTTTCGGACAACGACACAAAGTTCAAAGAATTTTTCCGTTTAACTCCACAACTGTTCCATAGTGTACTAAATCATATAAAGGACGAAATCAGTCCGCAACCTACAAATAAACATCCGGCTCCAATTTCTCCCGAGGAAAAGTTATGTCTCACATTAAGGTAAGTTAAAAAAATATATTTTGATAGATGCATAACCCTCATTTCAAAATCAGGAATATCTAAGAAAGTAATATTTGATTCATTTTAATAAAAAAAGTAATAAAACTGGTAAACTCTTAACAAACTTACTTAAGGCAACATATTTAACGGATTGTAGGAGGTTAAGTAGTTCTTTATTGTAGAATCTGATGGCCCCATTGGTTCCTGATCAGTAGAATTGTTGTAAGAAGTTTTGTGATGTCCATATTCCGTTGGTCCTGGCTTGTTGTTGTAAGAAGCGTGGGGATATCGATATTCTATTTGTTCTGGCTTGTTGTAAGAAGGGCCGGAATGTCCATATTCTGCTTGTCCTATGGCATGAAAAGAAGAAGTATCCTCAGAGTGTGATATCGAAAGGGATGGGCTTGGCGTTGGTAACAGCGCCGGCAAAGGGGAAGGATTTAATGGATATTTCTCTTCAATATTTTTCTCCTCAATGTCAACCATTTATCTTCATTTTTAAGGTTATGTCATCTGTTAGAATACCTACTTAGTTTAACTACAAATAAATAATATATTATTAGCTTGTACAAACTTACCTGTTCTGTTATATCCGATTTCTCCAAGTTCCTTTGCAATTTGTGTCCAAATATTGTCTTTCATTTTCATGTCCTTGTAACTTTTTAATTTCTTTGCAAATAACGAAGGATTTTCTTTCACTTTTTCAATTAATATTTCATCCTCTAGCGCAGAAAAGTCTAATTTGTGGTATTTACCGGACATATTTAATTATATCTACGTTAAATTTTAAAGTATTTTTCCATAAAAAATAAATGACCGATCATCTATACAAAATCAACAAGTCGGCGAATTGTGCCGTTTTAAAACGTTCAAATCAAAACTAGTTTGATTCAGACGAACTACTGTCCGCACACTTTCCCGAAATTTCGTTCCGATCTTTAATACAAACCGCTACTATATACTACACATATATTGGGTTTTACCGGAAACGCCAAAGAACTTTTCGTGCTATATCACCGAAAAAATTCGGGCCAATCTGGGTCAGAGAAACCAGGCCTTTACACTTCAGATGATAATCAGTTGGCATCTTGGAAACTAAAAATTTGTGTTAACCAAGCAGAGAAATACGATACGAGTGTTTGCCAGATGTTTCATTGTCGGAGTTTCCAAATTAATATACTTATAAGTTTCGACTAATTAGAGTAGATTAATTGTTAATCCCCCTTTTCCCAGGGATTACTGTACCAGCGGCTTAAGCTGGATTCATAGTACACAAAACATAAAGTATAGGGAAATACATATAACCATTCATAGACACTGTAATATATCCGTATGCACTATGCCGTAAAGAAATTGTTCATTTTTATTTCTTACGTTTATCGTTACGGAATCGGTTAAAATCGTGCATAATCGAATAAATTCGGATGTAATTTCGACACAGAACTTGATTATGGAAATGTGCTACCAGAGATTCTGTTTTCTGCTGTGATTTATTTTTACGTTTTTAACGTATATTTACTACATATATGTCTAATACTCATAAACACAATAAAAAACAGACCGAAATTGAATATTTAATATATATATTTAAGTTTTTGTTTAACTGGTAGTTCTTCACCTCGCGCTTGCGTACGAATTATGTTATATGTATTATAAATGCGCCTACTACAAATTAAGTCATACGGCCTACGGTTATCGCATATGGCTTAAGTTTTATGCACTCTGAATCCAGCTTTACACTTTACAGCTACACTCACACTACCCTCTCGCAGCAACTTTCAACTTCCTATTCATTTCATTCCCTCTTCAAGCCTCGAGCCAGTCTCCCTCTCTAGTGTTTGTTTCTCTGCACTGCACTGAGCACTCCAGAACCCATCGCCACTCACGACTTACCGCACTCGAACTCACAAATATATAAAATAAAACATAATTTAGTATGGCTGAAACAAAATCAATTTATTAACGGCAACAAAAAATTTGTTGAGTTGGAAGCAAAAAGATCAGGTTTGAATAGAAATAACACGAGATGTAATGCTGGAGCGATGTCATATGTAAACCAAAACTAATTTGATCTATATGTACAGGGTGTCTTACTTTTTAATAGAAGGACTTCAAGTCTTTAGAGGACCTAATGTTGAGACTAAAGGAGAGAACGCACTATGACGTCGCGGTCTAGGTGCATCGTGGACCTCTCTGTGCTGAGCTGATCACGGAATTTTACAAAATCAGTCGCATATATCGTTCTCTATGCGCTGTCGACTTATTCTACTGTACTATTTAGTGCCAAAATATTTTCTGTGAAAGATGTATTTTTATTACAGTCGCGTTAAAAACAATCGTTTGTTGTAATTTAGTGCAATATACTCGTATAGTGCAAACATTTAATGTAATATATAGTTTTATTATTCTCCGCTGCAGTTTCTTAAATATTTGATGATAATATAATAAATTATTCATTTGTTCGTATGACTTAAGTCGTCTGAATAGGTAGATTCGGCAATTTTTGTATTTTATTGAAATCAACTGAATATGCAATAAAAAATAGTCTTGCCAAATTTAAGACCCAAAAATTTAAAAATAAGGCAGTTTTGAGCACTTGAAAATCTCCAACTGATGCGAGGCTACGAAACGTATTTGTATGCGTGACGTCAGTTACCTACCCCGCGTCGCCAGACGTGACATACCGGTGTGAAAACAGAAGCCAGAGACAGCAGCCTGAACACACGAAGATGCCCGAGGAGTCAGTAGCGTACGTTGCATTCAGCTGTGCTACAGCTAACAGCGTGACGCGTGAAATCAGAGACCACAGTGAAGTAAAAATTAGCTTTACAAACAAAGTTTTGTTTATTTTGCGATACATTTCAAACCGCAATGGAAATATTTATACATAAATAACATTAAGGATAACATAAATGTACCCTTATTGCTCAATAACAATTTTAAAAACCTGTTTTCTAAGGATTAATGAAGAATATTTTTTTGCTGTAACGCTACACCACTAAAGCAGACAGATTAAAAATAAGATTACAAAAAAAACCGGGTCTGCGTCGGACCAGACGGTGGAAGTTATACTTCTTTAAAAAAAAAAACTTCCTTTCAAAGCCTGAACGTACAAAAAAAAATATATTATTATTATTATTATATATTAATATATTAAAAGTTCTTAAAAATTTGTTCTTCCAAATTTGTTCTTCCTTTTGAGCGTGACGCGGTTTCTCGACCAATATCCCATCCCAATGTGTTTAACGGGCGCAAAGAAGTTCAATATTTCCGAAGAGTTTGATCAAGTACCCAATAAAAATGAAAAAGCCGCCACTGCTTGCTAAAACAATGATAGACTTCGCTGAACGCCATCCACATGCCGCGAGTTACTAATAAATGCAAGGTATATGAAACAGTAGAGTCTTTACGCACTATTTACGGATATATTACTCCTTCAGACAAAAACAATAAGAGCTTTTGAGACAAATGATCTTCACAGTACTAAAGACAATAGTTCGACTTATCGTCAGTAAAAATTTGTAATTCCTTTATATATTAACAAAAAAATTACGGCGAGTTAAAGAGGTATCAATTTTGTAGGCAGAAAACCATAATTTTTTCAACATTTTCATTAATAACTAAAAAATGGGATAACGAATCTAACTGAAATTCTAGTACACAATAGAGTAATAGTGAGACTATATACAGTCCAAGTTTCCCTCGTTTGTTTTCCAAACTCAGGGGTCTATTTCATTTATTTCGATAGTATAAGAGAACGAGACTAGCATGTTCCGCGGTGCGCCTAGACCGCGATTGCGTACTAAATTTCCTCCTCAAATGTTCCTATAAATATGGGATATATAGATATAGAGCGCTGAATTTTATTTTTTATTTATTTTTTAACGAAAAAACCGTTAACAAAAAAATTGTCATGTTGCTGCGAAGGACTTCTCGCAGATTAATTCCAGTGGTGGAGATAGAGGGGCATCTATCAATCTTCTTGTAAAAAATGGTATAACCAATTGAAATTTTGCAAATATTTTCGAAAAATATGAAAGATCATTCAATTTTAGACAAAAAAGCCCCTTGTGTTCGAAATCGATAGGACGTGGCGTTCTCAAGAACAATAATTGTTTATAATTAATTAAATAGAAATAAATAAAGACATAAATAACGAGAATCTATTCGGTCTTTTGTCACATGACGATTTTTTCAATGGTTTTTTCCTTAAAAAATAAATAAGTACTTAAACAAAAAATAAAATACTATGCCTTGTATCTTAAAAAGAAGTGTTTTAGGACTCATTTAGTTTAGAACATATCAAAATGAAACCTCTAAAGACTTAAATTCCTTCTATATAAAAGTAAGACACCATGTATAATCTAATCTAATAGTATTCAGTAAGTACCTACCAATATTTAATTTAAATTACTAATATCTGAAAATATTTGATTTTGTGGCATAACTGATTCAGTATTCAAAACGCACAACAAAATTCTATCAAATAGTATAATTGCGATACATTATTCAAAATGCAGCATTTTATGAAATGTTTAATATGTATTTGATGATTAAATATATTCAGTAATAAATTTTTTTAATTTTACTAATACTTTGTAGATAAATAAACAGTTTTTCATAATTTTAGAAATTATAAATTAACCATAAAAGTAAAATATTGAAAACAGAAAAAATAATAATTGAAATATATTTAAAAATAATTGCCATGTAATTATTCTTACAATTTTCGAAGAAAAATTCTGAAGGAGCATATAATTGTTTATAAAATTTACTTAATTGAAAAATATGGTTATATTATTATGTTTTAAACTAGCACGTTTTCATTGAAAAGCTAAATAAAAACAAATTACGTAAAATGATTTCTTAGGTATATTTTCGCACGGGAGAAGGCTTTCAGTAGTTTCAGCAGATACTATGCAAGCGTAAAATATTTGCTAATATCAACAAAATTAAAATATCCAGAACCCCACCCGAACGATTTAATACGTCAGAAAAAAATAGTCGGTGCCTCGGCATAGTGAAGATATTTGCTTTAACCAACAGCATATCGTTTTGCATACATCTACCAGTTTAGTTGGTGGTTCTGAAAAAGACAAGTAAGTGTTAAATATATTTCAAATTTAGTTGTAAACATAAAATATAAAATTTTTATTTTCCAAAAATACTTAAAATGCATGCTGAAATGAAATGAGCTATAAATATAACAAATCGATTCAAATACAAATTTAAAATTACATTCAGAGCTCCTGTTTTCGAAATTATGTGTATTTAAATAGAAGTATGCACGATTTAAAAATAAATCACCTGCTATTCACTCAATATAGGAACTTCTAACTTCTGAAAAATACGTATAAATTTAGAACTTATTCACATATCCATTTTCGTTTATTAAAAATGTTTAAATTATTAAACATTACTTAAGTACTTTAATTTTGTTCTATTTAAAATTACTCCTTCCCCACGCAAAAGATATATTTTAAACGTGCAAACTCAGTTTATTTACCAGGAAATATCGTTCTATTTATTTTGAGATTTCCTTAAATTTCACATTTATTTTACCTCGCTAAATACCTATGTACTAGTGACATCAACTAAAATTGAACTAAATGTTTTTAAATACCTACACGCATATTCATATTTTTATTTAAATTATTTCTCATACTATAAAATTTAATGTCATTTTGAATAGGTAATATAATTTCATCAAATTACTTTTGCAGCAAATCACACTATCAGTAAGAAAACTACGAAAAATGTGATTCGCTGCATTTTATCAATTTTTAAAGCAAAATATTGTTTTCATTTTGTTGTCTTATATGACAGCGGAAAGCGGAACTATAACTCTCTTATTTTTATTTCTAATTAAAAAAAGTAATACAACTAATTCTAATTTAACTTAATTTTAGTTTGGTTAGGCTAGTTTGTTGTAGTTACTATTTTAAAGTCTGATTTCTAGTTAACTACAAAATTTAAAAAAATATTGAGAGTAATTTGATTTTTAATCAATTAAAAGAAGTTTTTATACTAAGTAGTAATTTAAGTTAGTTACAAAGAATTAAGAAAATAAAAAAAATCCATATTATCGATAATCAACAACTGCTGAAATAAGTCGTTTCAAATTGAATAAGTAGTAAGAAAATTATTACATGACTACAAAATTTGTTACCAAGATGCAATCTTTATCCGTTAAATACTTTTATAAATATTTATCTAGACGTTGTTATTTGAAAGAATGAAATGAATGAATAAATTAATATATTTTTTCTACGTTCATGCAAAAAATAATACTTTATTGAACTATATTTATTGGAAAAAGTGGTTCTTTATTGCTCTAGAGCAATAAATATTTTATTGCACTCAAATGAGTGCAATAAAATGTTTATTGCACTCATCTGTCATTCTACTGCAGCGTTTTGTCATCATGACAAACATAAACCTTCAAATCGACGTCACATTTTTCTAGACTTAGTGTCATCTAAATAACATTTTTTGGTTTTTGCATGAACATAGAAAAAATATTGTATGCAACTCGTACAAAAAGTCACTCAAATGAGTGCAATAAAATGTTTATTGCACTCATCTGTCATTCTACTGCAGCGTTTTGTCATCCTGACAAACATAAACCTTCAAATCGACGTCACATTTTTCTAGACTTAGTGTCATCTAAATAACATTTTTTGGTTTTTGCATGAACGTAGAAAAAATATTGTATGCAACTCATACAAAAAGTGCTTATTGCACTCGACGTGTTGTCCTCCGACAACCTCACGCTTACCTACTTTTTGCACTTGTTGCATAAATAACTACTAACACAAAATCGAATAAACCTATAATATGCTTTCTTCGATCACGTTAAATTTGAACAGTAACTGAACTGAACTTCGGGGTTTATAGTGTTTATACCTAATTAATCTTCTTTTAATGCTGTGAAGTGTTACTTTTTATGCAAGTATACGAAAACTAATTTCATAAACAAACAGTAACTGTAATCGTTAAACCAACGAGAAATATTAATTTCTGTCATTCTTCTATTAATTGCTTTTTGTCATTGTCTGAAAGTCTGTTAAATGTTTGCTAGATTATAAAGAAATAGATATATACTATATAGGTACAAAGTGTTGCATAAATCACTGTCATAGTTTCAGGAATTATTAGGTTTGTTTTTGCAGCAGTTGGAAACGGTTTAAACTGTTAGAAATATTCGACCAGTTAAGTTGAGAACGCGTTACCATTGAATTTAACGCAAGAAATAGTTGGATGGACATTTCTGATAGTTTCAAACCGTTTCCAACTGCTGCAAAATTAAACCTAATATCGGCAAGGGCATCGGATTGAATCAGAAATACATGACGTCAGATAGAGATGTTGACATAGTCTTCGATCAGAAAGAAACGTTGGTGGTTTATACTTAAATTAAATGTTCGAAATGTACATTAATAAACCACGTAATTTAGAAGAACTTCAAAATCGCATTCGGGACGAAATACGCAGAGATACCCCAGAAATCATTCATAATGTGCAAGAAGAATTTCTTCACAGACTTGCGCATTGTCAAGAAGTTGGTGGATGGCAATTTTCTTTGGTTTTTCTGTTATAGGTCTAAAGTTGTTAAAAATAAAACTTATTTAATTGTAACCTTTTTATTGATCGCGAAAATTTATTTGGACTATTATGACGTATTATTTCTCAAAACTTTAGTAAATATCATATAGGTACTGGGTGGTAGTTTTCTTTGGTCATCATCCCTATTTAGCGGTCAAAGCTTTTACAGTGGCCGTATTTTTTAAAACGCGCAGCAACAAATTTTCAAAAAATTGTCTCTTGAGAAAATCGCCTACAGATGACCATTCTTGAGAAACATGGCACTATTTGTAGGTCTGCGTATGTTTCGGTCTGCGAGTGTCACGGATTTAAAACTTCAAGTTGAGTAGGTAGTGAAAACAAAATGTTATTTGCTATTACTATCAGGTTAATGTCATTCTCTACTTTTGTTTTAATATTAATTTATTTTGCTTGTTTTTTAAATCTAGTTCTACTAGATTATTTAGGAAGCAAGTTTTTTTTACTAATATCGTTTATTAAATATGGAGACAACAATGACATTAACCTGATAGCAACAGCAAATATTTTGTCTTCATAGCCTACTAAACTAAAAGTTTCAAATCCGTAACACTCGTTATGACGCAAAGCGAAACATACAGACCTACAAATAATGCTATTTTATCAAGAATGGTTACCTGTAGGCGATTTTATATCTTTTTAGAATAATGCGACCTTCCAATGTGGCTGCCCGTTTAAAAAAAACTGACCACTGTTAAGTTTTGACCGTTAAAACTACCACCCAATTTATCAATTTGACTAAAGTTTTAAGAGATAATAATAGTCTAATAATAGTAGAGCATAATAGTCTAAATAAATGTTTCAAATTTCAACGCGATTGGTAAAGAGATTATGAAGTTAATTAAATTACCTTTATTTTTGAAACTTATAAGACCTACGTAACTTAAGAACCAAAAAACGTTATTTAGCTTTTATTTCGTAGATCGTGTTTATATATTATAGTAAATATTCAGCCAATCATTGTCGGTGAAGTTTGCGGGTACTCTGTATACATAATTGCTTGTTTAGATAAAAAGTAAAAGAAATTAAATTTAGTTTGTTACATAAATTGATTTGGATAAAAATATCATTTTGATATAAAAATAAAGAACTGTTATATTATAAATTGTCTGTGTACCTAAATTTCATGTATTATTTTTAGTAATCATGCTAAGATTCTATAAAAATATATATTTGGAATGCTTCCAAACTATAACGGTTATATCAGCGAATTACATATAATTTTTATATTATGAAAGCTTTTAAGTATAAATTATATATATTATTTATAAAATTAACTATTACTTACAGATTTTTTGAAATATATTCGGAATAGTATTTGACACAATAACAATTCAGGGTCAAATTTTGCGAGACTTTTACTATGAACGAACGCAAAAATGTGTTTACAAGCTAAATTTAACTTTTCATCTATATATCTAAACATTTTACTTGTCTTTCTTATGTAGAAAATTACTATACGTATGTGTAGCTAGAAAATTATAAATTTAGTACCTAAATGAAAAAACATGTAGGGGCAGTGTTGCCGCGTTCAGTTTCTGAAATGTACTGAGCAGAAGCAATAAAATGTACTAGATTGTACTAAAATTTACGATAAAGTGAAATATTGCCGTTTCTCATAGCGTAGACCTATTTTTTTGCGCTGATGATATTAAACTATTATGTTTTGCAAAGTATTTTTATTTTTTTATCATAAAATATACATGAAACAAAAATATAAATATAAATAAACATAAACTATTATTTTTTAAAATATAAATGATATATGTTATATTTCATAATATACCAAAAAATCAAACAGAAAACTATTATTTTTCTAATATTCTTATTATATAGCATAAAATATATACGAAAAAAACAAATACTAGGCTTGTTTTTGCAGCAGTTGAAAACGGTTTGGAAACTGTCAGAAATATTCGACCAGTTAAGTAGAGGCCGCGTTACCATCGAATTTGACGCAATAAATAGTTGGACGGACCTTTCTGATAGTTTCAAACCGTTTCCAACTGCTGCTAAAACAAACCTAATATTTATATTCTACTCGGCCACTTCTAAGAATCATCGACCGATTTGTATGACTTTGGTCTTATTTAAAAATGTACTAGAATTAGGCCTATTTATGATGAAATGTACTTTTGTACTTTCCTGTCGAAAATGTACTAGAAATAGTACAAATGTACTAAAACGGCAACACTGTGTAGGGGTAGTCTGATCTTTAAATTCCTACGGATTTTATCCAGCATGCCTTGTTATGCATCTAATTATTGATTTTGTATTTTATCTACTATTAATTTATATATTAATTATTCAACTGCTTTTTGAGCAATTAAGAGTATCAATAAACAAATAGCGTGAGTTTTTATAGTGAGTTATTATAACTCACGCTGGGCTTCTACAATGATAATTCGGTATGTAAATAGTGTACGCAGTAAATTCTTGGAAATTTTTACGCTGATAAATACGTTCCATTGGTGTAAAATGGAAAGAATTTTTAACAAGTGGAAAGGAATGAATAATTAAAAGATTTTAGAATTATTATATTGCCAACGCCTGTCAGAAGGCGAAACTGTCAATTATTATCATTTGATAGTTTAACAAAATAATGTTGACCTTTTCAAATCAATTTCTAATTAATAGTCCCAAAAAAGATGTTATAGTCGTAGATAATGTATAGTATTCAACTTGCGGTAATGGTCATAACTCACTTGATGAATTAACTTCATCTGCGTGAGTTATGACCTGCATTACCGCCCGTTAAATAATATACTATTATATAGGCAATAATAGGTAGCAGAAAGTATAAACTATATACGAGTACTTTGTGATAGGTAGGTATATAGGAATATGAAGCCTTCATAGACGCGAAAGTCGCAGTTTTTTATTTAAATTATTAATGGCGTTGAAGTCTCAATTTTTAGCAAATTTTGCAAAGCAGGAATATTATCGTTATTTTCATCATAATGTGGAGTAGTAAGTTTAACTTAAGCTTCTGACAATCTGCCATGACAGTCAATGACAGTTTTATGATGGAAATGATAGAAACCGTTGCAGAATCGCAGCGGCCGTGCTTCAAAGGCGACGTGATTTAGCAGACGATGGTTAAAATTTTACGGTCACTAAATAATTTGCGGAAATTTCGCGTCTATGAGAATAAGGCTTAAGTCATAAGTATACTTATTCTCATTTTTCCAAAATATTGTCTTATATTCATTTTCTGATTCAGCATTAAATTGGCAAAAACTGAAAAAAAAAAATAAACAAAGGATATACGAATCCCATCCGACAAATTATTCAAATCAAATCAAAAAGTCTTTATTTGGCGAGGCTCAGCCTCTGGCTGCTTAGGCCCAACCACCAACGAATACATTTTTTTAAACAAGATAGATACTAAAAATGATTACAATACTAATTAGCAATATTAAACAGAATGAAGTATAAGAAACAACAACTAAAAGTTATTTTGGTAAGCTAACTTAAACGAGCTGTTACTTACAATTAATTTTAATTGCTTTGGTAATATACAGTATGCGCCAAAAGTATGGAATAAATTCAATAAAAACCAAATCATTATTTTTTGGGAAAAACCCTCGAACAGGTCGATTTTTAATTTAAAAAATACATATTTTAGCGTAAAATGCGATTTTCAAATGTCATTTGTTTTCGAGTAATGACGTCATCGATTTTTTTTTAAATGGCAACACCATATTTTTTTCTTTGATTCTGAAAGATCGTTTAATTCTCTATCAGACAGTACTAAAATTTTGCTCTCTACATAGGAAAGTTTTCGAGTAAATGACGATTGAATGTTAGAAAACGTAAATTTTATCCATAAAAAATTAACAATTCTGAGGTATGTAAAATAAAATAAAATTGATTAAATTTTATACTTAAATTAAATGTTCGAATTGCCATCCACCAACTTCTTGACAATGTGCAAGTTTGTGAAGAAATTCTTCTTGCACATTATGAATGATATCTGGGGTAACTCTGCGTATTTCGTCCCGAATGCGATTTTGAAGTTCTTCTAAATTCCGTGGTTTATTAATGTACACTTTTGACTTCAAGTATCCCCATAAAAAATAGTCAAGAGGTGTAAGATCTGGCGATCTTGCAGGCTATTCTATCGGTCCGCGTCTGCCGATCCACCTCTCAGGAAAACAGTTGTCCAAAAAATCTCGTACAGGGCGCGCATAGTGCGGAGGTGCACCGTCTTGCTGAAACCATATGGTATCGTCAGGAATGTCAGGGTCATTATCGTTAGGAAAAATTACTGCAAGGGCTAGAACAAGGTCATTTTCTAGAAACTCTAAATATCTTTGTCCTGTAAGGGTTCCTTCAAAGAAGAGAGGCCTTACTATTCTGTCGTCAACTATTCCAGCCCACACATTTAATTTCTGAGGGTGTTGGGTATGTGCCTCTGCCATCCAATGAGGATTTTTCCGACTCCAAGATCTGCAAGTTTGACGGTTTACTGTACCATTCAGACAAAATGTGGCCTCATCTGAAAAAAGTATTTGCCGGTGTAAATTTATATTTCCTTGACATAAATCCATTAGAATTTCGCAAAAGTGTAAGCGGCGATCGGGATCATCTTCATTGAGTTCCTGCACAAGTTGAATTTTGTAGGGATGATATTTTTCCTTCTTCAAGATACGTAGCACTGTGCTCTGACTAGTGTCATTGTTTAATGCAACCAATCGTGAAGAATTATGAGGATTATCCACCATACTTATCAAAATGTTCTGTTTCTGATTTTCATTAATGCTTGGACGTCCAGGTTTTGGAATATTTACAACATTGCCAGTTTCTCTAAATTTAGACTACCTTACTGGCTGTTGATTGTCTGATAGGGCGATCTGGATATTTTTCATTAAATAAATCGCAAACTTTCTGCTGAGTTCTAGTCATATTCCCGCATCCGATAAGAATTAAAATTTCTATTCTTTGAGTAACAGTTAAATGTGCCATAATACTTTAAATTGAATAATAATTTCTATGTCGCTTATAATACTTATTAGAAAGTCGGTGTGACAATGACACTTTGCAAAGATTCTCACCTACGTGATCCATAAAAGAACTATGGAATTCGAAAAACTAAACTTGATAACTTTTTTGCTTTATTTTAATTGATTTACGTTTTCTAACATTCAATCGTCATTTACTCGAAAACTTTTCTATGTAAGAGGGCAAAATTTTAGTACTGTCTGATACAGAATTAAACGATCTTTCAGAATCAAGGAAAAAAAATATGGTGTTGCCATTTAAAAAAATCGATGACGTCATTACTCGAAAACAAATTACATTTGAAAATCGCATTTTACGCTAAAATATGTATTTTTTAAATTAAAAATCGACCTGTTCGAGGATTTTTCCCAAAAATAATTGTTTCGTTTTATTGAATTTATTCCATACTTTTGGCGCATACTGTATTATAAAAAATGTGCAGCTACATAAGAATACAAGGATTTAAAGAATGAGGATGAGTACAGAGGTATATGTAGTAAACGTTTATTTCTCAAATTTTTATCGTGAACATTATTACAGAATATTAACTTTGAATTGAGATAGGCGGAATTTTGTATTTATGATCTTATGTATTAAATTGATATAATAAATATTTCTACGCACTTCCATTTTGAACCATCCATTTATAAAAAAATAAAGAGTGATGTGATCTCCCCTCTTGACTTTTTCTGAATATCTCATATATGAATTTTGTAGAACTTGTATTTTATAAGAGTCAGAAACTGACAAACACGGCCCATAAACAATAGCGCATGCAATAATCAAACAAAGATAGAATCTGTTAATTTCAGTTTAACATTAGTTGTTAAAACATTTTTAAAATTGTATATTTTGCGAAAATATGCAGCTTTTATAACATTATTTACATGACATGTTAAAGTTAGGTAAATTATCAAACGTTAAGCCAAGATTTTTAAAAGTACTTTTGAATTCTATGAGAGACCCAGATAAATTTAAATTATTATCAGATGTAATTTTCACACATTGTTGAGGAGTTCCAAATAAAATAGCAGTAGTCTTTGTTGGATTTAGTTTTAAAGCATTCTTCTTGGACCAATTGTATAATATTTATAAATCTAAATTTATCTTATTGAAATAAAAATTATGTTCACCTGGTTTAAAGGATACCTACATACATTTGAGCATTGTCCGCGTAGCAATGCATTTTTGATTGAATATGCAAATGAACATCAGCTGCGTATAATACAAATAACAGGGGACCTAAGATGGACCCTTGAGGTACACCACTTTTAATTTTTACTTTATTAGAGAATACATATTGGCCTTCTTTCTTTATTTTAACTACCTGCTTACGATCAAATAATTAATTTTTGAACCATAATAACGAATCGTTAGAGACCCCATAATAATTTAATTTTCCTAAAAGTAAGTTGTGATCAAGACAATCAAAAGCTTCCGAATAGTCCAACATAACAGTTACCGTAACTATTTGGTTATCAATAGCACGTAAAATATCATCAGTTATATCCAACAAACATGTGGATGTGCTATAACCAGAACGAAAACCAGACTGTCCTAGCGGAAGAATATTATATTTGTTAAGATAATTTTTAAATTAAAAATAAACAACTTTCTGAAATTTTCGAAACTGTTGATAAATTATCAGATTTCTTCGGTACTGGGGAAACAACAGCGTACTTTCAATCAACAGCAAGTACAGTGTCATGTAGAAATATTTTTAAGGATTTTAAAATTTTAACATTGTGTTGCTTGTTGATTTATGAATTATCGATATACGTTTACATGAATAAGAGCAAATTTTTAGGAACAGAGATATTCATCACATTGACACGAGACAAAATAGCAAATATCGTATACCATTTTATAAGTATAAAATATCATTAAATTCACCTGCATGCCTTGGTCTTAAGATATTTAACCACTTGGATATTCATATTCAATGCGCAAATAATGTGAGATTTTTTAAAGCTATTTTAAAAAAGTATTTAATATACAATTGTTTTTATTCACTAGATGATGATTTTATGTTTTAGTTTTTAAGTTATTTCGACAATTCCTATACAAAATGTATTTTGTCTTAAAGGAAATAAAGATAATTCTATTCTATTCAACTGGAACACATCCTTCTAATAAAGAAGTGTTTATAATATGTGTCAAAGCATTGTCACAAAAAGGAAGACACATTTTTAACATATCGGCCGATATGCCATCTACACCTTTAGCATCAGATTGTAAATTATTTACTATTGTAATAATATCTTCATTACTGACCATTTAGAATTGTTAAATTCATTTATTAAATTGTCATCAGGCTTAGGAAAAGTTATTGATGTAATAAAGTGATTATTTATTAATTCGGGGTTCAAAAGATCATCAGGAATATATGTATTTGTATTTTTAGCATAAATATTTAGTTTTTTTCTTGTGATAGAGACAGGGATCAACAAAATATAAAAGCTTATCGAATTTTATTTCCATTTATTCTAAGGTAGTTTTTAAAATCATCGGTATTATTTTCTTTTCAATTCTTTTAGACATTTCATATCACTATATCGTTTCTTATCTTGTAACCATTTCATTTGTCAAACTATGCGTTTTCTATTACAAGCAATGTGTCACCTTTTTCTATTTTTAATAATTATTAAATTATTAACCACTAGTGCAATACCGAAAAGTGACCACAAAGTGATTCAGAACTCTTGCAAATACAATTTTGTAAAAATAAAATCAAAAAGAGCAGGTCAAAAACGATTTAAAATTACACTTCCGCACGGCACTGGAAACTGGTCTAATGTAAAACCTCATATAGGGTGTATAATCGGCCACCGGACAAAAAATTGAAAGAAATTCCCAAGGAAAGAAATAAATTATATTTTACAATAATTTTTGCCGCTATTGTTAATAATTTCTACAAACTAACACAAATGTTTCTGCTTCTTGTCCGTTTTGAACTTGTAAGTTATTGGCAGCAGCCATGATACGTGTGCGTAAATAATCAATAGTGTCCACTTCAGTGCAATATACTTCAATTTTTAAATATCCCCACAAAAATAAGTCCAAATGATTTAAAGGCAGGAGATCGTGGCGGCCATGGTACCTGTCCTTCTCGTCCAATCCTCTGGTATTAATGCTTGGACACTCTGTACATGGTACGGATGTAATTGAGTCTCTTGTATGATACGCCACACCGCTGCCGTGGACGCCCTGGACACCCATCTCTCAGTGGCGTGCAATGCCAGTTACAATAGGGTAGGCAAACATTTAAATTACTTACTACTATGATGCACCAAAATATGCCCTCGTTCGGAAATGTGTTTCAGTATAATAGTCAATAATTGATTTGGACATTACACTTAAATCTAAGTATTTTTAAAACAAAAACAGTGGGTTCTTTCTTGTATAAGAAACCGAGTAACAAACACACTTAACACGCAGTCGAGCACGCAGTTTATTAGATTAATGATTATAAAATATTAAACACTATTATTTTTTATAAATCAGGTCAATACGGCGGTCATTTTTTAAAACTCATTTAACACATCATCATAAAAATTAGTATTTTGTTTCAGGTCTTGCATAAGTTCTTTTAAATTAAAATAACTGCCAAGTTGCTTAATCTCTCTTGTCCCTGAGTGTTTCGTAAGTAGGTATGAATTCGTTTCAAATCGGAAAAAGATCGTTCTGCCGAAGCGCTACTAGCTGCTATCCTCACAACAAGCTTGGCTAATGTAACAAGTTGCGGAAACACGTGGTTTTTTTTTCGCAAAATCTAATAATTTCATAGGCATTGAGACCGGCAAATTCTGATGAAGAATATAGACAAATCAACTCGTTTTTTAATCTGTCAAAATCAAATCGTTTGTTATATTTTGTCTTTAGCTCCGAAAATATTTCGTCAGGAAAATTATCTTTGAAATGCGATAAAAAATCTAGATCAAGAAGGCGATGCAGCTGGTTGATTTCATTATAACGATCAGAAATTTCCAATTTTGATATTGTCCAATATTTCTCGAAATATTCGCTTAAAATGTACTTTTACATCATTAATATTCCGCTTTCTTGTTAGCTCGCCGCAAATAGTTATAGTTCTTTCATAAATTTTGTCAGTTATTGTAAAAGTTATCAATAAAGTTTTTAAATTCTTCGATTTTTTTTAAACAATAGCCAATATCTACGATTTTTGATTTTATTATATTAAAAAGAATATCAGTTTGTATAAATATTGCATTAAAAATTGCTAAAAAATAATAATTAAACTCGAAGTCTTGCAAAGTAAATCATTGTGTTTCTCCGTCCCAATTCGCTTCATTTTCGTTATCGGTCGGGCCAGCTCGACTCAGATCGACTACGGCCAAGCAGTGCTTTAGCGTTCCATATGAATTTGTATTATCAGCTGAAAACTGCTTTACTTTCTTTTTAAATACGATGCTTATACACAGTATAGCCACAGCTTAAATAACAATCAGCTCACAGACTCGTATGAGCGGGAACGTCTCGCGCAGATGTTCGCGCATGCCGCCATTTTGGGATAAGTAGCGGCAGGGACGGGTGGTTGTAAAATATGCCCTTATAGCCATACCGTCAACGACAGCGTTATTGGCGCACGAATTTTATACTGTTATGTTATTTTATTTTTAAACAATTTCAAGTAAAACAAATTTATATTTAGTATGACACTTTCTAAATTGGGACAACTATTTTTAATCCGGTCCTGACGTGTATCCCGCGCGAGAGAGAGACAACAAGCTTCAAGGACAAATTTTCAGGTTTTAATACTTCAAAGGTACCGCCGTAGAGTCTGTGAGCTGATTGTTATTTAAGCTGTGGTATAGCAGTGCGCGCTGAGCGCGGCGCCATAGAGAAACTTAAAGGTGTATAATTTATTAATTATATTATTATGAGTTTTAAGAGGACTGAGACAGGATAGAGCATAGCAGATAGTCGATCTTTTTTTAACAGAAAAAGGTGGTATGTATTGGTAACTTTTCGAGGGTAGGCAATGCTTGTATGCTTCTATTGTATGCACGCCACTGCATCTCTTCCACGATTCGGTTGCAAATTTCCCGCGTCACGCCTGTGTTTGCCTACACTTGCACTCACTGCACACCGTTGTAAAAGTAGCTGCATTTGGCACATGTTTACCGGGAAATCGTTCTGCTAAAGCATTTTCACTTCACCATAAATTGAAACGATACCCATCAACTGCGAGTTGCTATACGTAAGCCATGTTTGATATTTGAAAAACTAATGTAAATTCTTGCATCACAAAAAGATCATATGATAAGTAATCTGATATTGAAATCGCCTGGCTAGAGACTACAGTAGCCCAGTGATGTAAAGGTTGAAACTACTAACTATAAATAGTTCTTCAAATTTATGTTCTGCTCAAAATGCAGTAACAAATATCATATTAGAATTAGTTACTCGCATTGTCAACAATGTCAAAGAGAATAATAATAAATAATAATGAAATCCAACATATGTTTAACAATTTAATTATGGAAGGGTTAAAATCTAACGAGTCCGTAAATTTGCAGCAGTAAATAAAAATATGAAATTGTGTACAAAGGTAGTTTAGAGTGTCTGTTACAAAACTGTAATAAAATAGATATCGCTTTGCTATCAGGGACATGGTTTAAACCTAATTGTTACGTAAATTTTCGGGATATAATAATATACAATAGAGAAGATGGAAGGGGGGAGGGGAGTAGCTATATCCATTATTTGACATTTATTTTTCAAAGTAATAATATCTGAAAATTCCCTTATTCCTTCTAAAGGAATCATTGTCAAGATAAATAATGATATTCCCTCTCTATATGTATAAAACCACAAATAAAAATAACATCTCAACCATGGATACATCCCTAGACTACGTCTAATAACGGAGATATTAATGCATATCCATATCATATTAACTGGGGCTGTAAATTTATTGATTCGTATGAAAAAAATTTGTTGTATTTTAGTATACTTAAATGATAGTTCATCAACCCTAGTAAATTATCGGGGTAAAAGAAATAGTTCAATAGACACAACACTATGTAGTCCTGAAATCAGATATTTCCTGTCATTGAAAGTAATGATAATAATGAATGACTCTCATGGATCTTCATCATCTTCCGATATTGATAGAATACCAACTTATAAGAGAAAGTAATATTATGACAAATAAATTCCATAAACATTGGAAAACTAACAAAGCTGATTGGAACTTGTATCAAAATCAAATAAAAACAAAAATCATGAGAGGTTATGGTAACATCCCCAAAATTAACCGCACACATAAAATTAATATATACTCGCGACAAGAATTCAGACGTCTTACGTCATACGAACAAATGAATAATTCATTATATTTTCATGAAAATATTTAAGAAACTACAACTGATAGTAATAAAATTATATACTTAACTAAAAGTTTGCATTATGTATTGCACTAAATTGCAAAAAACAGTTGTTTTTAACGCTAACAAATATCGAAAATTACGTTGACAATAAAAACAAATGTGTAACGTCAGCCGTCTGAATTCTTGACTCGAGTATACAAATAAACTGTTGTGTGATCAAAATTGGAACGAAAAAATCATAGACAGAAAAGAAGCATAGGAGGAGTATACAGATAATCCAAAATTAAATAATTTATTAAATTACAAAAGATTAGATGCACTGGCAAAAATACATTGAAAGATACTAAAAGGAGAAGATGGAAGGAATACTAAAGTATGGTCAAAATTAAACCAGTAAAAAAAAAAAAAAAAAAATAGAATGCCAATAAATAGTGAAGCCAATTGGATAGAATCTTTCCACTGCAAATTGTCTCCCCCGTGGGTAAATTACAATACAACAGAAGTATATGACCTATTCTAATTTGAACACTTCTCAATTGGATTCCAGTAGACATGCGTTAAAGATATTTACTTCATAGAACTAAACATAACACTAAAATAACATAACCATATATCTCCCGGGGAAGAAAATACGTATTCTATGCTCGCTCAATAGTAAATTAGAACCACTAGAAATATTTAATACTATATGGTTAACTAAAGCTATTCCACTGGACTGGTATGAATACATTATCATTCCTCAAAGGAAACCTGTGAAACCCTTACATGAAGCAGACTCCTACAGACCGATTGCTCTTACGTCATGGTACTGAAAATGTAGGAACGTATAATGAAAAATGCTTTAGAACATTGGTTACAAAAATCACTATCTACCTCAATTTAAATATAGACTCAGACGGGGACGCTCCACAAATGAGGCAATAGCAATATTAGTTAATGACATCCAGATATCCATTACGAATAACGAAACCTTAATGGCCGTATTCATAAATATCAAAGAAGCGTAAGACAATATTTCATCGTTAAAATTGAACAAGTTTTAGACATTCCACCAAGAATAATATTGGATCTCAGAAATTTGTATGTAAACAGAAACATTTACTTAAAAATTAATAACTCAATAACCTTCTCTTGGGTAACTTCACTTGGACTATCACAAAGCTTTATCCTCAGTATTCTTCTCTTTATAATATATACAATGGAATTTAAATACAATATTAGAGAGAAATCTAAAACTAATATAATTTGTCGACGACATTTGTGTATATTCTTATCAAAAGATTTATGTTAAATGAACTCAATTTGATTGGATCGAGAATAATATAGTCAGCATAATCAGAACAAATCTTCGGTATGCACCTTCTCAAGGAGAAGAACTATATTTCCATCAAATATTTATTTAGTACTATACGAGTAAGTATATCTTCCCCATAAAAATACACTAAAATATTGTCCAAATGTTCTCCAAGAGAAATGAGTGTATAAACAATCTCCACAACTTGACTATTCAGAACCTTTCGTCGTCCTATTGGTTACAAAAACAAAACAAAAATGGTTGGTTGGTAAACTCATACTAAAAGCTACTAGACAACTCATTTCATTGCTACATAATAAATGTAGATCCCAACTTCACTATTAACTATGACATGAGGATTCTTTACACGAAATAAAATGTCATTATCTTAATATAAACGGAAAATATGATGTCGGCTTAACCAATAACCAAGTATATATCCAGATGGATCTAAAAGAAACGATCAAACTAGATATGTTTCCAAAGTATCGGACGACCTGCGATATAATGGAAAAGGCCACCTTTTGACAATGTTGCTGGATAAAAAACACGTCATTGCGCTGGAGAAGATTGCGTGTAATTTATTACTTCATATACTAAAGGTGAAAATTAGGCATTTATATGTCTTAGCGTTACATATACAGTGTTACTTTTATCTGGGTACAAACATGTAAAAAACATTATTCTTCTAGATAATCCAATAAATATTGTTTTTAAATAACGTTGAAAACCTCTTTTTCTGATCCTACCTTGGCTTTTAAGATGGCGATCCAAGACCCGGTATGATTTTTTTATACCCCTGAATTGCAATAAAAACGTTTAGCGATTTTATTTAAAATCAGATAAGGTCATGTGAATCAGGACCCCTCAAAATCCCTAAGTATGAAATTTAAACAAAAACTATACAGAGCGTTTCCTTTTATACGATCTCAAAGTTTCGTTTGTATATAAATTCATAAAAAATTTATTCTTCGAGATAATTCAACAAATATTTTTTTATTTAAATTGCATCGAAAATCGCTTCTTCTGATCATACCACAGATTTTAAAATGGGGGTTCAAGGCCTGCTATGATTTTTTTATAACTCAGAATTTCAATAATAACGTTTAGCAATTTTTCTTTATTTAAAATCTGTGAAATATGTGAAATTTGAGCATATGCTTGCGGGACGACTTCCTCGAGTAATGGGGAAATTATTTGTCCAAATACGAATGCAGAAGAAAGAATGTACTATTTTAATCGAAATGGCGTTTGTCCTTTCGTGGAAAAATAAACCTAAAAACGATGTTTAAAAATTTAGTCTGGTCACGCCCCCACAAAACGGTCGCCGCCATAGTGTAGACCTATGACGTCAGACGCCGTTCGTACGTGTATACTTAAATACAACAGTGTGCTTTAGTTCATATCTGTATACGATTTTCATGTTTTCGGACAACGCAGTACATACGTTTAGATGAGTTAATTTGTCATTTGTGATAAAATAATATCATAATAATATATCTACCCCTCATTCTAATCACGAGGATTAGCCCAGAAGTCGAGGACTTGTATTATTTTAATCGAAATGGCGTTTGTCCTAGATAATTTCGTGGAAAAATAAATTTAAAAACGATGTTTAAAAATTTAGTCTGGCCACGCCCCCACATAACGGTCGCCGCCATAGTGTAGACCTGTGACGTAGTGTTATTGTGTTAAATAGACATGGTATTGAATAAAGTTGCAAAATAGACTCGTAAAATGGGCACAGAGAGTCAACCCATCGGGAAAATGGAAGAAGTATTGCATTATGCCATTATGTACGAATACATCATACAGCGTCTAATAAAAAATATTTCACCGTGCCAAAAATTGAAAAAAAAAATGCGGTGTAGGGCGATGAAGGGCGACGATAGGACGCATTGCAACATTGCTTGTGAAGACCAGGTTAATGTAAGTTTAATTAGAAATACAGACAGGTTTACGTTTATCGAAAAAAGTGTAATGTAATTTAGAGATTTAATTAAACTTCTCTATTCAGTTACCAGAATGTATATAGGGCGTTTAGAAAATCCATGGTAAAGTAAACTTACATGTTTTCTCATTTATTGTATTCCGATTCCAAATAACATGTTCTGTATTTGCTCCTACCATTCACGTGATCTAGAATGTTATTTGAGGCATTTATATAATATAATTAATGCTACCTGATTTCTCTATATTAAATTACTTGTTTATTCTGAAAATATAATAAACAAAAGTAGTAAATAAGGATTTTTAAAAAATGTAATATACTTACATGAAATCAGTGAAACTAGATGGCATAATTTTATCTGGTACTTACCCAACAGCATTGTCGCCGTATTTGTTACAAGCAGATCTATATTTTAAGCAAAGGAATAAGTTACATTTAACAATACCGTAAGTTTACCATATCACCACTAATAATTATCGCATTACCTACACAGTATTTACATTATGTATCTATGACCCACAAATGCAATAAAAACGCAAAAATACAAGACACAAATACCTGTTTACATCACCAACACCGTAACCTGCACTTGTATCCACGGAAACAAACCGAGCTGAACGGCGTGTAACGTCACACCAATTATATCGCGTTTTAGGTCGCATGAGTTTCTTTCCATTCTATGGCAATTTATTAATATTTTAGTTATTGTGTGATTATTGCCTCCAGATACATGTTTTGACATTTCAATATGTTTGAAAAATTGCCCTGTAATACATTTCAAACCAATATAAAATTCATGCAACTTCCCCATTTGCTTTTACGTTTTCACTGTCAGTTAAAAAATTGCGGGGAATATTATAGTATCATCATATATTTAAATATGCCCCGTTGCAGAAAAATAGAAGCTCCAATTGCTGCTGTTGGTATTATTATAAAGAGGAGAAAAAATAGACGTATGTGAAAATAAAGGGAAAAAATTGTAGGTAAAAAAATAGTTTCCGGTGTGAAACAATGGTAACATAAAAGTAATAATAGTATTTTGTTGTAAATAAATTGTCTGTAAATGCGCCTTACTTATAAGGAGTAGCTTTTACATATCGGTAGTTGGTGTTGTTTGGATATGCCAAAAATATTTTATAGAAGGTGATAATTTGGAACATTTTCAATACATTGCGATTACAATGTTAAATATTTATAATCGTAATCATCAATGAGAGTTTATAAGCACTTTTTTCAACATAAGTAACATTAACATAATATGACAGATATGTGATATGGTTTCATCTGTTCATCAACCAGCCTTTAGATATTATATACTAACTGCTCAACTTTTTAATGATAAATATGATTTATTAGAGTTTCTACGTGCCACATCAATACCACAGATAAATAAATAATTTTAAGAAATCTTCATTTTGTTTATGTATTGCGAAGACAAATTGTTGGGATATTGTATTGTATAATGTTTACATCAAAGTCCCATGATTAAAAAATCCATCTAGCCTATTAGTCCATTGAAAAGTTACATTTGTGGTTACATTTTTTAGAGGACGCAATTTTATTGTTTAGATGGGAGGGGTAAAAAGCTTAACTTGAAGTTTGTGGGTTCACAACCTTCGAGTTTAGCCGCCATCTTGGAAAAGGGGTGAAATTGTTTTAGCATTTATTAGGTACTACTATTGGTCATATAAAATTTTGTAAAAACATTTTTCATTGCAAATTGAATCCTCTACAATTTTAGTCCAGTAACTTTTTGTTGTAAAATCAAAAATAACAAAGATATTAAAGAAAAATAATCAAAATATTTGGACAAATCTTCTTTTGGACGCCATAATTTATTTATTTCTTATTTAAAAAAAAAAAATTATTATATACTTTTTTTATTATATTCATTAGTTTGGGTTTTACAGCGCTGTAAAGTGAACACTAATTTTCCCTACTGATAAGTATACATTTATATCAATGATATGGCATAGTTTTGAATTATTTT
This sequence comes from Monochamus saltuarius, assembly GCA_025584915.1. Lineage (NCBI taxonomy): Eukaryota > Metazoa > Arthropoda > Insecta > Coleoptera > Cerambycidae > Monochamus > Monochamus saltuarius. Next base: position 40,243,625 of record CM046723.1, read on the forward strand.
TATAATAATGTTTTTTTATTATAGACATTTCAATATTGTTATGCTCTGATTTCATTTTTTTTTAAATAAAAAATAAATCAGAATTTTGATTGTTTTTCTTAAATAACTTTGCTATTTTTGATTTTACAAGAAAAAGTTACTAGATTAAAATTGTAGAGGATTCAATTTGCAATAACAAATGTTTTTAAAAAAATTTTGTATGACCAATAGTTTACCTGATAAATGCTAAAGAGAATTAACTCCCTTTTTCCAAGATGGCGGCCGAAGTTGGAGGGTTGCGACCCCACAAACTTCAAGTTAAGCTTTTTTTTACCCCCTCCTCACATCTAAACAATAAAATTGCGTCCTCTAAAAAATGCAACCCCAAATGTAACGTTTCAATGGACTATAGGGAAAATTAGTATTCACTTCACAGCGCTGTAAAACCCAAACTAATGAATATAATAAAAAAAGTATATAATAAAAATTCTTCGCTGAAAACTACTCTATAAAAATGCTCTGATGTCATTTTTTCCTAAATAATAAAATAAATAAGTTATGGCGTCCAAAACAAAATTTGTAAAAAAATTTTGATGGTTTTTCTTTAATATCTTTGTTATTTTTGATTTTACAACAAAAAGTTGCTAGACTAAAATTGTAGAGGATTTCAATTTGCAATAAAAAATGTCTTTACAAAATTTTTGTATGACCAATAGTTTACCTAATAAATGCTAAAAACAATTTAACCATTTAACCCCCTTTTCCAAGATGGCGGCCAAAGCTGGAGGGTTGTGACCCCACAGACTTCAAGTTAAGCTATTTTTTGACCCCCCCTCACATCTAAACAATAAAATTGCGTCCTCTAAAAAATGCACGCTAAGGCCAAAATAATGTAACATTTCAATGGACTATATACATATTATATATAGATTTAAATTATACGTAGGTAACTTTTTCAAAAATATTTCAACTCATGTAAATGGGCATTCGTTTAAAGTAAAATTAATTAAATCTGAAGACACGCCGAACTGACTTTAGTTTTAACATATAGGAATAGACATAGCTTTCAACACTGCTACACTAGACTTAAATATAATAAGTAGAATGTGTTATGACATGTGCTTAAATATAGTGCAGTGACTAGCGTCCAAGAATGCTTGAAATTATATCTGTTATTTACCTTGCTAAGAGTAATATATTCTGTACAAAATTAATTAATTACGAATGACATTTAAAATTGTAAAAGCTTTCAAAAATTAGATTTGATTAAGGATTAGGTACATAAGGCACGTAAACAATGACAAACAATCGTCTTCGTCAGTATTGTAGGAGTAGGTTATTCACCGGGTACAAGTTGGCTGCTCTTATATGATCATTGTTGTTGTGTTAAATTGTGCCAACATAAGTTGTTTTTTACATCTAATTAATAACTGTAATTAAAGTATTTAATTCGATGACAGATTATGGAAGGCATTACGCATGACCCGGAAAGTCGAGAGATATAAACGAAACCGAATAAATATCTTGCGAGTTGAATGTTATAATTTTTCCTATGGCACAGATTTTGCACTTCATGTAAAATTTTGAGGAAGTTTAATGAATGAGCGAATATTTTTTTCTATGCTCCGAGTCCTTGTTGTATAAATATATTGATTAACTTGTAATAGTTAGTATTGCAATAACAAAATAAACAATAAACGTAAACAATAGAGCACCTTCTTATGTTCAATAGGTACATATTTTCTATCACTTCTTCTACTAAAGGTAAGTAAGATAACTTATTGCAGTAGGTAACTGACTTTAGTTTGTTGGTCAAGTCTATCCAAACTGTAGGTACATACTTTTGCAATAATAATGACACTCAAAACAGTTTTTGAAATTTTGGGGGTTCTGAATAGAAATTTCATTAAATGTCTATTGGTGAAACAACTAATAATTAAAGTTAAAAATTTAAAGAAGATTCCATTACAAATACGTCAGCAGTTCAACAGAAATGGCAAAATTCATTTTAATGGGTGTCATTATTATTGCAAACGATTGTATCTGCTTATCTTAAATTTTGTAGCAAGCAAAATATATATTTATATAATAATTAAAATACAAGTTTAAAGACGAAGCTGATAATTGAACCAATCTAAGTGCACATAGTAATGGCAAGAAAATCATTTAATAGTGAATATAGTCTCTTATTTGAAATAGAGGGCAATGTGCTGGTATTGCTAAATAACTGGTCATCCTAGGATGAAAGTCTAACAAGCCTAATATACCACCTGACAGTCAGTACCAATTATTGGGTGACAAAAACAGCTAATAATGTTACATAACATAAGTAGGTACATAAAGATAAAAAGCTCCAAAACACATTCCATAAGCATGGAATTCACACTCGGATATGCCCGGCGGGTATGCCCTGCATCAGGCACATACATGCAGACAAGGCAATGAGCTGGACGGATCGGGCAGCGGACAGGTAGATCCTGTCTCCGTTCATGGCATATACTGGCAGATGTAACTGCCGGGCGTGTCCGCCGGGTAGATCTGCCGGGCATATCTGAGTGTGAATTCCATGCTATACATCAAACATTTTTTTAAATTCTGCAAAAAAGCCAAATATGGGTTAAAAATAAAAATAATATAAAATAAAATAAAAAAATAATATATTATATATGTATGTATTGATATGAACTTCATAATGTGAATTTCAAACAAGGAAAGCATATTCCAATTTAGGTAGAACAAATGCGTTGAACAGTAAAGAAACTGTTTCAGTTCCTGTAAATTGTTTGAGTTTCTTAAAATGAAACCAAGGTTTTTCTAAGCCTCGCGTTGAATGTTATTAATATGTTCTATGAAATTTCGTTATTAAATTATTATCCACTCATATATACCAGGGCTAGTTTTCTTAGCAACAGCCATCGAATTACACTTAAAGAAGTTTAAAGGCAATACATTTTTAGTGCATCAATGTTGAATTTTATCTTTATTTGACTGAAGCAAAAGATAGTCGCTCAAGTCTCTCATAGATAAATACAACTTTAGATCATCAGCATAGAGAAGTACATTACAGTTTAGAGACCAAGCGACTGAAAACTGACCCTTGAGGGACTCCAGAAGTGACGTTGGAAACCACGATACTCTACTACCAGTTTTCTCTCTGATAAATAAGAGGTAAACAAATTAATAAATGAATTTGTTAAAACCCATATTGGATAGTTTTGACAGTAGAATACCAATTCTACCGATCAAAGGCATTAGAAAAATCTGGATAAACGGCATCAACCTGAGCACCACTGCCCAAGTGTTTAGAAATATAATTATTTTAATTTTTATAAGAACGTACATACCAACCTTCTTTAAAGAGATGTTTTAAATTCAATTTAATACTATTTTTCTTTAACCATATACATTTTAGATTGTATTTAGAGGAATAGGTAGGTACCTATATTATGCATTTACGTAAATAAACTGAATAAGCAAATAATACAAACGAATGGTTTTTATCAAGTCTAAGGTGAACTGCAACTATCTTTAACCGTTTTCCAATAAAACACCTTAAAAATAATGGGAAGTATTGAAATCACTTTTGTAAATTATTTATACAATGTAAAATTGGTTTACGTTTGTATTTTAATTACCTATAATCATTCTGTTTTATTTATTTAATCTTTGTTACATATAGAGTGAAATATCTTTTAGTAGATTTTGATTAATGCCAGCAAAATATCTATCAGTAAATAGGTTCCAGAAAGTTACGTTGCTGTCACAATAAAAACAATACCGCTAAAAAAACCTACTAGTGGTTAAAATGTTTTTTGTTTAACTTTGATCTATTGCTGCTATCCCACTTTCTTACACAGTAGGTTTTTCATTCTAGCTAAAATTTACATTGAGGCAGTGGCGGCTCGTGGTAGCTGCAAGAGGTGAGACCCAAATAATACCTAAATAGGAATAAATTTACGTCACCCCAGAGGTAATATTTCTTGACACGTTGACCATTTTTTATTATGGAAGTCTTCGCCAATAGCCCTATTATAACCATAAATTAAAAAACAAAATAACATCAGAACTCCGATTTTTATTTACAATATAAATAATAGAAAAAATATATGTTTCAGCATCTAATAATTTAAAAAATTGTTCCTACGTGTTTAAAACACTAAAAAATATGAAAAAATTTAAAAAAATTTCAACTACTTATCTATTTACATACAAAACAAAGCCACTTTTACCGAAAATGTTTTAAAACTTTCACTTCTTATAAAACAAGTCTATTTGTCAGTCTTTTAAATTCGCAAATTTATTTATAATGTCTTCATAACATTGGGAATCAGCGCTATGACTTTGCAACAGTTCTTTATTTTCTATAGCCATCATCGATAAGTTGTTTAACCGCTCTTGTGTCATCGTATTTCTTAAGTATAATGCGCTTAAGGCACGAAAAGTTTCGTTCTACACTCTTATTGCAGGAATTGGCAAAACTAAGCAAAATAATTTGTATGTTTCCGAAAACATCATTTTAAATTCCTTGTATAATATTTCTACCGTTTATGAACTTCTAAATTATAAAATTGTTCGTCTCTGTACAAAACATAAAGTTCGTTTTTCAACTTATCTATGTCAAATATGTTTGGATACATTTGTACCAAACAAACAAACTATACTTCCGGAAATTTGTTTGCATATTCGGGATATTTTAAAGCGTTAGCCGACTATTCAAAATTTATCGTTTCTCTACTTCATTACGTATTGAAAAAGGTGTTTCAAATAGAGATAAAACAATATTGTGAGGGGGATTCATTATTATAAATAATTATCGACAAGCCTATCGATAATATATATTTACATTAAGTTCCCATTCTATGTTAGTTGTTTTTATTTCTTTAAATTAATCCTACCGGCCTTGTCCCTAAAACATTACCACTGCGCTTACCACCTAATCTTCAGAATATTTAAGAATTCACATTCAACTAATCAACCACTAACACTAACCACTGGAAATTCAAAACACATAAATAAAAGTATTAACACTTGAACAATCGATTAATCGCATCACACACGTAAATAATTTACAGTTCACAAGTTACCTGCGGTCACTAGCCACTATCACATCGTCCATTTTCCGTTGAAGTCGTTGAACTAAAAACTTGAGGCTTGAGGCGTCAGAAATCGGGCCTCAGTCTCGAGCGGACATGGAACGAAAAACAGCGATTTTAATCGTCTCGCGTGGTGAGGAAAACCGTAACGTATAGACATATGCGACGCAATTTGAGGTAGTGATGGACGATATTTTGATACCGGTGACAAGTCACCGCGACTTGCTCGGTCGCTGCGATCACCAGTTACCTGCTGTGGAAAGTCACCGGTACTTTGGTCGCTGTTTGTATCGTGATCGCAGATCAGCTATCGTATCGCAGAGCAGCGAATGCCTAGCACTGACCTGCTACCTGCCAGCGACCCTGGATCCAGCGACCCAGCTACCAGTGCTACCACTAAGCACTCAGCGGTATACGATGTACGATGAAAGCGCTCGCTTATACGACGGACGGTGCCGTCTGAGCGTAAAATATAAAATGATTCCAGATAATTATTGCAAATCATATACATATATTTATTTGGTATTTGCATAACAGTCAACAGGAAAATAAAAAGTAAAAAATTAACAGTTACATTCGGTAAACAACACAAAACGAAATTAACAACCCTTTTAAATGGAGGTATACAGTGTGGAAGAAAAGTATGGAATAAATTAATTATTTCTGAAACAACGAAGTTTCATTAAATTTCCTCGGACACGTCGATTTTGCTTTTTCTATACCAACGCATTTCCGACGTTAATTTGTTTTCGCGTGTTGACTTCACGGATATATTTTTAAATAGAACCCCTATAATTTTCATCGGATTCTTATAGAGCTTAACTTGCTGAATTCAAAATGTATAATTTCAACACTTTATTCCTTAAACTTTCAGAGAAAAAAATAACTAATCCAATAAATCGGCTTGAAAAAAATGTGAATATTCCCATTTGTGTCTGTAATCAGGGCCGCGCCAACCCGGGGGTGCAAGGGGTGCGTGGCACCCGGGCGCCATACTCCAGGGGGCGGCAAATGACCGTTGGTTAGTAGCAGACGTCAGTATATATTTCTTCCCCTTTTTTACCAGTTAGATCAGATCCCCTAACTATATAAGTACTTTCTGAGATCTTAGTTGACTTGTTAAAGTGCGAGGTTCACTCGCCGTAAACTTATTTTTGGTAATTGTATGTGCTTTGCTTTGAATCCTTTCAAGTGGCACGCCTATAGAATCTTGTTCTCTTCAACCCTCACCCACAGCCTTCTCTATTTAACAAGCCATGAAATAACAAAGGCAACGCCGCATAATACTGGACCCGTAGGCCGGCCGGTTCGAATAGTATAGGCTCGACGGCTGGCGGTTTCATTGGCTTGGATTTAAACAGTATTCTTTTTTTACAATATGAAATATGAAAATATGTCTGTAAATTACCCAGCAATTAAAGTTGGGATCTCTGCTTGGTCAATTAAATATTACAATATTTTGCACAGTCTAGTGCCTGTCAAAAAAAAGTAACATTCAATTGTTCGGCAAAACCAGCGAGAAGGTGCAGAGCTACACTGTCATTTTTTGATAATGTAATATATCATATCACCGACAGTAAAACTTTATATTTCAAATATGTAGGTAATAATACCAATACCTCACAATATTAAATTAGACATGTAATTTTGCCAGGTGGGGAAAGGAAGGAAAATAGGGAAGGGAATAAAAGGTTCAGGAATGTAATTAAAATAAAAATAAGTACACACAACGGTTACAAAACACCAAACCGAAACAGATTAAACTAAATGACTGATAGAGATCCACATTTAAATAAATATTAATTAAAACTGATTACTTTGCTGTTTTGAAAGTATCTAATATCCGTTTTTTCGCTTTATTGCATGTATCTTTTTCTGAAGCTTTCAATCTACTTTGTTCTACACCTCGGTTATTCTGAGTTTTTACATAATTGTTTAATAATATATTGACAAATATGGCACTTATTTTTCGTACAAGTATATTTATACAAGGTATCCCAACGAAAATTTGACCCCCCCTATATAATTGGAAAACCGAATAATATTTCAAAATTCGCCGAGACCCGTCGATTTTTGTTCTTGGGGGGAGCTTTTTTGACCGTCAAGCCAACTCGATATGTTCATCCCCTAATGCCTAGCAACCCCAACTTAAAAATTTCAAATGCAACTACCCCACTTGTGGCACATCATTTTAAAGCCCTTTTCATTGCGAATACAGCGACGTACCGTTTTTAGAAATCGGTTGAGATTTGACAGAATTATTGGTTACAAACGAAAAGATGACAAACCAACTTACGCGTAATAATTTCTACACAAATGCCCATCACTAATAAGTTTTTCATCTACTACACCGCATTACCTAATTGTTATTGATGTGTCTATCAGTTTACAAAAAAGTCAGAAATGAAATAAAAAAGCTGAAGCAAATAATAAATCAGATTTATTTGATGAATTGCTCAAAATGACCCCCGTTAACTTCCAAACAATAATACAGTCTGTTTTCAAATTCTGTTCGAACATCCGCAGTTATTAATCGGCATTCTTCTACAATTCTCTGACGTAGCACTTGCAATGTTTCCGGCTGAGTGGCGTACACTCGTGATTTTAAATGACCCCACAGAAAAAAGTCCAAAGGGGACAGATCCGGAGATCTTGGTGGCCATTCGACGGGACCTCTTCTGCCAATCTAATGCCCCGGGAAATGGTCATCCAAAAATTGTCGCACAGCAGCATAGTGCGGGGGCGCACCATCTTGTTGGAAGGTTATTTCATTTTCTAGTAAATTGTCGTCACTTTCTAAAATCTCTGTTATCCTAGGATCAATTGTACTTTCCAATAATTCTAGATAGGTGTTTCCATCGAGATTACCTTGGATGCAAAATGGTCCAACAAGATGGTCGCCCAAAATGCCTGCCCAAACATTCAATTTTGAAGTGTCTGAGTATGAAATTCCCTGATTAAATGCGGATTAGTATCACTCCAATAACGACAATTGTGTCTATTCACTTCGCCATTCAACATAAATGTGCATTCGTCGGAGAAACATGTATTGTAGAGAAGATTTGGATTCAGTAGAAGTTGTTCACTGAAGTATTCGCAAAATTGGTTACGGCGATCAAAGTCATCTTCATGTAACTCTTGAACTAGCGTCATCTTAAATGGATGAAACTTGTGTTTTTCAAAATTCGATGAACACTGGAACGGATACGCCAGAAGCTTGAGACACAGTTGTAATCGATTGCTTATTATCCATCTGTACATGACCCAAAACTGCCACTTCAACTGCTTCATTTCGAACTGGCCCAATTACTTCACGTTTCTTGTTTAAAAGCGAACCTGTTGCAACAAATTTGCCAATCAGGTGGTTAACATACTGGTGGTTTACATTTTTTTCAGGATGATTGGCATTAAAAATTCGTGCTGTAGCTTTAGCGCAATCGTGATTTCGATAATAAATTGCAACAATTTCTACTCCTCCGCGATAGAATAAACCATTTCGAACACACATTAATACTTTCAATAACGGCTGAAACTAACGATTTATTGGTCACAAGCAAAAACACCGACTTTTTGTAGTACTGATTTTTTGTTATTTTGAAAAGGTCTGAATTCCTATAAACTTAAGTATCTTCTACTAATAACTATTTTAGTATCTAGTTTTATTTGCTTCAGCTTTTTTATTTCATTTCTTCTTCTCTTCTTGTAAACTGATAGACACATCAATAACAATTAGGTAATTAGTAGATGAAAAACTTATTAGTGATGGGCATTTGTGTAGAAATTACTACGCGTAAGTTGGTTTGTCATCTTTTCGTTTGTAACCAATAATTCTGTCAAATCTCAACCGATTTCTAAAAACGGTACGTCACTGTATTCGCAATGAAAAGGGCTTTAAAATGATGTGCCACAAGTGGGGTAGTTGCATTTGAAATTTTTAAGTTGGGGTTGCTAGGCATTAGGGGGATGAACATATCGAGTTGGCTTGACTGTCAAAAAAGCTTCCCCCAAGAACAAAAATCGACGGGTCTCGGCGAATTTTGAAATATTATTCGGTTTTCCAATTATAGGGGGGGTCAAATTTTGGTTGGGATACCCTGTATTATTCCCACATAGAAAAGTATTCAAAAATTGTAAATAAAAATTATCTGATGTTAAACTCTGCGCAGTGAAACTAATGAGTAATTCGTTTTGATTTTCAGTTTCCAAAAATACTTTTTCTAACTTATTAATTATGTACTGTAATACTGCATACATATGGAAAAATCACTGTCACATTATTTGTTGGTACTGATAGACCACCGCGTTGCAAACAATGAAAATATTTATTTCCAATTGTATTTCCTTTACTTTCGACGATACTTAATATACATATATCACAAGATAATTTCTTCGCCAGTACATGAGATGCATAACCAGATATATAAACTTTGATTGCATCGTCTACGTCACATTCAGATAAATAATTAGAACAAAATATTTCTGAAAATTTCTCAATATTATTATTCTGATTTGGTTTTTGATTATTGTTTATGTAACATATTGTATGTAGTTGGTGACTGAATATATATAAATGCTGTTGTGACTGTTGAAGCAGATATTTTCTCTTTAACGTGGTCATTTGAACTATCTGATCTACAACAAGTTGATTAGAGTATTTAAAAGTTTTAGTGTGCGAAATTGAAACAGCTTCTTTCAACAAAAACGCGAACCGTAAATTATACCAACACGACTTTAACTTTAAGCAGTTGATTTAAAACGACCGATAACTTATTATAACACAATAAAACAGTTTGTTTTTAATTAAAAATGCACTAGTAAACAAACACTACAGCGTACGGAGTCTGCGAAACTCAGCCTACTGCTATGTTGCCGCATCCTCTCATTTCGTGGCTTGTAAATAGAGAAGGCTGTGCCTCACCTCTCGTACTGATCCATGTACTGTGAATTAGTCAAATTTAAAAAAACCTAGATATGTCTGACTTGGTTGAGGTATTTGCAAAAAGAAAGGCCCGAAAAATTATTTTTTGAATGACAAGATATCTACTATTTGAAAAAGTCATTAATACTGATATCTGACCATCATTTTATGTGTTCTTGTTATTTTTACACATGTATTTTATATTAGAAATATATTTAGTTTTGTATTACTTATGAAGACTATTTAAGTTCATATTCGTAGCTCTTGTTTTTTTAATATTGTTTATTTTTTGTTAATTGTTGAAAAAAAAACCATTTATTTTTATTATTATTAATGTATATTTCCATGTTTATTTTATTGCTCCATTATTTGGTGATTAACCTAGAATGCTGCTAGGGTGGTAGCAAAGGTTTCGCAACCCGGCGGCAGCTACCCTTGGCGCGGTCTTGTCTGTAATGAGCTGGCTGAGAGTAAAATAGATTTAGTGAATTCATCGGCAGTATCACAAAATAAGGACTCTTTATTTTTAAAACAATTTAACAATAAGCAACTAATTAATTAATTAATAATTAAATTCTGGTTGCCTCAATCGTATTTGACCCCTTAATTTATTATTATTTTGTTTTATTAAATTGCATGTTAGAATATTACATCTTTTGATAGCAAAAACAACAAATTAAATCAAGTCACCTCAGAAATTGTTTCTGATACATTTTTAAATTCAGCAAGTTAAGCTCTACAAGAATCCGATGAAAAAATATAGGGGTTCTATTTAAAAAAATATCTGATGACGTCATCACGCGAAAACAAATGAACGTCGGAAATGCGTTGGTATAGAAAAGAGTCTTTTTAAAAAGCAAAATCGACGTATCCGAGGAAATTTCATGAAACTTCGTTGTTTTAGAAATAATGAATTTATTCCATACTTGTCTTCCACACTGTATAATAATATGGGATTTACATGTTATAACAAAATAATAACAATATACGTACTTAATATATGGTTTACATATGTATAAAAATATTAATAAATATAAATAAATAATATGGAAATAGATGTGGGTATAAAAAAATTATTCTGCCATTAAAAAAAAACAAGACATTTTCTATTTTAAATTTTCACTAACATTATTTAGAAATAGTCTGCCTATCATGCAACTACCTGCTCGAGTCAGCAAACGGGCAAACGAATATCAGTCGCCAATTTACCTCGGCGATCGCGTGGCAAGTGGTAGCCAGACTAGCCAGTGGTAGCCAGCGACCCTAGATAAAATATACTTCCAGCGACCTATATCTCTCTATATCTTCCTGCAATGCAAAAGTATCATGCTATTAAAGATTAATTGCCAAAATCACAGCACAGAATGCCAAATTCAACATTTCAGTCATGATCACACATAGCACAAAACAGTAAAAAAACATGGGAGTCACAGACCCAGGTTACAGACCACAGACAAAAGAATAGGGTGCATCGACTATTGACAGATTTGCAGAGGGCTCATAGAAAAGGATTATTTTTCAATCACGTACTCTTTACCACTAAAATTTAAAAACCGAAAAAATGTAATAGAATTTACCTGTTTTCTTTAGTTTGTAATAGATTCAGCATAATTTCTGGTTTGTCGTAATAGCGTAATGACAGTCTATGAATTGTAATAGATCTGTTACAATTGTAATAGCAATCCCAACCCTGGGCTAGACTGGTCCCAGATGCAGTCGGGTCGTGGCCGTAGCGACTCGAGCCGCAACGACCGCCGTCCGAACGTAACTGTGGCCGTGGCCAGGCAAATGTATTGCAAATTGCAAGTCGCAGCGGCCAGACGCACCAGCGAAACCGTACTTTTAAGATGAGTCGCAGTCGCAAGTCGCAGCGGCCAGACGCACCAGCGAAACCGTACCTTAGGAGGGCAAAATTTTAGTACTGTCTGATAGAGAATTAAACAATCTTTCAGAATCAAGTAAAAAAATATGGTGTTGCCATTTAAAAAAATCGATGACGTCATTACTCGAAAACAAATGACATTTGAAAATCGCATTTTGCGCTAAAATATGTATTTTTTAAATTAAAAACCGACCTGTTCGAGGATTTTTCCCAAAAAATAATTGTTTCGTTTTTATTGAATTTATTCCATACTTTTGACGCATAATGTATACTAAATTACATATTTACAAAGTAACGAAACGATAGAGTACATTTTAATCCGATCGGGTATTAGCGTGTTAGCGGTAGATCACCTAGTTTAGAGACTAAAGGTTAAGGCAACAACCGTTTTGGTGCCGGGTTAATCACGTCTCTTTGTTCAAAGCTAAGAAAATGCAAACGACGCTTAACCAACTTGAACATGAAAACTGCGCGCGATGGACATTGGACTAAAGTCTTGTTCTCATGGACACGAAATTCGCGTCAATTCGCCCGAATTATTTAATGGCGGAAAAAAGTCGCAACTTTTAACCAATTTTGCCAACTGCAATATTTTCTATCATTATCATTAGGCTTGTTTTTGCAGCAGTTGAAAACGGTTTGGAAACTGTCAGAAATATTCGACCAGTTAAGTTGAGAACGCGTTATCATTGAATTTGACGCAATAAATAGTTGGACGGACATTTCTGATAGTTTCCAAACAGTTTTCAACTGCTGCTAAAACAAACCTATTATAAAACTGTCCTTGACTGTCATGGTAGATTGTCAAAAGTTAAACTTACTAATCACACATAATAATGAAAATAGTGATTATATTCCTGTTTTGCGAAATTTGCGAAAAGTTGACACTTTCCTGCCATTAATAATTTAAATCAAAATCTGCGAAATTCGCGTCCATGAGGACAAGGTTTTATACGGGTATTTAATTTTTCGCTCTTCATATTTCTTTTTCGAATAGTTACATGTAACTTCTAAACGGATGGAAATAGAAAAAGACGAACATTTTGATGCTAAAAACGTTTCGTTCATGGAAGTATAAATTGTAAATGACTACCTATGGTATGAAAAGATTTTTCTGGTAAAAACTAAAAAGTTGATAAGTTTTAGTTCCATTGGAATTAATTTTTTTCTATTCGTATTTCATTAAGTAGTTCATTTTTAATTGAAATTTAATCGTCGAGCAGAAAATCTCCTTTCAACGCAAAAATACTAAAGAATAAGTTCAAAAGGAGGTAAATTTCAACACCTGATGCGTCAGATTGATTTTTTTTTGAAGTTATAACTGTAAATTTTACGTTTATCTTTTAAATTAATATTAATGGACGTACATGCTTTTACAATAATAATGACACTCTCTCAAAACAGTTTTTGAACTTCTGGAAGTTCTGAGTAGAAATTTTATTAAATCTCTATTGGTGAGTGAAGCAACTAAGAACTAATGTTAAAAGTTGAAAGCAGGTTTCATTACGAATACGTCAGAAGTTCAAAAGAAATCGCAAAATTTATTTTAATGAGTGCCATTATTATTGCAAATGATTGTACATGATGAAAAAAAGTAGCAATTTAGTTCATTTTTGTATGCTTACATAAAACAACATACATATGTAATTATTTGGAATGCAACTTCCCAGATATAATTAAAAGAAAAATTTACTGAAGTACAGTTTTCTTTCAGAAATAAAAAAATGCCGACCGCAACAGAAGGAATGAGTCTGATGACGACTTATATAATTCTCATCGCTCTTTTAATAGCACTTTGGGTCCTATATTCTGGAATTTTATAGACAAAATGTGTAAGTATAAAAAAATAAATATGAATTGATAAAGTGTTAATTTACAATTAAGTACTAGGCAGTCCATCAAGTTACTAATTAAATTTTCTTCTAATACATTTTATTCTTCCACTGTTATACAGGGTGTTCCGTATAAGAACCGACACAGAGCTGGCGCATGTAAAAAGTCTCAAAATATTACAATTTAACCAAACATATCTATCATATACAAAGTTGCATACTTTTTTTCCATTGATCGAATTTAAAAAGAATAATAATATCCCACAAAAATGTAATTTAAATCACTTTTTTACTTTTGTTAAATAGTGTATTATAATAAATCAAAAAGTCAGTAGTAGGATTTGTCTTTGTACGAGATATTTTAAAAGACATTTAGGTTGATTTGTCTAACATAAATATATTTCGATTTTGGTAAATATGGTAAGAATATATCAATAAAGATTATGTTTTCCAATTCCAATGAGGCGTTGACTGTGTTGAAAAATAGAAAATTGATATCCGTTCCCAGGATTCGTATTTTCCAGGATCAGACAAAGATACAAAGAGATAAATGGTGTTCCCACTGCTGTTGAAGTTTCTGATCGTCAGTTTGCAAAAAACCACTGAATAATCCTAATATATTTTTTCTCCCACATAAGGATGTATTGATGGCTGAACTATTTTATTATAAGCCATATTTGGTAATTTTGAGTGAAGCTCGTTGTACAAGTGATATTGATACTGTGGAACTTTTTATAAGTGGATATTCGGTTATAAGGTGTAATTCAAGCAGTTATCATACTGGTGGTGTTTTGATATATGTAAAGGACAATTTAACTTTTACAGTGAAGAAAAAATATGACGGTGTCAGTTTGTAAATGTTAACGTAAATAGTATAGTGGGTAATGCTGGATTTTCCCATTCACCAAGTGCAAGCCCTGCAACTTTTTGTGATGTCGTGTGGACTATTTATATATCAATAATTTTTATACCAAAAAGATAAAGAATATAATCCAATCCTTTGGTTTTTGCTAGTGTGTAACTGAGCCAACTTGATGCACTGTACATAGCTCTACTCTAATTGATTATGTAATAACAAATTGGCGCTGTTTTTTTTGTGACGAACCGTATTCATCGACTGGTTCAAAACATATTCAATGGTGACGTCACTAATGTATTGCACCAAGAAAATGTATACGTCATCAAATATTTATTTCTCTTTGATATACCCTCGCACTTTTTGATTATTGTTTACACTATTGTCTACACTAGATTTGGATTAAAATAGAACGAACGTTTTAGAAATTATTAACAATACATATTTCTGCATGTTTTTGTACATATATTTTGAATTAAATGTGTGAAATTTGAAAGAAAAACATAGAAATTGATTTTAGCAACTGCAAACCAAAAACAAATATCGAACATGTTTATATGAGTAACAGGTTTATGAAATTTTAGAAAAGTAATTGGATTATGACCTCTGGATTATTATGTAATTCAGGATGTCTAAAAATACGTTTCAATTTGCAGAAGTACACACAATAGTCCACAACCAACTCCTTTTAAATAAACAAGAATAAAAGTATCAAAATAACAACCATTTTAAATATTAATCTAAAAATTTAAATCACACCGATTTTCAAATCTCTACTGTTTAGGCAACTGTTGCATAGACCAATAGCAAAGCATCTAATGAGTTCAAACCGGACTCAGTGGATGTTTTAAACACGGTTCAAACAGCGATGTGTGTCACGTCACTGTTTCAACGCAAAAATATAATGTTTTGAACCGGGTTGAACACATTTCTTCGCAAAAAACAGCTCAGGTAAACTTAACTGCAAAAGTACACGGAGTGCCTAAAATTAATTATTAAAATCATTCTGTCATAACTTTGAGTCTCCTAGGTGATGTGAAATTTAGTAATAATAATGTTTATCGTAAATTGAATGATACTGTTCTTTGATATAAACTTGGATTTAATTTTAACAGAATGGTTGGTAAATGCAGATGGCATCAATGTAATATACATGATAAATGTGAATTGGTTTTAGACCGTGTGGCTCCAATTGTTTCGACAAATGTTAATGTAAATAGGCTCCTTTGGTACGATGGTGAAATTGAACAAAAAACAAAAGAATGTAATGATGCATACAAATGTTTTAAACAATGCGTGAACGTACAAAGAGAATTACTTTGGAACATGTATAAATCTAAACGAAAAATAGTTGTACATTTATTGAAAAAGAAAGAAACGCGAATACTACAGCCGGTGTATTAATGTAAACAGTTAAGATTCAGTCAATGTGGAAAACTTAAAAACAATAATTAAAGGAAAAAATAAACCATTAAATTTTAGGACTATTAACTTTGATACCGGAGACGATCTGCTTCTGACTGGTACTGAATTTGATGCAACCAATAGGTTTAATGCATTTTTTGTCAATAGTACTGTTAAAATTTCTAACTCAATAATTTGTAATGAACAATTTAATTCTGAGGGATTGTCTGTGATTTCTTCAATTTTTTATAGTTTTGAACTCTTGTCGCTGAATGGTCTGATAACAATCATTATGTCCTTATAAGATAAAGGTGATTTAAAAGAGGTGTTAAGTGCGAGGTTTCTAAAAGAAACTCTTTGCACCCTGAGTTACATTTTGCTCAATCTTGTAAATACATCCCTGCAGACGTGTAATTTCTCTGACGATTTGAAGACAAGTATCGTTGTGCCTGTGCCAAAGGTACCTGATGCCTGTCAAGTGAGTAGTCAGACCTATAAATACTCTTCCTAATATTGAGAAGGCGCTAGAAAGTGCAATGAAGGAACAATTGCTTAAATATTTTAGCAGGAATAACTTATTTATTGTGAATCAGTCGGGCTTTAGAGAGAATTATTCTTGTGAGACTGCCCTTCAGCTTAGAATATCTAAATGGAAGCAAATAATTGATACTGGGAAATATGCTGTTGCTGTTTTTCTTGATTTCAAAAGAGCCTTTGAAACGATAGACAGGGACATTTTATTAAATAAATTAAAATACTATGGAATTAATGGAAGGAATAGAACTCGGAGGACGAAAGTAGGTGAAGTGGTATCAGGTAGGATTGGAAATGGTATTGGTGTACCACAGGGCAGCATTTTGGGACCCAGATTATTTATTGTTTATTTTAATGATATTAACTATGTTGATGGATTTGACTTTATGAATTTGTTTGCTGATGATGCGCTTGTGGCTTGTTGTAGTGATGATTTAGGTGAGGCTGTTGATCGGATCAATAAATAAACTAAATTAAATGTTAACAAAACTAAGAGAATGATTTTGGGCCATAGATATAAATTAAGTAGGATTAATTATGAATTATATCAGGTAAAAGTTGATGATGCATATATCGAATGGGTTCATGAAATTAAATATTTAGGATTTTTTATTGATGAAGATTTGACATTAAAAAGTCATTCTGAATATGTTCAAAAGAAATTCTCAAAGAAGCTTTACTTTTTCTCAAGAATCGTGTCGCATTTGGCATTTTTTGCTAGAAAAACTGTATATAGTACAATCGTACAGCCTCACTTTGATTAGTGCTCTTTACTGTTGCAGCTCCTGAATACTGGCGATAAGCGATCGTTGCAAAAGCTTCAGAACAGGGGTATGGGAATTATATTACGTTGTAGTCGAAATACGCCGATTGATTATATGCTGCACTGCTGCAGATATTGGGATGGCATTCTGTTGAAAGACGATTGTATTTTATGGCAATGTCATTCATTTTTAAGATAACTAAAAACATATTGCCTTTTGACCAATTTATAACCTACCATAATCAAATCCACGGGTATGACACGAGAACCCAGAATGACTTTTATATTAGGATGCACATTACGGTCAAGCCGTGCAGTCGTTGTTTTATAGGTATTTGAATGATTATAATAAATTGCCTAGTAAAGTGAAGAATATTCGGACACTGTGTCTTTAAGAAGAAAATATTGTGAATGTAATTCTTTGCCATTGTTTCATTATATTGTGAATATAATTACTGCCGCCATCATTGTTCTTATTACCCAAATTGATGCCTCGTTCCCGCATGAAACTAAAAAGATCACTCCTAAACATATCAATGTGACGGATTGCAAAAATTGGGTTACGCCTGAAATCAAACGCAACAGTGAATATTTAAAAAATCTGCATTGGCTCGTACAACGCTATAATAACCCCGACCTTACCTATTTTTATAAATGCAGAAAGCATGAATATAATAATCTTATAAAGAGCGCTAAACGAGAATATTTTTCTGCTAGAATTTCAAACGCTCCAAATTCCACCAAGGAAGTTTGGAGGCTAATTAAATCGGAGCTACAAACTGAAAATTCACGGAGGTCTAAGATCGAGTTAAATATAAATGGCAAGGTCACAGATAACCCGGAGGAGGTGGCGAACTACTTTGCTACGGTTGCTGTTGACAAAGTAAATGATCATTTTGGTGCTAATTTATCTGATGCGTGCACTTCTTGCGAACTTGGTGATCAATCCATTTTCATTTATCCGGTAACTCCCGATGAAATACGGCAAGTTATAGCCGATTTAAAAACAAGCAAGGTTGTGGTCCCGACGGATTGTCTACCAAGTTTGTCAGGTACTCAAGCGACTACATCATGGAACCTTTATGTATCCTAATTAACGCATCCTTACACTCGGGTGTATTTCCTCCATATTTAAGATTGCAAGTATTATACCGATCTTCAAAAATGATCCTTTGAACGCTGAAAATTATAGGCCGATATCAGTCTTAAGTGTAATTTCTAAGATTATAGAAAAATTGTATTTAATCGCATAATGTCTTTTCTAAGCTCTTTAATCTGTTAACTGATAATCAGCACGGGTTTCGAAAAAATCGATCCACTGACACAGCTACCATCCAGTTTTTGCAATTTGTTTATGATGAATTGGACAGGGGAAAGCTCGTCATAGGTTTATTCTTTGACCTATCGCGCGCTTTCGACTCACTTAATTTGTCTTTTGTTAAAGAAAAACTTTCTAAGATTGGTATTCGTGGCACTCTGTTAGATTGGATTATGTCTTATCTAACAGATCGATCTATTCAGGTAAAAATCGATGAATGTGTATCTAAAGAACAAGCCTTAGGTCTTGGCGTTCCCCAGGGCTCTGTGCTGGGCCCACTGATATTTTTACTCTTTGTGAATGATTTACCATCTTCTATGTCTAAAGGTAACATAACCATGTTTGCTGACGACAACTCTTTGGGATCTCAGCATCAAGCCTTGTGGAACTCCTTGACAGCTCAAATACCGTTATGCGTGAATTCGGTGACTACTGTAACAAAATAATTTAATACTAAATATTGATAAGACGGTGTGTATGTACTTTTCGCAGAGAAAACCAATACCGGATGATACTCAGTTACATTTCAATAACACCTCAATTCCTTTTAGCCAAAACACGAAATTTTTGGGCATAATATTAGACACAAAACTGAGCTGGGACAACCAAATCGATGAAGTTTGCAAAAAACTTAATAAAGCTTACTTTTGCATTCGTAAACTAAAGGAGACGTTAAGTACAGAAGCTTTATTAAATGTCTATTACTCCATGGCATATTGTCATATCTCTTATAATATTGTATTATGGGGGAGAACAAAAAACTTGCAGCGTGTTTTTGTTTGCCAGAAACGTATTATAAGATTGATCTTTAATATTGCTCCCACTACTTCTTGCAAATATTCTTTTGTAAAGTACAAAATTTTAACAGTCCCTTCCATCTATCTTTTTTCTCTATTAAAATATATTAAACTCAATATTACCAAGTTCAAAACAGCCGCTAGTTATCATAACTATGGCACCCGCCATGAAGATCTGCTGACTATACCTCACCACAATACTACTCTCTTGGAAAAATCGCCGTATTACTCCGGCATTAGTTTCTTTAACAGACTGCCTAATACGATCAAAAGCACCAACAACTTCATCAAATTTAGATCGAATCTTAAACAGTTTTTATTGGAAAAATGTGTTTACTCTTACAATGAATTTTAAATCTTTGTTTTCTGTCTACTATGTTTTTTGTCGACTATGTTTTATATGTATTCTTTTAACTTTACATTATCTTCTTATTATTGTAAGAATTATATGACGTTCACATCTGTTTATAACAGCCTAAGTGATTAAATAAATAAATAAATATAATAAAGTGTATGTATATTTGTAATCTTTTACTACTTAATAAATGATTATTATTATATTAAAACTTGATAGTAGTAAAAAAGAGTAAAAAAAGTGTTTTAAATTAAATTCTGTGCAGAATATTATCATTCTTTTTAAATTTGATCAATTAAAAAAAGGTATGGTATAATTTTAGAGGTGACTTACCATCAATGAACATCTTATATCCACAGTCAAAGAAGACCAATAATAAACCTAAATCATGTACCAAATTTAGTTATTCCAAGTTAAAGCAATTAAAAGATATGAATTTTTTTCGAAATATTTGGCTCCATTTTGAAGGCTTGGTTAAATTACAATATTTTGGGACCGTCTACATGCACCTCCTCTGTATCAGTTCTTATGAGGAAACACCCTGTATAGCTATAATAGCATGGTTTTGTACAAATATTCTGCAATTTAGAAAGACTAACAGTTTGCTTGAACAGATTAATTAGATTAGAAGAGAAAAATTAGGTATCTATACCTATAAGTACGTATAGGTACCTAATTTTTTGCAGCACAATTTTTTAAAGACCATTTATGTATTTTGTCACACTGAAATAGATAAAGAAAATAAATTTAATTTTCTGAAATCTAGTAATTTTGCTATTAGCGCTATTGCTGAAACTGCATCATCAGTAGGCAGTTGCAGGTTTCTGTAAAGCTTGCGAAATCTATTTTCGGAACGTAGAATAGTGATGACAGTACGTACTGTCAGCAGATTTCGGAACGTAGCCATAGCAGTATACAGAGTGGTTAATAAATAATGGATCAATATACATATTTTATATATTTTTAGGTATTAATAATATTGTGTGAAACTAACTACTCAGTGGACAAAAGCTCCAACCTGCGTTGAATTACACCCACAATATCTACCCATATATTCCTTATTATTAGCTTTTGTAACATTTTTACTGTATTAGAAAGGTATTTTAAGCTAATATAAATCAAATCTCCTACAATTCCTATCAATGAAGTCATATGTATGTTCTCTGATACCAAACATCTAGGTATGCTAAGGAACAATTCCACAGACAAAGCTCTATTCAATAATTATCTAAAGAAAATAATCTATATAAATTTATTAACCTGCTTTAATAAAACACTCTGTAAATATCTAACTTCACCTAAAAATATATAAAAACTTTTACAAAAAAAGTGAACATTATTCAAGTAGGTATTGTCATATTTAATTCATTGACAGTCTGTCACTTTTTGTCATTGTCGATATTTGACTTCAAATCATTTTAATTTTTATAATAATTTTTATAGTTAGATATTTGATTCAATTTAAAGGAGGCCACCTGAAGAAGCAATCCTAAAAATGCAGAAATAGGTCAGATCTTATCTATTGTGGTTGAATTGTCGTATTCCCACTGCCAAAAAGTGAAGTTCGATGCGAGTACTATCAAATTTTGCCTGAAAACTCCGATATAACTAAATCGAATAAGTATCAGATTTTAGTGCACATTTCATAACCTCATTAATTGATAAGTCGTAACCAAAATTAAAAATTGTATGGATTTTATTTGTCAATAATGTATTAATTGATTATAAACTACCATAAAAATGCAAGAGTGTGCTTTTCAGCTGTTATAATTTTTTTCCAAATTTGTTTTTTTTTGGGAAGAAATTGTTTTTTTTTTCAAAATTGTCAATTAAAATGTACACCAGTTTCTCTGCTTCATCAATTTATTTTTTTACACTAAAAACAAAACAACTGGTACAAGCAGTAATTAAAGAGATAGATATATCTAGATCTATCTAATTACAGATTTACTACATCTTTCGATGCACTACCAATTCCATAAATGTATTTTTTATTTACTTTTTATAATAATTATTAATAACATATATTCATCTTCACATGAACTATCTAACGAAGAAAATAAGTTATCTAGAAGAAAAATCTTCTTCTACCGCCAATTTTAACTCACTCCACGATTGAACTGACTATTTTCTCAGTGCAAGAATATTTGCATTCTCACTGAATTCGGTGCGAACTGACTTCTAAACACTTTCTTCCAGCATAGTGCGCACTCAAAATATAAATCGAACACAGAAAGTTTGATACAGTGCGCACTCATTGCAATAGTGCATATAAATCGAAATCGTCACTAGTGTAATATATATTTTTATTATTCTCAGTTGCATTTTCTTAAATGTTTTTGAAAATATAATGAATTATTCATTTGTTCGTATGATGTAAGTCATCTGAATTTTTGCCGCAACTATATTTTCCATAACACACTTGGTGCATAAATAACTATTACAAATGTCAATTAGTTTAGAGCAAGCACATTTTAGTGACATGCATGCAGGATGTCAAAACGTCAAACATAATTTTTTTTAAATATATCCTCATGTTCAAATTGAAGCTTAATTAACTCTGCACTTCCAAATTTGTTTTAGCTGTGCCAAATTATTTTTTGTTTTAATAAACATCTATTTTAATAGAATAATGGTTTCTTGATAAATAGTTTGCTTATCTTAGAAAGTCTTGAGCTGTAGGTAGTTAGACATAATAACTGTCAAACATACATGGGGTTAAAAAAAATTCAAATTGTACACCAGTTTCTCTTAAGCAAAATGCTTTTATTTTTTATTTTGTTAAAAAATATTTACAAATTTGTTTGATAAATCAAGACATACTTAAGTAGTTTAGTCACGAATGGACAATAATCACATTTCACAAATAATAGTCGCTGCAATTTTCAGATTTTATGTACTCTTAAGCACATCCTTTAGGTGGTCCTTACAGCTGACTGACTCAATGTCTGAATTCGTTCTCGACAGTTCGGGATTTATGTGGTATTAATTGCAACGGCCAATGTTTGGTTTTTATGTACCATGGTGGCTCATGGCTTAGTAGTTGTTACATGGCGCACAAGCCAATAAATATGGTCAGCCTTGACTACTACTGGACTATGCAATTGTTATTGTGCGGTTGGCTTGATGAATTGCAAATAAATGTTTCCTAGATTTTGGGGTAGTTCTGCATCATTGTAAGTTTGAATGCTCATTCCAACTGGGATAATAGTTAGATTAGGCAAAATGGATGGGTAAAGATTGAACAAGTCGTTTATTTAAACGATTATTCAAGAATAATCGTGTGAATCGATTCAGTATTTAGAAAGCGATTCATTGAAATGGGTCATTAAACGCTATTAGCCATCCGATTTGAATTATTGAATTTTGAATTACTTAAGATATCCCGCATATACAGGGTGAGTCAGTCATAATGTCATTAATTTGAACCACGTATTCGGGAGGCCTAATAAAGGCAGAAAATCGAAAAAAAAAATTACTCGACCTTTACAAAAATAAACAAATCACCCTATAAAAATCGGTAACACGACACTCCTGGTGCGCTACGAGCTTTCTGATGACGCACCCATACGACAATCGAATGCCGGATTAAACATCGTTGCCACATCATGTTTACATACATAATATCGTCTAATACTTCAGCGTGTTATTCAAATTTACCCCCATTTCGCACTTTCTGTATTTCCCGCATTTCTTTCCCCTAAAATTTATAGATCACGCCACACATTTGGAGGGGGGATGGAGAGAATACAAGCAGTAAGCAGTAGTTTGTTTATTTCAGACTCGCGTGTTTGTTGTAAATTCACAATGCATAATTTTACAAATTCCGAATATGCGGAAATGGTAGTGTTATACGGAGAATGTTTACGAAATGCGAATGGCGCTGTTACGTTTTATTAATAAAGTGCTATGGACGGATGAGTGCAGTTTTACTCGAATTGGCATTTTAAACAGGTTAGTAGGTACCATACTACTTAAAAACAATAAATTTATAGGTTAGATGTACGTAACTACAAACGAATAATTAATTGTACTTATGACTAAATATTCATATTTATTTGTAAAACGTAGTGAAAACGTAATATCAAAATTATTAAACTGTAATAACCTAACATTCGAAAACATTTATTTATTATCTACATTTGTTATTATTAACAAATAAATCAATATTTAAGGAAAATTCATTCATGTATCTAGATTTAAAAAAATAGTTTTACTCCTTGTCGTTAAATAACAGTACAAAAAATAGGTAACTAGGTTATTGACCTAATAATACGGTAGGTCAAGATTCATTCTCGATAACTTATGAGCATCAGATTAGAGGCGCGCCATTTCGGTCTTGGACAATTTTCTGTCTACAACACGATGGTTTTTTATTACTTAGTATTTAAACACAAAAACACTTTTCAGCTTCTCTTAATAATTTACCCATTGGGTATAGGTTTATTATTAGATACGTTGGAGTTTTGTGATTTCAATGTAACTAAGCTAATTTTTTTGCAGTCATAATAGCTACATTTGCTCAGAGGAAAATCCACACGCTACTTGTCGGTTTAGCTTTCAGAGGCGATTTGTTGTCAACGTATGGGCAGGAGTGTACGGGTATCGTTTTCCGTATTTTCTACCGGAAAACCTGAGTGGACCGCGTTACTTGCAATTTTTAATAGAATTATTATTTGATTTTATTATTTGATTTTATTGGATATTAACATTTTAAATTATTATTGGCTGAAATTGAACTGAGCAAATGATATTCTAAAATAGTCAGTACAACCGTTTATTTATGATGTCGAAAACCTAGGTAGGTATTACAAGAAAAATATTTCAACTTGGCAACATTGCATCAGGTCGACATCGAGTTGAACTGTGAGCTGTAAATAACCAAGGCTCTGAGCGGTCAGTGACAGTCTGAAAAGGGGGTTTAAATAATGATTTGAAAATTTTTTTTCGGCGTAAATATGCATTTAGATTTTTTTAAATCGCGTATTCGCATTATACTCATTATTTCCTATCTCCTCTTAAAATTAATGACATTATGACTGACTCACCCTGTATAAATTACAACAAATATTCGAGTCCTGAAATGAATAGTAGTTACATGAGAGAATATGAGTTTGTCTCACGGATGTAAAATTAGTACAAATTATTTAATGGCGGGAAAAGTCTCAAATTTTACCAATTGCAATATTTTTCATGATAAATAGACTGTCATGGTGGATTGTCAGAAGCTCAAATTAAAGTTTCTAATCCTACATAATGATGAAAATAGCGATAATATTCATGTTTTACAAAATTCGCGGAGAGTTGACACTTTCCACTTATTAATAATTTAAATCAAAATCTGCGAAATTCGCGTCCATGAGGACAAGGCTAAAATATATATAGAGGGTGATTTTGAAAGTGAGGTTGTAGTTTTAGTAAACGTTTACTTATTCGAAAACAAGTGATATGCAAAAATAGCCCAATAAAATTTTAATATAAAAATCATAAAGAACTTACCAATTTTCGCAATCCACCGGTCCTGTACGCTCACAGTTAATGTTGAAAATTATATAGGTGGTCGCTCCCAAATTCGTTGTGTTAAATAAACAAATCGTCGTGTAGAGGGATGAAATTTATAATAACATTTTCTGTGCATTTCGTCGAAACAGAGCCTGCCGGTTTTGATTACACTTTCCGCTACACTCATAACATATCCATAGGTCATTATTATCAATACACTTAGGTCTTTGTTATATCACTGTCACAAAATTTTACCACGCACATACTACAAAATACTTAAAATAATAAAAATACTGTCACGCAATGTGAGTGACTATATAGCAGGGAAGTCTGGAGCTTCCACCAAATCTCACTAAAAGTTCTCCACCAACCTTTAAACATAAAAATAATACCTCTCTTATATTCCTGGGGTACGCGCTTGGCTCCTGCGAGAAGTAAAGAAACTCAACCTTTTAATAAAAATACAGATTTATTCAAACAAACATAACAGCCATACTTACAATAAGACCTTTGCGCTGGGGAGTATCTTTTCTAGAGATCAGAGCCAGCCAACGGCTGACCACCGATCTTTGGCCATGGACTGGCTCCCATTAGCCCAGTTTCAATAGTATTTATACGCATTTGAAAAATGCTGAGTACACAGAATTATATTACCTATTGAAATAATGGGAACTGCCAGCAAGTCTATCGCTTGGTTCTTTGAGAGAGCAAGAAGGATAGACATAGTTTGGTTTGATAGTAAC
This sequence comes from Monochamus saltuarius, assembly GCA_025584915.1. NCBI lineage: Eukaryota > Metazoa > Arthropoda > Insecta > Coleoptera > Cerambycidae > Monochamus > Monochamus saltuarius. Next base: position 40,269,601 of record CM046723.1, read on the forward strand.
CTCTGCAACTTGACACATTTTATTGTTTTGAATTTCACTTGTGTAACATTGACACACTATCGATTGTAAGTATATTTGTAAATTTAGTTCAGTAAAATAATTTAATATGTAAAGGTTTTCAAAAAGTAATTTATTAAAATATGTGTCCAGCTGTAAACCATCTCTCTAAGATCCTCTTTGTTGACAATACTACAATTCGTTTACGTACGTGTTACGTTGTTATTTAAGGTTAAGGTTATAAACGAAGCATGACTTCACCAAATACTGTGCGCGCAACTTATCACATATAGCTCTTATCAATGACGTATGGTGAAATAATTCGTGAGTAAGGGTTATCAGAGTCGGCTACAAAATTTGCAATAATTTTAAACTTAGTTATCTCGGTTTTTAAAATAAAATTATTAGGGCAATACTTTGTAAAATGATTTACTTTAATTGCTACTGTCAGTTAAAATTAATATCCCACTTTATAAATCACACTGTATATGTATTAGGTGTGATATAAAATCAAGATCTGAAACTTAATATTAAAAAATAAATACAATCAGCTCTTTCAAATACATGAGTAAATATAGAATAGCGTGCGTTAACAAGTATTATTTTCATGTTAGAACTTCGGATATGTATTCATCGTTCAAATAAATAACGAATCGTAAGAATCGATTATATAAGGAAGGATATCGTTACATTACACGTCACCTGTCAAATGTTAAAATCTTTTATATTTTTTGCATCGCACTGCCACCATTCAACTGATTGCAATTGAAGTTACATCAGTTTAATCAGAACGAAAGAAATAAAGGATTATAACTGCCGCGTCTGCGTCTTCCGCGTTGATGTGTAATAAGTTGTGAGTTGTGTTTGCACATTTTTGTTCAAGTTTTGTTCTACATTAGTTTGTATAAATTGCGAGTTTGTCTTTTTCCGTAATTGATAATGATTTATATAAATATTCTGTATGTTTTATTCTTACTTAGATTTTATTTTTCCGTCTGTACTCTAGTTTTGATATTCTGATGCTGATGCGCTGCTATGTATTCTTAGAGTGGTTTTCTATATTATGTATATGTAAGTATGTTTCATTAACTTCAAAAGGTAGTGTTTGATTTAGATGACTAAATAGTATTTCGATATATTATTATTATAACCCTTTATGCCCTGTCTTATAGTGACTTTAATTTTTCGTTAGATTTGTATTGTTAAACATCGTATTTGATCCAGTAAGGTAGAATGTAATTGTACAACTGGAGAGAATTGAAGCGAAATTGGATAAGGTAATAATAAATGTAAATCAATTTTATGTAACCTACATAAATGTGTTGTGGTTTCTAAATTTATTACCATTATCAAATATAATTTTTCATGGAATTCCTACAAATGACCCAAAGGTTATTAGGGTTTCTATTAATTCTACTGCTGACTTTTAGGTAAGTCGGGTAGCTTGTGAATTCTGAAAAAAGGTCTTTTAATGTAAGGAATGTGTATTATTAACAAAGAAAAGATCAATCAATATCTTTAAGGGTTTTGATGTAGTAGGGGTAGCATCCGTTGGTGGATACGGTGGTTTTCTTTCATACTGCAAGGATTACAGGTGTTTATATAATTTTAAACATTGCATATAAAGTCAATAGTGATTTCTAGAAGGTGATAATAACGTGGCGTTTTCCCTCGTGTTGTTTTTTATTGTTATTCTCTATGTTATATATGTTCCAAAAGTGTTTAAAATCGTCAAGTTTAAATTTGTAAAATTGTTTTGTCATTCTTTGATTATTCGTAATTTTAATAAATCAGTTTTGTTCTAAAGAACATACAATAACTTTCTATAGGATCCATAGTAGTCTTTAATAGTTTTATCATTTCTTCTGTGCTGTTGAAATTTAATTTGACTATGTCGTACGTTACTGAAAATTGGATCACGGATGATAAAATTTGACATACTTGTTACCGCAACTATTTAAATTATTGCGCTGAAATTTTGCAGAACGCTTTGATAAAAAATAATAATAAAATATATAGCAAATATACAAATCATTGTTAATTTACCGGTGAAATCAGTTAAATTGTAGTCCATATACATTAAAATTAATACAACTAGTGCTCAAGCAACAGCGGTGGTAAATTAATCCACCAAGATATCGGAGTATTATTGCCTAAATTCCTGATTGCTTGTTTCGTGGTTCAAATGATTTGTTGGAACGGAATCTTGTATATTTATTTCAAAATTTTCTCCATTTGTAATGATCTCATAATTAAATCATTTGTATTCTTATTCATTGAAGGGCTTTTGTGGCTTATTAAGAAACTAATTGATGTCGACTTCTTAAGCTATGGACTTCAATTTCGACAAGGTAATTTACACTAGTTAGCAATATTTCTGGAACGAAAAAGTTTTCTGATCGAAATTCAAGATAGGTAATGGCCCGTTTTCCGTTATTACACGAATTTATATGTCATTTTTTGGGAGATTTAGGTCATAGGTATGTATGTTGAAATCATCTCTTACATAAAAAGGAATTTGTACATGTTCATTTTTTGTGGTTTGAAAAATTAATATTTAGTTTTGCACTTACAGTTGATATAAAGCACAATTTATTGGGATATAGTAATTAGATTTCTGAAAGGGTGGTGCATTGCCTGCTAAATCGCATCACCTGCGTAATACTTGTCTGTCGAATCAGCTGAATTTCAATCTAGAATACTGTAATCTATTGCAGTGTGGCGACTCCATTGTTGGTATTTAAAAACATAAATATCAGGTCGTAAATGTCAGAATTTGATATTGACACTGTAATAACTTACCTTTCAATAGTAACTATTTATCTCATTTAGTTTATAAAAATTGCATGTATTTTTTATATAGCTACTATTTCAAAACTAATATACTGATATTTCTATACTCAACACAAAGTGCTTATGTCCAAATATTTTATATTTTTAATAAAACTAGTGTCCCAAAATTAGCCTGCCAAATATTAACTCTGAATTCTACGATCAAACATAAAGAAAAAAAGTTACCTATATAAACATAGTTCCGTAAAAGCTCCCTAACGGAGCTATTGCTCTTTAAAGGAGGACCCCAGAATTTGATTTTCTCCAAATATTTTCAAAGCGGATCGAGATAAAGTAATCAAATTTAAAATCGAGAATCTCAATTAGATTGCGAATTTAATGTTCTAAAAACAATACCATAATTAGTCATAGGCGTGCCAAACTGGGGAGTTATTGGATAAATATTGCTGTAACTTTTTCATGTCTTGAGGATTTTGCCATCAGATCAAAAAATTAAAAATTTTGAACAATTTTACAAAAAAAGGTACTCTTGTTTTATTTTGATAATTTATTCCGTTTACGAGTAATATTAATTTAAAAATTTTGTGACATACTACAAAAATATTAGATATGATATGCAAGCGGTCAAATTGTGTCTAGTAGGCTTTGAAAAGTTATTTGTCAGTTTATTTGACACATATGACATATGTTTTTAATTTTTTTTTAAGTATTAATAGGCTATATTAAATTTGATAAATTTAGAAATAATTACATTACTGATATGCATTTTAAAAGTATTTTAATATGTTAAAACGCTTGAATAACACCTAATATGTGTTAAATCAGTCGACAGTATTTTCTCAGAGCCTACTAGGGATATTTTGCCTATTTATAGTTTCCATCTTAAACTTTTGTGGTATGTCACAAAATTTTTAAATCATGATCACTCGAAAACAGAGTAGTTTATCGGATTGAAATAGGAGTACCTTTTTAATGTAGAATAGACCAACATTTTATTTTATTTGATCTTTGAGATACAAGAAAGTTAGAGCACTATTTACCTACAGACCTCCCAGTTTGGCACACCTATAACCAATTATGAGGAATTATTTTCAGAACATTTGCAATCTAAATAATGTGATTCTCAGTTTCAAATTTGATTACTTCATCGATCGATCGATTCATCGTCCCTTTTGGAAATATTTGGGAAAAATCAAAATTTGAGATCCCCATTTAAGGGGCCGTTAGGGGCGTCTACGGACTTATGATTATATAACTTTTTTCTTATTTTTGATCGTAGAATCCACAGTCAATTTTTGGTAGACAAATTTTGGGACATCCTGTATATATTAATAATGGACTACTCCTTCACTTTCACCATGAAAAGCACAATGCTTATAAACAAACCAATGAAAAAAAGTACTTTTTAGTATATCTGATATTTCAAGTAAATGAGTCAAGCAAGTGGGTTAGTTTATAAAGTATCCGCTAATATTGCGAAATACGCGTTTTCTATCAAAATAATCAACGGTTCAGTTAGTTCTTGAAAGACAATTTGTACTAGGATACTAGTCAATTAGTTTACAAACTAACCAACTTTAAACTTTAGCCGTTATATAGAAATAGAATAAATAAAGATAAAAATGTACACAGGGGTTATTTAAAAACTAATATTACTGGTGGGAGCTGCACAATTTTTCAACATTTTTTGGCAAACTGCAAAAACGTTCTCCTTCTACAAAAGTTGTCTGTATGGCCAGAGTACATAAATCCTAGTTTGGTTTAGGACCCATGTCTGGTTATTGAGATATGACAGCTGAAATCTCACCAGTCTCCGTTGAGCCTAGCTAAAGCTATGAAGCTAAAGAAATAATGCTATGGACAATGCTATGGCTAGTTCGGTGTCTTGCGACAGAATATTTTCTAAAGCAGGGTAACAGAAAAACGATCTTGATTAAAATTAGACAAAATTTCTAAAATTTTGTTTTTAAACGCGAATTTTTAAATATTTAGAATTTATTTATGAAATCAGTTTTTTTTTATTTTAAATATTACCTCTTTTGTTAATTTAATACAATATTTTCACACCTAAATTTATATTTTTTTTACCTATATTCAAATGCTTACCTATAAATGTTTTAAAATCTAAAAATCTAGATTTGTCTGTAATCTCAAAAGCATTGTATATGTCTCTAAATTACGATACCAGGCGCGTCATGAAACAGTGCCTACAACGGCAAACTCCGATATTGAACGTCGAAACCACAGGTCGAGACTGAACGATCGGTGGATAAATTACAAATATACAATTTTCGACCATACTGAATGAAATGAATCACTCAAGTGAATGATTCACTTAGGTAAATGAGACTGAAAGAATGAATTCACCAAAATTAACTTAATGTCCCATCTCTAGTCACCTCTACAATTTTGGAAGTCAACTATAACTAATAACTACATCTATCGGCCGTTCGCTACTCCATGCCGGACTAAAAATGGCACAGACACGAAGCGTTGACCAGCATTGTTTTACATGTGGAAGATCTATATAGCAACAGCTTGAGTCACCAGACATATACCGGTTTCGAGCTCATTAGCTCTCATCAGTATGCCATAGGTGAGTTATCTGACGAATAATCCTAGCTGTTTTATTATATGTCTACCCCGAGTACGCGGTGTAGAACTAACTACATATATCGGCCGTTTGCTACTCCATGCCGCGCCGAACTGAAAATGTCATATACCTTACATATCCTTTTCCTTTTCTTTTTAGTGTGATAAAATACATAATGTTCAGATATTCTTTATGATGTTACTAGACTATTGTTCAATTATGTTTTCTTTTATTTCAGGATTTGGATTTATTAAGTATATTACTCTAATCATCTATTACAATCATCCACCCTAGAAAATATGTTCTATATATTATTGGATATAAGTAAATATAATATAATCATGCATAGAACACGGGAAAGTGGTACGTGCCATTGTACTTCATCATAACTATTCTTTGTATTTTTGTAATTGTTAAAGTATTTATTATAATTGAAGTTAAAAAAAATGTAAATAAAAATAGATTTTTTTAATAAGGTATAGTAGATTTTTTTCATTTCTCTTGATTATCTAAATACCTTATTTGTTATTATTCGCAAAAATATTTTTTTTGGGCAGTGTGAAGTGTTTATCAAGTAGTTTTGTACCTATACAGGATGTTGCATAAGTGTATACAGAAAACTCAGAGGCAGTTTCTTTGGCAAGTTTTGAGGGTGGTTTTTCATATAAATTTTTTTAATTGGAGTTTTCCCTAAAAAGTTAAAGCCCCTTAGAGGGGGCTAAAATATGATTTTTTCGATTTTTCTCAAAAATAGTTAATTATAAACAAACGAATTATAGCAGGAACTTATAAAATTATATTTTACCAACATATTTTCCGTTTTGCTGGCTTGTTATAAAGGGGTGACATAAACCTCACCCCTTCCATGTTTGTTTTTTAAACTTTCATATAGGTATACCTACCTTATTCAGAAACCTTTTTGTCTCAAAAATTTCTTATTCTTAGTTTTTGACAAAAAGTATTTTAGAACGATGCAAATTACGATATTACCGACTTTTTGTGTAATTTATTCTTAGTAAGCTGTCACTTAAATTGCTTTTCGGTAAATGTCAATCAATTAACAATAATAATGCCAAGTTTTAAATACAGTGCATATCAATATTTTGTATTTAATTATGAAAAGTGCTAAATCTTGATATGTACTCTATTTAAAAATGATATTGAAATGTTTGACATTTATCGAAAAGTACAGCAGCGTACATAAACAACTGTGGCACCATGCCGTGCGCTCAATACATTTTTAGTTCAGCTTCACCGACAAATATTAAGCTGTCAAATTTATGGAACTTTCATGTATAGTTAGAGAATATACGATACATAAGTCATGTTCCTGTAATATTGTAATATTAATAAATATATACAAAAAATTGGAGAAAATAATGGTAACAATATTATGTGTAGAGCACAACCATGCTTCTGGTAGTGTAGGTTTTAATAACACAATAATTAATTATTGGTCCAGTTTAATTATTTCCCTTACAGAACATGAAAATATTGTTAAATATATATATTTAATCTCTATTATTAATTACAAATTTCAACTAAAACTTCAATTTATTCTTTCCTCTTACTGTTTATGAAAGATGTTCCATAATGAATGGGTCATAGAATAACTATAGATTGTAGGCATCAAAACAAAATAATAGGATTTAGCTAAAATGTCTTTAAAATATTCCCACCATAAGCATTCGATGTCGGTTCATGCTTTTCGACTACTGCTAATATTATTCCAGCACTAAACTAAGTACCTAGGTATTGTCTTGTGAAGTTGATGCTAATGACAGTAAAACAACAATGTGGCTTATTTCAAGTTGTCTAAAAATCAATAAATTTAAGTAGATTTATTACTAGGTCCATATGCGGAAGTGAAATGATTTAATGCATCAACTTCGCAAGACAAAGCTTATTAGTAGTAGATTAGTAGATAGTAGGAAAGCATGCACCGGCATTAGATGAGTAAAATATATCGAAACCGAAGCAGTTTATCGATATCAATAAGTCCTTGAACAAAATCCTATTAAATTATTTGTTCAGAGTCCAAAAGAAAATTATGCTAATGATCTCTAATAATAATTCAGGGTTATCCCAGCCAGCTTTGTTAGAAGGCGGCTAAGTGAACTTTTCCTTTGCCTTCATATAAAGTGACTACCAAAAAAAAAACGTATACACTTAATTTACAATAACCATTACATTTAACTGTTGGAAGATAAAGCCCTTCTCCGAAGATGCATGATCTGTGGGAAGGTCTTTCCAGTTCTTTCAAAGACAGCTGAATGGTAGGCCAACAGGAGGCCCAGTCCGTCTCGTTTTCGTTCACAAACATCCTGAACGCACATTGAACCCCATCTGATGGAACGTTTCAAACGTATCAAAATTTCAACCGAAAGTAGGAAATAATCTAATGCTCGTTGGTAAACTGTGTTTACCAAGAAGCATTAGATTACTGAATTACGGAAAAGGTAAGTTATTTTTAGATTTGAAGAAAATTTTATACCAATGATGAACAGAAAGTAGGAGACGATCCGTATGAAAGGAGATAAAGTTATGGAATATTTTGAGTTTGTTTAATAATTAATATTTTTATTGAGCAGAATATTTTCAGTAGAATTAATTTGTATTACAAATAGATAATAGATACTTTGCAAGAAACCTAAACTATTTTTATACTTGCATAATTAAATAATTGGTTACCTATACGTATAAGTTGAGTATTAATAATAAACCTAAGTAAATTGAAAGCGAATAAAAATTTAATTTATAAACCGCTAAGATTCACTGAATTAGAAACGATAAGATAAAACTGAAACTAACTTAATATTTACAATTTTACGGCGCCGTTTTCATTTCATGCTTTTCTTTATGCTTAACAGTTGACTGCTAAAACTGTATGTGCACATAGTTGTCATGTTGCCAAATATAAAACAATAAAAGCTTTGGAAAAAAGACATATGCTACTATTTGGATATTTATAAAAATAAGTTTTATTAGTAGTAATTCACTGATTAAGCTTTAATAACTACATCTGAGAATATATCTACCCTATATAATAAATACGTATAAACTACCTACCCAATATTTTATTTAATTTATAAATTGTAGGTATTTATTATTTCATTATTTTGCATATTTCCATTGTTAAAAACCAGTTAAACCTATTTCGGGTGTTTTTGTTTCAATACTATTATAAAAATAATATAGCTAAAAAAAATTTAACACTGACTGCTGACATTAGGTAAGTTCAATTTTGAAATGAACATTTTTCTAGCCATTTGTTCCAAAACTATTATTCCCAATTGCTTTATGCCGAAATATTTATGAGTATAGTTTTTATGTAAAATTTATTTAATGAACTAATACTTAGATACTGATTTCTCACATGTTCAAATACTAGAAATAAAGTTACTAGTTATGTAATCATTTGAGAAATAGGTACAGATTATCGAAGGCCAATTATATTTCGCAATTTCGTCTCGAATTATAAATTTAACTACTTGTAGTTTGCACTATTCAAACTCACCCGGTACGTACTTTAAAGACAAAAAAAACCTTATCTATGTTACCACACATTCCCAACACGCTCTTACTATCATTGTATTTTTCGTACCGGCCCGGCTACGACGTGAAATAAGAGAGACAGAGTGAAAAAGTGTTTAATGGTGTCGGAAATAGTGCGAAATAGGAAATCTCGCAGGAAAACATGGTTGAAGTTGCAATATAACGCTTCTGCCACCGTTATTATATGACACACTGTTGTAAAAATGAATGGGCATAAAAGTGGAAATCTGAAGATGAAATTTAGAAAAATGCTCAAGTTCTTCAAGTATGTAGACTTTCCTTTTCTTTTTTTTTTTTTTCAGAAATCAGTCAATGGAAGGATGTATTATTTTCTGGTGTTTGAGGTTCACATGAATTCTCACATAACACGAAAGAACGTTCCACAGAACTTTAATTGGCAGTCACATGACTTGCATATACTTTCTAACTCCCTGTACATATGTATCCGGACATGCAAGTAAGTAAATATGTAAAATTATATATGAGTTATAATATCCCCAAATGTTAAATAGAAGGAATCAATAATGCAATAAGTAAATAGAACTGACAGTTTTTGTCAAGTTCGCAAGTTTTTTGCTCCAACAGTTTTTAATAATTACTGTACCGATAAAAATATAAAATAGGAGTATTCTCATAAAAGTTTTTAAAACTATTAATAAACATATAATATAGGGTGAATCAAGAAAAGTAGATATGACTCATATAGCTAATAATAAAAGCTAATATTACACACAACACACATAATTTTAATTAACCTTCAATATCTGTATAATGAAATGTATAGAGTTATACATACATTTAGATACAACGTCTAATGGACTGTTGTTACTGTTGTTTATAGATGAATACATATTCATATTTTCTATACACATATCGATTAGATTCAACCTCATAGGACGACTTCCACATGGAGGAGTTCCAAAGCAAAATCTGAGGTGTAGGGACACACCTGGATTAAATGCTGATGTAATGGTAATAATAAAGTGAGGACCCAAGTAAATCTGAAGCAGGTAACCAATAGTGAAACTGCTAGATAGAAGTTATTAACCAACTTTTGGAGACAGGAGGTGAATTTATTTCTTCATATTTGCTATCAAAAGAGTGTGGGACTTTTAGGTTTATAATCGTTAAATCCCCACCCCAGATTAGAGAGTTATCACTCTATATTGAATTTTATTTATACAGAGGTCTTAAAAATAAAATAAATACAATATTAAAAATAAATCCTAAAGCAATGATCTCAAGAACGCATAGTGTTATATAACATCTATAAAACAGAAACATTAATGTAACTGTTTGGCTAGCAGTGACATCTTGGTCTTGATTTTCCTTGATTTTGTCTTGGTCCCGCTAGACAAGACTAGACTTGGCAAGAAATATTGCTAGAAGGTCTGGGGTGAAACTTCAGTGAACGTGAGTTGAAATAAATAAATAAATAAGTGACTAAGTAAACACACATTGCATTTCTAATGTAGGCATATTCTTTATTTAAAAGAATTAAGCATATAAAATTAAAATTCAAGGTGCTTAGGTGTAGCTCTGCTGAATACAACTAATTATAGTGCCAGTTGACTGAAAGAGCTCCGATTTAGCACGCCTATCTCGTCCATTGCTTATTATTATTAATTATTATGTAAAACTAGCCGTTTCTATACTTTATAACGTTTACCAATCGACTAATATCTGAGCTAAGTAAGTTCCGAGCGGCACCATGTCCGACCGAAAGTAACTACCACTGTTATCAGATTGGTAATAAAGTTTCATGTTTCTGATTTCTATGCAAAAGTCTCACAAGAATCATGCAAATTTGCGAGACCTTTCGCAGACAATATAAAATACATAATGTTGTAAAATCAAGCAAGCACAAGGCTTTATAGAAACTTTTGTTTTCTTCTGCAAGACAAGACAAGGTTTTTCAAATTTTTGCAACAATTTTTGTCTCCCATCCAACACTACTTTTCGCCTCTGTACGGCACCTTATGTGTTTACGGACATGCTTAATACCTTTGTTATAACCTTTAAGGTCTTAGGTACAATTACTTGCACATAATATTTAAATGATATTTTAATAAATGGAAAATATCAAACAGAATGTTTATTTTATAACGATAAAAATATTAATAAAAATAGTCAACCTTTGCTCATACCTAACCGTAACTGTAAGGTCTAAGATATATTTATAATACAAATAACTTTACACTCCTTTAACAGACAGAAAGAGAGGACATTTCAAAGAATATATAAAAATAAAATGAATAAATAAAATAAAAATTTGAAATCACACCTGCTGTAAAATTAGAGAGTGGTTAGGTTTTGGAGGAACGTTAGTTGCAGCTCGTTCTGCAGTAATGTTCTGGATGGAAGGTATACAAAGACCTTCGAAAGAGAAAAATATTTTGCTCTTAAATATATAATAGAGGATATTTCGATAAATATATACGTAGGTATCTCAAATATAACGAATAACTTTTTATGGAGAGAAAAAAAAAAAGATAAAATCCTATATTCAACTCTAGAAATCTATTTAGATGCCTCCCTTATAGGGGGAGAGCAGGAGGTGACGACAACATGGGCTTTACATATTGTCATAAGAAATATTAACAGTTTTCAATGCTCTAAAATCATTTTCAAAAAATGTTAGTTATTGCAAATCGATAACACAATTGCTATTTCTTGTAATAACCTGATGAGGACTGTGTAGACAGATAAAGCTTAATAATAACGTAGGGAAAGAGATATGGGAATGGTATGAAATAAGAAAAATAGGGATATATGCATTCTACATCAATATACTGAGAGACATCGAACAATAAAAAGTTTGCTAAGATAATCTTTGTCATCGTTGGAATATTCTGTTAGTACTGCAATGCATGTACCAAGAATAATTTATTTATTTGCCCGATTTTATTACATTCAGTCGGAGTTTTGCTAAAACAATAGACTTCTCAGGTTGAATAGACGTATTTTCTATCACTACTTTTACTAAAGGTAACTAGATAACTTAATGAGTAGGTAAATGACTACTTATTAACGGTTAAAGTAGGTGCGTAGTAGGATATAGATATATATGTATATGCATATATATAAATAATAATAATAATTTACCTGTAGCTGAAAGGCTTCAAGCTGTGAAATGTGTAACAAAGCTATATTTGGTTAGCGCGTCGTGGGTAATCTTTATATATGCACAAATGCATAGCCATTTTATGCTTAACATTACAACAGGAAGAACGGACTGGACAAGACCTTAATAAATATATTATTACCAATATAGGTAATATCTATCTCGTGGCTAATCTTTACAAATGCACGAATGCATAGCCATTTTATGCTCAACATTACAACAGGAAGAACGGATAGACAAGACCTTTAAAAATATAATATTACCAATATAGGTAATATAACCAACAATATCTATTTATTTTGTGATATGTATACATTATGCGAAGTAAGTTATATAAAAGCAATAATATATATATGATACATGAGAGAGTGTGAATAAGGCATGTGACAGTGTTCATTAGCCATCAACGTTAACGAATTTTTTTTTTTGCCATTAAAAAGCTAAAATTGAAGGGCGAGTGGTAGTCGAGTTTGTTCAAACTGTAGGTATCTTCCATATACCATGCCAGTGAGTTATATATAACTTATATAATCAATGATTCTAACTTCTTTACAGTAAAATGAAAATTAGGAGATAAAGGATAAATGAACCAGAAATCATAATAGTAGCTATACAGTTACTGACTAAAGTTACCTAGGATGAAAGACTGTCACTTGCAATATACATTTTTGCTAGTGTCAAAAGTTGCAAAAACTACTGTAATAAAATAATGGGAGTAGAGATTCCAGTTGAGTCTATTTAATGCAGATATTTTGCTGGGATTAACCAATGTATATTAATGGCTAAAACATATTTCCTTCAGTGTACCCGAAAAAATAAATAAATATAAAATAATAAAATACATAACAGTATTTCGGTGTTTAAGAATAGAAACCGAACGTTTAAACGGGTTTTTTGGAAAAATTATGTAACATGTTCAAACAGCCTGAAATAGACGTGTTTGCAATGCACAAAAAAAAATAATAATAAATAAATAAATAAAATAAAATAAAAATAATAAATAAAAAAGATATCGTAGAAATGAAATCCCCTCATTCTATTATTGTGGATGCATTTACTGTCACACGGAATCAATATATATATATATTAATGCATTAATATATAACCAAAAATGCAGGTAGACGCTAAATATATTTCTGATATATAATATATAGGTATGTATATTTGTGTATATACATATATAAAGCAGTATAAAAATGTTTTAATTATCAAAAGAACGATAACTGGTCAATATGTAAGATGTAAGATGCAGGATATACAGTTTCTGTCTGCACACTAGATCGCCTATAATTCTTTCAACATCTACAAGTAGTTAAATTTATAATTCGAGACGAAATTGCGAAATATAATTAGTAGATCAATCGACTTACCTGTAAGGAAGTTTGATCATAATTATATGAGCAATTTCGTCGAAGAATTATAAATTCCGCCCAAAATTCCCACCCTAGGCGATCTAGATAGGAAAATACAATGATAGTAAGAGCGTGTTGGGAATGTGTGGTAACAGAGATAAGGGTTTTTGTCTTTAAAGTACGTACCGGGTGAGTTTGAAAAGTGCAAACTACAAGTAGTTAAATTTATAATTCTTCGACGAAATTGCTCATATAATTATGATCAAACTTCCTTACAGGTAAGTCGATTGATCTACTAATTATCACTGGTTTTATAAGTTAAAGATAGCTCACATTATGCCTGCATGAACCAGCACAGCGCGGACCTGCATGTATCTATATGGCTAACGTTTTGAAGTTCTTAAGTATTAGTTGAGTGTAGCTCAAAAGAAGACATTTTTATTTTAGTGATGTTGTATGAAGAGGAGGAGGAGGAAGCAAGGGAATTGAGATAGTTTTGGGTTAACCCACCCCTAAAAAAGACAGAGGAGAGATCAATCAAATTTTCATCTTCACTTTTTCCGAATGTCACAAAAAATTTGTTTGATCTCTTGAATTGTCCTCGCCTACAGTACCAAAACACAAGATTTCGCAGAGGTTGCCACTCAGTTCATTGACATATTTACAATTCAACTGACTTTTGACGACCAAAACTTACGTCGGACTAGCGCGGCCTGGTATGGAAACTGCAGGCCACCGACTCGAACTGCAGGACGGTCGTTGCAAGTGACGGTACATTCAGATGCTGGTCTAGTGTGCGATGTTCCATTAAATAACATGGGAATCGTTATGAGCAGGTTTCTAACCCGAATCAGTATCATATTTTGTTTAAATTGTGATAGCTTAACTGCTTGTGCGTCACACATAAGCTTAGACAAAAACAATTATTGACACAACCTAATCATTAATGACTTCGAAAATTCATATTAATAGTCCAGCTGCTGCTCAGTTTAAAAGTAGTAGGTATATATGTTAAGTTGAATACCTTTATGTTGCGACCACTGCACATAGATATGGGTAGGTAGGTAAATACAATTTCTAATGCCTGTTGTAATAATAACAGTAGGTAAGTATGTACCTATTTAAAAAACATCGGGTGGATTTTTGAGAGTAAACATATTTTTTTATAACTGTTCGCTCGGTAAAGATGTCATTGACATTGTTAGAACACAGGTTTATTTAAAGAATGCACATTGCTTTCTAAAATGAGACCAACTATTGGAATGATATCAAACAAGATGAGTAAGATTTTTATGTTTTTTCTTTTTATAGAACGTTCATTTTTACAAAAGCCAGAAATTTTTTGTTACACTTCTGCAGCTTTGCCCGCTGCTGATATAACAGCTATTTTTGATTGATTATTACATACGCTGTATATGGGGCAGTGTCTAGTGACAATTTTGACACTTTGCAATTGACGTCAACTTGTCAACATGTCATAAGTCATACCAGAAAAAAATAATAAAGCCGACTTCAGAGAACGAGGTAGTGTTGCCAGCAACACGACGTCACGTGATTTTCTGCCAATGAAATATTAACCTTATTCCCCTCTTTTCACAGTTGAAATCGGGTGAAGTTCGAAATTTATAACTTCAACTATCCGACGGAGCAATAGTTGTACATAACATAACCAGCAAATATAAAACCAATTTTATAAATATTTATTTCATAAAAATTAAACTGGTGGTGCGGATGTTGCCAGCAACACAACATTGTTTTCTGAAGCCGGTTTAACTGTTCAGTAGATATTCATTCTTTGCTTCGTCAACATTCGGGTACATAATTTTTTACATATTTCGTATCTTGCTAATTCGATATTTGGGTCGACTATAGCCCTGTTCGCGGTAGCGATTCCGAAATAGTTCAGGATTAATTTACGGATGTGCTCAGGCGCAGTTTGAATTTGATCGTCAGAAATGCAAACTGCGCTTGCTCTCATCCGTAAATTAATCCTGAACTAGTTCGGAATCGCTACCGCGAACAAGGCTTATGACAATACCTATACAGGGTGTCCCAGAAATCAACGTTAAGGCTTACGGTGAGCACTCTATCAAACGATATATAACATCTGTTCCAAAAACCGTGAGAAATGTTTGACCAACACCGTCTTACGTCGCATTCGCCGAGAGTACATTAACAACTAAACTGACTGACTAATTCTGGACGGTTCGGAATCGATTCTTGCTGTGTTGGAACAAACCCATAGTTTTCGTTCAGTAACTCCTTAACGGATAATGATAAAAATATGCGGTTTTTTTAATAGACTTCAAATATTATTTTACGTCGGCGCTGTGTTTTGAAATTTTGAAAAAGTGTAAAATAAATTTTTTTTAAAATGAATTTTGCATATTTTCAAAATTTCAAAACACAGCGCCGACGTAAAATAGTATTTGTAGTCTATTAAAAAAACCGCATATTTTTATCATTTTTCGTTGAGGAGTTACTGAGCGAAAACTATATCCCTTTGGATCGAGCGCTCACCGTAAGCCTTAAGCCGGAAACGGGCGATAGGCCAAGTCGTAAGAGTTATTAGAAAAATATAAAAAAAATCTTTGTCATGTACTTTTCAAATTATAAGTATCAAAAAATAAATTGGAAAAACTGACATCCTGTGATGATCTATCAAGTCCTGTGACTACAAATATTAATGTTTCGTCAATCTTTTTTCTGTAATGTAATCATGAATAACCCTTCTGTAAATTACAGTTTAAAATTAAAACATAACTGCCTCAGTTTCAAATAAAATGTTGGATTTTTGCCCAACATTAAATTCAAAATAATTACATCACCCGACTTTAACCGACTGTACTGTAAAAAAAATGTACTACACTATTTTGGCAAGTAATTTTAAAAGATGGCGCATTTAGTCCGGATTCTAAAATGGTATGATACTTGCTAGTTTACCTACTTCTTTATTTAGGAAAAAAAAAATTTTTTTGGAGGAACCGGATTTCAGGCCAATTTTGTTTGACGAAACATTAATATTTGTAGTCACAGGACTTGATAGATCATCACAGGATGTCAGTTTTTCCAATTTATTTTTTGATACTTATAATTTGAAAAGTACATGACAAAGATTTTTTTTTTATATTTTTGTAATAACTGTCACGACTTGGCCTATCGCCCGTTTGCGGCTTAACGTTGATTTCTGTGACACCCTGTATAAAATAAAAGTTTCAGTTAATATATTTTGCAAGTTCATGAGTAGAAGCGAAAGAAGACAGTTTGAAACTGACAGTTCAGCCTATAAATTTGTGCATATGGTCGTAACTATATAAATCAATAAATTATTCCCCAGAATTGCAGAAAAGCTGCTATAAAAATCTAGCAAGACTTATATTTTAAAAATGTAAGAATTTTTCAGATATGATGGCTTTTGCATACGCTGCTGTTCAGTGTGCATTTGCAGAGATAATTGCAGACTGTAAAGCGGTTTTTGAGGACTGTCCTTCCGAAATAAGGACAGGTGATATAATAATCGGATACGAGGATGACAAAAGGATCGATCACAAATCGAAACCTGTGACCTCTTCAACAAATTCTATCTCCGCTAAACCACGAACCATTTTTCGTAATTTGTCAGATCTACGGGCATCGGTCACATTGCCTTCTGGATTTGGATGACCTACATAATAAAGCATTAAATTTATAGCGAAGCTTATAAAACCAATGTAATAAGGGTCTAGAATAATTGCCACCAACAATATTCTTATCTATTAGATATAGCGAGTATTTTTGCATGTTATCAGATTCTCACACAATTTAAGATGCATTTCACAATTTCCGCCAAATAAACATGTCTAGTAAAAGTAAGGACAGCAGAACAATATAGAAGCTGTGGTAGCGTAAGGAGTGTCTTTCCGAAATGACAGTTAGAAACTCTAGGAAAACACAAATTCCGTGCTTTACCGTGCAGACAACGCAATTTAGCAGACGATGGTTATAGTGGTGGTGGCAACTCTAGGTTTCGCCTTGACTGATCTGATAGCAAAGCTTATATGACCAATGTTACATACAACACAAATATGTTTTAAACATCAATAAAAAAAACAAGATGAACGTTTCAAATTTTGGGTAATTATTTACTGTAGCGTAGAACTCAAATCTTATTTTAAACAATCTTATCCCTTATTTTCCCCCCAGCAAATCTGCAAGGAGGGTAAAGTCCTCCCCAATGTTTTTTAGTAAGGTCGTAAAAGACGTATGTACTTACTACTTAGCTCAAATATTTTTAAATAATAACGTCGCCGAGATGTTGCGACAAGCGGTTACAGTGTTACTATACTTGCGTCAAGAATTCAGACTTATGTCATACGAACAAATGAATAATTCATCATATTTTTATCAAAATATTTAAGAAACTGCAATTGAGAGTAATAAAACTATATACTACACTAAATGTTTGCATTATATATTGCACTAAATTGCAAACAATTGTTGTGTTTAACGCGACCAAATATCGAAAATTACGTTGACAATAAAGACAATTGCCTAATGTCAACCATGACGTAAGACGTCTGAATTCTTGATGCGAGTATATAATACAAAATAGTGCAATAGTTTTGTGATTTTTGTTTTGTTGTATTTTGTTACGTATTTCATAATTTTATAAGAATTTATGCAATAAATAGATATAGAGCTCAGAAATATTTTTTTTAGGTTTTGGGTCAAATAACCTATAAATAAATAGTAGGTAGGTGTAGGTATAGTATTTACTTCGAATGAAGACATCTAAACCAAGATCAACGGCCGCCAAAAACAAGATGGATATTTTGTTACTAATTTTTACCACCAGTTTCAATCTTGTAGCTTGTGCCGTTTTCAAGAAAAATGGTGGCTGCTAGCGTAATATTGTACTAGCGTATCATCGCATTGCTCCGCAAGATGAAAAAGACGAAAAACAGTTTTCTAATTAATTTTATAATACTACAGAAAATGACATTATTGTAATTTTACTTATGACCATTTAATTTTTCTCTTTTAGATAAGCGGAAAGCAGCATATCATCGAATTGTTCCGCAAGATGGAAAAAGGAAAAAAGTTAATTTCTCGTCGAGAATAGTTTCCAAATTAATTTTAAAATTATTAATATTATTGTAATTTCAATAATAAATAATAATATCTCTACCCCTCATTCTAATCACAGGGATTAGCCCAGAAGTCGGAGACTTGTGCGGGAGAGGGTCGGCATATTATTATTAGCAGGCCGCATTTGCGCCCAGGAACGACTTACGTTGGTAGGCCCTAACCACTATTCAGTGCAGGAATGAGGGAAACCTGGAAAACCTCATTAATTAGGGGGGTAGTCAAATATCAACCGGCATCAATCTCTCACATTGACCCAAGCTAACATTATTCCACCCTACCATACCCGCAGAGAGAGTGCCAATCCTCTCCACGAATATAGCTTATATACGGTCTACCGGCAGCTGGGCTCGAACCAACGCCTTAAACCGCGCGACCACTGACCGATAATCAATAAAGACTATATGATTTTTCAATTTTAGACAAGCGGAAGGCAGCAACAAATTTCTAACTGACTGTATAAGTTGAATGACCAGATTTTTATTCTTACTATACACCTTCTGAAGGTTGAGCAACAAAATATGGTGCAAAAATTGGTTTGCTATCGTTCTTAGTTGCCCAGCAGTTTAGTGGCCTGCTAGCGTTATATTTTGCTAGCAGCCACAACTTTCTTTTGAACGGCACAAACTACAAAATTGAAATTGGTGGCACAAATTAGCAACAAAATATCCACCATTTGTTTTGGCGACCGCTTAAGTTGTCTTGTCAGGGTAATAGACATAAAGTGAAGTTTTATTCAATACAGCAATAACACCAATAATAAACAAAATTTTTAGAATTTATTAAAATCGTCAAACATTTAAGATCAAGTCATTCCTTTCAATAGTTATACACTGTATAAACGTAGTGACCATCCGTCCTGATCACGTCCTGATTTTGAGCCGCCGATCCCTTTTCAGCACGTGTCCGCTTTTATAATCCGTAGCTTTGTCCAGCTTTTATAAAAAAAATATTTTATGAAACTAATCTTGATATAGAAACACTACACATTACTATAAAATATAATTATGCATGTATTAAGTTTTATAAATAGTTGCTTAGCTGTTTAGGACAGTTATGTTGATGAATGTTGTTTATTTTCAAATGTTATACAGGGTGTCCCGTTAATATTGCGAACAAATCAGGGAGTTTGCTTGAATAAAAATAAGAAAAAAAGTTCCCATGAACCTGTGTCCACAATTGCTTCGTTTCGAGACACAGGGTGTTGAAACTTTAAAGAAATATAGGGTTTTTATTAATATCTGAACAACCCTAATTCCGATTTTTTTAATTTAGTATGTATAAAACCATATACATCTTCTGACTTAATTTGATTTATTTTATCTACTCCAGTGGCGTCCGGGGGATCATTCTTATTGATATTAATACGTAAAAATATGAGACGCTACTGCTTTTCCTTAGGTTTCATATTGTTTTCTAATTATGCGATTAAAATACAACTTTTTTTATCTCTTTACTCTGTTTGGTATCTTGCTTTACTTTCTAGCAAAAAATGAATAACTCTTTCCATGCACATTCCTGATGGGAGTAGAAAACAAAATAGAACAAAGTACGCCACTGGAGTTGATAAAATAAATGAAATTAAGTCAGAAGATGTCTGTGGTTTTATAAACAAACATACGAAATTTCCAAAACATCGGATCCTTCAGATATTATTAAAACCCCAATTTTTTTAAATTTCAATATCCTGTCTCCGAAATGAAGCATTACCGGACAATATCAGGCAGTAAATGTCAGAATTGCACAACAAAACAAGAACAAAGTTTAGAATTTCAAACTAGATTTTTTTACTAAAAAAAAAAAATTTTTAATAAATTAAAACAATAAAAAGTAAATAAAAAAACATCTCATCATAAAAATGTAAATAATAAACAAGTACCTACGAACAATATTTTTGTACAAAAATTATAAAAAATATAGAACTTAGTTGCAGGTGAACTCTAATGTAGGGTTGCCGTAGTAGGCCTAGTTCACTGACCGCGTTTCCAAATCTTGGCGAATAGAGTGATTGCAGGTTTATAGTGGGACATTATCTATATGACCCAACCAACCCAACCCATGGGGGGCGGGGGTTCTGACCCCAAAACCCCCCCGGGGCTACGCCACTGACTACACTAAATATTTGCGTTATATGTTGCACTAAATTGCAAACATGATTGTTTTTGATATATGTGATATAAGACGTCTGAATTCTTCATGTCATGGTCGACGTTACGCAATTGTTTTTAATATTAACATAATTTTCGATATTTAGTCGCGTTAAATCAATAATTTTTTGCAATATGTAGTGCAAACATTATTTATTATATAGTTTCATTATTCTTAAATGCGGTTTCTTAAATATTTTGATGAAAATATAATGAATTATTCATTTGCTCGTATGACGTAAGTCGTCTGAATTCTTATCGCGACTATACCTACATTGGGTTTATAAATCGATTTGGTTTATAACAAATGTATGTATTTTTTATCAACTATTTTAAAACTATATACGCAACACCAATAAATAATAAAATTCCTACCCCCTATTTTCTAGGATGTTGAACACGAATCTAAAATTAGTTTTGTGAGATCGACTCATTTTCGAAAAAAAATTTCAAAATGTTAACTTCTATATGTACCTACTACCTACCTACCTATGCTAGTCTCAGTCATTACGTCACACTGTTGTCAAAATTAATAGGCGTTATATTGTAATTTCAACCTAATGTAATGTATACAGGGTGTCCCATAATAATGTGCATTCCTTTGGAGGGTGTGTTCCTTGGGCCAATGTGGGGGGGGGGCGGATCTTTCTATAACATTTTTCGATTTGAGCCTTCCATGGACAGAAATAAAAATTTTGAAAAAAATTTCTTTTTCGAATACTAGAGAGTCGACCACACAAAACTAATTTTAGATTCGTGTTCAGCATCCTCGAAAATAGGGGGTAGGAATTTTTTAATTAAGATTGGAGAGGTTTCTGCTAATGTAAATAATTACAAATATTAAAGATATTTTTAATTGAATATTTGAAAATAAATAAAACAAAAAAATAATTAGGAAGAACAAAAGTAATTGATCATTTTAAAATTTTTGTAAATTATTTACATAATATTGAAAAAATATTTAGAAACTGTTTAAAAATAGGAGTACGTATTTTGGGTTTTCATTTTCTCAATATTAATGAATATTATTTTTAACACTCATCATATTGTAATACAGGGTGGTCCCGAGGTAATGGGCCAGAATTCATGGGTAGATTCCCAAAGCAAAAATATTGTGATTTAGTCAAACTTAGATTAGTTCAAAAGTTGATAGCTAAAGAGATACAGGGGTATTAAGTGTACAATATTACTTAAGTTTTTTTTTTTCATTTAGGTATTTCTTATTAAATGCAAAAAATTTTGGTTTTGGGGTTCTCTGTGTTGAGAAATTGAAATTTGTTCATATTTTGATTATAGTTCATAGAGGGCCCCAGTTGCAGTAGATTGAATATATTAAAAACGACATCACTTTTTTTATACTTTAAGGTATCTCATCTTTGGTATCAAATTCTTATTTTCTAACTTTATTTTCACAAACAAGGTATACTTTGTAAAAGTAACTGCCTCGCACCATTTTTGAGATATTTGACTTTGAAACTACTAATAGTTGAAAATTTTAAAAGAAACACCTTGTAGAGAACTTACAAGTACACCACTGAACTCAAAACTGTATCAGAAGCAATTCTATCCATTCCGACATCTCAGTTATTTTCTGATACAAACAATCCCTTGAAAGCAGTTTTTTCAAATTGTACCCTGTATATCAATAACTAAGAGTTCTATAAAAGTTCTGATTACGGCATCGTAAGTTTTCGAAAAAGTAGTTCAACGTTACTTAACACCGACACGCTGTACACTGGTTGTATTATGATTTGCCTCATATACATATCCAGCTATGGATTTAATAGAACTATTAAACTACTTCTGAAAACTTCAATGGTTTATTGCATATTATTTAAAAATCAAATGAAGCATTGAAAATCACTGCTTTTGAAGTCGTGTTTAAATGGATTCTTAATATGCACCTGATAGTAATTTATAATTATCGAGATGGACTTGACGTTTATATGATTCTAGAAATAAATTTTGAATCCTGATAGATGTTTCTTTTGTCCTTGTGTTAATTATGTTGTTTGGTGCTCTATTCAGAGATGCATGCCAATTTTTAGATGTATGATATAAATAAGTTTTGTGCAAAATATTGACTTTGTCGTATGTATGATTGAACATAAATAAACGTTACTCACCATTTAATTAACAAAAGTTTATTTGTGATGTAGTCTTTACAGGAAGGTTTTAAATGGCACACTTAAAAATTCTATATCACTATTAACATAATTGTTCATTGTGACAAAATAAATATATACAAATAAATACAAGTTAAAATATATCTATTGTTTGTTACACAATATAAATAATACATAAAAAAGTATTAAGGTACTAAAGTGCTTGGAGGTTTATATAAATTTAAAGCATTTTTGTTTGTCATGTGGTATTCTGGTTTTGAAAAGAATTGAATCTGCTCTGTACTGGGTATTTAATAAAGGTGTATATCCAAAACCTGGAATAAAAATAATATGAAATATTTCATTGTTTTTACCATCATTCGCTCTAATGTTTACGATAATAAATATATTACAGTTTAAACTGTTTGAATAGATGGATTAAAAGAAGCATATGTTAATTTAAAAATAAACAGTTATGTATGATATCAAGCAGAGCCTGAAATTTATCACGTTTAATATTGGTAATTATAGAATAAATTAATTAAGTATATTAATAGCTTACCAAATAAAAATATCTGTACCAATTCAATAACTGTAAAACTATTACAGTCACTTAAGAATTTACTAATAAAGTTAATGTACAATGAATAAATAAATAAAAAATACAAAAAGATAAGACAATATTGCTAGAGCTGATAAAACATTGAAAAATAAGTGGGATTTGCTTATAAATATAAGTCCTAAAGCCACTTATTTTTCAGATAGAAGGCGTGCAAGATAATTTTAGAAATCATGTTTTAGATGCTCTTTTTTAAAGCACATATTTTATGGAAATTTGACACAGGTATGTTTTTGTTAATGCTGAACATGCTGCTGTTCAGTTCTTTTCTTTATAGAAAGTACAAGGCGCTAGTTGCTAACACTTCGGCACACATTTTATTCTGTAACAATTTTTAAGTTGGGTTCTTCCTATTTTAGGTCATGTCATATTGTGTAAAACTTTTTTCACAAAAAAGTCCTCTCAATAGATTTATTAATAATGGATTGTTTTCAAGAAAAATGCAAAAAACTGTGGTCAAATCAACCAGGCCCGATCTCTGTAATAGTATACAGGGTTAACTATGACTAAGTACAAAAATTTTAACGTGCTCAAGGAGGTCTAAAAGACAATACAAAATTTAATTCGGAATTCTAGCTCAATGTTTCAAATATGGGACAAAACCCTCTTTTCCTACGGAAAGTCGGCGCCTATGACAATCAATCATCGTCCGAGATGGCTAGATATGTCAACTACCATGCGTTCGTTTTTTGCAGCATTGTAGTCTAAGAGCCAGTGGCCGGCAACCTATAAGTAAATGATTATACCTGAAATTTTGCACAGTGAGTCTCTTATACCTATCACTCATGAGGTGATGACTAAGCCCGGCGAAAATTTAATCAACTTCGTTATTAAATTAACAAAGCTACCGTTTGAAAATTTTAAAATTTCAGATCTAACAAATTAGGCATTTATTTTTATTATTTATTATATTTAGCACCTTTTATATTAAAATAATATAAGTAACAAATAACCTCTATTTCTGGCACAGGTTTTGAGATTTGGTGATGTTGATTGCAATGCTTGACATTTCTGACAGTTGTTTAACGTCAAAAATCAGATTTAATCAAATACTTTTGAAATTTATTTTTGCCAATTTCACAAGTGTCTGCCATGGCAGCACGGGAATCGTCTGCCTTTGTTATTTTTATATAATAATAATTGTATATTTTTAAATTTTAAAAAGTCAGCTTTGATAATTTAATAACGAAGTTGGTTACATTTTCATACTTCTTGCACCTGAGTAACTCCTAAGTCGGCCTCGCCGGGCATAGCGAGTCCCCACATCATGAGTGATAGGTACAGGGTTTTCATTAATGTCCGAGACCCACGTGATCAAATTAGTTGTCACTATCAATAAATTTGATTTTCTAAAGTTGGCTGCTATGAAAAATTTCAAATCTAGGGACCTAAACCACAGCTTAAATAACAATATTTAAGCTGTGAAACCAGCTGTCAATCCAGAGGCGTTCACGGTATTTCCCTCCATTTTCTGCGCGCTGTTTTGATATTTTTATACCTGTTGCCCGTACGTTTTCCTTGATTGTTTTTGTGATTTACCAACATTTTTACGTTTATTTACTTTACTAACAACAGTTCTTTTCAGAGCTACAGAATTTGTTTGTGTTTCTTACGTAAGTAAATAATTTATTTTAAGGTTATGTTTATTTATGTTTGTTTCATATTTTTAGACTTCAAGTGTTTAAAAATGCCTTTTACACCTGAACAAGATGCCTACATTTTAAAGGCACATTTTCGGAGTGCCACGCGAAATCCAGATGGAAGTTGGTCATATTCATTACAGTCATGTATTGACCAATTCATTGAAGCTTTTCCTGATATAGACGTGGATTATGACGTTTTTAGGAAGCATAAATCTATACTTCTCAAGAGATATGACGAAAACATTGTATTTGCAAGGGAAATCAACAGGCAGACCAACAGTTTTAACTGAAAATACAGTTGACGATATACGACAACGTATGGAGCAGAGCCCCAAAAAATCTATCCCCCAGTTGTCTGCCCAAACAGGTATGTAGGTAGTTTTTATTTTACACACATTAAATACTTGAAACTACATTTATAATTAAATTAAAAGCCTTAAAATGAATTTCTGTGTGTATTAAACTGAAATTATTATAAGACGTTGTGAGAATTTGAGATTGTTATATTTTATATCGTTTAAAAGTACATTTCTGAATATTTGTTTTGTTGATAGGGTTCTCGGTGGAACGTGTCACAAGGCTTTAAAGAAGCAATTGCACATGCACCCATACAAAGTCTCTATTGTTCAGCAGTTACATCCACCTGACTACAACCAACGAATACGGTATTGTGAATGGTTCAATGAAAATCTGAACAACAATGATTTATTGAATTTGACGTTTTTTTCTGACGAAGCATGGGTACATCTATCAGGTTACATTAACAGCCAAAATTACAGAACGTGGGCTACAGAAAACCCACATGAATTTATTGAAACTTCACTACATCCCCAAAAATTGGTATATGGGTAGCCGTTTCAAGAAGGCGGATAATAGGACCAATTTTCTTTCGAGAAGTGATAAATGGTGAAAGGTATAGGGAGATTTTACGACAATCGTTAGAACAAATGCATGATGACGAATTGAGGTTTGGATATTTTCAACAGGATGGAGCACCTGCCCACACAGCAGCTGAAACAATTAGATATTTAGAAGAATTTTATGGGGATCGAATTATTAGTAGGGGATTGTGGCCTAGTCGAACCCTGATCTTACACCTTTAGACTACTATCTCTTTGGACGTATAAAAAATAATATTTTCAAGCAGCGAGTTCACACACTTGAAGACCTAGAAGTAGCGATTCGCCATGAAATCGAATCCATTACTCCAAATGAATTGGAACGTGTTTTCGAATGCATGAAACGGAGGGTAAATTTATGTCTAGAAAATGAAGGTGGACATTTTGAACACCTTTATAATAAAAGCTAAACAAATACCACTCACCAAAACACTTTTTAATTGTGCATTGAGAATGTTACTTTGTTAACAAAACGCAGCATCGGAAAAAGTAGAAGTGTTTTGGTGAGTGGTAAAATTATTTTCTGTTTTGTATCGACATCAAACGTTCCAAACCTATTCTAAGATAAACTAAACTATTGTGACTTTTTTATATTCTCTACCTGTTAAAACTTCTTTGTTTAAATTTGAAACTGATTTTTTACCTATAACATAAAAATTTTATGGCAAGGTGTAAGCAATATGTAATAAATAAAATTTTTAATAAACATTAAATGTTCAATAATTAATTGTAAATTGTTTTTTTTTTTAATTTGACTTATCAAGGTGTAAGCTGGATTTCTTCATTTAATTTCTGAGTTAATGTGTATTTCAAAATTTATACATCAAAATAAACAGCTAAAATGAAATATTTCTTAAATTACCTTTTTCTTTGAAAAAATAAAATATACTACACCACTGGTGCCATAGTGTTTTAATTTTTATCGAATACCAATTTGTGTAATGTTGGTTGCCTAACGCCGCGGTCACGTGGGTCTCGGACATTAATGAAAACCCTGTATAAGAGACTCACTGTGCAAAATTTCAGGTATGATCATTTACTTATAGGTTGCCGGCCACTGGCTCTTAGACTATTGTAGAAGTCTAGAAACAACGAAAATAAACATTTTTATTAATAATAATGTCTAAGTACATAAGAGATAACAGATAATAACCGGTTAGCTGCAGTATGAAACACTTTATTTAATTACTATAAACCGTTTAAAACACAGATTAGACGTTTAAAATTATTCACTTCAGAACATAACCTAGAATACCGCATTGCTAGTTGCATACTCTCCAAACCTCAGAGAACATGTGAAGTTAGTTATTCTAAGGGTCTAAGAAAATTTTTACAGAACACTCTACACATCTTGGGACGTTATAGTTTAAACGTATTATATTAACGTGGGTAGTCAGGCAGTACACACATGATGGTGTTTGTCGAGCTCCGTATTAATCAGTCAAAATTCGGTTAAAGTGATAAAAAGTTATCAATTGTTCTTCTGTGAAGAGAGTAGTATTATGTGAAAGTTATATCAAGAAAAACTGTTATTCCTAACCAGAAATTATACAAGTTTTAACAGTGATTTTCCTAACATACCATTGTAGTTGGAGACTTGCGTTTAAAACTTTTTCTGAGATTAAAACAGTGAAATATTTTGAACATAAAAAGAAATGTCGAATTTGTGTTCCATCTGTGATAGTAAAATAAATAATCAAAGGAAAGCTATAAAATGTGCAGATAAAATATGTCAGAAGTTATGTCATCAGGAATGTCTAAGCGTTTACCAACCTGTGGATAAATGGCGCTGTAAAGACTGTACTGAGCCATCATTAAATGATTTGATGCGTGAGATAAAAAAAACTAGGAAATATGAATAAAGATATGGCAAAATCGTTAGATAGTTGTCATGAAAAAATTAATAATCTCAATGATTTCATAAAAACCCAAGAATCAAGGATTACTCAGTGTGTGAGCCAAATTGAAGAGTAAACAACAAAATGTACAACTTTAGAGAAGGAAATAGGTGAACTGAAATTAATAGTAAACAATCAAGAACAATATACCAGACTAAATAGCATTGAAATTTGTGGAATACCTGAAATTAAAGAAAATGTTCTATCCACGGTCGGGTATGTTTATCAAGCACTAAATTTAAAAATGGATGCTAATAGTACAGATTGTTGTTATCGAATTAATAACCAGCAAACATCGAACCCACGAGTAATCTTTTTAAAATTTGTTTCTCGCTGGAGAAAAAAAGAATTTATGAAAGCCAAAAAAGTTAAAAATTCGTTAAATTTGTCTGATATCAATATTCATGGCAAAAGGCCTATTTATATAAATGAGTCAATAACGGATTCCAACAGACTGTTGTTTTTCAAATGTTGTAAATTCAGAAAGAAACAGAATATCAAATTTCTTTGGGTGCAGAATGGCAAGATTTTAATGAGGAAAACTGAAAATGCGAAGGTGTATGTGATAAGTTCAGTGTGTGATTTAAATTGTCCATTGATTTTCGAATAAAAGAGCTAAATTTGTTCTATCAAAATGTTCAAGGTTTAAATACTAAGTTAAGAAGTTTTAAATTAAATGCAACCATATCTTATTATGATGTCATTATTTTAACAAAGACTTGGCTCAACCCATCTGTTTTTGATAATGAATTATTTGATGATAGGTATGTTGTTTATAGAAATGATAGAGATACTGCTGTACTAATAAAGAGACGGGCGGGGGAGTTTTGATCTCCGTTAAAACTAAATTCACTGTTTTGTATATTTGTGTTGTTTATACAGGGTGTAACATTGAAGGGGGTCCGGTTTGAGGGGGTACCTGTGACGTTTTCAAACACATATCATAAGTTTGTTTTCTTAAATTCTGTCACAAAACTGATTTTTTTGTAGCCTTTTTCGCAATTTTCATAGTACGCCACTGAGCAGCAAGCGCTGCGCATATCTAGTTGCAGCGTCACCGGTATTGTTGCCATATTTAATTATTGAAGTGGAAGATGGGAAAAGAAGGCCCACGCCACTCGTCAGGCACTGCTTTTGACACATACATTTGTTTGTAGTGGGTGTTCGCTTTATTATTCCATATAAACAAAAATAAAAGAATGTATTCTTTTACGGATAACACATCATAAAACAGAAACAAGTCAACTAACAGAAAACTCAATAATAAATAAATACATACTTAATACTTTTACTTATGCCCGTATTCATAGTCGCACCTCAAGCTGAGTGCTGAGGGCGACTTGCCTAAGGGCCCCTTAACACTCACACTCCCACTTGTTTCATAAACAGCACTCAACCATCCCTTAGGTGAGACAGTGAAATGCTGAGTTTGTGTTGGCAACGTTTACATATCCAACCGATCTGATTGGTTGTGGTATCGACCATGCGCATAGGTATAGCGCGATGTTTAATTATGTTATTTTTTCATTACTTATCTCAACTTATCTGCATTATTGCAATTTATGTCGTGTTGAGTGCATTATAAGAGCAATATTTTTATTTTAAAGAATGGATAAAATTGTGTTCAGCGAACAAGAGAAATTATTTTTAGTGCAATTAGTTACTAATGAAAAGGATATTTTAGAAAATAATCCATCTAATTTTGATAAAAACGAAGCTTTAGACATATTATTAGCTCTCGTATTAGCTCTTTCTTAATTTGTATACATATTTTTTTCATAATACCACACACACTTGGTAATGAAAATTGACCTTTATAAGGTTATTATACACTTGCACAGAATAACACATTCCACAAAATACCACTTTAAATTATTACGAAATTAAACTTGGCAAAATACAATCCTGCATTAAACAAATTCTAATTCGATTTCAGTAAAAAATCACGCAGAGAACTTGCTTTCTCTCTCTCATATCTGTATATTTTTTATATAAAACGACCTAGTCTGGTTTCATGTATTGTGTGCAGTATTTATGCGATATTTTTATTTTATAAACTAGGTCAATGTCACGGTTATTGAAGGGACATTGATAAAACCCTTAAAAATAGTACCTATCAAATCGTTTGTACTGAAACTGTTTTTTTAAAACATTTTAAAGCTATCAGACTAATAATTTGCTTATTTTTAATTACGTACATTTTATAACACAGCAACAATTATTTTAAAACATTAAGTTTTACTGGCAATAATTATTAGTAGGTAACGTATTAAAATCCACCTACCAATAATATTATTTAATAATAATAATTAGTTAATAGATCAGTAAAAAATTGTATTTTTTACGTACTTTTACATTACGTACTTCTTTACAACACTCGAAAATGGTTTTAGAATCTATACTTCATCAGAATTGAGAGAAAAGTATAATGACTAATGAGTCGCAATGTTATATAAAAGCATATTTAAAAGATTATTCATCGCAGTTTTTTCTTTTGTATCTCCGTTACTTAACATCTAGACATCGGAACTTGTATCATTGGCAGTTGATTAGGATCAACTGTGTATACTGTACATGCAAAAATATGTTAAAAACATAGGTATTTACATTGAATTGGTGTTATGTTATTTCTAGTGACTCACATCGCCAAAATCTCATCACAATAAATTGGAAGCTGTAGATTTGCATATCCAGACAATTGTCTTCTGCATTCATATTACCTCAGTAAAAAAATCCTCACTTTAACATTTTACGGCCTCACAATTATGTCAAACTATGTCACTATGCGCACACTATCAAAGCTACGTATGTACTGAATTCATTATTATAAAATATCAGCTTCGGTCGCGCCGCACTGCCTGGAATGCGACCCTGAAATGACGGGATAAGTTCCGAGAGTTCCGACGTCTAGACTGGTAACAACTAACTGGCAACACCGTAGACATCGTTCTACAGTGAAACTCGGACGCTGTACAGGGGCGGCGTGTATAGCAATTTGGGTGCAGTTTACAAAATTAATTATAACTCGGCTATTTATTTGATTTAAAAACTAATTTCAGATTAGCAATCTAGAGAACACGGTCTACCCCCTCCAAACCGGACCCCTTCAAAGTTATACCCCTGTATAGCACCCAATATGTCATTGGACTGTTGTGATGCATTTTATGAGTCAGTTGGAAATAATTTTTTGGGTTGCTCTAAAAATATTTTGGTATTGGGGGATTTTAATATACCAGGAATTGTTCACCTGAATAATGTAGATAATAGGTCAAATATTCATTTAGCATATTTACAATTTATTAATTTGTTTAATCTTAAGCAGTATAATAGTATATTGTCACTGATTTCCCAATCCGTCTTTTCTCTTACTTCCAGAAAAACAATCCGTTAATTAATTACTTCTTTATTATCTACTGAACACTACTAATTACAGGTCAACTAAACACTTATTTAATTAATCGCTATCTAAATCACTTTGATATCTCCAACTAAACACTTCACTTCAGACTGTAACACAAGACTTATACAAGACTAACTAACTCGGCCGTTTATTCTTATTTTATAGACCCAACGAATGTTACAGGTATATTCCAGTATCTCTAGATCCCTTTTCTCGTACGACTGGAACGCTTCTCGTCGATTCCCGATTTTTCCAGGCCGATCTCGATCAGCGGCATGTTGTTTGTTTACCAGAATCGCGTAGGGGCGATCGGGGCAATCTTAGGCAATTCGCGGTGCCACAGTCGTCGGTTTGGGAGTGAGTGGGGCAAATTCCGTGACACTGCCCCCCCCCCTTAGGACCGATCGTCCCGAGCGGATACACCTCTATACGGGGACAGACGCTCCAGATGGACGACCTTCATCTTACTCCTGGGAGTCCTCTGTATCCGGTAGACGACATCATTGATTCTTTTAATGACGGTGTAGGGGCCCTCCCAACGGTTCTGTAGTTTAGGCGATTTTCCTTTCTTCCGCGTGGGGTTGTACAGCCACACCAGGTCACCTTGTTGGAATCCGACTGTATTGGCCCGGACGTCGTATCGAGTCTTCATGCGATCGCTCTCTAGTCGCATTCGAGATCTGACTAAGGCATGTACGGCTGCTAGTCTTCGTTTTAGCTCATGGGTAAGTGTCTGGCTCTGTGAGCTGTTCCACAGGACGACCGAATACCAAATCAGCTGGAAGGCGAAGCTCTCTTCCAAAGATGATCCGCTGAGCGGTAAGCTAACAGGAAGAGTGGAATGAGCTTGTCCCAGTCTGTTTGGTTCTCGTTCACAAACATCCTCAGATTGGTTTCTAGTGTGGCGTTGAAGCGTTCCACCATACCATCTGACTGGGGATGCAGTGGGGTGGTCCTGGTTTTCCGGATTCCCATAAGCTCGCAGACCTTTCGGAACACACCTGATTCGAAATTTCTGCCCTGATCTGAATGCAGTTCCATGGGCACACCAAATCTGCAGAACAGGTTGCTTGACTAGGGCTTCTGCTACGGTCGTGGTCTCTTGATTGGGAAGAGGGTATACTTCCGGCCATTTACTAAAGTAGTCCATGGCGACTAACAGATATCGGTTGCCATTTGAGTTTTCGGAAATGGGCCAGCGATATCAATGGCAATCCTCTCGAACGGTGCTCCTACGATGTACTGGCGCATTTTGCCTCTGGAACGGGTCTTCGGTCCCTTGCTGGCTGCACATACGTCACATTTTCGGCACCAATATTCTACATCCGTCCTACAGCTCAACCCGTAGAAACGCTCCCTAATCTTCTGTAGAGTCCTATTGATACCGAAATGTCCATCCTCAGTACCTCCATGTACTTCCTGCAGCACTTCCTTGACCCGGGACCTCGGGAGTAGTACTTGCTTCTTCACCTCCGTTCCGTCATTGTTCTCCCATGCTCTCTTTAGAACACCGTCTTCCAACACCAGGGAATTCCATTGAGCCCAATAGCTCTTTAATGCTGGGCTTTTACTACTGACTTCAGCCCAAGAGGGTCGGTTGTTGGCTTCTTTCCAGTCTAGTAACGGCTTGATGTCACAGTCAGCTTGCTGGTCTTCCGGAATCGCCGCTGAACTCCATCTGTCTTCAGGTTGGGCTACTACTATCTTGCAAGGAACAAATGATATGTCCTCTTTTCTTTCGAGACTACCACAGTGTTTGTTGCTGGTCGGACAAAGTCTAGAAAGAGCATCTGTGTTTCCATGTTCCTTGCCTGCCTGGGAGTCGCGCCATTGCCGATCCGCGACTGGCGCCCTACACTGTCCCTTTAGGTGACCTGCCCGCCCACAGTTCCAACATTGAAGTGGGCGTTCTCTTCGTCTATCGGGTTGTCCTGTTTTTGGTCTGGTAGTTAGGCTGAATTTATCAATGGCTTCCTTCAGTGTTTTGATTAACTCTCCTTTCCCGTACTGTTGCTATTCGCACTAATGGTTCGCACTTTAACATGTTCCCTGGAGACTGCCGCTTGGGAGTCGCGCCTTTGTTGATATTCAACTGGGGCACTACACTGTCTCTTCAGATGTCCCATCTGCCCGCAGTTCCAACATTGAAAAGGGCGATCTCTTCGGCTTCCAGGTTGTTCTCTCTTCGGATTGGTAGTTGGGTTGAGTTTCTCAATGACCTCCTTCAACGTTTTGATTATGTCTCCATTTCCCATATTATCGCTGTTATCACTGATGGCTCGAACTTTAACATGTCTACCGGATGCCATCTTTGCTGCTTCAAATTCCAGTGCATGCGAAAGAGCGTCATTCAACGTTTTAGGTCTAGCGAGCCGTAGTGCCTGCTGGGTTTCGCAATCTCTTAGGCCATCGGTAAAAACTTGAATAGAGAGCTGGTCCAAGAATTCGGAAGGAGCTGTTGGATATGCCAATCGAACCAGTCGGGCAACGTCGGTCTCAAAATGTTGTAAATTCTTCCACTTTGCTGGTGACGATTTTTCAACTGTACCTGGTACACTTGCTGCAGGTGCTTATCACCATATCTCATTTCCATATGCTGTTTCAGAATGTCATAGTTACTCTGCTGTCCAGCAGGAACTCCTTGTAAGACGTCAAGAGCTTCCCGTAGAGCAACTATTAGAGCAGTAGCCTTTTCATAGTCAGACCATTCGTTTGCTGCAGCTGCTGCTTCGAACTGACGCAGATATACATTCCAGGAAACCTTGCCGTCGAATTCAGGGGGTCTCGTCTTCTGAGTTCGGATAACAGGCCCTTCTGATTTGATTACGCCCTCCTTTGCTATCTTGTCTAATTTATGTCGAAGCTCTTCGCAGGTTTCTGTAACCAAGTTTATTTCTTCGTCTATTTCTTGTTTTTGTGCAGCCATTTTCTCTTCTACTTGTGTTTCTACCTTATGTGACTGCTCCTCTAGTTTTTCTTCTAGTGTATTCTCCCATTTTTCTAACTTTGTCTGCATATCCTTCGTCTGGTTTTCCATTTCCTGTTGTATTGTCTGTATCTGTTCTTTCATTTGATACGCTTGCTCTTCTAGTTTATTTTCTAATCTCTCCTGCATTTCTTTCGTCTGGTTTCTCATTTCCTGTTGTATTGTCTGTATCTGATCTTTCATTGTATGCCCTTGTTCTTCAAATTTTTCTTGCATTGTCTGGGACTGGTCTTCAAATTTTTCTTGCATTGTCTGGGACTGGTCTTCAATTTTATGTCCTTGTTCTTCAAATTTCTTTGCATTGTTTGTCCCTGTTCTTCTAATTTTCTTGCATCGTCTTCGCCTGGTCTTCCATTTTCTTTTGCATTGTTTGCATCATTTCTAACAGTTTCGCCAGTTGTGCATCCATGTTGACTTGGCTTCTAGTTACAGGCATCCACTCTATTTGAAAAGTTCTAGAATGTCCACGAATGTATTTCTAGATATCACCGTTGCCTTCCTTACAATGAAACGAGTGCAGTGATATGCCACACTTGGGTATTTGTCTCACTCCGGTATAAAGTTCTAGAATGTTCGAGAATGTCCTTCGCAAATAACACTGTTCACTTCCTTAAGTCACGACGAGTGCGGCGATATGTCACACTTGGGTCTTTGTCTCACTCCCGTACAAAGTTCTAGAATGTTCGAGAATGTCTTTCGGAAATACCACCGTTCACTTCCTTGAGTCACGACGAGTGCGGCGATATGTCACACTTGGGTCTTTGTCTCACTCCCGTACAAAGTTCTAGAATGTTCGAGAATGTCCTTCGCAAATACCACCGTTCACTTCCTTTCGACAAGACGAGTGCGGTGATATATCACACTTGGGTCTTTGTCTCACTCCCGTACAAAGTTCTAGAATGTTCGAGAATGTCCCTCGAAAATACCACCGTTCACTTCCTTGAGTCACGACGAGTGCGGTGATATGCCACACTTGGGTCTTTGTCTCACTCCCGTACAAAGTTCTAGAATGTTCGAGATTGTCCTTCGCGAATAACACCGTTCACTTCCTTAAGTCAAGACGAGTGCGGTGATATATCACACTTGGGTATTTGTCTCACTCCCGTACGAAGTTCGAGAATGTTCGAGATTGTCCTTAGCGAATACCACCGTTCACTTCCTTGAGTCACGACGAGTGCGGTGATATATCACACTTGGGTATTTGTCTCACTCCTGTACAAAGTTCTAGAATGTTCGAGATTGTCCTTCGCGAATACCACCGTTCACTTCCTTGAGTCACGACGAGTGCGGTGATATTGTAACCGCGAATGTCCCGTATCCGGCGTCGTGACAACACTTCCCACATATTCGGATCCTGTGCCTGCTTCCGGTATTTCTTCCCGTATCGAATTCCGGATCCTTTCCTCCGTCCCGGTAGATCCTCAGCCTTCGGAAATCCCCTGAAAACCTCTTCCAGTGGTACCGTGTCGGAAAGCGATTCGATCCTGCGTACTAACTCATTAGTAGGCATCGCTAGAGCTCGCGCTAACGATCGCTGATCTGCATCCATGATGCAGGTTATTTACTGGGTATTCTACTCTGCGTCACCCAGTATAGTCTTGGTAGGATTATTATCAATTAATGCCTGTTCTTCACAGGAATGAGACAACACAACTGAGATGACACTTTTTATTTTCGTAAACTGTCAATTACTGTCCCTTCCTATTTATTTTTCTCTCCTGTCACTAAACTTACGCTGTGATTCAATTTTTGAAACAAAAATATCAGGTGACTTCACCGCAGATTTTCTTTTCAGAAAATCCGAATCGGTGACACCACCCCTCCCAGAAAGACTGGCTAGTTTAGTAACAGGACAGTGTTATATCAACATGGTTTATCAAATATATAAATACTTAACAATAACTGGAGTGCATAGACACTCTTAGTTAATTAATTCCCTAACTGCTCTCCTTCAGGAGTTTTGGTAACCTATTGTCACCTTACTTAACTAGCACTAACAATGTGCAAAATTCGCGACAATCTTTTCCGGATCATCTAATTTTCTACGGGTACAGGCCCACCACTGCGATAGCATCTGGATTGTCGGGCTCGACTCGATATTCATCCCTAGGTCTTCAACAGTTACTTCTGACACGAATAGGATTAGCTGGCCCAGGTTTTCCTGCGTAGATGGCTGGTCGTTGGTACTATAATAATCAAAACTTGGAGCTTGTTTACTGAATCGAATACCGGACGGACCTGGGAGCGATTCGTCAGGCATCGTATGACCACTCCCGTCAATGTTCCGTTCAATGGTTGCTAGCTCCTCTGGGTCTTTCAAATCTCGTTGATCAACACCTTGGTCATCGAGCTCTTCCATTGTTGGAACGACATCTCTGTCAGGTTGGTCTTCAGAGATCGACCCAGTATCCCCTCGATCCTTGCGATAGTAAGCTTCTGTCCCGTCTTGGGTCATGGGGTCATGTTCAGGTTCGAGGCGCGGCAACTCACCTACCCACGGTCGTATATCGTCGACATGAATCTTAAACTGAGTGCCGTTTCTATCAATTTCGTACACCCCGTCACTTATTTTAGTTTCAATCTGGTAAGGTCCACTCCACGGCGGTCCCAGTGGCGAGCGAATGCCCGGAAAGTTACGTACCAACACTTGGTCTCCTGATTAAACTGCACCGGTGCAGATCGCGGTTCTGGGAATAGCTGTCGGTTAAAAATCTCCTGTCGTCTGCGTACTTGTTGTAACCGTTGTTCTCTTGCAGCTCTGTCATTTGTTATACGACGATTAACTTCGGGATGTCCCCACTCACCGGCTCGCACTTGGGGAGCACCGAATAGTACTTCACTTGGAGTTAATCCCGTTGCGGCGTTTTCTCGATTCCGTAATTGGAAAACTGCCTCGTTTAAATTTTTATCCCAGTTTGTCTCTCCGGCCACGCGACTCTGTAACCTTAAAAGTTTCTTTATCTCCTGGTTCCGTCGCTCGACCGGATTGGCTCGTTGGTGGTAGATTGAGTCGTGTAGTGCTCCACCCTGTACTGCTGCAAATACCGCATCCATTGGTTGCTTCGAAAACTGGCTCCATTATCCGTTATTATTGCCTCCGCATATCCCCACCGGTGAAATAGCTGTTTGGTAAAGTCTACCAACACTTTTGGTCGCATCCGCGGCACCGCCATTACCTCAATCCATTTTGAGCACAAGTCCGTAGCTATTAATAGAAATCGGTTTCCAGCAGGAGTTTGAGGATAAGGTCCCATTATATCAAAGCTAACAGTCTGCCACGGTCGTTGCGGGGGTCGCGGTCGCATCGGGGCACGCGACTGACATGCACCTCCCCGTTTGATCGAAGCACAGACTATACAATGTTTAACGTAAATCTTTACGTATTTACGCAGTGTGGGCCAGTGATATAGGTGAGATATCGCGCGATAGGTTTCGTCACGCCCAGGGTGACCGGCGTTATCGTGGAACTCATAAATAACTCTCCGCCACAAATTAATAGGCACTACCAATGTACGACGATCACCATCTCGAAACCATACTAAATTATCGCGTACTTCGTAAGAATCTCGAAGAGTTCGCTGCCAATTATTTTCCAAGTGTTCTTCACCATTTTGCAACCTTGGAATACGGATTCGGATGGCTTCATATTCGGGGCTTTCTTGTTGGGCACGCACACATTTGTCATACAGACTTTCGGGCTGGGCTCCATCTGGCAGTGGTCGTAACGTCACTGGTTGGAGAAGGATATGTGGGTTGTATCTGTCTGCTTCCTTCGTCGTCGCCGAGTCTTACTTATCACATTAATACCCAAAGTCTCATTAGCGGAACCACTAATCGCCTGGACATCGGGAGGCAACATACGTTCCTCATCAATAGGTTCATGCTCTTCGATGGGGTGGCGACTCAGGAAATCGGGTAATTCATTCTCCCTCCCGGGACAGTGCTGGACTTCAAATTTGAATTCTTGGAGTAAAAGGGAATATCTCATTAGTTTCGCTCGCTCATCTTTAACTCGATCAAGCCATTGAAGTGCCCGACTATCCGTTCTCAAAACAAATGGTTTGTCTTCCAATATGGCTCCATACCTCCTGCAAGCCCATACAACTGCAAGAACCTCCTGCTCGTTGCAGTGGTATTTTCGCTCGGTTTTGTTAAATTTGGCGCTAGCGCAAGAAACTACCTCCTTTTCTCCGTTTGAACCTGTCTGGTAGAGTACGGCCCCCATACCGAGGGCACTCGCATCTGTTTGCAAAACCATAGTCTTCGTAGGATCCGGGCGACTCAGCTGCAATGGGACAGCCACTCGTTTTTTGAGATTGTGAAATGCCTCGTCTGCTTGATCAGTCCATTGGAACTTCCGGTTTTTCAGAAGATCTGTGATCGGGGCAGCCACCTCTGCGAAGTGTGGGACATATTCCCGGAGCCAATTCACAGTGCCAATAAAACTCGAATTTCCCGTTGGCTGCGCGGTACCGGAAAATGTTTGATTTTTCTAAATGTTTACTTTGGGCTTCATTATGTTGAGATGTTACTCGGTATCCTAAGTAATCTAGAGCCGCCGCTCCAAAAACACATTTTTTTAAGGCACAACGCAGCCCATGGATACTTAGGCGTTCCAAAACCAATTTAAGATGCTGGCTGTGGTCCTCTCGAGTGACAGAGTATATCACTATATCGTCAAGGTATACCTTAACAAATCGGTCTATATACCCAGCAAGTGCTTCTGTCATTAATTTCTGGAAAGTAGAGGGGCATTTTTAATCCAAAAGGCATAACGACAAATTCATACGTAGCCCCTCTGGGGTACTGAAAGCGGTAAGTGGTATACTTTCCTCGTGCATGGGCACCTGCCAGTATCCAGCCTTCAGGTCCAAAGACGAGAATACCTTAGCTGGTCCTAAGTCATGAAGTATATCCTTGATAGGGGGAAGTTGGGCAACTTCATCCTCTGTTTGGGAATTAAGCTGGCGATAATCTACACAAAACCGACAAGTGTTATCTTTTTTTACTATTACCACCGGCGAACAGTACGAGAAGTGGCTTCAGTGGATCACACCAGTTGCAGCATTTTCCCCACTTCTTCTTGAATTATTTGACGTTTTTTTGGCGAATATTGATAACGCCGAATCTTAAAAGGTTTTGGATCCATCAATCGAATTTGATGTTGCGTCAAATTAGTGGTGGGTTGTCTCAATTGTTCGTGGAATAACCCTGGAAATTCGTTTAATATTCCTTCATAATGTGGAATCCAAGGTGCAGACGTATTTTCCGCGGTCAAACAGACTGGAGGAGGTAACTCGCATTGCTGCCTAGCCACTTGCCAATAAGCGGCTTGTCTTTGACTCTTCCCAAAATAAATTCCACCCTGCTTCAAATCTAGAATAGCTTCTTCCGCCTGTAACCAGTCAATTCCTAGGATTAACGATTCTTCCATTTCTGGCAGGGTATAAACTTCCACCACAGAATCAATACCATTAATATCCAACGTAAGTTGAATAGGTCCACGAGCCGTCACCTCCATTCCATTTGCCAAATAAACAATATTATTATTCTCTCGAACACTTTTCTTTGAGCACAAACTATCACGGATAAAGGAATGCGTAGCTCCAGTATCAATAAGGGCCACTAATGATTGCTGTTCGCATTTAACGAGGATTCGTGGCAAGCAGGTGTTTTTTGGTGAAATTTGTAAGGAGCCAATAATTACTGGAAATTCTCGGGGCGACGAGCCGGCTCTCTGGCTGCCGCCCCTAGTGTGTTTCCCGATTCCATTCGTGCCTCAGGAGCTAGTAGAGCTAGATATTGCCTCGGAGAACCGCCCTCTGGACGCTGCGGTCAACTGCGATTATAGTGATCGCCCCCACAGAATCGGCAAGGATATGGAGGAGGTCGTCTGGACATAACTGCCCATGCTGATGCTAAATTTGTAGCGAGTGGCGCGGCAACAGCAGGAGGCCTCATTAATCGCAGCTTACTTTCCACCGCGGCAGCCAATTGAGACAAACGGGAGACGCTGTCAATAGTATGGCCAATTAACTGCAGTTGGATTTCAGGTCGCAACAATGCTTCTATTTGCATAACTATATTTTGCTCTTTAAGTCCTAACTGTAATCGTCGAAATAATGCTTCCTTCCTAGCGATAAATAAAGTACAGGCTTCTGTTTGCTGCGTCTGGGTAAATAATTTAGTCTGCAGTCCTATTCGAGTGGGTAAGTCATCGAATCGTTCCAGCAAATGTCGTCTAAATTCTTCGAATGGCCAATCAAAATATTGGTAGTCAACGTACCACGTGTACGCCTCACACTTCAACTGTCCTACAGCAATTCTCGTCCAATCTCTTTTGGATATACCCTCCTCAACACAGTGTTGTGGAATTCGAACTAGGAACTGACTTGGATCTTCCCATTCCTTACCCTCGTAAATTGGTAGACTAACTTTTACACTAATCGCCACAGGACTAGTAACGGGTTGCAGGTTTCGTAACATATTGCATAACTCCTTTTCCACTGTGGCTTTTACTTTGCATTCATCAATTGGGCGCCACTGAGTTGGATCCCTGCAACTCAGAACAGGTGTCTCATCGATTGGGTTTGTTGTAAATCAATTAAATTAAGCCCTTCTGGCTCAGTAAGCAGAGCTTGAGCTCTTAATCCTAGGTGCTCGCTGTTCGATACCTCGAGTTGGGCGCCATGTAACCGCGAATGTCCCGTATCCGGCGTCGTGACAACACTTCCCACATATTCGGATCCTGTGCCTGCTTCCGGTATTTCTTCCCGTATCGAATTCCGGATCCTTTCCTCCGTCCCGGTAGATCCCTCAGCCTTCGGAAATCCCCTGAAAACCTCTTCCAGTGGTACCGTGTCGGAAAGCGATTCGATCCTGCGTACTAACTCATTAGTAGGCATCGCTAGAGCTCGCGCTAACGATCGCTGATCTGCATCCATGATGCAGGTTATTTACTGGGTATTCTACTCTGCGTCACCCAGTATAGTCTTGGTAGGATTATTATCAATTAATGCCTGTTCTTCACAGGAATGAGACAACACAACTGAGATGACACTTTTTATTTTCGTAAACTGTCAATTACTGTCACTTCCTATTTATTTTCTCTCCTGTCACTAAACTTACGCTGTGATTCAATTTTTGAAACAAAAATATCAGGTGACTTCACCGCAGATTTTCTTTTCAGAAAATCCGAATCGGTGACAATATATCACACTTGGGTATTTGTCTCACTCCTGTACAAAGTTCTAGAATGTTCGAGATTGTCCTTCGCGAATACCACCGTTCACTTCCTTGAGTCACGACGAGTGCGGTGATATGCCACACTTGGGTCTTTATTCCACCCGCGCACAGGGTTCCAGAAAGTTCTTCAAACTTCCACTTAAATCCCACTTTGTGGGCGTGGGTTCGAATCCCACTTCTGACACCAAATTGTCACAGATTTCCCAATCCGTCTTTTCTCTTACTTCCAGAAAAACAATCCGTTAATTAATTACTTCTTTATCTACTGAACACTACTAATGACAGGTCAACTAAACACTTATTTAATTAATCGCTATCTAAATCACTTTGATCTCTCTAACTAAACACTTCACTTCAGACTGTAATACAAGACTTATACAAGACTAACTAACTCGGCCGTTTATTCTTCTTTTATAGACCCAACGAATGTTCCAGGTATATTCCAGTATCTCTAGATCCCTTTTCTCGTACGACTGGAACGCTTCTAGTCGATTCCCGATTTTTCCAGGCCGATCTCGATCAGCGGCATGTTGTTTGTTTACCAGAATCGCGTAGGGGCGATCGGGGCAATCTTAGGCAATTCGCGGTGCCACAGTCGTCGGTTTGGGAGTGAGGCAAATTCCGTGACAATATTAAATGATAGAGAAAGATATTTAGATCTGGTTTTATGTAATTATGATACTGATGTAAAAAAATGTGATTCTTCTTGTTCCTGAGAATTTGGATCATCCTGCGTTATCTTGTAAATTTAACTTTCAATTTGATGAATGTAATAATACTAAAACATTTAATGCTAAATATAATTATTATAAGAAAGCTGATTTTCTGAAAATGTACAATCTATTTAAGGAAATTGATTGGAGTGACATTTATAATTCACAAAATGTAGATGAGGTAGTTGGATTATTTTATAACCATATGTATACAGTGCCAGCTAATGGCAATGTGTGCCATTAGCTGTTTTTAATAAACAAACTTATCCACCATGGTATGATAGAGAGACAATTGTATATATAAAAAGGAAACATTACTATAGAAAGAAATTTAAGAGAACGCAGAATGATCTGGATTATCAGAATTTTGTTTATCTAAGTAAAATAAAAAATAAAATTAAAAATTTGTACAATAATTATATTAGTGGTATTTAAAATGAAATTAATATTAAGCCAGAATCATTTTGGAAACATGTAAACACATTAAAAATTAATTGTTGTGGTGCGGGTACAACAATGAGGGGAACAAGTAAATGGAAATAAGGAAATCGCTGCAATGTTTTGTCATTTTTTTGAAAGGGTTTATAATACTGAAATGTTCTCATATAACACCACAACATTTGACTGTTATGTGCATAGTAATACAATGGATATTAAAGCTATCAATGATGATGATATAATATTAGCCATAAAAAAGTTAAAACCAAAGAAATCTATGGGTCCTGACAATATACCGCCATATATATTTAAAGGTTGTAACGAATTACTTTTGAAGCCGTTAAAATTTATATTTAAATTAATTTTAGAAACTTCCACGTATCCAGAGATATGGAAACGAACAAAAATTTGTCCTATATTTAAGAATGACGCCAAAAGTAAAATAGAAAACTATAGACCAGTAGCTCTAATTTGTGCACCTAGTAAAATATTTGAGTCAATACTATATAGAAAAATATATTTTCATGTTAATCCACTTATAAATGACGTACAACATGGATTTATGTCAAATAAACCGAAGCACCTAAAAGTTTAAAAGTAAATATTTTAACTATCAAAACACATTGTGAACTGATATGTTTGATAAGGCCAACTGTTTTCCACACAAGGCCAGTTTTAAATTTTTTTTCACATACATTGTATATTTTCACGTGCTTTATTACTGCTTTGAAAAAACACACTTATTTTAGAAACACTCTCTATATATTTTACAGTATAGTCTGCCAATTGATTTTTGAAATAATTTATAGTTTATCTTGAAACACCTTGCACACTGAATAATTTAAAACTAATTTTATAAGGTAGATAATTCACTACTAACCTGCGAAAAAAAATTTATACACTTATGCCTCTCTTGAAAATGTGTATCATCTTCAGATAAACTTTGGGGACAACCTGGACATCTAAAAGTCCACCTAGAGGTCACTTTGACAGGGGGTTTCCTGGTAATATGACTGACTAGAAAATTCATTGCGATATCCTCGCAATTCATATATTCATCCACTTTGTCTCTGATGGCTTGTGGCAGCCATTTCCAATATAAATGCAAATAATGCCTGTGTACAAATGCAGCACCTGTTAGTACCATACTTAGTTCACAACTA
Source organism: Monochamus saltuarius (assembly GCA_025584915.1). NCBI lineage: Eukaryota > Metazoa > Arthropoda > Insecta > Coleoptera > Cerambycidae > Monochamus > Monochamus saltuarius. The sequence continues at coordinate 40,313,395 of CM046723.1, forward strand.
TAGTTTGAATTGTATAACCAGCTATTTTTTGTATTAATGTCCCAAGCATGATAGCGCCAGGAAAACCTACTATTCTATCTCTATGTTCTTCCAAACGCGAAATCCAAAAAGGATTTCATCATGTCTTAGTTGAGCGTCGTCATCCACTGATAAAATGGCTTCTGTTTGTAAGTTATCTAATGGTAAGAATCTGTTGTTCAAAGAATTTCGAGCGGCTTTTACAATGTGAACTGGAGCTCCAATATCAGGCCATCTTAGTTCAGGACTAGGAAGCCTGGGGGAATTCCATATTACAACAACTGAATGTAAGTAAGGCAACCCTCGAAGTCTAGCAACTGAATCTAAGAGTACTTGTTCTCTTTCATAAGTCAAGAGAAGTACTGTGAACTGCTCTCTAGGATTGTTTCCTCCAAGTGCTTCTGAAAACTCTTTGCCGGCTCCTGCAAAAAAATCAATATTAAGAATATTGTTTTTGTAAAAATGTAGAAATTAAAAAAACATAAAGTGAAACAATATAGATGAATGGAAATTTTATTTTAATTAATACATATACTGCAAAATGTTATCATCCCTCTTATTTTTCTTTACACAGAACTGCTTTAGATATTGATGAGATTTTGATACACAAATTATTATCAATAAAAGTTTTTGTTTTGTACCTCTAGAATTACTTTAGGTAGTATAGTCGTCTAAAGAGTGACTCATATTATAAACCTGCTCGCAATTTACAGCAGTCGATACAAAGAAACGTACATGCAGCTCGTATATTTTTCCAGTAAAATCATGTGCCGCATATCATCTCTGAGAGCATACCAGATTACACAGCTTTTGCTGCAGTAAATATGCATGCGCCTCAGCTTCTTATTGGCTGTAACGAATTGACAGATGCACCTGTTCCATTTCCGTTCGGGCGGGCAAAATTTCGAGTAAAATTTTTCAAAAGTTTAGATTTTTCCGCCATGAATAATTAAAACAGAAGTGGGTGATCGGCAATCGCCGTCCAAAAGGACGGCATTCTAATTTGTAGAGAGGATGGCACAGGGAGCACATTTAAAATAAATTGTTAATGTGGTAGGTTCAGTCAATGTACTTATTTTTGATAATTTTGTGTGCTTTGAACTCTTTTCAAGTGGTACGCTTAGGTAATCATCTGTGTTGGAATTAGTCACTTTATTATTTTCGACCTTGGGTAATTGATAATACAAATAAAATAGCGTTGCAGTTTTCTTGAACTTGACCATGTTTTTAAGGTCATAGCGAGGTTAACTTTGGATTTTCAAATCGGAAACATTTTTTACTCTTTATTAAGTTTAGTGGAAAAAGTATAGCTTCCCATTTAAAAATCAAAAGTTGACCTCACTATGACCTTGAAAACTTCTATTTGACACATTTTTTCATATATATATATATATATATATATACCTTTTTCTCAAGTTAAATGGGCCACCGGTATACAAATGAGTCAAATTAGAATATTGTAATAGGGTTTTATCACTTTTTTCAAAATTGGTATACGTTTTTTAATTAATTTTTTTCTATTTTGGAAGTAATTTCATCGCTAAGTTAAACCCGTAAAATTTGCGTGGTGTATTTTGAGTTGCTTAATTTGATGACGTAGCAAAGTAGTTGTCGTTATAAGATAAAAGTCAGATGCACGTGCGAGCGTTAAGATGGCTGCAACAAATAAATTTTATAAGTGGTGTCCTGTACCATCTTGTCCAAATACTAATTGTAATTTGTATGACTTCACTTACACAGTACAAGTAAAACACAACCACACTTGTCGGCTCAACAACATGTGGTGAATATGAATGAAATGACAGAATGATTGTCAAGCCCTGCAACCAACTGAGCCCTTTCTAGAACTACTTTTCTATGTCATCACCAATAAGAAACGCGTTTCGAATCAGCTTTAAATTTTTAAATTTTAGACCATTTTAAAAGACATATAATTTAGTAAAACAGTATATACAATACTAATTAATGTGATATCTATGTTTTATATACTATTTACTTATTTGAATTATGGAAACAACCCTATTATTACCAAACCTAGTTGACCAGTGACTTACTATATTTTGACTTCATTATCACAGTGCACTGTTCAGAAAGGTGAACTAAAAATATACAGTAGGCGATTGTGTTCAAGTTATGAGCACATGGTTTGAGAGTTGCTTCATAGCTAAAAATAAAAGAATAAATCGTTTTTATTTTGGCTTTAAGTGTGTTAAGTAACAGTTGAGATATCTATCTTCACAGTGAAATAATAGTCAACATTAGTACAAACAACGATTCAGGAAAATAAATGTGTATAAAAAGATAACCTCAATATGGAATGTGATACCTGTAAACAAACTAAAGAAGTTTATAAATGTGATGGTTGTGAATGTTTGGTATGCAAAACCTGTGGTAAACTAACATCTTCAGAAATTAAAGTACTTCTCTTAGGTAATCGTGTAATGAAATTTTACTGTCAATAATGTCGTAAGGGTGAAGTTTTTCATTGCCTCGTAAAATTATTGAGAGTAAAGAACAACTGGCTGAAAGCAAAGAAATAATCATTTCTAATAAGGATGACATTATAGCTGTTAAAGAAGAACTGATTAAGTTATTGAAGATAGAAACTGAGGAGTTAAAAACAGTAAAATTTGTATGGATAGCCAAAAACTGTGTATAGTGAGATAGTAAAAAGTCATCAACGATAGTTGTTAAACCAAAGACAATTCAGGAAAGTTCTAAAACAAAACAGATTATTGAAGAAAAATTGATCCCAGTTTACTTGGAGTCGTAGTATCAAAAGTAAAATATGTAAGAGGACATCAAAATATTAAAAGCATGTCAGAAAATATTCAACAGAAATTAAGAGAAGAATATGAAATAAATGTTCCAGAAAAGAAGAATCCAAAAATTCGTATTATTAACATTGATAAGAAACTTGTCATGAAGAATTAATTGATAAAATTGTCATTTAGAATAGTATTACTACAGAATCGTCAAAGCGTATCATGAATATAGTGAGACAATATGAAACTAAAGAGAAAAAGATTATGACGATCATGGAAATAGATCCAGTAACCTACAGTATAATAAGTAAAAAAGGATTCCTTTATATTGGTTGGCGTCTATGTAAATTTGTAGATCATATAAATATTATTCAGAGCTATAAATGTTGGAAATTTGGACATATGGCTAATAATTGTAGAAGTCAGCAAAACATATGCCCAAAGTGTACAGGAACACATAGATCTAGTGATTGTCAATCAGATCAAGTGACATGTATAAATTGTTAGTATGCAGTAGAAACGTTGAAGATACCGAATATAGAATATCATCATCCAGCTCACAGCAGAAACTGTGACGCATATAAGAGGATCTACAATCAGTTACAGGAAAAGATTATGTACCAAGACAGTAGTTTCAATATCTCAAAATCACAATAGCAATCAATAAAGAAAATGTTGTATTTGAATGTACAGGGTTTGTTAACACATAAAACTCAACTAGAATGGATAATTAACCAATTGAAGCCTATACAGGGTTAACTATGACTAACTACAAAAATTTACCCACGTGCTCAGGGACGCCTAAAAGACAATAAAAAAATTATTCCAGAATTTTAGCTCGATATTTAAAATATGGGGCAAAACCCTTTTTTCCTACGGAAAGTCGGCGCCAATGATAAGAATCGACTGAGATGGCTTAGACCCATAGATAAAACTTACAGCTGTCAACAATATGCCTATCTGAAACACATATAACTGGAGATTTTCAAGACAATGAGAGATATAAATGGATATAATACAGTCAGTACATATTCAACAAGTCGTCATACAGGGGCTCCATAATTTATGTAGCAAAAGGTTTAAAATGATATTAAATGAAGTTATAACTATGAATACATGGTTGTCAGGAATCGAACTTTGTATAGAACGCCGTAAATATAATATTTTTAACCTTTATCACTCACCGAATTCCCGACATGCAGAATTTATAGAAAAATTAGAAGAAATGTTTGACAAGTACGTAATAAATTCAGGAACTTTTATTTTAGTAGGAGATTTTTACATAAATATATTGGAAGATAGCTACTACCCTACAAAATTAAATGATATTATAAAAAATAATGGTTTATATCAGAGAATAAATAAGTTTACGAGAATTACGAAACATTCGGCTACAAGAATTGACTTGTTGATTACTAATGAGAAAAACATGACTTGCAAGTACACTTGACGCCAAAAATCACAGATCATAGTATGATAACAGCAGATATAATGTGTAAAGTTACTCAAAGATTTAGTGAAAAATACAAAAACTTTAATGAAATGAATTTTCAATTTGATTTAATCGATACAAATTGGAATTCAAACTGTATAAACATAAATCAGTTAGCAGGTTTCCTTACTACACTAGATGAACATGCACCTAAAGAAAATAGGATATACAGATTCGGAAATTGCGGATCTTTACAGAGAAAGTAGAAATTGCTGCTTCATCCCAGGGAAGGTATGAAGTATAAGAGGCGCGGCGATGTGCATTGGTATAGCATTCCCCACTACTACGGTAATCGGTTCCGTATCGCCAACGCCAATTCGCCATTGCAAATCTAACTGTCCGGTCAACTGATGCCAGTGTTGCCAGGTCTCATGCTTTTGCATGAGATCTCATGCATTCCGAGGAAATCTCATGCTCTCATATTTTGATTACAAAATCTCATGCTTTTTAATAGACACAAAAAGAAATAATAAAATTATTAAAATTACTCTTTGAAATCTACCAAAACAAAGACCTAACGAGAAATAAAGGCAAAATCGAGGGCAAAATTGAATAGATAGAGGTAGGTATCTACAATATTTGGGTACTTGAAATGTCCTTTATTGTAGACTGCTCTCTTAATAATTAGCAATGAATACATAAACGGGTATGACAGTCTACGGATATGCGGTGTGTATTGCTGTATTGCAGTGATTCTTAACTCTATTCCGTAAGGGTACCTACATTTTCTGGAAATAACAGATTTTACGACCCGTGAGTCACCCTGCGTCACGTCAACTGCGTCTCAACGTTCGCCCGGCCTAACAATAAAATAAATTAGAAAGATTACGTGGTTAATAACTTTTAAGTAAGTACCTGTAAGTACCTACTTACAATGTAATTACATATGATAAAATAGCAGAACATAATGCTTTTAATGAAATAAAAATAGCAAAACACAATTCACCATCAAGATCCTAACTTTCCAAATCTGTATAGAAATAATTGCACATAAATTATGGTGGACTCCAAACTTACACCAAGAGACTGTAACAAGAGATACTTCATATAGAAGGGCTATTATTACTCATGGAGAGGAAGATTGGGACAGATACAAACAACAAAGAAACAAAGTAGTAAACTTAATAAGAAAAGAAAAGCAGTGTTTCTATCATGACAAAATTGATGAAGTTAAACATGGTGCGAAGGAAATGTGGAGAACATTAAAGAGACTTTCTAACAGCTACAACAATAAAGATAAAGAAGGCATTGTATTTAATGACAAACTAGAAAAAGACGGAAAAATTATTGCTGAAAAGTTTAACATCTATTTCCTTAAGAGTTTAGAGAATATGGCAACTTTTCCAAATCAAAACCAAATTGACTTTGTATTGGGCAATATGAAAATGTGTACCTACATCTAAATTAAATAAATTTAAATCACTGGAATTGGTGGAATTAAAAAGCATAATTAAAGCAATGAGAAATAACAATAGTAGTGTTGATGGAATAACAACAAAAATTTTGAGTAATAGGGGACCGTTTTCTACAACTTGTAAATACTAGTTTTAGAACAGGGCTCATTTCCCAGAAATTAGAAGACATCGACTATTGTACCTTTGGAAAAAATAAATAACACAATAAAAAGTGAGGAATATTGACGAATAAATATGGTACCGGTATATGAGAAATTACTTGAGACTGTGGTGAATAAACAAGTTATAGAATATATTGAACATAATAAGCTACTAACAAAGTTCCAGGCAGGATTTAGGAGAGGAAATTCGTGTGAGAGTGCATTACAATCGGTTTTAGCTAAGTGGCAAAGTGCTTTAAACAATGATCAATTTATAGGTGTCCTCTTTTTAGATTTTCGAAAAGCCTTTGAAACCATAAATAGAAAAATGCTGTTACTAAAGTTAGAGAAATTTGGGTTTGGGCCTGTGATAATTAAATAGTTTGGTGAATATCTATCTGATCGAACTCAAAGAGTCAACTATAAAGATAACATTTTCGCAGAAAAACAGAGTATTTTTGGTGTACCACAAGGAATAGTCCTAGAACCTAACTTGTTTTTGTTGTATATAAATGACGTAATACAGTATGTGAATAAGTGCAATATACAACTCTTTGCAGACGAAACATTGTTGTACTGTATGGGAGACACAACATGTGATGTGATCAAAACAATAAATGATGAGTTAAAGATCGTTGAGAATTGGTTAAATTGTAATAGTCTACATGTTAATGTTAAGAAAACAAAATGTATGATAATTAAGAGGAAGAATTGTCTAATTGATGCTAACAGTCTTGTGGGTGTATATTTGAACAAAGAATGAATTGAACAAGTTAAAGAATGTAAATATTTAGGTGTATTAATTGATGAAAACTTAACATTTTCTAATCATGCTGTATACATTACAAACAAAATTGCTAGAAAAGTTAATTTATTGGGAAGAGTAGGAAATGACCTAAGTATATCTACTAGATTGTTAGTATACAGGGTGTTCCTAAATAAGTGTCGCAACAGAAAACTGTAAATTCCTCTTAAAAAAAAAGAAAAATTTTTTTTCCTCTTCCATTTTTCTAGCCGGGCTTTCGTTTTCGAGCTACACGGTGTCAAAACTTTATTTTTTTTTTTAGTTTCTTCCAATATCTTAGGAACCGTTTGAACTACAGGACTGAGCTTTTGTAGACACATTACTACTATTAATAGCTACTTTTTCGCACCCTTGTCGAATTTATTGGAGGTGCCAGTGGTGGAGATTTTAAGGTATCGGAAGGGTTTCTTCCCCCATAACTTTTATGTCACTGGATAAATTGACATTTGACAGCAAATTCTGAAGCGCCAATGAATTTTACATAATTCATCATCATTGCTCTAAAGTCAACCGTTTTCAATAAAAATGACTTTCTGATTAAAAAAAGTTTAAATCCTATCTGTTGTTAAATCTCGTTAAAATTGATGATTCAACTATGTTGTTTATATCTTAACACATCAGCCATTATGCTAAACTTAGAAAGTATACTGTATATTTACAGATGCTAGTTAAAAAGAGAGATATCACTACAAAATCTAAGTATTAAATAACTCAATATACCCTACTAAAAAATACACTATTAATACAACACATAAATAGTTGTTCTTGTATGATATAATAAAATTATAATAGAATAGATAGAATTGGAAAAACTTATATGAAATAAGAATTTATACTTATTTACCAACTTAAGAAGCAAATCTTCCTACTCGTATAAGTATATAATTTTCTTATTTGAAACTTTTCAGGACTGATTGACACCAAATTTTACATAGTATATTATGCACAATAATTTGGATTCATCTTCTCCAATCTTCTGCCCATAAAAATATAAATTTAGTATAAATTCTAATTCTGAACTTTAGCTAATAATTGTTTGAGTTACCTATATCAAAATGGACATAAATATTTTTTTTGCTCCTGACAAGGCCCACTTTTTTAAAATATATTACAAACACTTTTCAGTTTGTTAATTATGTTCCTGATTATTTATAAATATATAATTTTGTAACATCTTTATTTAGATGTTTTCCAGGCTGTGTTCGATTTGATTCCAAATGTGTTCTCAAGTTCATGGAAACTTTGAGAACCAAAAATTGTATATGTATATACAGGGTTAACTATGACTAAGTACAAATATTTTAAGAGGGAATAGAAAAAATAAGAATTAACAGAATTTGCTTTCAAAAAATTTCCAAACTTATAAAGCGAGAAAATTTTTTTTCGATATTAAATCCTTATTTAATGCCGCCAATGCGAGAATCAGAGTATGCAACCACCAAGCAACCGTTATGCAACAGTCGGCCGCAGTCGGTCCAATCTAGTCAGTTTGCTGTCATGTTATAATTTAATTCCTGTGTTTACGATGTAGTTTTGTGTTCTTCAGTTTTTAGTGCCTTATTTTATTTTAAATGTTTGATAGTAATAATAATAAAGGAATATGTGTCGGGTACAGATATTTTCCCACAATATAGTTTGCCGGTTTGTTTTTCTAGGTTATGGGCATTGTATCTAACTGTACCTACGGGAAGTGTGTTTATCGGTAGTGAGTGAAAATGTAGTTTTACCAGTTTGTAACCAAATAATGAAAAACGAATGCAAAATACTGGAGCTAACTGGATTAACTGTTACCTACCTATCAGGTATTATTACTAATAAGAATGTTAATTTTTGTCGTTTCTGCATTTAAAAACACTGCAAACGACCGCATGGTAGTTGTTGACAGATGTAATGTCACCTATGGATCTAAGCCATAAGCCATCTCAGTCGATACTCATCATAGGCGCCGACTTTCTGTAGGAAAAAGGGTTTTGCCCCATTTTTTAAATATCGAGCTAACATTCTAGAATAACTTTTTTATTGTCTTTTAGGGCTAAGCACGTGGTTAAAATTTTTGTACTTAGTCATAGTTAACACTGTATAACCAAATCAACTCCACCTCCACGGTCATTTTATGTTGAGAAGCCAGATGCGAAAGAAGTAAAGGTCAACGAGAGATATTTGACAGTTAATAATTTATTTCTATGTATGTAATTAAGTAGTAAGTAAAATTTGTTTGTTTGTCCCAATTTCTTTGTAATTTCAGAATGTCTCAGAAACTATAAGAGGTAGAAGGATGTGGTTTTCATAACACTGGGCTATTTTTTCATGAAATTTAAGATGCCACAATCAGAATTTTTTATAACCTCTTCGTCTTTGAGACAGGACAAAATTTAAAAACACTACTTTTAAGGGATTCTTCGTATCTCAGAGAATAACTGAGATATTGAAATGATAAAAATTACTTCTGATAAGACTTTTTTATGTAGAGTTCAGTGGCATTCTTGTAATTTTTCTAAAGGGTGTCTCTATTAAAATATGACCCAAATATTCAATTTTTGAAATGGAACACCCTGTATGTTTATGCAGTTCAATTGAATTATTTTTTGCCTTCATAATGACATAATTGCTAAGTACTTTATATTTTAGGCCATGCATTTTTATATAATTATAGAAAATTGTTTCATGAATTAATTAATTAATTTTAATAATACAAGAAATAATTTTAACAGGATAATACAAGTATTAGCCAATTAATTTTAATTAAAAACAAATTATCGACAAACAAAACCAGACAAAAAAAATAATAAGAAAATTAATTTACAATATCATTTAAAGAAACTATTGGAAACTATTTAACATTGAAAACATATATAGAAATTGTTTAAATTTTAGCTATGAAAATAGTCAGCAAATTATAAAATATTGGGATAAATAGAAGTATGTAGGTACTATTTTGAGTTTCCATTTTTTCAATATTAATAAATATTATTCTTAGCACACATCGTATTATTATACAGTATTATTAAATATGGCACTAGATCCACTAGATTTATCATTAAAAATATTGGCCTTTTGTCATATAACTTAAATGGTTTACACAACTGTTTACTTTGAATACATTTTTCTTTAAGTAACTAAGGTAGAGTTCATGAACCAACTTTGTATAATTATATAAAAAGGTGTGACTACCTATATACACCACGCAACATTAGGTTAATTAATTTAACGTTTTTTGATAATTTCCAAAATATAAAGTGGCAACAGTTAGATGTTATTGTGAAGAGATGTTGTTTTCTTGGGATTTCGGTCAAACTTAATAAAACAGCTTATTTTCCTACTTACGTTTCGGTTTATTTTCCATCATCATGGTGTTGTTTTGTGTTTTGTATATTTTACAATTTAAAATTTTAACTTGCTTTCTATTCTATTGTATTAATGAAACTGTCAATGAAACAGTTCCGGATACTCACATAATTATGTCACTTGATGTTACTTCATTATATACAAACATTCCAATTAATCTAGCAATAGAATGCATAAAAAACAAATGGTCCGAAATTACTCAATACACCTCCATAAACCAAGATGAATTTATTAAAGCCATATCTTTATGTTTAAATTCTACTTACTTTACATATAACAACCAAATTTTTTCTCAAATTTTCGGAATTGCAATGGGGTCACCAATATCAGCAACAATTGCAAATTTAGTAATGGAAGACCTAGAAAATAAAGTAATAAAATACCTAGATTATAAATAAACATTTTACAAAAGATATGTAGACGACTTTATTATTTGCTTGCAGAAAAATAAAATAGATTACACAGTGAATATATTTAATCAATATCACACCAAACTTCAGTTTACCACAGAAATAGAAAAAAACAACACAATAAACTTTTTAGATATCACAATCAAATATGATAATAATGGCATCATCAACACAAACTGGTACACAAAAGATATCTGGTCTCAACGATATTTAAACTTTAATTCTCAAACATCCAATAGTTACAAAAAAAGCGTCATTAATAGTTTAACGGATCGTGCAATTAATCTCTCCCACCCAAAGTACCGACCAGACAACTTAAAGAAAATTAAAAAAGTCTTAGAAACCAACTCATACCCAAAGAAATATTACGAACCAGTAATAAAAAAAAGAATTCACAAAATATACAATAAAACAAAAACTCAGCCAAGTAATAGCCAAGAAAAATATATTTCAATGCCATATATACCAAACGTATCCGAAAAAATATTTCAAATGTTTTAAAAACACAACGTAAAAATTGCTCACAAACCACACAACACAACAAAAAATTCTTTACAAACCTAAAACCAAAACTACAAACAAAGGACGAAACCAACACAGTATACAAAATAGACTGTAACAACTGCAACAGTACATACATAGGTCAATCCAAACAATATTTACATAAACGAATATACGCACATAAATACAACACAAAAACTTAAATCACAACGCAACAGCACTTACGAAACATTCCTTAGATAATAACCACAGTTTCAATTTTAATAATATAGAAATCCTGGATAAAGAACCAAACTACCAACAGTTTCATTAATACCATAGAATAGAAAGCAAGTTAAAATTTTAAATTGTACAATATACAAAACACAAAACAACTCCCTGATGATGGTTAATAAACCGAAACGTACGTAGGAAAATAAGCTGTTTTATTACGATTGACCGAAATCCCAAGAAAACAACATCTCTATATATATAGTGAACGGACAGGAAAAAGGAATATATATACGTGCACATATACATATATGTGTTTTATATGAATATATAATATACGTATATACAGGGTTAACTATGACTTAGTACAAATATTTTAAGAGGGAATAGGAAAAATCAGAATTAACGGTATCACCCTTCAAAAAAATTCTAAACTTATTTATAAAGCGAAAAAAAATTTTTTTCAAAACCTTATTAACCCCTAATTTCTCGGCGACTATGCCGCCTGTCAGCTTCGAGGTTAGGTATGTTCTGCCAAAGTGAAAGTTGTCAAAGGTAGTGACAGAGTACCGCGTTGCCACGTGTAACGATTTACGGCGCTTTTAAAGAAAGTTTAATTTACAAAATACTAGATTATTTAATGAGAAACACGATATGGTAGCACTGAGAGTAAAACCTACCTTACTGATACTTCCAGGACTACTTTTTTCTGTAGGTATATCTATTGTAGTTTAAAAATGCTTTATTTTTATGTCACTAAGTAAAAAGAAGTTTCAAGGAATTTTAAAAGTATGAAATTGGTTCTTTTATTTTCAAGTTAGGTACATACGTATTTAAAACATCAGCACGTGTAAAACAACATTCGTGGACGTTGTACAATTCGCATACAAATGTACGAGGATTTGGCATATTCCGTCTATTTGGAAAACGCGTCTTTGATATTCTGCTGCTGCACGATATTCACTTTCGTCGCACTTCCAATAAATTAGTACCATATCCGTAATTTCCGCGATTACACGAATTTGAATGTGCGAAAAGCAAATACTGAAAACTAATAATAGTAACGATATCAAACAATTGTTAGGGTAATATTTTCTTTGTTAATTAAATAATGTAACCTCGAAATTAGGTTATCGTTGAAACACGTCACGTAGACAAATAATCTTTATTGTCACTCTTGATAAATACAAGAAATCTGCTTCAAAAAATTTCGCAACTGTCAACGCTATACTGTGACGTTTGTCACTCGCGTTTGGCTGCTCAATACAAACTGACCCAGCGGCCGAGAATGATCTGCTTATTTTTACAGTTCTCGAAGTTTCTGAGATTTCGAGAACGTGTCGAGAAACAAATAGAATATAGCCTGGAATATTCCGGAAAACGTCAAAATAAAGGCATCACAAAAATTGTAAATTCTAACATAAACAGAAACGTAATTTACAAACTAATGAGGTATGTGAGCTTCAATTATAAATTCTAACGAAAACAGGAACATAATTAACCAACTAAAAAGGTAGGTGAGCTTTCGTAACATTGCCCCCCTCTTAAAACTGATCGTCCCGATCAGGTTACTCCATTGTCCGCATGGCCTTCTTGATAAGGTGTCAAACGATCGATGTGGACAATCTTCATCTTGGCTTGGGAATCCTCTGGATCCTGTAAACTACGTCATTCAATCGTGACACGACCGTATAAGGGCCTTCCCACGATTTCTGCAGCTTCGAGATTTACCCTTGCTTCTTTTGGGTTATACAGCCACACTTTCTCAAGCTCTTGAAACCCGCTGCTGTTGGCACGCAAGTCGTATCTGGTCTTCATTCTGTCGCTTTCTATTTTTATCTTCTCTCGTACTTCTTCATGTACCATCTTTATTCGATCTTTCAGATGGCTGAGATAATCATCTAAGTTTTCCTCGTGTTGCGGTCGATTCATAATTAGATCTATGGGTAGCCGCAATTCTGTGCCGAAAATCACGTTGGCTGGTGTTTTACCCGTGGTCTCATGAATTGCTGCTCGGTAAGCCAGTAAGAATGGAGGAAGACAGGTATCCCAGTTGGTCTGTTTCTCGTTGACGGCCGTTCTCAGGAAATTTTCGATGGTGCGATTGAATCTTTCCACCATTCCATCTGATTGCGGGTGAAGAGGTGTAGTTCTGGTTTTGTGAATGCCTAGCAGCTCACAAACGTTCTGAAATACTTCCGACTCGAAATTTCGTCCTTGGTCGGAATGGATCTCTCTGGGCACCCCATAACGACATATCCAATTTTCGAATAATGCTTCGGCTACGGTAACAGCTTCTTGATTAGGTAAGGGATATATTTCTGGCCATTTACTGAAGTAGTCCATCACTACCAAAATATAACGATTCCCACTGCTGCTACGAGGAAATGGTCCAGCTATGTCAATAGCTATTCTCTCGAATGGAGCTCCAACATTGTACTGCTTCATCTGTCCTCGGCTTCGAGTCCTGGGTCCCTTACTAGAGGCGCAGGTATCACAACGTCGGCACCATTCTTCCACATCGGACCGACTGCCAAGCCAGTAGAATCGTTCTCTAACTTTATTCAGAGTTTTGTTTATTCCAAAGTGCCCACCACCGACTCCACTGTGCAGTGCTTGAAGAACTTCTGGAATTCTCTTCTGGGGCAGCACTGTTTGATAAACCTTTTCTTTGCCGTCGGGACTCTCCCAGACTCTTTTCAATAGGCCGTTCTCGATGGCTAAAGAATTCCATAGCGCCCAGTAGCTTTTTAGAGACGGTGACTTATCAGCAATGTCCTGCCAGGTGGGTCTGTCCATGTTGTTTATCTTCCATTGGAAAATTGGTCCAAAATCCGGGTCTTCACTTTGTTCTTTAGCAATGGTTTTAATATCCCAATCCTCTGGGCCCTGGATGTTAATTCTTCGGCAAAGAAAATCATCTTGTTCTCTAATTTCTTGTCGCATACAGTGCTTACAGTTTGGAGGGCATGGTCTTCTGGATAGGGCATCAGCATTCCGATGGTTAGATCCTTTCCGGTGTTCAATTTTGAAGTCGTACTCCTGCAACCGTTGAAGCCATCTTGCCACTTGGCCTTCCGGATTCTTGAACTGCAGTAGCCACTTCAAAGAAGCATGATCGGTCCTCAAGACGAACGGCTGACCATAGAGATACTTATGAAAATGCTCCACAGTTTTAACTATGGCAAGCAACTCTCTTCTGGTTACGCAGTAGTTCATTTCTTGCTTAGAGAGGACCTTACTAAAGTAGGAAATCACTTTTTCATGCCCGTTTTCAATTTGTGATAATACTCCTCCAATTCCAGTATTACTAGCATCCGTGTCCACGATGAATGTCTTTCCAGGCTTGGGATATGACAGAATCGGAGAAGAACACAAAGCTTCCTTTAATCTCTGAAAAGCTTGTTGACATTGTTCCGTCCAGATAAATGGCTGATTGTTTTCTGTGAGTCGATGTAAGGGTTTCGCAATCTCGGCGAAATTTTTCACAAACTTGCGATAGTAAGTGCAAAGTCCAAGGAAACTCCTTAATTCATGTTTGTCTTTCGGTACTGGCCATTTCCAGACGGTTTCAGTTTTCTCTGGGTCAGTCTTCACTCCGTCAGAGGAAATAATGTGTCCTAAATACTTGACTTCCTTTTGAAAGAGCATGCACTTCTTGGGACTTAGCTTGAGCCGGGCTTCTCTCAACTTTTGGAAAACTTCTTGGACATTCTTCAAATGATCTTCAAAGTCTTTTCCCAGTATTATGATGTCATCAAGATAAACGAGACACGTTTTCCAGGTCATTCCTCGTAGAATGGTTTCCATAAGTCTTTCAAAGGTGGCTGGTGCATTGCAGAGACCAAAGGGCATAACGTTGAAGTGCCACAAACCCGTACCAATGGAAAAGGCGGTCTTCTCTTTATCATTTGGATGAAGCTGCACTTGCCAATAGCCACTCTTCAGGTCTAATGTGGAAAACCATTGAGATCCAGACAGTGTATCCAGGGTGTCGTCTATTCTTGGCAATGGATAACTGTCCTTTTTAGTGACATCGTTTAGTCTTCTATAATCTACACAAAATCGGGTAGAGCCATCCTTCTTCTTTACCAAAACAACCGGCGAGGTCCATGGACTCTGGGATGGTTCAATGACTCCCTGCTGCTGCATGTCTCTCAACATCGTGGATACCTCTTCTTGCTTGGCTAAAGGAATCCGTCGTGGAGCTTGTTTAATTGGCGTGGTGTCGCCGGTATTTATTCGGTGTTGCACAAGATTAGTTCTTCCAGCATCATCTTCTGTTAATGAGAAAACATCTTGATAACGCCTCAACAAATCTTCCAATTTTTGGACCTCATCGGCTTGTAGTGGGGACTTGAATCGGTTAACAAGGCCTTGAAGAACTTCAGGTAGTTTTTCAATACTTCGAGGTGTTGTTGATGGTTCTATATTACTGAAGACCGATCCAACTGTTTGACAAACTCCCAAAGGTTCACCTTTCTTGATCTGTTGTGGGTAGTCTTTCAGATTTAACATTCTGACCAATACCAAATTGTTTTTCCTTTCAGTTAATGTCTTTCCAGTTAATATGCCCTTTCTATACAGGCTGTTCTCTTGCTCTGGTTCTACAATTACAGTTTCTTCAACTGCCGAAGGACTGCTACAAATAGCTTCAATTACAACTTCTGAACCTGCTGGAAGTTCTATGTCTGCTGACGCTTCCACAGTTCTAATAGGAAGGTTTCTGATTTCGGGAAACTGCATGATGATTTCTTCATCTTTGGTCTTCAATGATCTTCGAGAAAGGTCCAGCACAAAATGATGTTCAGTCATGACATCAAGTCCAAGAATGACATCATCAGTTATATCTGCTACTAAGATGTTGTGTTGGAAAGTGGTTGTCCCCAGGGTTATTCTAGCTAGATGGATGCCTTTCACTGATATGACTTCTCCATTTGCTGTCTCCAAGATGTAGTTCCGGTCTGGCTTTTGTATTCTGCAGTGAGCGACGATGTTCGGTCTTACTATGGTGTGACTAGAGCCGGTATCAAGGACCATTTCACAATCCCGTCCGCATATACGCCCTGGTACTACTAAACTCGTTCCATTATTTTGCAGACGGGTTACCTTGATCTTAATAGTTGGTGGGGCTTGGTAGCACCTAGCCAGCTTTCGCCCCTCAAAGCTGACTAGTTGGCGTTTTCCTGGTCCTGGCTAGATGTATTCTTAGGGCATCGATTCCTAAGATGCCCTTCAGCTCCACAATTCCAACACTGAATGGGTCTTCTCCTGTTATATACAGTGGAATTAGTACGGTCTTGTTCTTGTTGGAAGTTATTCATTAAATCTTGCAAACTCTTCATAAATCCTTCCAGGTTATTTTCACTTGATCGTTGTTTGCTAGTTTGAAACTTAACTTGCCTTATTCTGCCTTGACTGTTCCTGGAAGCCTGTCGGGCGGCTTCAATTTCCAGTGCCTGGGCCAGAGCTTCAGATATGTTTTTATGTCTGGCTAACCTTAACGCTTGGCTGATCTCTGAGTCTCGCAGGCCATCAATGAAGCTACTTATTGCTAACTGTTCTTGGAATTCTGTCGGTGCGGTGGGGTAAGCTAGCTTCACCATGCGTGCTATATCCGCCTCAAATTGCTGCAGATTTTCTTCGAAACGTTGTCTTCGGCCTTTCAGTTGTGCTTGGTAGACGTGTTGCAGATGGGCGTCGCCATACCTCATTTCCAAAGCACCCTTCAGCATTTGATAGTCCTTTTGTTTATCGTCAGCTAGTGTTCTTAATATCTCCATAGCTTCACCCCGCAGAGCAACTATAAGTGATGTGGCTTTTTCTTCTTCTGACCAGTTATTTGCCAAGGCAGCTGCTTCAAATTGTTTTAGGTAAGTGCTCCATGACACCTTTCCATCGAATGTTGGTGGCTTCACTCTTGACGACGAAAAAACGCTGCTCTCAGTCTTAATGGGCTCTTTTGCAGACAATTGAGATTTCAGATTTGAGACTTCACTTTGCAACTTAGTCATATTGTCTTCTACGACCTGGACCTTATCTTGTACCTCATTTCTTAATTGGTTAATTTCCTCTTCCACAGTTTCCTCAAATTCATTGAGTTTAACTTTAATTGCTTCTTCTAACTTCTTATTGTTTTCTTGTAGACTGGTTTTCATTTCGTTTCTTAACTCTTCCTGATTATTTTTCATTTCTTCTAAACTATTTTTCACTTCCTCTTGACTATTCTTCATTTCTTTTTTTAAGTCTTCTTTCATTTCATCCTGGCTGTTCTTCATTTCTTTTTTTAAGTCTTCTTTCATTTCGTCCTGGCTGTTCTTCATATCTTGCATCATTCCCATTAACTGTTTCAATGTTTCCTCCATTTCTGTTGCTCTCGATCTCGTTACCGGCATTCACTTATCTACTCCAAATGTCTTCTTTGTGGAACGTCACACTTCTGACACCAATGTAACCTCGAAATTAGGTTATCGTTGAAACACGTCACGTAGACAAATAATCTTTATTGTCACTCTTGATAAATACAAGAAATCTGCTTCAACAAATTTCGCAACTGTCAACGCTTTACTTTGACGTTTGTCACTCGCGTTTGGCTGCTCAATACAAACTGACCCAGCGGCCGAGAATGATCTGCTTATATAGGTTTTTACAGTTCTCGAAGTTTCTGAGATTTCGAGAACGTGTCGAGAAACAAATAGAATATAGCCTGGAATATTCCGGAAAACGTCAAAATAAAGGCATCACAAAAATTGTAAATTCTAACATAAACAGAAACGTAATTTACAAACTAATGAGGTATGTGAGCTTCAATTATAAATTCTAACGAAAACAGGAACATAATTAACCAACTAAAAAGGTAGGTGAGCGTAACAATAAATACCCAACAACGTTTTACTACTTTCTATATTTCGCACTTCCTATCTATCTTTACAACAACAACTCAACTCTGACACACATCTTCTTCTTCTTCTTACATTCTTTCTGATCTACATTTTACAAAACATATTTATGCCTACTTACTAAGAAATTTTTATTAACAAAATAATTGTCCAAACAATAATCGACCATGTTTGCATATAATAATATTGTAGTACTGTTATTTTAAATTTCGAGGCGTTCACAGTGCTCTGTAATATTACTTTTTGTCCACTACCCCACTACGGCTGTTTGACATTTGTAGAGTATTAGAAATAATGCAACTAACAACACAGTATAGGTTTATATCGATTGACAAGTGCTATGCGTGTAACCCCATGTCACGGAGGAAGTGTCAAAACAATACTAGAATGAAGAAACCCACGATCGTACATAAAAGAAGATAATATTGATTATATTGATTGCCATAAGAATATTTATCTGAAGAATATTAAGTTCTCGGTGTAGGCGGACTGAAGACTGAACGGTGGCGTTGACAATGTAATTTTAGTCTTCCGTTTTAGTGACAGTTTCAGTTTTAAACGCTTTTATTCATTAAATAATGGATGGTTGCGATATATTGGGACAGTGTAGTTTTCCACAATTTTATTTAAACGCGTCGTGAAGATATTTCCTATAGTTGAGAGCAATGCAGTTGAGTGACCGTTATCGGACAAAATTTTATAAATTAAAAACTGCCACGGGTGTATTCGAAGTTTTCTGTTAGTATTTCTTTCAATCAATTTTCTTAAAATAAATGGGCAATTTTATTAACTGCATCTACGCGTGTGTATTTTGTGGCGAGTAATTCTGACGGACCTGTAAAGAGTGAAAATGAAGTTTTGGCAGTTTGGAACGAAGGAACGAAAAACGAATGCAAAATACTGTAGCTAACCGGATTAACTGTTATCTATCAGGTACTTAGGTATTATTATTAATAAAAATGTTTACTCGTTGTTTCTACATTCGCAACGTTGGAACGTTGTGAGAAACGACCGCATGGTACCTAGTTGCACAGAACATATGCCTAGTTGACATATGTAGCCATCTTGGGCGATGACTGATGACATAGGCGCCGACTTTCCGTAGGAAAAGAGGGTTTTGCCCCATTTTTAACATGGACCTAGAATTCAAATAAATTTTTATTGTCTTTTAGGCCTCCTGAGCACGTGGTTAAAATTTTTGTACTTAGTCATAGTTAACCCTGTATATAGTTATTTATTGTCATTGTGAAGGAAAAAATAATCCATTCAATCATTCAATTTTATATAAATATATAAGAGTATTCCATTCATAAAATTGTATATTTGGGTTACACCACTGAACTATCTGTAAAACAGTCTATTAAAAACAATTTTCGCCATATCTCGGCTATTATCTAAGATATTATCCCTTAAAAGTGGTTTTTCCAAATTCTTCCCAGTATTTCAAAAGTGAAGAAGTCTATGAACCACATCCTTTTATCTCTTGTAGTTTCTAAGATACCTTGAAATTACAATGAAATTGGGACACTACATACATATACAGATTCGGAAATGGATCTTTACAGAGAAAGTAGAAATTGCCGCTTTATTCCAGGGAAGGTACGAACTTTAAGAGGGGAGGCGACGTGCATTGGTCTAGCATTCCCCACTACTACGGTAATCGGTTCCGTATCGCCATTGCAAAACTAACTGTCAGATCAACTGATGCCAGTGTTGTCAGATCTCATCCATTCCGAGGAAATCTCATGCTTTCATATTTTGATTACAAAATCTCATGCTTTTTAATAGACACAAAAATTATTAAAATTACTCTTTGAAATCTACCAAAACAAAGACCTAACGAGAAATAAAGGAAAAATCGAGGGCAAAATTGAATAGATAGAGGTAGGTATCCACAATATTTGGGTACTTGAAATATCCTTTATTGTAGACTGCTCTCTTAATAATTAGCAATGAATACATAAACGGGTATGAGGTGTGTGTGCTGTATTCACGCTGTATTGCAGTGATTCTTAACTCTATTCCGTAAGGGTACCTACATTTTCTGGAAACAACAGATTTTACGACCCGTGAGTCACCCTGCGCCACGTCAACTGCGCCTCAACGTTCGCCCGGCCTAA
Organism: Monochamus saltuarius; assembly: GCA_025584915.1. Taxonomy (NCBI): domain Eukaryota; kingdom Metazoa; phylum Arthropoda; class Insecta; order Coleoptera; family Cerambycidae; genus Monochamus; species Monochamus saltuarius. The sequence continues at coordinate 40,333,515 of CM046723.1, forward strand.
CAATAAAATAAATTAGAAAGGTTACGTGGTTAATAACTTTTAAGTAAGTACCTGTAACTACCTACTTACAATGTAATATTATGATAAAATAGCAGAACATAATGATTTTTAATGAAATAAAAATGGCATTACAAAAGTAATTGAAAATTACTTGCTTCTTTGAAATTATTCTCATGCACTGAATTTTTCCCACCTGGCAACACTGCTTAATGCAAACACGCTGTGGTTGAAGTATGCGTGTAGCATGACACAAATACACGCAAGCGGCAAAATCCAATTCACTATCAAGATCCTCACTTTCCAAATCTGTATACTGAAATAATGTTGTGTAATTTTCAGTCTGGCAATTTTAAAACCTAATACTAAATTTTGAACCATACAATTTTGTTATAAGGCTTTAAAGTTAATGAAGCTTGAGCAATAAAAACAAACCTCCTTGCCCTTGTCCAATAGGCCGAAAGCCTCTTCCAGAACCTAGAAACTTAGCATCAGATGATAACACCGGATCAGTTGGTAAAGCAGGATACAATCTAAATGGATCACCCCAATCATTCCAAAGTTCATGGCCTTGAGTGAGTGGTAAACTATAATTTCTTCTAAACGCTGGACTGTTATAAGGAGGCTCCGAAGGACCTAAACTTTCCTCTTGCTCAACATCTCCTCCAACTAGAACCTGAATTGGTTGAAAAGTATCATTAAAAACACTTATAGCTGCAACAGTGTCAGCTGGAAGAGCTGGTATACCTAGACGCTCGTAATACTGCGACTATGGTGTCCAGTGTACTTTGTACTGAAGCAAGGTATCTTTCCCAAACTAATCTACCTTGTCGATTTATATAATAAAATATCTTCGTCTGGTATAGCTCTTAAAAGAAAGTGCAGTTCTGTCACTCGAGTTCTAGTTAAAAAAACAGCAATTCGCTTCCACTGAATAACTTCGTCATAAGCTAATTTTATCTGGTCACCTCCCAAAATCACAGGGATGGCACCTAAAATTGTATAAAAAAATAAAAGCATGATATTTTATTATAAGCACGTTGAATTTAAAATGTGTGTTTTGTCTGAAGCTATTTATTTGTGGCATAATTTTAGCTTTTCTTTAGTTTTATTGGGTTTGTTTACTGAACTATCCTGCACAAAGATAATTAAACCTACATTTAAGTTATATGGGAAAAAATGCCTTAAATATAAAAATAAAACATAAACTTCAATATGTACATATATTGAAAGGTTAATAATAAAACCTTATCTAAATATTAAGTTGCTGCTTTTTGTGAAGAAGTAGAAGTAGCTGAAGATACCTTTAATAATTTAGTGTCAGGCTGGGATTTAAGTTTATGTAATACTTAACAATTTTAATGTCGCTTGAGATATTTTGGCGCTTTGGTAAAGCAACGTTTGCCGGCCCAAACCACTTATCTTACCCTCACCTCTTCCCACAAAGAATAGCAATAACCATTAATAGAACATTTTGCACTTTCTCTATTGATTTTGTAAAAAAAGGAACATGAATAATTGAAAATAGGTAGTAATACAAAGCTATTTTCTTTGATATAAAGGAACTTAAATGCCATCAACCTCTATTTTCTTCCTTCTACAAGTTTCTGTTTTGCGGTTGTATATTCTTCTTTGCCATTCTTTATTACACAATATGCACTACCCACAAAGGCTCTTGTTTATGAACTACATATTTCAACCGCAACACGCCAGACAAGAACATACAATACAATATTATAAAAAAATATAGGGGCAGCAATTGTTGACTGCTATAAATTGCAAGCGGGTTTATGACATGAATCGCTCTGTACTATTCTGAAACTCATCTATAGAGCTGGCACTCCTCGCATTTGAAGGGGCACGACACTGTTTGTTTACGGAAAGGAATGCAACCGCTTTGTTTTTCTGCTAGTTATTGTCATATCATGTTTTTGTAGTGTCAATTTATTCTGCTCGAATGTATTGATGCCCTTGTATTGATAACAATTTTCCTTTACTGCTTTTTATTTGCCGATACAGGGTAATTCTTAATATGTACACATAAACTTGGGAAGTTATAGCTGAGAACAGATAATGACAAATAGTGAAATAAATGTAGTAAAATATTTTTAGTTTCAGAATTTTACAAAAATGTATCAGAAGAAATTTTTTGTTTATTAAGAACTAAGAAGTAAACAAGTCAGTCTCCACTGAAGATACCGATAGTGAAGAATGGCAAAAAGTTTGGTAGTACTCGGCCGTCGAGCCGTGACGGAGAATATGTTATCACCAGGTTGAGCTTGAGGTTCTGCCCACTGTCTGACTGCGTAGTTGCAGACGCGTGCAGCAGCACTAACAGGGTTAATCCATTGACGAGGTCTCAAGCAGCCTTAATCGCGACGAAGCTTTTGCAAAGTCACCACCTGTAGATACATACCTACAGTGAAGTGGCAAAACGTTTGAAAGCGGGGAGTTTGGGATGCGACCAATAGCAGAGGCATCATTGTTGAAGGACTGTGTTCAAACATAGGAACCATATATATCGAATAAGATTTAAATTGTTTAAAATTTGATTTAAGGTCATTAAGGCTACAATAAAAAAATATCTATGTTCTTGCATTTCTTATTATAGATTGTACACATAAAACTTCTATAGAAGTTTTGCAGCAAGTTTGTTCCTGCTACTTCAAGATGGAAAATTTGTATTTGTCTCAAATTTTATCGCGGACCAGATAGTTTCAGGCAACGCATATTTGCTACATCCGGACAGCATTATATCCTATAATTATGGTTTATCTCACTCTATGCATGGCACTACATGAAAATGTTCTACAAAATTATAAAATACTACTGCACATTTGTTACAAAAATGGAAGGAATTACTACATATTGGAGTTGTATTGTTTACAATTACATGATTAGCAAAAAAATTGTTTCTGTGTTAGTAATTAATTTATTAGCAATTTTATTTATTTAATTAGTTATTACGGGCAAGCCCAATTTAGTAAAATAACAAACAATAATCAATATCATGGTAATAAGAAGACAGAAAAATGTGAAGCATGTAGGATACAATCAATTATAAAATAAAAGACATAAAAAAACAAGGAAAAATATACAAAAAGTCTATAACATCAGACCAGACACAAAAATTATTATATAACAAAATAAAAGATGAATATCTATAAAATGTCAACTTTAAGCAGCTCCGTTTTAAACCTACTGAGAGACAAGTCAAACAATTCGTAATGAGTGAACGTATTAGCTAATCTAAGTGCTCTAGGAAAAAATGTGTTAAAAGCATAATTACGTCTGTGAAAAGGTACATGAAATGTTTGTATTGATCGGGTGGGGCGTGACGGAACAAGTAAGTTAATTTTTGAAACTGACTGTCACATGTGCTTTTAAACGAGAGTATCACGTCCCTGCGCTTTCTATAAACTTTGAGTGCAAGTATTTCATTACTGTCCAACATACAGACTCAAGTAATCCAAACATTGTTATAAATTTTATGTATTTTAAAATGTATATTAATTTGAATATGTTTTATTGAAGTTTGTTCCTTAAACTAGTTATTTAATTTGTTTGCGTACTATTAATCTTACCTGAGCGAAGAGCTTCATATACCCTTGCTTGTAATAACGTTGAAGTTACTAATGTATTATCTGGTGCAAATATTAATACAAATGTAGATTCCTTCAAAATTGTCCTTCTACTACTATCTGTTCCGCACAATGTCCAATCTTGTGGCCCCACATCAATGTTATTATCACTAGCAGGTACACATTCAAATTCAAATAAAAATTGATCTGACGTATCGGTTTTTGCTAATTGCTGCAAGTGTTCAATAATAAATTTATCCAATCTTTCATCTTTTGCATGATTAGTATCTTCATTGCTGTACGAATTAGTTGAAAATAACTTAATCTTTTTCATTTCTCCTTGGAAAGAAAGAAGATACTTTCTACGAGCAGGGAGCATATTTACACATTCTTGCCAGACATCGCCACCTGGTGGTCCTAATACTGGTGAAATGATCAGATCAAAATCTGGTCTGAACAAATCATAAGTGAATGTTGATTGCACTAAGATTGCTCGTCCTGTAAATAAATTATTAGGTATAATAATCAAAATATTGATATCAGTATTATTAGTTTTGATACAGACATTTACAAAGCATACACATTTTTCTTTACTTCAGTGTCAAAACTTATTAGAATTAGAAATAATGTATTAATTGGTGGTTTTATCAATTGTATACATTATATGGTGACGGTTAGAGCTGTCATAACTGAGCCACGGACTCATCATGTTTAACATAAAAAAATAAATTATGTGGAAAATCAATGAATTAGTACAGTTTATAACAATGTAAATTTTTTTAACGTCTCTAGTACCACCCATGTAATTGTTTGGCCAGCACATTCAATAATTAATCTTTTGCTAACTAGTAACAGTGGAAATGTCGGTTTCAGAGAGTTTTCGTACTATTATATTCACAACAGATTTTTTTAGTCTGTTTTCTCATCTACGCATAACCACAGCCATGTATTTTTTAATACACATTTGATATTGCCTACAATGTCTTCGCATGCAGTTGGTAGATAATTGCATAACACTGCACAACTTGGTAATTGCAACTGAGTATTGTATTTGTTCTAGAAGTCCCGGAATGGTTGTTTATTGAGTGTATGCAAGGGAATATTACAGGTAATCAACGTTAACTGTAAATCGAACTTAAACTGTGTTGTCAAAGGCACACTACTGTTTTTATTTTTTGTTTTTATGTTGCACACTATTTACGTGATGTCTACAATCAGGTTTCTGTCGCACACTTTACAAATTATTGTGGCACCATTATAAAATAAATCCGGGAATTTGTCGATAAATTTATTCTCTGTGTCAGTGAAAGACCACTTTTTACCTTTTTCACTTGTGACATACTTTATTATTATTTATTAAAAAGCAACAAATTAAATTGTCTACAATACATCACTATAAACACCAACAGATAGAAATTAATTACGCAACATCTGCACGGTGATAGAGGCAGCAGTATACTAAAGTGACATGATTGTGAAAAGTATTGTGAGGCAGTGGCTCGTGCATGTGTTAGTTGTCCGCTTGGTACACCATTGAATTGCGGGTCTCTCTGACATACTACTGATGATGCACAACTAAATCAAATTCAATTTATCTTATTCTTGATTACGATTGACGCTAAAACGTTTATCTCAAATATTTGGAGTACTTAAATATATATTTTTCTAAATTCACATCTAAGTATGTCTATATGTTTCTCTCTCTCTCTATATTGTTAAGAAAACACATTTTGGAAAGCTAATGACTTTCAAATGACTTCAAATTTCATATTTTCTTAGATGTTAGAATAAATTGCAAAAGAATGTCAGCACATACTTAAGTATAAGTTAATAAAAATAAATAGCTAAATCTGAATGAGATCTTTATAAATGTGTCCCGTATCTTAATATTAGAATTTTGTAAGCATATAGTGGTTGGTAGGTATAGTCTAAAATTACAGGCTTGACAAATTTATAATAAGATATAAATTCCAAAACCAAATAAATCTTATTTAATAAATCTCTAATTCATCATATTATGTTTAAAATACTGTCTTATTACCAAATAAAAAACTAGTACCGGCTGAATTTTACATCTGTTTTCCATCAATAAAACCATTTCAAACTGTATCGTTATTTTTTTTTCTAAAATGATCTCGTTAAGAAACCTGATGTTTTTTAAGTTTCATCAGTTCATGTGGGGTACTTTTAGGTATTAGGTAAATTAATACATACTTACCAGTATCTATTGAAGAAAATATATCCCCTGAATTGGCTGTAAGATCTCTTCTAGCTAAATTCAATAAAACATGGTTTCTTCCATCTCCACCCCAAAAAGGTAATTTTTTTAAAGCATTGGAGTCCAGTGCAGGAAAATTGCCAACAATATCATTATCCTCGGAATCCTTTAAAGCTTCACCAACTAATACTAAGAAAATACAAGCCTTTTTAGGATTATTTGTCAGATGGGGGTTATAACCTAATGTTTGCTTTAATGTGGTCTTTAGAAATCCATCAACATCCCAACCTCTGTGCATCACAGGATGTTGATCTGGGTCATAAAGATATACAGGAAATCCTGATGTTAACGAGCATCTAGAATGATCAAACAAGAAAACATTTGACATCTTTTCGACAGATTTCTTGGTAATGCAGTCAAAATTGCTGGAAGCACATCCGCAGTTAATATTTTGGGCAGTGCCAAGTCCGGTGTATTCTGTTGTAATGCCTCCCTTTGAGCAACTTGTGCCTGTTCAATTGATATTTTCAGTCTATTTAAATTTGTTTGTTGATGAAATAGTTCTTGTTTTAATTCCTCTATATTTTTCGAGTATGTCTGAATTTCTAACTTAAATTGCTGCCTTTTTTTCTCAATATCACGTAATTCACTTAAAACTGAACCTCTAATTCTAAGTAATTCTTCTACACCTACTCTTAAATCATCTACTTTAATAACATTGAGATCTTCAGGAAGGTTTTGGTGTGAATGTGCACTATGTTCTATTAAATTAGAATTTCTCTCCACTTTTGATAAATAAAAATGTGTAATAAGTGGCGTTAAAATTAATATTGCTAAAACCATAACAACTATTCGCGACAGTTTTACATGAATTAACCACTGACAAATATCTTTATTATTTTCAGCATTTATTGTAACCATTTTACAACCTTAATAACCACTCTTCAACAAACTTGAGGTATATAATTCCATAAGCAAAACATATACATATTTAATTTATGTGGCATATTTTTAAATGGTTAAAGTGGATTTTGATTATAACATTCTAACCTATTTAGAACTCGGACTCGGACGCACAGACCAATAACTAAAATAGATTAAACTCCCTCTTTGTTGCTCCAAGGATGAATTGTAGCCCCATCTATAAATTTCTCTCGTAATCAAGTTCACAATTTATAGATATCTTCCTTATTGACATTTTTTATCACGAAGAACAATAGGTGACGCTGTTTCTGGTGGGAGATTTAATTTGCCGTGTTATACAGGGTGTTTTGGTTTAGGCATTACGCGCTGAGCGGCTAAAGCGTGTAATGTAAACACTCCAACAAGAAGTTGTAAGTATGTTTGAATTTATAGCATCGCATGGCATAGCACAGTATTGCATGCATCACACAGCGTGCAGTGTGAACATAGATTTGCACTATTTACACTTGCTGGAAAAAAAGTCAGTGCATCTTGCAATATATACTTCATTACAGTGATGCAAGAAATTTTTTGCGTTTCTATAAAAAATAAAGTAATTGTATATTGTACAAGTGCATTAACTAACACCTTTCTCCACCAAGTATAAGTAATGCAAAGAGAAGTAGGTATACTTTGGAGCTGTGCCAAGTACACATTGAATGTACTCATTTTTGTGTACCAAGTACATCAATGGTTTAAAAAAATATCTAATTATGGATGCTCAACCACTAGTTCTTGATTTTTTCGAATGCTATGAACAAGTACTTACCTGATTTTATAAAGCATATCCATATAAACCATAAATAAAATAGGATTAATGTCGCCACCAGCTACTTAATACGTATTACTCGATCTATGATACCTAAATTTTTAAAGATTGAAAATAATAACTTACCATTTAAGAATTTTCTTCGTATGTGAAGAATTACAAATCCTGTATCCCCAGTAGCCTTTAAACACTAGTATGAGTATGACAAACGACTGATGAGTATAGGCATGTGTATGCGCCCCATCACCTCAGAAATGTACTTGTGAATAATAATATTAGTTACGGCATGAATTCAGACAACTTACGTCATATGAACAAAAAGAAAAGATTGTTTTTAACGGAACCAACTACCTACTGAAATTGATTTTGACGATAAAAACAATTGCATAACGTCAGCCATCATGCAATTTGCCTAAATTCTTGCCGCAACTATTCAAGTACCAAGTTCATTTATGATAAGGTACCAAAGTACAAATACTAATTATAATTTTTCAAATGTATTCGAGTACCCAATAAAGTATTCCAAATGTACTTAGAGCTAGAACTAAGTACTTGTACTGGAGTATTTGCCAGCTCTACTTATAACAAAGGAAAAAAACAAAACAAAAACATACAATTTTTATTTACATTATTAATTCAGTCAATAATACATAAAAATAATATATAAAACAATATGTCAATATAATTATAATTGCGAATGAAACTAAATTTTAAAATCTAATGTTTTAAATAAGTGAAATTTTGTTCTATTTCACTCTCGTTTTCACTATACTAATAAATATTACTTACGTAAATTTTGCTTTTGTTTTTTATTTTAATTTTTGAAAAGCTAAAAACGTTAGAGGGTCCTGATTAGCATGCCTGACATCTTTACCTTTTAAAAGTTTATTAAAGTATTTTAGATAGCTGTATAAAACAACATTTACTACAGTTTTAATAAATAGAAAACAATAATCTGCGTGCAACATAAATCCTCTATTTAAGTGCCATATTTAACTTGAAGTTCTTCTATTATTATTTTTTTAAGGTTGTAGAGTATACAATACTTTACAATTAACTGTAATAGAAATTCTGTGCAGTTTCGAAAAACCCTAGAAAAATAGGATGATGGATGGTGCAGTGCGCTTCCTAGATATCCTAGATACATTTGTCCTTACCGAATTTTTTTTTAATAATAAATCTGGCAACACAGGTAGAGATATAATTAGACAAAAATGAGGTACTCATTATATGAATTTGTAGAAAATTGGTAGATTTATTGTAGATGCAACAAAATTAGTAGGATTTGTATTTGTTATAAAATTTTTCAAATTATCTAGTACCCCTTCACTGTCATCCTCCTCACAATTCGAACCAATAGAGTGTCGAGAAACTAAATTATTAATTAATAATGATTTATGGGAGGAGACAAATGCTGAACAAGTCGGATTTATATTTCTAGCTCCATAACTGCGTACGCAAGAAAAATAATTTTCTATAGGGTCTTGCTTAAAACATCTAGGAAAATAGTATATTATTTAACGAGCGGTAATGCAGGTCATAACTCACGCAGATGAAGTTTGCAGCACGAGCCGCAGGCGAGTGCTGTAATTGATCAAGTGAGTTATGACCATTACCGCAAGTTGAATACTATACTTTATCTACGACTATAACATCTTTTTTAGGACTATTATTAAAAATTGATTTGAAAACGTTAAAATATCAAATGACAGTCCCCTCAATGATAATAATTGACAGTTCCGCCTACTGACAGGTGTTGGCAATTTAATAATTTTAAAATCTTAATTCTTCATTCCTTTCGACTTGTTAATTTTTTTTTCCATTTTACACCAATGGAACGTATTTATCGGCTTAAAAATTTCCAAGAATTTACTGCGTACACTATTTACATACCGAATTATCATTGTAGAAGCCCAGCGTGAGTTATAATAACTCACTATAAAAACTCACGCTATTTGTTTATTGATACTATTAATTGCTCAAAAGCAGTTGAATAATTAATATATAAATTAATAGGAGTAGATAAATGAATTTAAAACCAAGAGAAAAACATTTTCTTGCCAAATAAATCATTCCACGTATGGAAAAACACTAATTTTTGATCGATGGTGTTATGATGTGTTTAGGATTGTCAGCAGATTAAAAATACATAGATTCTATAACAGGAAGTGCAGAGTACAAAAATGATATATGCTCTGACTTCTCTGTTACAACACTTCGAAGACTTTTTCCTAGTGGTGGATAAAATAAAAAACCATTTACGCTATCAAATAGTTTATCAATGAACATTAAAAGATCTGCCGTTTCACTATCTTTTGGATTTAAATAAAATTAATTTTCAAGGGACAAATTTTTGCTATATTGTGCAGCAACAAACATAGCAGTAGATACAGTATGACTAAATACTTGTGTGCAGTTTTTCACACGCATTTTTTTTTATTTTGTTCGGATATATATGTTCATCTCCAGGTTTATTAAATTGCCTAAAAGCATCTCGATTTTTATCTAGTTTATATAAATGTATAATGTCTTTCCAAGAAGCCACTTTTTGCTTCTATAGTCTATCCCATACAAAAGTATATTTTATCTATGATATATGTTATATAATAGAGATTATCATGATACGTAAAACGTAGAACGTGTGAACTTTTCACATTTACGTATAAAGATTCGTGTTTCAAAAATGAGTAAGTAGGGTAAGTTATCACGGAATCATATTATTCAGAAACGATGATTATTACTTTAATCTACGAGTAGTGCTCCTTCTGTTCGGTTTAGTCTTTTATCAATCTGTTCTGTTATGTGCATTCGAAAGTTTTCGGTCACCTCTTCGGCACGTAAACGTCTCTGTTTACGTTACGCAAAGACGTAAGTCCACGTACATCCGTATCACGTAAACGTGAAAAATTATAATTTGAGCATGCTCGACGGTCAAATTCTACGTACACGTTCACGTATCGAACACAACTTAAACTCTCTAATGGTATGAGCTGTAGTTGTGATCTGAATTGCTTTCAGAATTTGGTTTTGGCTGATCGGCTGTACCGATTGGAGCATGTTAGAGCCGAACACTCTCTTGCGTCGCCCATTCCTCAGAGTACAGGTACAGGAGTGTCATACATCAGCATCGAAGTGCTCTATTTTTCTTCGCTCTATCCCTAAAACAACGGATTTTGTGGTGCTTGAGGTATTGAGTTTGTCGATATTAAAAATTTAATTTTATTTTATAATCTCAATATTCATGTGATAAACAAGTAAAAAGTACGAATTGGCAAATCTAAAACAAAACTGGATAATTTGTATGTGAGCAATTTATGCATTCCATTGTAAACTGTATACACTCTAAGAGCGTTGGGTACTAGAAGCACTGCTTATTCATTACCAGCTATACATCTCTCGGCGGCATTCTTTGTAGTTTGTGATCCCGCTGACTTTACGTCGATATTCGCGTTTCGTATCTGACTTCTCTTCCACTTTCAATAGCGGGTTGAAGCACTGACCGTTTCTAACTGCAGGACTCTCTCTTCCCTAATTTCTGCCAATGCTGCCGCATGAGCAGCCGGAAACACTTAAGGGCGTTCTCTACCAGCTGATCAAGTCCGCGCTGAAATTCCTCGTCCCTTACGTCTCCACCGGAATGTTCCTCTCGCCAATGAGTTTAGTACTGGTTGTCCGCAACCAAAGATACACAATAGCTATTTATATTTTCTTTTCAATTTATGTATATAATCTATTGAAAAACGTATTTTTTTCAGAAATATATGCAAAATGAACTAATTTTTGTCAGTTTTAGAATTAACTACATTAATTAGGCAGTTTACATGTTGGAAAACTAAAAAAAATTTTTGAACAGAATGACTGTCTTTTTACAAAAATAACAATTTCTATTTTGAATTGTCGTTTTCCTCTAAACAGAAATATGTGAATAAAATATTATGCCATATATATTAATTTTTTGTTAAAAATTGCCGTCCACCAAAACTCAATTCATAGTAAATTATGGTTTTGAAAAACTATAAAGTTATTGTAAATTGATAATAATGTATAATTTAACTACGACTCAGAAAAAAATATAAATATAGTGCACCATACAATGTTAGTAATAATTGACGATTATGTAAGTACGAAAACATGAAAGAAATAGCTAGTAATTTATACTTATGTGCATATAGACTCGTCTTGAACTGTACGGTTAGTGCTATTTCATTATAAATCAATACATTACAACTAACGTTGTTCAATAATTATTGTGGATTTATATCGTAAAAAGAAACAAAAGCATGTTTTTATAAATTTTATTTAAAAATTCTACTTATTAAATTTACAGTTACTAGACTATCGAAGTAGAACATTATATCCACTCCAGCAGTGGAAAACCTAGAAAGCCCATAGTTCTCTGAAATAAAAGTTTGATAAATAAAGTGGTAAAGGTATTTTTGTATATATAAAAGTACCTACAATTAAAACGTCATATTTTGTCGGTGAAAATATGCAGTTAATCGAATCACCTGCTTTTTGTTACACCCTGTATAATAGTTTCTCAGAATATGACTTTGACATTCAATTTTCTCAACAAGAATGTTCCCATATAGTTTGCTCTCTACCAATATTGTGTGAACACTGTTGTCTCCATCTGCTCATCGTTTAAAAATCACACCATATGCATTTCCATGCTTTTTTTAAAACCCTTAGTTGATGCCATAGACCGATAGTTCTTATAACATTTGTGAACCGGTATGCTCACGTCTCTAATTATGCATGTGAACAAATGCAGTACTACCAGGTAACACAGTTGCATTTAATTAACGTTAATAATACAACTAAACATAAAGTCTATAGATACAAACAAATTGTCTACTGAAACCGTCTTTAGTTTTCATACTTAAATTAAAATTAAATGTGCATAACAGTTATTAAAAGATGTTGAATAGGATGTTTATATTACCTATTTTTTTTTCACGTACCACTGATGTGTAACTATTACTCAGTCGCGTACCTACCTGTAGCAATTAAGGCCACGTGTGGTGGATTTTGGGAAAATTTTTATTGTCTCTCGAAAGTTATAAAAAAAGTCAATGGTACATACCAAACAATCAACAAAATCATATTAACAACCAAAACCATGTTTTATTGTCTTATCGCGTATCGACAATGTTGCATTCCCATTCTACACGTACTACCTTAAGAGGCTCTGCGTACCACTGCTTGAGAACCACTAATTTAGTCGAATTATTAACGTTAATTAGATGCAACTGTGTTGCTAGAGTATTAAATAGTTTGAACATTTGTTGCCATTCCAGATTTGGCATCATAATTTACTGAATAGAAACCTTTACCCCAACCACTATCGGCAACAACTGTAATAATAAGAGGTATATCATCTTTGTTTACCTCACCCAGATTATTTGTCATATATATCTGCTTTCTCTTTTCCAGCATCTTCTTTGGTCTTCCAAGCTACAGTACGAAAGACACTGCCAGAATATCCAGAATCAATAGCTATGTTATCCAAAACGAATGCCTTATTTATATCTTCCCTGACAATTCGTCCTGCTGAAGATGCCTGATTTTGAACTGTTGCTTCTACTTGTAATTCTGGTAGTGACCTATAATAATTAAAAGTAAATAATAAAAAGTTTGCTCAGTAATATTTTTTAGAAGTACATACTCGTCCACTGCAAATATTTTCTGTTTCAACAAGGTCATCCTGGTATAAAACTTCACTTCTACTATAAATCTACGAAAAAAAAAGTATGAATTAGAAAATGTTTTTAAAAGAAACTGATTTGAATGTCATTTTTATATATTCAAAATCAATCCACACACAGTAACATAACTAGTTATCAACTTTACTTTTCAGAAAAATCTCTTTTATTGCACTGATGGCATAGGTATTTCTTAGTCAATACTATAGTATACTTACTCATTTTCCGTCATCTATTCAATTCCAGCATATCTAACATCGTCTTTTGTCATTGTAACAATTCCACCACAACTTTGTCTTCATGTTTTCATTTCCACCATAACTGACCATGTCCGAGCTTGATTGTCTGAAATGTATAAGTGAGTTGTAGTTTTTTAAATAATTTTTATGGGACGAGATGAGGAAGGTTATATGATTATAATAAAGATCACAAAGATTGATAGTAGGAGCATAGTAGAAGTAATTTTTTTTATATTTTCTAATAACTTTTTGGTGAGTGTACCGATTTTTGTCTAGTTTTGTACATGTAATCACTAGGGTTGCATTATACCTATGTTCATAATTTGACACATACCTTCCAACATCAAAGGGCCTAAACTGGTCACCTAAATAGTGACTTAATACGTTTTTGCTTGAACATTTTTATAAGTTTGAATTCTTTAAAAAAGATCCGTTTCTTATACCATGTAAAAATTAGCTGTTTTTGAGAAAAACAACTTTAAACATTCACGTGGGTTAAATAAACAACCGCTTACTCAAACTCGATTTCTAAAATTAACAAAGCACGTCTTGAAAACAAGAAAATGAATACAACGGAACACTGGTGATACATACATATACAAAATTACAAAAATCAGGCTCACAAAACAGTTATTACAACAAATTATTTAAAAAAATTTGACACGCTGTAACACCGCTAATTTTCAGTTTTCGAAAAATTGTTATAGGGTTTTATTAATGAATGAATTTGATTTATGCAAATAGAACTTTTTATCCTCAAATGATATAAAAAAGAAGTGCCACTGGAAAATTTTCAGTTTCAGGTACGATGCAACGGCAAAGAGTATGTACATATGGTGTCAATATAAAAACATTATGTAAACAAAAAATGTAAAGCAACAGCTAGTGCTATAATAGCAAATCATGCAGCAATAAACAATTTATCTGTTTTCATTCCCTAAATTGTATTTTATTATTTTATTACTTTTTTACAATTATCTGTAGGTACCTACTTAAAAAATGTTTTAGTTTATTATAAAAATATATTGTTTATATTATTTTGTTAAACTGTTTTTTTATATTTAATAAAACAGGAAACTCAAAATTATTTTATTTAATCGTTCCAGGTTTCACTTTTACCGTTGCATATATTCAGGATAATTCGAATAATGTGGACAAAAATTGAGGGTAAATTATACGGTCCATTTTAATAGTTCTTCATATAACATTTTTAATCGAATCCCTTCTGAGGAGTTATGACCCCATAACTGAGGTGATTAGAATGAGTAGTAGAGATATTATTATTTATTATTTCTTTCAAACACGTTAAAATTACGAAGTGAAATTTGGCAAGGCATATAGCTGATAAAACAGCTTCTTCTGGATGAGAATTTTTTTATTATCTTTGTCCTGTTATAAGGTGTTGTAATAAAGTACCCTTTGTCATTAGATTTTTTCGATCGAAAACAATTTTTTTTAATGCCTGTTAAATTTCGAATGTGTTTTATTTCTAACAATATTGTAATACAGTAAAAATAAAGTTCACATATCAAAACACAAATATCATTTTCATTTGATAACAGTTCATGGTTGCTCTATATAAAATATTGCTGTGTATTAAACATTTGGAACCAAATAAAATAAAACATCATTCTATATATAAGGTATCCACTTTTGCAAAAGAAAGAAAGTATAATTTTTTGTAACTTTGATTTTCTTAATATTAATAATTTTATAACATTATTCATTTTAAATATTTAATTTAAACTTACTCTTATTTCATATACTGAATAAATCAGCTCTGTACTTACCTATTTCTGCATTTTTGCACCAACTTATTATTATTTTTTGGATGATAAGTACTTTTCAGATTCCAGTTCTGAATCTTCCCATCCTGAATAAATTTCACAAATCACAAGTTTTCTCATAATATGAAGTATTTGAAAACACTAAAATAATCAGTTTTACCATATACCTTACAGAGGTAAAAGAGCGTAAATCTCAATTTTCAAATAAAAGATAAGGACGACTCAATGACTCAAATCACAAAATATTATTCAAATTGTCAAAATGCGCAAAAACACCGCAAAAACGACAAATTAAACACAGGTGTTTGGATTTTCTTGTATGCATGTACCATCATATTATGCTACCGAGACCCAATCGAATAGTTTCTGAAACATGTTTCAATTTTGACCCTTAAATATAAATTACATTAGTTCATTCATAGGGTCTATTATTACTTTATATTTAGCCCCATATTTCACATTTTCTTCTTTTGTTGGATGTATATTTGGTTGCATATTTTAAAACTATTATATTTGATTGGTTGTACTTAAGTTTCTTACTAGATGGCAGCACTTCCTGGAGCAGAAAATATGTTTTGCCAATTTTCGTTTTTATAAAAAAAATAAAGCTTTTCAGGTAAAATATTTAGGAAGTGCTAGTTTGTATTTCTATATAGAATGGCGGACGGTCCATTATTTCAACTTGGACGATATTTTTTTTTTCTTTATTACTGATTTTTTCTTAAAGTTAGGGACCGTCCGCCATTTACATATTAATTTTATAATTCCTTTTTAAAAATGAGCCAATTTCATTGAATATTAAGATCAAAATTCGAAAATTAGTGATTTACAAGATGGCGTCCTATGAAGAGCATTCTTAAACCTCGAACTTTATGGTATGCAAAGATATCTAGCTGGTAATGAATAATAGAGAGTTTAAGTTGTGTCCGATACGTGAACGTGTACGTAGAATTTGACCGTCGCGCATGCTCAAATTAGAATTTTCCACGTTTACGTTGCAGATGTACGTGGGCTCACGGGTCTTTGCGTAACGTAAACAGAGACGTATACGTGCCGAATAGGTGGCCGAAAACTTCCGAATGCACAGAACAGATTGATAAAAGACTCACCAAACAGAAAGAGCAATACTTGTAGATTAAAGTAATAATCATCGTTTCTGAATAATATGATTCCGGGATAACTTACCCTACTTAAAGTTCTATGTTTCACGTATCATGATAATCGACAATCGACTTAAACTCTCTAATAAGTTGTGTCTGGACCAGAGAAATTTCTCTGGTCAGGACGTCAGAGCACAGCTTAAATAACAATCAGCTCACAGACTCGTATGGCGGGTGTAGAGTGGATTGGAGAGATGAAAATGATAAGATAAGGATAAGGATAAAGATAAGGAGAATGAGCAAGGTCAATGAACTGAAGTATGATGAAATATGACGAAATATGATATCGAATGTAGGTCAATGAATGATGTGACACCTGATGCTATCTAGATGAAATATGATAACGGAGCAAGGTCAATGAACTGAAACATGATACCGGATCATCTGTTTTTATTTATAGACTAAGGTTAATAACCTGTAACAGACGGTGACCTTGCATATGACACCGGATATTGTCCAGACATCACGTGGTTTCTATTTTTAAATATGATCAACGACATCGGATGCTATCTAGACAAAACTCGACACTTTATTTCCCATAAAAATTCCACTCTAGTAAAGATTATTATTTGATAAATTATTTTCTTTGAAATCGTCATATCAGCTAAAACTGCAATTTAACTTGATACCTATGTGAAGGTCACAGGTCAACGACTGTATTACATCCAGTATTGCATCATTTCTAAACACCTGCATTTATTATGTGTCTACAAAAAATTATACTTTATTTCAGAACTAGCGTTATCTTTTCTTAATTTTGAATGTAGGATACCATTACCAACGCAGGTTGGGGCTTTGTCCACTGAGTAGTTAGTTTCACACAATATTATTAATACCTAAAAATATATGAAAAACCATTACCATGTTAGTAATAAGTACATCATATCTAAAAAATAAAATTCCCCTCTATCTATTTAAAGTGGTGGGGATTACTCCATAAAATAACGTTAGAAAAAAAATTAAACAGTCGAAAAGAAGTAGTGTTGTGTGAAATAATATTGAGTTATAGTGTGTAACCAAACGAAACCACAATAATACAATACAATACAATACAATTTATTGAACCCCAATTCTTACAATATATGTTACATATATGTTGTTAATTTATTTTACTATGCACCTGATTCCGAGTGAAATCGTGGTGTGCTAGAACTGTGTTACATACGTAATACCGTTTACAAGGGTTACCTGTCTGAACACAATAGAACTAATTTATAAAACAAAAATTTAAACAAATCAAGGATAAAAACGAGCGACTTACTAGAAAATAGTCTTTATATAATGTAATAATTTACACAAATAAACTGGACCTGTCTTTAATAAAAATTGTTTTTTTGAGAAAAATTATAGTTGTTTATACGTCTTATTGAAATTGGAATAATATTACATATTTTGGGCCAGTGAAATTTATGTGTGTCTTATATAGAGTTGAAAATGGATGTGGTACAGTAAGGTTTCGATGAGTTCTTTGCCTTGTTGCATGTGAATGATTTATAATGTTTCTCATAGTTTCATTTTTATATATAAATTTTGCCACATTAATAATATATAGTTCCTTTAAACTAACTACTCCTGAATCAAGAAAAAGCAGATCTGTAGGATATCTTTTCGTTTTATTAAGTATAATTTTGAGTATGTTTTTGAGTTACTTTAACATTTTTTAGCTGCCTGTTGTAAGATACTCCCCACACAATTATTCCGTATGTCAATAAAGATTCAATTAGTGATTTATAAGTTAATTTTAATGTGTGATACGGTAAAATTTTACGTAATTTATAGAAACATTTACAAGTTTTTAAGTTTCATATTAAGGTAATCTGCATGACTACTCCATTTTAAATTTTGATTTAATATTATGCCCAAATACTTAATTTCGGAGGTATTATTTATTTTATTTGTACATGAGCAGTTTATTAAATTACACCTAGCATGAAATATTAATTTGTCTATATGTGGCTGACTTTTTAAACTCTTTGTAAAAGATATAAATTTTGTTTTTGAGTAATTAAGACTTAATAAATTATAATCCAGCCAACACTTAATTAGGTATAATGGTATGGTATGGTATAATGTGGGCAGCTTATGTAAAAGAGATCGAAGTAAAAGATTTGGATAGCGGCATTCGAAATCTACGTCAGACCGTCTCAAATTTTAAGTTTGATGCTGATCATGAAGCCATTTATGGTATGGGAAACTTTTTTCCGGCAAAATACTGTGAAGAATTAGTTGAGAAATATGGAAAAGCGTTAGTATTGTGTGAAGATTATTTGAACGAGCAATGTATCATAGATGATGTTGTTAATGGTTTTATTAACTTGGGAATGACAGGAATGCTTCATGACATTAAACATTTACTGCAGAGCCATTTAGCCAATAAAATTCCTGAACGCGAATGGGAACAAGAATCTGATGGCCAAGAGGAAAGCGATGTAGAAATGAGTCAGCAATGAATCTGTATTAATATAATATTTAATAAACTTTATTATCATAAAGTCATTTTATTATTTCATATAAATTATATATCACTACCAAAAAACAATCAGTTTGTCTATAGAAGCAATAATGAACGCTTCACAATTAATAGTTTTGCAAACAATTTTGAAAAGTTCGCTAATTATACAGCGACCTTATAACTCCAAAGAGGTGTTTATTTGTTTCGATCAAAATAGGACACGAAATGAAAGTTGGCTCTATAATTGGAAAAGAATGAAACCTGATACAAATAATTATCAAGAAATCTTCAAATCATCCATACCAACAGACAGTACTAGCTACAAGTTGAGAATAAGAAGATGTAATGATGTAATGCAAGACTCTGATTGGCTGGAGCTTTACAGTAAACCCCCCACTTCTAATAACTTTAGTCATGCCATAAATAGTGAGTGTGGAGGAGAAACCGGGCAAATACCTTTCTCATATGGTATATAGCGGTTTGTTTTTCGCTGTTGCTCATTGTTACGTATTTTCAAGTAATATGTCTGAAGAATTGTGATGTGTGCAATGTATTAGTAGAGAATTGATAAAAAACATCAAAACGGTAAGTCATTGTATGACTTCACTGGGGAGGAGCTCGCTGAAACGGTTCATCCCACTAAACTTTTACATTCATGGCCAAAGCTTCCGAAAGAGTATAGAGAAAATATCAGCCTACAAGTACAGCTACCATGTTTCATACACTACAACCGTCCAGAATGGCATGCACACGTTGATGGATCTGCATCATCACAATCTAAATGTCACATGTGTAAATGGAGTCTTCAACAATAATAATTATATATAAAATATGTTAAGTGAATCAATAAAACTTTTGAAATATTATTTTCTGCATTTTTATTTTAATAAAACTATAAATATTTCAGAATTTAAAAAACAATGTTAGGGTGTGAGACTTGAATTCATGAATCTGTTAAAGCATAGATCTTAATTTCAACACCTTAGACCACTCGGCCAACCTAACCGATGAAACAATTAAAACAAACATAACTTTTATTATAACTTTTTATTGCATCAAATTCACAAATTTAATAAATTTAAGTCAAAATCCATTCCATTTCATCATCTTGAGCATCTAATATTTTTTCAGCTTCTTGTATGAGAAGTTTTAAATTTAATTTAATTAATTTTTAATGTAATTTTTTGTATTGGCATCATCATTAAGAAGGTAATGCCCCCAAGATCTGGTCGTTATCCCGTTATGTTCAACATATCTCTTGTCATCATCTGAAGGCAGGGCAACTTTGTTCTTCAGTTCAGTGTAAATGGTGTGTAATGTAGATTTAAATATATACATTTTGCGGAATATTTTACCACCCTTTTCGACGATTTCTACATAATCAGAAAAATGTATTTCTTTTTTGCGAACACTTTTTGATATACCCTTTGCTTTCTTCGTTACATTGTCGGCTTTAACACAATATGCTTTGGCACCTGTACCATAAAAGCTCTCTATAGGCCTTCCAGCATATTCATCTTTAAATCTACCAACTACTGACTCCGTCTTGAGCATATTATGGATATTGTCTACAGTATAGCACGGTACACTTACTAACGATATGCCGATCTTCGGTTATAATTCAGACACCTCCGCGCATCTACGTCACATGCGAGCGTCCGCTCTCAGTTGGCCCAGTGCAAAGCCGTTGCTTACAGTGTATCGACTTTGAAGTTTATGTTGCATTATATTTATTTCTATACTTATTGCGTTATTCTAGTTAGTTAGAGTTCTTATTTTTATATTAAGTTGTCTTAGTTAATAAACTAAAATAAAATAATGCCAAATTGTGCTGTGGCCACGTACACAAATCGCAACCAGAACACGAAAGGAACAGACATTAAATTCTTTCGATTTCCAAAAAATATAGATTTGGCGAATCAATGGGTTGTTGCGTGTAGAAGAGAAGATCGGATAAATCTAAAGAACGGTAAGCGAAAAATTATTTCGTTATCTAGTTAAACAATTCATTTATATTTTTAACTGATTAGATGTCGAAAAAGGAAGTTATTAATTCCATATGTGGCTTCTTTTTACGCTTGGTAAAACATAATTCCTAAACAGATCCACATATTTGATATTTGCTGGGATAGTCCCACTGTGGTTTCACATATACAGGATAATCAAAGACAATTATAATACTTAAATGAAAATGATTAATTTTTGATATTCCTATATAAATGCACGGGCCCCTAATAAGAGCAATTTTTTGCATGTCCCACGGGTGCACGGGTGGTTTCGTTGTATATAATATACAGGGTGTCTTAAAAAAGAATGTCAAGCTGTGGCGCAGAAATAGCTTAAACTTGGTGCTAACCCACGCGAAGGTAACTGATGAATTCACAAATCAAAACAATGGGTACAAAAATAAAGAAATTATGACAAAAAGAAAAGTTAAAAAAGCCCAATATCATAATTTTGTATTTTTGTACACATTGTTTTGATTTATGGATTCAGTTGTCTTCACGAGGGTTAGGACCAAGTTTAAGCTAAATGTTTAATACATATCAGATATTCGTAATTAATTAATCCGAATGAAATTAAAAAATAATATGTATTCTAGGATAAACCAACCCGAAGTAGCTGAACTAAAAGAAAAAAGAAAATTCTTAAAAATGCAAAACGAGGAATTATTGAAGAAACTGAAGGAAAAAACTGAAAAAATTGAAAAATATGAACTTGCCTTAGCTACTGTATTCACACCGGGACAGATAAAAAAAATAATGAATGCGAAAAAAACATACGAATACATTGGGCACCAGAAGATATTGCATCTGCTGTTTCTCTACGCAGCGTTAGCCCAAAGACGTATAGATATTTTAAGACAATAACTATCCGTTGTCAGCTATGTCAACTTTGAGAAGATGGGTTTCCAATTTTGATGTAAGTGAAGGAATTTTAAAGAATATTCTATCATTGATGAAAAAGAAAGCTTCTGAATTTACTGAGTGGGACAAGATTTGTGTGTTAACATTTGATGAAATATATGTGTTGAACAAAATGTATATTGATAAAAAAGAGCAACAATCTATCGGTCTCCACCATGCTTGTCAAACAGTTATGGCACGTGGGCTGATTAAAAACTGGAAACAGCCTATTTACTATAAATTTGATCAGGCTATGACCAAAGAAATTTTGGAACAAATTATTTCAGAATTGTATCGGGCAAGTTTTATAGTGGTGGCAATTGCGAGTGATATGGGCGCTGGAAATGTTGCTCTGTGGTCCAAATTAAATGTGGGGCACGATAAAAATTGCCTTTTTAAACATCCGTGTGATGACTCATTGAACATTTTTGTGTATGCGGATGTCCCACATTTAATAAAACTAGTACGAAATCATGTAATTGATAATGGTTTTATTATACAAGACCATATAATTAACAGTTACTATTTTGAAGCCCTACTAAATATTTCCTTTTCAGAGTTAACTTTGGCCCATCGATTGACGCAACAGCATATCCATGTAAAAAAGGATCATTGAGACAAAGAGTGCGACCAGCCGTTCAGTTACTTTCAAATTCCGTTGCAAAAGCAGTTGATTACTGGGGAAAACATGGATTAATGCCTAAGAATAGCCACTGGCAGCAAGCTTCTGACATGGTGAAGTTATTTAATGAATGGTTTGATTTATTTAATTCTCGTTCAAAATTTACTGAAAACTGCCCAAGTCGAAATGCTTTTGGCACAGATTTGGATAATCAAACCAAATTAATTACCTCAATGTCAGAATTTGTTGAGTCTATGAGAGTTGGCAAACATAAAGGACTCATTCCTTTTCAGAAAGGGATATTGCTCACTAACAAGTCCCTTAAAGAAATGCTTATTTATTTAAAGGAAAAATATAATGTGGAATACGTATTAACATCTTGACTAAATCAGGACGTACTAGAAAATTTCGCATATGTTCGGGGTATGGGTGGTGCAAATGATCATCTTTCCCCCTTAGAATTTAAATTTAGATTACGGTGGTACTTACTAGGAAAAATTTCAGCCGCAATTTTTACAGAAAACAGAAATACTCTCGAAAACAACGAGCAATGTCTACTGGATATTTTCAATCAGACGAACTCCGTTTTAGATGATAATATCACACAAGACATTTGTCTTACGGAAGACATGCTTGGTAATGTATCAAAACAAACAGAAGATTCAGAACAACTTCAGGATGAGGAAGACAAATTGTTAACAAACATATCATTTTCGAACCGCCATATTTACAAGAAGTCATTGACGAAGAAACAGAAAATTTAATGCAGGATTTGGAAGTTAAGGAGAAAATTAGTGAAGAATCATTAAAATACATAGCAGGATTTGTAGCTTATAAATTTAAGAATAAGTATTCACTAGGAATCCCGACATCAAAATTAGATATGCAAAAAGCACCTGATTGGCTGCAAACTATTTCCAGAGGCTCCCTTTTGCAGTCTAATGATGTATTATGGGAAGTAGCAATTAATAATAGAATCGGAGTTTTACAAAATGCACGGAAATTCTGTAGGTATGTAAAGAAAAAAATATTTTTCAAAAATTGGCCGAAAATACTCAGTCTCAGCTAAAATCGAACTCTGTGACATTTGATGTAATTTTGTATTTCAGTAGAACTAGAACTTATATTAGGTTACGAGATCTCAACAGAAAAATTAGTTTCAAAAATTGCCAAAGGAGACTAGATAAGAAGATCTCGAAGTTTACAAAAAATAAAAATTGATATTTATTAAATTTGTTCAATATTTATAGGTAATTAAAAAATCTACAGTCAAAAATAAATTATAGTGTTCCCATAGAAAAATATGTTTTACACATTCCTGTATTCCTAATTAAGAACTTTTTCCAAACTTCAAAACATACAAGCTTTGAGAATTATGGAGAATGAGAAATAGGTATATTGAAAATTGTAAAATGCCCTATTTTCGTATTTTAAAACATACTTATCCTTAATGCAATTACTATTCTTAAATTCTATTGTAAGATAATATATTTATCACATTTATTTATATTTCTAAAGCAAAAATATCGTTACAATCAAAATACATTAGCCAACGATTGAGCCAAATCGCTTATATATCATTGGTAAAGCAAGTTTGGCGCTCGCATGTGACGTCACGACTCGGAGAATCTTAACGCTTGCATGCGCATAGGCATACCGTTAGTAAGTGTACCGTGCAGTATAGTTAGAGCAGGTGTCAAAATATTAAATGTTGTTTTTGATGTCATTATATGGGTTGTCCGTGAAAAGTTCCAAAATCAGGGAATCTGTATCGGTGTACAAAACTGTAACATCCTCTCCATATTTAGGTTTGACATAGCCATATAGAAATTCGTAAATGATAGTTTTTGAGATATCCAAAATTGAGAAGCCTACATAAAGTGGTTTATCATATACTGTTTTAACTTTCTCCAGATGCACTGCTATCAGATTTTCATCAAATATGGAGCATGTTTTGAAATGTGATAGTGCTATTAAAGCCCTCGCACCCAATCACTTAGTCTTGTTCCCCCAGCATGAGCATATCTTAATATTTTGTCTCTTATCTTTCATCGTTTTTCCAAAAATTGAATTTACTAGTAATTTGAAGAGGTCCTTTTCAAATTCTCTCTTACCAGAATTTCTAAGTTTAGTGTTTAAATTTATGTAAGGTACCACGCTGATTGAGAATATTCTAAGATCCTATGTATTTTTCCCAATTTGAGTCCATATTTTAAACACTGTTTCAGCGTTTTGTAGTGTATGACATAATTATGTTTATCATACAAGTTAGGAATTAATTTTGAAATTTTGGATTTTGGTGGAATCATTTGTTCTGGACAAAAAGGTAGATCGATGAGTTTGTCATGGAGGTTTGATGGATATTCCAAGTCTACTTCTAAAATATAGCCTTTAACTGAATGGTCGTCAATGGTGGAACAATCAAAGTTTTCAATTTCATTGCTTTCCATCCATCTGAAATCGCCAGTAGATAGGTAGTTTTTCATTGCTGCTCTGTACAAATTGGTAGCATCCAGATACATGATATATGATGTTGGTTTTGCAGGGTCATAGTTATGTAAAAATTAATTATTTACCTCACATTTCCTCTTACTACATTGAGATACACCTCCACGAATTGATTTCCGAAAAAAATGTAAAGTATCTATATCAGTAAGGAGCTCTAACCTAACCCCAGTATAAACCAACATTGCATCCCAGCTCAATGAAGGTGCTGTCAAGTAATGAGCCGGATTCAATTTGTCTAGCTCCAAACATACTTTTCTAAAATTCTCGAATACATCAGCTAGTAACAGGACATCTGATTTTAGATAAAGATCTGCATATTCTCCTAAAGTTTTACAATTGAAGGTTGCCCATAGATCTTTGGCTCTGTTATAATCTTCATCAGAATGAGCCTCATTAGTCAAATCGTTATAAAATTTTCTTTCAGAGGTAATGTAGTTCCAATTTTTCAAAGGAGTGCACATAACTGTAAGGAAAAACCCCTTTCCGCCGGATTAATTTAAACTTCTCTTCGTCTGAAAAATATCTTCAGGTCTCAACACACTGATGGGATTCCAAAGTTTGGCTTAATTTGTCTAGGGACTTGGACAGAAATCGAAAAGAACCCACAAATTTCAATCTCAAGTATGTATCTGGCTTCTTTGGATCCCCAAATGTCTCCACAAGGATAGACTTCATGTTTTCATTCTTGGTAGCCAATTTCTTAATGAAAAGCGAGGAATCATAGTTGAGGTTGTGGAAGAAAACTAGTATGAATTTTGGAACTTTGTAGTTCAAGTTACAAACAGAATGTGTTGAAAATTAAACCCCGGTTAAATGAGAATGATCCCGTGCTTTTATATCCCAGGGCATAAATGGTTTATTGCAAATATGACAGTATGTTGCTGTATCATAAGCTATTTTCTCTTCATCGGTAAGAGAAAGCATTTCTTTGACATGTCTTAAGTGATTGTTATATAACTCCATAGATACTTTATCCAATTTTTCAATAAATACTTCTGCAGTATTGGACACTCGATAGGTTTCAAACGTTGAGTACTGGTCATCAAAATTACACTTCACATATAAAGCAAAAGAGTATGGCACATGTTCACTTGTTTCAACTGTGAATGGTTTGTCATCGCAATGCTCATTATGATCGATGGGTTTTAACAAACTCTCAAAATCGGCATAGATAACGAATGGTATTGGTCGTGTCTCAAAATTTTCGAATTTTAGGTTATTTTCAGGAATGGATTCACCATACTTATTTACTTTTAAATCGGCTGTTGGTATCTTTCTACAAACATGGTTATAATCCTTTTCTTCATGTGCTTTCAGTTGCCGCATTGTTTTAAACGATTGGAGACACCCATCACAGATATGTACACAACCATTTCGTCTTGATTTCTGTTTTGATACCAGTTTTGACAAGTTGGTTATTAGGCAGTAGTGATTTATGCCTGCAGTTGTATCAGATAAAAGTAATAAATTGTTGTCGGTTTGATGTAAAATGACCAATTACCTGAGTTGATGAATTTTACCATCTCTAAAATCGGATTCAATTCCAAATACATTGATGGAAATATTATTAAGCTTTTCAAATTTAGGAATGTCCTTCAGCATCATAGGAAACTCCATACCACTATAATTTAATAAAGTGTCGTAATGTGAGTACAAAAGTGGTTTTTGTTGGAAAGCGATGTATATTTGTTTATGTTCACATCAAGAAACGTTATTTCCTTTAACGACCACCCGGAAAGCCTCTCCTGAAACTGGGATGCTTGAGATGTCATTTCTTCTATAAACTCTTCAAACATTGTTTGTAGTTCTGTTGCTTCTGTCACAATTTTATTTTTGGTATTAAATGATTTTATTTCAGACATCTCCTTTTCAGCGATAATGTAAAGTCCAAACACCTCAAAGTTTATTTTGAGAACCTTATGTTTTTGTAAATGTTCATTAATAATTTCAAGTACTTTCTGTTTAATTTCTTCAAAAAAGCCCTTATAATCAATATGCATTTTAGAGCTTGTGAACTGAAAACTTGCTATTGTGCTGGCAAAAGCACTATGCACTTTACACACACTATCTCTCATAGTAGTAAGCGGCCGATCAATTCGTTTTTTATCAATGGACAGTTTTTGTTTTTTGGATAGGCCGGGAACTACAGGCATATCAACACTTTTCCTCTTCAGACATGACTTAATATGACGGTCTAAATTGCCTTTGGTAGAAAAGTTGTTTTTGCAGTATTCGCACTGTTTCTTGCTCGATGAAGGCACATTTTTCTGTTTAAAAACTCGGCATAATTTAATACAACGGTCTAAATTACCTTTGGTAGAAAAGCTGTTTTTTGCAGTATTCACACTGTTTTTTGCTCGACGAAGGCACAGTTTTATGTTGAAGAACTGGGCATGACTTACTAATATGCCTCAGTAAGTTAAACTTATTGACAAAGTTCTTTTCAGAATGTTCGCACTTCATTGTTAAATTTACAAATAATATTTAACTACACATCAAGTCAACTTTATACTATACTTTATACTTTATCCCCCACTTTTTCTGATGTTAACATCTATCGAAAACACCTGGCGTCTAGACAGCATCCTGTGTAAAAGCCATCTGGCGTCTAGACAGCTTCCGGTGGCATATTCAAGGTTATTGGGTGATTGACCCCGTGTAAAAATAAAAACCACCTGGCGTCTAGACAATATCCGGTGTTGAAGCCTGGTTTCTGGGATTTGTTTAACCCGTATGAGTAGTTAGGGTAGATAGGGTGTTATAAACAAAAGTCCAAATCTCATAAACTCCTTTAATTTATTTTGACTACCGGTTTCGTAGTACGATGACTACATCTTCAGGTCTCCAAGGAATTTTAATTATTCTGTTAGCCTCTTTAACTGCATGACATATTATTTATTTAGTTAGTTATAATTAATGAAACATTTTATGACATATACGTTAGTATTTGATAGTTTTTTGACAACTCTTGTTTAATTAAAATTCCTTGGAGACCTGAAGATGTAGTCATCGTACTACGAAACCGGTAGTCAAAATAAATTAAAGGAGTTTATGAGATTTGGACTTTTGTTTATCACCCCCCTATCTACATTAAAAATATTTTTTATTTTTTATTGTAAAAAATTATAACATAAAATTTTCGTAAAGAAAATATACATTGGTAAGAGAACAAATATACTTTGGTTTTATATGGTAAAAACATCGTGGTTCTTTAAATGGAACTGGTGGATGGTCTTGCAGCTCATGGTTGGATGCATATTTTCTTATGTATGTCGCCTTTTCTTCTCCTTTCACGTATATTGCCTCTTCATGTGCAGTTAGCTCCCGAATAATGTTTGCAAAATTGTAATATGGAATGTATCCTTCATTCCAATTTATGCAATGATGGTTATTAGTTAGCCATGTAGCTTGCTTCTCTAAGTCTGGTGGTAGATGCTTTTAGGAAATGGCGGTTTAAAAACATAATGGGATATTTTGGAACCATTATACGCTGCCATCTCTTTAACAATAAACTTGTGTTTATCTACCTTAATTCCTTGAATGTCTATAACTAATGGCATATTTTTAAGTTTGCTAATTTTTCTGTTACACTAATTCTTAAACTGTATGCTTCAATCACTTGTCTTAAATTTCTGAGTTTTATTATATGTTTTTGCAAAGCCTTTCTATACTTGGATTTCATGATAAACTAAACGGCTTTTATATGTCTTACGCTCTTAAATAGCTTAGACCTGTCTGACAATTTTGGTTAGGGGATTATATCGAAACAAACGGTCATATAAAATATGCTGCAGTGTCTTTGGGTATATTTTCCCTTGTTTCCATTTCGAGTCGTACTACTACAGATGATAACTGTATAGCTTCATTTTGATGTGAGCAGTCGATGAGCACAATAGGCGCCTTGAATTCGTCGGGATTAAATATTGGTGTATTTCCTGTTTCATAATAAGAATGTTGAAATTTTGCATACATGTCAGATAATGTTCCATACTTATTGTTTTTAAAGTCAAGAAATAGGTCATTGTAAGTATGTCTTTCAGAATTTAAAAAAATCGTATGTTCGTAAGGTTACAATTATCAAATTTACTCATATTAGATATAACTTTGTCTTTCTTATCTGTTTGCAAAGCCACAATTATATGGTGTGGAGTTTCGAGTTTAGTAGCAGTTTTCACAGGCCAAGTATGCATAGTAGATTCGGCAAGGGAAGGATACTCTACCAGTTCCCAACTTCTAAACGGTATCAATATGTCCTGATTATCATCTAAAATTTTTGTCAGCTCTAGTTGTTGAAGAATTCCAACAGATACGTGGGCAACCCTCCAGTAGATCTTTTCTATATTAATCTTTGGTTGCTCAGTGCCGGTTTCTGCCGTTACCCGCATCTACATCATTATTATTTCGAATCAGAACCAATCCTGTTTCATATTCAATATAATTTTTTTGTAGTCTTCAAAAAAGCCCATCAACATCTTCAGTGGAATGCATACATTAAATTTGCCTGTATTAGGTATTAAGCGTTCATTAGGAAGCCATCCCGCATTTTGCAGTTTGACACTTTCGCTTTTATTGTAAGATAAGTACCCCTTAAGGGTTGATGTTTATCCTACATTTCGAACAGAATCAATAATAACACCATTCATTATTCTCTAAAAATAAAAGTGAAGGCATTATTTATTAGTTTTAATTCAGTAACAGGTTTTCCATCTTCTTTAGTAAACGTTCCCTCCAAGTACAGCATGCTATCATATGATAGTGTATAAGCATCAAGCTCTTGAATTCCCATTCTAATCTCATCATTGTAGTCAAATTTAGCGGTTACGGAGGGTTGGTAATTATGATACTCAAAGTCGACAATGGAATTGTCAACGAGAGGCTCTTGCTTATCGTTTAGGATATCCATTATACGAGTATTTCACAACCAAGTGCCTTTAAAAATCTCTTATTTTCACGTGTTACTTTAATAACGTTTCTTCTCGAACTAACTGAACATTGTTTCTTGGATCTTCTTTTATTACGAGGTTTTGTCCAAAGATTTTGTAAGTAATGCGGAACGTTATAGCGAACTACCATCTTTTACAGTTGTTTAAGATGTAGTCTAACTGTAATAGTTTCCTTTCGAAAATTTATAAAATTTCCGTCCTGGTCAAGTATTCTTACAGTGATGTTACTAATCGTTCTGACGGTCACAGGGAAATATAATATATTTAAAGGTGACTCCACCACTTTATAACCGAATGCAACAACGGGAAAAAGCTGGTGAATGATGTGGACAGGCTTTCCATTAGAATAATAACCAACTGCTAAGTTGCAGTCTATGTCATTAACTTTGATTATTTGTACGGGGAAATCTGACTCGTTCAGTTGATTGGCTGTAAGAATCCTTTTATTAAACCCTAGAAGAGATCCTATCGAGTTATCAGACGTAAAATCTATATCGACATTTGTTTTAATTGTAACAGTTGAGGTATTTCGATTAGCGACAATATAAAAGCCACTAAGGCCGGTTTTCGGCCCCTTTTGTTTTTTAATATAAAAAAATAATTTTTGTTTTGCCAGTAAGTTTTATTGAAACTACTCTTAGCATTACCCATAAACAACGACGTAGACGTAGTAGGTATTTGTTTCTTTTGGGGTGCTTTATAAATAAAAATCAGCGGGGTGGGGGTACTGTTTGGGAGGGGGCAGGGTATGAGTGAATTAATATGTAAAAGGGCTCAAAGGCAGTACTCTGGCAAATAGTTAGTCACTTACAAGGCGTTTATGCTACCCTATTATTATAGGGACTGTGGAGGTAATAGGACTGTGGAGTGAATAAGGGGGGTTAAGGTTCCGTGTAGGGTCAAATCGACTGTTTATGACCTATACTTACTGGTGAAAAAAGAATTTGATTTGACCATAAACGGAACCTTAAATACCCCCCTCCCCCACAGCTTTTAGAACCTATAAAAAAGATTAGATATTTCGAGTACCAAGATGGCAATGATGTAATTCCTCCAAGTGAGATAAAACCCAATTCCGTTATAATTTTTGATGATGTGGTTTGCAGTAGGCAGAGTATTATAAGAGTTTTATTTTGCTTCGGGCGACATAGATACACCGATTGTTTCTATTTATGCCAAACATATTCCTCGATTCCAAAACAATTAATAAGAGACAATTCCAATTTCATAGTTCTGTTCAAACAAGACGCCACTAATTTAAAACATATTTACGATGATCACGTCAATGTGGATATGTTCTTTCAGCAATTCAAGGTTATATGTAATGAGTATTGGAATGATAAATATGGATTCCTCGTTATCGATAAAGATTGCTCGGTAACATCTGGACGTTACAGAAAAGGATTTGAAACTTTCATCATTCCTTAGACTATAAATAATCATGTGGCTACATATGCATCTCATTAGTGTACCAGCCATGAATAAATAATTGGCAAAACAACTGGTGATAACCAGAAAATCCGTTAGACAAAAATACCAAAGTCTAAAATCCGATCTAGCTCAATCACAGTCTCAACTGGAAAAGGGTCGCAAACCTATAACGGAACCATTGCAAAAACTATTGTCCCCCATTAAAACGGATGGGTAGTTAAACAAGAACCGACTGAAATCAAATCCGAAACAGCATCTTCCGCGCCAGCTTCTACACCAAAAAGGTCGAACATTAATCCCTATGGTAAATATTTGCCTTCACTGCCCATGACAATGCCTAGTTTCTTGGAAGATACTTTCCAGCACGAACCGAAAACTGACGAGTCTAGTGAGCAAAGCAGTCATAGTCTTATTGATGAGAAGGTTGAAAGAAGTCGAGTTTTTCTTCAAGAGCTTTCAAAAACCAAAGCCTATGAAGATTATTTAGATTCATACGATCCTTTACCAAGACAATATATTGATTTATCTGTGAGAGGTGATGAAACTGAGAAATATAGACAATATGGAGTAAAGCACTATATATGAATACGGAACAATTTAAATTTGGAGGGTCTAATTTAGAGATTGTGGGAAATGATATTAAAGTAAATGGTTTAACACCAGGTCTTTACGAGTTACTCTTTAAAAAAGAACTTGTGGGATACAAACAATCTGATTTGGATAATTATATGGATATTTTGAATCGGTCCAATGCTTGTCGAAGGCACTTTAACTCTGAAGAACAAATACAAGGATCGCAAAGTGACAAGTATAATCAAACCCTATTTGATTAGAAAAGGAATATTAAAGACTAATATGGCTTCTATTCCAAAACCATTTGCGAAGCGTCCCCTTCTGTCAGACCATTGCGCAGAACACAATCATTGAAGCAGTACACCAAAGGAGGACTATTAGATTTAAGTAATAACAAAACTGATTATGTCTACTTTGACGACCCTAATGAGTTAATTGATAGATTACGTTTGCTAATAGGCTGGAAATAATTCACATACTAACGAAATACATTCAATTTTTCAACAGTTAAGAGAATTGAAAATAATAAAGTAGAGATTATACTAAATTAAACCCCATTCAGTTGTAAACTGTTGTTTGAAAAACATGCCTATTGATAAATTTGGTCGACATATGTTAAGGAATATCTTATGATTCATCAACTTTAACATCTTCCCCGATGTCATTTCCATTTTACATTTGTGAACCTTCGTCACATCACAGTAAATGTATGTAAAAATAACTGATTCTATAAAAAAATCAAAAATGTGTTATATTTTGGAAAATCAAAAAGACGAGTACACCTTCCCCGTATCTGGAAAAGTAGAACATCTAGACATTTTACCAGGAGACTGTGAAGTATTTCTTAATTTTGGTAAGGCTGTTAAGTCGAGTGATATTGTTGGATATACTATAAAGAAAGGAGACAAACTACACTTTATAACTGTAGCAGGACAACAGTAAGTGAAATACATAGACCAGCTGGAAGGAAATTTCGAAGGCGACGTGTTATTGTCAAGGGACTAAATCACTTGATACAGGCGGACTTATTCGAGTTAATACCATATGCTAAAATAAACAGAGGATATTGAGTACTTACTTGTAGTTATAAATGTATTTAGCAAGTTTGTATGGGTAGAACCAGTAGCAAATGGTATGTTGAAGATTCTTTTGCAAATGAAAATTAAGCCGCAAAATTGTCAAACGGATATTTTATAACAAAAAGTTCCAGGAGCTGATGAAAAAATTTAAAGTTAATCACTACAGTACCTACTCTAGTTTAAAAGCTAGTATAGTGGAAAAAGTTAATCGTACCTTAAAAAACATAATGTGGAAAAGGTTTAGTCTACAAGGAACTTACAAATGGTTAGCCATCTTACAAGATATTGTAAGCCAGTACAACAACACTCCCCATAGCATTCACGGTCTGAGTAGAAATGCAAAAACATTATTACAAACAGTTTACAGTCACATAAAAACAGTCGATCCTTCATCACCAAAGTTTAAAAGGTGACCATATTAGAATATCTAAATACAGAGAAGCATTCACCAAAGGATACGTCCCTTCTTGGAGTAACAAAATCTTTAAAATAAGAAAAGTTAACGCTACTAATCCAACAACTTATCTCTTGGAAGATCAAAACAAGCAGCATATTCAAGGTGCGTTTTATTACGAAAAATTGCAGAAATATCTATCTGGTAGAAAAAGTTCTTCTCAAAAAGGGGAATAAACTGTTCATTAAGTGGCTTGGTCTAGATAAAAAATACAATTCTTGGATTACTAAAAACCAATTGTTATAATTCATTTTTTAGTTTTAAATAAAACAGTGTATTTAGAATATGTATTTTTATTTCATAAAAGAAAAATATGTTACACAAATATATCATTATATATTTTTACATCTATTATATTGTAAACCTAATACAGAAACATTTTGCTTGAATTCGGTTCTAGCTTTCTTTCTTGCTGACACATTCGGTTTCAAATATTTCTGGATAAATATACAATAGTTCCAACACCATAGCAATAATTTCACTGTTGCTGTATTGATATGGTTGTATTATATTTAAAGCATTGGAAACCATTCCCTTCTTGTTTTCTTAAACCATCCGTCAGTACCTTAAAATATATATCAAACTGATGACTTCTCAATATTCCAATTTGATATTTTACAAGTGGTAGTATTTCCCAAAGTCTACAGATTGTTTCGAATCCCAAGTAAACGTTACTGTAATCTTTCACTATCTTAATCACACGATTTGTTGACAATTGTTCAAACTGTAAAGTGAAACCATCTGCCTTCATTGATTCTAACTCATCAAAGGAATATAAATCGTTTGTAATTACTCCTCGGTAAGTTAAAAAAGTATTCCATGTACTTTCATCAAATATAACTTGATCGCCTTTTTTTCCATAAATTACTATACAAGGCTTGTAGCGGAAAATGTTGCACAATCCCGTTGTCACATATTTGGTCTTGGATTTGTTTAATTTAAAAGTCTTACCACCGATATATATATATATATATATATATATATACTTTTTCACAACTTGGTAATTCTACCTGATAAAAGCTGGATGAAGTCATTTTGATTACCGAAGTGTCTCAACTCGAATTTGTCTATTAAATAAGTTCTCCCCACTCCTCTATTTGCTGGATGTCCTGCTTCATGAAACCTCTTCTAGATCAAACATGAATCACTTGTTTTTCAAAATAAGAGCTTGGAATGTGTTTCGATTTATCCATATCTGTAAAAAAGTTCATACTTTGGCATGTAATGCATTTAGTGTTTGATAGTTCGGTTTCACCACCACATTTCATACATTTGTATTTCACTGGGACGGGCATATTAGAATAATCACATCAAAATAATTAAACTACAGCACAGTGGTAAAAATTTATCGCAATACAGCTTGTTTTCGACTGTTTCAAATTTTTTTCTAACGTTATTTTATGGAGCAACCCCCACCACTTTAAATAGGTAGAGGAAATTTTTATTTTTTAGAAATGATATACTTATTACTAACATGGTAATAATACCATGTTAGGATATAAATCCTACATTCAAAATTAAGGAAAGGTAATGCTAATTATGAAATAAAGTATTTGCTGAACAAATGCAGATGTTTAGAAATGATGCAATACCGGATGTAATACAGTCGTTAACCTGTGACCTTCACATAGGTATTAAGTTACATTGCAGTTTTAGTTGATATGACGATTTCAAAGAAAATAATTTATCAAATAATAATCTTTACTAGAGTGGAATTTTTATAGGAAATAAAGTGTCGAGTTTCGTCTAGATAGCATCCGATGTCATTGATCATGTTTAAAAATAGAAACCACGTGATGTCTGGACAGTATCCGGTGTCATATTCAAGATTACCGTCTGTTACAGGTTATTAACCTTAGTCTATATATAAAAACAGCTGATGCTAGCATCCGGTATCATGTTTCAGTTCATTGACCTTGCTCCGGTATCATATTTCGTCATATTTTCATCATATTTTGCCATATTTCAGTTCATTGACCTTGCTCCTTCTCCTTATCTTTATCATTATCTTATCATTTTCATCTCTCCAATCCACTCTACTGGCGGGAATGTCTCACGCAGATCTTTCGCGCATGCCACTAATTGAAGATAGAATATTGAAATAGCGACAGGAACGTGTGGTTGTAAAATATGCATTTAGCCATACCGTTCGACGACTGCGTCATTGGCGCACGAGTGCTGTGTTTTGTGGTTTGTTGATTTTCTTGTATTTTATACTGTTATGTTATTTTATTTTTAAACAATTTCAAGTAAAACAAATTTATATTTCGTATGTTAGAAAAATTGAGGTGTTCCATTAAAAAAAAATAAACTTTTATCAGTCTTGTAACACCATGTACATAAAATTTATTCAGCATTTTGTAGTTTACCTACAACTTTTATATATAAAAACCTTTTTTATATCTGCCACAGTTCTCGAGATTAATACTGGTCAACTCTATCTTGGACATTCAGTATATGTAAAAAAATAAGACAAAAATTTGGACCTGACCAATTAAATGTATACCAGTACAATTTATTTTTGTTATTTAGATAGGTATACCACTGTAATACAGATGTTTTCTTACTTTTTTGTTTCTGTATAATGTAATATTTCGAAAACACAAGTGGCTTAATAAATTTCACTTTTGTTTTGTTTTCTTTTTTAGTCATTAGCAACGTAATGTTAATCAATTACCTATACGTACTTTGAAAAGTAATTGTACATTTTATTTTACGTTAATAATGGATCCACGTAGTTGTGGTATTTATATTAATCAAGCTCCCAAAATTAGGTAACATTTTCTATATCTATATTTTAGTAAAACAAAACAAAAATTGAAATTCAAGTAGGTACACAGTGCAGTTAAAACACTTTCTAAATTGGGACAACTATTTTTAATCCAGTCCAGTCTATCCTGAGCGAAAGAGACACAACAAGCTTCAAGGACAAATTTTCTGTGTTTAATACTTCAAAGGTGCCGCCGTAGAGTCTGTGAGCTGATTGTTATTTAAGCTGTCAGGAGTTTGAAGCATTACATCTAAAAGCAGCTCTGGACCGCCTACAACTATTAAAATCTGTCGCCATAACTGTCATAAGTGAAACCTTACGTTGACCATCGTCTGCTAAATCGTGGCAGCCGTGCTTTATTTAGTTTGTTTCATTACCAGTTTGCAGTGACTCACCGAGCGTATTATGTTTCTATTTATATTTTTACATATAAGTTTTAATTTATTAATTGATACGTTTTAAAATAATATTGTAATTTGTTTTCCATAGTGAAAGTGAAAGAATAGCCCATTATTAATACGTATGTACTCAGTTTTCTTAAAATATGTTGGTGTGGAGCAAGAATAGTATCAGTGGAAAAATTTTAATCTTAAAATAGTAGATAAAATATATATAACTTTTTTTATAAAGCAAATTAGACAAGCATTTTTTATTAAGGGGTAAGTTATTGCAGTGTCAAATTCTGACATGTTTTACCCTGACATTTGTAATTCGAAATAGTAACAGTGAAGTCGCCACACTACAGTACATTACATAATTCTATACTGAAATCGGCTAATTCGACAGACAAGTATCAATTATACTTCACATAAAGCTTTTGTGTCTAAATATTTTACATTTTCAGAAGCAATCCTAAAAGTGGTCCTAGAAATAGGTCAGATCTCATCTATTGTGGTTGAATTGTCGTGTTCCCACTGTTAAAAGTGAAGTTAGATATTTATAGAGTGTTTTCATTAAAGCAGGTTAGTAAATTTAGATAGATTAATTTCTTTAGATAATTATTGAATAGAGCTTTGTCTGTGGAATTGTTCATTAGCATACCTATGTTTGGTATCAGAGAAGATACATATGACTTCATTGATAGGAATTGTAGGAGATTTGACTTATATACCTTTCTAATACAGTATAAAACTGGGTACATACATATTCATAATGGACTGCTACTCCTGCACTTTTACTATAAAAACAATACTTATTATTTTAGGTTATATCAATAAATGATACTTAAATAGAAACGTACACCTTAATAGATACTTGTCATTTGTCATAATTTCTAAGAAACGTCAAATTACTGATCCAATTGACAATTACGTCCGTTGTTTGTACTGTAGTTTGCCACCACGTGCGATGTGTCACCGGGTTAATGAAGATGACTAACTAAAGCACGGCTGCTGCAATTTAGCAGACGATACTTTGACTTATTTACATTGGCTGTATAAGCTTATAAGCTATGTTATCTTTGATAGCAACGTTCGTGACACTGTTACCCCGGATTCATAGAACTTTGATTGCTGCGCGCTGTACACAACTGATTGGTTGATGCTGTACTCCCCTACCTCCCACTACTTAGCTTGGAGCACAGCACAAACCTATATTTTCTAGGTTTGTGGAGCACAGTATACTAATCAATACTGTGGCACAGTTTATACAGTTCGTCGAGAGGTTGTGGCTAAATGCGCAATAAACACTAATGAAATTAATTTGTACACGACAAAGTGGGAGAAAATCTATTTCTTGACAAATCATCTTGAGCGCGCGAATGTGCGCCGCTAAATGCGCAGTCGTCTAAAAAAAAATGAAATCTGGGACCTCGACAAAGGAGTCGACGTGAAGACGACGGACTGTAATAGACTGTGACTGTGGCTTGAAGTTGAATTTAATTTAATTTTTACATTTGTTGCGCGCGGCAATGTTATTTTCTAACCTAAAAATAATTTAATGTACTAGATATCTATGCAGCGATTGTAAGAAACTGTGTGCTATGGACATATCTAGATAAAGAATTCTTATAAAGAGTATGTCCTTTTACTGGATTAACATATGTATATTAACACTTTGTCTTACATTACGTATATACTGCTATACCATTTATTTTTTTCGGTTTTAATTAAAGTATTTTTTAACATTTCGTAATTTACGTCAACGCCAGTATATTATGGTCATATATGCTTTTTAACCATTTTCCACACATTTGAAGAGACAACAAATTATAAATGATTACTAAAATAACCTTGAAATCAAGTACTAGCAGTATTTACCTTTAGCTGTGCTATAATTCGAATTCGACGCGCTGCAAATTAAAATACATGGGTGGGGGATTGCAGCGCGCTTGAAACAAAGTTCTGTGTTGTCTACTACGATTTTGGATTTATTCGATTAAATAGCTTTATACAGCGATATAAAATGAAAAATGCCTAAATTTAATAATGCATTTCATGTTTTTAAGAAATAAATAAATTAAACATAAAACTAATACTTTAATACACTTAAGGCACAGCCCGTCTACTTAGTATTGACGAAGCGTTAAGTCACTACGTCTAATCGCGCCACTCGCTCAAGTTGATTTACGTGTAACTGGTCTAATATTTTCTATTAGTCGCTACTAGTAGCTGCAAGTTGAATAATCTAAAAATCGACTTGTTCCAGAGGTTAATTAATCGCGTGCAATTTCGAATCACTTCAAAGAAAATGACCAAAAGTGAAGAAAATTGTTTGCTCTGAATCCGAATCTGGGGTCCATTTAACTCCATCGCCCTAGATTTAAGATCATTCCAAGGTCAAAGCGAAAGATAGATATGCAAGTAAACCAGACATGGTACAGATATGTTTGGTGTCACTGAAACATAATCTGGGGTACATTTAACCCTTGGCCCCAGATTCAAGGTTATTCCAAAGTCAAACCTAAAAGAAGATATGCAAGTGAATCAGCGATCGTACATTTATGTTTTTGTGATCGCATAAGCTGAATCCAGGATTCATTTAACCCCATCAGATAAGTTTCAAGGTTATTTCAAGGTAAAATTGAAAGATATACAGGGCGATTCCGCTGGAGACGATTGTCTACATCAATTTCTGAATTATAGTGTTTGTTACTTTTTTTGGTGCCAATATAAAGAAAAATATATTAATTTAGTAATAGAACTACTTTTTCTGACCTAAATTCATATTTGAATTTTTAGTGCGCTTAGAAACTATAACATTTGAAATGTTCGGTGCCAACTGAACATCGGTTTCCGACAGCACTTGTGCAAAACCGCTGTTACGGAGAATTTGAGCTTACATTCTGCTGGTTAACCTTAAAACCTTAAAGTGATAGCATTGTTTATTTGTTCATGCAAAAACATATAAGTACTTATTATTACTTTTCAAGCAATATTGACTACAAGAAACCATTATTAATTTGTTGCACCCGCGATATAAAAGATATGAAAGTTCAGTTCTTTCACAGAAATAAAGTGCTAATGTTTTGAAACTTTATAAAAGTAAGAAGAAACAAAAGGAGAAATTAAATCAACCACAATTAAGGGCATATTGTAATTTCAGTTAAAATAAACGTTGACTCAAATTGGTTGCACCCGCGATCGCAATATTCGGGTCGCGGTGAAATAAGTTTGATTCTTAACATTATGGTGTCATTTATCATATTTTATTGATTTATCAAGCCTTGAATAGTAATATTATGCTATGTGTTATTTGTGGTTTCAAACTGAAATATTCGACTAGTGAAGTTATGAATTTGTTTTCAGTATACATCGTGCAAAAAGTAGTTGGACGAACGTTTTTGACAGTTTGGAACCAGTCTGGATTCCTTTCTTGAACAGATTCGCAACATTTTCATTTCAAAATTACATAATTTACAAGCATGTAATACCGACTACTAGGTACATACTGCTACTACCGACTGATAGGTATTATTGTATGATTTTTTTTTAATTTACGGAATAAGATAATTTAGTAAATTTTAAAATTATAATAAAATTATTACAAAATTTGTAACTACGAAACTACACTTGAGCGGGCCCGGGTACGAACCCTTAAAAGGGGGATGGGTCCGGGAAATTTGCACCCCCTAGCCCCTTCACCATCTCCTCGGGACTGATCTTGAATAGATATCACACAAACCTAGTTCTAGGTTTGTGAGATATCATAAATTTTAACATATGACATATTTGACATCATTTACATTATCGTATCGCAATAATTTTTGTGTTATATTTATGACATAAGACAGAACTACTAAACGGGCACTCTATACAGTATACATATATGCATATAGGTATTATATTATCCCTTCCAAAATTAGCAGCAAATGTCCGCACAAGGAACAACAAAATATTGTCCCTACCTTTAAAAATCCCCCGTAAAATATATTTCTTACTTTCTTCATGACCTAACATTGGTTAAATTACTTCATTTAGTCTGAATTCAAAACTGTTTGATACTACCACGTTTTACATTTTCAAAATTAAGATGTACTCTATATTTAATTTAAGTTGCATCATTCTGTGTATAGTAAAATTAGTGATTACTGAAGAAACTCCAGAAAATTTAACATTTACAACACGTAAGTCAAAATTTAAAGATAATATTTGTGCACAAATATTATGTTTTAATTTTTTAATATAATCATTTCAATACATTCCAGTTTTATTAAATTCATCATATGAAAAAAACAGGATCTCATTTTATATTTTTAAGAGCCAAGGTTTTCCTATAGGAACTTTAACTATATATTGAAACTGATGAAAATTGACATCATACATGTCATACTTACCTACTAACCACAGAAGCTTTTAAAAAATCATATTTAAAGTGTTATTATATCTATGTAACATAAATTAGTTTCACACTTGTTACGGCAAATAAATTGTTGTAAGTATGCCTACATATGTATGTATTTATTTTTATTTTTATTTTCCTACAACATATTTTTATTTTAGTATTTTATGTTCTTAGAAGATAGTCTCATAGAAGATATATCAAATAAATAAATATAATATTATTTATTTATTATGAACCTTATCCTCTAGATTTAAAGGGCAATCTCAACATGTTAGAGGACAGGGTCTATTTGTTTGGAAACAACCTTGTAATCAAGTTCAAGTTACCGTTTCTCTTTGCTACATTTATTTTATACTTTCTGATTCATTTTAATTTCATTTGATTGGAAGCTGCAGATAATAAGCAATTAATAAAGTAGATAAAGACGATTTTATAAATTTCTGTAGAAACAAAAAATTATAAAATAATTTTCAAAAAGTTAAATAGATAATTAGTTTTTTTGCATTATACATTTTTATTATTAAATCTTGCATTGTTACTTTATTTTGAAATTTTAAGCTAGGTGATTTAGATTATGTCTATTTTTATTTCTAAAATTCTTCCACTAAATATTAATAATTATGTAACATAAAGTTAAAGATTAGTTTATCCAATTAACATTAATAGAAAAACAAATCTGACATATTAATAACATTAAATAATAGTGTAAACTTTTGAAGAAAATGTCTCTTATTTTTGTTTCTAACAGTTACATAGGTATAACATCATTTCGGGCAACAAGTAATTAACCATGATGGTCTAGCAGAACTAATTTTGCATTCTAAGAATTTTACTTACATTACAGAAATAAACTCCATTTTAAAATTAAATCAATAGATATCTGAATATCAGTAAGTATAAATATAATCAGTTTTAATATAAATAGAAACCTTTTACAAATAATTCAATTGTGAGCTTTAAATTAGCTTAGTACCTTCAAACATACCTACCAGTTTATTTAATTTTATAAAGATAAATAATAAAAACGGAGTGCATCATACATCCACAGCTGTATTATTGAACTGAAAATTGTATTGAATCATTTATATTTTATCCAGATTCAATTTTTAATACTTCCTAAATATTATAAAAGTTATGTAAGTTTCTTCCAGTTTACATACTTATTAATGATAATGATAATAATAATAATAATAATCCTCACTATCCAATAACCTCATATTTTATTTATGAATAATTTTTAATGGCAAAAGAAAAAATTTTAACCTTGTATTCTTAGAAATGTTATACATATATTCATATACAGGGTAATTTTCTGCTCATCATTTCCGGACACCCTGTATATTTATGACTCAATAAGTATTGAATTATATACAGGAAACTTTATATAGAGTAAGATGTTGACAATATTTTATATACCTCCATTTTCTTATTCAATTAAACAAATCTAAAACAGTTTTCTCCACGACCGTTATATTAAGAAGGTTTAATACGT